>JAQPPZ010000103.1:5000000-7500000 GCA_028583015.1 Wollemia nobilis
TTTAGGAATAATGTCACAGCAGAACATGTTTTAATTACAAATTTCTATGGGGCTCAAAGCATTGATGGCCAGAGGCTCCAATGGAAAGCTGTACACAACATGAGGTCCTCACGGGAAGATTTAGACTGGATTATTGCTGGGGATTTTAATGCCAAATTATCTGCTCGAGATCAGGAAGGTGGTATCCCAGTTTTGGATCCAGGGGACCGGCTTATGATTGCCCAAGTCCAGGCCTTTCACCTAGTGGATATCAAAGGCCCTGGAACCTACTTTACTTGGACTAACAAGAGGAGGGAGCCACACGAGCAGGGAAGGTAAAGCTAGACCATTTTTTGGTCTCCGAGGAGGCATTTGTTAAGTGGAATATTAAATTTCAGATTTTGGAGGGCCCAGTTTCAGATCACTTTCCCATTTTGTTGGAGGGAGGGACTATGACAGGGCAGCACCACAAACCGTTTAAATTTGAGAATTTTTGGTTGCAAAAGGAGGATCTCCGAAAGAAAATTCCACAGTGGTGGGAAGAAGGCCGCCTACCTTTTGGGACAGCAATGTTTAAATTCCACAAACAGCTTCATTTTGTCAAGATTAAATTGAAACAGTGGAGGCAAACTAATAAGTCAGATTTCCAGCTCCAACGAGCTCCCTTGGTGGCCAGATGGGAAGAGGTGCAAAAACACTTCAGGGAAGGAACAATTACTGAGCAGCTTAAAACCGAGGATGATGCCTTGCGCAAAGCGGTTGAGGACATTGATAACCAAGAAGAGACTTACTGGAAACAGAGAGCAAGAAACACTTGGTTATTAGAAGGAGATAGAAATACAAAATTTTTCCATCGATCAGCCTGTGCTAGGAGACAAATGAATAACATGGAAGTCCTTCAAGATGAGAATGGACACTCCTTTGATACTCTTCCTGGTATGCATTCCCACTCAATGGATTATTTCTCTAAACTTTTTAAGGAAAGTATGGAGCAAGATGTGGAAGCTCAAAATGAAGTTATTGATGTCATACCCTCTATTATCTCTCAAGAAGAGAATCAGGCCCTTCTTAGACCCATTGATAGAGATGAGCTGAAGAATGTGGTCTTTGGGATGAGCACCGACAAATCTCCGAGTCCAGATGGCTTTCCTATTGAGTTTTTTCAGGCCTTTTGGGATACCTTGGAGGAGGATGTTTTGGTCGTCACGAGAGGAGTCCAGAACTAATAAAAGAATGCTCAAGGCACTAAATCACACCTTCATCACTTTAATTCCAAAAGGGGAGGAGGGGGGTTCATATCTCTGATTTCAGACCTATTGCCTTATGCAACGTGATTTATAAAATAATCACAAAGATAATGGCTGAACGGCTAAAACCTCTCCTTCATAATATCATTTCCTCGGAGCAAGGGGGTTTTGTAGAGGGTAGACGAGATCTTGGATGGGGTGGTCCTCGCCCAGGAGGCAATCCATACAATGCAAAAATTTGGTAACAAAGGAATGTTCATTAAACTGGATATGTCCAAGGCTTATGATAGGGTGGAGTGGGGCTTCTTGTCAAAGATGTTGGTAGCCTTTAGTTTCTCTCAGGACTGGATAGATTGGGTCATGAGTTGTATTTCTACGCCTTCTTATTCTGTTCTAATCAAGGGGCTTCCCTCGCCACCTTTTGGAGCCACACGGGGTCTTCGTCAAGGGGACCCTTGCTCTCCCTATCTCTTCCTCATCTTGGCTGAAGGATTAGGTAGACTCTTCTTGAGGAGAAGACATCAAGGTCTGATAACAGGTATCAAGGTGGGTGAGGAAGTTTTGACTCACTTACAGTTTGTGGATGATACGGGATTGGTTGGAGTGGCCGATCTCGGGGAAGCAAGAGGAATCGGAGATACTCTAAATGTCTACCTCGGGGCCTCAAACCAAGTCATCAATGATAAAAAATCCAAAGTGGTCTTCTTCAATCTTGACCAAAGGTTATGGGACAGAGTTATAGAGATCTTGGGATTCACTAGGACCTCTCTTCCGAGTAGTTTACTTGGGGGTTCCTTTGCATTTCAAAAAATTGAAAATAGATATCCGGAAGGATCTTTTGGATGGCATCAAAGATAGAATGAATCATTGGTCTCATAAATGGTTAAGCTATGGGGGCCGATTAACTTTCTTACAGTCAATTATTCAGGCCATGCCAATATATAAATTCTCCATCCTGGCTGCCCCACATTCTATTTGGAAAGAGCTGGACAAAATGGCTAGAAGATTTTTATGGGAAGGTGCAAAAGGGGAGAAGAAATGGGCCTTGGTTGGCTGGGATAAAGTTACCCAGCCCAAGGAAAAAGGAGGGTTGGGACTGAGAAGCTCCAAGCTTAACAACAAAGCTTTGGCTGGAAAACTGTACTGGAGGTGGATTTCCCAACCAACATCCTTTTTCAGCAGAATCCTTTCCAGTAAATACTTGGGTCATGTTCACCCCAATGAAGTGGGCCGTTTCCCTCTGGATGGTAATGGATCCTTAGTGTGGCAGGCTCTCAAGCTTGGATCTCAGGTTATCAAAGACCAATTGTTTTGGAAAGTGGGGAGAGGGGAGAAGGCACGTTTCTGGACTGATTCTTGGGACCAGCACCCACCCATCATTGCTGAGTTTCCCGAATTGCAACCGATTAAATCCGCCATAGAAGACAAGGGGTGGGTTCAAATTGAGAGTTATTTCAACACCGACCAATTGGGGGAGTACAAGTTCAAGAAGTTTAAGCGGTTGGAAGAGTGGCCAATTACAATCCCTCCGGAGCTGGCACCCATCTTGACCAAAATTTTGACAGAAAGGTTTCTCACTGGGAGAGATGAGGAGGATGAACTAGCTTGGGGCTATGGGAACCTTGGGGTATATACTGTGAAGGAGGGATACGATAAGATCCTCCCAGAGCCTCCCCCACATTTATTTTCGGTTCAAGATTGGAGGAAGATATGGCATTCCAAGGGCTGGCCGAAAGTGAACTTCTTTGCCTGGCAGTTTATGCACAATGGAATTCTCACCTTTGACAATCTCAGAAATAGAGGAATCATCGGTCCATCTCAGTGTGTGTTATGCCACAAGAATGAGGAAACAGCTGATCATCTGATGTTTGAGTGCCCCTTCACACGGTAGATTTGGAAGCGTTGGTTCTCTCACTATAAAATCCAGGCTACTGGTGATCTGACTCGGACCAATATTTGGGAAAGATGGAAGAGAGGTAGATTTAAATCTAAAGCTCTTCGAATTGGTTGGGAGCTTGGCTTACTTTTCATCTGGTGGCAGGTGTGGTTGGAGAGAAATGCTCGTATTTTTTGAGAAACCTTCTCCTCGCTAGATGGAATTTGGCAGGTCATCCGGAGCAAAGTCGTGGAAACGGTTGCCATCTATGCTGAGGAGGAAAATCAGGTTGGTCCTGAGCCATTTGGAAGAGGGAGGCGTAGAGCAAGAGAGACAGGTTAGAGGTAGCTGGAAACCTCCCCCAGAATACTGGATCAAAATCAATACTGATGGAGCTGCAAAAGGCAATCCGGGTAGTGCTTGGAATTGGAGTAGTGTGCCGAGATCATCTCTGGGTCTGTGCTCTATTGGGAAATGCAAGGTTTGGGACGAGCCACAAACAATGAAGCAGAAGCCTTTGCTATTAAATCTGCTTCCATCTGGGCTGTCAAGCAGGGACACAGGAAGATAATTCTCGAGTCTGATTCCCAAATTTCTGGTTGGCGCTCTAGGTTGCATGAGGAACTTTGCCTCGAAAGCTTGGAGGTTGCGGATTCTGGTCTCTCAAATCAAGGAACTATGGAGGGAATTAGATGATGTGATCCCCGTCTATGTGAGTAGAGATTTAAATAAGGCGGTCGATTTCCTTGCAAAGATGGGTGCTGAGAAAGAGGTTGGGGTGCAGCTGCACAGTGACATGCCTGTGGAGGATGCAGTGATTAGGCAAGGTCTTGAACGATCCTTGAGACAATGAGCAAAGTTTATGCTAAGGGAGGTTTTTGTCACGATATCGCGACCTGTAGCACCGTCGCGGCCTCTGGTGGGAAGCTGTCGCGATATCGCGACAGGTTGCGCCATCGCGGCCTTTGGAGGGAACCTGTCGCGATATCGCGACATGTCGCGATTTCGTGACATGTCGCGCTGTCGCGGCCCTTGGAGAGATCTTTGTCATGATTTCGTGACCTGTTGTGCTGTCGCGGCCTTCAGTGGGAAGCTGTCGCGATTTCGTGACCTGTTGCGCCATCGCGGCCTTTGGCTGGAAGCTGCAGCGATTTCGTGATGCTTTTGGAGCAGGGGCGCCAAGGAGGATAATCGTCGCGATATCGCGACAATTTTGGTGAATTGGAGCCAAGAGGAAAATCCGTCGCGATTTCGCGACATTTTTGAAGATTGGAAGCCACAAGGAAAAATCGTCGCGATATCGCGATAGTTTTGGACAATTGGCACTAAGGGGAAAAACCGTCGCGATATCGCGACACTTTTGAAGAACGGGCACCAAGGGGATAACTTGTCGCGATATCGCGACACTTTTGAAGATTGGGCGCCAAGGAGAAAACTCGTCGCGATATCGCGACACTTTTGGCAAACTGGCGCCATTGGGAAAACTTGTCGCGATATCGCGACACTTTTGAAGACTGGGCGCAACGTGGAAAACTCGTCGCGATATCGCGACAGTTTTGAGGATTGGGAGCTGAAAGGAAAACTCGTCGCGATTTCGTGACACTTTTGGCGAATAGGCGTCATGGGGAAAACTCGTCGCGATATCGCGACACTTTTGAAGACTGGGCGCAAAGTGGAAAACTCGTCGCGATATCGCGACACTTTTGAGGGTTGGGCGCCGAAAGGAAAACTCGTCGCGATTTCGTGACACTTTTGGCGCATAGGAGTCTTGGGGAAAAATCGTCGCGATATCGCGACACTTTTGAAGACTGGGCGCCAAGTGGAAAACTCGTCGCGATATCGCGACACTTTTGCCGGTTGGGCGCTTAGGAGAAAACTCGTCGCGATTTCGTGACACTTTTGGAGATCAGGAGCCATTTGGAATTCTCGTCGCGATTTCGCGACACCTTTGGTGATGGGGCGCCGAAGGGAGCTGCCGTCGCGATTTCGTGACATTTTTGGCGATCGGGCGCCGAGGGCTCTGGCTGTCGCGATTTCGCGACATGTCGCGTTTTCGCGACTTGTGGCACTGGCGCGGTCGAGGCGGGTTTGATTGTCGCGATTTCGCGCCCTGTTGTCTTTTGCGCTCTGCGGTGGAAAGTGTTGACTTTTTAAGCTCTGCGCTTGTAATCTTGTTCTTTGCTCTTGGTTGGGATGTGTTTTCTCCCTTTTGTAACTATTCTTTGTTTTAATACAAGTTTTTCAAATTTTTCAAAAAAATAAAAAAAAACATTTGAATTTCATAATGATGAACATCAATGCTAAGGTTGGCTAAATTATCTGCTACCTAATTTTCTTTTCTATAAATATGTTGACAATTTTAAGAGATTGCCTCGAATAATAAATGATGAAAATCAACAATGATATTAATTTTTATCCGATTCCCACATCCATTTTTGTTGATAGCATCGATGATAATTTATGAATTCCCTCAAATAAAATATATTTTCATTCTTTTTCTATTGCAATTTTAACCCCTATAAGGAGTGCACTAGCCTTTGCATAGTTGTTAGTTAAAGTTACATATGATTATGTGTAAGTGAGGATAATTTTACCTTCATTATTTCAAAAAACAACATCACCATCAACTTTTATTGGATTTCGTTTAGAAGCACCATCAAAATTAATTTTGATAAACCCATTTTTTGGACATTTTTAGTTTACCCTAGATTGAAGATCTTTTGTTTTAATTTCATTATCACAAATGACTGTTCTATGTATGTTCAAATCATATAACCAAGTTGTTACCACCTCTTTTTTTGTACTTGAGACTTCCCATGATGAGCACCATATTTGTAAACATTCTGCAAGAGAGGCAATAGTATTGTTCCAAACTTGGGCATGATTTTGAGATTTATTTTTATCCTTTCAAGCCATAAATTTCAATAAATAATGGCATTTCCAATCCTCCATAGAATATATAATGTTTTAGCTTTGAAATAATTAATCCAACATTTCATCAACTCTTTCAATGTTGATGGAGCTACCCAATATATTTTTATATTTTTAAAAAAGTAACCTCAAATGGTGTGAGCAAAGGGACAATGAAGAAGTAAATGGTATGATGTTTCTAAATCCTTCTCACATAAAAGCACATCTAAAAGGTCCATGATATCCTCTTATTTGTAGAGTCTCTCTTGTAAGAATATTACTTTGAACTGCTAACCAAATGAATGTTGAGACCTTAGGGAAATTTTTCTCTTTTTTTATATCCATGGGGTATTTGGTTACATCCATAGTCCTTTTCGACTACCAAGTAGGGTTTAAATCATGGGATTACCCCCAACAACACCTATTCCACCTTGTTGTTTTATAATTCAACATGAAGAGGACCACCAGTCACTCAAGATTTGTATCATTAACGTTGAGCTAGCACACACTCAATGGATTCAGGTTAGACTACTACCCTTGCAAACAAGCATGCCCCTAGGTCTATTCTTGGTAACCGCCAGAAATTACCAATCCACCTAGCCTCTAGGGACAACAAGGAAAGCCTCTAGTGACTAAACATTCTTTCGAGGAAAATCTTTGAGAGTAGAAAATTTTAATTGCTCTAAATACTTATATCCCAACATGATCGAGCATCCACCATCTTTTGATAGATTTCAAACCAACTCATTATTTTCGTGTAAAAACTACCAAATAAAACTCGTGAAGCATCTTTTGAAGTTCATGGACAATTTGTTTGAGTTCCTCTCCTTCAATCGGGTTAATAATAGAAATCTATGATTTGGAGTTGTTGCTAATATTAATATAGTCTTTGACCTTTGGACCTCTACAAGCTAGGCATGCTTGAGGTAATGATTACCATTTTAAGTTAGAGAAAAGAGGATAAGGCTTCAAAAACGCATTAGACCAAAAAATTGCACAATTCCCCTTATTGACTAACCATATAATATACTTTTTTATAAATTGTAAACTGTATAATATGAAGTTCCATACTGATGATCCTTTGGGTAGGGTTCTTTTTCTAAATAATTTCACTGCATCAAGAGAACCTATATATTTTTTAAGTAATGCTTTTACCCAATTCTTTCCTTGATCTTTGAATAATCTCCACCCAAGCTTTGTCCTAAGGCCAAATTCATAACTCTAAAATTTCACAAGCCTACTCCAATATTCTTTCCTTTGCAAACCCTATACCACTTACTAAGAGGAAACCTAATTTTTTCCTTGCATCCTCTCATAAGAAAGTCTCTTTAAATTTTATCAATTTCTAATGCTATACCGACTAGTAATCTTGAAATTGATATCATATAAATAGGGATGGATTGCAATGTAGTCTTTATGAGTTGTAGCATTCTCGCCATGGTTAAGAACTTACCTTTCCAACCTTCCAAACAATAATTCATTCTATCTAAACAAGAGATCCAAAGCTCCTTTTTATTTTCTTTATGAGATAAAGGAATACCCAAGTAGGTTGATGGAAAATTTTCAATTTTAAACCCTAAAATATCCATAATAACTCATTGTAAATCCAAGGAATTGTTAATAAAAAAAATCCTAGATTTTGTAGTATTAACTAACCAATAGCCATCTCATAGAGTGATAATATTGATTTAAATTCCATGGCCTCACTAAGTAAGGGATGACCCAAAATAAAAGTATCATCAACAAATTGGAGATGAGATTCGAAGGACTATTTTTTGCAACCTAAATACCTTTAATTTTCCTTACATTTTTACCTTTGAGAAAGCTCCCCCTAATGCCTTTGTTAGAATATTGAATAGATAAGGAGATAGTGGATCACCTTGGCTAATTCCACAAGATAACTTTAAGTAACCAAAAGGAGAACCATTGACCAAAATAGAATAATTCATAGTGCTGTAAAAAAATTTAATCCATTCACACCAATTGTAATCAAAATCATTTTTTTTGAGAATATCATGTAGAAAACTCCAAGAAACACTATCATATCCTTTGTTCATATATAATTTCATAAGCACACTTAGTTTTTTCATGGAATGAAGAGTATGTACGACCTCCTATGCAATGTTTATACCATCAAGAATTTGTTTACCACAAACAAAACCACCTTATTCTTCTAAGATAACACAATCTAGAATGCCTTTCAACCTATTTGCCATAATTTTTGAAATGATATTATAAATCATATTACAAAGACTTATTGGACAAAAAATATCAAAATATTTTGTCTCATATTTCTTGAGAATCAATGTAATAAAAGTGGCACTGATATCACTTATTATAGCCTTCCTTTCCTTAGCCTCATCAACTACCACTAACACATTATTCTTCAAGAAACTTAAAATTTTAAAGAAAATTGTAGAAAATCCATTGGGGCTAAGTGCCTTTTTTAGGATGGAAAGAAAAAACTGCTTGATGTAGCTCCTTGATAGATATCTTCTTCATTAGGCTTTCATTTTATCCCTATGTGATAATTGATGGAATATTTTACAAAAGCTTATCTTGTCTAGTATCTAAAAAACTATTTTTGAAATAATTATTTGCTTCATTCCTTTTGTCTTTTTCTTCCTCAAAATTTCTTCCATCTGGAATTAAAACATTTATGATATGATGAAAAGAAATTTTTTTTTTTGCTATAGCATGATTTTTTTTTGTATTTCTATCTCCTTCCTTGAGCCATTTCTCTAGATTTTTAGAACCAATATGACTCATTTTTCAATGCATTATGATAATAAAAAAGTAATTATTTTTCTTTCACATAAGAATCATGATCCATTCCAATAGTTTCTACTATCTCTTGTATTTTTTTGAGCTTGGATTCAATTCTTTCTTTTCTTTAAAAATGTTAACAAAAGGTTTGGCATTCCAAATCTTCATTTGCTCCTTTAAATATTTCATCTTTTGAAAAAACCTTTATATATGCGATCCTTCAAAATTTGCTTCATTCCACCATAACATAACCATCTAGAAGAAATTGGGGTCTTGAAGCCACATAAACTAGAAGCAAAGTGGCTTTGGATGACCATTATTGGGTAAATCACAAGTCAAAAGAATGGGTTTGTGATTCGATCTTACTCATAATAAAATATCTAAAGATATTGTATACTTTGTTTGCAATCATTTGTTGGATAACATGAATCTTTCCAATATTTCTGCTATATGAATTTGCCCAATGCATATATTATCCCATGTATACTAAAAACTTGAATGACTAATGTACCAAAGACCATTTGAATTGACAAATGAAGCAAAATGATTTAGACCATTTTAGCATACCACTTTTCTTTTCCAAAGGATATAGAATAGTGTTGAAATCATCCTCAAGAATTTATATATCACAATGAATCATCATTGTATTTGATAAAAATAAACTAAGGTCCTTTCAACATCTTTCATGAGGAGTAACTATAGTAGGAGCATATACATTTAGAACCCCAACTTTGATGTTTTCCTTTTTCCTATAAAATAGTCTAACAACCCAATTATTTTTTGCTTCTAACAATTACCCATCCCATTTGCATTTATCCCATATTGTTGTAATATAGCTTGAAGCTCCTATAGAAGAAACTGCCTGACAATCACCCATGTTTTAAATCTTTTTAAAAGCATCTTACATTCCTCACTACTTAATTTTATTTCTTGTATTAAAATAAACTTAGGACTATGAAAACCTACTATTTCCTTAATAACTCTTATTTAGGAGTCTTATTTATACCCCTTATATTCTATGATATCATTTTCATCATCATCACTTTTTTATTTTTATTAGTGGGCTTAGCCCCACTTCTTATTAACACATATGATATTTTTATTTGGCTTACCAAATCGTTATCCCTTTGAGTTTATTTTTCTATTTGTTCATGATTTGATGATCTTCTTCTCCTTTTTCTATCACTCTCATATTCATCAATCTCTTATATTTCCCCATATTGTTCATAACAAGACTTATATTCTAGAACCAAAGATCCCTAAGGAGTTTGGCCAACTTATTATAAAAATTCTTAGAAGGGTCTCAATAGGAGTAATAAAGCTATTGAAGGTCTTGAAGCTTGGAAGGTTTTGATTCACCATTGTATTTCTTTAGGGCTACCTTATGGGCACAAATATTGGGCTAATATTGGCCTCCATACTCTCATCATTACTTCTGCTCTAGTTAAGATTCAAGGTTCCTTTGTTGTTAAAAGTATTTGGCAGACTTTTGAGGTAGTGAAACTTCATCTTCGTTGCATTGGTGATTGTTTTCGTAATAGTATTTCATTCAATTCTTAGAATATTTGGTGGTCTCCTATTCTGTCTAACTCTTCAATTCTTCTTGTTGATATGCCAAGGATTAAAGCTTTGAGGCTATTTCGCAAGGGCATTTGCTTTATTAAAGATTTAGTGCACTCTCGAGACTGGATTCCTTGGCATGATCTCAAATATAAATTTAATCTTCAAAATTTAGATCTTCCTTATATTCTTAAGATTCAAGAGCTTATACCTGATGTCATGTTTCATAAGCTCGGTCTTCATCCCCCGCATGCCTAGTGGAGGTATTGGCGTTGGAATGTGGATACTTATTTTAAGAACTACTCTTCTTCCTTACTTTATTAGCTTTTTTGTCCTGTTTCCCCTGGTGTTGACAAGCTTAATGAGAGATGGTAGACTCATTCTACCTCCTATACTTGGATCGCTCGTCTGAACCATATCTGGCAATCTAACCTTGAATCCATGTTACCTTTTTTCTTTGGTCTCTTATTTATCAAGGGCTTCCTGTGGGAGAGAGACTTAGTAGGGTTGGTCTTCCTAATCCCAAGTTTCCAGCTTGTGGTCGTTTTGAGACTTTTAAACATCTATTTTGGTTCTACCCTCATGCTCAGTTTGTCTAGTCTTGGATCCACTCATTGTTCAAGCCCTTTCATCCTGAATTCTTCAGTTGGAAGATGATATTTCTTAGAGATACTAGTTGTTGGCCTGCTTATATTGCTGCTCTGTAGAATTTATTTCATGTTATTATTTTGTTTCAACTTTGGAAAGCTAGAAATGCTGCTACAATTTTCATTCAGTTTTCTATGCATGAAAAGATTATGGTGTTTTTTGTTGTTACTATTTAGATCCATTCATAGGCTTCCAAGTTGACTCATGAGTTGGCACATTTGATAAATCTTATCAAGTACTGGTGTGAGGCTCCATGCACTATTAGCAAGGTTTCGCCTAACCTCCCTCCACCTCAAGGTTCCTCTGTTTCTTTGAGGCCTCAACATAGCAGGTCAAGGAAGCGACATTATCCAGCCTCAGGTCGTTCTGTCAGTGCCCACATTAGGGCTCAGTCTCCTCCAAGAGCAGCTCCTTTGCGTAGTTATGATGTTTATTCACCCTATTAGGGACTAATTTTATTTTTAGCTTCGAGCCTCATCTTTACGATGTTGATCATTTGGGTGGCCTTGCACCCCGTGCTGTGATTTTTCCAACTCCCTTTTTATTGTAACCTCTTTTATATTTTATTGAATATAATTGTTGGTTCCAATAAAAAGAAGACTTATCTTCTAGAGATTAATGTTGTCGTCAACAATCTGAAATGCAATGAATAGCCTCATAAACACTTTATTCTTTATGTTGTCCTAAAAATCCTGAAGTGCACAAATGATCCTCCATAGTCATTAAATACTTATGCGGAACCCTTAAATTTCCTTGGGTATCTTTCATATACTTTTCTTTATTGTATTGCTCTTAAAACCCTAAAGTGCAACAAATAGAGTGTACTACTTTCAATTTTATTACAAGGAGAAGAATTTATGCTACTTGAGAAAATTAGATGATTTACCTAGATTAACCTTGACCTCTTTCATCCCATTTGCTTTAAAATTCACCTTCCAATCTTTCTTTGCTTTAAAATATGCCTTCCCATCTTCCTTTGCACCTTTAACTCTTGTATTTGAACTTGTGTATTGTACTTCCTCGTCCATTGTGTCATTTTTTCTTCTAATGGTTGACTAGAGTGAACTATAATAACCCTACCATTTGATGATGTATAGGATTTTAAGTTAGCATTTTATTTGGCATAATTCTTAAAATTTTCATATATTTAAAGTAATATAAATAATAAGTTAAAAAATTAAAGTTATTTTTAAAATTAATGTAAATGATTTAATTTAAGAAATATATTTAATTTAAAAACAAGTATATATATATTCCCATGAGGAATTTGGTTCCACATTAATACCTCCTCTTCTACTTAAAATTTGTTGAAATGTCCTATTGGAACAGTGTAATGGTAAAGGCATTAAACTCTCTTAGTAAAAACCCAAACCCAAGTTTCTTTTCAGAGGAGGGTGACCCCTAAATGTGCTCCCAGTTATATGCTTCAACTATTAGTATATGTCTCCGATAAATATATATATATATATATATATATATATATATATATATATATATATATATTTTTTTTTTTTTTTTTTTTTTTGAAATATTAAATGGAGCCATGCAGTTTACTTTTATTTTATATTTATATAATTTTTAACCCCAATTTAATTATAATTTAAAAAATAAAAAATAAAGATACACCAAAAAAAAATTACATAAATAAATAAAGAATGTTATGTCTGCGTAGTCAATGTTGAATAACAGAATATTTTTTAAATATAATGTTATTTAAGCACACTAGAACTAAAAGACCATGGAAAACACTAAAAAAAACAAAATCAAATTTTCGTTGTGCCTTTTAAAGATCCTAGAAAATAAGTCAGTTATTAGCATAGCAGCATGTTATTTTGCTCCCAAGAATTCTAAATTCTATAAGAAACATGACCTTAACAGAGAAGACCCATACTCCTCCCTAAACAGAGATATTTCAATTTACAAGTAAGTTGGGGGATATTATATTAATTGGAGATTTCAATGCAAGGACAACAAATAAGCAAGCTAACATTCTAGAAGGTAACGAATATATTGAGATTAATCCTCTTTGGATGCCAGAAGAGGAAAATCAACAGTGGACTAGGACTTCAGAAGATGAGCATGGGGCTATCACTCAATATGGAGAAGAGTTGTTAGGTCTTTGCAAGATATACAATTTGATTATTTGCAATGGGATGAACAAATGGAAAAATTCAGGAAAGTATACATGCAAAACATATAAGGGACAAAGTGTAATAGACTATGTAATATGCTCACGGAATTACATACCAAAAATAGAGGAGCTAGAAGTGGAAGATTCTCCAGTGGAACTTAAGTCAGATCACAACCCAATTGTTATGAAACTTCGAATGCATGGAGACAAACCAAGGGAAAAACACTTGCAAGGCAATCAAAATAAATATCCTCACAAGGGAAACATTCTCTTAACAGATGAAAATCGGCAAAATTTTAGAGCAATATTAAATAATAAGTTACAGAAAAGGGAAGAACTACATCACAGTAGTAGAGATTACAGTAAGAGTGAATGGTTAATGCAAGTTATTCAAGAAGCTCTAAACAAATGCAAGAGAGCTAAACCTAAAAAGAAAGAAAGGAATAGCTTCCCAACCAACCCATGGTTCGATGAAGATTGCAAAAAAATGCGAAGATTACTAAAGGAACCAACGGGTAAAACAAGAGCAAACAAAAAAACATATGAGAAACTGGTAAGGGCAAAAAAGAAGAATACACTAAAACAAGGAGGAAAGAATTGATTTATTTAGGGAAGCATGAACCAAAGAAATTTTGGAAGGAACTAAGCGTGAAAAGGATGCAAACTGAAAATAACATAACGAGTTAATCGGTGGTTGGAGTATTCAAAACAACTGTATCAGCGTAGTAACCAGCAGGAGACACCCCCTACTATTATTGTCAAGAAAGAACTTTTCACAATTGAAGACATTATTCAAGGGATAAAAAATTTAGCAACTGGAAAATCCCGTGACATAGACAATCTTCAAGCAGAGCATATAAAATGGGGGGTAGATATCTTGGCACCGCAAATCAAAGAAATTTTCAATGAGGTCATACAAAATGGCTTCTCTACTGAGTGGACAACTAGCTTGACCATTCCTTTGTTTAAAAGTGGAGATGTAAATAATCCCTCAAACTATCGAACTATCATGATCAACCCTCTCTTTGCAAAGTTGTTTGGGAGTATGATAGAGCGTAGGATCAGCATATGGGCAGAAGAAAAGGGAAAGAGAGCAAAGGGGCAAGCGGGTTTTAGGCCCAAACACTCAACTATTGATCACTGTATCACGCTCAAACACATAGTGGAAAAAATATGGGACAAAAAGAGGAGGCTTTTTGTCGTTTTGTAGACTTCAAAAAGGCATTTGACACGATGCCTAGGAAAAAATTATGGAGCGAGAATGGAAGAGCTAGAGGTTCCAATTCACTACAGGGCAGCAGTTCACAGACTATATGAGCATGTAAAAGCTATAATCAGAACATAGGAAGGGTTATCTGAATGTTTTGGTAGTGAATAGGTGTCAAACAAGGTTGCCCTCTATCTTCGACCTTATTTGGGCTGTACATTGACAAGTTAGAAGAATGGATAAACAAATTTGGGGGAGAGGGTGTGCATTTAGCCAAATATGTGGTAAAACTCCTTATGTATGCGAGATGATGTAATTCTTGTGGCCAAAACAACCAAAGATCTAGAAGATCACCTTCAAGCTCTAGAACTCTTTTGTAAAGAAGTTGGGATGCTAGTGAACACGAGCAAAACAAAAATTATGATTTTTTAAAACACAAAGAAGAAGCAACAACTCAAATTTCAGTTTGCAGGAGAACCGCTTGATGTAGTAGTAGAATACAAATACCGGGGCATAGACTTTCATGACAAACTTAATTGGAATACATGTAGGATGAAAAGAACTCAAAGTGGTTGGAGAGCACTATATGCACTTCAAAACAGGTGTAGGAATGCCGAGTTGTGGGACTGGAAGACCACCAAGGTCTTATTTGGCCTACTTGTTACACCGGTTTCTGTTGTATGGTTGCGAGGTGTGGGCTAGTGGCACAACAAATGCAAAATGGAGGCAAATAGAAAGGATTCAAAAATATCTAATCACAAACTTTCTCAAAATTAAGGCCACAACCCCTTATGAAATTATTCTAGCTGAAACTGGAATGTTCCCTTTAGAAGCAATTGCTATGACCAAGTCGTTATGTTACTTGAAAAAAACAGAAAACATGACAAATGATAGATGGCCTAGAGCAGTTAGGGACGAAGAGTTGCATAGGCGAAAGAATACGTGGATGAAACAAAATAAAAAATGGATGAAACGTTGGGAAATCAACATAAATGAATGCCCAAATGTCAACAAAGACATTAAAAATTATGTGAATGAAAAGTTCAAAAGTGGAATGTGGAAAAATGCAAGCAGGAAAAGACAATATTATATTGCAAATTTTAACCCAACGTATGACCACAAGGAAAAAGCGTATATAGGCGCTGAAATCAAGTGGAAGGAAAAAATACTCATTGCTCGAGATAAGGACTAGCTCTCATAGGCTTAGATGTGAAACAGGGAGATGGACAACGCCCAAAGAACAATGGGAAGAAAGGATATGTACTCTATGCAGCACAGGGGCGGTAGAGACAGAGGAACACTTCATCTATAAATGCCCGAGTTTTTCAGATATCCGTGACAAATACAAAGAAACACTTGGGAACGAGTTTATTACAGATTTATTTGAAGACAGGAAAATAAAAAAAGTTGGAGAATTGCTAACACAAATCAGCAGGAGAAGGAACAACCTTCTCAAAGATATTAAAGATCATATGATATGATTTGAGTAATTGTACTTCCATATTTGAGGTCCCATAAACCATATTTGGGTCTTGCGGACGTAATTAAAATCTTTCATTCATTCATTCAAAGGATCTGGGTGTGGCCTTAGTAAAAAAAATAAACTTTTGCGAGTACACGAAATAGAACAAATAAGAAAATGTGAAGGTGAGGAAATCGAAGTGGAAAAATCTTATCGAAAATGATTGGCCCCCGCTTCCTTTCGCCCGACTGCATCTACGTTTTAAAACATATCAGGAGGACGTAACGAGCATAGTGCATACATTCTACTTTAACGCAGTGGACACTGGGCAATGGCTGCCACGTATGGTCCTCAACCCTGCTCTACTTACTTCATTAATGTTATCAGTTTTCATTCAATGGATAGAAATTGTTTAACGTACTTTACCTGGATATGCTTGCATTTAAATACCATCTTAGGGAAATTAAAATCACTCCTTGGTAAAGAGGCAAATAAGATTCCCTTTAAAGGAGATATGATAACTGATAACTTATTTAGATTATGTTGTCAGCCGGGTAACCAGAATGAAATTGACATTTGTAGTACTGCCAGCTTTTGGAGGAGTGTGGATAGGGGCACTCGCTATGAAAAGGTCAAATGTTTGAGTTTCTTGACACTGAACAATGTCCCTCGTGGTTTTAGGTGCTTATGAGAATAATTTAGATTTTGAGCTTAATCATGATTCCATATTTTTCGTCAGCTGGGGGCTTTCACTTGGTGAAGTAGAGTGTTGTCACTTAATGATTTATCCAATGGGATGATCACAACACTTCTAGCAAGTAACTCAAAAGCAACTGTGACTAAAATTATCGAAAGCTAGAAAAATGCAAGGTGGGTTTGGCAAATTGATTCAGAAAAAAAAGAGAGGCAAAAGTAACAAGATTTATGTAAACAACCAATGGTGGGGCATAGGGAAAGCTATCTGTTTCCCTGTAGAGTGCATCATAAAGAATTGGCTTTCGGAGTGCTTCTGGAGATTCCTACTTTGAAATTTGGCAGAAGGGAGGGAGACCAACCCCATAATAAATACTCTATGGAAATTGTTGGGAAAACAATCTAAAATGTGCATTAGCTGAAACATTCTAATGAGCAATACCATATTGACAAGGAACTCAACGTAGGCACTATATATGCGTTTGTTATCCTTTTCTTGATCGAATTGAAGTTCCTGGAACAGTAGCTAGCTGTTACTAAGGATAGGCCATATGAAGCTTCGGTTAGGAATCTGAACATTTAGATTGCATAAAGCCATATCAAAACCATTAAGGCAAAAATGTAATCAAATGAACCGCTCAATATTTGTTATGTGCCCCATACCCATGATATTATGATGTATATTATGCGTGTGGACATAACAACATGCAATAACTTAAGGTTAATTGTATTGGTTCAAAAAGATCAAAGGAGAACTTGTGGTCTGAACTTTGAAGCTATATTGGCATCTAGTTTTATTGAATAAGATAATCTATTAGGGTATAAAAATGATTGTATCACTATACCGAGTCATGATATATCATGAGTACTGTATGGTGTTGTCCTATTTTAAAGATATTTTACAAAGTTATTGAGCATTTAGGTGCTATTAGTATCCATCACATATCTCAAATGGAGATTTTTATTATGGTAATATTTATTCACATTGGAGTGATATTCCTATATGAGTTGAGCTGTTTTATAATATCTGCTATCAAAGCACTGATTTGCATAAATGAGAGAGGATTTTGAAGACTGAAATTCTAGTCTATATGAATGAAAATTTCTTTTAAAGGGCATATCTCTTGTTATTAGAAGCATTACATTCAAGCAATTCTTGCACCACTAGATATAAAGTGCAATTTCCAATTCTAAAAAATGGTCACAATAGGGAATCTGAGTAATGTTCAAGGAGTTATGACCTGCTGAAGTTGAGCCATTGAAATTGCTAAGTGCAAGCTTTTGAAGAAGAGAGAATCTGTATAACTTTCAATTTGGTAAGCAAATCAAGTGTCTTTTCTTTAATATGAAGTAGATTTTCGTATCTATTAGTCTATAGATTTTTTTATGGTCTAGAATTTTGATGGGAAAGAAAATCTATGAATGTGCAAGTTTTAAGAAACACCAGTTTCCATGAAAGAGGGGATGGAAGGCCACGTAGAGAACTCTGTGAGTAAAATTTTGTCCAACATTAATTTTCTATTTGGGATCATAGAGCCTCTTAGCTTTTCGATCTATTATTTGGAAAGTTCTAGAAGGAACATTAAGACTTATTTCATCTACCCAATGAGATTCCAGTTTATGCTAGTTGCAGGAAGAAATAGATCTCCACAAACCAAGCCAAAAATTCTAAAATTAGGAAGTAAAATAGGGCAGTAGCTATGTTTTCTTCCTGGATTATAAAAAATAGCAGAGAAGAGGACAAATTGTCATACAGAGAAGAGGAAAAATTGTCATAGTTGTTTTTTTCAATTAGTTATATGGGATTGAAATGGGCCCCATCCGCATTACATCATCACCACATAGTGGTATTACAACAAAGCTTGGATATTATACATGTATCATTTGGAAAGATTCGAACCTGGGTCTCCTCCTTAAACATTAAGGAATCTAACTGGTTGAGCTAATGTCACTTGATAAATTGTCATAGTTGTTTGTTGAACATACACCCAAATATTTTAAGGATATATATATATTTTTAAACATGTAGAGGACATGTTCAACTAGCCTTTAGATCACTATGGGGCAAAACCATGGAATAAATTCTAATTAGCTAGAGAAGTATACAGAGCTATCACTACTGAAGGCTGTAGAAACACACTGGCACCAACAAATGGACAAGGAAATATTGGTCAACAAAGATCTTTTTCTTCCAAAACCACACAGGCTTGAAATGGATGTCACTATATATTGATCAACATGATGGAAAGGTACTTAAAACTTCATAATATTGCCAAGATAAATGGGTTATAGTAGCATTTTTCCTTTTAAACCAAGAACATTATGCATAGTTTGAATGGATAAGCAATGACCAAGAACCAAAAAGCATTGTAAAGAATGGGAAGATTTTGTTACCAAAATAACAAGTCATATGATAATGCTTGTAATAGTGACTAATTCGGACAGCTTGTTAGGTTGTGACAGACAACTTTGTTCACAGATTATAACTCATGGCATTTTCAGTTGTCTACAAGAACCCATAATATCATTTCCTACAAGCATTGGGAAATCTATGTTAATCAGTTGATGGAGACTATTTGACATGGAGTGAGAGTGCATAGTCCAGTTGAATCGAGGATGACAATGAAATTGGCATTGCATATAAGAGAAAATGAATTGGGCTCAAAGGAAACTTCAACAAGGAAATCAATCAGTAAGCAACACAACTTACTTCTAGAAGCTTTGTCGACTTTCACCTCCAAAATAGGTAAAGAGGAATGAAAAAGGGTCGTGCTTTTATCGTAATGGTAAATGGTCCAAATTGCATGAATATGGAAAATGCTTAATGCTTATATAAAATGAAGCGGTAGAGGACAAAGTGAAGAAACCAAAGATAGGGGAGGAAAATTAAGAAAAGCATTGGCAAAGTCTCATAAAAATAGTAGGAACGACTATGCGGTTGTCACTAGATATAGAGAATATGGATCGGGCTTAGAGGATACTTCAACAAGGGAATTGGTTGGTATTGGTAAGCAATAGAACTAATTGATAGAAGCTTTGTTGACCTTCACCCCTAGAATAAGCAAAGAGTCCTGAAAAAGTATCATGCTTTTATTGTGAAAGTAAATGTTCCAAAGCGCACAAAAGAATGGCAAAGAACTTAATGGTGATACAAAATGAAGGAGGACAAATAGAAAGAACCAAAGGAAGGGAAGGAAGATGAAGAAAGGCTGAAGGCAGAACCTTGTGAATAATACAAGGAAACCTTTGAGGAAAATCATAGAAAAGAATCGAAACAAGTGCTGAAAAAAGAATCTAAAGAAAAGGAGAAGAAAGAATCTGAAGAATACCAGGGAGAAAATTTACAAAATAATATAAGGAAATTTAAAGAAGAACAGGAAAAAGAATCTGCAAAAAGCGTAAGGATAAATTAATTGAAAAATAGAAAAAGGAATCAAGAGATAAAGGTTTGAAGAGCAAGAAGAAAAGAAATGAAGAACTAAAGTTACTTGGTCTTTGATATTGACATCAATATAAGAGGCAACAATCATGGAGGAATGGAATGGAGCATTAGAGGAACAACAAATTTGGAGACAGTTGGAATTGGAGCAATGATTAAGAGTACTCACATGACCAAAGGGACAACAATTACATACATGCACATAATCAAAGTACTGACAACTATGGAGCCAGGCACCATTGAAGTCCATGGCATATGAAGATCTCAAAGGGATGGACGGATGATCAAACTTAGAACTAGTCTGTGGTGATCAAGAGATCCTACTGTTTGGTTTCTTCACATGCTTATGCCTATGATATTGTAATTTATTTTAGGGCTATGGAATAGCCAGCATGTGCTATGCATAACCTTGGGTGCATTGTGTGTGGTCAAATGGGTTTAGAGGTAACATGTGTGTTGAGGCTTTACTCTCTCCTAATGTCAAAACATATAATCTTAGACAAGAAATTATATACATGGCATGAATATTAAACGTTGTAGCATTGTAATTAGTTTGACTTTAGAATTGGATAGTATAGTGTTTCCTTCCTTAAGAAGTGTTGCATGGTGCTGCCCTACGTTAAGGGTATAAGATAAGATAAGATAATTCTATTAATGTCCACAAATGATCAAAGTAGGCCAATGGGACTCATTGAAAAGAGATGTTACAAATTACAATACACTATAGTAACTAATAAGTACCACAAAAATAACATATAACCTATTAAAAAAAAAAAAAGTGCTACAAGAATAGGCTAAACTAGAGCAAAGAATCTAGTGTAAACTACTCTAAAGTGGAACAACTGTATGGCATGAAATTACAGCCTTGAGGGTTACCCAAAATGAATAAACTTTAACATGCTAAAGAGAGAGCTAAAGTTGAGGTACAACAGAGATAGAAAGGAGCTCCAGTGGATCCAAGTGGCAACATTAATCTATGGTAGGATGTAAAGTAGAAGCACAATTGTCGTCATCATCAACTATCCCAAAAGGGCCAACACTAATGATGCTCCTAGGAGAATGGCCAGGACTAAGAGGGCTTGGTTGGATAATCCTGGAAGGACATGGAGTTTGACCCCTCAAGACTCTTCTAGCATCCATGGTTGTGGAACCAATAGAAGAGGACAGGAAACTGGTAAGTTGCATCTATCTACAACTCCTCAGTATGTGAGGGGTGGCTGAAATCCGATGCCAAAGAACTGCAGTCCTATCCTGTCACAAGCAAGAAGAAAGAACTGAAGCCCTAGTAGCCACTCTTGTATGCAGATAAGGGTGCACAAATCTATTATTAACGTTTTGGATAGTTGTAGCTTCAAATGAACACTGATTACTCGACTGTAGAGATAGAGTGAAAGAATGAGATGATTAGTCGAGCAGTAGTCTGTCTCCCCTGTATAGAAGTTCCTCAAGTTTTGGATAAAAACAATATGCACGATATATCTCTTGCACAAATCTCTTGGATGGCTAATTACTTTGATATCTATGTATATTGAGGTGATATGTCTATATTGGCTATTTGGTTTCATAATAATGCATTGCACTTTGTTATTTTATGTAAGCAATTTCCTGCTATTGAATTATATGACCTTATAAGAATGATATGGACCCAAGTATTTTACTACTAGATATTTTTGGAGAATTTTCCCATACTCCTTTAAATCTGGCCTTATTCTTGATGTTTTTGTATAATTATTTCTGGACCTCACGTCTTCTGTACTTCAAAACTTTAAATCCTGCTATAGTTATATGAGCTGGAGTAATGTGGGATATTAATTCATGGATACTTACTGGATCCCTTGCCATGTTTTCATATCTGATGTGTCATGAACATGCTCAGAAAAAAAATCTTATAAATTTTTTTAGGTTCAGATGATTACTCTGCATGGTTTTCTTATGGTTTGCAAGATTATCTGTTCTTTAATGCTTCCTTCCTTGAGGCACCTTCAACAGCTGCATGCATAACATATTATGTATCTAATAGTGAAAATAATTTCAAAAAACTATTTTCTTACAACCATATTCACAGTAAGTCATTGGAAGCCTTTTCTGGCTTGTTTAAAAAATAAATACAGGAATAATCTGATAACTGACTCTCTTCTATATGCCTTCCTTCTGTAGGTTCTATTTTGAATACGTAGGCCAGCTTGAAATTTTCCAGCAAAGTTGTGGATTCAGTGCTCCTGGACGCAAAAAATCTTTCCTTGTAATAAAAACTCATGCCAAAAGGTCTACAAGAAAGACAGATCATTCTGATGAATTATTGCTTAAAAGCATACTGCGTGGAAGATCTAAGGCAAAACAGTTATCTAGGAAAAGTGGTTATGCCCTAGTCCTTATATCACAATTTCTCTTACTGGACTTTTCATTCAAGTTGCTTCATCTATTTCTTATAACAAAAGAATTTATTGTGGTTTATCAATATGTAAGTGATGTAAACATGTTAATATGGGTCATGACAAAGAATCTATAATGTGTATGTTATCTCTTTCCAGTAGTCCATCTGCTTATATGTGTAATTTTTGATCTCTTAATATGGGTTGAAGTCTTTGGTTTATTTGTCTATGATATACTGAATTAATCTCAATCTGTGGTCTAGGACTTCTGTTTTGAAGGAGACATATTGCAAACCTCACCTGATTGACCAGATTTTTGTGATCATATTACATATAGATACGAACTGCTTATGTATGGAGATCAGTAGCGGGAGCTTCTCCGGCACCTATTGATTCCACACCTTCCAGCCAGCATCTCGAGGATTTTCTTGCCAGTTCCCGCTTTGTGACCCTAACTAAAATGTACTCGACCTTAAAAAGAGGTTAAAGGGCAAGCTCCAGCTTTCAAAATGCTTCTTTTCCCCTCTCTGAGTTAATACGTATATAAAACGACTCGACTGGAATAGACTCAACCCCAAAAGGAGGACTTGACCGAAATATTATCGAACTGGTACATGCAAAACTAAATGTGTATCTGATAAGAAATATAATGTAGTCCGACTTCCTTTTTTTTTGGATAAGATTGAAAGATTGATCTTTGGCTCCATATGCTTGATCTATGACTACTGTTAAATGTACAATGGAGGTTCACTCTTAGAAAATTTGAAACTAAGATTTTCCATATTTCCTTGGGCATAGACAGATTGGCAAGACTTGATTTATCATAAGCTTGGTCGGAGTTGAATCCTAAAAAAATACATGATTGAAGTAAATAGTCTAAGGTATAGTTAAAACTTTCCCTAACTTTCCCTTGTTCACACAAAGAGTCTGATATACTGAATAGGCATCTTGGCTTGGCCATGACCTGAAAAACCACCATTATTTGTAGTTTCTTTATATCCTTTGGGTTCTTTTCCTAACTATCCGCAAATAAAATATGCTCCTCAACGAACAACTCTATCAACAAGCACTTGCGTCCAACAAGATACATAATCCAACAACATACATCAAGGAATCACTCTACAAACAAGGTAGATGCATACATATAGGTGTGATGGGATTGACAGGCAGTCGGAAACTATCCAACTACCACTGGACCTGTATACATTAAAACATCAAAATATCCTATTACATTACTGCAAACACACATGACAAAAATATGTACACATCAATTTGTTACATATGTATTTGTGCATACACATTTGTAAAAATGTACAAATGTGCAATGATGCAGATGTGTTAAATTGTCTGCCTACATCTATGCCCTCCTCAAGACTTTTTGGTGTCCTCACAAACATAGCAACTAAACACTGGGGATAGAAGCGCTAAGGGCAAGACTTGAACTTCTTGTCATTCTCCTCCTGCTTTCTTATGTTCCAAATGTCAACATTACATGACAACATACACATACGACAATACTATTTATCATAGTTGAGAAAATCTGCAAAAAGTCCTGAATTTTCCTGATTTTTGCCGATTCCTGCCCTTGCCAATAAAATCCTGATTTTTTGCCAAAAAAATCTGCCGCGGCAGCATGGGTAGAGGAAACGACATAAATAGCTTGTTTTTTTCATTTTGCCTCATTTTGCTTGTTCCAAACTGGAGAGAGAGGTCTGCCTACCTGCTACCACACCAAACAAAACACTAAAGCGCATTTTAACAATGGATTTTTTGCAGTTTGAAGGAATCCCAATTTTCTTCCCTTTTTTTTTGCTGATTTTTTACCAATTTTTTGTTGATTCCCGATTTTATCCAATTATTTTGCCTTGCTGATTCCGATTTTCTCAACTATGCTATTTACACACATCGTCATCATGTTACACATCTATTTGTGCATAAACATTTGTATAAATGTACAAATGGGAACTTGTGCAAACGTGTGAAATTGTCTCCCTACATCTATGCCTTCCTCTAGAGTTGTCGGCGTCCTCGTTGACAAACCAACTAAACACTGGGGATAGAAGCACTGAGGGTGGGATTTGAAACTCTTGTCATGCTCCTGCTTTCTTATGTTCCAATTGTCTTCTTTAACTGGCTTCATTTTAACCTACTACCAACAACACATTGTTCCCCGATTGCCTGCTCTACTCAGCGCAGCCAACCACATCATCATCATCATCAATATGACGGGCAACACTTGATGCCGCCTGTGTAGGGGGTCAAGGCCCCCAAAACCTCAATGGAATATGCACTAAAACCTTCACTGTCTAAGCTGATTTTTTCCCATTTTTTGCATTTTGGTGGTCTTTGCTTGACCGTATTCACTCAAATCATTGCTCAGATTCACTTGCTAGATGACCCCAATGCCATTCCCCAGATGGTTGCCTCAAATTGCATGTTTCCAATGATTGCCCTGGACAGTGGTCTAGCAATCCTCGTTGGCCAATCTCAGACAACTAGCTCCATCAATCGGTATTGAACTGACAACAAACCCAAACCCTTGACGAAGGACTTCCTTAAATGGAAGGCTTCTCCCTGACGATAGGGTCAGACAATTGTCTTTGTTGGCCAGACAACTTGTTTGTCTAACCACCAAATGGTCTTAGCCTCAAACATTTAGATGACCCTAATAGATGGACAACTGTCCTATCTACCAGATGACCTAGCATCAAATGGCAAGATGGCCTGTTTGCCAGATAACTTGTCTCTTCCAAATGATCTATTTGCATAGGCATATGACCACCTCTTCCTTGAAGTTGACAGGTTTCTTTCTCCAGACATCACCTTGATTCCTTCAGAAAACAACATGGCATGGCTAGACGAACCCTACTCCACCCTAATGGCCAGTTCTAACTCTCATACGACTTGCCTTAGCTCTAGACAACATACCCCTCCTAGACTACTACTTTGATTTAGAAGGCTGGGATTATCTTTTGGATGGCATGTCCCTTCTTGATGGCTACTCCCAACCTCCAAACGAAAGTCTTCTTCTCATCAATGACACTTCTTTTCAATTGAATGATGAGGACTTGGTCTCAAATGACAATTTTTTCCTTTCAGGTGGTAGGGGTTTTGCTGCACACATATTTCTCCTTTATCAAAATGGCTAAGGGCCGACTTATCTTCCCTTAGATAACTTACACTTATCCTTGTGCACCCTCTTATTTCTTGATGGCAACTTCTTGCCATTGGATGACAAGTCTCATTTCTTGGATGATAACACTCCTCTGAATGGCAGTTCCTTGCTCTTAGACAACCATTTCTTTGGTTTAGACCACCTATTCTCCTCGGATGGGAGAGAAGTCTTCCTTGTCAGTCTCCTTCAGTTGCCCTAGTGTTGTCCTCCCTTCTTGCGCACCATGAACATGCTAACCTATACTGGCTTCAATGTCTGACTCTCATCCTGCTCACCATCGAGCATACCAACTTGTAGTTGCCCTAGTGTTAGAATCCTATCATGCGCACTGTCGAACATGCCATATTACATATGCTTTGATGTCAGATTCATGTCCTTCTCACCATCAGACACACTAACGTATAATTGCTCTAGATCCAAACTCTCATTATGTGCATTGTCTAATGCACAACTTGCTCCAACCATTATCAACCTTTCTTGCCAATTGCAATTTTCTCCTTCATTAGACTTGTCAGCTTTGTCACACCCAACTTCATCTGTGTGAAACTTCCATGTCTATATGCACATTTTCATTGTGCATTGCTTCATCACACCCCTCGTCACAAATGCCTTCATCTCCATGGCCTCTGTCATCATATATGCCTTTGTCATAAACACCTTCGTTGACTTCACGCATATCTTCACGAACACGTTTAGTTGTGCATATGCTTGCATGAACCTATCCATCTACACACGTCTCTGCTTGCAAGAACTTGTCCATCTGCATGCATGTCTCCGCCTATGCGCACACCCTCGGCTGCATACACTTGTTCGTCCTCGTGTGTGTTGCGTACATGAACTCATTCCTACATGCCTTTTGCATCCATGTCTTCACTTGCATAGACTTCTTTGTTGGCACATATATCTTCACTTGCATAGACTTCTTCGTGTACTTTATAGCATGAGTTGTCTTGTCACTTGTTGTGTAGGTTCTTCTCATGCACTTCTTCATCATTTGGACCTTTATTGGCATCAACGAACAAGTTTGCATCACTTTTGTTTGCAAATTCCAATCTTTCCTCCTCCTGAAGGAGACTACTTTGTTCGTCGACTGCATCGTAATCATCCCATTGTTACCGTTCCATAGCTTTCCGAGTGATACACTCATCACAACTTCATATCACCAAATTTGACCTAATTTCATAAAGGAAACAATGCCAGAATGTAGAAATGGAATACAACACATTGCAACATAATTTTATTATCAATAAATATAAACAAAAATACACAACGGGAATAACTTATAGGTACAATTGGATATGCCACCCACATAGCATGTATCCTACACAACTATTTGCATATATAATATGCTTCTTGCCAAACAACTCTATCAACAAGCACTTCCAGCCAACAACACACTTAGGCCAACAACGTACATTGACAAACCACTCTACCAATAAGGTAGATGTGTATAGGTATGATGGGACTAGTATGCTGTTGGCAACCACCCATCTACCACCAAACCACCCGTATAGATTAAAACATTTAATTACCCCATCACATTACATTACATCTCTACAAACACATATTGCCACATATACTCATAACACTACATGACAACATACATATATGATAATATTATTTATGATTACATATATCATTAACTTCTTACACATGTATTTGTGTGCACACATTTGTACAAACATGCACTTGTGCAAATGTGTCAAATCATTTGCCTACATCTGTAACTTTTGGCCATCACTCATCTTTAAGGATCTATCACTTGGTCCAAAAAAGAACGAGGACAAGGAAAGGCTATCATTCTCTTTCCTAGGGTCATCACTTGTTTTGGCAAGGTCGTCACCCTCTTGCTAGACAATGAACAACTTGACGCAGAATTGCTTAGACTTGAAGGAGTGGCCATCACCTATGTCAAGGTTGTTATTATGCTTGTGCATATCATTAAGAAGGTATTTTCATAGGGTGGATCCGTAACTTTGTTAAGAAAAGAGACAAGTGTAATTCATCCCTCACCTTGCCAAGGTCATCACTTCTTTGATCAAGGCCTTCATTTCCATAGCTAGGCTGTCCTCATGCCCATAGCTGATATTAAGCGGTCATGGTCCTTGGATACACTGTCACCAAACAAACAGGACTTGCAATCTGCAGAAAGCTAGGCAGGGCTGTCCCTTGCCTTCCCTAGGTCAACCTTCTAGGCACTAGAGTTGCCCCTTTGTCCCTGGTTGCCATTGGCATTGCCAAGGCGATCCCTATGTTGGAAAGTAAGGTATTGAAAATGAGTCATATGAAAAAACCTTTGTGGCCATCCCTTTTTTGGAGACCATCCCTTAGCATGAGTCCTGCCGTCAACAGGAGGTTGTCTAAGGTGCAAAGGAGGGTGCCACTTATGTTCTGGACTTCCTACATATCAAACCTGGGGAATGCCATCACTATCAGCTGCTGTAATGTTGAACACAAAGGGATTTCAAAATGTGTGAGAGGCAGTGCCCCTTGACCCTACAAGAAGGCTTGCACACCCTTGACCCTCGACATACATGGTGATGGGTGCTACCCATCAAACTTGCAATGTGGCCAATTACACACTGCGCATTAAGAGATTGGAGAACCAAGTTACTTTAATAGAGATTTGTATATTCCAGTTTTGCAGAAGATGCATGAAACATGAAGAAATGAGAGGAGTTTAATTAGTGCAGCTCCATGCCACATGTTTTAAGTTGGTCTGTGGGATGCTGACAACTCTACAAGAAGGGTTAGACATAGGCAGGTAAGTTGGTCAGCATGAACACATGAGCCATGACAGTGATGAGTCAATGATGATTCAATATATATATATATATATATATATATATATAGATAGATAGATAGCATTTTGAGCATAGGTGCTTATGTTACGCGGTTATGTAATGTATTAAGGGGTACTTTTATTGTTGTCATTTCTATGGGTATTGGGTAGTTAGGTGGCAGTTGAGAGGGGATGCGGCTGCCAACTGCTTACTGTTTCCCATTACTCATATATATATATGCCATCTACCTTGGTCAATGTGTGTGGTTTGTAGTAGCATGAGCAAGTAATTAGTTGTTAGATGCTGATTGTAGTACACTGATCGCATGTGTTGTATGTTTGTCTAGACCACAATGTATTGTAGATGATTGGAATGTGAAAGATACATGTTGTGTGCTGTGTTACATATATCTGTGAGTTCTCCCCATTGTGTTGTCTTTCTTGTATAATGGAATTGCAATGCAGTGTGTTGCATTGTGTAGATGTTTGTTTGACTGGAATACTCCCATATGCTACAATACTAGTATGCTTTCTTTGCAGCATTCTAGTCATGGAAATTTGGAGATGGTCTTTGATAAAGTTAAATTCATAAAATACCTAGTATTGAGAAAAATAGTCCCTAGTTAACAAATGGAGAAATCAAATAGAAGTCCTTTTGGTTGGTGTTTTATTAAACACAGCTAAAAGCTTCTTTGGAATGGTGTCATCATCCCCCTCTAGGGATTGATAATCCTTATTAATGAATCACCATAGCATGTCAACATCCCCTTTAGAATAAGTTTTTTTTGTATTCCAAAAATGTTGTAAAGACAAAAATCTATTAGGGGGGTTGTATACCATTGGAGATGTGCATCCATGTGGGAAATTTGCATCATAAAAGTGACTTGCTTTTCTTGATTACTTTTACATAGGGCACCTTAGGTATATGGTAGATGTGTTGGGAGGTTAGTTGCAGACCCATTTTTTCATACTTAACTTCAGAGGACAAACAAAATAAATAAATCCAACAAGTTTTCAATGCATCTTCAAAGTTCTACATTAGCAAAGGTCGTCTTTAGAACCTTTTAGAAGATTTTGGAAAGCAAGTAGCCTCATTATTTGGAATAAAGATTACTATTCAACTGAGGAAAAGTTTCGTTCATGAGTATATATATATATATTGATATGGATTCTCTGGACCAAATATGGAGCATATAACACTTAACATATCCTTTAACTAGTTTAAAAAATTAAATGTGAAAGTTATTCTCAACTCTTCCATAAATGCTTAGAGTATTTTCCTTCAAGACAGCTTTGATCTAAGTCCATTTTATGAGTTCCATGCACACATTTATGTCATCCATAACATTATTAT
Source organism: Wollemia nobilis (assembly GCA_028583015.1). Classification (NCBI taxonomy): domain Eukaryota; kingdom Viridiplantae; phylum Streptophyta; class Pinopsida; order Araucariales; family Araucariaceae; genus Wollemia; species Wollemia nobilis. The sequence continues at coordinate 5,029,602 of JAQPPZ010000103.1, forward strand.
ATATGTTGCATTTCCTTGATTCTTGCCATGCATGCCTTATTTTAACCTAATTGTGTCCATTGGTGGAAAAGTTTTCTATTTCATTTTATTACATTTTTAATTTGATAACCTAGGGAGGGAGGCTGGAGGGATGGTTAATAATCAGCTGGCATGTTTACAGACATCACATATCAATTTTGTTGGTCTTTATGTATAGATGCTTTATTTCAATACATTGCTTTGATACTTCTGATTGACATTGTATGCCTGTAAGATATATATTAATAAAACCATTTGGATGAAAAGTTGGAAGATTTCTTCTAGCCATTTGATTAGAGAATCCTCTGTGCAGGTGGATCAAGAAAAGGGCATGGATGGATTTATGGTACAAGCTTTGTAGATGGAGTGATTCCAGTTCTTAGTCCCAAATCTCATAAATTGGTGCGATACATGTTGAAAGTATCAGATAAAAGTACTATTTGGCAAGCTCTTGATTCTTTACAACCTTCCCATGAAACTTGGGATGATCTAATTAATGCTATTGTCCAACTTCGTCTTCAAAATGAGTGGAATCCAATTATTACGGTAAGCAGCTTATGTTGATCTTTTGTAATTGTTTAGTTCCAACAAAAGACTATTATTTTCTTCCATGCATGTTAACATGGTATGGAATTAATCATGGTGATAAGTGATAAATGAATAATATTAAATTTTTGAGCAATTCTAAATTCATATTTCCCATGCAAATGTATATTGGTGAATTCTAAATTGTCCTGGCACTAGTATCCTAAGATTCATGTTGATCTCAATATACCTTTCAGTTTGGCACTAAGAAGGGTGTCTTAAATGTCAAGTTAATATATACTTTAAATTGAAACTTTTCATTAAAGGGTGTCTATAATTTTCTCATATCTCTATGCTTTCTCTATTGGTCTTTGGATCATAGGGTGGCTTCACAAGGTTTCCGACCGGGATAACATACTTAATCCACTTGAAAAAATCTAGTTTTACATCATTATAAACCTTATGCAACACACTTAAATTCTTCATTCTTATATTCTTATCATAAGGTGACTTCACAAGGTTTCCAACTGGGATAACATAATCCACTTGAAAAAAGCTTGTTTTATATCATTATAAAGTTATAAACCTTATGCAACACACTCAAATTCTTCATTCTTATAATTGAAATAGTCTTAGTTAGGATTCTTTGCCACAACCACAATGGAAGTGGATTATTCCTATTTTAGAATATGTCCATTCGGAAAGGGAAATGTTTTCTTGTTCGAAATATGCTAACTCTTTGGTTTACAACAAAGTGCAGCTTAAATGACCAATAACCATCCAAAAACAAATGGGCAAACAATTTAGCAAAACCAATTGAAGGTATGTGTGGCAAACTCTCAAAGACCAAAGTTTGACATCGTAACAAATATTTGGCATGACTGAGAATAGGTGAAGCTATCCATAATTTGAGACTACTATTCTTATGCATCTAGATAAAGGATAAATATGGCAATGAACAAAAGAGTTTAGAAGAGTTTAGATAGAATTTTAGAATTTTGTTCTCTTGAATATTTTTAGTTCAGCAACATGTTGAGATGAGGACCAAAATAACTACTTGGTTATAAGGAATATTAAACTACAATGAAGGCATCAAAGAATCTAAACTCTCCATTGAATACAATCCTCTCTGAAATTGTGTTTTTTTTTTTCTCTCTGTTAAAATGAGAAACAATCTGGAAGGACCTACAAGATATCTATGAGAAGAAGTTATGACAAAGACACTGACAAGTTATCCCTAAAACTCAAGCTATAATGTGAAATTGACATGCTGGTTACTTTCTCAATTGAAGATGCATTATTTCATTTTGAAAAAGTTCTGCTCAAGTTATGAGAGGAACGATTTAGTTTGAGCAGGGAAAAAATAAGAGAATATCTCAAGTCATGGTGTAATATGTGAAATAATAAGCATCATGAACAAAGTTAGGCCTTGTTTATGGCAATGAGTTTCTAAAAGGGAGACAATATCACCACCGAATAATTCATGTATTCAACAAGTAAAGATATTTTGAATAATAGATGAAACCAAGAAAAAGAAAAAGAACAAAGGGGCATTAAATAAGGATTAAGATATTGATTTCATTGAGGCATGCTGGTTATAGGTGGTCATAGAATGAATTGAAATTGGAAAATATGTATTGTTAGCCAAAAAGAGGAAGTTATGAATTTCAAATGTATAGCATCTTGTGTTGGAATAAATCAACAACCATCTTGATGATACCAGCATGCCATGAATGTGGCTTAACCAAGTAGATTTGATTACTCCCTTACAAAATTATACAATGAAAATATTTAAGACGCTATCCCTTACATTGCAAATTACTGAAATATTCTGCATGAGAGTTGTGGCTATACTACTCAGAAAACCATCACTTTCTCTTTCCTATCTAGGACATTTCTACTACTGCTTTCCTATAAGTTTAATTTCAATCTCAGGTTGATTTCAGACTACTATATGCAGAACAACATCAAATATGAGGGGGATGACTTGGTGCAGAAGTATTCAGGATAGAAGCAAACTGATACAATAGGAGGGAAACAGAAACTATGGCTGACCTCATGTAGATTAGTCATTTCCTACTAGATCCCTTTTCTAAGAAATTGGTCTGACATTTGATGTTTGTGTCATTTGTAACAATCAATTTGAACTTAACCTTCCTTAAAAATTGTATTTTGCAACTTGACACTCCAATTTTGGAGAGTTTCTTGGCAACTCGGGAAAACTTGGCAAAAACTCAGCCAAAAAAACAATGAAGAAAATAATTTAATTCACAAACAAAATACATTTAAAACAAAAACTAGAGAGCTAGGAAGTTGATTTTCTTTTAGATTTTCATAAAAAGAGTTTAATTACAATTCATGTAGGCAGATGAATTGACATATTTGCATGGATGAATGAATGATTGAGTGTATGAATGTATATGTGTGCACAAAGTGTATGTGATGTATTGTCATGTAGGGTTGTGTTTGTATGTGACAAAGTGTTTGTAATAATGTAAATTAATGGGGTATTTTTAATGTTTTATGTAAATGAGTAGTTTGGAGGTAGTTGGATAGTTGCTAACCGTTTGCTGATCTTGTTATGTCTATAAGTATGCACCTATGTGAGAGAGGATGGAGATAAGATAAGATAATTCTATTAATGTTCATAGCTGGCCAAAGTAGGCCAATGGGACTTGTTGAAAAGAGCTGTTACAAATTACAATGCATTGTAGTAACCACAAAGTACTACAAAAATAAGCTAAATTAGAGTAAAGAATCTAGTGTAAACTCCTCTAAAGTGGAACAATTGTATGGCATAAAAGTACAGCCTCGAGGGTTACCCAAAATGGATAAACCCTAACAAGCTAAAAGTAATGATTAAGAGAGATCTCGAAGTTGAGATACAACAGAGATAGAAAGGAGCTCTAACGGATCCAAGCACCAACATTAATCTGTAGTGGGATGTAAAGTAGAAGCATAGTTAGTTCCATCACCAACTATCCCAAAAGGGCTAACACAAGATCTAATGGTACTCCCAGGAGAATGGTGAGGACTAAGAGGTGCTGGTTGGATTGGGAGGACATGGAGTTTGACCCCGCAAGACTCTTCTAGCATCCGTGGTTGTGGAACCAATAAAAGAGGACAAGAAACTAGTAAGTTGCACCTATCTACAACTCCTCAGTATGCGAGGGGTAGCCGAAACCCGATGCCAAAGAATTGCAATCTTGTCCTGTTGCAAGCAAGAAGAAAGAATTGAAGCGCTAGTAGCCACTCTTCCAGTCGCTTTGCTTTTCCTTTTGTTTTATTTCAATAGTGTCGAGTATAATGGTTTCATGTTTTGGTTGTAAATTTGCCTCCATCACTTCTACAAATTTTCCACTTCTATCTAACAGGACAAATACTTCATACTCTATCAGTTATGGCCCTTCATCTTTAGATTCTTCTTTTACTATCTTGGATTCTATCATTGGTGAATGGGGGGACATGACTATCGATGCTTAGCAGGGGAATCTAATTATCTGTAGCACGGTGGTGGTATTCCACCATTGGAGGAACAATTTGATATGACAAATTTAATGATTGGCTATGACTACATTCATCTCAGTAATCAACACTTCAGTTTGCAAATAGGAAATTCTATCCTCTTCTAGACTGCTAACCTTCAATATACAAACTTATCTTTCCACACTCTACGACAATCTCTATTGTACGACAATCTCCATGGTACGACAATCTCAGTATAGCAATGACTGTCCAACAATGGCGATACAACAATTGTCTTCACTGTACAACTATGATATGACAATCACTGTACGACATTTAGCGATGGTTTGGGCAATGCATTGTATGGCATTGGTTGTACGACAACTCTCATACGACTTCAATATATGATAACTCCGTTGTATGACAACTCTCGTACTGCAACTTCAACCCTACATACAAAACTTGGAAGGAACAACTACAGATCTATCTACTGCAACAATAAACAATAACAACACATACAAGAAACATACAATTTTTTATAGATGAAGGATGAATATGAGTAGATATTGCATTAACTTTTTCCTATACGATTAACTGCGTACAACATTATCTTACTTACACATTGCAATGGCTATGCAAAATAACTCCAATGCATTCTACACTATCTTTCCTTTCATGGCAATGACACGAATACCAACCACATCCACACAACAACTCCACCAACACACTTTGTCCAGCCATGCAACACGAATGAATGAGGGAAGAGTCCTTTTAATACAACTAAGGAGGTAGTTGCATCCTCCAACTTACTAACTACCCGACACCTCATCATTTTTTTAAATTACATTTGACATGCATGTGACTTACATTTACATTTCATAACTCACTTTATGACAAATGACTTATCCGTACATAACTAATACCTCGCTTAACATTACACATAGTCACATACAATAGTACATCACGACTCTATATCTTTATTAATTATACATACGCACATTTCATCAAACAATTTTTGTACGAACTACAAAATAACACATAATGACAAAACTTAATCATTGATTATGCAGACATGTCAATTTGCCTACCTACATCTATTCCCTCCAACTTACTAACTACCCGACACCTCATCATTTTTTAAAATTACATTTGACATGCATGTGACTTATGTTTACATTTCATAACTCATTTTATGACAAATGACTTATCCGTACATAACTAATACTTCACTTAACATTACACATAGTCACATACAATATTACATCACGACTTTATATCTTTATTAATTATACATACGCACATTTCATCAAACACTTTGCATACGAACTACAAGATAACAAAAAATGACAAAACTTATTCATTGATTATGCAGACATGTCAATTTTCCTGCCTACATCTATCCCCTCCTCTAAACTTGTCGAAGTCCTTGACAACACATGAGCTAAACACTAGGGATAGAAGCATTGAACGTCGTATAGGAATCTCTTGTCAATATTCTTCCGCTTTCTTCTATTCCAGACATCTTTTGCAACTGGTATCACTTCAAAGTTCAAACTATTGCCAACAACTCATAGTTCTTTGATTGCTCACTTCTACAATTAAAGTATCATCAAAATGTCCAACATAATCCATATGACCAACATGATGGGCAATGCCTTTCGCCACCTATGTCAGGGGTCAATGGAGCAGGAGTCCCCTTGTAGGGTCAAGGGGCAACACCCCTTGTGGGGTTGAGGGGCAATGACCTTCGTGGATACCCTTAGCTCTGAATTACTTCTTTTTGGCTCGAGGCAACTTCTTATTGGCTTCGACCTTGCTTCAAATGGCTTGACTTCATCCGGTTTACTTCTGAATGACCCAACTCTTGAGTTTGATGGTTTCCTGCCATACGGTATCCTACTGTACTACCTCTTGTCGTACGGCTTCCTGTCGTATGGCCTCTTGTTGTACGGTGTTCAACCATATTGTCTTTCACTATATGGCGTCTTGTTGTACACGCTGTACAACCTTTTGCTATAAAATCCTATATGGTATCTTGTCGTACCACGGTATGTTATACAGTGTCTTGTACAACATTGCATTGTACGGCCTCTTGCCATACATGTGCTATACGACATCTTGTTGTATGGCTCTGCGCTATATAGCCTTCTGCCATACAGTCGTCTCAGATGGTCCAACTCCGTACGACATACTTCTGGATGGACGAACGACTTTATCCCTTGTCCACGTACGTCGTCATGAATTTCACCCTACTCATGTCCTTCTTCAAGTAGCCCCACTTGTTCTTCTGATGGCCCATATTTGTCCCGAACTTCAAGTTGCTCATCCTCTTCCTCAGATGGCTTTGTGTGTTCTCTAGATGATCGTGATCTATCTTCAGACAACTCAAGGTGTTTTTTGATGGCTTGTGGGCAATCTGGGGCTTAGACCACCTCCTCAGACGGTCTAGGGAGGATCCAAATGGCCCTTCCCTTGGAACAGACAGCCTAAAGGCTATTTGGGGGCTTGATGTCTTTGCTTGACGACGAGGGTACCAACTCAGATGGCCTAGACTCAGACAACCTAATCTTTGATAATCGAGGCTTGGGTCCAACGGACAAAGTTTATATGGCTAGATGGCCCTAGTAGATGGTCAAACTCTAAACAATCTCTCTTTGTCGTCTGTATCATTCACTCCATCGTCTACATTACTCACTTCGCTGTCTATATCAACCATTTTTGCAACTCGTTGCACAACTTCAACAATATGCTTGATTTTTGCATCTTCAATTGAAATCAAGTCCACCTCCTTAATTGCAATCATGTTCATCAAGTTCACTTCCTCTATTGGAATCGGGTTCATCAAATGCACCTCCTCTGCTTCCTGGCTAGGGCTATGACTCTTCTCTGGTGCTTTGAACTTTGTACACATCATTGATTCATCTTGACATGGAGCACTTTGGAATTCACGTGTGAAATGCCACTACAAATGGCATCGCCAACATTGCACAATGGGTCTACCCTCAACATCATACTCATTCTGTGTCTTCTAGTTCTTCGACGGTTGTCACAGACAACATCACCAATGGCATCCCCCCTTGGTACAATCTCCTTTTGTGTTGCATATACCTGTAGTAATGATCTTGCACTCTCCAAGTTGCAGTCATCCTAGGAGTCATTATTATTCTCTTCAGAGTCACATCCTTGACTTCTCGACCCCAACAGTTGGACAATGAACTCTCATTCTCAAAATCATCACACTCAACATTAGAGTCCCTTTCATCTCTAGGGTCACTCTCGTCCACATGACCCCAACACTTTAATGATGTCTTTGCATCACTTTCCAAGTTCAAGGCCTACTCTAAGGCCTCTTGATATGATGTTGGAGGGACCACCTTGATCTTCTTCCGGTATGTAGGAAGAAGTCCCTCTATGAACCACCTCTTCTTCAATGCATTTGATGGATCTTCCTCTAGATGGGTAAACAACCACTCAACCTTTAGTTGTACGAATGAATAGACTCGTTCTCACCTTGTTCCATTCTATAAATTTTAGCAATGGCCTCATTGGCATTGTGGAACAATCAAAATTCCTTCACATATGCTTCGCACAACTCATCCCAAGTTTGGCACTTGCCCTTTGGCAATCTCATGTACTAGTCTATTGCAATTCTACAAAATGTCATAGGGAATGACCTCCTCGAATGTGTGTATTATTCTACCCATTCGCTTTCCACATTGTGAGGCATGTTTTTCCAATGCCTGATTGGGTCATCTGTTTCCCCTCCACAAAACATTGGACACTTACACAATATGCCAAAATTGGTCTTTGTTTTGATCGGTTGACTTGACATTGGTAGTGGTTGTTGTTGTGTCTCTCCTTTATGCACATCATCACGCATATAATTAGGCACACCCCATCGCAATTGCTATCGTGCCAGACTCCTGTCCTACGCACCATGAAACGTGCCAACCTGCACTTGCTCCAATGTTGGACTCCCATCCCACTCACCATCAAACACTCCAACTTGCAGTTGTTCTAGTGTTGGACTCCCGTCTCGCACATTGTCAAACACGCCATATTGCATTTGTATCGGTGTCGGACTCTCGTCCCGCTCACCATTGGACACATCAAGTTGCAATTGCTCTATTGTTATACATACATTGTTGTTATGCAATTCCTCACTATCGCGTAATTCACTGTTATGTGATTCTCCACCATTGCCAGGTAACTCTCCATTGTCATCATGTGATTCACCACCATCAACATGCAATTCTCTACTGCTATCATGCAACTCTTCGTTGTTGTCATGCAACTCACTGCTGTTTTCACGCAACTCTCCATGGCCATCGTGTAACTCTTCATGCACAAACCCTTGTGTGTCTCCTCCATGTGTGTTTGCTTGCATGTCTGGTTGTGCATTCTCTTGCATGTCTGTTTCATGCGCTGGCCCTTTGACATCAACAAACAAGTCTGCGTTTTCATCTACTTTGTTGGCTACATTGTAATCATTCCATCGTTGTCATTGTGCACCTTCTCGAGTGATTTGCTTCTCACAACTCCATGTCACAAATAGTGCCCGAATGTAGAAATGGAATGCAACATACTTTCCTACATCCTCGTATTAATTATCTATCATCCACCGCTCCAAGTTTCATGCAGTGCAAGTTCAAACTCCAAATGACAACGATGCCAAATGTAGCACGGTGGTGGTATTCCACCCTTGGAGGAACAATTTGATATGATAGATTTAATGATCAACTATGACTGCATTCATCTCAATAATCAACACTTCAGTTTGCAAATAGGAAAGTCTATCCTCTTCTAGACTGCTAACCTTCAGTGTACAAACTTATCTCTTCACATGGTATGGCAATCTCCACTAAACAACAATCTCAATATGACAAGGACTGTATGACAATGACGGTATGACAATCATGGTAGGACAATTGTCTTCAATGTACAACATTTAGCAATGTATGGTGTTTGGGCAAGCACTGTACAACATTGGTTGTACGACAACTTTTGTATGACTTCAATGTATGATAACTTTGTTGTACGACAACTCTCGTATTGTGACTTCAACCCTGCATACAAAACTTGGAAGGAACAACTATAGATCTATCTATTGCAACAATAAACAATGACAACACATACAAGAAACATACAATGGCAATAGATGAAGGATGAATATGAGTAGATATTGCATTAACTTTTGCCTATACGATTAACTGCATACGACATTATCTTACTTACACATTGCAATGCCTATGCAGAATATCTCCAATGCATTCTACACTATCTTTCCTTGCATGCCAATGACACGAATGCCAACCACAACCACACAACAACCCCAACAACACACTTTGGCCAACCATACAACATGAATGAATGAGGGAAGGGTCTTATTTATACAACTAAGGAGGTAATTGCATCCTCCAATTTACTAACTACTCGACACCTCGTGAATTTCGTTAAATTATATTTGACATGCATGTGACTTACATTTACATTTCATTTCATGACTCACTTTATGAATAATGACTTATCCGTACATAACTAATACTTCACTTAACATTACACATTGCCACATACAATATTACCTGATGACTTTATAATTTTGTTAATTATGCATACGCACATTTCATCAAACACTTTGCGTACAATCTACAAAATGACAGAACTTATTCACTAATTACACAAACATGTCAATTTGCCTACCTACATTATTGACCCATCAGAGTGGCTACCATATGTGAAAACACTTTAGGAAAATGTGCAGTTTCTGCCCACTATGGATGTTTCAGGTATCACATGTACTTGCATTGCGTCAGCCTGAGGTACAAACACATGACTTATTGTTGGTTTGTTCATCATGTCTTGAGAAGTCATTGGTTGATTAAATATGTTGGGTTGATTCATCATATAGTTTTGTGCTTGATCAACCGTCTGAAAAATTTCTTGTTGGGGTACTAGCTAATTCCTTTGATTGGTCATTTGAAAATCTCTTTGTTGAGGAAATAGCATGTTCCCTTCATCGAGATGGGGTACCGGTTAGTTCCTTTGATTGGTCATTTGAAAATCTCCCCATCGAGGAAATAACATGTTCCCTTCATCGAGTTAATACTCCTGTGTATAGAGTGACTAAAGAACTGAAACCGTATGCTTGAGTTCATTTAGCTGCATTTGCAATTCTTGTTGTTACATAGGGTCTAGTTGACATAGGGGATTTGGGGGAAACAATGGATAGTGGGGCAATTGTTATGGGGAAGGCTATTGGATGTACGGGGTGGGTGTTTGGGTTGTATGGGTAGGGTACCCTTGTTGAGCAAATGTTGCAAGGTTTTGTTGGTGAACGAATGGGTATGGTTAAGGTACCTGCCTATATTGTACAGGTTGGCCATACTGTCCCTATTCATGTGACACTTGGTATATAGGTGGTCCTATAGGGACATAAGCGGGTTGTTGAAGGATTTGATGATTCGGTAACTAGGACATCCTTGACATTATTTGGGTGTTTTGACATTCATGAACAAAAGGGAAGAAACCTCTTAAATCATACCAAAGAATGGGAACAAAAAACGAGGTGCATTGGTCAAAGTGAGAAACAAATGGAAAAATGGAGCGAACCAGAGCAAGGTGATGCTGAGTGGGGCACTTTGGGAGTGGGTCGCTTCAAGGAGTAAGGCACTTGGCGAGTGGGGGGCTCCGATAATGGGTCGCTTCGGTAGCAAGTCGCTCTCGTGAGCAGGGCACTCCACGAGCAGGTTGCTCCGGAATGAACACAACATTTTTTCCACGTAGTCTCGTTCCCACTTACTCTTGTCTTCGCTTGTTGCCACTTTAGTCCTTTTTTGAAAAAGCAAGATTTGCAAATCACATGTTAGGCAAGATTTTGGATTTAAAAATGAAGTTGCCATTTGCATGAAAAATTAAGAAGTATGAAATCTGAAAAGAAAAACAACTCCTAAAGTTTAATGCAAAAATATTTATGGGTTTCATCCATGTTAGTGTAACACACAACCCTTTTCACAGATTTGGAAGGATATGAAGTATACTTGTGTAGATCTACAAAATTATGTGTGGGTGGGATAAGATGAGTTTTGGAGCGAAATCACACTTGTGTGTCCCACCAAGCATGCCAAAAATGTTGACCTCATGTGTAGTGAGTGTTTCTCTATGGGCCGAATCTTGGGCAAGTTTCCTTTTTCCTTCTATCTAATGCTAGAAATAAAAAAGGAATTGATCCATGCAAAAAGACAAATCTAATCTAGAGAATGCCTAACGATAAATCTAATCTACTCCGTTTGAGGATCAAGGGCGAAAGAAAAAGAAAGTACAAAAATACGGCCAAAGCCGTAATGAGGTTTGGATCGGGTGTAGTTGGTGTTTTCAGCAAAAACCGAATAACTTCATCACGTAAGATCTTTGAATACCTGCAACAACAATCAAAGAGAAGGACTAACAGGGGAAAGGAGGGCAAAGCCACTAATTCCACACATTCATCAAGAAAAAGGTCAGAGACAATCAAATATAAATGCTAGGCACAACTCTTTATTGATTTTGCAATATGAATGTTTTACAATTCTTACTCCAAAGAGTAGCTTTGGTATTGCTTCAAAGGCCAAAAGACCCTTACAATGAGCATTCAACTCTTATTTATACTTGAACTTGTAGCCATGAAATGGACTACATACAATATACTTTGGCAATAATTGTGAGGTGATTACATCATCCTTGCTGCTAAAAATAGACACGGAGAGATGTGCTCGATGAGTGGGTTACTTGGCAAGTAGGGTGCTCTAGTGGGGGGATGTGAAGGGGGAGGAAGTAAGAAAAATCCCCCAAATGCAGCGGATTAAAACAACCTCAAACAACAAATTATTAGCATACCAACTAAATATATTACACAAATGTAAATAGCATAAAATTTAATAAATTTAAATTAAAATGTAAGGTAAGATAGAAATAAATAAAACCACATAAAAGACACCAATATTACGTGGAAAACCAACTAAATATATTACACAAATGTAAATAGCATAAAATTTAATAAATTAAAATTAAAATGTAAGGTAAGATAGAAATAAATCAAACCACATAAAAGACACCAATATTACGTGGAAAACCAACCCAGGTGTTGTAGGTGAGTTGGAGAGGAGAGGGCAATCCTCCAAGGGAGGTCCCATGTTCAAATCTCCACCCTACCAAAAAGCTGAATTGGGTATCCAAAATCCAATTGATAATGTTGGTGCGGGCAGGGTCGGGTGCGACTCCCGGGTGACTTTGACGGTGTAGAACCCCCCGTTCGTGGTCTCTTAGACCAAGGCGGCCCCACAAGGTGTTTTTCGCTTAAAAAAAAAAAAAAAAAAATATTACGTGGAAAACGTTGAAAAGGGAAAAACCATGGCCAAAATTGTATCTCCACTTTTGTATTATCTTCAACAAAATATACAAGCCTTTTTCCTCAAATGTGATTGGTGCAAATCACCAATGTCTCAAGTAAACAATAGTGTCTCATAGTTAGCTCACATAGTTGGCTCATACTGTTTTGCTCTATATAGTTAGCATTATTACAACAAAAGGAGTTTAGCCCAAATATATAGTTTGGGCTATCCTCTCATTGGAAAATAGCCATGGAGGAAAACCTCTACAACATGTGCCACCACACCTATGCCACATGCCACCATACTCATGCCACATGCCACATGCCACATGCCACCACACCTATGCCACATGTCATTATGTGCCCCACACATGCCACCACACTCAAGTCTCATGCCATGTCACCTTTGACTTTGAGTTGACTAGAGTTAGACTAGATATTGGAATTATTCAAGGTTCCACGAGCCTGGGGGACGGGGGGACGCGTTTTAGGGACGGCGGGGGACGGCAGGCCGATTTTAGGGGACGATTGGTATAATACTATAATTTTTTTTAGAAATTTAGAATAATCTAAAAATTCTACACACAACAAAAATGAAAAATACTAAAACTTAAAAAGTATGCATGTTCTTAAACATGTTTCAATCTGAAATGAACTCATATATTAGCCTATTACTAAGTGCAGCCATTTCAACAAATGTAACTTGAAGGTTCAGCCAAGGATATCAAGTGCAATCTCTAATAGTTAACCAAAATTGTTTCTATTGCTCAAGTAATGAGTGCCACACTGTTCAACTTTTAACATTCAAACAATAACAATCATCATTTTTAAGACCATTTTTTAATTTTTTTAATGTTCAAGCAAAGACCATTATTTAATTTTTTTTCAGTCACCAATGTTCAAACAAAGACAGTTCTTAGTTTTTACTTTTTGGCCATCAATGTTCAAGCAAGATAGTCATTGGTTTTCACTTTTCTATAGTTATCTATTTTTTCAGCCATCAATGGTCAATCAAGACAGTCATCAGTTTACAGCCCTCAATATAAATAATAAAAGCAAGACAACTCTACTGTTTAGTCTCTAGCAATTTTGCACTGCTGTCCAATCACTAAAGTGATATTTAAACATTGACAACCACCATTGTTTAGTTCCCACTATGTAAGCAATGACAGTTACTCCTAGCTGTTCAAATATGACAGCCTTTTTTTTTAATTTAAGTTTGTATCATTTTTTATTTTTTTGGGGGGACGACTGGGTGTCCCCGGGACGGCCACCTGGGATGGCCAGCCGTCCCCCAAAAGGGGGACGGGGGGAAACGTCCCCCATGCCGTCCCCCTGTCCCCGGGGACGCAGGGGATGGGGGGACGTGTTCCCCGGGGGGACACGTCCCCGTGGAACCCTGGAATTATTTTAATTTAGTAATTATAGGAATAATAATATTAATGGGGAACACGTCCCCATGAAACCCTGGAATTATTTTAATTTAGTAATTATAGGAATAATAATATTAAGGTGTAGGATAAAATAAATATAGGTAGTTTATATTAAAGCCTAGATACCTAATTTTATTATTCACCTTTATACTTAGGTGAATTTACAATATAATCCCAAAATTGGATTATTTGTTCCAACACTCCCCCTTAATCTAATTTTGGGGTTATAATACAATTTTACAAGAGGTGAGGTTCCAAAGAACCAATTTACCAAGGAGCATACATTTTGGCAAAGACTTCTTCAACAATGGCATAGTAGAGACTCCAAGTTGTGTGGCAATAGGCAAGGCACCATCCATCAACATGGATCTACAAAAGAAAAACATGACATAGAGTCAGTAATCATATATATAAAATATGGCATGTAAATAAGGTTTCCATCAACATGGAAAACATCAATAATAAGTGGCATATATATTCCATCAACATGGAAAACATAACATCCATCAACATGGATAAACAAGTGGCATACATATTCCATCAACATGAAAAATAAGCATCCATCAACATGGATAAACAATGTACACATATTCCATCAACATGAAAAAATAACATCCATCAACATGGATAAATAAATGACACATATTCCATCAACATGAAAAATAACATCCATCAACATGGATAAATAAATGGCACACACACATATTCCATCAACATGGAAAAAAAAGTGGCATACATCCATCAACATAGAATTCACAAAACCTTAAAAAAACTTAAAAGAATTGACATCACACAATATTATGCATTACTCCCCCTTGAGGGCAATTCTTTTAGGCCTAGTTTACTTCTAAAGTAAGAAAATTTAGATTCTACTAATGGTTTTGTGAAAATATCATAAATGTTCTCATTTGTGGGGCAATATATGAGTTTAATTGTCCCATATAATACCTTCTCCCTAATGAAGTGTGCTTGAATCTCAATGTGTTTTATCCTTTGATGCATAACAAGATTCTTTGCTAAAGCTATTGAAGATTGGTTATCAAAAAATATTGTGATAGATTTATTGTTGTTAAACCCAATTTTTGTTAGTAGTATTTGAAGCCAAATGGCTTCTTGACATGCTAGAGTAGCACTTCTATACTCAGCCTCAGTTGAGGAGAGTGCTATGGTTGGTTGTTTCTTACTACACCAAGAGATCACACTTGATCCCAAGGAGAAACAATATCCACTTGTGGATTTTCTTTCAACATTATCCATAGCATAGTCACTATCACAATAACCAAACAAATTTACATGAGAATTACTTAAATATTCCAAAGCTAAATTAGTAGTTCCACTTAGATATTTAAGTATTCTATAAACAACATTAAGATGAACATCATAAGGCTTATGCATAAATCTAGCCATCACATTAACAACATAAGCAATATCAGGCCTAGAAATAGTAAGATAGAGTAAACTACCTATAAGTTGCCTATATTGAGTTTTATCTACAAGCTTAGAATCTTTATTAATTTCAAATTTGCTAGAAACCATAGGAGTAGAAACACATTTGCAATTTTTCATTTTAAACCTTTGCAAGATTTCTAATATATACTTAGATTGAGAAATCATAATCTTATGGGATTGTTGGTAGATTTGCAAGCCTAAATAGTAATGCAACAAACCCATGTCAGTCATTTCAAATCTATTTAGTAATTTATTTTTATATATTTCAATCATACATTCATTGTTTCCTATTAAAAGTAAATCATCTACATATAAAACAATGATAGTAATGCTATTATTTTTCCTAGAAATATACAAATCTAGATCAAAATAACACTTATTAAAACCAATTGAAGAAAAATACTTGGAAACCTTATCATACCAAGCTCTTGGAGCTTGCTTAAGTCCATATAGGGATTTCTTTAATCTACAAACATAATTTGGCTTTTCTAGGTTCTCAAAGCCTTGAGGTTGCTCCATATAAATCTCAACATCTAAGTTGCCATTAAGAAATGCACTCTTTACATCTAATTGATAAATTTTCCAATTAAAAGTAGTAGCTAATGCTATTATTAATCTAATTGTAGGTATTTTAGCAATCGGAGAAAAATTTTCCTCATAATCTACTCCATACTTTTGTGAGAAACCTTTTGCTACTAATCTAGCCTTATGTTTGTCAACTTTTCCTAAAGAATTTAACTTAAGTCTAAATACCCATTTACAACCTATTACATTTCTCTTAGAAGGCCTTGGGACTAAATCCCAAGTATCATTTTTTATAAGAGAATTGAATTCTTGTTCCATAGCTTTGATCCAATTTGGATCATTTTTAGCTTGATTATAGGTTTGAGGTTCATTCAAATTTTGAATTTTAGCCATTAAGGTTATACTTGATGTTTGGCTTCTAGTTCTATATTTGTACATTTCACCAAATGGAGAGTCTTTGGTTGTTTGCTCTAACCATTTTGGTCTCTTAGTTTGATTTTCTAAGGGAGAATTTTCATCAATGCTAAAAGAACTAGATTTATATAAAGTAGACTCATCAAATGTGACATCCCTATTCACAAAGATAGTCCTACTATTAGGGTTATATAATCTATATCCTTTGGATTGATTATCATAACCTACTAACACACATTTCAAAGATCTATCATCTAATTTTCTAATATCATTTGAATTATTATGATGTGCATAAGCAATGCACCCAATTACTCTCAAATGCTTAATTGATGGTTTCCTTTGAAACCAAGCCTCAAATGGAGTGACTCCATTTAGTGCCTTAGTGGCACACCTATTAAGAAAATATATAGAAGTAAAACAACATTCAACCCATAAGAAATTAGGTAAGTTTTGGAGGAAAGTCCTTGCCATATTTGCAATGGACCTATTTTTCCTCTTAGCAACCCCATTTTGTTGGGGTGAATATGGGCATGTGAATTGTCTTGAAATGCCCATTTCAAGACAATAAGAGTTAAACTCATTACTCACATACTCTCCTCCATTATCAGTCCTTAAGACTTTTATGGAGGAAGAGGTTTCATTTTCAACAAGTGCCTTAAAATTTTTGAAATATTCAAATACTTGAGACTTGTTTTTCAAAAAGTAAATCCAAGTGTACCTTGAAAAATCATCAATAAAAGTTAAAGAATATAAACATCCACTTAATGATTTAACTTGAAATGGACCCATAAGGTCATAATGGACTAATTGCAATCTATAAGAAGATTTAAAAGAAGTTTCACCAAACTTAGTCCTAGGTTGCTTGGATAAAATGCAAGCCTCACAAAGTCCTCCATCAACTTCAATTTTAGGAAGACCAATTACCATGTTTTTGTTAAACATATCAATCATACTTCTATAGTTTAGATGTCCTAATCTATTATGCCACAATTTAGAATTATTGTCAACATACATGGCAAGGCAATGTTTACCTAAAATTTGATGTGGAGAGAATACATACAAGTTGTTGGAAAGCATACCTTCTCCAACAATCTCTCCCACATTGTTTTTGATGATGCACCTATTGTCACAAAATTGAATGCTTCTTCCTTGAGAAGCTAATTGCCTTACAAAAAGTAGGTTAGTTGCAAGATTAGGAACAAACAAAACATCATTATATACTTCTCTACCTATCTTAACATTGTCAATTCCTTCTACAACAATTTGGGAATTGTCCCCAATAGTAACTACATCATTGTAATCTAAGTTTAATGAAGTAAAATATGACTTAGAATTAGTCATATGATTAGTGCATCCTAAATCAATAATCCAAGAATTATGGTCTATTTTATCATGAATGGAAGTCAATGCATGAACTAAAGCAACATTATTAGTTTGCTTACCTCCCTTCTTGCTCTTTATGTTTTTGGAGGCTGCCTTCTTCTTGTAACAATCATTTTCTTTGTGGCCAAAAATGCCACAAAAGTTACAATTACCATTAAATTTAGGATTATTGCTCTTTGATTTCTTCTCAAACTTAGGTTTTGAAGAACTAGTTTGATTCTTACCTTTAAAGTAGTTGCCTTTGTTCCACTTTCTAGGTTTATTACCTTTATGAACATTCAAGGCAATAGAAGTAGAGTTAGGGTCCTTACCTTCACTTACCTTTGTACCTTCTTGTAGCTTGATGGTTTCTTCATGTTGAACAAGTAGGTTGGAGAGCTCTGCTAGTGTAGGTAGATTGTCTTCTTGATCAAATCTCGTATTGAGGACATTTACAAAGTCCTTGAACTTTTCAGTGAGATTTCTAAGTACAATGAAGCATAAGAGATTTTCATTCACCCATTCACAACTACATGCAAGTAGTTGTGTCCTAATTTCCCTCATTTTAGCTAGGTATATTACAACAGATTCTTCACATGATATTTTTGTGTTAAGCAATTTTGAAAGAAGGGAAAATTTTCTACCCATGTTTGACCCTGTGAACATGGTTTTTAACTCATCCCATGCTTCATATACAAAAGAAAAATTAGAAATATGCACTAATATGTCATCACTTACAACCCTAAATAACATAGAAAGGGCTTGTTGATTTTTTACATTCCATGATTCAAGTGCTCTTCCATTTTGGGGTTGTGGCTCCTTGTTCACGATCTTCCAAAGTTGCCTCGCTTGGTATTCCACCCTCATCCTAGGCTCCCAAATACGATAGTTTATCCCTTCAAGAATATGCTTAGGGGCAAAGCTAGCAATATCGTTAGAGGCCATGACTGAAAGCACAAACATGTTAGTATGATTGTAGAAGTAATTTTGCAAAACATAAGAATAAACTACAACTTATTTTACCAAAAAAAATATTCAAATACCTTTAATTTTAAAAATTAAAAAAAGGGGGGTTCTGTGGACCCCACCACCAAATTAAAAAAATTTAAAAATAGGGGGGCCCACAGGCCTGCCATCCTCCCTTTTTAAATATTATTTTATTATTAAAAAAATAATGGGCATGGGGAAGGCTCGAGGCCCCCCCGCCACACCACACAACCTCAAGGGCTGCTGCTGGCCAACAGACTGTGTTGTTGATGGGCCACCAGTGGCTACCGTCTGCCTGCCACTTGTCTGCCAATTGGTTGCCATTGAGTTGCCACTTTGGTTACCATTGGCAACTTGTTAGGCCATCGACACGCAAGCCAGGGACTGGCGTTGGCCAGCCATAGGTTGGATCAAAAAATAACTTGTAAATAAATCTTCAACTTATTAAACTTAAAAAACTTTTAAATTTAATACAATATTTAAATGAAGATCATTTAAATATATAAATAAAAAGAACCCTTTTTCTCTGATTTTTTTTAATAAAAAAATCAAACCCTCTATATATATATATATAAAAACATTATCATTTAAAAAAAAAGAGGGTTTTTCATTTAAATATATAAATAAAAAGAACCATTTTTCTCTGGTTAATAAAAAAAATCATACCCTCATATATATATTTAAATTTTTTTAATTACTAAAAGCTAAAATTAGAGAACTCACTAGAGATGAACCTGGGCTCTGATACCAAATGAAGGGGGAGGAAGTAAGCAAAATCCCCCAAATGCAATGGATTAAAACAAACTCAAACAACAAATTATTAGTATGCCAAGTATATATATTACACAAATGTAAATAGCATAAAATTTAATAAATTAAAATTAAAATTAAAATGTAAGGTAAGATAGAAATAAATCAAACCACATAAAAGACACCAATATTAGAATACTCAGTTGGCTCATATTGTTTTGCTCTGTATAGTTAGCACTGTTACAACACAAGGAGTTTAGACCAAATCACAGTAGTCAGACTCTTTTGGACTCCCGAGTACTCGGCCGAGTTCGAGTCTGAGTGGGCTCAGCTGCACCGAGCCCACGCTGACTCCTTTTTTTTTGGACTCCACCGAGTCCGGCCGAGTCCTGGGCCGAGTCTGAGTCCGGCCCGGACTCTTGAGTCCCGATGTCGGGACTCGGCTGGCCCAAAAAAAATGGAAGTTAAAAAAAAAAAGAAAAATTACGTCTAGGGTGGTTAAGTGTTGATGATGCTCCACGACTTAAGCATCCACATTGCCCAGTGCACAATCATGAACAAGACGCTGAAATCTTTGTTTATTATATTAACGAGAGAATGTGCAATTTTGCTTCTCAAACCTTCAGACTGCTTATCCCTCAATTATAATTTATTTTAATACAAAGATATCTTTCGCCGATGGATACATCATCTGCGTCTTGTTTGGGAATGGGAACCGCTTCAGAATGCACGTATGCATGTCCTGTGGGGTGTGGCGATTCGGGCGGAGAATGACATGATTTTTGGAGGCGTTCGATCAAGGAAGCCTTGAGGCCGCCTGCTGAGACCTTTTCTGGAAAGTTCGTCGCACAGTTCTTGCACCTTCATTTTCTTCCATTCTTTTCTCTCCTTCAATGCACCCTCTCCCGTCGCCGTCACTGCCACCGTCGCCATTGCAGCCAATACACACCACCACGCCGCAATGGAAAAAAAATTAAAAATGATAATTTATTTCACTCTGAAACCCTCGACCGCCAACGAAACAATTGCTACGCACGAAGCTCCCCCAGAATAATGAATGTCGCTTCTACCTTGAATTTTGGTAAGCAGTTTTCAAAAATGGCTTCCCATTCTAAAACCAGAAAAATGGCTAGGATTAAATATTAGCTTTATTAATATTTGAAGAATTTTATTTTCAATTTTTTTTTCTGAAGAACCTTTTAATAAAAGTAAAGTTAATAGATCCTAACCAACCATCAGGAAATTGAATCTAGACAACCCACCGATTATAATTAACCATGGTATTTGAATATTTTATTTATTAAACATGGTGGACTAAGTTAGGGTGATTCCGTCCCATGGTTTCTCTATTAAACATGGTATTTGAATATTTTATTTATTAAACATGGTGGACTAAGTTAGGGTGATTCCGTCATACAGTAAAGTTTATTATTATTTAATGTTTTGTAAAATGTTAATAATGTTTTTGAACTTTATATATTAAGTTTTATTTTATCATTATATTATTTATTTATAATTTTATAAACCAAAGTGGTCATGCCTGCAAAGGTCATAGTTTGTTCCGAATCCTCTGAGTGCACGCCAGACCGACAACGATGGTATGAATCTCGAGTGATCGGTGGCCCTCTTCATGCCGGGTTATAAAATAATGAGGTGGTATAGGGTTGTTGGGGGCAACCACTATAGGTTGAACCTTGCACTTGGCAGTTACTAAAAATAGTGTGGATGTAACCAACTCCCTATGTATCCAAAAAAAAAATTATAAAACAAAATTATTAGCTTGCTATTAGAATATGCTCCTTCCTCTTGTTACGCCGATAGGCGTCCTACAATGGCAGCCAGGAAGGTCAGCCACGCCGTAAACAATATTAATATTTTATTAAAAAAGTCGACATTAAAAAAATTATCTAATAGATAGGCGCCTCGAGATTGATAACTCTCGGCGTTTATAGATATATATATTTTATATATCTAAGCTAGTTAATTTCTTATTTGTATAATGTTGAATGTTGAGTAAGTGTGTTAGAATATACTAATAAGTAATATGCATGAAAAAACTTATTTTTTCAATAAAAATTTGTATTTTTTTCATTTTTTCTTTTTTCCGAGTTTTTAGTGAGTCTTGCCAAGTTTTTTTGCCGAGTCCCGAGTCCGACTCCCGAGACGAACTTTCCGAGTCCAAGTTGAGTCCGAGTTTTGCTACTATGGACCAAATATATAGTTTGGGCTATCCTCCCATTGGAAAATAGTCGTGGAAGAAAACCTCCACAACATGTGCCACCACACCTATGCCACATGCCACCATACTCATGCCACATGCCACCACACCTATGCCATATGTCATTATGTGCCCCACACATGCCACCACACTCAAGTCTCATGCCATGTCACCTTTGACTTTGAGTTGACTAGAGTTAGACTAGATATTAGAATAATTTAAATTTAGTAATTGTAGAAATAATAATATTAAGGTGTAGGATAAAATAAATATAGGTATATATTTATTTTATCCATATACCTTAATATATATTAGTCTAACCTAGGTATATATATACATATTAATAAATATAAATTAAATACCTATCTATTTAATTTATATTAAAGCCTAGATACCTAATTTTATTATTCACCTTTATACTTGGGTGAATTTACAATATAATCTCAAAATTGGATTATTTGTTCCAACAGGGTGCCCAACGAGCAAGGCGCTCTAGCGAGTGAGGTGCCCTGACAAGCAAGGGTGCTTCGGTGGTAGGTCATTTTGGTGAGCGATGCGCTCTAGCAACTAGTTGCTCCAGTGAGTGGGGCGCTCAATGAGCAAGGCACTCTAGTGGCAAGCAACTATAGGAGCGAGGCGCTTTGGCAGAGTGGAAAATGCTCGAAGCGAAGCATCTATGAAGTCTTGATTTGGTCCCTTCACATCTTTCATACTATTGCATGACAAAACTCATTCTGAAAAGAATGGTAGAAGTTGACTATAGCTGCATGTAAGCCAAGTGTCCCTCTACCTCCTTCAACTTATAGAAAGAGGTAAAAAGCTCTCACTTGCTCATTCTCACTCATGGAGGCAAGGAGCAATGAGGAGCCGAAGGAGAGTGCACCCAGTAGCTAAACTTGAACTAGCCAAGGTACGACTTGGGGAATGCACGGGGATGTTCATTAGGCAAACAAATCACATTTCACCCTGCAGAATTCAAAGATGACAAAGGAGAAGTGCCAAGCAATTGCAAAGGAGAGGGTTGCACTAGAACGTTGGAGTTCAGGCACATCGAGGTAGTAGAAAAAACAAGTGTTTTGCTGAAAACACTTATTTGACAACCCAAAATTTTCAAGTTTGTATGTAGTGGAGGAACATAGTTGTTGAGGAGGAAGTTGCAATTTCAAACCGTTGTTGGAAAAACTAGCTAGAGTTTTGGAGGAATTTGCATACAAGGAGCAGTGGAAGCGTGGAGAAACGAAGCAAGGGATGTGCGATAACAAGTAGGACATGTTTCATGAAGGAGAAACTTCCACAAGAGGAGTTGGGTTGTTCAAGGGTTGGGGAGGGTCGTTCGAAACTTGAGCAATGCCTACAAACCATAAGGAGCGCCATTGGGAGCAAGAAGACTATCAATGCAAAGTGGCACAAAATTCGAGGCAAGAAGGAGGTCATCTAATTGGAAGAGTGTGCGATATGGACTGTCTAGAGGGTCATCTAATGGGAAAAGAAGGTTGTATGGGTCGTTTGATTGAAAGAGTATGTTGTATGGACCATCTGGCTACAAAGGAGCCAAGTCGTTTGAAGCAGGGCCTTTTGGAAGTAGATTGTCTAGGGCAGCATAGTTAGGGTCATCTAGAGCAAGTCCAAGAACAGGTCATCTAAAGCCAAGAGAGGTCATTTGGAGTTGAGGAAAAGTTTGAGATGGTCAAGTGAAGGTTACCAAAATGCAGATGAGGAGAAAAATTCAATTAAGATAGTGAGGCTTTCAATGGTTTCACCATTGACGTTTTGTGCAAAGGGTACTGCCTCCTTGACCCTACAAGAGGCTTTAGCCCCCTTGACCCTTAACAAAAGGTGGCAATGGGCGTTTCCCATCATGTTGTTGATGCGATCGATTTCAGTAAGTGGAGTGAGCCATCGACAAGTAATGTTTTGTTGGCATTAATTTGAAGTAATGCTAGTTGCAAATGTATGGAATAGAAGAAAGTGGATGGAGCATGACGACAAATTCTAGAATAGTGTTCATTGCTTTTATCCTCGGTGTTAGCTCACGTGTTATCAAGGACATCGGAAAGTGTAGTGAAGGGGATAGATGTAGGCAAATAAATTGACATGTCTGCATAATGAAAGAATGCAAGTTTGAGCATAGAATCTAGAAATGTAAATGTGAGAACGTATGCACACAAAGTGTTTGTCATTATGTTGCCATATTGTGTTAAATGGCGAAGGATTGCCATATTGTGTTAAGTGACAAGTGTTTGTAATAATGTGTGCGTGCAAAGTGTTTGTAATAATGTGCATGTGTCAAATTATTGTAATAATGTAAAGGCCCCCAAGGGCTAGGTGGATTGGTAATTGTCTGTCTGGCCAGACACTTACCAAGAAGAGACCTAGGTTCAAACCTCGAGGGCATGCCTGTTGCAAAGGTAGTAGTCTGATCTGAATCCTTTGAGTGCGCGCCAGACCGACGATGACAATACGAATACCAAGTGACCGGTGGTCCCCCTCACGCCGGGTCAACAATAACGAGGTGGTATAGGCTTGTTGGGAGCAGCCCTTGTGGTTTGAACCCTGCACTTAGCAGTTACTAAAAATAGTGTGGATGTAACCAACTTCCCTATGTATAATTTTTTTTTTTAAATTAATAGGTTATTTTTGTTGTGTTATGTAAATGGGTAGTTCGAAGGTAGTTGGGTAGTTAACAACTACCTATCAAACCAATTATGTCTATAAGTACACATCTATGTGGGCGACACAAGAGAAGGTATGTGCATGTTGTTGTCCAAAGTGTGTTGTTGATGGTTCATCGGAGTATGGTGTATTGCAGATAGTTGTTGTGCAGGATACATGTGTGCGTAGTGTATCCATTTGTAATTGTAAGTTATTCCCATTGTATATTTTGTTTATTTAAGTGGTAATGGAATTGTATTGCTATGTGTTGTATTCCATTTCTACAAGAGTTATGTGATAGTAGAGGGTTACGTGACAATAAAGAGTTATGTGACAGTGAGGAGTCATGTGACAATGAAGAGTTACATAACGACGAGGAATTATATGATGGCAAGGAGTTACATGAAACGAAGTTGACGATGTGCAAATTGCCAATTAGTTGAGTGAACTTATTGTTGAAGAAATATGTGACAATAGAGAAATCTGTGATGGCAAAGAAATATGTGACGACAAAGAAATTCGTCATAGCAACCATGATGGTGAAGTTGGTGATGTACAAGTGTTCATGCATGAGGGAGAAGCACAAGTGTTTGCACAAGACGGTGATGTGCAAGAAGCAAATTTGTGTGTCAATGAGGAAGTTTGTGTACATGAATATGTACGTACTGATGAAGTTGTGCATGTCGATGAAGAAGTTTGCACAAGTGAAGATGTGTGTACCGACATGGAAGTGCGTGTTAACAAAGACAAACAAGCGCACAATAGCATATGCGGAGGCGACAAAGATGTGTGGACAGATGGATGAATTCGCACAAGCAAAGACATGTGGAGACAAGCAAGCTTGGGCAGACAAAGACATGCATGCAAATATGATAACTCATGTTCACATTGATGAAGTTGGACGTAACGAAGCTAACAAGTTTAATGGAGGAGAAAACTTGGTTTGGAAAGAAAGGCTAGGAGTGGGCATGATACGAAGCCTATGCTAGGCGCTTGAAGTAGGAAACCGATGCCTTGAAGATGCAAGTACAATAGTTGGGAGTTGCACCCATTCAAGTCCATATCCACTCCCCAACAATAGTAGAGCCAACACCTCAGGATGGGGCAACTTTAAAAGGCTTGCAGATCCCCTTTAGGAATAACAAATTGTACTGAATAAGCTTCATTAAAAATTGTAACTATATTTGTGTATCTTACATTTTGTTTAGACATATGCCTGTTTTATTGGTTTCATTAGACTCTCCTGGATGTAAGTTTATGGGGTATGATTTCAAGGCCAATGTTGGATGTTGTATATGCAGAACATATGTGGACTTTGGATACTAGATGAATAATTTGTTAGGTAATTATTACATTATTTACTATTGTTACACCTCACAAGAGGTTAAATCAAATGATCCGTAACAACTATCTTGATCTTGATCTGTTACAACTATCAGGTAACTGATCTACTGTATTAAATATGCAATATTGAAGTAATAAATATGAGAGAGAAAGGTTCTTTTGCCCGAACCAACATTTGGTATCAGAGCACTTGAATGGGAAGGAGAACGGTCAAATAGCAATAGCCGTGGATATCGTGGCTAAGAGGCTATCATTTTTTGTGCTGAAGCCACGATTGATAGTGGAGGTGCCTCAAGCCGTGGACGCCATACAGTTCTACAAGCTTGCCTTTGGAACAAAAGTTAAGTCACTTGCAAGTTTGAAGGGAACGTTGACTATTTTGCACTTGAAGGTAGACGAAATGAATGCAACGTTGAAGCATGCAGTGGAGGCAGGTGTGACTGTTACTGAGGAAATATCAAAGCAGCCATGGACAGCGCTACAGAAAAGTGAAAGACCTCTTCATTTTTGTGTGGAGCCTTGCTACTCCTGTCAATGCAAGGCTTTAGTGGTGTTGGCTTTAATTTTTGTTGACTCACTCGATGCTCTGGGCTTTTACCCATAAGAATCCCAATTTGGATGAAAAGGCGAACCCATACATGTACACGGTTGCAAAATCTTGAAGGTGTCACTCTGGGAGGTTGCTTTGCAAGGTGGAGTTGAAGAACACAAGCTTATACCGAGAGGGAGGGTGAACAGTATAAGACCACTTTTTACTTTTCTTTCCAATCAATATTATGCAATGTACAGATAGCAATATCAATAGCAATAACCAAAGCAATGCACAAATCATCACACACAATAGAGACACCAATTTTACGTGGTTCACCCAATGTGGGCTACTCCACGGAGAAAATATTTCACTAAAATTTTCTCAATTAATCTCTTGGGAATCCTTTCCCTATTACAATGTTTATGGATCTCTATCCAAAGGAGACACCAATCCCCTAATCAAATTTCGTGGATCTCTATCCACAGGAGACACCAATCTCCTAACTCTACTCTGGCTAGTGATCCTCTAGAAGACCTCTGCCTCCACTGCCATTAGCAAATGGAACTCTATCCACAGAAGACACCTCTCTTCCCTGCTCTGGCTAGAGATCTCTGTCCTCAACTTTGTCACCTCCAAAGCTCTGTCTCAAATATGTACTAAACACAGTCCTTCGGTCTAACATAAATCTGTCCTCAATCTCTGTCTCTGGTCTGGCACAAACCTGTCCTCAAATCTGCACCAAAATTTGTCCTCGAATCTGTACTAAACATAGTCCTTCGGTCTAGCACAAATCTGTCTTCAAGCCTTAACTCAAAGTTTGACTCAATCTCAAATCAACTCTGTTGGATCTGCCCCAAACCTTAACTCAAGGTTTGAACAAATCAATCAATCAACTTTGCTCTCAAGTCTTCTCAAAGACTTGTCTCAAATCTGCCTTGTAAGCTTCCACAAAAGCTCACACCAATCTGTGCTCAAGTCCTCTCTAGAACTTTTCCAATCTGCTCAATAAGTTCTCACAAGAACTTATCCAAATCTGTTCTCTATCTGTAATGTAAGCTTCCACAAAAGCTTACCCAAATCTGTCCACAAGTCTTCTCAAAGACTTGCCTCAAATTTGCTCAACAAGTCCACACTAGAACTTGTCCAATCTCATAGAAACATAAAGAGAATTGTTAGAGACTCAATATGCTCTATACTCATCACAATGCTCAATTACTTTCAATCACTCTTTTAGAAACATACAGAGAATTGTTAGAGACTCAATATGTTTCACATTCACCTCAATGCTCAATCACTTTCAATCACTCTTTCAGAAACATACAGAGAATTGTTAGAGACTCAATATGCTTCACAATCACCTCAATGCTCAATCACTTTCAATCACTCTTTCAAAAACATACAGAGAATTGTTAGAGACTCAATATGCTTCACAATCACCTCAATGTTCAATCACTTCCTCAAATCAATTCAGAATATAGAATAGTTTGTTTTATAGAACTTGAACAATCACTTCACACATCCACTTGACTAGGCTCAACCAACTCTACTCAACCAATCACTCAATGAAACAATCCTTGCTTACAAACCCTAGTCCAAGCATATGAACCTTCACTCAAAATGTTTTCAACAATGCTTATCAACCAATCTCACATAACAATGATACTCATGTTCTTTTCAAACCCTAGTTCAAGTTCTTCACTCAACCAATGGCTTCAACAACAATGCTTATAAAACAAGGTTTTAACAACAACTCTTCATTCCAGAAAACCAACCAATCAACTCAACTATGGAAGAATGTGCCCATACCTTTTTCTTAATGATGAAGGAACCTCAAAAATCTGCCACAACCACAAACACTTCTTTGCCAAGCTCAAAGAAGTTATAAGGTGATAAACTCTCTCAAAGATACAATGTAAATATCAAAACTTACATACACCTTATTACTCCATCTTAAAGAAATCATCCATCAACAATAATTGACCAAACACACCTTACTCTTCTCAATATTGCAATAATTGATTAAGTCACTTTACCAAATATATGCAATAAATCAATTTTTAATTCCCTAAGGTAAAAACAATATTACCCTGGTAAATTTCCATTTACCACTTAGGTAAATATCATAACCAATTTACCCCTTATCTCTCCCTAGCCTTAGCAAAGCAAAGAATAATTTTTATTTCTATTAACAACCCTTATCTCTCCACAACCTTAGCAACTTAATTAAAAAATTAAATCAAAAATATAAAAACCTTTTATATCTCCCGGGATTCGATCTTGCACTCTCTCCCTTGCTAGCGCCTTGGCCATGGATTGCTAGCCATGTGAGCCAAGCACTCACATGCCCACTAAAAGTGCAGAAGGCGCTTTAATATTTTGCCGAATCCTTTAGAGCCCTTGGCTCCCTTCTCCTCTTGCCACGTAGCGTGTTCGATGCGCTCCCTCTCTCACTGAATGCACGAGCCTTTTGTTCGCTGCTCCTTGGCACTTTCTCCACGAATCTTAGCACGATTTTCGATGCGGAAATAATCGAAGGAATTTCGAATTGCTTGGTTTTGAACTTAGGCAAAGGTTTAAATACCTTTTGCCTTCCAAATCTTGCACACCGGTGGTGTATTAAACTTGGACGTTGGCGCTTTTATAATATGCATAATTAATTTATAAATTACTTAAATTCTATTTAGAATTTAAATTTTATAAATTAACTTTGTAACCTTTGGCTTTATAAAAGTTAAAGCCTCCTTGGGGGTTAAATACAAATTTTTTGTTGCTCATAATGATTTAAGAAAAAATCATTTTACGACCATGGTTTTAATGAAAACCCTTTATTTTTGCCTCACATAATATAAAAATAATATTATGACATATTTTCAATCAACCTCTCGAATTATTCCTTTTGACCTTTTGACATCAACTGTAGCTTATTCCTTGACATCAATGACAACTTTGACTCAAAATGTCCAACAGGAGTAGATGTGTGGAGAGTCCAAGCAGCATCGATAGCTCAAGTGAGAGAGCTTTCGAATCACACAAAGGTGGATAGCGGCATTGGCATCAAGGCAAAACCTGCAGACTCTGAACTTGAAGGTCTCAAGTTCAATTCCCTACTTTTACTGTTTTGCTTTAAAAACTTGCCTTTATTTTCAAGGGTTATAATCATTTCTTTTCCTTCGCATACATCAAACACATAGTAGGGGAGTTCGCAAGTTGAAACAATATATGAACTTTTAAAGTAGAGGTCAAGAGGTCAAAACCCACCAAGACTGTGAAGAAAAAAAATCTTTTTACTACCCTAGGAAGGATATTTTCATATTGTTAACTATAGTGAATATATTGCAAATTTTAGGGGGAGGGTGTTATTCAAATTTTTTTGTAAAGGTGCATTTTTGGTGGTAACCGACATTTTGTAATTTTAAAATATTTGCTTTAAAATTTTCATACTTTGTATACCAATTAAACACGTGCTTAAGCACACAAGCAACATTTGGTATCAACAACACCTTTGGCTCGTGTTTACAGGTAAAGTTGTCGTGTTGAGCTATTGTGTTTATAGCCTAACAAAGCTGCCATAACAACATCTAAGCATTGACACTTTAAATCGTAGGGGATATATGAGGTTATCTTTTCTTGATACTTTCACTCCATCATACTATCCTATTCATCGCTATCGCTACCATGAAATTGAATTTTTTTGAGTATATAGGAAAGTTATGCCCTCATACAATAATTTCTCTTTAAGCAGATGTTATTGAAAGGGCGAATCCCTTTCTGTACTGCCTTGGTACCTCGTATCGTTCGCTTTCACGTACCTTACGACCATGTATATTGAGAGGACTAGCTTCTTCCACTTACTGACAGGTATATAGGAAGGGCAAGTGTATAGAAAGGTTCAGTATACGGACTGACGGTATATTGAAAGGGGGACCATTTGGGAGACATAAGGAACCCTCATTAGGCCACCATCAAAAGTTCAAACTTTGGACCTTGGAAGACTAAGATGAGAACCATCTTGGTAGTTGAGAAACTCTGGGATATTGTCACTGGCAAAGTCACTCCACTTAAAGAGAATGAAGATGCCCAACAAAAATTTGATGATGTAGATGCCAAAGCACTAATGATCACCACCCTTGCTATAGCAGATGTTATTCAGCCACACATTTGTGAAGCACAAACATCCAAGGAGGCATGGGACACACTTTCTACCATCTATGAAGGGAAGAATGAATCAAGAATACTTCACCTTTA
Source organism: Wollemia nobilis (assembly GCA_028583015.1). NCBI lineage: Eukaryota > Viridiplantae > Streptophyta > Pinopsida > Araucariales > Araucariaceae > Wollemia > Wollemia nobilis. Next base: position 5,059,886 of record JAQPPZ010000103.1, read on the forward strand.
GTCTCAACTCCACACAGTGAGAGTTACGATGGAGAAAACATTGAGATTTTTCTTCACCGAGTTACAGAGTTGAAAGCCAGATTGAATGCCATGGGTGAAATAGTGAAAGATAAGTTCTTAGTACCCATTATACTTCGAGCTCTACCAGATTCATTTTGAGTGTTGATCACTTCCTTGCAAGTCTCAAATAGGAAAGTGTCCTTTGATGAGTTGGTGAATATGCTTCAACAGGAAGAAGCAACCAATAAGTTGAGGGATTAGTTGACAAACAATGCACTCATTTCCAAGAAGTCTGGGCAAAAGAAGCCATAGAAGGGTCCTTCCCCATCATCATAGAAACAACCTCAGAAACAAAAGAGGTACTGCCATGTGTGTGATAAAGGACACGACACTGAGAGTTGTTGTAGGGAGGCAAATTGATATGTCTATGTTTAATGAATAAGTATTGGTATTTTGTGTTAAGTTATAGTTCGTAGTTCGATGAAATGTGAGCACATATATTTAATGAAATTATAAAGTAATGTAATAATATGATAATGTGCATTGTTAACTCAAGTACGGACAAGTCATAAAGTGACTTACGAAATGAAATGTAAATGTAAGCTAATGCAAGTCAAATGTAATTTAGGAAAATGATGAGGTGTCGAGTAGTTGGAGGGTGCAACTAATTTCTCGTTGTATAAATATGAACCTTGCCTCGTTCATTCAAGATGTATGCCAATGGTGGTGGAGTTGGCCATCATGTATGTGTGTATTGATGGTTGTGGTGGCTGGTTGTTGTTGGCTGTAAATGATTGTTGGCATCAAAAGGAGAGTGCATTGTTGTAATCATTTGAGTCTGTGTAATGCTATATGTGCAGATAATCCTTAATGCTATTGCCGTACAGACTGTTGTTAATACAAATCTGCTCATTCATTTATCATCTGCCATTGCTGTTGTTATTGTATGTTGCCTGTGTATTGTTATTATTAATTGCTGCAGATCTGTAGATTTATATAAGTAGAAATGGAATTGAGTTTCAGTATGTTAAATTTCATTTCTATAGTTGTTGGTATAACTCAATGACTTAAGGAGAGTGAGTCCGCCAACCACATCAGAAAATGTCATAGTACAAATCACATCCCAAGTAGAAGAGACAAGAAGGGCATGTTGCACATGAAGAATCAACTTCAGACTCAAAACAAGCACATAAGGTGCTAATGTCCAAGGCAAAGACAAGACTGAAGGATGACGTTTGGTATATTGATTCAAGTGCTAACAAGCATGTGACTGGGGACAAAGCGTGATTTGATTCCTTACAAGCCAATGATGGGAAACCGGTCACTGTCGTAAGTGGTAAAACCTATCAAGTCAAAGGAGTGGGAAATGTTCCTCTTAATCTTCTTGGAGGTAAATGCACCATTGAAAAAGTACTATATGTACCTAGATTGGCAAGCAACCTGTTGTCTGTACCACAAGTTTTGGATTGTAACATGGTGGTCGAATTCCAAGTTGATGGCAACAAGAAGTGTTTTATCACAAAACATGGCAAGATTGTGGTAACAAGTTCCTACAAGAATGGCTTGTTTGCACTCGATGTCATATCCTCTCCTAATGTCGCATTGTTAGCAACAACTACAAATGCTACCTCCCTTTGGCATAGGAGATATGGTCATTTGAGTTCTGGATACTTACTTCAACCGAGTAAGCATGTGATACTTAACACCATGTGATACTTACTCCATGCTGAGTAAGCATCACATGGTGTTAGGTTTGCCAAATCTTTCACCAACATTGCCAGTATGCTCGGGTTGTTTAGCAGGGAAACAAAACCAAGTACTTTTTGAGTTGAGCACTCAAAGAGCCAAAGGATTGTTGGATGTGATACACATCGATCTGTGGGGACCCATGCCAACCATTTTCGATGGACGAAGGTACTTTTAGTTGTTTGTAGATGACTACTCAAGGAAGATGTGGGTGTATTTCTTGCAATTGAAGTCAGACATGCTCAAGTATTTTCAGTGCTTCAAGACGTGTGTAGAAACGAAAAGTGGGCGTTTTATTCAAGTTCTCTGCTCTGATCGAAGGGGGGAATATATGTCCAACGAATTAGGATTCTCACACAAAATGGGATTAAATGGGAGCTCACTACCACATATACGCCACAATAAAATGGGGTTGCTGAAAAGAGGAATTGTTCCATTATGGAATGGTTCATTGCATGCTCACAGGAGCCAATTTGGAGTAGTAGTATTTGGCTGATGCAATCTCCACTGCAATGTATCTTCTAAATATAGCACCCACAAAGGCACTACAAGGAGTTACACCTGAAGAACCCTGGTCTAGGAGGAAGCCTTCCATTGCACATCTCATAGTCCTCGGAAGCAAAGGCATATGTGCAAGCACCAAAGCAATAGAGGACCAAGTTGGATGCGAAGACCCTATCATGCATATTTCTTGGGTATGATGATGAGTCAAAAGCCTATCAATTGATAGATCCAATCACCAAGAAATTGCATATAAGTAGAGATGCAGTGTTTGATGAAGAATTTGAATCTAAGTCAAATATTGAGGATTCTAAGGAGTATGAAGATGCCAAATCTCCTGTCTTGACTATGGAGTTAGATGAGGAAGTTCCAGAAGTTGTTGATGAACCTATAGTAGTTGATGTACCTACAACTCCATCTCAACATAGAAAGACTCCAAAATGGCTCACCAGTACCATCAGAGATGCTAAACTTGATGCACCTCCTGACCTCACTTCCACATGTTCACGTGCTCGTAGTGGTACACATCAAGAAGTAAATCTAGGCTTGATGACTTCAGTGATGGAGAACTCAAAACTAGCATCAGTGAAGGACACACTTTGTTCGCAACAGTAGAAGGCAACCATAGATGTAGAATATAAATCTTTGATGAAGAACAACACATGGGATCTTGATCTACCTAAAGGAAAGAAGCCCATAGGCTGCAAGTGGGTCTTCAAAATCAAATACAAGATAGATGGATCCATTGATAAGTATAAGACACGACTCATTGCAAAGGGCTATGCAAAACGAAGGAATTGATTATGAAGAGACATTTGCACCCATAGCGAAGATTAAAACCATCCGTGTACTCTGTGCATTAGCAACATTGTTTGGTTGGAAACTTCAACAAATGGATGTCAAGAGTGCCTTCCTTAATGGCGATCTTGAAGAAGAGGTGTACATGACATAACCTGAAGGCTTTGTTGTCAATTGGCAATATCAAAAGTTCTACAGATTGATCAAGTCATTGTGTGGGTTGAAGCAGGCTCCCAGAGCCTAGTACATCAAAATATATGATTACCTATTGCAACATGGTTTCACCAGAAGTCCCTCTGATGCAAATCTCTATATTAAGAAAGTTGGATCTGAGATAGTGATACTTGTGCTCTATGTTGATGATCTGGTCATCACTAGCAGCTCAGATGATCTGGTAAATGGTGTGAAGAATGACTTGAAAAAGTCATTTGACATGACAGATTTGGGACTTCTACATTATTGTCTTGGCTTGGAAGTATGGCAAAGAAAAAATCACATTGTGGTCTTACAGGCAAAGTATGCCAAGACACTACTGGAAAAACACCAAATGACAGATTGTAAACCTAAGGCAACACCAATGGAGCAAGGGTTACAACTGTCTCGATATGATAAGTCACATTGGGTATTTGGTACTCTTTATCATCAGTTGATTGAGAGTCTTATATACCTAATAGATATAAGGCCTGATATCAGTTTTGTTGTGAGTTATCTTTTGAGGTTCATGTAGGAACCTAAGGTGAGTCATTGGAAGGCAACCAAGAGGAAACTGCATTATGTCCGTGGTACAGTGGAATATGGCTTGGAGTATAAGAAGAATGATAAATTCTTTCTACAAGGATACATGGACTCAGATTATGCCAAATCTATAAATGATAGAAGGTCAACATCTAGATATATATTTCATCTAGGATTTGGACCTGTCTCATTGCACACCAAGAGACAACTGGTAGTAACATTGTCATCCATAGAGGCAGAATATCGCACTACACAAGGAGCAATGTGCGAAGTGATATGGTTACGTGGTATACTATCATATGTGGGTGTACAGAAAAAATCGATCGACAATATTGAATTGCGACAATCAAGGTGTTCTGAAATTGGTCAAGAATCTAGTCTTTCATGAAAGAACAAAACACATTGAAATTCAATGTCACTTCATTCGAGAACAAGTTCAAAACCACTATATTCAGTTCCAATACATTACCACTGAAGAATAGCTTGCGGATATTTTCACAAAGACACTTGCACAAATTGTTTTGCAGCTCTCTTTGTATACCAAATAATGTAATAAGGGGGAGATTAAATCAGTTGATCTATTATCTTGATCCGTTACAACTATTAGGTAACTGATCTGCTGTATTAAATGTGAGATATTGAAGTAATAAAGATGAGAGAGAATGGTTCTTTTGCCTGAACCAACATAATCATATTGGCTTTTTATATATTTATAAATACTAGAATGTTTCCACTGTGAGCTACCTAAGGTTGTTCTTGGACTCTATATTGCATATTCTCCAGAGTCTAAATTTATTCCCTCAAATATGAGTAACACAGTGATTTGAATTGCAAGAGACTTTGTTCTAATAGACCCAGTTTGAAAATATAAATTTTCTTTCCACCACTTCCATGCATATATTAAAAACCCAACTCTATGTGCTTGGAAGATTCAAGAACATAATATAGAATTCAACCTCATGTGTAAATGAAAGAATATATGAGAATACCAGAAAAGCATGGATGAAAACACACATAAATCACAAAGATTTAATGTGGTGTAAGACCTGCTTTTGAAAAACATAGCCATAAGGAAAGAGGAATAGTGTTGTTTCATGCACAAAATGGAGCACGTATATGTTACTACATTGTTAGATTGGCCTCCAATCTTGTCTTAAATATATTTCATGTTTTGGAGTATTAGGAACCTTTAGTTAAAAATAAACACATTCGCAATACTAATTGCAGAATTTAACAGAAATGTGAGAAAAAATATAACAAAAGTGCTAAAAAAATACTGAAATAGAATTGCAGCAACTTTATTAATCACAAAAATCAGATCGCAGGCCTCTTCGACGGGGCAATGCCTTTGGAAGTAGAGTCTATTACAATTTGGGAAAATAGACTTGATACATTCCATTTCTACCCTTGCCTTTTTATAGATGCTTGTTTACCCTAACCCTAATGCTCAAGGGTTGGTCCACATGCAAGGGGGGACCCGAGCCAGTAACTCCTACTTCAAGAAAAGTAATTGTTACATCATAACAGGCCCATATGCACTAGGCGCCCAATATACATATACATCCACATTAGACAATTATATAATGATGTTAGGATAGGGTCAATAAAGCGATTACATCATAGAGGGCCCATATGCACTAGGCGCCCAAGATACACATACACCCACATTAGACAATTATATAATGATGTTAGGGTAGGGACATGCCTTTCCCCTTAAAGAAGCTTTGTCCTCAAAGCTTGAAATGAGGAAACTGTTGTTGGAGTTGATGGAGTGATTCCCATGTGGCATCTTCTGACTGTAAGCCCCACCATTGAACTAGAACATCAGTGAAAGTTCAGTTGCAGAGTGTGCGCATCCTTCAATCCTGAATACTCTTGAGCTCTAATATAATTGATCCTTCTTCATCCAACTCCAGAAGTGTTGATTGGACTTGTACACGACTACCAAGGAGGAAACATGAAAAACTGGATGGATCTTGGAAGAGGATGACAAGTTGAGCTTGTAGGCCATGGGGCCAATGTGCTGTAGCACCTGATAGGGTCCATAAAATTTAGCTGAGAGTTTTTGACGACCACAAAGCTGCAAGAATGATTGCTTGTATGGCTGCAAATGTAGGAAGAACATGTCCCCTACATTAAAATTGCGCTTCGAGTGGTGTTGATCAGCCTGCTGTCACATCCGATTCTGGGCCATCGCCAAATTATCCTTAAGATGTTGGAGTAGTGCACGCTCACTACGAGTAGTCTACAGCTTGAACCTTGGAACTACCCAGAACATATGTTAAAAGTGATGGAGGAGGGTGTCCATATACAGTTTCATACGAGTCACATCTTGGTAGTGGTGTGATAAGAAGTATTATACCACCATTCCGCCAATGGAAGACATTTGACCCCTAATTAGGATGCTCTAATGCAAAGCAATGGAGGTATGTTTCCAAGCACTTGTTAACGATTTTTGTTTGTCCATCTATTTGGGGATGGTATTCTTAACGCAAGTTGAGTTTGGTGCCCTACAAATTAAACAGTTCCTACCAAAAATGACTAGTGAAGGTGGGATCATAGTCAGAAACAATATATTTGGGCATGCCATGCAAACGAAAAATGGAGTCGAGGAATATTTGGGCAACCATTGAGGTCTTGTAGGGATGGGCTAGGGAACAAAAATGAGCATATTTCAAGAGATGATCCACCACCGCAAGAATGATTGTTTTACCTCCAGACTTGGGAAGCCCTTCAATAAAATCCATAGAAATATTTGTCCAAATCGTTGTTAGAGTAGATAGTGGTTGAAGTTTGCTTGGCGTGCATAGAGTTTTCCTTTTCATTCGTTGGCAAATATCACATTCATCCACATAAGTCTGAATATCCTTTTTCATACCTGTCTAGAAGAAGGTGCTTTTAGCCCTCATAAGTTTTTAGGAACCTGGAATGACCTGCAGTTGGGGAAGCATGCATTTCTTGTAGTATAGATTCATAGAATGGCAAATCTGCAGGAATAACAAGACAACCTCAGTATATCAGTTGCTGCCCATCTCATGTGTATGGCCGAGAGCTAAGATTAGCTTGAAGTTGTCGAATTAAAGCTTGCAAAGTAGAGTCTTGAGTTATGATTTCCTGGAGCTGGTGAATCCATTGAGGGAGTGGAGTTGAGATGGCATACAACATACTCTAATCCTCATATTGGCAAGAGAGGGCATCAACCACTATATTCTCCTTTCCCTTTTTATAAATTATTTCACAGTCATCCCCTAGTAGTTTGGTGACCCATCTTTGTATTTCAGGAGTGAAGACTCGCTGCTCCAAAAAGTATTTCAAACTGTGGTGATCTGTTTTTATTGAAAAGTGTCGCCCAATAAGGTAGGGTCACCAATGATTGACGACATGTAAGATTGCCATCATTTCCTTCTCATAAGTAAATTTACCCAATTTTTTCCGTAACAATGCCTTAATAGTGAAAGCCAATGGTCGTCCCTCTTGCGTGAGTACGACATCAATTCCATTGCCCGAAGTATGACTTTCAATCACAAAAGGCTTGGAGAAATCGAGCGTTGCTAGCATAGGTGTCAATAACGTAGCTTGTTTGAGGTGCAAGAAGGCTTGTTCTGTTGGTTCTGACCATACAAATGAGTTATTTCTCAACAAATTTATGTTGCACGGACTTGTGCCTTGGGGAATATTTCTCATCACAGTTATAGCACAATCCTTGTGTCCTTCAAGCCTCCACTTCTTCTCTGGTCAAATGTTTGATTGTTGGTGACTTACTGACAGGGTTTGTTGCTGGCCAAGATGGAAGTGGGAGTTGAGATTTTGGTGACTTACTGATAGGGTTTGTTGCTGGCCAAGATGGAAGTGGGAGTTGAGATTGTGGAGGTTTGGAAGTATGCCTTTGAGTAGGTAATTTATCTTCTTCCAATCTAGCCAAACCTACTACTTGCATCATGGTTGTTGGTTTAAACATCCTCACCTCTGCTTGAATATCTTATTTTAACCCACTAATGAAACAACTTTGGAAAAATTCATCACTTAAGCCCCTCATGCGGTTTGCCAAATTTTCAAACTGTTTTTGATAATCTTGGACCGTTGTGGTTTGTTTCAACCTGGTAAGGGCTCCTAGGAAATCCTCATACTCATTGAGGCCAAAGCAAGTGAGTAAATAGATCTTAAATTCAGCCCAAGAGAGATATGGATGCATATTCCTCGACCACTGGTACCATTGAAGTGCTTCAACTTCAAAATTGAAGGATGCTACTTTTTTTTTTTTTGGAACACATTCACACACACGCAAACTCCATCGTGGGAATCAACATGCGGTTTTGGTTGTGGTTTGAACTTGGGACTCCCAAAACCACAACTCTTTTGTGATAATTTAAAACCCCTTGCACAAGGTTTCTACCCTAACCCACTAAGAACAGAAAAAAACAATTGTGTTATTTTCTTGCCACATATGTAGCAGAAATGAATAGAATTAAAGAAATTATACCTAACAGGGAATAGATGGCAAGACAATAATTGTTGCTATTGTAGTGGAACATGTCCCTAGAAAGTGATTTGATACTACTTGTTAGGAACCTTCAATAAAAAATAAGCACATTCACAACAGTAATTGCAGAATTTAACAAAAACGCTAGAAAAAAGATAGTAAAAGTTCTAAAAGAAAATACTGAAATAGAATTGCAGCAACTTTATTAATCACAGAAATCAGATCGCAGGCCTCTTCGAGAGGGCAACCTCCTTGGAAGCAGAGCTCCGTTACAATTTGAGAAAATAGACTTGATACATTCCATTTCTACCCTTGCCTTTTTATAGACGCTTGTTTACCCTAACCCTAATGCTCAAGGGTCGGTCCACATGCAAGGGGGACCCGAGCTAGTAACTCCTACTTACAAGAAAAGTAACTGTTACATCATTATTAACTCTTGCTTATTATAAAGTAATGTTTACAAAAGGTGAGTGGGCAGCCGAGTTGGTGTGAGGCAGCCAGCTGAGGTCTGTGATCCGTACCACGGGTCTATGCAACTCCGGTTCAAATCACACTGGCTACCATAAGCTCTTTTCCAAGAAGACACCTAGGTTCAGACCTCGGGGGCAGCCTATTTGCAAAGGTAGTAGTCTGATCTGAATCCTCTGAGTGCGCACTAGATCGACGATGACGGTACGAATCCTGAGCAACCGGTGGTCCCCTTCACGCCAAGTCAACAATAACGAGGCAGAATAGGTTTGGTGGGAGCATCCCCTGTGGTTTGAACCTTGCGCTTGTCAGTTACTAAAATTAGTGTGGTTGTGACCAACTCTCCTATGTAACCAAAAAAAAAAAAAAAAATCAATAATGGTTACATCATAACGGGCCCATATGCACTAGGCGCCCAAGATACACATACACCCACATTAGACAATTATATAATGATGTTAGGATAGGGTCCTAACATGGGGTCTTTTATTGGGCTTTCAACTCTTCCTTTCTCAATGTTTCTTCAACTTCTTTGAATATTATCAAGATGTTCTTTTTTTTTTTGGCCCCGTTGGTCATCTTAGGCATCAAATGAAAGAATTTCGACTTGATTTTTTGTATTATCATAGAAGTACATTTCGAGATGCTTTTGTTCCAATATAAGCTCATTTTACATTCATTTTTCACCAAGTCATGGTGAAAAATACTCAAACATTTTTGGCTAAGTTTCATATAAAGAACTTTTAACTTGATTTTAGGAACCCAAATAGTTCTTGGATCTTGTTGTCTTCTTTTTGAATAATTTAATTATCATTACGTATGATGAAGCTTAAACCAAAATACCATACGCTGGTGTGTTCAGATATGAAAAATTCTGTTAAACAAATGGAGGTTCAAAGAATAAAACCTTGACCTGATGTTGAAGGTGCATTAGCATGTGAGAAATACCTCCATAAAATTTCAGCTCATTCTTATGCCTAATGATGGAGTCCCTTTCTTTTGCCAAGCTAGTTGACTATGCCTTTCCAATAGCCACTTGTTGCTCCTTAAATGATGTTAAAATTTTATGATGATCCTCCTAGATCACATGATATTGTGAGACACACTAATGCTATTCCATTGAATCCACTTTTGCGGGTAGAAGGATTGTGGGTCATGGCAGAGTGATAGCTGGAAGCAACTCCAAAATCCTAGGAGAAAGGGGATGAGTATAAAAACAAACTAAATATACAAAAGAGAATTTAAAATTTGAAAATTATAAATTAATATACAATAAACAGTGGGCAAATATCCTAGTAGTACAGTGATATGAATTCACTCAAAACAGACTCATCAAACAGATCCTTTAGGAGTAAAACATCAAATTTCAAATCCCCATGTGCATCAATTGCTACATACTTGTATAAACTAGCTTTTTTTCGAGCAAAAGGAGCACTTTAGTGCCTAAACCTACAAAGTTAAATCCATGACCATAATGGAAATCCCACAAACAACAGTAAGACACCATATTTAATGAGAAAAACCCCTTGGGGATTGTAACTCCAAAGAATACTAGAAATCCCTATTACTTCAATGTTGGAATATATTACATTATTTGGTACATCTTTAGATTAGGAGTGTGTCTTAAATTAGAGTGTGAGTATTTGAAGTAGGGAAAAATGGTGCACCAAATGATGTGAAACAATATGCGTATCTATCCCATCTCGCTCATGAGCATAAAAAGGAAGCATGCATGTGAAAAGGAAAGAATACCAAACAATAAAGAAATGAAATCAAAGCGAGTCTCTTCTTATTAATTGGGTGGATCAGATCCAAGGTTACACAGCAGTCCCCTTGAGGGCTCAAAATGTGATACAATTTTTACAATTTTTGGGGTGCCCAAGGATCAATTCCTTCAAGGAATCAGGGTGCACATCCAATGCTTTTCCTCATACCCACAATCGAGGTGGGCGGGCCAATGCCACTGCTGCTTGTATCTTCAATCTCTGATGTCTGATATTCCTTCCCAATGCCTTCTAAGAACCTGCACCTACACACAAGGAAGCAAAAGGGGTCAAATAGCAAGGGTGTATGGTGAAAACATGCAATCCCCACAAGGGCAAAATAGCGCATATATTAAAAATATATCAAAACATGTCCAAATGACTTGAAAATTTGCAGAGATGTTAAAGAGGATGTTTTGAGAGGATATCACCAAAAAAATATCAGAAATTGCATCTGTAGACCCCTCGATTTTGCGTCGCTCGCCTGCAACCTACGAAAGAGAAGACAAGCAAATCCCGAACCTAAACATATCCAAAACTCATGAAATTTGGACAGTATGCATAAATTGACATTTCAAGACAACCCATATGATTATATTTTCAAATTGGGGCCCAGATCCACCTGCATCAAATTGGGGTGCCCGGATGGGCCCTACGAGCCTGCAAAAACTTAAAAATGCTATAACTTTGTCAATTTAACTCCAAATCACCTGAAATTTGAACTGTAGCATCATGGGATAATATAGAAAAATACTAATTAAAAAAAGTAGTGAAATTGTGTAAGAATTTACCCTCGTCCCAGGGGGGACGGTGGTGACTGCAACTATTTGGGGGCACCCTGGGAGGGGATACCCACCAATTCCGGCCACTTTTTGCTACCAAAACCACTAGAAGATGTTCCTAAACAACATAAGGTGTGTTGTCATCGAATTTGGTGAAGAAATTCACCCGGATGGAAAAGTTATGCTCGGATTACCTTCTTGAAGTCACCCGGTAACCTCCTTGGCAAAAGGGAGATTCCGAGGGCAAAAAGGTGCAATAAGGTGAGGGGAAATCTCGGAAGCACTCCATTGCATATCCTAGAACTCCTCTCTATATTATATGTGTGTTTTGTGTGGACATTGTATCCATTTTATAGCCCAAAGGGGCTCATGTGCAAAAAGGCATGCAAGGGCATGCATGGCAGGAGGTGCCACTTGTCAAACGGGAGGCATGCAATGGATGTGGAAGAGAATCTCCAATTTGGGCCTCCATTAAGAAGTGTGTCATAAGGATTCAGTGCCCTCTGACCCGCATGCTCCATATGGCGTGCTAAATGGCAGTTTCTGGGTGCCATTTGGCCCAGATTTGACTTTTTCTGGGTCAAACTTGCTCACCGTCCCACCCTGGGACGATGGCTCACCACCGTCCCAGGGTGGGATGGTGGGAATCTACCACCATCCCAGGGTGGGACGGTGGTGAATTTTGGGCCAAAACCTCCCAAAATTGGGCCGGTAGCCTCCAAAAACCTTTCCGGAGTGGCTAGAACCACTGTGAGCCTCCTGAGGGCTGCCCAAGGGGCCATATGATGTCAATTTGATCATTGTTTGTGGATGCTTAATCGGATTTACCATATTTTAGTGTCTATAGATGCCCCTTTTTGAGATGCATTGTGTGCAGCACAGCGCTGAGCAAAAATAGATGACCAAAATGTTGAATGATTAAGGTTACTCGATAACCTAACCAACTTTAGATGCCCCAATCATGGAAAGGGCGTGTGTTCTTGAATCCTTGTTTTTGACTCGTTAAATGAGCATTGGTCTATGGTTTCTCTTGAAAGTTCCATGCATGCTCAAGGGACTATAACCCAGGGTTAGAAAAACCAAGTATTTGGTCACTTTGGAGGTGCCAGCAATGTCAAGCGTGTTATGTTATTGAGATATTGTGTGCTTGTTTTCTGCCCCAAGCAGGAGCATGATTGTCTTTATCGAAGATTCATTGAACGAACGCAATTCGCATAATTGAGTGTGTGCTTGCTGATTTGGACTGAGTATGACTACCCCCTCAAGCGATGAGTCGATGAGGGAATGACCAGTGAGAAAAGCGACGAGTCGCTTGACCCAGATTTGACTTAATTTTGGTGGGTTTTGGATACTTTCTTTAGCTTTTTGTGTTGTTTTTGTTGTGTTTTAATTGTTTTTGAATTTTTGAGTTTTGATGAGATTTCATAGAAGAATACCTCATCAACATTGGATGCCCCAACCATGGAAAGGGTATGCCTCTTCGGAATTAATGCCTTCGACAAGTTAAGGAACTTGATTTTGGTGTTCTTTGGCATATTGGCAAACAAGCTTAAGTCTAATCCTAGCCTTGGTGGCAGTTGGAAGATGAGCTCAAGTCTACGCTTTAGCCTAGCCTTGATGGCAATTAGGAGATAAGCTTAAATCAAATCCTAGCCTTGATGGCAATAGGAGATAAGCTTAAATCAAATCCTAGCCTTGATGGCAATAGGAGATAAGCTTACTAGTTTGCTTGAATTTGCTTTTGATCTTTTGCTTATTTGCCCCAAGCAAAGGGGGTGCATGACTGTCTTTGGCAATGATTCACAAGATGAACACGATTAACTTGATTAAGTTATCCATTGTTGATTTGGATTAAACATGTTGTTATTATGACCAATGGACTTAGTGGATGCCATTGGGGCATTTGGGGTGACCAAAGGGTTTATGGATACCTTTGGAGCTTTTGGGTGACCAAAGGGTTTATGGATACCTTTGGGGCTTTTTGAGGTTGATTGCTTAACTGTTTGATTGCTGATTAGGGGAGGTATGATACCAATAATGCCCTAGTTGATGTTACAAAAATGTTTGCTTGATTTGCAATTATGATAATTTGGAGCGTTAGATGCATTATGTGTTATGATCTATGGATGCATTGATGGATGCATGTGTTGTACTATGATGTTATTTGATGATATGCAATGTGTGTATGCATAATGAAATGGATGATCTATTGATGTGTATTGATGGAATATGAACACTATATGACATACTATGTTAGCACCATAGACTGTATAGAATTCATCAATTCATGTGGAATATTGTCATGAGACTATGTAATGGATTTGTGCAAATGGAAACTGACATACATGTGATAAAATGGAATGAATAAAATGAATGTTCTAGAAGGCCTATGAGGTTTTCATGAGACTCAAACACTCTAGTCAACTGATCAAAAGTTGTATACTAACCATGCAGGACTTTTTGACAAGGTATGAATCTGTTAGGATGACCAAGATACTCAATATCCCTGTGTGTGCAAGTGAGTTCATTCCTGCGAGATGCATAAAGATACCGCCATTGACAAGTAGGCTATCCACCAAACCTGTAATGAGGATCACTCTATGAATGCCACAATCCAAAGTTTTGTACTCAGTTGGATTAGACCACTAGGTAGTATAGGTGACCAAAAGCTAGCTCATCCACATGCAAACATTGGTCTACACACACGCAAAGCTAATGTGGTAGACATATCATCATGCATTTAGGATACCACCATTGACAAGTAGGTTATCCACCAAACCTGTAATGAGGATCACCTAAATGGTTTTTCAAATGTTGAGAATTCCAAGGATTCAAGCTCGAGGCGTCTTTGGTTTTTTCAATTTATTGGGATTACTTGTCTCATATATAGTGATGAAAATCACTATTTATTTTATATTTTATTTTCCTTGAGCAAGGGATTTGAGTAGTGGTGATAACCACTTTATTTTTTATTGTTGCTTTTTGAGGTTTATTTTATTTTGATTTCAAAGTTGAACTTGTGGGATTTTTGGCTTGTGAATGGCATTGATCTTTTAGGCCTTGGGGATGACTACCCATCCTTCTTCAGGGTAGTACGAATCCTTACGACTTTAGGGATCAAAGGTGTTTGGAAATGTTGATGGGAAGATTTTGGGATTTTTCTTTGGAATGGTATTGATCTTTTAGGCCTTGGGGATGACTACCCATCCTTCTCAGGGACGTGTAGTACGAATCCTTACGACTTTAGGGATCAAGGGTGTTTGGGATTTTTGATAGTGGTGAAAACCACTATTTATTTTGGGGAATTGGGTAGGGAAGAGCTTGTCCTTTTGCCAATTCTTAGCATTCTTGAACCATTCGCACAGGGGGATGAGCAGGATAAACTTTTCGCTCAAGGTACCCTAGACCACTTTGTGGGTTTCATATTTCCTTTCACAAAACTTGGATTTATTAGTGTGAAATGTGTTGGGATTTGATGTATACGAGGCACAATCTAAGCAAGACTCTACCTCCTAAAAATCTCGCTAGCCTTCTACAAAATCTAAGAAGAAACTAGATATGGCTAAGTGACCGAAAACCCTAATGACATTCTAAAAACAAATGACTAAGTGAAGGGAATGGACACGACTATGGTAATGTATGAAATGTAGATGGAAATGATAAGTAACTATGGAATGAGGTGAATGATGACCTTGACAACATTGATTGTGAATTGTGACTAGTGTACCATCTTAGTGCTAGACATGTATGAGCCACTCTAAAATGCAAAGTGTAAATGATGGATATGCCTAAATGCAAGTGATAAAATGCAATGGTATGCAATTATATATATATTTTTTGAATTTTTGAAATTTTGATAATGCCCTTCTTTTTGAAATTTGGATTGGTATATATGTATGAAAGTGCAATGCGATGCAATGTTTTTGTATTTTGATGTTTTGATGATGTTTTTGAATTTTTGATTGATATATATATACATGTGACCAACGGGCTTATGGATGCCTTTGGGGCTTTTTGGGTTGACCTAGATGATCGTAGATAGTCTAGGAGCGTTTTTACTTGACCTAGACGGTGAAAACCAGCTAGGAGCATTTTGGGTGACCTAGACGGTCAACAACACTTAAAAAGTGTCTACGACTACCTAGGGGCATTTGGTTGTGACCAAAGGGCTTATGGATGCCTTTGGGGCTTTTAGGGTTGACCTAGATGATCGTAGATAGTCTAGGAGCATTTTTACTTGACCTAGATGGTGAAACCTACTAGGAGCCTTTTGGGTGACCTAGACATTATAGACCACCTAGGGGTATTTGGGGTTGACCAAGCGGTATGTAGATACCCTTGGAGCCTTTTGTAACTTTGCTTACTTTGTGTTCTTAGGAGGAAGGTGCAATACCTTATATACCCCCAACATTTACTGTGATTGATGCGATGTTAAACAGGACCTATCCTAATGCAAGTATAATGGCTGAAAAATACCTAATGCAAAGCAATTAAAGTATGCAAGGGTACATGCCAAATGTTTTTGTGTTTTAATGTTTTGCAATATTTTTGAAATTTTGATTATTTTGAATGTTTATGGATTTTGACATTTTATGATTTGTTTGGATTTTTGGTGTTTTAAATTGTTTTTGAATTTTGAGTGTTTTGCGAGGGGGAAGGCACGATACCTTAGGCACCCCTAGTGTGTGTGCTACTCAATGAAGGTGAGAAAGGTGTGATATCATTAGAGTTCTCACTATGATTCATTGGTTGTGATGTGGATGGTGGGGAAGGTATGCTACCTTTGGGTTGCTCAAAGTGGTTGGCAGATGTTGTGTTTGCTTCGTGTATGGGCCAGAGGTCTTGGAAGTCTCCTATCGGTTGGTTGTTAGGAGCAAGAGGATTGCCCATCGGAAGCTCTTGCCTCTCGATCATATCCTGAACTAAATCTCTAAAGGGATAACATGTCTGGATGTCATGACCTCTTTGTCTATGGTAAACACAATATAGATCTTTCCTGTGTGCCTTTGATCTACGTTTGTTAGGTTTCAATGGATGGATCTCGGGAAGCGTGATTGCTCGTGCCTCATACAATCGATTGAAGATTGATGCTAAGGGCTCTGATAAATGAGTATATTGTCTTTGCTTTTGTTGCAGGTGGTTTTTGGCCAACGGAGGCTGAGCCTGGTAATTAGGTTGCACTGGTAATTGCGGTGGGGGAGCTTGGTTTAAGGGTTCAGGGATGCTTAGAACCACTTGATTGATTGGGGCTACATTTTGCTGCGTGTTACCACCTTTAATGTTCTTGTTTGGCTGTTCCCCTTTGTGGAGTCGTACATCACCCTCCTGGACCTTGATGTCCTCAATGATTTGGGCTTGTGCTAAGGCCTCCTCGAATGTTTGATATCATTGTAATTGTAAAAGAAGTGAAATCTGCTTTGAACAACTTCTAGTAAACATTCGGATGAGTTCCATTGTGGGTAGGGTGAAAGGTAGTTTTAACATCACCTTTCTCCATCTATTACCATACTCCATGACTGGCTCATCATCAAGTTGATGAAGGCTAGACAAGTCAGTCAAGTTTGTCCTTTTCTTAGCGCTAGAGGCAAAACGTCCCAAAAATGCATCGGCCAATTGCTCAAAGGTGTTTATGCTATGACGTGGTAGATGATTATACCATTCTAAAGCATCTCCAGATAATGTTGTAATGAATATTCTCAACATCAAAGGGTCATAATCTTGAATATGAGAGCACTTAAGAATGAAGCTTGTCACGTGCTCTTCTGCATCTTCATCATCTTTGAAATCTTCAAGTTTGGGCATCTGGAAATTCGATGGGTATGTCAGTGATGACACTGATGGATGTACAGGCTGATTACTAAGCTGCTTTAGTGTGGGTTTTTGATAACCCAAAATTTGATCTGGCTTTTCTAATGCCTTCAACCGATCAGCTAGCACTTTGTATGGCCCTGATGACATAATATGATCATCCTGTTGTCGCCCTTTATTAGATGAAGGAGGTCACTTTTGATGTTGAGGTGGATGATAAGTATGATCATTAGGTACCTCATCATAACTCGGTTCAGGGTAGGCATCTATTTGATCCTTATGTTCCCATTGGGACTCTTCATATGATTCCTCCTCGTATTGATCTTGGTACTGTTGAGGAGTATGAGGCTTTTGATGATAACTAGATAATGGCCTTTGATGTTGAATGCGAGTTTGGCGTGGCCGAGGGGGAAGATTTTGAGATTGTATTGGGCGTCTTGCCCGTTGTTGCATCCTATAGGTGCTAGGTGTAAGCACAACTTTAGGTACTGCATTATGTAATTGCTCTTGTTGTATCTTTTGTTGTTCTTGTATCTTTCGTTGATACAACTCTTGTAGGTGTGCTCATTGTGAGTCCACCCATTGTTGATGTACTTGTTGTTGAGCCAACTGGAGTTGATCCGTATGTTGTTGCCTATTAATATTTGGCCTAATTTCCTGATGAGTATGATCTGGTTGCTCCGTTGCATGGGGTTTGTGTATCCTCATATTTGAAATATGGATGGGTTTAT
Organism: Wollemia nobilis; assembly: GCA_028583015.1. NCBI lineage: Eukaryota > Viridiplantae > Streptophyta > Pinopsida > Araucariales > Araucariaceae > Wollemia > Wollemia nobilis. The sequence continues at coordinate 5,077,698 of JAQPPZ010000103.1, forward strand.
CATGTCTTTCCCCCTAGTAGGGTCTAATGCTTGTTTTCCATGCTCCCTAAGGATCACATTACCTTGAGACTCTGATTTATGAATTGGCTCTGTATAGTCCGATGATGTAGAGCCACCATATGGTTGCACCAAGTACTCTTCACGAGGAGTAGGTAGATGGTTGGGATCTTCTCCCTCATCTATTAGGAAAGCCTCATATTCAGTTTTGGATGTAAGCTCTATATATTCAGGCTGCACAGAAGCATGATGTGTGGATGTTGAGTGCTCTCTGTGAGGAGTATGAGGGCGACTTGCTCGATCAAATGGGGTGGTTTGCTCATCCAGGCTAGGCCATGGTGTACTCTCATGTTCATATTCTGATTGATGTATAGAGTAAGTTGGGGTGTGAACCCATGATATTGATCTATTAGACCCCTCAGTGGGCAGATTATTTTCTATATAGAATTCTATCAAGGTATCCCAATCAGGGAGTTTTCCTAGAGGACCTATGGGTGCTTCCCTAGTAGGGGTATCTCGAAGGTTTGCCCCCCTAGGGATGATTTTGTTGTTATGATAGGACCTAGGATGCCATTCAGGTATGGGCATGTCCTCTAGACTTATTTGGAGATATTCACTGGCTATGGAGCTTGAATCTCTCACTAAATTGGAGGTCTTGTTTTCAACCGCCTTTGGACCAAATTGGTAAAACGGGGGTCCGTCGGCCATTTTAGAAAATTTTGACTTTCCCAAAAAGGTTATAAGTGTTATATATCAAAATGATCAGTGCGACGAGCTGATCATAATGGGCTAGGTCTCCAAAATTTGATTTTTGGGTCAAAATTTTGTATTTTTGAAATATTTGGCCCATCGGGGCCCGTGGGGAAATGCCCACTTTTAGGATTTTTTGGGAAATTTTGAACCGTGAAGAGTTAGGACTCAAAATTTCTAGGAGAGGTGCCCTAGGGGCTAACTAAGACAACAAAACAAATTTGGCACTTTTCGGAGTTGTCTAGCCCACTTTATGACCATTTTAGTGCAGTTTTTTGCTATTTTCGGGGTCGAAAATAGAGTAAAAATAAAACCAAAATAACTTTTTCGTTATAGCTCCGTTTTGCACGATTCTTGAAGCATTGGATGCAGAATCAAAAAGTAGATTTTTTTTTTTGAAACCCTATTTTTTGAAAAATTAGGGTTAGGGTTTTGTCCCAAATAACAAAGAAACACACAAAGCATACAATATGATTATCTTTTTACTGATTAAATGTGTGTCCTAAACTGGTTTCAGTGTGTTTAGATTTGTTGTTGTTCTTTTCTCTCTTGTTGTGGAATTAGAATGAGGGAACTCAACCAAAGTGGTGACTAGGGACACTAGTGCCAAACATGATTTCTCAAAAGAGTCTAGGGTACACCGCTTAAATCCCAGTGGGGGGTTCGCCTAGCTCTTCCACTCTGAAACAATGTTTCCAACAGTGGGAGGCAGTTTGAACATTAGTGACCTATTCCATCTTGAGAGAGTGCCCTATTCTATCTAAGGAATATATGGGCAAGCTGGTGGAAGGAGGTGAAATCCAACGTCACCAGTCTGAATTGGGGGTTGGTGATGAAATCCAACCTTACCAATGTTATAGTGGAACGTGCAAGTGTGTGTGGTTCCTTTTAAGTCCAAATAAAGTAAGCAAAGAAGCATTCAATGATCATTCACTAAATGCATGCAATAGGTGTGTTTTAATTTCAAAAATCTAGGATAAAAGGAACCTACAAATGTCACTTATAGATGCAAGCCCTAAATGCTAACCTACCCATTGGGTAAGCCACAAGCAATCAAGCCACAAAGATGCATTGCTACTTCAAATTTCTTTTGATTTTTCTTCTTCCTTTTGCTATGTGATGTTATAAGAAAAGAAAAAATGTAACTTTTAACCTTTCTATGCAAGCAAATGAAGCAAGAAAACTGATTTTTGATAGTCTCTAAAAATGTAGCAGAAAAACAGAGGGTTTAGGCACTTACTTTGTCCATTTTGAGCTCTCCAAATTCTGAATTTTTGGGCAGAAATCTCTCTGTTTCACCACCGCTCCAGGGTGGGGTGAGTAGAAGCCTCACCACCATCCCAGGGTGGGACGGTGAAGCCACCATCCCAGGGTGTGCCAGATAAAGGCTCTGCCACCGTTCCAGGGTGGGGAGGGGAGCACCTGCAACACAAAAAGGGCAAAAATTGCAAAATTGAGGTCAGATTTTCACCCAAATCATAAGGGACAAGGGTCCCACCATGATCGCCACTGAATTAGGGAAAAATGGTGCACCTAATTATGAGAAAAAATATGTGTATCTACCCCATCTTGCTCATGAGCATCAAAAGGAAGCATGCATATGAAAATGAAAGAATACCAAACAAAAGGAAATGAAATAAAGCAAGTTTCTTCTCATTAATTTGTTGGATCAGATCCAAGGTTACACAGAAGTCCCCTTGAGGGCTCAAAATTTGATACAATTGTTACAATAATTGGGTGCCCAAAGACCAAGTCCTTCAAGGAATCAAGGTGCACATCCAATGCTTTTCCTCATACCCACAATCGAGGTGGGCGGGCCAATGCCGCCGCTGCTTGTATCTTCGATCTCTGATGTCTGATATTCCTTCCAAATGCCTTCTAAGAACCTGCACCTGCACACAAAGGAAGCCAAAGGGGTCAAATAGCAAGGGTATATGGTGAAAACATGCAATCCCCATAGGGGCAAAATAGCGCATATATTAAAAATATATCAAAACATGTCCAAATGACTTGAAAATTTTCAGAGATGTTAAATAGGATGTTTTGAGGGGATATCACCAAAAACAGATCAGAAATTGCATCTGTAGACCCCTCGATTTTGCGTCGCCCGCCTGCAACCTACGAAGAAGAAGACAAGCAAATCTCGAACCTAAACATATCCAAAACTCATGAAATTTGGTAAGTATGCATAAATTGACATTTCAAGACAACCCATATGATTATATTTTCAAATTGGGGCCCATATCCACCTGCATCAAACTGGGGTGCCCGGATGGGCCCTACGAGCCTGCAAAAACTTAAAAATGCTATAACTCTTTCATTTTAACTCCAAATCACTTGAAATTTTAACTGTAGCATCATGGGATAATATATAAAATTAATAATTAAAAATAGTAATGAAATTGTTTAATAATTTACCCTCGTCCCAGGGGGGACGGTGGTGACTGCAACTATTTGGGGGGCACCCTAGGAGGGGATACCCACCAATTCCGGCCACTTTTTGCTACCAAAATCACTAGAAGATGTTCCTAAAAAATCTAAGGTGTGTTTTCATCGAATTTGGTGAAGAAATTCACCCGGATGGAAAAGTTATGCTCGGATTACCTTCTTGAAGTCACCCGGTAACCTCCTTGGCAAAAGAGAGATTCCGAGGGCAAAAAGGTGCAATAAGGTGAGGGGAAATCTCGGAAGAACTCCATTGCATATCCTAGAACTCCTCTCTATATTTTTTTTTTGTGTGGACATTGTATCCATTTTATAGCCCAAAGGGGCTCATGTGCAAAAAGGCATGCAAGGGCATGCATGGCAGGAGGTGCCACTTGTCAAACGGGAGGCATGCAATGGATGGGGAAGAGAATCTCCAATTTGGGCCTCCATTAAGAAGTGTGTCATAAGGATTCAGTGCCCTCTGACCCGCATGCTCCATATGGCATGCTAAATGGCAGTTTCTGGGTGCCATTTGGCCCAGATTTGACTTTTTTGGGTCAAACTTGCTCACCGTCCCACCCTGGGACGATGGCTCACCACCATCCCAGGGTGGGATGGTGGGAATATACCACCGTCCCAAGGTGGGATGGTGGTGAATTTTGGGCCAAAACCTCCCAAAATTGGGCCGGTAGCCTCCAAAAACCTTTTCGGAGTGGCTAGAACCACTGTGAGCCTCCTGAGGGCTGCCCAAGGGGCCATATGATGTCAATTTGATCATTGTTTGTGGGTGCTTAATCGGATTTACCACATTTTAGTGTCTACAGTATTTACTTTATGCAATGTAATAAATGCACAAGTATTATTAGAGTGTGCAAAGTATTTAATGATGTAAATGTGCATAATAGTCCATGTGCACATGAGTCCATAGAATAGAAAAGTGAAGAGTCTCAAGAAGAGTGAAGGCCAAGAATACTCCATATGAAGAGTCACATTCCATTATATATAGGTCTATATGTGAATGTGAAAAGAGCATAATGAAGATACACAATGTAGATTGAGCATATATGAAGTGTGGAGTATTTGAGATCTCCATTCTATATCAAAATACTATTTTCGTGAGCATTTGTTAATGGCTGTTTTCTGTGTAGTTGCAGAAGTTATTCACGAGTTTTATATGTTTAGAATATTGCCATTATCTTATATTTGAAATAGCATTCTTATTTTAGATCTTGTGGTTATTTTTCATTAAGCATTTAGTATCAAAAGCTAACATTCAAGAACAATGGAATTTACATAAAAATACAAGCATGAGTACTTAGGAATTTACTAAATCAGATCCTTGTCTGCCTCATTTAAACTCCAATGCTCATTGCAAACCACCTTTTTTTTTTCCCTCTTTCCTCTTGAGTTCATCTTTCTTTTTTCTTTCTTCTTCTTTTTTTTTCCTTAATTTATTTTTGCTTATGAGATCAAGGTGTCCTTTATAGTTCCTTGCTATACCTTTTGAGCTTCCTACTTGCTTGATCTTCCTCATTCTTTTAAATTGCATTGCATTCAAAGATTGCAACTGAAGGTTTGAATTGTGAAAATGTCTGTGGTGGTATAATGGTAGCTTTAAAATGAGCTGACACTTCTTGGGGATCTCATGTCTACATGTACACCTCTCCCAACGAGCCAACCACATCTCAGGAAGCTGCCCTTCCTGTAGGTGTACCTCACCCCTTGGTATGGTCTCTCATCTAGGCAGGATCCTCCCTTGTCATTTGGGTGTGTTTTCTCTTCTGGTTGCAGGCATACCCTGCCAATTGCTTCCTTAGATTGGTTCAAGATCATTTTAGGGCCTGTGTGGCTCATGAATTAGAACAATGATTACTCAAAAGCTGCCTGAACACCACTGAGCCCATCCTCGACTGATTTTTACTTTATTGGATTAGTTTGTAATGATCTGATTGATTTTGATGCATTTAAGATCCTGAAATGACCTAAAATGGTGCCTATCAGTGTTGTGTTGTCCATTGGGTCGTTTGGGCACTCATCGGGCCTGTGATTGATGTGTGGTGAGGTTATTATGTAGTGGAGGATTTCTTGACCTCGTTAGACACTTTTCTGCCTGTTCCTATACCAATTCATCTATATTTCCATTTTCTAGCCTCCAATGGCCTATTTTGACAGCCCACCCAGATTAGCAATAAGGTACATGATTTAACAATTTGTTTGTGCGCTTAAGTCTTGAAATCCTACACAAGTAATGCATGTTCACATTCAGATCTGGCATTTTTGTGGAGGTCACTTTTGGCCTTAGTTTAACTGATGAAGTTTATATCTGTATTATAGCTGTGGCTAAATGCACCACCCGTAGGTGGATTTGTATGCTATCATCTCTGTAAATAATTTCAGTCTGGAATGGCCAAGTTTCTGTAAGTTGTCTGGTGTGGGAGTGCTGGAAAAGCAACTATCAGTAATTCAAAATCATACACCTTTATGAAAGTGTGGATGCCTCCCAATCTCTCTGCAGTAGAGACTAACAGATGTTCGTTATAATCTCTATTGCAGACTCTGTGACAATCACTTTCTTAAACTATTCATCTGTTCTTTACATAATTGACATAACTTGGAACAAGTTCTGAATGAATCGGGTCTGTTTTTAACCTCATACTCTCAATCCAAAAAATATCCAGTACATTTTAACTCTTCTTTCTATCTGAAGAATGCATTTGATGATTGGCATCTTCTGTTCTTTCCAGTTTTCCAATACGATAAAGCCATTTCTAAAGTAAATTGGACAGGGCTAACTTACAATGCATTTTACTGCATTTCATAGGAACTAGAAATTGAACATATGTCCATGATGTTATGGTTTTTCCTGTTTATGTATTACGTGCACTGGGCAATATCATATATTCAAAAATCAGTATTTTCCTTCTACAGATATGTGAGTGGATATTGGAAAAAAGTCGCTTCCAGCCTGATGTTATATGCTACAATCTACTCATTAATGCTTATGGTAAAAAATGCCAGTGTGAGAAAGTAGAGGAGACCTACGTGAGAATGAAACAGGTCTCATGCGTCGCAACTGAAGATACTTATCTTCTACTTGTTGAAGCATATTGCATATCTGGACATTTTGAAAAGGCAGAAGTTGTTTTGAACGAGATGCGTAAACGCGGTTATGCTTCAAGTATGTTTCTAGTTCTAACTTCTAATCCCCCTAGGAAAAATATTTTATAAACCTGTTAGATTTATATAAGTAGAGATCATATACCATTTATATTCAGCATTCTCTTTCCCATTTTATTCCTCTATGTATAGTGATGTTTTAAAGCCTTACGCAACCTTTTTAATTATAGCAGCCATGCGGTCTTATCCCAAGGATCTTAACAGCAGAAGCGGGCATCCTTTTCAGGGGTTACTGCCTACAATACATTAATTAATGCATTAGCCAAGGCTGGAAATATTCACAAAACAAAGAAAGTCTTTGAGAAGATGAAAAGCGAAGGATGCCAGCCATCTTCTGATACATATACAATTATGATTAACGTATATGGAAAAGTATGTATACAGTTCAATCTTTTGGGTCGATTCTGGATTAAAATTAGCATACTCTAATTTTTTAACAAGTCAAACCTACATTTAGTTTTATAGCTGTAGCTAAATTTCTAAATATTCTGACTCGGTACCTTTCCTCAGGCAAAGCTTTCTCATTTATCCCAAGAGGTCTTTCATGAAATGATGTCTTCAAAATGCAAACCAAATATTTGCTGTTACACAGCATTAATCAATGCATATGCCAAAGAAGCAAACTGTGAAAAGGCAGAGGAAATATTTGAAAAATTGCAGTCTGCAGGACATGAACCTGATGTCTATGCTTACAATGCAATCATGACAGCTTACAGGTGCTCCTTTGACTACATTCCCTACCATTTACTGCTTCAGGCTGTCGTGTTAGTTGAATTTCATGCTATTTTCTGCCTCACACCTGTGTTTTTGAAAGCAGCCAAAGTGGATTGCCTGCTGGAGCAGCTGAGATATTTTCTCTTATGCAGCATACGGGTTGTGAACCAGACCAAGCTTCTTACAATATTTTGATAGATGCTTATGCAAGAACAGGGCTCCATGAGGGTAAAAAGAGTTTTAATCTTCAAAATTACAAAATGTTATGTTGCCACAGTAATATGGTGCAAGATAACCGTACACAAACATGTCAGAGAAAAATAAAATATATTAATGGTTTTTTATTCCTGTAGATACCAATCCTCAAATATATAGAGAACTGTCAAAAGAGAGAAAAGTGGATTCTTTTTCTCTTTCATATTTCATAGAAATTCTGTTGGTACAAACAAAATCAAAATTTGTTAGCTAAGATCCCAAGGTTATGTTTCCGTTAAATATAAAAATTCTAAGGTTCTAAATGCACATTCTGACCATGAAAGGACTTTGCTGTTACTGACATCTATGCCATTTCTGTGGGGTACAGATGCATGCCGCATATTTGAAGATTTGAAACTTAAGGGGTTTAAGCCCACCATCAAGTCATACATGCTGGTTTTGAGTGCATATGCCAAAAGTGGAAAAGTAGCCGAATCAGAGCAACTTGTGAACCAAATGCAGCGAACTGGCATCAAGCCAGACACATTCATTCTTAATAGCATGCTTAATGCTTATGGTCGTTTGGGCATATATGACAAAATGGACTCATTGTTGAAAACCATGGAAGGAGGAGTCTGTAAACCAGATATCAGTACCTATAATATATTGATAAACATTAATGCTAAAGCAGGCTTCTGTGACAAAGTAGAGGAGCTATTTGCATCTCTCAAGACTCGGAATCTTAATCCTGATGTGATTACTTGGACATCAAGAATTGGTGCTTTTTCCAAAAAGAAACAGTATAAAAAATGCATGGAAATGTTTGAGCAGATGCTTGATGCAGGGTGTAGCCCAGATGCAGGAACTGCTAAAGTCCTCCTTTCTGCATGTAGAAATGAAGATCAAATTAAGGAAGTAACCAGTTTGGTGAAACCTTTGGGAATTGATGATAATTTGGCATAATTTGAAGGCTGACCACTAGAAAAAACCATTTCTACTGCTCCATAGGAGCTGTGAAACTGTGCTATTAAGCTCCGCCATTAGTGTAAAAGTGAAGAATATAATGTCAAAAGATGCAAAATAAAAATTTAACTCTCCTCTTCTGTCAAGTTTTGCAATCTTACAGATTGATTGAACCAATAAACAACTTTACTTATTATGTCATCTAAACATGTTCCAGACTGGATTTTACTTTAGTTGGTTATGTTTAGTCAATGTGTATAATGATTGGTCAATGTGAGGATGCAGAATATTTCCTGTCATTTATAGAGTTAAAAAAAGCTTCTGTCCACTTTTAAACAATGAATGTTCACAGCTAGATACTCATGAGCTTTGTTTTTTTTTTTTGATTATATATAGAAGGGGTTTTGAAAGGGTCCCCAAACCTTTTACAATAGGAGAAGCCTTGCAAAACTTGGCCTAAGACCAGCAATACAGGGACAAGAACGACTATAAAACACTACAACTGGCCACCCATCACCAAGTGAACCAGCTACAACTTGATACAAGAAACAAAATTAGAACAGCGCTGGTGAGCCCCCCAACCAACCAACACTCCCACACGGTTGTCAACAAAACTTTTCTTCATAAACGGGTAAAAGCTTATAGAGCATTAAGAAGCATGCATCGCTAAATCCAATTGAAGAAGGCCTTCGAGAAAATTGTCTCTCCAAAAAAACAGACCATTGAGACTTATACCCAGGTTTGTCATAAAGTTAGTGTGGCAGTTTCCTTCTCTAAAGATATGCTTTATCTCCCTATCCTTTTTAACCTAGATTCCATAATCACGGCCTCAATATTCCAACCGGGGAATGAATCACCTTTGACCAAGTTTATAATATTAAGTGAGTCTCCTTCAATGCAAACTTTTTGGTACCCCATCTTCTCCACAAGCAGGAGACCTTGGTAAAGGGCTCTGGCCTCCACAACATGACAAGTTTGGATATCTAAGAATTTGGCATATGCTAGCAGAAGCCCACCTTTGTCATCCCTAAGCACCCCACTAGCACCAACATTACCGGGATTACCCTTTGAAGCTCCATCAAAGTTCAATTTAACAAAGCTCGAAGAAGGAGGTTCCCACCTCACAAGGGCTCAAGGATTAGGACCAGGAAGACCAACAACCCTATTACTCTGTTGAAAGCCAATTTTCCTTTCGAGCTCAGCCTCCTCAAATCTTCCCTCCTCCAAAGCTAGAGAGGACACATTTGCCAGGGTGGAGGCCAAGGCTCTGGCACAAATAAAGGCAGGATCTCTTTTGAAGTTTTTAAAAATTCTACTATTCCTCTCCTTCCACACCCATCAGAAAAGATGCGGCAAACCGAAGTTCCAAAAACATTTCAGCCTTGGAGAGTAAAAAGGAGATGACCATTGAGTGCAAACATCAAGCGAACTCGGCACCACCCAAATCAGTCCCAAAAAATTAAAAACAGAGTTAAGAACTTCCACAGAGAACGAGCATTGAAAGAATAGATGGCTTGTTTGTTCCTCATTAGCACCATAGAAGCAACATTTGTTCGGTATCGACCAACCTCTTTTTTTAAGATTTTCAATGGTCATATTTTGAGTTGCCATCTAGAAAAAGATATTCACCTTTGGCGTTAGACCCTTAAGCCATACTTTGAAAGATGGGACCCACGGAGGAGTCCTAACAGCCAGCAGATTGTAGGCAGACTTGACTGAAAAGGATCCGTTATTTTCCCCTGCCTAGAAGATCTTTTGCCCAATTGCAATTTCAAATGCCTCCAAGATTCCTTTTAGCACCCTTACTTGGGGAACTGAAGTAAGGAGGGAGAGCAAAACATCATTTGCAAATTGGTGATGAGAAATAGGATCCACCGGCAAAGCGGGCTTTATACCTTCCACAAAGGGTTCTAACTTGATAGCCCTACCTAGAGCTTCTGCGACTACGATATAAAGGTAAGGGGACAAGGGGTCCCCTTGGCGAATGCCTCTCAGACTTGAAAAATAACCTACTGGGGACCTGTTTATTAAGACCGAAAACTTGGCAGAAGAGATACAAGCATGGACAAATTTTATCCAACTTTGGCAAAAACCAAATTTTCCCAAAACCTTTAACAAAAACTCCCACGATACCCTGTCATAAGCCTTGTTCATGTCTAATTTGAGGAGGAGACCAGCTTTGCCACTTTTATCAGCTGAATGAAGGATTTAATGGACAACTATGATACTGTCCAGGATGTGTCTCCCTGGCACGAATCCACTTTAGGCTAAATCAATCAAGGCTGGAAGAAAAGGTTTTAATCTATTAACAAGAGCCTTCGTCAAAACTTTATAAACAGTGTTACATAAGCTGATGGGTCTAAAGGCACCAAAGTCCTTTGCACCAACAGTCTTGGGTATTAGAGTTAAAAAAGTAGAATTCACTCCGAACGGGATATGATTGGTGGTTTGGACCTCTCGAAGGGCATCAACAATATCCTTCCCCACAATATGCCAATAATTATGGAAAAAGAGGAGGGGGAAACCATCAGGACCCGGAGCCTTTATTCCTTCCATCGCAAAGATAGTAGCTCTGACTTCCTCATCGTTGAAGGGAGAGACAAGGGCTTGGTTCATATCAGCCGTGACAAGGCTAGGAATACTACCAAGCAGCTTATTTTGGGCTTCCTCATTACAAACCTCTTCCATTTCAATGAGATTTTTGAAAAAATCCACAACCTCTACTCTTATATCCTTAATGTGAGTACACTGGATCCATCAGCTTTTCAAATTTCTCTAATTTTGTTGGCGCTTCTGTGCTTTAAGTTTGTGATGTGAAAAAACTTGGAATTTTTATCTCCCTCCTTTAGCCAAAGCACCCTGGATTTCTGTTTCCATAAAATTTCCTCCTTGGCATAGTGTTATGAAATTCAGCCAGCACCTCCTTTTCTCTGTATCTGATCTCTTGAGATTGATTTCCAAGATCTCTCTCAGATTCAATAGCTTTCAGTTGACTTTTTAGGTCTTTCTAAAATATTCCCAAAAACCCTTTTATTCTATTCTTTAAGGCTGCTTTTAACAACTCTAAGCTTCGTCGCAATTTTGGAAAGGCCAGAGCCTTGGACCCTTTTCAACCACCTATTTTTTATTTCAGCTTCCAACTGAGGATGAAGGCACCACATTGCCTCAAACCTAAATGGACTAGGGAATCTGGTTTCTTCCTGGTTCACTTCAAAACATAAGGGGTTATGCTCGGAGCCAATTCTGGGCAGAGAACAGAGAGACAGATTCCCAAACAATGGAAGGCACTCCTTGGAGACAAGAACCCTGTCCAACCTGATTTGGATGAGTTGGTTACCCACTCTCTAGTTGTTCCAAGTATACCTTGAACCCCTCAACTCAACATCCAATAGCTCATTGCCATTCACAAAATCTGCAAACTCTTCCATGCTTTTTGAGATTGGGAGTTCCTGTTGGTTACGAATCTGCCATGAGGAAAGGATTTTTGGTTAATGCGCCCAGATTCGCCCACCAGCATGAAAGGCCGGAAGGAAGAGATGCCTTCCGGGCCAATCTCCGGAGAAGGCCGGCTCCTTTTGGGGGGGGGATTTAAGCCAAAGGGAACAGGAAAGAAATAAATGAACGAAAAGAGATAAATGTACAAAAAGAGATTACAAATATGTCCAAAGGTTGGTGGGGGGGAACTAACAGTACGGGAACACACCAATCTCCGCTACTTACTGCATACAAACACAGAGCATGACAAGGAACTGCAAAACCTAGGCGTACTTCCGATACACCAGCAGCGTATGCACAACTTCAATAGCTCCCTAGCAAACATTCCCTACAAGGAACTAACGGCAGGGGATCGTATCAATCACCGGATACGTACACCGACGGGGGTAGAAAGTAAACCTAGAGATGTCGAGCCGGTATATGTGTTAGGTAGAGAGTTTAACCGCACGGCTTCAATGGCTCCCTAGCAAACATTCCCTACAAGGAACTAACGATAGGGGATCGCATCAATCACCAGATACGGGCCAGCAACGTCACACACAACTGATGGAACTGCTACCAAATTTATAATGAATGCTTTAAATAATGAAGTACAGAAGGTGCTTTAAGCAAGCAATGCTAGAGGAACCTGATCGCCAAATGCCAAAGTGAATTAACGAGCAACGACACAGGTGGGCCTAAGGCATATAATGAAAGACAAGCATAAAAGAATAAAGATAGTAGAACAGAACCAGGCATACAGATTGTATTCATAAGCAGAAGCACGGTTACAGTAAGCACAGTAGTTCCCTAACAAACATTCCCCTTCCACCACTTACAATGAATTTCAGATGGGCTTTTATAGCCCGAGTCCCACCCGTTACATTAATGGGCACAGAGTCCCAGTCAAACATGAGCTGACAGAAGCGGCGAAAGAGCTGCAAATGCTGACCTTTTGTCGGATCAGACTGTACCCGCAGCATGGTCTTCCTGGAATCTGGACAGCTACGTGGCGGAGTGCTGGGTAATTCTTCAAGTCGGCAGGCTTGCTAGTAGTTGGAGCAGGTGAAACCTCAGATCAGCTTTGAATGAGGCTATTAACGCAGCGGTGCGGGTAGCCCATGCTTATCCCTTTTGGTCGGCAGTCTTGGTTCAAATCCCGAAGTCGGACACTTGTCTGATGATGGGTTATGCCATGTGACACATGGCTGCCTTAGAGGGCAATCTATCCATCTTTGCTTGGGATCGGGGCTCCTTGGGATGCGTGCAAAAATTAGTGCAGTCGGGGAAGGCCTTCAAGCCTTGGTCAAATTCCGGGTTTGTTCCCCTACTGTACACCTGTCAAGGGCGCATTCCCGCTCCGTTGAGAAGTCGAACTGCGCACAGGCGAACACTGGTGTCTGCCGCCATATGGACTCGCTCCGGCATTTTACCTTTTTCTCGCATTGACTGTCGATCTGCCGATGCAAGGTGCGCCCGAGAGGTGGGGCGAAGTACGAACCTCGCACCAAAACCGGGCGAAGTGCGCACTCGCACCAAAACTGGGCGAAGTACGCACTTCGCACTCAAAATCGGGCGAAGTGCGAACCTCGCGCCCAGACTTAGCCAATTTCAGATAGACTTGCTGGAAAGCTGGAAAATCAACTGGGGAACTCCATGGAAAAAGGGGGGAGAGAAAGAGAATGGGAAAGAAAAGGAAAGGGAGAGAAGTGAGAAAAACGGAAGGAGGAAAAGAAGAGCAGCACTGTTACAAAACAACATTGAAGACATTGCACCCCGTGCAAAAATGTGACAACATTTCTGGCGGCTCGCGGGGTGTCGAGCTCGCCTCGGCGCAAAGAATCCATGCCTTCATCCTTTGGGTGCGGAGGAACTTGCCTTCCCCGCCTTTTCTCGCTCTAATCGTTCTCCTTGCGGCAACCGTTCTTCGATTCATCTTTGTCGATCGCCTCATCGGTATCTCCTTCCGAAAGGTCTCCATTTCTCGCTTCGCCTCGCACATGCGAGTGTACGCCTCTTGGGCTGAGCGCCGAGCTTCGCTTCGAATGGCTTGCGGTCGGCTATGTCTTCTAATGCTCCGTGAAAAGCGGCGACCGCGTGCGGGTCGATGGTGAGGTATCTTTTCTCTAACTCCCGAAAATAGGAGCGGATCCTCGAATATCCGGACACCATCCGAGTGACTCGACTGTCTTGAATTGGCTCGTCCAGCCTATTAATTTCAGTCGTATCTGCTTCAAAGGATCGCCAATTCTTCTTTACCCGATCTAGGGTAAGGAGCTCGCCATTCTCAACAAAACCTGGACACCCAAGTTCGAAAGAGCGTGAAAGGGGGCCAGACAGATATCTTTTTCATGCCCGAATGCATCAAGCATTCGTCTGGCCACTCTCACCTCTTCAACTTTTCTAAAATATTTGTGCAAGGTCACCCTTGCACTTGCCCATTCTGCAGCGAATGAGGACACGGGGGAAAAAAGGACGCCGTCGCGCTCGCGCTCCTGAAGGTTTATCGCCAGGTCCAGCCATTGCTTTGCCTGGCGCTCGGCCTCCTCTACCACAGGCTTTCCCTGGGCAGAAACTTCTTGAATCCTGGATGCGAAGTCCAAGACCGCCATTGCCTTAAAGGTATGGGGCTTGCATTCCCTTAGCAAACCAGCCCTCATTTCCTTAACTTTTGTCTTTGAAAAGACAGCCGCTTGAGATGTTTTTTCTGCAAGTTGCGACTGTGCCTGCTTCAAAGACTCCTGGAGCTGAGAAATCTGCTCCGAGGCTGCTTTCTTTCGGTTGCGGCTCGTTGTCGAGAAGCGGCTAGCTGGGCTTTGAATTCATCTGCTTTCGCCGCGCCGCTTCCAGCTGCTCGGTGGACCTAGATAGGTCCTCTTCAAGTTGCCTTACTTTGTCCTGCAACGCGAAAAGTTCTTCCTGCTCCTCCAGACTCTTGACAAAGAGATTGTCAGCTTTGCGCATGATCGTCTGAATCTCATATTGTTTATCAATGTCGTCAAAGCTTTTCTCCTTTGTCTGGAGCACGTAGTCCGCCTTAGTCATTTCTCGGAGAGGCTTCTTTACTATTGGGATTATTTTCTCCGTTGTAATCACTCTCCTTCCGAAATCATACTTTGCGCGTTTTGTCGGGGCGGCTATCTCTTCATGTCTCCTCCGCTTCAGGTCTTGGCGGAAAGAGACAGAATACTCTACGGCTCTTGTTGCCAGGGGCAAGTCATCTGAGTTCTGGAGGTCGTCCATAAAATCTGGTTCCCCCAGCCTAGGGATCTGCTGAGACGTCTCTCCTGCAGGGATGGGATCAGGAGGAACCGGACAGACCTTGGAAGAATCGGTCGCTTGTGGGGGCGACCGGGAAACGGAAATGGGAGAGGCCGACACCGTGAGGGTTTGAAGCGGGCCGAGGCGGAGGATGTGATGGTGAATGGACAGCCTCGGCACTAACCTCGGGCGAAGGGTTTGGAGTTGTGCTCGGAGAAAGAGAGACGTTAGGGTTCCGAGCAAGCCGGTCGAAAGAATGGGGACCGCTAGAAGGACGCGGAGACGGGGGGGAGGATGTGGTCATGGCTCGCCCAGATTGAGCGGGGGACTGAGTGGAAGTAGAACTGGGTGAGACTAGAGAGACAGGGACAGCAAACGTACCTACGGGCTCCGCCTGAGCCGATGCCGGGTGAATGTCTTCTCTTATTGTCTCGACGGCTGGCTTGGGACTGCCCAAAGGAACTGCCTCTGCGGCGGCAGGACGCGGCTGCGGCTCTCGCGACCGGTCGCTGCACTATCGAGCTAGGTCGCCCGATTTTCTCAACTCTCCTCCGCTTCTTTTCTTCCGGAACAACCGTCGGATCGGGGGAAGGAGACGAAGCGAGTGCAGCGGCGCTGATGCTCCCACGGTAAACTTGTACCGAGGTTTGACTTGCGTAAGGTCTGCCGCAACCGGTCTGCGTTCTGGCGGTGCTGGTGCTTTTCTTGCCTGAGGAAGTGCCTCGGGCGCTGCCTCGGCTAACTTTTTCGCCTTTTCAGGCGCCGCCTTAGGAGCCACGAACTGCATTGGATCGGCCTGGGTACTTGCTGGGCCGGCGCTGGCAGTTGCCAAAGTGTACAACTGTTTGGGAGGAGACCCACTTTTATAATCCTCAAAGGGGCCTCGGGGAACGTAACCTTGATATGCGAACGGCCGCCAGCTGTCATGATGTTGGTCATAGAGAACCGAGAAGTCGTCATCTACGGCCGGGTTTCTCCTTGTGGATTTATCGTCGTCGCGTGCGGCATCTCATTTTCCAAGCATTCAATAATCTTTTCTTTAGACCAGCTTAAGGCCCGCAATCTTGGACAACAATTTTTTGAACCCCGGAGATGAGAAGTGATGGTCCCGGTTTCTCTTGGGGTCATATGTCACCTCCTCGCAGAGAGAAATCCCGCCAAGGGGGAGAAGCTTCCATTAATTCAATCTCCCGACCAAGGTCCACATGGACCACGTCGCATCTATCTTCGGTTATGTCCCGAGGGCACAGATGTGCAAAATTTCCCCTTATCCCATGAGGGTCATACTTCCAATGACTGCGGCAGCAAAAACCAAGCCAATCCGGGACAGCGCTTGCTCTAGGTAGACATGTTGTCCTACCTCGATAATCTCAACATTGGCCCAGGAAAGAGGATATTGAAAAATCTGTCCTCTTTTCTTCCCTAGGCCAAACTCTTCTTCCACATAGTCCATCTGTCGGGCAACTTCCATCCCGAACAGATGCTCTGAGCACCAATAGGGCAGCAAATAGGGTTTGCCCTTGAATCCTGAGATTCCGATCACAATCCCCTGCGTCGGTCTGAAAATGTCCCCGAGCTTCTGATTTATCAAAGCACTCGTCATTTCTCTCGGGGAACGGGGGATTTCACTTTCGGTGAAGACTGACATGACGAATCCCAGAAAGTTGAAGTTGAACTTGTAGTAGGACCCTTTCCGGTATAAGTCATCCGTCCAGTTATAGACGGGTCGGGGTTCTCCCTTCTCGTTAACCTTCTTCGAGTTCAGGATCGGCATTTGGGGGTGCAGATGGTACAAACAAAGCCATACCAGAACGAAACTGAAACAAAAATTGGTTGACTGGCGCTTCCGGATCTTCAGCAGACTGGAATGAATGGCGTAAGCCAACCAGTCTGCCTAGTCGAAAGAGATGGGGCGTTTTCCGCTCCGCTGCGCCGCTGGTTCGTAAGATTCTCCACACAGGAGGCATTCTGCCAGCGCCAGCTGGTACGGGTGTACCAGCTCATCGGAGTCGCAGCCGAGGATCCATGCCAAGATGGTATATAGATACTTGCTCTGAAATTTTACCAAAGGCATGGGGCCAGTCGGCCATTGTCCGGCTGGAAGCGGGGCGCTCAACTCTGAATTGAGGAAATCCCTCATTCGCTTGGTGTGCATGAAACGTCCCGCTTGTTCGCCCAAATTGATTTTTTTGAGGATGGTGCCGGAGTCGTACTCCAGCCCTGGGGCGAAAGGCGGTCGCACGAGTCTCCTCGCGCAGTGCGAACAAGGGTTTGCCGCTGAACCGCAGATTTGCCGGAAGCTGGTTTATAGTGTCCGACAATTAAGTCTATCGCCTCCGGGCATTGGTGGACAGGAGGGCACATGAATACGAAGAGGTTTGATTTGTACGCCGCTCCAAAATGATGGGAGGGCGAAACCTTGTCGACCCAGCCTCTCCACATTCGCTCTCACGTGAGTTAGGCTCATGGAAAACGAGCCGTCCACATATCCTCGCCGGGTAATTCACCGGAGGTGGTGGGGATTGCCCACGCTGTACCTTCTTCGTCCGGGCCTTTGACTTTTTCTCCGGCGGAGGATCGCCTTTGAAAACTCCCCCGGCCGCGAAAAATCGCTCGGTTCGTTGCTTCACTGGATCGCGCCGACACGGGCATTTTTCCCTTGTCCATCTCTCCGAGTCGGCAATAATGACAGGTTCGAGCTGTCCGCAACAAATTTCGCTATCGGAGGAATAATTAGCACTCGTCCGAGGAATAATCTCGCAATCTGGAATGTTGGCATGATTCGGACCCCCTTTTCTAGATAAAAACAGCGCCATTAATGCAACGCAGAGGGGTAGGTCGGCTGAGTTAAAACCCTTGGTGGCCGCGCAGAAGAACGTTTAGGAAAAGACGCGCCCCGGCAGCGCGTGCCTTGCTTTTTTAGTTGCGTTTTCGCTTGAAAAACGTGC
This sequence comes from Wollemia nobilis, assembly GCA_028583015.1. NCBI lineage: Eukaryota > Viridiplantae > Streptophyta > Pinopsida > Araucariales > Araucariaceae > Wollemia > Wollemia nobilis. The sequence continues at coordinate 5,095,604 of JAQPPZ010000103.1, forward strand.
AATCATTAACTCAGCGTTGGGGACTGCACCATGGCTGACGTTGCTGCCACCACTTGGGCACGCTGATCAAGACAAAACCTTCGGTGCGGAAACCCACATTAAAACAAGTGCAAACGCGCCTTGGGCCCAGCTTGGGTTTTTTGAATTTTTTATTATTCTTTAAACCGCGTCCCAATACTGGCCCGGAAAACTAGGCGCAGCCGGACTTCGCCCGAAGTTGGGCACGGCCCGACCTCGCCGGCGAAGTCGGACTTCGCCCGAATTTCGGCGAAGTACGAACTTCGCACCAAAACTGGGCGAAGTACGAACTTCGCGCGAAGCACGTGCTTGAACTGTTCTACCTCTGTTTTTAGTTGCGCCCAAGGTTTGGGCGCGATCTGGGTTTTTGCCGCCTTTCATTTTTAGATGAACTTCGCACGGCGTCGGCCGCTTTGTTCGGACTTCGGCCGAAGCTTGATGCGAAGTGCGAACTTCGCGCGAAGTTCGCACTTCGCCCAAGCGTTGAGCGCGACGCGCACTTCGCACGGGTGCTTGGCCGAAGTCGGACTTCGGTGCGAAGTTCGTACTTCGCACAAACTTTGCGCGTAGTGCGTACTTCGCACGAAGGGTTGCGCAGTGCGGACTTTAGTCTGCTTCAGCTTTTCTCGGACAAACTTCGCAATTCGGTCGGGCCGAAGTCGAGCTCATTGTGAAGTCGGACTTCGGTCAACACTTAGTCGATTTTTGCTCTTTTTTCTCCTTTCTTTTTCGCATAGCCGAACTTCGCCCCTCTGCGGAGCAACGACGGACTTCGTTGCGAAGTCTGTCTTTCTCTCCCATGCCGCATTTAAGCTCAAAGAAGGAAAAATAAACCGAATGCTAAAACCGGAAACTATACATGCGGGGAAAAATAAAAACACAAGGCAAAATTTTTACGAGGAAGGGCCACTCGGCGCCTTCAACAACGATAAAGCTTCAAGTGGAACCCGTTGACGGGGGATGGGGAGGAGCCGACCCTCCATATCCGAAAGTATGTAGGCATTGAACCGATTCACCCGGGCAATCCGATAAGGGCCCTCCCGGAGAGCATCAAATTTTCCGTGATTACCCGGTTTTGCCTTGTATGAGTCCCACTTCGACACCGGGTCCCCGTCTTCGAAAACTCGGGCGATGGTGCCTTTGGCAAACCAGCCTTTAGTGGTTGCAATGTGATCGGCGAAGGCCTGGTATGCACTTTATCTCGTCTTCTTCCAAGCTGCAGGAGTTGGCACAACCTCGTCGTCTACCGGGTCTCCGCTGCTCTCGTCTTCGTCAATCATCCACGAGGCGAGGATTTCAATGTGTGATGGCATAACAGCTTGCTTGCCATAGACGAGCGCATAGGGGGACGTCTTGAGGGATTTCTTGAACGCAACTCTGTCCGCCCATAGCGCCCGGTTCAGGAGCAAGTGCCAAGTCCGCTTATTTTTTTTCAATGGTCCTCCGGAGAATTTTCAGGAGGTTCTTGTTAGTAGACTCGGCAAGGCCATTCCCCTGCGGGTAGTAATTAGAAGACATCTTGTGATAGATGCCAAGGCCGCTGGTGTACTCCGTGAGTACAGCGCCTACAAATCCCGGACCGTTGTCTGTCACAATCGACTCTGGAACCCCGAAGCGGGTAATCAGGCTCTCAATGAACCTGATGACCGTTTCTTGGTCGGCGTTTTTGGTCGGGATCGCCGCCGTCCATCGTGTGAAATAGTCAGTAGCTGTGAGAATAAACTTGTGGCCGGCGGAGGAGTTAAGAGAAATCACCCCAATGAAGTCCAGACCCCATTGCTGGAACGGAGCTTCGGCTTGAATCGATTGAAGGGGTAGGGGTGCTTTTCTGTTTCGCCAAGCATACCTCTGGCATTGATCACACTTGGCACAGACCGCATACGCGTCTGCGAACGCAGTGGGCCAATAGTATCCAGCCCTTATTATTTTTAAGGCCGTTGGCCTTGAAGAATGGTGACCCCCAGGCATCCCGGAATGAAAATCTCCGAGGATCCTAGGCTGGTCAGATTTTATGACGCACCGCAACAGGATGCCGTAAATGTTTTTGAAGTAAAGCCCCTCGGGGCGAAGAGTGTACCTTAATGCACCTAACCGAAATCTCCTTCGTTGTGAGGCGTTCAGGTGATCGGGACATCTTCCGATGCAGAAGTATCTCACCAGTTCATCTGTCCAATCACTCCCCTCCGATAAGGAGTTGGCTAGGTAGACGCGTGTCGCTGTGTCCTCCCACTTACAGGGCGGAGATGCCGGCTACGGCGCTTCGGGCCAATTCCCGACACAAGGCTCGGCCTCGATAAGCTTGGTGGGCCGTACTTCGATGTCAAACTCCTGGATCTTGGCAATCCATCCCGCTCTCTTGTGACCCGGTTCCCCTTGCAAGATGAAACTGCGAACATCGGGGTGAATCACAAAGACAAGTGGTCTTACTTTGGGAGACAAAGTGCCCGAGCTTTCGAAGGGACTTCATGACCGCATGGACTCGCCGCTCTATAAAATTATACTTCTCTTCGTGTGGCGTAATCACTTGGCTTAGGAACGCAATGGGGCGCTCCTCATCGTCGTCTCCCTTCGAGTCGGGACTGCGGCGTAACTTTCGGGTTCTCCCCACTGCATACAGGATGAAGTCCTTGGAGTAGTCCGGGTTTGTCAACACCGGAGCTTGTGCAATTCGAGCCTTGATTTCCTCGAAGGCTTGCTCTCTCTCATCGGTCCATTCGTAAGGTGTATCTTTCTTCAACAGTTCGGCCATAGGCTTGATCACTCGTGCGAAGTCCGGAATGAACTTCCGCACGAGGTTAATCCGACCGAAGAAGGATCTGCAGACCTTTTTTATCGGTGGGGGTGGCAAGCGAACGAGGGCTTCGCTCCGTCGGGGTCAATGGCGAGGCCTTCCTCGGAGATGACATGTCCCAAGCAGCTTTCCTTCCTTTACCGCGAAGACGGACTTCTTCGGGTTTATAGAGATGCCGAATTCTCGACAACTTTCAAATATCCGCGCGAGTGCGAAACATGATCTTCTCGTCGGTGAGAGAAAACGGTCATGTCATCAAGATAGATGACAATAATCTTGCTGAGCAGCTCTCGGAAGGCCAGGTCCATGGCCCTTTGGAACGTGGCACCAAGCATTGGATAAGCCAAACGGCATGCGCCGATAGGCGAACGTCCCCCACTTCGTGGTAAACGCCGTCTTATGCTCGGTCTTCGTCTTTGACCCAAATCTGGTTGTAGCCGGAAAATCCATCTAAAAGTGAAAATCTGCGGGCTCCAGACAACGATATGCAAAATTTGGTCGATTTGGGGAAGCGGATAGTGGTCCCGAAGGGAAGCCTCGATTTAGGTTTCGAAGTCGACACAGAGACGTATGTCGCCATTCTTTTTCCTCACGGGCACCAGATTCGCGACCCAGGATGAATGTTTGATGGGGTAGATGATCTTGGCCTCCAACATCTTCAAGAGCTCGGTCTTCATCATGGCCTCAACCTTTGGATTTACGGCCCTTTGCTTTTGTCGGAACGGCTTGGCGCCATCCTCTAGCTCGATGGTATGCTGGATGACAGATCTGTCATACCCCCTCAAATCTTCGTAGCACCGGGCCACGATGTCGGGGAACTCCCGGAACAGTTGATCTAATCTGCACCATCTCCTCCGACGTGCGATCTGCTTCGACCTTGATGGTTTTACCGAGTTCGAGCTCCGAGTCGACATATCGCCTCGGGTCTACTTTGATCCTATGGGATATTGCTCTGTCATTCCGATCAAAGAGACTTTCTAATGTAATCGATCCTTTTGGGACGTGATTATTCTCAGAATCGTATCAACCCCTCATATTGCTCATCATCGGGGTCTCTACCTTCGATTACACACACTTCGTTAACCGGGAATGTGACGATCTCCTCGTCACAACTGAATACACCGCGAAGGTATCCCTATCGTGCACTGAAGGCTCAGTAAATGGTGCGGACCGGCTTCGGTTTACGGACGACGTCTTCGGTCGGAACGTACCGGCTCCAACAGACGCCAGAATATCCGCGTGCTTGTTTCTCTCACGCGATATTGCCTTAACGTTCAATGAGTCAAACGATTCCATCAGGTCCCAGACCCGATTGCGGTACGCTCTAAGATAGTGATGCTTAGACGCGCATTTATTCGTAACTTGATGACACACTAACTCTAAATCTCCGAAAATTTGGAGATGCTTGATTCCGAGCGTTTCCGCCTTTCGCAGACCCAAGCACAGGGCTTCGTATTCCACCGAATTGTTAGTACAGCTCCAGAGCCGCCTCGTAGGCATAGTCCCTCCGGACTCCGGTTGGAGAAACCAGGAGGACCCTTGCACCGGCGCCATTCTTGCAATGGGCGCCGTCAAAGAAAAGCTTCCACGGCTCTTCGGGTGCGAGTCCTACCTCCTTCGCAACCGACACGTCAAGCTCCTCGGGTCGCTTAATGAAATAACAGCCACTGCTCTGTCCCGATTACGGCATTAAAATCCCGCAACGAGAACTCGTCTTCTAGTTGTAGCACTTCGAGAGCTTGCTCGGTCGGTTCTCATCGTCACCGGTTCTTCTTCGACAACCGGACCATGCGGTCCATCTCTCCGCCGGTATCTTGTCTACTAGAAAAGGGGAAGGCTTCTCATTGAAAATTTTCGGTCTCCTTCCTTTGAAGGGCACTTCCATGTGCGAGTAGTCTAGAGACAGTACCCGCCCAACTTCGCAGTTGAACTCCCGAGAGAGACACATGCCGAAGTAAGGTTCCAGTCAACAATCACGACCTCTTGGATGACCACAATGTCGAGAGCTTTGTGCGGCCGGATAGGGATGTCCTTTATGACACCAACCTGTCTTGACGAGGGTGCCGTCTAATTGCAAGCACACCTTGGTCGCTCCGCGTGTATTCCATCCCGATCTCATTGCAGACGGCCTTCGGCATCACAGTCGAGGAAGCACCGAATCCACCATGCAGTTGTGAACTATGTGCCCTTGCATCCGCAAAGACAGATAAAAGGGTGGCGGTCTGTTCTTCCCAGTGGTGGAGACTGTCAAAGGTTGAACCAGGACAGCAGGCTGCATCTGCTTGCCGTTCTTCATGTTTTTTAGTGATTCTTGCAGCCAGATCTACCTGGCCCGGAAGCGTAAGGGCATCGTACATGCCGATTATGGCGAGAGTCTTCTTTAACTCGTCTACAATGCCGTAGCCCGAGGTACTAGCTCCTTCTCGCTGGTTTAGCCGGTTCATACTTGGTCCGGTACTGTTGGGTGGCCTCAACTCGCTGTCTCTTGGTCGAGACGGGTACTTCAGCTTTTCTTGGGCTTGTTCTTTGGTTTCGGCTGGGGGCTGAAGTACAGGAAGCTTAGTGGGAGTTGGGGCCTTTGCTGGAGGCTTAGCTGGAACAACAGCGGTCTTTGCTGGAGAAGGTTTAGCGGGAGCTTTATCTTTGGATGCCTTCTCCTGGGTCGTGTAAGGCCACAACCGCTTGTACGGTGGCGGCCCATTGGGCTACGGTCTTTCTTTTCTCGTGTATACCTGCAAAGGTTTAGCCGTGTCCGCAGCCTTTCTTTTCTTCCTTGGCGGGCGTCACTGGGTTCTCTTCCGCGGAGGCAAAATTGGCCTTGCCGTCCAAGATCATGTACAGCTCATCATCTTCTATAGTGCTGCCGGCCAAGGTCTGGATGTAGTGCTGGTGCAAAGTGCAATCTTCCTCCGAATGCGGGTCATTGCAAGTAGTGCACCAGTTGACCTGGTCAGGAGGACCGGTGGGTCATCTATAGCAAGCATTTCTCGGAGGCGGACGCCTCGCGGTTGGTTTTCCGGGGCTTTATCTTTTGTCGGTGCCGGCGGCGCATACAGACCTCCTAGGAGCGAGGTCCATTTGGGCCTACTTCTTTTTCAAAGCAATCATGTCATTGGACATGACATGATATCCGGAGGCCAAAGCCCGCACTTCTTGTAGAATCATGTTCGGATCTGTCATTGTCGGGAGGCGGCAACTCGTGCTGGTGGAGGCAAAGCGGCCAATGGAGGAGGGTTAGAATAAGACGCATACCGCGGGGGAGCAGGAAGCGCTGGAAAATGCGGAGCAGAGGAGGAGCGGATGAGGGTAATGCAACCGAGGCGGGCCGTATTGAGTTACGACCGACGTCGGATTCCCATCGCGGCCGGGCCGCTGCCTCGAAGTAGACGGCACACCACCGAAGCGAAGGATACTGCGATCTTGGAAAGTCGGGATGAATCGGCTCTCGCACTCGGACGAAAGCTCGTCGATGGAGATAATGTCGCCTTCACTTGTCGGGCGGCTTCAGTACAGATGCGGGGAACTCGTCAATTCGGGCGATCTTCGACGACGAGGCATATGTCCGAGTTGAAAGACCTCGGATAGTAGTGAGCGAGCAATGTCGGTCGAAGGCCGAAGTTCGCGAGGTACCCGTTTCCGGGATCTCGCAAACCTAATGTTAAAATCGGACACCTCCTCTTGAGGATGCCTCTGGATTGCTTGGAACTGATGCAGTAGAGAGGTAGGATCAGCAGACTCGTTGCATCCTTTTACGAGCCTCCTGGCAAGCTGGGGCCACCCAGTGATGGATCCCTCTGGCAGCGATCTCCACCAGTAGAGAAGCTTTCCCCTCAGGGAAAGGGCCAGCAGACGGGTCTTCACACTTTCATCGGTGATGGTATGCAGTGCGGCCAGGGCAAGGATGTCCTGGATGTGCTCGTACGCCGTCTTACCGTAGCCGTCGTATGTGGGAATAGATTTTAAAGCGAGCAGGGGGCACGACTTGCTAACCGATCGGGGCCAAAGGCCTCGTAGAGTCCACCGCCGGGAAGAGATCATCGTCATTCGGCTGTTGATCAACTATTTCTTCTTTTTCTCCGCCGTCGGTTGTGTACTCGGTATCGGTACTTTCCGAGGATACAGGATTTTCCTCTTCCTCGGCCTCTTCTACTTCGTACTCGGCTCTTCCGACCTCAGCTTCGGCCTCTTCTTGGATCTCGACCTCGGCTTCGTCGAAATGAGCTCGCGGATCGCCCGACTGGGTATCTCGCCTCGAGCGTGGATGTCTAGTTCGTAGAACTCAGGCGGGCTTCTCGGATTTCTTGTTCGCCACCTTCTCGTGTGCATGAAGGTGACCGGACCGGTCTTCTAGACTCAGAGGATTTGTTCGTGCAGAGTCGCCAGGTGTTCAGATTTGGAACAAGCAATGAAGCGAACACCGGTGCTTCGATTCTGTCGGGGGTGAGAAACTTCCTTGTCTCACCAAGAGCTCAGGAACTGTCAGCGCCAGGTGGAGACTGATCAAAAAATCTCTCGTCAGATGTGGGACCCGTGTTCCACCGAGCGGGTCAGAAGAACTGTTGCGCTAGGTGGAAACTGGATGGGTACTCTTTCTTTAAATCGTGGGACAAGCGTCCCACCGGCGTGCGCAGAAACTGTTGGTTACGAATCTGCCATGAGGAAAGGATTTTTGGTTAATGCGCCCAGATTCGCCCACCAGCATGAAAGGCCGGAAGGAAGAGATGCCTTCCGGGCCAATCTCCGGAGAAGGCCGGCTCCTTTTGGGGGGGGGGATTTAAGCCAAAGGGAACAGGAAAGAAATAAATGAACGGAAAGAGATAAATGTACAGAAAGAGATTACAAATATGTCCAAAGGTTGGTGGGGGGGAACTAACGATGACGGGAACACACCAATCTCCGCTACTTACCGCATACAAACACAGAGCATGACAAGGAACTCGCAAAACCTAGGCGTACTTCCGATACACCAAGCAGCGTATGCACGACTTCAATAGCTCCCTAGCAAACATTCCCTACAAGGAACTAACAGCGAGGGATCGTATCAATCACCGGATACGTACACCGACGGGGGTAGAAAGTAAACCTAGAGATGTCGAGCTGGTATATGTGTTAGGTAGAGAGTTTAACCGCACGGCTTCAATGGCTCCCTAGCAAACATTCCCTACAAGGAACTAACGACGAGGGATCGCATCAATCACCAGATACGGGCCAGCAACGTCACACACAACTGATGGAACTGCTACCAAATTTATAATGAATGCTTTAAATAATGAAGTACAGAAGGTGCTTTAAGCAAGCAATGCTAGAGGAACCTGATCGCCAAATGCCAAAGTGAATTAACGAGCAGCGACACAGGTGGGCCTAAGGCATATAATGAAAGACAACGATAAAAGAATAAAGATAGTAGAACAGAACCAGGCATACAGATTGTATTCATAAGCAGAAGCACGGTTACAGTAAGCACAGTAGTTCCCTAACAAACATTCCCCTTCCACCACTTACAATGAATTTCATATGGGATTTTATAGCCCGAGTCCCACCCGTTACATTAATGGGCACAGAGTCCCAGTCAAACATGAGCTGACAGAAGCGGCGAAAGAGCTGCAAATGCTGACCTTTTGTCGGATCAGGCTGTACCCGCGACATGGTCTTCCCGGAATCTGGACAGCTACGTGGCGGAGTCCTGGGTAATTCTTCAAGTCGGCGAGCTTGCTAGTAGCTGGAGCGGGTGAAACCTCAGATCAGCTTTGAATGAGGCTATTAACGCAGGCGGTGCAGGCAGCCCATGCTTATCCCTTTTGGTCGGCAGTCTTGGTTCAAATCCCGAAGTCGGACACTTGTCTGATGATGGGTTATGTTGTGTGACACATGCCTGCCTTAGAGGGCAGTCTATCCATCTTTGCTTGGGATCGAGGCTCCTTGGGATGCGTGCAAAAATCAGTGCAGTCGGGGAAGGCCTTCAAGCCTTGGTCAAATTCCGGGTTTGTTCCCCTACCGTACACTCGTCAAGGGCGCATTCCCGCTCCGTTGAGAAGTCGAACTCGCGCACGAGCGAACACCGGTGTCTCGCCGCCATATGGACTCGCTCCGGCATTTTACCTTTTTTCTGCATTGACCTGTCAGTCTGCCAGTGCAAGGTGCGCCCAGGAGGTGGGGCGAAGTACGAACTTCGCACCAAAACTGGGCGAAGTGCGAACTTCGCACCAAAACTGGGCGAAGTGCGCACTTCGCACCAAAACTGGGCGAAGTGCGAACTTCGCACCCAGACTTAGCCAATTTCAGATAGACCTGCTGGAAAGCTGGAAAATCAACTGGGGAACTCCATGGAAAAAGGGAGGAGAGAAAGAGAATGGGAAAGAAAAGGAAAGGGAGAGAAGTGAGAAAAACGGAAGGAGGAAAAGAAGAGCGGCACTGTTACAAAACAACATTGAAGACATTGCACCCCGTGCAAAAATGTGACAACAGTTCCCTCCTTTTTTATCCGAAAAAAACATAGCGGAATTAAAATCCCCTGCTAGGCACCAAGCTTCTTGAGCAAAAATCCTTCTCATGGAACTCAGAGTTTGCCACAACAAGTTTCTACTAGGCCCATAGTTTGGTGCATATATGTCAGTCATAACCCACCTTTTATTACTTTCTCTGTTGCAAAACAGAATATAAATAATCCTATTTGAGGAAGAAATTACAGAGCCCTCAAACTTGTTGGCATCCCAGAGACAAAGGAGTTCCCCCGAGGAACCATTGGCTGGGTTTGCAGCAAAATGGGCTTCTTTCCAAATTCTTCTTCTAACAACTTCTATATCCTGACCATCCAACTTGGTTTCTTGCAAGAAAAAAATATCAAGCAAAATTTCTTTATGCAGGGAAGCGACCACCCATTGTTTAGAAAGCCCATTCAAGCCCCTAACATTCCAAGAGAGGCACTTCATTTACGAGATTTGGAATTAGATTTCTTTCCCCCAAACACCCCATGGTTACTCTTGTAGAAAGATTCTATCTTTAGCTGTCTTACTCTTACAACCTTCCCTTTTTCAAGTTTGAGCAGAGCTTGAGATCCATTCGTGATCTCATAATTTGTGTCCCTCTTCCTCACAGACTTGTTAGGGGGCTTTCCTAACTTCTCAACACCCACATACACATTGCCCTTCCTTTGTCTCCGGGTTTTAGGAGCTCGAGAACCTTACTTCAATTGGAGACCCTACCTTAGGGGTCGCCAACTGAATCATAGGCTCCTCAAGAGTAAAACCAATACAAAGCTCATCAAAGGAATTATGAAGAGCCTTAGAAACAATGGTTTCAAAAATGATATTCGATTGACATACCTCAGTAACACAAAGCTTCGAGGCTACGTTCTTCTCCTTAGACGCCTTCACAATCACCACCAGGTTGGCTAGGGTCAATTATGAGGGTTGCGAAATCTCCTTTGCCAGAGCCTTAAGCTTCTGAACCTCATCCATCGAGCTTCTCCTTCTCCCACCTTGGAGGAATTACCACCCAAATCCTTTGAGGGGACTTGGCCTGAGTTCTTCTGGATCTATTATGTTCTTGCAGGTCTCTTTTCCTTCTCTACCTGTGACTTGAGGGGACATTGGTTCACCTAGTGACCCAATTTTCCATATCCAGAGCACCAGGTCGGCCTATTTTTCGTAAACAATAGGCTGGTCCCAAGTACCCAGGAATGAGATAAGCTTGATAGAAGAGGGAAGATTCGCCTCTGAATTTGCCATGACACACATTCTTGCGTACACCATTCTTGATTTGGCTTTGGCTACTGGATCGATAAGAAGGAGATCCCCCACAGCCTTGGCCACACCTCTCAACACATCTTCATGCCAAAGATAGTAAGGGAAGGCAGCAAGACAAACCCATAGAGGCACAAAGTTAACCCTTTGCATATGAGGATTGAAATCAAGTTCCAACTTCCGCAAAAATAGACCTCTTTTACCATAGAACCAGGGGCCTCCTCCTAGGATACGGTTTGCATCTTCCATGCAGTTAAATCTGATATAAAAAAAGGCTTTAGGGGTTGCTACAATTTCCATGGAGCCTAGAGGTTTCCACTTTGCTAGCACCCATCTTCGAATTGAATCCAGGTCTGGCCTCGCCCCTTGGAACTTTCCCACAAGGTCACAACCGCCATCACCCATGGTGAACTTAACCAATTCACTTGGGATGCTAATGGCATTTCCCATAGGGGATATATTGCAAATAGGTTTTGAGAAGGTCTCCCTCGCACCTTTAGACGTCACCGCAACATACGAAATACCAAGGCTTGAGTTTTTAGGAGAAAACTGTAAGCCATGAGAAGGGGACCCAACCTCCAACTTACTGTTTGACGACCCATGGCTTCCCGAAGGACCCGTTAAGCCAATGTCGGGCCTCCTGTAGACATACTATTTGGCCGACCCAAAACTACCACATTTGCATCCAATCTAGCTGCCACCTCCACATCTTCCGAGAGCTTCCATCGCCCTTTCGCAAACAAACCAGATTCAAAGTCTCCCACTCCCACCCTGTCCCACCCTGATTGCCACCATTCAAATTCCAGCTCTTGCTCCTCCGTTAAACCCTTGTACCTCCAATCCACGCACCTTTGACAATTATTGTAACATTATATTTAACCCTCCAAAACTGCTACCACTCAAACCCTCGAAAGCCACCGCTGTCAGACTTATTTGTGAATTAAAAATCCTCCAGAGCCGCCACCGCCTAGCTTCAAACCCTCCAGAGCCACCATTGCCTGACTCAGCTATGAATTAAAAACCTTCCAAAGCCGTTGTCGCTGCCTAGCTTCAAATCCTCGAAAGCCACCACCGCCGGACTTAGCTGTGAATTAAAAACCCTCCAGAGCCATCGCCGCCTAGCTTCAAACCCTCGAAAGCCACCACTTTCACCATCAGACTTAGCTGTGAATTAAAACCCTTTAGAGCTGCCGCCGCCTAGCTTCAAACCCTCCAAAGCCATCACCGCTTGACTCAGCTGTGAATTAAAAACCCTCCAAAGTCGTTGTTGCCACTTGGCTTCAAACCTTCGAAAGCCACCGCCACTTGGCTTCAAACCCTCGAAAGCCACTGCCGTCGGACTTAACTGTGAATTAAAAACCCTCCAGAGCCACCACCGTCTGACTCAGCTGTGAATTAAAAACCCTCCAAAGCCGCTGCCCGCTTAGCTTCAAACCCTCGAAAACCACCACCGTCAAACTTAACTGTGAATTAAAAACCTTCCAGAACCGCCGCTGCCTAGCTTCAATCCCTCTAGAGGCACCACCGCTTGTCTCAGCTATGAATTAAAAACCCTTCAAAACCGTTGCCGCCGCCTGGCTTCATACCCACTAGCTTTGTTGTCATGAGTTAATAAAATTAGTTTCTGTACTCTATTTGCTTCATGTTTCTTATGGCTATCCAAGCCCAAAACTCTTACAATAATACTTGCTTGAGATTCTAATCAAGTGTGACTTTTAGTACCATATATGTAAGAGCGTATGCTCTCATGGACAACATGTTTATTGTGTCAATTGCATTGCAAAACTCAACTGCCTTGAGAAACATTGCCGTCTGAAAAATTATACATGATAAAAATATATATGAGAAAGATAAAAAAAGGCCATTTCATCCGGTTTCATGGGTGATCGTATTGGTAAAGGACTATTAATCTTACTGCATCCTCATATCATGTTTCGAATGTTCGGGAATGGTTTCAAAATGTAGCCAACACATCTATTTAATGCAATTTAAACATACTGAAATTGAAATTTTAACATATATAAGTAAAATATTTATTTTGAACACTTGCTCGAACACTGAAAGTAGATGTGTCTTGCTACAGGTTTACACAGTCCCTTCAAAAAGATAATACTCGGAAGGATGCATATTTTCCCATTCTTAGGATTTTTTTTAAATTAATTTATTTAATAAATAAAGATGAAAACGAAAACTAATTTCTATCAAGAAAAAAGTACGTAAATCATCTCCCACGATTTTTCGTGCTGTAAGAAGTACTTATTGTTTTTATTAAAGAAAAAAACCATCCAAAATTTAATTAAAGCCTTCCTGGGTATTTAAGTCAGTTAGAACAACAGTGAATTCAAATTGTGTACAGGATTTTTTTCCCATCTAGGAGTTAACTTTTATATATATATATTTAAAATTTGAAATTATACATTAAAAACCTATAAAATCCTTTCAGTTATGCGAAAATCCGAAGATAATTTAGAGCACACTTTCCAATTGCTATTGTGACTTAAAATACTTCCTGATTACAGTGCCATCTGAAATTAGCATTTACTATCCTTTAACTATTGTATAGTTAAGCCTTCGTAGTAACAAAACATTATACTGTCCCATGAGGTAGATCGATTGAAAGTCGCTGAATGTTGGCCAGAGCACAACCACCATTCGAGTTCCGGGAGGCCGGTGGTCCACCTACAGTGTTTAAAGTAGAGTGCATAGTGGCAACGTCTGATACGGAATAACTGATTGGCGATTCTCCTGTATTAAAATTACACCGCTCATTATATTAATTTACAAGGAAACCTGTTTATGGGGCATGAGAATCTTATTTTGACATTGGTTTCAATAAGCACTACTTGTTCGATATAAGCCTTTCTCAATATCATGGCTGAAATTATTTGAATTAATATAATAATCGATTAAAAAACAAAAATGTAATCAATTCCCTTTTCCCATTGACTTATGCCATGTCTATTCCTTTCATTAGCTCCTAACAATTTCATTTTCCTTATACCTTGAGACAAGTTTTAGAGTAGAAAATTTTAAGATTTCCTTTAAATCATAAGGGGTGATATAAGATTGAAACTGTGCTTACTATTATTTATAGTATAACGGGTGATAATATAAGATTGAATCGGTATTATTAGTGATATTATAATGGTTTGATTATTAGATATATTGAAAGTTATAGGAATTTAATTGATTAAATCCTAATAATATTTTTTATATATAGTCTTTTAGTAGTAAAAGTAAAATAATTTTAGTTGTTAATTGTTTTTTAAGATAATTTAATTTAAAATTAAGATAATTTTTATTGTTAATTGTATTAAAAAAATTAAAATTAAAAAATTAAAAAATAAAATATTAAATACTATTAGTTAAATAAGTTAAATTCTTTAATTTTCAAGGAGATTTAGGTTCAAAGCTTCCCAAACAATATATGCATAATTATCAAGTTGTAATACCACTTTGTGGTCATTACGTAATTTGGGTGGAGCCTCTTTCAATCCCATATTACAGATTAAAAATTAAAAATAGTTGCTAATTTTGTATTATACCTTATAATATTTTTTTAAAATTTGATTAAATATAACCTATGGGAGCAATATAATTTCTATGTGGAAATCTAAATAGCTTTTAAATCTTATTGTGTTTTATGAATAAAAAGTTATTAGTTTATATTCAAAATATATATTCTTGATTTGGGATCATTACAAGTTTTATCCTTTGAGTGCTTTATCAAGTGCTTCTTTTAGTTAAAATGACATTTTATTTTGTTTAAATAAATAGATAATAACACAACTTAAAAAAAACATTTCGCAAAACTTAAAACTAAAGTAAAACTAGTTGAAGGGAGAGAACCTCAAATAACTATAGAATGAGCTTCTTATGCTTTAAAATTTGTATTTGTCCATTTTTATAATTTGATCAAGTATGAAGACTTTATAACATATAGAATTTTTTATTCTTAAAGATTTCATTTAGAAGGGTGTTTAGTTATCTAAGGCCATCTCTAAGGCCTCAACATTCCTTTGGTTGGTAGTCCACAATAAAATGTTTACAGGTGAGAGTGTGCAAAGAAGAGGATACCATGGACATTTTAGGTGTGCCTTGTATATTGTCCATTTACTTTCAACATTTGGGTTCACTTTTTAGAAAAATGAGAGTATATTAGATAGTTCCATGGATAATGAAAGAGTTGATGAAATGTTAGGTTATTGTTTCAAGGCTAAACCATTATGCATCTCGGTGGAGGATTGGTCATGTCATTGTTTTGATGGAATTAATGGCTTGAAAGAAATAATAGGATTTTTAAAAACAAATGTTTGAGTTATACCCAAGTTTGGATGGACCTTTTAGGTGTGCCTTAGGTGAGAAGGATCTAGAAAATTCAGATCATTTACATGTTTATTACCCCTTTGCTTTCATCATTTGGGGTCTCTTTTTCAAAAAAATAGAATATATTTGATAATTTCATGAACAATGAAAGAGTTGATGAAATGTTAGATTATTATTTCAAAGTTAAAGCATTATGCATTTTGATGGAGTATTGATCATCTCATTGTTTTGATGGAATCAATGGCTTGAAAGGAATAATAGAATTTTGAAAAACAAATTTTAGAGTTATACCCAAGTTTGGAATCATATTATTTTCTCGCATGTAGAATGTTTATAGACATGGTTGTCGTCTTGGGAAGTCTCAAGGAAGGAAGAAGAGGTATTAGACTCTTATATGATTTGAATATACAAGCAAATGTCATCTATGACAATGAAGTTAACAAAGGATTTACGTTGATTTATGGTAAAATGGAAATGTCAAGAAATTGGGTTCATCAAAATTAATATTGATAAAGCTTCAAAAGGAAATTTGAGAAAAGCTGGTGGAGGTGGTGTCTTATGAAATAATGAAGACAAAGTTCTTTTTACTCGTAATCATATAGAACTTTAGCCAACAACTATGTAGATGTTGGGGTAATTATTATTTAGATTAAGATTACCATTGGAAAATGATGAAAGTAGATTTCAATTGAGGGGTATTCGAGCTATACAATAAGTTGTGTGATAAAAAATAATATTATTTATGATGTTCATCAATTGTTATTGGAGGTAATATCTTGGAAATGCCAACATATCTATAGAGAAGGAAATAAAGTCGTATATAATTTAGTCAATCACTATGCTGATTTTTGTCTTGGTAAAATTCATTTCTTAAAAAGCAACTAGCCAAGGAAAATTATGAAAATGTTATTATAAGTTTTTTTTTTTATAATGTAAATGACTAACTTTTAATTAATTTAAAGGATAGGCACACCCCAATAGGTAGTCACACTAACTCAATTTGAGTTAGGCAGCGGTTACTCAAAACAACAAAAATAGGGTTAAACCCGTCACCAACCACATCACCAAAAAGCATGCATTAAATCATGTCAATCATGGGGGTATGCTCATGAGGTGAATGTCCCTCACCCTCCATATGCTGCCAACCGGTATTAGAAGGAATGGAAATGAGCCACCCATCCTCCCTAGGTGTGTGAACATTATCACCTGTATCAGAGCCATCAATGCCATAGATACACCCTAGCCCACCACATTAGCTGGAGTGACTTGGCAAGTGGGAATGGGATCTCCCCAACTAACAACTAGATCTGACTCCACCTGGCAAACCTCCCAGCCACTGCCATGATGAGATGTATTATTGTCAATGTTGCCTTGGGGTTGGCAAATAGGAGACGATTGAGACCAATGTCTTTCTGTAGATCGGGAGGGAAGTCGTCGACAAGAGCGCGATCGGGAAACTTTACGAGATCGAGAAGGCTCTTTAGAAGGAATTCGACTGACCGTACATGCGACATTACCCCAGTGTTGCATAAGAGCACGAAGATGCTCCACCTCCATATGAAATTTCTCCACTTGAACTAAAATTTGGAGCCAAAAATTAGAATAAATTGTGCACTTATCAACAATTGAAAATTCATTTGAACTATGTTGAGAAAAGAGAACTCTGTTACGAGTTTTCCAAATATGAAAGAGCACACTAATGCGAAGAATGTTCCACACTTTCAAAAAGGGCAAGGAAAAATCTGGTGGGTTGCCAATGAAAGCATGATGTCAGGTGAATGAACTGGCCATATGAGGCCGAAAGGACTCAAGCCAATCCCAGGCCATTCGAGCTTTCCTGCACTGCCAAAAAATATGAAGGGGATCCTGTGGAGCACCACAAAAATGGCAGGAAGGATTCTCTATTCCAAAATATTTTAATATTTATCCAAGAGGAAGACCATAGGATAATAAGCTCTAGGCAAAGAAAGCTTGTTTGGGTTCAATATATCCTGCCCAAGCCATTTTAAATCTTAGACTCCAACGAGTTTGAGTGGAAAGAAGATCCCACCACTCATTGAGTCTTTGAACTATAGGGACATTGGGAGTAAGCCAAGCATACCCTAACTTAGGTTTGTAAGTAAGAAGCAAGGTTTTCTTAAACCATCCCCAGTCAGACCACCAAGGCTTTTGAGAATGTCTACAGATCATGGGCCAAAGAGAAAAAGGGATACAATCCAAAATGGTGTCATAAGTATTCTTATCATCTAGTCGCAAACCAAACAATCTCCTAAAATCATCCCATAGGATCCAATCCCTGGAATTTCTTGAAAAAGAATCTGCCACTGTTGAAATCCCTTTCCTAAAGAACCGCTGAGCATGAATCCATTGCATGGAAGTAAGAGGGGAACCTTGAAAAGTAATAAAAGGTGACCACCAAACATTATAAGTGGAAATAGAAGCATCTTCCAATGCCCATCCCCTTGCCAACACAACCAGGGCTTAATTTTCTCCCAAGCCCTCCATATGCTCTGAATGACAAAAGAGCCTTGAATTTTAACTAGGATAGGAGCAACCGGGAGGGATTGAAAATTCATGCCTTTCCAAGCCTTCCTGTCAAGAGGCAAACCAATGGAAATGCAGTGCCGAATTAGAAATTTCCAAGCTTCAGAACCACTTAAGGCTTGAATAATCCATTTAGCAGACAAAGCAAAACCTTGTCTTTGACAATCATGTAGTCTCATACCTCCTGATTTTTTGGGAAGACAACAAATCTCCCAGGCAACTCGATGAAACCCTTGTTTATGTGATGAGTTTGCCCAAAGAAAATACCTTAAAAGCTTTTCCAATTTTTTATAGTAAGCTTGAGAAGGGACCCAACATGATGAATAATACACATGAATAGTAGCAATGATTTTGGAACACACCTGAAACTTACCAGCTAGAGTAAGTTTTTTAGTGATCCAAAAGGAAATTTTTTTCTCTACTTTTTGTAAAACATAATTCCACAAGACAACAGGGGAACTCTGGAATGCAAATGGGATGCCAAGGAATTTAAACATCTCCCCTGGTTGGATCCAATGCCACTGGAAGCTTTCAAGCTAGCTTGGAAGGTCCAAAGAGGATTGCCTATAGCATGAGGTCTTCCTCCATTGAATGCTAGATCTTGATGCTTTGCAAAAAATATCCAGGCAATCTAGTGCTTGTTTGATAGAGCATTCATACTCATGAAGTGTCCAAAAAGAATCATCTGTAAAATGTCCATTTATGAGTTGAGAATATTCTCTTGGTAAATAAATACCCTTAATATTACCTTGACTCACTTGGTTAGCAAGAAGGTATCCAAAAGCTTCAACTGCCAATATGAAAAGAGAAGGAGCCAAAGGACAACCCTGTCTAATAGATCTAAACAATCCAATTGATTCAGACTGACAATTATTCAAAGTAAGCACAACTGAAGCATCCGCAAAAAGCATACTAAGAGCTCAAAAAATGTGGCCCGAAACCAAGAGTTCAAAGCATGGTAAGGATGAAATTCCATTCAATCCTATCATAGGCTTTCTTAGAATGAATATTGATGAAAAGAGTATTTTTTTAAGTGGCTCTAGCCCATTCCATGCCCTCCCAAACAAAAATTATATTATCCAAAATGTGTCTACTCTGCACAAACCCATTCTGCTCAGGGCGGATAATAAGTGGCAACAGAGGTCTAAGGCGTAAGGCCAAAGCCTTAGCAATAATTTTGTAACTCACATTGAGTAAAGTAATAGGCCTCCAGTTGGTGAGCACTTCTGGATCCCCTTGCTTAGGAATGAATTTAATATTGCCCTTATTAATTATAGAACCTAAAGAGCCAAAAGCCACTACTTCCTGATAAATATATAATAAATTTGGGCCAACCATATCCCAGTACTCCTTATAAAATTCACAAGGAAATCCATATAATCCTGGAGCTTTATAATTAGCCATATTGGACAGAGCTTAAGCAAAATAATCCAATGACAAAGGGTGTTCACAAACTTCCTTTTGAAGAGTTGAAAGCTTCTCAGGAACAACTGCACAACAAGCTTGAATTACAGCCTGCCGTTCAGGAGTTAACTCCTGAGAAGCAAAAACTTTCTAATAATGCTTGAAAAAAACTTTAATAATATCAGGAAGTGATGTCCAACAAACCCCTGCATCCTGAATAGCATTGAACTAAACGACTTGTCTCAAGGGATTTATTTTCTAAAAAAAAAAATCTTTTGAAACCCTATCGCCAATTTTCAGTCAGTGAAGCTGAGCACAAAGTTGAGATCCCCATGCTTCATAAAGCTCAATTTTTTTAAGCTCGTGGCTAATACTTGCAACTTGGGCTTGAAGAATAGAGCGTAGAGGGCTCGCTTCTAGTCTGACAGAAGCTCGAGCTAGTTCAGCTTTAAGGGTTGCATTAGAGATTCATCTCCGCTTGGCAACTTCAACTCCTAAATTCCTGAGAAGAATAGTTGTTCTGGAGATAGCTGCATTCCACCAAGAAATTCTACCATGAATTCCAACTGGTCTAGGAACTAGATTCTAAATCCTGCGAATATGAGCAAACATAGTTTGATGTTTCAAAAAAGAAACATTTAGATAGAACTAAGACTTGAATTGACGAGGCGAAGGTGGAGAACAAGAAATGGAAAACACAATGGGAGCATGATCAGAAAGGGTGGTATCAGGAACAGTTGAAACAAAGGGCAGAGAAGTCGACAAGCTAGGGAAATAAAAATGAGAATGCTCAGATAGCATAGCTCTATCAAGTCACTTCAAACTATGGGCATTGCCAGCTTGAAAGTTGGACTGGGTATACCACACCAACTTAGTAAAATTAGAGGGTATAAAGTAGGAATTAGGATCAATTAGCCCAAGCTTATTCTTGAAAAAAACAATTCTTCCTGCTCTCCAATATTCCAACGCATAGAGAGCAAACCAAGTTTGTCAACTGGTATCTCCACCATATTGAAGTCACCACACACCACCCAAACCGCTTCAGGCAAGGAAAGAGCAAGCCATCGCCATAAAGCACATCTTTCCAAAGCATTATTAGAAGCATACACATTAATCAAACCAAAAGGGATACCACCAACTTCAAAAATAATCTAAACTACTTGATTTGAGGGATCCACCCCCCATGTGACAATATGAGAATGCCACCTAGAAGAAATGAAAGTGACAGCTCCTCCTCTACCAGGAGTATGATGGGAATGAAAAAACTTACTTACCAACCATAAAAAGGTACAAGTACTATCCAAAATGAAGTCAGCAACTTTAACTTCTTACAAACACAAAAAATCCAAACTGCCATGCAAGTGAGCAACATTCTAAATCTCTCTGCAGACCTGATATTTTTAGATTGGGTCCGTCAGTCCTCTTACATTCCAGGACAAAAAAATCACTGAGGATGATCGAGGTTCATTCCCTCGGGAACATCTTCAGTAACTCCCAACTCTCCTAGGGAAGTGAACGAATAGATGAGAAATCATTTATGATTTTCCCTAAGAAATTTAGTTTGATGTCTCTTTTCTTCATGTAACCCATCATGAGCCAGACTACGTGAACATCGGGACCTGGAGAATGACACATCCTCAGGTAACGGTTGCTTAAGAATGGAAGTAGCAAAATCATTAGAAGAAGAATATACTAGTGGTGGTGAAACTCCATCTGAAGCAGGTACATAAGAGGACCCTCCTGGTGCTGAGGGAGACGATTGCACCGGAGTAGTGGGAGCCAGAAGGGCTAGCATGTGTGGTGCCGAGGGTTGTTGCACTAGAGGGTTGGAACTAGAACCTCCCTGCAACACCGACTGCTTAGGTTGATGATTTTTCTTGTTTATCATGGTAGTCCATTCATTTGGATGATTTTTGGCTCTTGGAGCTAGAGCTGTCGAAGCAGGGGGAGGAACGACAACATTGCACGATTTGAATTTATCAGCCATAAGCGAACAATATTTAATTTTGTGCTCTACATATTGACAACGGTAGCAGGTGTTGGGTAGATTAATGTACACAACACGCTGCATAAAAACCTTGTCACCAATATTCAGATCAATAGACTCAGTTTGGTCCTTGGAAAGATCGACTTTGACACACACACACACACACACTTGTTAGGGCGAACATTATAGAATTTATTTGGTTCTAAGCAGACCACCTTCCCAAGGGTGGAAGCAATACTTTGCAGGAAGGACCAAAATATCGTCGAAATACCAGGGAACTAATCCCAAACAGGCACTTCCAGAGAAACCTCATCATTGACAGAGAAATCTTTGGACCATTGTTGAAAGACAAGCAAAGAGCTTCGGACATACCAGGGACCCCAACTAAAAATTTCTTGTGCATGCTGAGCATTAGCAAAGCGAAAAATAAAAAACCCTTTTGACAAATTTTGGATATTCTCTATCTTAATGCCATAAGGTTGTCAATACTATTGAATTCAATATCGGATCAGAGTATCATTCGGGATACGACCCAAGAAATATCCTATCAAGGTATGCTCTTCTAGCCACTTACATGCATTATCAAACTCAATAATAGGAATTTCAACAACAGGATTGACATTGTTACCTCGTGGAAAACTTTCGACATGAACTTGCGGGGTCTCTTCCTTGGTGCCATTCCTTACTTCGATAACTTCAGCATAAGTTGAAGCTACCGTCTAAGCGGCATCCATTACAAGGACGAAGACAAATTCCCATATCCTAGGGTTTTCTCTCACTAACCTAATTTTTGCGTAGAGACCATTTCTCATCACTTTCGTTATTATAAGTTGATTGCAAATACATATCAGTGTAAGGAAATCTTACCTACTGACAGTTAATGTCTTAAATATGAAAACCAAGGTAATACATTTTGCATCTCTATTGAACCTAAACCTTTTGCTTACTTTCAAGCAACCTCTATTAAAGAAAATATTTGTTCGTCACTCCATCCTGCTCTACCATCTACTTCCACTTAGCCTATTGATGATGCATTAAAGTACTTAACTTATATAATAATCAATCTGAGGCTCCAAGCCTCACTCTCATTAATACATATAATGAACAACAAAATCAATCACATCCTAATAGTTGAGATAATATTAATAGTAATGATAATCAAAGTATTGATCCATTTGTGGACCTAGCTAGTATTTTCCTTTCATCTCAAACCTTTGGTTTACCCACTTTAAAAAGGTTCCACGGTGTGAATAAGGATTTGTTCCTTTTTATACATTGGTACTACTAATGAAGAGAAAAATCATGGTGATAATGTATTCCTAGACGAACAATAGTATGCTTCATGCTACCTATCTCCCTTGTATTCTATCCCTAAATAAATCCTACATAATATGGGATATCAAGGAAAATTCTTGGGCCATTGTGAACAAGGTATAAAGGAACCTTTGGAGGTTGAAGCTTGGTCAAAAAACTATAGGTTAGGATATATCCTAACTAAGAGTGAACCTCTTCCAACTTTGATATCATTAAATAGTAACAATGACACCAATTATTTCCCTCATAATTCCTATGATGATACCAACTCATTACATGGGTCACACTAGGGTGAAGAATATGAAAGGGAATATTAGTCTCTTCTTAGTTTTGGTCCTTGTTTTTTTACACACTTATCTAATGTCAACCTTCTAACTATAGCTCATCCTGAACTCATAGCTAATAATATTGAATGTGGGGTAGAAGTCATTTCTTACAGTCCTTCTAATCAAGAAAATCCTTATGTTGGGAGATCTCTTTCACAAATATCTAACCTAGCCACCTCATAACATTTTCATAAGGAATGGTCCTCTTTGAGTCTAGTTGATCTTGAAGATCTATTATTTCTACTAGCCCTTATTCAACTTGAGGATGAGTCACATATCCTCATTGAAGAAACTATAAATGTAAACATTGGTTCTGAAGAAGACCATAAGATCCTAAAATTTGGCAAAGTCCTCAACTCTTAATAAATGCAAAGAATACACTACACTTTTAAAGGAATTTAGTGATATCTTCACATGCACTTATGTTGGCATGTCTGGTCTTGACCCTTCACTTGTTGTCCACCACTTACTCATAATTGAATGTAAAATATGTCAAATAGATGCTGCACAAAATGCATCTAAAGGTCACTCTCCTTGTCAAAGAGGAGCTTCAAAAACTACTAGATATAAAATTTTATCAAAGACATAGACTACTATGATTGGATCTCCAACATACTTCCTATTGCTAAGAAAGAGAGTGTCATTCGAGTTTGTATTGATTTTTGTAACATCAACAAGGCATGTCCTAAATATGATTTCTCTCTATCCAACATTGACATGATCATTGATTTTATTGTTGGTTGTGGCATGTTGTCCCTTATGGATGCTTTTTTTAATATAATAAAATTAGAATTGCTCCTAAATATCAAACTAAATTGATCTTTACAACCCCTTGGAGAACCTTTTGTTTGCAGGTCATGCCCTTTTTTCTCAAAGGTGTAGGTGCCACATATTAGCAATCTATGATGTACATGTTCCATGACATGGTTCATGACATTTTAGAGGACTATGTCAATGATCTCCCTAGAAATTCCCTTAATCAAGAAGACCATGTTCATGACCTCTAACATATCTTTGAATGACTACAAAAATATAAGGTATGCCTAAATCTTCATAAATGTGTATTTAGGGTTACATTTAGAAAACTATTAGAATTTATTATTTTTTGTTGGGGAATTGAGGTTGATCCTAACAATATTTTATCCATAACCAACATGCCATCTCCTAAGAACCTAACTAAACTACACAGTTTCCAAGGAAAACTCCAATCCATTAGGAGGTTCATATCCTAACTTGTAGATAAATATCAACCATTTTCTAAGCACCTACAAAAATATGCCAAGTTTAGATGGGATGGTGAATGTCAAGTAACCTTTGGCACTCTAAAATATTACCTTCTATCCCCACCTATACTTATCCTACCAAATTTAACCTAACTGTTTATGCAACACATCTTTACAACTGTCTATGTATTAGGTGTCATGCTTACACATTACGATGACCAACACAAAGGACATGTCATCTATCATATAAAAAAAATATTTAATTGTGAGACATGTTATGATCCTTTAAAAAGGCTATATCTTCTCATTGTCTTTGCATCATAGAAGCTTCAACACAACATGCTTAGTTGTAAAACCTATGTATTTATGAAAGTCAATATTTTATGTTATCTTATGTATTAAACTCACCTTTGGAAAACTACTAAGTGGGTTCTTTCCCTTAATGGATTTGACTTTGATTTATTAATTACAAATCAATAAATAGTTAGACAAATGTTGACTAGTTAGTTGTAACACCTCTAGAAGATAATCACCCTATGGTAATAGAATTCTCAAATAAATCAATTGTTGCCCTAGAAGTTGACCAACCAAATTCTTAGACATTATTCTTTAATTATGCCCACTATCTCAAAGGAGCAAGGGAAGGAGTCACTCTAAAAACCTTGCAATAACAATTGATTCCCTTATCTTTCAAACTTTAGTTTTCTTGCAATAATAACATGGTAGAGTATGAAGCCCTTATCCTAGGCCTCAACACCACTCTAGTTTTAAATATCAAGATATTAGCCATATTTGGAGACTCTTATTTATTTATTAATCAAGTTAATGGTATATATAAACTAAGGATGATAAGTTAAAGCCTTATATGGCTATTTTTGAAAAGTTGTCTTCTTTTATAAAGTTATTATTGAAGCTATTCCTCGATCTAATAACTACCTTGCTAATGCCATAGCTACAACTACTTCCCTTATCCCTTTAGAGCTCAAATATAAGAAATCTACCATCATAATTAGGTAGATATGAGAGCTAGCTACTCTTGAATCTATTCAATCCTCTTTCAAAGACTTTTCTATTGATAAGACTTCCCCTTGATCCTTGGTACAAGGGCATCTTCACATTTATCAAGGATGTAACATTACCTAAAGGATAAATTAATAATGAATACACAAACTTTAGGCAATGCACCTATCGGTATGTTGTCATTGGGGACATCCTATACCATCCCTCATTTTATGGTATCCTTCTTTGATGCCTAACTTCTAATAAAGTTTAAATAGTTGGTAAGGACTATCATGATGGACCACATGGAAGCCATTTTAGTGGTGTTACTATAGCTATGAAAATCATATGGATGGGTTACTACTACCCATCCATGGAGAAGGACTCATATGACTGTGTCAAGATATGTGACAAATACCAAAAGCATGGCAACCCGATTCATTCTCCTTCTCCAACCAATAACTCCCCCTTGGACTTTCTCTACTTGGGATTTTGATATCATTGAAAAATTAACCCACCATCATCTAATGAACACAATTTCCTCATTACTACCACTAAATATTTCATCAAATGGGTAGAGGCCATGCCACTATCTTTAGTCACTAGAGTACAGGTCTCCAAATTTATCTTAAACTAGATTTTGTGCCATTATGACATTCCTTCTATTCTCATCTCAGATAATAGAACTTATTTTAAGAATAAAGATGTCCAAATTTTTTGTGCTAATATAAAATATAGCATAAATGATCGACACCCTACTATCCTTGAGGTAATGATCAAGTTGAATCCTCAAATAAAACTTTGATTAAGATCCTTAAAATGCTTGTCAATAAGACTGTCCAAGATTGATATTTGTAGCTCTACCCTACCTTGTGGACATATCGCACTAGTGTTTGTATCCCTACAGAGGAAATCTCCTATGGATTGGTCTTTGGAACTAAAGCTATATTCCCTTTTGAACTTGAGGTACCTTCCTTGCGATTCTTGCTTTAAGACTCCTCTGTTGGTGATGAATAATGCCTAGGTCATCTTAACTAGTTGGAGGTGCTTGAAAAGCAAATTCATGCCCTTGAGAATCGATGGGTTTACCAAGATAGGATTCAACAAGCCTTTGATAAGAAGGTGTAACCCCAATCCTTCGAGGTTGGTGATTTGGTCAAAATAAATTAGAAAAATGCCAATGCTAAAGATAAGCTTAAAGAAATATTTGAGCCTAACTAGCTAGGTCCATTCCTAATTATTGCTAAGTTTGTTTTAGGTGCTTATTGCTTGGCCACCATTGAGGATAAAGAATTAAAAGAACCCATTAATATTATGCATCTTAAAAGGTACTATGCTTGAATTTGCATTGTGTACTTGACCATTTTCCTGATTTAATGACCACTTGTATACATGGATGACTTATATCACTTTTGTTTATTTCACATGCTTGCATTTATATGGTTTTCCTAACTGCATTTAGAGTCAAGAGATCTATTGGGATGTGATGATAATCCTAGTAAAGGATAGCTTACATGTGCATTGAACTTACACTAGGTTATTAAGCTAGCAGATCTTCCCCTTGTCCCTAGTTCTTTAGATTATTTGTTTCATCTTATTATAACTTTTATTTCACACTAATATAGCAATCATTAAGGTCCTTGATGTTACATACCAATATTAATATAGTCGTCGGTTATATTACAAGAAATTATATTCAACTATTACTTATAGGTAGTTAGTTATCCAAGTGTTGAATTATTGATCTATCATCAATATTTTACTTGCGTATTCACATTACAGTTTGCCCATTCGTTGCAGGGATCTGCCCTCCTTGAGTGGCGAATTGATTTCATTTTATTCTTATTCCTTTCGATTACATTCCATTCGTTACTGCATTCAACATTTGTCCCACTGTGCATGCTTGGTTATATGATTGATTAATTACACATCATTGAGAGGTTGATAGGGAGAACCAATAGCAGTCACACTCCAAGTGGTATCAGGTTCCAGAGTATCTTGGCACAGCTCTCTAGCGAAATCTGTAGTCATGAAACGCAAATCAAAATTTGTACTTCTGGGTAAAGCATGTTCCTTCGGTGTTCGAGTACACAGGAAATCCAAATCGTTTACATCTATCACTTAAGCAAACATGATCAGTACTGGATTATATATCAGAATTCACTAGCTTGCTTTCCTATGCAAGAAATGTACAAACCGATGTAGTGGTAGTTGCTTTTAGAAATGGGTTGAAAGAGAATATTAAAGTCGAAGTGGATCTACAAGATCCATCCACTGTAGATACCTATATACGGATTGCCAAGTTGGCTGAGAAGAAGGTGCAAATGGTGATATCCATACGATGTGATTCATATGGTCGACCTCAATACCGCAACAACCCTTTTCATAGAAATGATCAACCATCAAGATATTTTTCTATAAATATCGCAATCACCATCCAAAATATCAAGCATGTGTACCACGACAAAACTTTCAAATTGAATATGCTGACAAGGAAGATGAAGAAATAGAGGAGAAAAACTCTCCTGATGATCCCATAGACGAAGACCAAATTGAACACGAGGAGGTTGTAGCTGAGGAAGATACTATGGCAATTTTAGTACATGCTCTTATGGGGTTATCCGCTCACCATACAATCAAAGTAGTAGGATTCATTCGATAAAAGAAGGGTCCTCTTTTTTTATGAATTTAGGGAATTCATAAGTTATCTTAGGAGTCACATGGCTAGAACAAATGGAAACCACAGTCGGTTTTAATTACAAGCAGCGCTTTGTTGAATGGAAATAAAATGGGAATACCATTCGCCTCCAAGGAATTCCAACATCTCCATAAAAGATAGTAAGTTCACACAACATGGAAAAAATATTAAGAAAAGGTAGTTATGGATTCATTGCTCAAATTAATTGTATGTAAATGCAAGCACAAGATATGCCAGAAATCTAGTCAGAAGATCTACAAAACATTATGGCCAACTATGATGAGGTCTTCTAAGAACCAAAGGGACTACCTCCCAAAAGATCCCATGACCATGCCATACACATTGTTCCAGGAATTATTCCTCCTAATGGTCGTCCTTATCGATATCCCCAACCTCAAAAAACAAAAATTGAGAAGATTGTCTGAGAACTATTAGAACTTGGAGTCATCCGTCATAGTACTAAACCCTATTCTTCACCAGTAGTTTTGGCTCGTCGTAAAGACAATTCTTGGTGTATGTGTCCGGATTTTCGTCCTCTTAACAAAATCACCATCAAAGATAAATTCTCTATACCTGTCATTGATGATCTATTAGATGAACTACATGGTGCTAATTTTTTTACAAAATTGGACTTACATTTAGGGTTTCACCAAATTAGAGTTAGGGAAGAAGATATTCCCAAAACGGCTTTTCGAACCCATGAAGGTCATTATGAATTCTTGGTCATGCCTTTTGGTCTCACTAATGCCCCATCCACATTCCAAAGTCTCATGAACCATGTGTTTCATCCTTTCCTTCGCAAATGACATACTCATCTATAGTAAATCATGGAATGATCATCTGTTGCATGTGGGAAGGGTTCTTCATATACTACACACGGAAAAATTGTTTGCCAAGCGCTCCAAATGCTCTTCTGGTGTTCAAGAAGTGGAGTACCTGGGTCATATAATTTCTCAGGAAGGTGTTAAAGTGGATCCCAATAAGATAAAGGTAATTTAGGTTTGGCCCTTACTTAAAACCCTTAAGAAACTTCATGGTTTTTTGGGTCTCACTGGCTACTATCACAAATTTATGCGTAACTATGGTAAAATTGCAGCTCCTCTCACAGCCCTAACAAAGAAGAATGTTTTTCATTGGTCAGAAGCAACCACTCAAGCCTTCGAGGCTCTCAAAGAAGCAATGTGTACTACTCCAGTTCTGGCAACTCTAGATTTTCACAAACCATTCGTAATCAAATGTGATGCTTCAGGAACAGGTATTGGGGTAGTGTTAATGTAGGAAGGTCATCCCTTAGCATTTGAAAGTAAACAACTTTAGGGAAAAAATCTGGGAAGATCTACATATGAAAAATAAATATTGGCTATTCTACATGCAGTGGAGAAATGGATACACTACTTAATCAGTGGTCGTTTCATTATAAAAATAGATCATAGTAGTCTCAAGCATTTTCTAGAACAAAGATTTTCTTATCCAGAACAAAACAAGTGGTTAACTAAATTGTTGGGATATGATTTCGTTATCGAGTACAAGAAAGGGAAATAAAATGTGGCAACAGATGCATTATCCAAAAAATATGAAGATGAAGTGGTTATTAATGCTATTTCGGGTCCTTGTTCTCAATGGGTATCTCAGTTACACGAAGAATGATTGTCCAATAGTGAAACTGCTCAAATAATTCAAGAATTGTCATTGGGTTCATCCAAGCACCATCTTTTCTCCTATGAAAACAATATATTAAGAAGGAAGAATCGCATTTACATTCCACACACCTCAACAATCAAATCAAGGATTCTAGATGAGTCACACGCTTCTTTGTCAACAGGACATTTAGGTTTTTTGAAAACTTATATGCGGGTTAAACAATCTTTTTGTTGGAAAGGATTAAAATCAGAGGTCAAACAATGGGTAGCTGAATGTGAAGTATGCCAACGCAATAAGGGTGAAACAGTCAAATCACCAGGGTTGATTCAACCATTACCCATTCCAAATCGTTAGTGGGAACACATTTCCATGGATTTTATTTAAGGTCTTCCTAAGTCAGAAGACAAAACAGTAATTTTTGTGGTAGTTGATCGCCTCTCCAAATACGCTCACTTCCAGGCTCTACAACATCCATTTTCAGCAAGCAAAGTGACTAAGGTATTTATGGACTCAATTTTTAAATTGCATGGAATGCCAAAGAATATTGTAAGTGATCGGGATCCCATATTTACTAGCAATTTTTGGAGAGAATTATTTTGACTTAGTGGTACCAAATTAAATATGTCTTATGCATACCATCCACAAATAGATGGCCAAATGTTTGGGTGCCTACCTAAGATGTTTTGTTCAGGATAAACAATATCAATGGAGTCAGTGGCTATCATTGGCAAAATGGTGGTACAACACTTCTTACCATTACTCCATCAAGATGTCTCCTTTTGAAGCATTGTATGGAACTAAGCCTCCAACAGGAGTAGATTATGTACCAGGATCCTCCAAAGTGGCCCAAGTAGATGATTGGTTTCATCAACGATAGTCAATGCTCACCATTTTCAAAGACAATTTGGTCCAAGCACAAAATCGTATGAATCAGTAACAAGACACACCGTTCGAAAGAGAATTCAATATTGGTGATATGGTATTCTTGCGATTGCAGCCCTACAAACAGTTATCATTGAATATCAAGTCCATTCAAAAGTTGGCTCCTCGATTTTATGGTCCTTAAAAATTGTGCGTCGCATTGGAGAAGTGGAATATCAACTAGAGTTGTCTCCCTCATCACGTATACATCCGGTATTTCATGATTCCTGTCTCAAGAAGGTGATCGGCCAGAAAGTGCAATCTCAGTCAGATTTACCAATACTAGATGAAGAAGGGCGTATATATCTCCAGCCTGAAGCACTTCTATGAAGTAGAACACGCATACTGAGATCTCGTCACATCCAAGAATTTCTCATTAAATGGCAGGACCTACCCGAAGAAGACGCTACATGGAAACCTAAAAGTATTTTCCAGACATTTCCAGCTTTGAAGACAAAGCTTTTCGAGGAGGGGAGTCATGTTACATACCAATATTAATATAGTCATCGGCTATATTACAAGAAATTATATTCAACTATTACTTATAGGTAGTTAGTTATCCAAGTGTTGAATTATTGATCTATCATCAATATTTCATTTGTGTATTTGCATTACAGTTTACCAGGTCATTGAGAGGTTGATAGGGAGAACCAGTAGCGGTCACGCTCCACTTTCCCATAATAGTCTTAATCATTGATCTCATTTTATTTATCTACTCTTCATAAAGCATTCTATGCTACCTATGGTTTCTTTTAAACATTGAGCAACATAGGACTTTCATGCACCTATCATTGGTTAAAATTAGTCCATAGTTCTCTAGACAACCCACTTTCCTCTTCTCTTAATGATCTCCTATAAATTACTAGATCTACATGATGCAATGATGATCCTAGTTAGGGAGGTTTACTTCTACAATGATATCTATGCTAGGTTTTTTATGTTGGTAGATATCTTATTATGTGATTTCTTTTCATGCACTTTGTCTATATTCTCTTGCATTAGTAGCTACCAGTAGATCCTTCTTTGCCTTCTTCAATCCTTATTTGGCAACTTCATTAAGGATTCTATCTCTATTAACTTTAACCATTAACTCTATCTCTTTCCTCTCTCAAATCTATGCATGGGGCTATCATCTTGAGATCTATTATAGATCTTATGGGTATGGCATATAACATTATGTTTCCTTGTGGGTCTATAAGGGGCTTATGATGTTTTCTTATAAATATTGACTCTATTCTCATTAGATCCCACACCTACCTTATAGGTGCCTTTAGATAGTAATGTACTATTGCTACACCATAACCAAGATACAACCATTAATGTACAATGGAGTGAGTGACAATAAAACAAATACATGGTATTCTAAAGGTATCTACTAAGGCAAATGATAGGATTCAATCATATATTCTTCCAGTAAAACTACAATTCTCATCATTGGTCTCTAATACAATACATTTTGTCTATTCTCATGCCTTCATAGGATGCTAAAACATTTTGTAGACTCACCAAGCAGTGGGATGACAAAGCCTATGCTGCCTCTACGAATATCAAGCCACTTGGACAACTTACCTACAAATTGGTTGTCTTTCTATCTCTTCTTCCTCCCCTACACTTGGGGGTATGAATTTAAGCAAAATATTTTCTAATTGTGGATATCCAATAATATCAGAAGAGCATACTCAACTCTTTGACAATTCCTCCTAGGGACAATCAAATTTACTATTTTATATACATGACATTCAATCTTCTAAAGCATATGCTTGTGTGAGCATTTTATCTTTTGAAACACCTTCCTGTGGGGTGAGCATACTTAAACACCCCTTTGGGGTGAGCATTATGAAACACCTCTATATGGGTTAAGCATACTTAAACATCCCCTATGGGTTGAGGATTATAAAACACCTCCCTATGGGTGAGCATTTTGAAAAACCCTCTATGGAGTAAGCATATTAAAACACCCCCTATAGGGTGAGCATTCTATAATACCTCCTTGTGGGATGAGCATTTTGAAACATCCCTTGTGGGATGAACATTATGGAATACGTCCCTATGGAGTGAGCATTTTGAAACACCTCCCTATGGTGTGAGCATACTAAAACACCTCTATGTGAGGTAAGCATACTAAAGCACCCCCTATGGGTGAGCATTCTAAAAAATTCTCTATGGGGTGATCATATTGAAACACCTCCCTATGGGGTGAGCATTTTGAAACACCCCCTATGGGGTGAGCATACTAAAACACCTCCTATAATGTGAGCATTTTAAAGCACCCCCTATAGGGTAAGCATACTAAAACACCTCCTTATAGGGTGAACATATTGAAACAATTATTTGGGTGAGCATACAAAAACATCCATTTGGATGAGCATTTTATTTTACATATATCACTAAAACACTCCTTAAATACCTCGCTTAAGCGTAGCATTTTTCAAATTTATATGTTGTCATTGTTGAAGTGCTTGTACATTCATTAGACATATCAAACCACCACTTAAAGGTGACTTAGTATCTATAATTAGTGTTCCTTTATACATGTCTTGTATTACTTTCAGTTTGAAAATAATAATAATAAACACGTGACAATCTGAAATTCTACAGTATATTTTGATATTTATATATGAACAATATATTCTTTACAATCATCTATTACTTTGCCCTAGAGGACCAATGTTGGGACAACCACTCATTAAAACCATAAATGCCCCTCTTTGGTTCCTCACTAGCCCTTTAATATCCTCTAAATAGATGGTTGTCGTTGAAGTTATCCTTCACATCCTTTGAGTCCTCATCAAATGCTTTACTGTAATTTGGCACAAGATACCACAATAGTGGGAAACTAAATTTCTAACCTATCCATAGAATCTCAATTTCTCTCAATTATTCCACCAGCCACATGGACCTCAGTCTAGTCGCAACCCAGTTAGGAGCCGTTAATAGCTCTCTTTGAGAGGGACTAAGGTAGCTCATCGAACTTCTTGGCACCCCCTTTTATGTGTGCTTTCCAAATTCGATAACCACATCCTGGTATCTCCATAAGCACCAATGTAAGGACTTTATCATTATTTCTTTGCACTTTTAGTATTGAAGTAGGGTATCATACCTCTTGATCAATTGATCTGGATATGAATGCTCCACCCTCACCATCAACCCCTTTGTGTATTTCCTATTTCGATATGCTTTTATTTGATGTGCCATGTTTGCTTCCATCTATAGGGCCGACACGAAGGCTCTCAATTGCACCTCGCCAATATGTGGGTTAGGCATCTACCTTGTGGTCCTATTCATGGCATAATTATGCACATATAGCTCACATAGTAGATCCTATTATGATGATGGACTAGAATAATATACCTCACAAAATTGGTTTGACATATTAACATTGTCAAAAAAGTCAAAAATGATATTCAAAATCCTAAATAAGATGTATTGTTCTCATTGCATTAGGCAGTACATCCGTGTTGGAGGTATGCATTCCAACATTGCTAACACTAACTACCCTATGGTTACCATCCTCTTCTTAATTTTCTCCAACTTAGCCTTTAGGTCTTCAGTTTTTACCTCTTTTTTCATTATCTATATCAACCTTATCTTACCTCTTATTAAATTGAATATCCACTTCTGCATTTCTTAATAGTGGAGTTCCCATTGATGCTCTCTCATAGATGATCCCTTTGTGCCTGTATAGAGGGATGGACCCAATCTTCATTGTCCATATCATACCTGATAAAGCCCTTATTAGGTTTTCAATGATAATCGTTACTAGCTTTGATTGGTTTTCTTCAACCAATGTTGCACCTCCTTCCTCCCCAACCACTTTCTCCTTTTTTTATCACTTAAACAAGTAATCCTCGATCTATTGCTAATTGGAATTGTGTCCCCCAACATGGAGCTTATCAAAATCAAACTATTTGAAATCTTGATGAGGCTACCTTTGCTGACTAGGATTGTCTCCCCACTCCCATAGGATGTGTTGCTTGCTTGGTCCCTGTTGTGACTGTCGCACAGTTAACCCTAAAATTGGGGACCCACCTTAAATTTTGTTTTTGAAATATTTTTTGGGTTTGGTTGAGTGATAATCTCGATAGGTTCTAGGGTTTGAGTGTAGATTAGTATCTCCTTTTAAAACCTTTTGTGATGCTTTGTGTGTTGGTTAAATTGTTGTCTCTTTGTTTTATATTTTGTTGGTTTAATATTTATGTTTTGAAGATTAACCAATTCTACATTTGAGGTTGGTTTAATTAATAAAATCATAAGGCAAATAAAGAGCAGCATAAAATATATAAGAAAAAAATAATAATAAATAATAAAAATTAAATTGTATTACATATATATTATATAATATATATTTAATAAAATAAAACAAAGGTATTGCTTAGTTTCTTACCAATTAAATCATTTTTTACATTGTGATGTGGTTTATCGGCAAGGACAGGACTTGCGATATGACCCGGGTTCAATCTCCATAGCGGATATGTATATATATAAGAAGTATTTAAAAAAAAATGATATTGAAAATCTGAAGGTAATTGTTTCGGGTTGGTTTTCAGGTCATAAAGCTCGATCACGATTACCACGTGGCAACACCAACACCGGTTTAGAAGACAATGCCTACGCAGCGGACGAAGCTCCGCCAACGTGGCAGCGATATTTCGGCGGTAGCAAAGGTAGGGTGCCCATAGCATAATACACCCTGACAGCCAATTCTACACATTCCTCTTCCTCGCAGATAAGGAGCGATGAGGACACCCTGTCAGACAGCGAGATTTGGAAATGAAATGAAAGATTTTAAACCTAAATATGGTTAATGGGATTTCAAATATGGAAGTACAACTGCTCAAATCATATCATATAATCTTTAATATCTTTGAGAAGGTTGGTCCTTCTCTTGCTGATTTGGGTTAGCAATTTCCCAACTTTTTTTATTTTACTGTCTTCAAATAACTTTGTCGTTTCCAAGTGTTTCTTTGTATTTACACGGATGTCTGAAAAACTCGGGCACTTATATTTGAAGTGTTCCTTTGTCACTACTGCCCCTGCCCCTGTGCTGCATAAAGTACATATTCTTTCTTCCTATTGTTCTTTGGGTATTGTCCATCTCCCTGTTTCACATCTAAGCCTATGAGAGCTAGATCTTATACGAGCAATGAAGATTTTTTCCTTCGCCTATATATGCTTTTTCCTTGTGATTCTATGTTGGGTTAAACTTTGCAATATAATATTGTCTTTTATTCCATTTTTCCACATTCCACTTCTAAACTTTTCATTCCCGTAGCTTTTGATGTCTTTGTTGAAATTTGGGCATTCATTTATGTTGATTTCCCAACGTTTCATCCATATCTGATTATGTTTCATCCATATGTTCTTCCGCCTATGCAACTCTTCGTCCTTAACTGCCCTTGGCCATCTGTAGTTTTTTTATGTTTTTTTTTTTTCAAAGTAACATAACAGTTTGGTCATTGTAAAGGGAAACATTCCAGTTTCACGCTGACGTAGCACTGTGAGAATTCGACGAACATGTGGCGTTACGCATTCGATCGAGATGACGCGGCTAGGGAGCATGTTACACAGCGGGCGACGCGGAACAAACTCTACCATGGAAGATGTAGGTAAATTCGAGATTTGCCACCGTGGCAAGGTAGTGATGATACGACATTGCGGGTTGGATTGATTTGGAAGAGCCGGGGACGACGCCATCACCGCGGGATGATGCAGACGAACGAGATTTGGTGATGAACACGCCACGTTCGACAACAAGCGCGCCGCGCCACTTAGACCAGGGATTGGCTTGAAGACGACCACTTAGCATCATACATCCGAAGGAATCAATTTTAGGTTATTCGAAAAATTATCCTAAATCGAAGATGTCATGGAATGTTCTGCTCATGCGGTATTTGACGAGAGCGGCGAAGCAGAGCCAGAATGAGAAGTATTGACCAGAGTGTCGACGGCGCACGCGGACGACTCAACCCGGCATGGCGGACAGCAACCGGTGGGCGACATCGATTGCAACCGGACGCATTTGATGAGTCAGATGGCATGTACCGTACTGTTGACGCGGATCGCCAGATAGTTACCCGGCATGGCAGACGTAGATGTACCCCAGATAGCTACTTGATGAAGTGGACGAACAGGTGGAGAGCATAATGAATACGAATGGGTGTTGTTCACTTTCACCTCAGGTCTCGATGGATATTAGTCCCACTGCGGACTCCGACACAAAGTCGCCAGTCAGCACTTCTTTAACATGGTAGGGCGCAAACTGACGTGTCATCATAATCCGTGGAGGCACAAATGGCGAAATGGTTATTAAGAGGGGTGTTCATGCTTGGCACTTTAGTGTTACCGGACTAGCTGGGACCGCAGGAGGTCAGACAGAATATTTCTCTGCTGGTGGTTTGATTTGGAATGTGATGAGTGCATGATAGAGGTATGTGTGGGAGAAGAATACGGGGTCGTTTATAAAGTTATTTCGAGATGGTTATTCGAGAGCACGGTGAAACGTAATGGAAGTAGGCCAGCGCTCAGATTATGAATAAAACAAAAGATTCTTTTTGGTTAAAAAAAAGAGGCACGGGAGTAAGCAAAAAGTTGAAACGTGCCTACAAATTAAAGAAATAGACAGGGATAAAGGGTTCCATATTCCATATGGGCACTTTCATAACCACGTAATCAAATAAAATAAAATCAGCCAAGGTGTCACTTTGACCATTGAAAGAAAAAGCCAAGCGAAAATAAGGCTCTGGAAAATAAACGTTTTGAAACCCAGTGGAAAAGAAAACAAAACACAAGCAATGGAGAAACAGGAAACGAAGGGTCGTTTTGGGGTTTTAAATCCAGCATTCAAAAATAGAGAAGGGGTTGATCCTTTTGGAGATCAGATGCTGGAGGATTTTTAAAGAGAGACTGAAAATGCCTATTGTTATTATTTTTAATATAAAATTTCAGAAATTTGCGTCGGGAGATGTTTTACTGTCAATCTTTCCTTACGCTTTTCTAGATTTATATCCGGTGTTTAATGCTATTGTACTGCATGAAGATCTGTGGGGCGTAGATTTTATTTATTTTCCTTAGAAGCTAGCACTTGGTCTAACTCAAATTATGTTTTTGCAGGTTTGATTAGGTCAGGTTACCCATTTGAAATTTCTCATGTTTACGTTTTCAGTTTTCTGTTCAGTTTTTCAGGTTTTATAAACTTTTTTTTTTTTACAGATTTTTTTAATACTTCGGCGATTAAAATAAAAATCGAAAAAAAAATAAAATGCCAAAAATAAATACATGGGTGTGAAGAATGAGCTTCAATATTTCATTCAAAACAATTTTGATCCTATTCTGAAGCCATTTAAAATTTATAAAAATTATTTAAAGTTGTTATTATATGAGAGTTTTATAATTTTGGAATTTTTCATTATTTTATATTTTGAAGGTAAATCAATTTTTTCAGCTTTGCATTTTTATTTGCAAGCAATAAATGAACTTCCCTTTATGAAAATTGCAATTTCATTAAAGGAGGATAATTTATATGGCATTCCATAGGCCATCATTTTCAAAGCAATAAATTGACTTCTCTTTATGAAAATTCTGATTTCATTAAAGAGGGGTAATTTATTTATTATATCAAAGGCTATTGGCATTTTCATGCTCAAAGCAACATCAAGTGAATCCTTTCATCATTTAAGTTTCACATTTAGAGATAGATTTTAATCTTCTATTTCATGCTCAAAGTAGGGTTTAATGCAAGATAAAACTTGTCTAAAATCTGCTTAATCAAAGGAAGATAAAATCTACCTAAAATACTTCAAGATAAGAGGAATTAAGACTTTACATCGTGGTCATATGAAGGCCAATTATATATATATTTTTTTTAAGTTTCATGAACAATCAATAGCATATCACAATAAAATAAACCAATACAGGCCCCTTGTTAACAGTTACTTGCAAATCACTAAGGTATTCCTAGCACTTATTTAACACATATTCATAAAAATAAATACACATGTACAATGCTTATATAGCGGAACTTTGGAGAAATTGTTTTTGTTTTAACTTCTTTGCAAGAGAGGTTTTTGTGATCAAAATCCTAAGGGTGAGTGTGGTTTTACAATTGGGCAAAATTATCACTCAACAGTCCCTAATAGCTAAGTCGTGGATATCAATACTTTTGGTATCTATGGTAGCCACATCTCTTACGACATCTATGATACAAACATCATGATACTAGCATCTACCCCTCTTCTATCTGTCCTTTAGACATCCTTATTATTGATGTTCATGTCAACCTCCTCAATAATGTGGATGATTAGGATACTAGCACTCATACTACCCGACTTTGTGTCATGAATATATGCCATGTCAATATCTATGCTTATTGTCTCTCTCATGTTTATCAATAATATCAAATCTAACCAATCCAATGTTTGTCGCCCCGAAACCTACACCTATGAAAGGGCTTGTCATGCCCATTACGTGAAAGGGACTATGGGTGTAAGGACACTCCTTCCTTCCAATTTTCCCTATTTTTCTAAGGAATTTTACTTCTCATATCTTCAGTATTTCTTCTTTTACTAGGCATTCTACTAGCTATCTCTACAACTAAGTTATCTATTGCTCCAATTCCTTCATCCGTAGCTATGTTTCTTTTAGGTGTACCCGTAGTTCATCCAAGGGATCCACCAGTCTAATGTTCTCCATCTCTTGTACCACATGCTACACTAATGTCATTGGTGGCTCTATTGGTGGAATGGCTCTTTGCACATCCTCATTTGCTTCCCACATGATTTCCCTAACCCATTGTAGGAGTTTGCTCTATCACCTCTTTCTAGGTAGGTTGATATCCTCTATCCTGAACACACCCCTAAGAGGCTTCTATTGAGCTAATATATTTCACACCAATAGAGCCATAAGTCGATGATGTACTAACAATCCCTGATTCTTGCTCCAATAGTATTGCTTGCTCACGTGCTTAGCTAACAAGTAAGAAAGGTAGATTAAGTTGGAATTGTTTCCCTTTATCACCTCTCTTTACATAAATTAAAAGCAAAGATGATGCCCTACCATCCTAGAAAACCGTTCATTGCTCGTCCAATATTTTAGATAAAAATAAGTGATAGTATTGTGTGAGGCAAAAAGCAATGACCTAGTGACTTCCCTTCTCATTATATTGCAATTGTGCTTTTTTTGGGGGCCAAACAGAACCTCAAGCACCTATGTATCCATGAAGGGCTCCCTGAAATGTTCCTCCTTGATTTTTGGCAACCCTATAACTTTTGTAATTATTGCCTTTGAAACTTTGACTTCTAACCCATGGATGATCATTTGTGCTTTGTCCAAATTTACGGTGAATTCCACTATGATGCCTTTATTGTAACCCTATAATTTTTTGAAGTATCTCATCCATCCTATTCATTTGAAAATGGGTACAACTCTAGTGTATTTTTCTAGCACAATTATGATGTTTAGTTCCCTTTGTAGTGATTTTTACATTATGTTATATTTTGAAACTGCCTAACCACCCCTTATGTCATTGTTGTCACTCTCAATGTGGGAGAAACTAGAAATTTACCCTCTTACCCCTCATTGTTCCCCATGTTTTGCTCTTAGTGACTCTTTCTCTATGTTATGCAGGAGAAACTAGAACCTTACCCTCTCTTACCCCTCATATTTCCCTAAGTGCTACTCTTTGTGACTCTCTCTATTATGCGGGAGAAGCTAGAACTTTACCCTCTCTTACCCCTCATATTTCCCCATTTTTGCTCTTTGTGGCTCTTTCTATTTGTTATGTGTAGTCAAATATACATTGCTTCCAATGTTTTATCGAATTTCAACAATCTCCCTTTTGAAAGATTTTCAGCACTTGCATTATGATAGGCGACCTACTGATGAGTGTCACATGTCCCTTTATCACCCCCTCACCTTAAATAACATGTGCAACATTCAATGTTCACATGCATTAGCTCCCATTTTCTTTATCACCTTAGTAATAAGCAACTTAGGTCTATGTCTACGATCCATACCCTTGGTCATGTTAGTTTGTGCCTGCGGTAACCTAGGTCTACATCTGCAATCCATATCCATAGTGACCCAGAGTTATATCCGCATATGCAATCCTCATCCATGATGACCCAGACCCGCATCCATGGCTCTATCGATCTGTGTTAGCAATATTGCAAACACCCACAAAAATTCTACAAGACTTACCAATCTCTGTCATCTCATACACTTATCACCATCCTCTCCTTTTCATTAATTCTCACCTTCACCTGTTTTCATAGTCTTGATTTATTGATTTATTTATTAAACAATTCAATTCTCTTTAAATTATGGATGCAACCACAACCTTTACCAATTTACTACATGATTAAGTGGTAAGGGATTTGGCCTTTATTTGAGAGGTCCAAGGTTCAAACACCACTTAGTATGAGGGGACCAAGACTCATAAAAACTTGTGTAAACTTATTGAAAAATCAAGTGGCATTATGAAGGATACAAGTGGCATTATTGAAAATCAAGTGGCATTATGAAGGTTTAACCTTGTGTAAACTTTGGCTCAGCTAGTCCATTATTATTAATTTGATCAACCCATGATGAAACAAGCTCCAAGGACTTTCGTGCAATTGGTACCATGTGCTCATGTTTTCTAGTGCCCAATAATGATAATGTGGCACATTCAATTTGAATTCCTCAGACTCCTCACTACACTTGACATGCAATAAAAATTGAAAGTGGTACCCCATGACAACAAAAAATCATCTATCATCAGCAAAATATTTTTAGTATAGCATGATCATGTCATATAATGCAAGCAGTCAAGTCCTCATTATCGTGTCATCATCAAATATCTCACAAGTATTCCATTCGTGCGGCTAAAAAATATTGGAATATATTACATTAATTGGTACATGCCAATGTACCACCTTGGGTACATCTTTAGATTAAGAGTTTGTCTTAGATTAGGATTTGAGTATTTACTTTATGCAATGTAATAAATGCACAAGTGTTAGAATGTGCAAAGTACTTGATGATGTAAATGTGCATGTAGTCCACATGTACATAATAGGAAGATGAAGAGTCATAGGTAGGTGAAAGGCCAAGAGACATATCTCTTATATATAGGCCTTTGATAGATGTTTGAGAAAGAGAGAAGATAGAGAGAAGCATAAGATAGACTAGAGTAGATACAATGTAGAACTTGTATGAAGCATGGAGTATTCAAGATCTCCACTTTTTGTATGAAGTTACTATTTTATTTTATGAGTTATTTGCAAAAATTTCTTATAATTTTTTCCTACTTATTATATTGCCATTATCATAGATATAATATTGCATGCTTATTTTAGTCCTTGTGGTTGCATTCCCTTAAATATATAACATCAAAAGCTAACAAAAAAAGTCCTCATGCGCACGTTGCATGGTGATAGGTTCCTTGAATTTTCTCTCTCTATATAGGAAACTTGATTACCCTTGCTACTATGACCTCTATGAATTTAATATCCATACCTCGCACTCTAGTGAGACCTTTTCTCTAGTTGGTCATAAATTTAACGACCACCTCATCACTTTGAAATAATCCTTCTAGCCCACCCTTTCCAGAAGAACCTTTGCCTTTGTACACTATAGTATTTTTACCACATCTAGTGGCTCTCTCCTAATTATTTTTTCAGCCATGATATCTACAACTTAAAATGAATTTTACCTCTAAGCTTTTAGTTGCAAATGACCCTTACTTTTTTTAGACAACTCTGTTTTTACTGCATATCTATACTCATTATTATTGTAATCTCTATGATTATCGAGGTGTTATCATTTTCCAAACACCAATGATGTGTGACCCATATTTGGACACACATTGCACAGATTATTAAGTTACCCCTTAACCTCACACATTCCTACATGCAACATGTATTTTCCCTCATCTTGCTTTTCTATCGCTATCTTGAGATCTGCACCTTTGTTTGGTTAATGCTTATTTTTTGGCACCGCAATTTCGTTCAACCCTAAGCTTTAGCCCTTGTGCCCATGTGACCTTTGGTATAAATACCTTTTGCATACTACTTTCCTTTTTTTCCATGTAATTGTGCATGTTCTTTTGATTTTCTTCAAGAATTATTGCATTTCCCTTTGAAACTCAAGGGGGCACACCTGGGGCAAATTGTTCTTCTAAAGCACAATGCCTCTACCATAAAATTAGGGCATCTACGATAATTGTTTGTGTTTATTATACAATAAACACATCAGAAATGGATAAAATGTAGACACCCAATTTTGCACACCCTGTTTAGGGCAAGAATATTCCTTATGATTCTCAAACAAACACTCTTTCCATAATCAACTTAGAAAAAGCTACCCAACAAGCATAAACGCACATAGTTTCCTTTCAATAATTAGGCACTTTGAACTTTCCTTTAGTTTAAAAGAAATATCATCTATGTTGCGCTACGAATCTTGATCCATGTTGTAGATCCTCATTCGCACCATGGATCCCTTGTTGCACCATCTAGACCACCCATGGTAACAAGATATCGTAGATTCTTCATGTGTCATCCATTTGCTTAAAAATGCATCCTGATACATGCTTGATACACTTTCGGCTAGGTGGCACAATGAAATTAGTCATATTTGCAAGTTAGAATGGTGGGCACATGTTTAGCGTAACCCCATCACTTGATTCCAAGATTTTTATCGCAAGGAGGCCTAGAGAACCATCCAGTTGTAACCATGGTAAATCAGAGAATTTGAATCCTAACCTACATTTACATGGTGTCGCATATGCTAGTAAATGTGTTAATTCCTCAACTCTAATTTATCTCCCCAACACCATCCAAGCCAAG
The DNA here is from genome assembly GCA_028583015.1 of Wollemia nobilis. Lineage (NCBI taxonomy): Eukaryota > Viridiplantae > Streptophyta > Pinopsida > Araucariales > Araucariaceae > Wollemia > Wollemia nobilis. The sequence continues at coordinate 5,138,362 of JAQPPZ010000103.1, forward strand.
TGCATTTTGAATTTCTATTTGTTGATCAAATCCGACAACATTCACTCTATCACCACTCCCTAAAGGCGATGTTCAAGCCTACCTCAAAAATAGACTATGCCCAGCCCAAACACGTTGCCATTGGTCACCCACACCGAGCCACAATTGATGCGGTGCTCAAGTATTGTCAGTTTGGATTGTCGTGAACCTATGGTTCTCATCTGATGTTGCGAGGTTTGACTCAACATTATCTCCCTTGCAACGATGGAAGCCTCCCTGAGTTCATCTATAAATATCACCCCTATGATAGCACATATATGAGGATAATAATCAACAATCATACATGCTAATGAAGTGTTGTTGATTTTTTGTTCGAAAGCTCACATACTGACAAATAGTCTTGGAATAAATCTTTTAGCTATGATCATTGTTGACTTCAAGTGTTCCACCTTACGCACACACTCATGACTATTGCATTCACCAAGTTTGGCATGCGTCTATTGGCTTCATCCCCTTGTGGTCACAAATAGGTTAGAGTTGTCTCGTGACATGAAAACACACTTTCTTTGCTTGGCTTCAAACTGTCTCTTATCTCTTCCCATTGATCTCCTCTATTTCTTTGACTCCTTTGTACTCGATAAGCAATTCAATATAATGTTCAAATAAATAGTTGGTTATCTATTAACTCGTAATTGTCTTTCCTTAGAAAGACTTTACTAGTTGTAATTTTGTTTTATTCAATTATAGAGTAGCTCTTGTATGTATTTATATTCGCTTATCATTTGCTTTCAAATATTCCGAAAAGGGAACAATGGTCTGACTGTACGAATGAGAAGATTTCAATACTTTATTTTATCTCGGTATACCCCTAAACGCTAACCATAGTTGACATTTTGCTCGCAACCCCTTTGTCTATCTATTTGCAAGAAATCATTGTGTTGTTGGGAATAGATTGGAGCATCATCATCCGCCACTTCATGCATCTCTCATAGCTAGTTTGTTGACTACTCAAGTTTAACTCCTTTGTCTCTTTGTTTGCAGGAAACCAATGTGTTGTTAGAATTAGATTGGAGCATCATCCTCCAATTCACGCATCTCTCATAGCTAATTTGTTGATTGCTCAATTTTAGGTATATTTGTGCCTTGTTTTGTATTTACTCTACAATATAACGTTTCTGTCATCCTAAAAATGTTTGTATTCTTGTTGCTTACACAACATTGTTATTCATTTCACTAGAAAATTGCAGTAAATTTCCGTTTTAGAATCCCATAAAGAAAAGAATCGTATAGTTTAGAATCTATTTGTTGATCCCTTGGTTGTTTGCATTCCTTCATTTTGTATTTGATTTTTAATAAGTAGGTCAAGGATGTTAGTAAACCCAAATAGGTGTTTTGTACATGAATACATGAAACTAAAATTTTGCTTCATATACCATGTACTTGTACCATGTCCATGATGAGGTAAGGAAGGGTATCCTTTTACCATTCTTATAGATTTGTCAAGTTGGTGCATCATAATCTTCTTTAAGTAACAATGTTTGATTTAGTGAATTTGACTAACGAAGACAAGTTGTCTTCATTGGAGAAGGTTTAGATTCAAGTCTCAAATCTTGAGGAAAATAAAGGCCCAATATATGTGAGTCATGAATCCTTAAATAAAAAATCATTTAAAAATAATAATAAATTGATGTATTCACATTGCCTAAATGCTTTTCATATGTTGTACAGATTTTTACAAATTATAATTATTACTATTGACTTAAGAAAAAGTTGTTAAAAAGAACAACCTTTCCATGCTTTTTATATGCTTTGGAAGTTTTTTTACAGCTTATTATTATTACTAATTATTGAACACTTACGAAAAAGTTATTCTACTACTTAATCAATAAAAATATCAATGAATATGAAAACGTCAAAAGAAATGATTACTACATGATGCAATGAAAATCTGGATGGACCCATTCCCTCTATCTTTTACTATGAAATTATTCTTTATTTCGCTCATAAATTAGATCTTCTAAACTTTGCACAGCCGCTTAAAACAAACTTCCGCAATAGACAAGAAGGTGGAATTTCTCCTAGGTACAAAAGCCAGTTCAAGTTCATTGAGTTGTTCCAATTTAATTTCTTGTCCATAAAATTGTAGAATTTTTAGATTTTTTTTTATTTTGGACAAGTTCACTGAGTTGTTCCAACTTAATTTGCTTGTCTAAAATTTTATCTACTAAAGGATAAATATTTTTTATCTTCTTCTTGTCAGCAGAGATGAAAACAACCATTTAAACCTCAACAATAACAACAAAAATTGTTGTTCAATCACATGTCCAGATTCAACATGGGACAAAAGCACATGGCATGCTGAAACTCAGAAATTGAGTTATGGTGGAGGTAGCCAGCTGCTTTGACTATAGTGGTGATAGCCATGGTAGCAAATAAATATATATACAAATATATGAGAAGTAATACAGACAGATGCAAATTTAGTTGAAAATTTTAAATAAATATGATACTGCTAGAATGGTAACAATAAACACCTTTGATGACATCATTCCCTTGATACTTTGATTTGATGGACATTCAGGAAATGTCAATTGTAGATGACATGCAGCATTTGCTCTTCCTGCACTTGGCAGACCACTTGAGGAGTACCATCTATTATTCATTTCTCTGCAAATTCATCAACATACAATAGCAATGGCATTTGGATCTATTGACATTGCGACATTTTTGAGAGCTTATCAAATCTCTGACATGGTTGCTGGTAGACCTCAAGACCGAATATTAATCTTGATAATATCACGGATGTCTCTTACTGGCTCAGTTGAACCACAACTATAATATCATCATTTATTAACATTGCTTGCAGGTTTTTGCATATTTATAAATCCCCTGACATACTTGAGCAAAGGTAAACTGCTGCCTGCAGGAGGATATCACAACATACTTGAATTTCAGCATATACTAGCAAGAACAAATCAATCACTTAGGTCATCCATCAAAAATTGATAAATACACATTCCATATGTTAGGATTATGTAGGAATATAGGTAGTCTGGATGTATTTTTGAAGGAAGCTATCAAGCAATTTAGAAAAACAAATTTCATGATGGTATGAAGCAGAAAGATTGTTCTAGAGGAAGTTAACTCTGTCAATTAACAAATACATTATTTTGTGATAGAAAATTGATAGCTATGACTATGTCCTCTCTGAAAAAAGGTGTAAAAATCAATTTAAAATAGATACTACTCCATGTTGCCTCATCCAAAACTCGATTTGCCTAAAGGAAGCCATCAACAAGTTATTTAACTCCAAAAAAACAAACTGACAGACACAAAGTGGGAAGTGGACAAAGAATAACCACTTATACATTTCAACTAGCCAAAATAAAAAAGTAAAGCTATTAAACCAAGCCAGAAGACAGGGACTAAGGCATACCTGCACTGTTGTTTAGCTTTGCATTGCTAAGAAGACCAGCATTTTCATGTCCAAAGGACCAACTCCTTTTGAGAAATCTATTTGGCTTTTTCAGAATTGCATCATGACCCTCTTCTTTGGTGTCCAAATTGTTCTCTTTTCCCTCTGATTGTTGATCCTTCTTCCTTGCAGCAAACTCTGCTTCTAATGCGCTCACATTGTTAGTTCTATTGCCTGTGCTACTTAAGGTATTAATGTTTTCAACAAGTTTGAGAGGTCGCTGCTTGGGGCAGCTAACAGAGCGGCCATGACCAAGAATATTGTTCCATAATGGCATTTCATCCACAGAAACATTTTTTGGATTTAATGGCTTACTTGAATTATTTTTGCAGGAAGCAATTGGAACCATTATTCCCCAAGCAGGAGGCAAGGGAAGAACATTCCCTAATGCTGATCCCTTGGTTTCAAGAAATTTGTCAGGAAGACTCTCCTTCTCCACTGGATATGGTTTGCCATTTTTCTTCAGATCATGATGCACATCAGGCATGGGGCTAAAGATCCTTTTCCTCCTGGTCGGTAATTTGGATATGAGAGAAGGTAAAGGCTGCACTGGTGAGTTAATCAACTGCTTGGAAAGTAGAGAAAGATTGCAAGTGAGAGGAGATGAATCTGAACATAATGCATTATTGTTTCTACGGAACCACACTGGTTTCTTTGAGGAAGAGAGGTGTTGCACAGCAGACGGAGTAGTTCTTGCAGAATGGGATACAACAGAAGGTCTAACCAGAGGAGATTGCTTAACCATCCTAAGAGGTGTCTTCATAGGTGTCCTAGTGGGTGCTTTGGGCAGAGAAGAATGTTTTATTACCATTGGAGCATTTGAAATAAATGAAGGTTTGCGGGTATCCATCTTTCCAGGAACTGGGACATTTTCCTTACCAAGGAAAGAATGTTTTAATTTTGGCATGTCAAATCCCCTTTGATAAGATGAAGATTTCCTTTCCATAGAAGCACCAATAGAAGAGACCATGCATCTTGTCTTCTGACAAAGCTTTCCAGAATTTTTCCGGCAATCTGATGGGGAGGGAACAAAAACTGGATTGGGAAACATGATGGCCTTGGTGGGCTTACGATGTCCAATCCATGGTTTCCGTGTAGGGGTAACCTGGTCAACTTTCACCAAAGGTTTTTGTTCACCCATTGATCTTGTAGGAGAAGTGCAGCAAGAAACCAGTGATGATGCTAGAGCTTTTACATTCTTACCACAGTCATTTGCACAATTAGAAGTTTGAAAGTTCATTTGAGATAGAACTCTTGCACCTGCCTGAGACAATTCATCTCTTGCTTTTGCACGAAGCTTCTGTTTTTCTGCCTTGCGACGGAGTTCCAAGGAAGATGAAGCAGCTACAGATGACAATGTCTTCACTTTGTTCTCAGGTGTTACTATTCTAAACTTGTATACAACCTTTTGTGGCTTGCTATTGGTGGGTTTCCTCCTCTCGTCAAGGAAGCATTTGCTATCCAAGCCTTCCTCTTGCAAGTGCGAGATCAGAGATTGGTGTTTCCCTGGTGGAGTCTTTAGAGTTGATTGTGCTGCAGCTTTGGTGCTTCGTTGTTCAATATTGCCAAGTGTGTATCGTCGATGATTGAGTTTCCTAAATCCTTGTGCATTATATCTGGAACTCTTTTTGTTCATTGAAACTACATTCCACCCTTCTTGAACATCTGCTGTCCTCTTATCCTGCAACAAATTGGCGCCATTAAAGGCACTCTGTGGTGTTTTGGGATCCTGCATTAACTTATTGGCAATCGAATCAGACACAATGTTAACAATGTCTTTGGCAAAATTACTAGCTTCCAGAATCTCCCCGACGGCCTGTTGGACAATTGCTGCTGGCAAAGACCACCTCCTCCATTCTCCTGATGCAGAATCGACAAATTCACTACTTTACCATTCAACCTTCACATCTCTTCAAAAATGTACTTGTTTACTTCCCAAGTATCAAAAATCTTAAAAGGAAAGAGTGAAAACAAAAGGTATAGCCATATATCCTATGCCTGATTGAATCATCTCCGAGAGAAAAGAAAGAATAAAAGACATGATAGAAGCTGCAAATAACATACCAGGAGCAATGTTATCCACCTTGGCTGAATTAAGTGGCTGGCCACATTTTTTCACTACAAGAATAAAAAAGAAAAAAGAATGACTTCTAAATATGAACAGAAATAAATTCCATGGGTCATTCTCCTTGCAATAAATAAATATCAAAAAACTCTCTTTTACCTTCTGCTCCATTCCTTGCACCACAAGCCTTCTGTGTTGATTCTTGTATCCTGCACAAGATCATCCAATAAGTCTAAGAATCATAAAAATGCTAAATTCTTACATATCCCTGAAATGCAGGTTTAGTTACAATACCTTGAATTGGAATAGAAACAACCACTCACCTTAAGTAGTCCTGTTTGCACCGCATGTATCCTTTAGTATTGCGGGGGCTTAAAGTCGTTCCTGAACGAACCTTATATCCTTTAACTGTAGATTGAAGCTCTTGTAGGCGAGCCATTGCTCGGTCAACCTTCACATCTCATGATAAAAAATGATTAACAAACCCTTCCAGTGCAAAATCATCAAAAACAGAACCAAAATATCAGGCTTTGACTCCCAGTTTCAACACCCTCAAAATAAGCCTACGCTTATTCACTTGACAGAGCAAAGTAATCCTAGCTTTAGCAAAAATCAAAATTTAGGAAGAAAGTTGAAAAACAGTTTCTTTTGGACAGAGTCATTAAAGAAAAATTAGTTTAAGATGAGCAGTTGTAGTTTAATAGTAAGTGGGGTGCTTATAACCGAAGTCAAGGAGTCCAAGCTATGCACGATGATATGGTTGTTGTCCAAGATAATGTCTTTATTTTGTGTGTAGATTTAAGTACCATCCACAGTATTTCAAAAGGGGACAGTTTTCCTTTTGATCTCCTTTCTTAAATAAACTAAACCTAATTACCCAGCTCCCTAAGACATATTATATTAACAACCTGATATGTGAAATCGGCCAGTACAGTTCCAAGTTAAACAGAAATTCCCATACAACAGCATAACCTAAATTTCTCAGATTTAAAGCACGTGCTTATATTGCAATCACCTATCAATCTCACATCAAAAATGCATGCAAACCCTTAAAAAAACTCACCCTAAAATGTCACATTTTTACTTTGAGATTATAAAGACACAGGCTTTTCAAATCAGCACCCAAACCAAAACTACTGCAAACAAACTCAAATATCGCCTACCCAAAAGCAGAACAAAAGCACCTACCTTCTTAATAGTCTCTTTGACGAGCATAGAGTGCTCGCCCATTTTGTCAAACACTTGACACGCATCCTTGGGAGGACTTCTTGCAACCATCTTATTTGACACCACGCTCCTCAAAAGCTCTCTGTTTTTCACAACCAATTCACAGAGCTGTAGCAACAGACCCAAAAATCACCATTCTCGACCCCATTTCCCCCCCACAAATGGGCCACCTCGTTTAGGACTTTTGTGAAACACTTTGCACGCATTACTGAGAATTATATTGCCCAGCACTTGATTGAAATCCCTCGGCCCTGCCCCGCACTGGGGCTTCACTCCCTACAGAAATCCTGGGCCAAAAAACACAAAAAATTGCTTCCATATTTCAAGGCGAAGACTTTCAATCTGTCTCTTGTACCTCTCTTTGAACTTGTTATAATTGTCTCTGCTAAAAGAGAGAAGGCCATCGTAATGGTTTTCATGGCCCATACGTTTGAATTTTTGCAGCTCTACTGCAACGGTTATATTACCATAAAATAATTCATCACCGAAGCATCAAATGTTTCGACCTTCAAAGCCAACGGTTAGTTTTAGTGGTGACTTTAATGGATTCCCATGTTTTGGGATGAGCCACCTCCACTCATACGTAAATTAAAGCACTTGAAGCACTTCCAAGTTATTATTAGTACGTGGTCAATTACTTGGTTGGACAAACACAAAATCCCATTGGTGACGTGGATAAAAAGACAAAACATGCCATATGACGTTCCCCTGCTACGTGCAGCCTAGCTTTCACTAATTGTGTAGCCTTTAAATGTTGGCCCCACACATTCTCACGGAAAGCACTAATCATTGACTTTTTAATTATAAGAGTTATAATAAAATATTTAAAAAGCTTTCAAAAGTATTAATTTATTAATAATATTATTTTTTTAAACATATTTATATATACTAAAAAACAATATTATTCTTTCATAATAAATTGTTGTACTTATTTTTTAAACAAAACTTCATAATAAAAAAATCAAATTTTATTACAATATCAAGATAAACCAATCCCACAACACAATGTTGATTAATAAATTTCAAATTTTTACAATTTTATAGGAAACATGCTTGATGAAAATTTCAACTAACCTTATACCAAAAAAGAAAATTTCAACTAACTTTTAGGGACAAGAATATTTGTGGGTCCTTTCAACTAACCTTTAGGACAAGAATATTTGTAGTGACCCTCTACTGCTAATCACTATGATGATGGTTAGCCACTTTACTGCTTACTTTTTGTTATCATAAAGTCATTTTAAGAAAGTTGGTTATTTTGTTTTTTAAAAGAAAGTTGAAGAGACCAAACTAGGACAAACGATGACTTGCTCTTTTCCAAATCAATATTGCCCCTTTCATGACTAAGTAAATTAAATTTCTTAAAGGAGATTGTACATATAATAATTTGTTCTTTAGACTTTAAAATTTGAAATTTATTTATATATAATAAAGATAATTTTATTTATTTAATTTTTAATTATTTTTTAGGTTAACGAATATTTTAGATAAAGATTAAGTTTGAGATTTAAAAATTGAAGATGTCAATCTAAATAATAATCTTAGTAAAATAAATAAATAATATTTGAGTGAGTGTGGTTTATTGGTAAGGCTGCTACTTGCATTATTGGTAATGTGACTCGGGTTCAATTTGTGTATAAGAAGTATTATTAAAAAAATTATTATTTTTCATTAAACAATGTTTATGTATAATTTTTATTTATTTTTTTAACTTCTTAATAATTGAGTAAACACATTTAAAACAACATATTTGTATAAAAAGTATTAAAAAAATTAATTTTTTTTATTAAACAATGTTTATGTATAAATTTTATTTATTATTTGTAACTTTTTAATAATTGAGTAAACACATTTAAAAGAGTGGTAAACTTATTTAATATAATTATAACTATTTTTTTTGAATTGGTATGTATTTTTATTTATGATAAAGTTATAACAACCCATTTAATATCAACAACTTACTATTAACACACACTAAGGATATATACTATTTGACAATCGTTATAGTTATGGTTATATATATATATTTATTTTTTTATTTTTTTAAAAACGTGAGAGAGTTGGTCACAACAGGGCAGGGTGAAAAAAATTAAATTTTTATTTTAAACAATGTTTATGTATAATTTGTATTTATTATTTGTAACTTTTTAATAATTGAGTAACACATTCAAAAGAGTGGTGAACTTATTTAATATAATTATAACTATTTTTTTCTGAATTGGTATGTATTTTTATTTATGATAAGGTTATAACAACTCATTTAGTATCAACAACTTACTATTGACTCACACTAGGGATATATACTATTGGCAAACGGTAGGGATATAATTTTTTTTTTTTATTACATAGGAGAGTTGGTTACAACTATTATTTTTAGTAATTGGAGAGCACAGGGTTCAAACCATAGGGACTGCTTCCAATAAACCTATCCGACTTGTTCTTGTTAACTTGGTGTGAGATAGGGACCACCAGTCGCTCTATCCGACTTGTTCTTGTTAACTTGGCGTGAGATAGGGACCACCAGTCGCTCAAGGTTCATACCGTCGTTGTCGATCTGGTGCACACTCAAAGGATTTGGAGCAAACTACTACCTTTGCAAAGGGTTGGCTTCCCCCAAGGTTTGAACCTAGGTCTCTTCTTGGTAAGTGTCCAACCACACTTGCACTTACCAATCCACCTAACCCTTGGGGGTTCGCTAGGATATATATTCACACAGACTTGAATTTAATTTTTTTTCAAAAGACAACCTATTTCAAATATTTTAGTTCAATTTGACAAACTCTTAAACAATAATTTTTTTTTTAAGTTCACTATATATTTTTAATGAGTTTACACAAGTTTTTATGAGGGACCTTGGTCCCCTCGTAGTGAGCACGGTTTGAACCTTGACCTCTCAAAAATTAAAGATCATTATATTAATGTTATTGTTTCTCAATTTTTTTTTTTGCTAACAAAAGAAGGCATTGTCCCAAGAGGCTAGGTGGATTGGTAAGTTATGGTGCTTACCAAGAAGAGACCTAGGTTCAAACCTTAAGGGTATGCCTGTTTGCAAATATAGTAGTCTGACCTGAATCCGTTGAGTGCACGTTAGCTTGACAATAACGATACCAATCTTGAGGATTGATGGTTTATTTCATGTCGAGTTAAACAACATCAAGTAGAATAGGGGTTATAGGGGACAGTCCCAAGATTTGAACCTTGCTTGGTAGTATAAAATGAGTGTGGATGTAACAGATTCTCCTATGTATATACAAAATTTGATCTTTTATTTTATTTAACAGATTAAAGGTCAAGTGATAAATATTAATTAATTTTTATTAAAATTAATAATAATATTCCAATAATTTTTTTGTAAAATAGCTTTTAAAGATTATAATTTCATATCATCCCATACCTACATACATTCACCATATTTTTTATAACATTGTAGAAAAATAAAAAATCAATAAGATAACTACCATAAGGTATAAGATAATACCTTCATTTTCAAGGAGAAGACCTATGTTTGAATCTTTCCAAGTAATGTATGCATAATTGTAGGGTGGAACCTATTTCAATCCCATGTAATAAATTTGAAAACAAAATATCTCTTTGATAAAAACTTCCATAATATTGATATATTAACAATAAAATGATTAAAAAAATAGGTCCAAGGTTCAAACTGCGGTGTGTGTATAGCCTCTATTGATAATCTCAGCTTTCACCCTTATGAGAAGTGATGGTTGGGATGGGATTCCTAGCCCTGAACGATGCTCATAAGGGTTTCTCACACTAACCTAATTAAAAAATGATAAAAAATCCACTCATGTAGAAGAGTTGGAGAGCAAGTGGGTAGCTAAAACTCTCCAGTTGAAATTGAGAGGTCACATGTTCAAATCTCTCCCCTCACATGTTGTGGATATGCTATATACAAAGGGTTACAAATAAAAATAATAATAAATTTAATATTATATATTAAATACATATAAACAATGATATCTTACTATTAATAATCAAGTCTTCAACTAGTATGTTATTTAACCAATTGAAGGTCAAATGATATGATATTAATTAAATTTTATTTTTTTTGAATAATGATATTCCATTTTCAAGTGACATTAGGTTAACAAACAAATTCCTCAACATTTAAGGAGGAGACCAAGGTTCAAATCTTGTCAAGGATACATGATAATATCTAAGATTTGGTGTAATACCATTATGTGATGATAATGTAACATGGGTAGGGCCTGTTTCAATCCATATAATAAAAATAAAACTAAAAATGATATTCTATTAAATATATGTAAAAAAAAAAATTAAATATTATAACTTTATATCATCCCATACTTACATACATTCACTATATTTTTCATAACATTGTAGAAAAATCAAAAGCAATAAGATAACTGTGATAAGGCATAACATAATACCTTGAATTTCACTTTCAAGAAGGAGACCTATGCTCGAATCGTACCAAGCAATGTATGCATAATTTTGGGTAGGATCTATTTTAATTCTATATAAAAAAAAAAAAAAATCTTTTTGATAAAACCTTCTATGATATATTAACCAAATCAAAAAATATATATGATATATTAACAACAAAATAATAAAAAATAATAAATTTAATATTATATATTAAATACATATAAACAATGTTATTTTAATAAGTCTTTAACTATTATGGCTTTAATGCAAATTCATAATTTGTATTTAAAAAAATGTAACTAATATAAACAATCCCTATAAAGCATCATATAAAGTGATTTGAGTCAAGCTTTCTAAAGGACAATTAAACTATCTAAATATTATGGTAAGTAAATGACAAATACATGAAATAGTTGAAGTAGTTGAGCCTTATGTAGTATAAGAAACTAATGGAAAAACTTATTAGTGAGAGTGATGGCAAGGAAAAATGCTCCTTGCACCTAGCGTGCTGCTTTAAGTTCTAATGATAGGTGACATTAGTAGATAACTACAAATCTCTTGCTCATCTTTAATTATATTTTATTTTTGTTTTCCTTTAATGTGTGATGAATTAGTTATGTCATGATATAGACAACATTATGTTAGGATATTTTATAATAATTAGAACTACGAATCAATGTAGAACTTTGTGTGACAAGGAATTCATATGTTAGGGAATGATTTATAATTAAGGAAACATTCTAAGGATTATATCTTTAGTTCTCTATGACCTCTTAGTTAGTGATACATTAGGATGAAAATTACTATTAAAAGGAGGATGAGCGTCTAATAGAATATAGTTTTTAATGAGTGAATAAACATATATAGATGAGGTAGTGTACATAATTGAAAAATGAAATAAACATGTATTATTTTTTTACAATAAAAAATGATCTGAATCTATTAAAGACATAAAAGACAATGAGCTAACAGTGTCTGTACATCAATTTAAACATAAAATACATACAACTCTAAAAGGTCTGGAACAAAAACAACAATAGTAAAAGCGGGAAGCTAACATAACACTTTCTCAACTCACAACAAAGACATGAACAACAAGACTGGGAACCTCACAACCAACTTTTTTCTCCAAAGAATTGCACTTTGTCTTGATATAATCAAACAATAAAGGACAACAAATAACTTGAATAGTTGAGAGAAGAAATATCTAGAGGGAGATTCTTTATTTTTCAATGATCAATTAGAGTATGGTAAATCTGTAGATTTTTATAGTTAAGTGTGCAACTGTCTTTTCTAATTGATCTGCATTTGAGTTCATCTCCCTATAAACATGGTGAATTTGGAAGGACTTAAACAACTTTGTCAAGTTAATCATTTTTTTTCATGTCCTTAAGGACCAAATCATCTACTTGCCAATTTTACCTTAAAATTATGTGATTAACTTAGAGTCACTCTTAATAGAAATCTTTGCGACCTATTCTTGCAAAGCAATTTTCAATCCTCTCAATAGGGCTACGAAATTTTTGTAGTTGCTTGTGTTCAACCCTAACCCTTCAAAGAAGCAAATGACCTTTTCTTGTAAGGGCCATACTAGTTTTCCCTGACCCTGCTTTACCCAAATTTCCAAGGGAATATCCATCAAAGTAGAAGATCATCGTAGATTCTTCCATAATGTTAGTAGTTGTTGTTTTTCTCAGAAGATTGAACTATTCAAATTTAAACCAAAGACCTCCAAAATTTATTTTTTCCCTGGTACAATGTGGAATTACCAATAATTTAGTTGGAACTAAAGTAACAGCCTATTCGCCTACTAAAATGAATAGATTCTTGATCAACATTTGTCATTACGAGCCTTCCATAACTACCACATCAAGCAGAAAACCATAGACCTGCATGGTTCTTTGACTGGTAACCAGTTAGTCATTTGATTCAACATCTCTACAACATCCATAAAGCACTTTAACTCTCGAGCAAGGCATTTAAAGAGCTTTAGCAACTTGGTCAAAATATTTGCTGACACCAAATAATTTAAGAGCGGATAATTTAGAGTTTATCCTTCTCTTTTGTAAAGGTGACATTTTTTTGCACCGATTGCTCCCCTCTTTCTTAGATTCCCAGCTTTTAGAATCGCACCATGTGCCACCAACCATCGAAACATTTAGATTTTTAGAACCACCCTAAACTTTCAAACATGTTACATTGACACCTCTAGTGAATTCTCCTTGTTGTTCTGAGCATTTAAGAACCTATATACAAATTTTATTGATAGATTCACTGGTCTTTCATTCTCCTTCCATGCTAGTAGATTCGCCCCCTCTTGGAGAAAAATGTTCCTACTACCCAAGTGCTCTTTTGGATAGTTTAAATCATCTTTCAAGGGTTTTGGATAGAGGTCTATGAAATCTTGTTTTAAAAACACAATCTCTCCACCCCGTTGTGTGGGTCATTCTCACAAAGAAATCCTTGACTTTGTAAATGTTTTGTTGTAAGAAATGAATCCTGATGTTATTTAGATTTGTAAATATTTCTAGGGGTTTCAACCCAGTGAAGGACTGAGTGAAAATATTTAAGTCACCTTCTTCCACCACCCAAGTTAGATTCTTCTTAATGATCTTCAATCATGTCAAAATGTTTGACCAAATTTTGGTACTTATCTATCAGTAGAACATATTCTAGTCTATCTCCACCATAATATTTCTTTAACAAAAGGTTGGTCCAAGGAGCCTCGTAATTGAGCAACATTCTCCAAGCAATTTTGGTGGTTAAATATTGGCTAACTTTGTCCAATTTTCTTATCCCTAGATCCTCATAATTTTTGGGTCTACAGATCTTATTCCAATTCACAAGATGATATTTCTTCTTACTAGTTTTACCTCCAAACCAGCGAAAACTTTTGAATTTTTTTCATTTCACTTATTAGACTTAGGAGCTAAAAGTAAGGACATCCAATAAATAGGGATTGCAGATAAGGTTGCCAAAATCAGTATTCTTTTACTTGCCACGTTCATAGCTTTGTGGTTGTCAATTTTTATAGGAATACCTAGATACTTGATTGTTGAATTGTCTTCTCCTACTTGGAACTGAAGAATTCTATAGATTTTCCTCTTTGGATGGAGTGGTGTTTTGAGGAGAAAGATATGACTTTTTCCTTATTTATCACACTCCCAAAAGTTGAAGTGAAGTCTATCATAATGTTTTGGATAGCCTTAGCTATTTGAATGCTGACTAAACCCATTAACTATGTATCATCAGTGAAGAGGAAATGACAGGTTGCTTTCACATTGGTAGTAGCACTTAAGCTCTTAAAATTATGATTTTCCTGACTTACTTGGAAGGATCTACTCAGCCCTTCTGAGACTAAAGTGAACAAAAATGGTGAGAGAGGGCATCCTTTATGAATACCCCTTGACGTCTCAAAGGAGGATGAGCCCTCATTTATTAGAACTATAATATTTGGATTACATATGCATCCTTTCACCTAGTTCATCCATAGACCATTAAATCCCTTTTTCTTTAGCACCTTGCTTATGAATTGCCTATCCAATCTATCATAGGTATTCAATAGGTCCACCATGATTGCTATAGCTCTATTTTTATTCATCACTACATAACGTAAAATTTATTGAGCTACTATAATATTGTCTTGTATGTCTACCCAAAATGAAGCCACCATGTTCCACTGAGATCAAATCATTTAAAGGGCTTCAATCTATTAACCATTAACTTGTTTATTATCTTATAAGAAGTATTACAAAGAGATATGACGAAATTTTTCAAAGACTACTACATCTCTATTTTTGGGAATGAGTGCAATGAAATAGGTATAAATAGCCTGTAAAATTACACCATTCTATTTGGATTCTTCAATCATTTAGAATAAATATCCCTTTATGATTTCCCAATAGGCCTTATAAAAATAAACCTAAAAACCATAAGGCCTTGGATCCTTATCCAATCTCATATTCTTGATCATATCATAGACCTCTTCCTTTTTAATGGGCTTCTCTAGTTTATCATTTATTTACGGTGTGACCAAATTTAGAATACAGTTGAGGATTCTTTGTTGAGCTTCTTCATTGTTTTCTATCCCCTCATTTAAGAAGGGCTCAAAATAATTTAATGCTTACTTCTTAATTAATTCTTGATATTTGACCTCCTCTCTCTTTGAGTTCTTGATCATGGAAATTTGATTGACTTCCCTTCTTTGGCTAGATGTCTTGTGGAAGAAATATGTGCTTGAATATCCTTTTTGAAGCCATTTTTTTTTATATTTTAGCCTCCAAACCTACTCTTCTATCTCCTCTTCCTCATCAATGATTTGTTTCCATTTTTGCTCTTCTTGGAATAAATCATCTTCCCAAGCTTCCTCTAACACTTTCTGCTCAGTTTGAGTGTTTTTTCTCTTGTCATTCTCACTTGTTCTTGTTATTGAAATCTGATATTTTGGGTCCATATCTTTATACCTCTTTTTAAATTCAACATCTTATGGAATTTATACATTTGAGACCCATGATTAGGGGAATCATTTTCCCACTAGAATTTGACCCATGGGAGAAACTCTTCATGCTCTATCCACGTGGGTAGAAATTTTAAAGGAGTATTTTTTACTTTCAAAATGAAATGAAGTTCAATTATCACTAGCCAATGATCAAAGCTAGTACCTGAGACTACTCTTGTTTCCACAATAATGGAGTCAATGATTAAGCTTTCAAATAATAGAAATCAGTCCATCCTTTTAGCAATCATCTCTTTCCCTTTCCTTTTGTTACTCCAAGTAAACCAACCTTCTTTGGGTGGAATGTCAATGAGTTCAAAATGTTGAATTCCCCCAATAATTTTGGATCAAACTTGATCATTGTTGTTGAACCATCCTCCTTTTTTTTCATTCCTATCTAGAACCGAGTTGAAATATCTGCCCAAAATGACATGTTGATTTTGTAGAGATTCCACTAGATTCCACACTTGATGCCACAATTCAAGCTTGGCAGCAATATTATTTGGTCCATAGAGATTAATTAAATTAAAAGTTATTTTTAGGGATGTTTCAAGAAATTTTAAGCAGATCCAACTGCTTCCTAATCTTTTTTCCATAATTTCAAAGGTATTTCTTTTCCACATAATGGCTAATCCACCTGACTGCTCACTTGTGTTGATTGCCATTATTTTAATACCTTTCCAAATATGATCTTTCACCTGTATAAAAGCTTCTTCATTCATCTTGTTTGTTGGATTATGATAATATATAGTTTTTCTTGGCTAATTTTTCATCTCAAATAAATTATTTTTTTAGGGGATCTAAAACCCCTAATGTTCCAAGAAAGAAACTTCATTTAGTTGATTTTTTCCATGCTCTCATCTTGAGTCCTTTGTCCTCAAGCGTGAGCTGGGTCCCATCAACAATTGATTCATGAGTTTGCTTCTCCCACATTGTTTTACTATTGGGTCTACCTATTATTTTAGGTGTGCCTCCTGTATCTATTTCACATTGAGTTTTTTGAAAGTCGTTTCAATGTCATGTATAGTTTGAGTTTGAAGTGACTAGTTTGGGTTGTTCACATTATCCATTTCAAAATTATTCTCAAAAGGGATAAAGTTAGGGGAAGAGGAATTCAAACCTAGAACAAGAGATGTTTGTCCAAATTCTATAATGTCGACCTACTACAAACTGAAGTCACTTTGGGATCCCTCTTTTTTTCTTGTTATTTGATTGAATATAGATCCTCTTCCATTCCTACTCCATTTAATTGATTCCCTTTGTTGAGACTATCTTCAACTGTGTTCACTTCGATATCCTCAAACTGTTGCAATGTTTCAAATTTTTTAGAGGTTTTCTTTGGAAAATTTTGTTGTGAGGTGAACAACCCTGATTGATTCTACCTATATCCTCTTTTGTTGTGGACATGTTTGTAACCATCCTTATTAATCTCCTTTACCTAATGTTCTACTAGAGGGATCTTAGGACAACAATGGGTAAAATAGTTGTACTCATGACACCAGATACATTTTAAAGTAAGATATTCATAATCTAAATTTTTTTCAATCTATAAGGAGTCCACATTAATCATTACTGCTTTTAATAATTTAATTTCAATGTTTACTTTGATGCAAATGTGGTTCACTACTAAATTTACACCATTGTTCTTTGCACCTTTGATAAATTTATCCAATTTATTGCCTATCTCCTCCAAGACTAAGTTTTTTTCTTAAAAACCTAGGTAATAGGGTAAATGAACCCAAATTGACACTTCCCTAGGGTTCTCCTCTAACAAGTTGAATTTGATAGCCACGGGGCTAGGTACAAACCACTTCTACTCATGAAGTAAGGGCCTTGCTCAAACACCTTTTCTCTACCATTTGGGGAGCTAAAACATCAATGAATAAGCCCCTACCTTCCATGGAAATCTCAATGCTTCCTTGCACTTGTGGCTTCCAATTAATGTCAACCTAGACCCTAAGTGTAGTATCGCTAGGCCACATTCCACAAGAATGACCAAGTAGTGTTTGGTTCTTCAAAAGAACAATTTCCTCACTGAACTTTTGGATTCTCACTTCCATTGATGAATTGCCATCTAAATTTTTCACAAAGACATGGTTTTCATTCCTCTTTTATGTTGATTTTCTTGCGTAGGATCTTTGAACCACCCTCTGTGCTTTAGACAAAGTTACACTTAATGAGCCCCCTACATTTTAGGTTGGGAGGGATGTTGCAGACCCTCCAAAAGCACCTTTCATAAGATGTAATGATTAAGATAACACTGAGCAATACATAGACGTACTCACTTTTCCCAAAATATACATGTATTGTTATAGATACTACTAAGATGAAATTTGATCTTTTCATGTTTTAATGAAGTATGTTAGATGCATAATAATATTTTTTTAGGAAATAGGCTTTTGGGTTTACAAGGTGATGCTAACAATGAAAAATAAAAATCAAACAATAAGAGATAAGGAATAAATTTGTAACTATCATTATCCACACCTTAATAAAGATCATATGAAATAGTTACACGTTGGTTTCACAATGTTTTGCCAGCTTGAAGTCGATGGTTCTAATCCTTTACCCCTCCAGGTCCCACTCACTCGGAGTAAACATTTAAAGAGGTGGGGCAAGGGGTTTTTCCCCTTAAAAAAAGAAAAAATAAATAAATAGTTACATGTATTTATGGGATGATAGACGATGATATGTATATATTACAAAGTGGAGAAATGGAGTAAAAGTCAAAATAGATATTGTGGTATCCATAACTATTTTTTTGTCTCAAAAAGTGGTATGGTATATTAGTTAAAAATTGTTGAGAGTGTTTAGCTTAATGTTTATATTAATTTTTTAGTTTTCTATATAAAAAGATAATTATGACTTTTCATAATAGTAACAACTTTGTTGCTTTGAAAGCCCTTGATTGCAATCACTTTATGCATTTTGTATGGTAAAAAACAACCTTCAAACTAATATAAATAATGAAATGCATACCTCAAAAGTGTCTTAGAAACTATTATTTTTGGTTTTTATGTCTTTTTACTAAAACTAATTAACATTTACATTGCAAATAATATTATTTATGTTTATAAATTTATCATTGTTCAAAACATAATTATTTTGCATCAAATGGATATTGTCCCATGATTTCCATTAAAGTTTATAGATGGAGCATATATATTATAACTTATACTTTAACCAACATACAAATTTGTATCCATCACTATAATTACAAGTATAAATCAAGGTTACCATCGAGATTCAAAATCAAGAGATTAGGTTGTTATTGCTTCTTGTGTTTACATAGAATTTAAATAGTAAAAATAAGTGAAAACAATTCCCATGATTTTTACTTTTGAAATCTTCATTTTTTACTTTTGAAATCTTCATTTCTTATTGGATATGATGGCGTTAATAAGTGTTAGGAAGAAATAATATAGATTGAAAAGAGAATAGTTAATATGCTTGTCTTGAAATATGTTTTGTTTGTTTTTAATGTGTTACATGGGATTGAAATAGGTCCCATATGTATTACATCATAACCACATATTGGTTCTATGATATCTTGGAAATTATGCATGTATTGCTTGGCAATAATTTAACCAATTGAGTTGATGTTATTTGATAAAATATATTTTCTCCACTACATTATACTTATGGCTCATTTGAAATAATGCAAAAGAAACAAATGAGAATAAAAGATAAAATAAACAAGATGGATCTTGCCTAATGGAAATTGGGTAGGTATGAAGTTTCAACATGCAACATTGTTAGGATCCTAATCCTAACCATTAATATTATTAATTCACTTATTTATTTATGGACCATTGTGTCCTTTTACCTCACAACTCTAGGGTAGATATTTATATGCATTCACAAGGGTGTAAATAGGCATCCATTGAATATAATAAAACATATATCATTGAGAGCATTAACAGGATTTCCTCCAGTGAAACAACGATTCATTCAAAGGTGAATTAATACATTTCTTCTTGTTTTTGCATCCAATTCCATCTATTTACATCATTCATCATTGCTAGAAACCAAGTTCCTACCAACTGGTATCAGAGCCATACCATCCTAGCGCCTCACCATAATTTATTTGTTCGAAATCTGTGTACAAAGTCATCTGTATCACAATATTCACTCTACAAAAATGTTCAGTCATTAACATGACCACACCATCTGGTATCACCATCACCAATTACCACCCATATATCATCAGATAGTGATAAAAAAAATTATTCTTTCCAAGAGACATCTCGCAAAACCCGACCAGCAGATCACAAAGATCTTGTAGCAGATGACAATTATAAACTCTGAGCATAACGAAGATTGAACGTCTTCAAAAGAAAACTGGTCCAAAATATTTTTAAATTTGTTCTAGAAACCACAAAAGAACCTTGCAGTCGAGCTCCAGATCAAAAAATAGAGTCAAACAACGTAAAAATTATAATTTAACCTAAAGTTTTAATTATTTTTCTGTCCACCAATTAAAATTTTGGTTACCAAAAAAAGTGAATGGAAGAAGTCTTTAAAAATATTTTGAGATATAAATCCCACATTGTTTGTGTTTGGGGATTATAAGGGTTTAAAACTGTGTGTGCTCCCTCAGGTTGTTGTGACTACCACCTGGTAGTCACGCACACGTGAACTTGCCTACCTTTGACCCCTGTCCTCGAGTCACTCGCGACCTGTCATATCCCCTAGTCACCGCTGACTTTAACAATCCGATTTTGCCCTCGTGCTAGCCCCTCGCTCTCCTGCCCCATCCTCGATCTACTGTCACTTGTCACTCTGTATCATCCTCGTGCTAGCCCCTCCCTCTCCTGTCGCTTGTCCTCATATTGTGTGGCTTTCACCGCTCCCCGCATTCACACTGATTCAAAATACTGCAGTTGATAAACCAAATTTTTGCAGAAAATTGTCAAAATTTTGACAAAATTTATAAACTAAATTTTTAAAATTTTAAACTAAAATTATAATTTTACAATTTTTTATTTGAAAACTTAATTTTCCCTACCAAGGAAGAAGTACCATTTGCAAAACCACTCTAAAATGGCCGATGGCAGGAGATCGCAGGACCCTATCAAATATTTCATGCAAGAGATTCATCAGTGGAGGGAAGACCTTACAAATAAGACTCTAACAAAGGAGGAGTTTCACCAATGGAAGGATGAAATTACAAACAATACTATATCAAATATGGATTATGAAACCAAAATAGAAGAAATGAATTTAAATATTGACGCATATAACCACTCTGTTAATATGGTACAACAAAATATGGTACTAATCTAAACTGGCCAATCTATCGAGGTACCAACATACCAAGCACTACTCGAGGGACCACATACGTCAATCCTACCTAGAAATACTAAATTGGATTTTCCAAAGTTTGAAGGAGATGACCCCACCAATTGGATCTATCGGGATGACCAATACTTCTCCCTCTACCAGGTCCCTAAGGCATAGAAGGTTCACATCACATCCTTCCACCTAGAAAATATCACCACCCAATGGTATCAATGGTACGAAAAGACAAATGGCCCCCCTACATGGCTAGAATTTACAAAAAACCTAATGGTACGATTTGGCCCTACTAAATTCGAAGATTTCACGGGAGCCCTTACCAAACTCCGCCAAACCACTACAGTGTGAGAATACCAAGCTCAATTTGAAAAATTGGTAAATCTTACATTAGGGCTAAATGCCTCATTCTTCCAAAGTTGTTTTATCAATGGCTTAAAGGAAGACATTCTATTAGAAGTACAAATGCTCAATCCCACTGACATGATGCAAACTATTGTGTTAGCCCAAATGGCGAAAGAAAAATTCAATAACCAACATCGACTAGGAAACCCATCTAAGGCAGAATCACAAAATACTTACACCACCCCAAAACTTAATCAAATCCTACCAATTAAACGTATCAACCCCGAGGAAATGAAATAACAAAGAGAAAAAGTCCTTTGTTTTCATTATGATGAGAAATATTTTGGATGCAGTTATTCCTTGTCAATCAACCAACAATGGAGAGGAGATCGAGGTAGAAGTAGTGACGGATACACCCGATGATAGCACTCAAGGTCCACTAGAAATTTATTTCAATGCCCTCACCGGTAATTATTCTCCCCAAACTATGAAAGTCCTCGAATCCTTCAAATGACAAAACCTTATTGTGCTTATTGACTCCGACAGTACCCATAATTTCATTGACCCACATGTGGTGAAACAAGTTGACTGCTTTATCCATACTTGCAATAATTTTGAAGTCGTGATTGATAATGGGGGAAGGATCGCTTGTAAGAAGAAATGCCATAATATTAAGCTCACCTTGGGCGATTACACCATGAAACATGACATGTATGCAATTCCCTTAGGAGGATGTGATATTGTTTTAGGAGTACAATGGTTACGAACACTCGAGACTTTCCAATAGGATTTTACGGAATTATGGATGAAATTCACAATAAAGAATCAAATGTATACTCTTAAAGGATTAAAATCAGGCCCTTCTCCACTAGCAAGCTCTCATCGCATGGAGAAAATTATTCGCAACAGAGGCAAGGAAATGGTTGCCCACTTATTTTCTATCCAAGCCACCAAGAAGGCACAAAAAGGGTTGCCCCCTATCATCGTTCTGATCCTACTATTCTTCCTACCTATCCCCCACCAACATTTCCACCTTCAAAATATCCTTGCTTACAAGAATATGACATTAAAATAGTGCAAGAACATGAGCAAATACTACTTGGAAAACATGGAACGAAGCTTCTCCCTTTGAGCTTTGAGGAAAAATCTCTTTTTAAGGAGGGTGGCATGTTAGGATCCTAATCCTAACCATTAATATTATTAATTCACTTATTTTATTTATGGACCATTGTGTCCTTTCACCTCACAACTCTAGGGTAGATATTTATATGCATTCACGAGGGTGTAAATAGGCATCCATCGAATATAAGAAAACATATCTCATTGAGAGCATTGGCAAGATTTCCTCCAGTGAAACAACGATCCATTCAAAGGTGATTTAATACATTTCTTCTTGTTTTTGCATCCAATTCCAACTGTTTACACCATTCATCATTGCTAGGAACCAGGTTCCTACCAAATATGCATAAGCAATATAATATTAATATTATATAAGCAATAATATATTTCAGCAAGACTATGTACCACTTTCATGGGTTTACAATCTAGATTATTAATAAATACACATTTAAAAGTTACAATTTATGCCTATCTCCTTCAAACTTAAGTGGTCTAAAATGATGGAATCATATAGAATCTGGCATTTTCCACTCCATATATTCTTCCACTAAAAATATAACATTATCCTACCTAGGGTACTTTACAAATAATAACTAAAAGCTATGTACAATATTTACCAAAACATATTTTATCTATAGGGAGATTTTCCATTACAATATCTAATTTTAATGACAACCAAGATATACTAAAAATATCTTCTTTGACATACTAATGGTGTCAAAATAACACAAGTTTTAAAAACCTAGAAACTGGTTTATGAGAAGAAATTTTCAAATTCTTTGCAACCTCATGGATGTGGGGTATCTACTTTGATCAAGTTCAAAATGATTAATTATTGTGAATATTACACCACCAATAAGAGTGTTATGTGGTGTCTAAGGTGGTGATAACACATTCTACTAGTACACTTAGAGTTGGTTATTGATAATTATATTACCTGACCTTAACTAATCATATTCTTGTACTATAAATGCAATATTTTCTTGATAATACAATTGTCCAACACCCTATTGATCCAATATGTCGTATCTAAGTAGGATAGAAGCAAATTTAAGAAGATTTAATCTTGGGGGAAGTCAAAACAATGGAGTTTTTTAATTTTATTCATTGCTTTTTATTTTGTGGATACCCAAGCTTGCTTGAAATCTTCCTCATCCTTATAAAGCTCCTTCGTGGCATCAAAACCAACAACTTCTACCCTCATCATATTTACTAGTAAATTTGGCCTGCTCAAGGCATCAACTACTCGATTTGATTTGCCACTTCTATGCTTCAAGACAAATGAATATCCTTGCAAAAATTCGACCCACTTCAGATGCCTTTGGTTCAACTTACTCTTATTATTAATAAACTACAAAGTGTGATTATACGTGAACAAGACAATTTTTTATGTAGTCAATAGTGCCTCCATTTTTTTAGGGATTGAATGATAGCATAAAAATCTTGGTCAAAGACCGAGTATTTTCTCTTTGCTTTATTTAGCTTCTCATTGAGATAGGCAATGGGCTTACCTTTCTAGATTAAAAATCCTCCTATTGTTGTTCCATCTACATCACAATCCACCTGAAAAAACCTTATTGAAATTTGACAAGGCTAGAACTAGTTGCTCGGTTACCTTTTCCTGTAGAACTCGAAAACTATTTTCTATTGTACTTATCCACTTAAATTCATGCCTTCCTCATTTTAAGGTCTTTGTAATCGATGTACAAATCCCACTAAATTTTTTGATAAACTTCCTGTAGAAACTTACTAGACCATGGAAACTCTTCGTCTCAAACTTACTCCTTGGTGATGGCCAATTTACAATGGCCTTAACCTTCTGAGGATTCATTCGCAATCCTCCTGGTGAAATCACAAAATCCAAGTACACCAACTCTTCTTTCATGAAACTACACTTCTTCATGTTGACCAACAAATTCTCTTCCTTCAATATTTGTAAGACCAGTCTTAGATGTGTCAAATGCTCTTCCTTGCTCTTACTAAATATAATATCATCCAAACAGACAACCACAAACTTGCCAAGAAATGGCTTAAGCACTTCATTCATTAACCGCATAAATATACTCGATGCATTTGTCAATCCAAATGGCATTACCAACCACTCATACAATTTGTCTTTTGTCTGGAATGCAATTTTTCACTCATCTCCTTCCCTAATATGGATTTGATGATAACCACTCTTCAAATCTATCTTCGTGAAGTATTTTTCTCCACTCAAGTAGTCTATCAAATCATCCATTTTTGTTAATAGATATTTATACTTTATAGTTATCTTATTGATGGTCCTTGAATCTATACACATTTGCAAATTGCCATTCTTCATCTTTCTTTAGTGCAAGTACAGTTGGTACTGCACATAGTCTCAAACTCTCCCTGATCAACCCCTTGTCTAGAAGCTCTTGGACTTGTCTATTTATTTCTTTATTCTCCATTGGTGTTAGTCTATATGTTTCCTTATTGGGTAAACTCGATCCTGGAATCAAATTGATGTGGTGGCTAATACTCCTTATTGGTGGTAATTCATTCGACAATTCTTTTGATAAAATTTATACATAACCTAGTCCTTTTGGTTTACTATCCCACCCTCTATGGGTTTAGTAATCATTGCAAAACACACCTTCTTCCTTACCATTTCCTTTAAAAATTGCTTTCTATAAATCAAACATGCCTTCGAACCATTGTCCTCTCTTTCATCCTTGTCCTTCAATGGACCCAACACATACTTCCTACCATACTTCATAATCGTGTAGGTGTTTTTCCTACCATCATGTACAACCTTTCTATCAAATTGCCAAGGTCTTCCCAAAAATATATGGCAAGAATCCATAGGCATAATATCACACATGACCTCATCTTTGTAAGATTCAATTTTAGAATTTCACCTAACATTGTTCACTAACTAAAATTTGGTGTCCCTTTTGTAGCCAAGAGACTTTGTATGGATTGGGGTGCTCTATGACTCAACCCTAGTTTCTCTACCTCGGATACGAGATTATATGTAGTCTCATTGTCTACAATAACCTTACAATATTTACCCCTTGATTGCATATTATTCTAAAAAGACTTATCTGAGCAGGTTCGCATTCTCTCTTTTTAGGTTTTAGAAGAACTCTCTTCATCATGAGATATTCTCCTTGTTTTAGCTCCTCCATGTGTCTTGGGGAAGCAACACTTTCCTCATCTACTACTACAACATGGTTCCTAATCTCCTTTTCCTTAATACTACTTTATTGTGCATTTAGACATTCAAATGCTCGATGACCATCCTCTCCACATCTATAACACCTTCCACAAAATCCTATTCCTTCCTCTACCAAAGCTACATCTTCCTCTTGAGAAGTCTTCCCCTCCTCTGGCATTTTGGCTAAATTCATTATGAGAAGTATTAGCTTCTTCTTTGTGTTTTTATTTTCTTCTTCCATTGCTTGCTTTTCCTTGTCCTCATGAGGACCATCCTCTTCCTCTTTGATTATTTTGTTGTCTTCACAACAACTTCTCTTTAGATTTCAAGGCATATTGATAGGCTTCCTCTATCATCCTTATCTTTATCATGTTGACTTCATCCTGTATGAACAATCGTATTCTATTGATATACTTCAAAACCTTCTCCTCGTCATCTTCCACATGATCAGACCGAATGGTGAGCCTATAGAATTCTTGGATGTAATATTTCATAGTCATTTCATTTTGTCTCAAATTCTACAACTTCCTAAAAAGACCTAATTGGTAATCTGACGAGAGGAATTTGACCTTCAACTTGGTGATCATTTTCTCCCATATCCTAATCTTCTCTTTTTCATTTATTTGTATTTCAATTTGAACATGGTCACACCATAAGGATGTGTGTCTTTTTAACTTTGTATAAGCAAATCTCACTCTCTTGGGGTCTACAATTGATTCAAAATTAAAAGACTTTTCCATATCTGTAATCCAATTGATGAGTTCTTCAAAATTTAAAATTCCATCATATGATGGGGTTTCTAACCTTGGCTTCTTGCCCATGTGACGGGGCACTGGGAACCCACACTTCAAGAAACTTGCCTTTTCATTAAAAATTAAAAAAAAATTTACAGGCTTGAATGAAACAGCCCGCAGGCTTTACAATGGCCGAGTTCGGCTCTGTTCTTCCACTGTACCACTCCCCTGTTCTCCGGTCCCCCTCCTCCTATCCTTACCAAAATTTTGGGTTTTTATCGAGGCCTCCGATCCTCCCGGCAATCAATGCCACCACCTAACAGAAATTCCAATTCAAATTTCCCCCCTTGTCGAAGCTTCAAAATTCTCGATCATAAATGGGCCACCGCCCGATCTGCACTGCTGCTCGCATTCATGGTCTTCCTCGACCTGCAACCGCCGTCGTACCCTGTACTGCCGTCTCCTCCATACCGGCCATGCCCTGTTACAGTTGTTTTTCGTAAAACGCATCCGAAAGATGGTTCTCTCCCTTTAATGCACGCGGCTGCAAATTTAAATTCAATGATACGTGGCCTCCATCTTCACTTGGATACACGTATTCTCCCGCGTGCAAAATTTGCCATGCCTCCTCCTGGATGTAAAATATTTCAAACACGTGTCCTTCATAATTTTCAAGCTACACGTGGCTATCCACGTGTTAAATCCGGCCTTGCTCGACCGTCCACCATTCCCCTTTCGGGCCTTACCCTGCTCTTTATTTTCTTCAACTTTCGTGGCTGTCCATTTTTGTGCCACGTGTCGGCCTTTGGTTGGCCGTGATATCGTGACAGGTCGCGAAATCGCGACCTGTCGCGATATCGCGACCGAAAGCGCCTCCTCTACGTCGAGCTCTTTGGGGTCACGAAATCGCGACAAGTCACGATTTCGCGACCCCCTCTTCTCCTTCCGCCTTTGTTTTGAAGACCGTCGCGATATCGCGACGTCGCGATATCGCGACAACTTACACTCCTCCCCGCTGCTTTGCAAAACGGTCGCGATATCGCGACGGAACCCGCCAAACAATACACTGCAACTTTTGGGGTCGCGATTTCGCGACATGTCGCGATTTCGTGACCCCTCTCCCTTTTGCCTTAAAACTTCTTCCAACCAAGAATTGCCCCACAGAACCTTACTCAACACTGAAGTAAATCGATCAAAATGCAAATAACTTAGAAAAGAAACTTGTAAGATGCAAGGTTGTTTTACCGTCTCCGGATGCTCCTGCATCACCATGTTAGCAATTGCCTGGATTAACATTTCCCTTGGGTCCCCTTCTTCTTATTCATTGTGAACTTCTACTTGGTCTACTCCCTCTTCTTCACTGTCACTCACATCTTCGACTTGGATACGCCTCCTCTAGGCAGTTTCTAATGCATCCAACTAAGCAATGATTCCTCTCATCATCTCCACCAAATCTGTAGCTTGAGGCCCTCGCAATATCCCTCTTCCTCGTTGTACCATCTCTCCTTAGGCATGTATCACTCCTTGCTCCTCATAGATCTTTTGGCTTTAATACCAAATGGTGTAGTACAATCACAACACCTCCCCAAAAAGACTCAAACAAATTAATATTTTTTTTCACAATTTAGAAACTAAAAACCATATAATTTGGTTATTTAAAACACAATCGTATGATCAAATGAGCAATCATTCACTTCTATCAATTGTTCAATGTGATAATTGTACAATATATTTTCCAACCATTCAACTTAACAATCGTAAAATAGCTTGACAACATACAATCTAGGTAATAATCATTCAATCTAGGAAACCATACAACCCTATCAAAAATTGTACAATCCAAGCAACCTACAATACAGATAACCATATAATCCTATCAACAATTGTACAACTCAAGTAACTTTTCAGTATAGGTAACTATATGATCCAGGCAATTGTACAATCATATCAACAATCGTACAACTCCAGTAACCACTTAGTCTAAGCAACTGTACGAATTTAGACAATTGTACCATAATTGGGTGATCGTTCAATTCAAGAAATCATACAATATTGATAGCAATCTAATAATTTAAGCAACTATTCATTTGTATGATCACTTCTTAACTAATGCAATTTTTATCGCACAACTATACGATTCCAACCCTGACCCTAACTATGTGTTCCTCTTCATAAAATTATGTAGTTTACTTCTCGCTCATAATACCAAAGTGGAATTGAACCTTACGAGATAAATAATTATTCTATAAACTATTGCATCCAATTTTCTTCATTCCCAATCTAGTTCTAAAATGAGCATCAACTCCTCTTTGCATTATAAAATCCATTGCACTACAACTTGAAAGCAACTTCTCAATTATTTAATCCTATTTGGTATCTCGGATGATGTTCTTGCCTGTTGAAAGTTATTTCAATGGCTCTACTTTCCTTTCTTGCTGGTATATGCCTTCACCATGTTTCATTCTCCTCTCACTCAACAGGCTTCTTAGGTTCTAACACCAATACCACGGTTCTTTTTGTTGGACTGCAACGTTCTCTGGAATCCTGCGCACAAACAAAACAACAAAACACTCGTAATACCAAATATGTAATTTACATCAACAAGTACCACAAGGGCAATTGACTAAAGAAGCTTTTATTTATTTATTGGAATCACAAAGCCAATTCGAGACCTCATGTTCCTCTCTTCACTAGCCTACTCTTAGACAAAAGCATACAATTTATAATTCTAGTTGCACAACAGGTGAACTGTTGGCTTTTCATTTCCACAATTGTTCATCTTTTAGATATTGTCAAGATGCTCCCACATAAAAAATAATTTATTTAATCCAACTTCTACTATAATATGATTTCTTTTATTCGTCTTAAAGTATATATCATGACAAAAAAATTCATCTCTTCCTTAGTTATCTTGTTGTTCTTGTCTAATAACATAACAATTATAGAATCAAATGCAATATTTTTATAATCCAGTTATTGATCTAGTTTTCTTTATTAATATTTAATATTAATGGATTGTGGAAAATATTTTGAAATACACATGACAACACATATTCGGGTATATACAACATAATTATGCTCCTTAGTAGTTGGTCCCTTCTGGATAAACTCCCCTAAAATATTACCAATATTCTTCAAAGTCTCCTTATTGATAAGTTGATATAGAACTCCTTAAGGGCTTGTGCTCTCTAAAGACAACAAATTTTCCTAGTAGAGAATTAGAGCATGGTTAATTGTTATTTTTGTTTACTGCTCAATCGTCCTACTTCCCTACGTGGAAGTCCTTTTCAATTTTCTTTAATCTGTTTTTGGCATTTCTCTCTGTTCTCCCCTGGTGGTTGTGGAGCTAGGGCTTGGAAGCTCTGTTGGTTTCTTGTTTGTGTGCTGCTAGTTTGGCTGTGTTGGATTTTTGACCCTCGGCCAATCTCTTTTTGGCCTTGGCTTGTCTTGTAAAAGGTTCGGGGATCATTTCAAAACCCCTTCTACTTTTTATCAAAAAAAAATCCTAACCCATACTAGAAGTTTTTTAAAAGTTTTTTCATTAAAAAATTTCATTCTATAATCTTAAATATAAGTCATCTCTTTCCCTCAGCCATGGGTCATCATTCATTAATTTATTCTTAATTTCTATAAGTCATCTCTTTCCCTCAACCATGGGTCATCATTCATTAATTTATTCTTAATTTCTAAATTAGAAAAGATGATGAGAAAAATTCCTTTCCAAATAAAATTCATAGAGTAATTTGAATCTAAACCACACTTCCATTTGATCCAATTTTAAATATTAAAAAAGGAGTCTAGTGTTCATGGAACACACATATTAATCTTTTACTTTTAAAAACCAATATATCATGTTTGATGAGATCATCCTTAATATTCACTTTTGGTATAACATCCATTGTCTACATAGGGATTACCATAGATTTTCTCTTACTCAAATCCCCAACTAGGGCTTTCATTCTTCCAATTAAGGTATCCTTACATTGAATTAAGGATTTTATGAATGATTTTTTTTTCATGCTACCTAGTTTTTCCTTATAAAAATCCTTTATTTTTTAATTGTTAATATATATATATATATTAACCAAGAAAAAGTGAGGCTCACTCCTTATTAAACCCACTTCTTGCTCGCACTTACTACTTATTTGCACTTGCTCCTTGATATTCCTCAAAAGTTTGAAATTAAAAAAAAAAAATTAGGGATCACTCATTTCTAACCCTTCTCCCTACTCTCACATGTTGTAACAAATCTTATTATTATAAAAATGTTTATCATGATATAAAATTTAAATTAAAATAATGTGTACTACACATTACTTTTATTTATCATAATTTCATAATACTTTAAAAATAACATATTATTCAAAATTAAAAAAATCTATTAAGATAAATTATCCTTACACTTTAATAAATTAGTGATATGAGACATCCACACAAAGTTCTAATAGTCATGCCACATCCAAACTTTGTATTTTGTATAAAAAAGAAATATTATATTAAAAGAAATAATATGATAAAAAGTTGCCAATTATTATATAAAAATCTTTGTTCATTTACAATACATCTAAAAAGGTATGGTATAAATGTGGAAATAGTCAAGTGCCACCCCTTTGAAAATCATGAAGTTTTATCACATATATTATTATATTAGAAACCATTGTTCATTATCTAAAAAGGTTTGTTATAAATGTGGAAATAGTGTCACGAAGTTTTTCACATTTAGAAATTATTGTATACTTCTTATACATATTTATTATGGGGATTGAATCGAGGTCACATTACCGATAATGTAAGTGGCATTCTTGTCGGTAGACCACACTCACGATATTATGGGGATTGAACCCGGGTGACATCACTGATAATGCAAGTGGCGTCCTTGCCGGTAGACCACACTCACGAATCACGATATTATGGGGATTGAACCCGGGTCACATCACTGATAATGTAAGTGGCGTCTTTGCCGGTAGACCACACTCACGAGTCACGATATTATGGGGATCGAACCCGGGTCGCATCACCGATAATGCAAGTGGCATCCTTGCCGGTAGACCACACTCAACCGATAATGCAAGTGGCGTCCTTGTTGGTAGACCATACTCAACCGATAATGCAAGTGGCGTCCTTGCCGGTAGACCACACTCACAAAACAAACTGAACCGATAATGCAAGTGGCGTCCTTGTCGGTAGACCACACTCAACCGATAATGCAAGTGGCGTCCTTGCTGGTAGACCACACTCACAAAACTTCAACCGATAATGCAAGTAGCGTCCTTGCCGGTAGACCACACTCACAAGTTTTGTGAGTGTGGTCTACCGGCAAGGACGCCACTTGCATACTTCAACCGATAATGCAAGTGGCGTCCTTGCCGGTAGACCACACTCACAAGTTTTGTGAGTGTGGTCTACCGGCACTCACCGGCAAGGACGCCACTTGCATTATCGGTTCAGCTCATGAGTGTGGTCTACCCGCAAGGACGCCACTTGCATTATCGGTGATGTTCGTGAAACTCGTGAGTGTGGTTTACCGGCAAGGACGCCACTTGCATTATCGATGATGTGACCCGGGTTTAATCCCCACGATGGATGCTACCTGAATTCAATCCCCACGACAAACGACTCGTGAGTGTGATCTACCGGCAAGGACACCACTTGCATTATCGGTGATGTGACCCGAGTTCAATCCCCACGACGGATGCTACCGAATTCAATCTCCACGACAAACGCGTATAAAATATATATATTTTTTTATTTTTATTTTTATTTTTATTTTGGGTTATGAATGTGGAAATACTCAAGCACAACCTCTTTGAAAATGATGAAATTTTATCACGAGGATTTTTTTTATAAATGCAATAGTTGTGATAGTAAGATGTTAGAAATCATCAATTCCGGTTTTAATTTTAATTATATAATATATTTTAAATATAATATATAATGTATAAGTATTAAAGTGTTATTATTTTTTAATAAATTATATGTGGTTTTTTATGAGTTTGTTTTGTTGTGTTCGTTCGTCCTTCTCGCAAGGCGACAGGCGGTGTGTGAGAGGGTGCGGCTTATTATGGCTGTCCTCTTCGATCCTTTCCTGTCATGTGCCCAACAGGTGCGTCGAGGCTCTCCAAGTGCACGTCCCTGGTAATTTTGACGTCGGAAACGCCGTCGTCGCGTTTGTTCCTTGCATCGATTTCCTCCTTACACTCATCGCAAGGCCACCCATGGTGGAGTCCATTGTTTTATTGTGAGAAACCTCTATGACCGATGCACAGGGCTGAGCAATCTCCTCCCAACCATGACCCCTCGTAAAGTCGAGAGCTATACTTATCAATAGAGAATTTAACACAAAGCCACCACACACCCACCCCCTCACACACTCATCTACGCCACGGTTTGAACCTTGGACCTCCCGAAGAAGAGCCAAAGCCCGAACCGTTGCGCTGCAGTTGACTTCATTTTTATCAAAATATTAAAATATTTTTTCATGTTCAACATGCTTTTTATTATAAATAATTTTTATTTCTTTTTCTTATTATTTTTCAACTTTCTTGAAGTTTTATGTGTGTGGGATTCCTCACCCCTATTAACATCGAGTTTGGGCATGTGTGTGGGGGGTTGGCTCTCTTGCTTTCTAATCGGTTAATGTGATGATGCAAGTCTAGTGGTATATTCTATGATTGGAATTTCTTTTCACCTTAATACCTATTTATTTATCTGTTGGTCAAGAATCAGCCTTAGGTATGAAATGTTTCATTCATGCGACCTAGACCCGACCAACATTGAAAGGCCGAGAGGAAGAAATGCCTCTCGTGCCAATCTCCAGAGAGGGTTGGTTCCCCTTCTATTCTAACTTGGGGGTTTGAGATTAAGGAACAGGAAAGAGATTATAAATGACTGAAAGAGATGGGAAATATGGCCTCAAGCCAAGTAGAACAGGGGTGATGGACAAGCAGCATGATAACTTAATTGTACGTTGAATCAAATAGCACTCAACACAAAGAACTAACAGAAATTAAAACCAGACATCTAACATGTGTAATCTCCAAAATTATTCTAGCGTTCACCCTCTATCGGGAGTCAAATCCAGACATAGAATTATAACCCACAGACAAAGTAGAGAATTTAATAGAAATATAAGATAGAAGACATACACATAAAGAGAAGTCCAGAATTAGAGCCAAATATTCTCTGTATTGATAGCAAAATTCAAGTTACAGCAAGCCTCTAGCAAAACGTCCATCATATTACATTGAAATTATTGGCTTTTATAGAGAATTATGTTGCTTGAAACATAAATGCACACCCACAAAACATCGCGGTGGTAGGAAAGATAGGATTTGAGAAATAAGCACTCATCAAACAGTAATGATGCATGGCCTGAAATTGAGTGACTCGCTGAAATGCAGCTGCGAATCATCAATGTGCTTACATGGTTAGCTTGTTGGTGCCATCTCCTTAGAACCTCTTCAACGGAAGATCGGATTCTGAAATCCGGGCAAATCAAATTTGGAAGCTTCTTCGATCGACTGCAATTAAACTGGCGAGGGCGCACCTTTTTCCGCCACTGAGAAGCGTCTTTGGGGGATTCGGGCTGAGGCAAAAGAGTTAGACTGGTGCTTCATAGATGCAGGCCCCACTTGGTTTTGCTATTTTCTAGCCCGAAATGGGATTGCACTCACAGACTAAGGTGAAAAATGTCTTTCTGCCTTGGGAGTAGCACTGGCGTGGAAAAGTCAAAGGTCGTTTCTCCCTTGGCCCAAAATGGCCTTGCGCTTGAAAATTGGAGCGAAACACCTTGCTGTCCTTGGGAGATGCATTGGTGTTGAAAATTCAAAGGTCGTTTCTCCCTTACTTGGCCCGAAATGGCTTTGCGCTTGAAAATTGGCCCGAAAATGATTTTTGGTGGTACAACTTCCCGAGGCCATAACTTTTGATCCGTTGACCCGATCGCCTATTGTACTATATCGTTGGAAAGCTTAAGAAAATATCTACAACAATGAAATATCTAAAGATCATTTCATCCAATTTATCATCCTCTTTTAGGGCCCGCGAAAATGCCAACACTTTTGCATGTGTTTCGCTGATTTAAAGCTCCAAAGGGATTTCGCTGGCGAACTCCAAGAAGATGATTTCGCTGGCGAAGTGCGTTTCACACTTAGGCAAAATTTTGTCAAAATTTAATGTGGCAAAAATGCCAACATTTATGGCGGCTCGCGGGGTATTTAGCTTGTCTGAATGCAAATCGACCCTAGGGCCTTTATCCATTGGGCAACAAAGTCACAACAAAACGCAGACACAAGAAAATATAAACAAAAAGAGTACCTTCCACTTTGAGTCAGCCAGATCTGATGATGCCAAATCACACCACTTTGAGCTCTCCCCACCTTATTTATCAATCGGCCTATTTACATTATTTACACAAAATTTTGCGACATGATTGGCATGCCGCCACCATAAAATTGGCGTTGGGCGCCTACCTAGTGAATCTGCAGTGTTCGAACTAGATCTGATTGTACTTCAGTTGATCTTTGAAGTTCGGTTGGCCTCTTACCAAAGTTTGCTAGGTTACGAACAAGATGCAACGTGGCAGGTTATCATGCATGCCAGTACTCATACAATTAATGAATAATGTGGCAAAGAGATTTACCACATGGGAGCCTTCTTCGAGTACTGGTTGTGGTGATGGCTGGAGCCAATGCCACCACTTTAGAGAGTCCACTGGCTGCGGGCTCTTGAGTATGGGTTCCTCTAACTCCTTAATGTGATAACAGGATTTTTTTGGCGATAGCCCTTCTGTCAGGATCTCCTCAAGATCAGCCTCCTGATGAGGCATGCTTATTGGGTTTTGGCTAAATACTTGCGTGCTATGCTCAGGGATACAAAAAGGATGCAAAAATGTGCCCTCTTTGCTCTTAGAATCTGCCACTTGAGCCTGTTTCCCTTCTTGGTCCATCTCCTGATGGAAATTGCAAGCGACCATATTGTTCATTACTGGAGTAGTGCTTGCATATTCGCTTCAAACTTGGATGAGATCCACCTCTTGTGCTCCACACAACTGCGTTCCAGGTCTTCGCACAGTTTGAGGGATTTGCCATTGTGAGTACTATGCAAGACAAACGGGAGCAGCAACTATCGAAGAGAGTGATAGAAAGCCAGTTTCTCTCCATTGTATTTTTCCTGGTTGGAGCAGGAGTCTCTTTGCTTGTACTGCCTCCTGAAAGAGTTGAGGGAATATCTGTTTCCCAAATTGCAGTAGGAGGAGGCTTATGTCCAGGTGGAAATCTTGAACATAGTAGAGGTGGGCTTGGGTGGGTGTCGATCGGATCTTCTCTGGAATTCTCCTCCAACTCCTCCAAAATCGGACATTGAAGTCTGTGATGCTCTCTAGAGGTGCTCTCGTGATGGTGGAGAGGTGCATCAAGAGTTGAAAGGGATCCTGAGAGCCATCAAATGTGTCGACTAGTGCTCCTACCAAGTCCGCCCATGAGTAGATACTCTTATGCTCGAGTATTTTGTACCACTGCAGTGCCCTTCCTTCCAGAGACAAGACCATAAGTCTGATCATGACATCTTCGTGGGTTATGCCATGGAGGGTCGCTAGAGCAACAACATCTTCAAGGTGCTCTTGGGCCATTCCCTTAGTGCCATTGTATTTCGTTAGGGTCTTCAGGGCACTTTTAGGAATCTCATGCCGACTTTGGAGATTCAAAGGGCCAGGATCATCCTAGCTGGGATAGCATACCTGTGCCATTATAGCAGTGGTATTGAGAGATCACGGTCCTTGCCACTGAGTCAGAGTTGCTAGGTGAACATTCTTTTCTCCACTTGTGAGGTCAAGGTTGCTCACCAAACCTTGGGTCCTTCGGGGTGTCTTCGTTCAGCACAAAAGGCGTCCATCGATCATGAGATCTAGATCTTCAACTCAATAGAGTCGCTAGGTGATTTTTCCAGATGAAGGCAAGCCAGAGATTCACCAAACTCGGGCTCCCTTAAACTATGGGGACTGATTATCTCCGTTATAGAGACTATCATCCCATCGAGCGTGCTAGAAACTGTTGGTCAAGAATCCGCCTTAGGTATGAAATGTCTCATTCATGTGCCCTAGACCCGGCCAACATTGAAAGGCCGAAAGGAAGAAATGCCTCCCATGCCAATCTCCAGAGAGGGTTGGTTCCCCTTCTATTCTAACTTGGGGGTTTGAGATTAAGGAACAGGAAAGAGATTATAAATGACTGAAAGGGATGGGAAATATGTCCTCAAGCCAAGTAGAACATGGGTGATGGACAAGCAGCACGATAACTTAATTGTACGTTGAATCAAATAGCACTCAACACAAAAAACTAACAGAAATTAAAACCAGGCATCTAACATGTGTAATCTCCAGAATTATTCCAACGTTCACCCTCTATCGGGAGTCAAATCTAGACATAGAATTATAACCCACATACAAAGCGAAGAATTTAATAGAAATATAAGATAGAAGACATACACATAAAGAGAAGTCCAGAATTAGAGCCAAACGTTCTCTGTATTGATAGCAGAATTCAAGTTACAACAAGCCTCTAGCAAAACGTCCATCCTATTACATTGAAATTGCCAGCTTTTATAGAGAATTCTGCCACTTGAAACATAAATGCACACCCACAAAACATCGCAGTGGTAGGAAAGATAGGATTTGAGAAATAAGCACTCATCAAACAGTAATGAGGCATGGCCTGAAATCGAGTGACTCGCTAAAATGCAGTTGTGAATCATCAATGTGCTGACAGGGTTAGCTTGCTGGCACCATCTCCTTGCTAGAACCGCTTCAACGGAAGATCGAATTCTAAAATCCGAGCAGATCAAATCTAGAAGCTTCTCTGACTGACTGCAATTAAACT
Organism: Wollemia nobilis; assembly: GCA_028583015.1. NCBI lineage: Eukaryota > Viridiplantae > Streptophyta > Pinopsida > Araucariales > Araucariaceae > Wollemia > Wollemia nobilis. The sequence goes on from JAQPPZ010000103.1 coordinate 5,175,558, forward strand.
AGCAAGAACACACCTTTTTCCATCGCTGAGAAGCATCTCTAGGGGATTCAAGCTTAGGCATAAGAGTTATACTAGAGCTTCACGGATGCAGACCCCACTTGGTTTCGCTATTTTCTAGCCCGAAATGGGCTTGCGTTCACAGACTAAGGTGAAACTGCCTTGCTGCCTTGGGAGTAGCGCTAGCATGGAAAAGTCAAAGGTTGTTCCTCCCTTGGCCTGAAATGGCCTTGCACTTGAAAAATGGAATGAAACACCTTGCTATCCTTGGTAGATGCGCTGGCGTTGAAAATTCAAAGGTCGTTTCTCCCTTACTTGGCCCGAAATGGCTTTGCGCTTGAAAATTGGCCCAAAAATGATTTTTGGTGGTACAGCTTCTCGGGGCCATAACTTTTGATCCGTTGACCCGATCGCCTATTGTAATATATCGTTGGAAAGCTTAAGAAAAGATATACAACAACAAAATATCTAAATATCATTTCATCCAATTTATCATCCTCTTTTAGGGCCCACAAAAATTCCAACACTTTTGCATGTGTTTCACTGATTTAAAGCTCTAAAGGGATTTCGCTGGCGAACTCCAAGAAGATGATTTTGTTGGCGAAGTGCGTTTCACTCTTAGGCAAAATTTTGTCAAAATTTAATGTGGCCAAAATGCCAACACTATTTATTTGACATCATTTTTATTAAGATATAAAATCTCAGTCAATAAATTCCTCCTAAAATGTGAAATTCATCAAGATGAAGAGCCATTCATTAATTATCGGCTACGTAAAAGCCATTTACTAATTATCTACTACCTAATTTTCTCCTATATATATATATATATATATATATATATATATATATATATATATTAAAGTGTTATTTTTAATAAAAATGCGATTGAAACAAATCCTACCCATATTACATCATCACCACAAAGTGGTATTACAAGTTGGATATTTAAGCATGTATCCTTTGGCAAGATTCTAGCCAAGGTCTCCTCCTTTAAAGTCAAGGGATCTAAGTGATTGAAGCAAGATTCTAGCCTCGGTCTCCTTCTTTAAATTCAAGGGATCTAATTGGTTGAGCTAATACCATTGATATTAAAGTATTATTTTTAATACTGTATTTTTTAATTATATTATCTTTATAATATTGGATATGGGTACAAACATGAACAATGAAACAAAAACCTTAGCTATCAAATAAACTTATATTTGGGCAGTAAGATAAGGTTATAGGAGGATAATCATAGAATCAAATTCTCAAATCTTGGTAGGAGCTCTAGATTGCATGAGGAACTTTGCTTTGGAGATGTGGAGGTTGAGGATTCTTATTACCCAAATTAAGGAGTTGTGGAGGGAATTGGATGATGTGATTACGATTTATGTGGGTAGAGCTCTGAATAAAGTGGTAGACTTCTTGGCTAAGACGAGTACTGAGAAGGAGGTCAGGGTTCAATGGCACAGTGGCATGGTTGTTGAGGATGAGGGGATTAAACAGGTTGGTGAGTAGATCGAATGTTTGGCTAATTTGGACAACCATTGTAGACATATGGTTTAGGAGATTTGGCTTCAATGCAAATCTCCTTTTAATATTATACTCAAAAGTGGTTAGTTCTTAGGATCTTGGGTTTTAAAGTTATGAAAGTTTGTTGGAAAGTTCAAATGAGGAAACAAGTGCTCTTGTTGGCTAAGGCTGAAAGGAGTCTCGTCCTAACTTGTAAATTATCTTGTTTTAATATAAAATTTCCATATTATTTTTCAAAAAATATATATCTTTATAATATTACAATTTGTTTTTTTTTTCAATTTATAAACTTAATCAAAAATTTACTTATAACAAAATTAGTTAACATCATCAACCCATTTTAATTTTTATTGGAACCAACAATTATATTCAATAAAAAGGGATTTGGAAAGATCACAGTTTGGGGCGCAAGGCCACCCAAACGATCAAAACCAGAACCAACCCCTAAAAGGATGAATAAACAACATAACTAAGCATAGAAAAAGAAACTAGAGTAAAAAACTAAACTGTAGAACTGTAACTCTAGGCACCAAGTAGACTTATTGCTCTGCCATCCTGTGTCTGTTCAAAGCCAACGCCCCAAAGTTATTGGAATTGTTGAGTCGAATGGGTGAAATTACTTTTCGGGTAGACTGTCTCCATCTTCTTTCCCCTATCAAGGACTACGAGAACGTCGAAACCACACAGAAAGGGAGGAGTCTTTAGATTTTGCTTTCTCTGTAGGAACCGCCAATTCCATCAATGATGGTTCTACATCCAATGACATATCCTCATCGCCACTAAGATACTCCAACACACTGTAGTTGTTGGATGAATCAGGAACATAATTGCTCAACTGAACACTTGTCATATGAAGTCGCTTTTCAGGAGTGACATTTTCTTCTACAGATCCCCTTCTCTGGCTATGGGAGCACTTTACGCTAGCAAGGGGGAATGTTCTAGAATATTGGCCAGTTGGGAAGATTGTGAAGCAACCACTATTGCATCCCTTGGGTATGAATCTATTGAGACTAAGGAGCCTCATTGTTGGTAGTTTCAACTGGGAACCAACTTTTTCCTTTTCATACCCTTTTTCTATCGGCTTTGAGACATGTGTTGACTTGGACTGTGTACCTTTAGAAGCAACCAAACGTGCATTTTTATGCCCTCCCACAATCGTCCAACCATCCTCCTAAGGTTGAGGAGTGGATGCACTCGGTGTGGTGGGGCTCTGCTTGTCCCTATTATGCGACATCAAGGGACAATCTCTGATCTTGTGTATTAAATATTGGCACCGAAAATATGTGTTGGGTAAATTAATGTAGAGGACCCATTGGGATAGCACAATGTCACCAACTTGTATGTCAATAGTCTCCTTGAGATCTTGAGAAATATCAATCTCGATGCAAACACATTTTTTAGGATGTGCATGGAAAAATTTGTCCGCCTCCACCAAAATGACATGTTCTAGAGGGGCTACTATGCGACTGAGAAAGGGCCACAAAGGTAGAGGGAGTCCTGGGAATTCCACCCACATAGGGACTTTGGTAGATCTTTTCTAAAAAATATAAAAATCACGAGTCCAAGGAGAAAAAACAAGGAGAGAGCTTCTCATGTACCAGGGCTATGCTCGTAAATTGCCTTAGCATTGGTTTTTTTCGTAAAGTAAAACAAAACAAAAAACAGTTTTGGACCATTGTTAGTTTGACTCCACGAGAAATTTAAGTTGCGTTAACTCGAGCCCTAAGGGAAGACTCATCAGGGATGTGTCCAATGAAATACTTGACAAGGGTGAATGATTCTAAATAGTGACATGCAGAATCAAATTCAAGCAATGGAAGAATTACATCAAGAGAACAAGGGTTACCTTGTGGACCATTCTCAACACAAACCTGCACAGTTGGTTGAGAGGAGCCATTATCGCATGCATTCCCTTCTGTGGTGCCAATGTTGTGCATTGCTCTACCAGGATTAGAGAGACCATATCGATACTCAAAACCCTAACCCAATCTCCATCACTTGTCACAGTTAATTTTAGTTTTACCTCAGTTAAAATTGTTTTCATAATTTTTTATAATTTAATTTTTTTTTTATGAACACACACCCACCCTCTCACACTCACCCACGCCACGGTTTGAACCTTGGAAACTATTTTTTTTTTATGAGCACACACTCACTCCCTTGTATTGTTTTATTTATTATATTTTATAAATTTAAATTATAATCTTAGGGGGACAGCGCAAGGGTTCGAGCTTTGGCTCTTCTTCGAAGGTCCAAGGTTCAAACCGCAATGCGGATGAGTGTGTGAGGGATGGGTATGTGGTGGTTATGTGTTAAATTCCCTATTGATAAGCATAGCTCTCGAATTTAGAAGGGGTCATTGTTGAAAGAAGTCTGCTCAACCTTATACATTGGTCGTAAAAATTTCTCGCACTAATCAAATAAAAGAAAATTTTATATAAATAATTAAATAATATATTATAAATATAATACTTATAATGATTATTATATCCTATATTTAAATGTTTGTTTTATTTTTGTAAATGCATGTATATTAGCTATGTTGGAACTCAAAGATTAGATTTCACACTAACATTTACTCTCTCCTTTGGCATTTTGGAAACTCGCCTCCATACATACCAATAAATTAAAAAGGTTTCACAGATTTTAAAAAATCATGTAATATTAATATTTATATATGTAACAAAATAAATTAATTAATAAAAAAATTATAAAAATAATATTAATACAATGATTTTTTAAACAAGATCACTTACACACATGTATATATTTTATTGCAGTTTGAACTTAAGTTTTGATAAGGAAAACCCAAAACCCAAACCACTAAGGTGTTTATAATAAAAAAAATTATGAGAAGGTATAAATATATTTTTTGTTATTTTAAAATATAATTTTTTTTTTGATACATAAGGGAGTTGGTTACATCCACACTTTTTTTTGGTAACTGCCAAGTACAGGGTTCAAACCATAGAGGTTGTCCTCAACAAGTCTATATCACCTTGTTATTTTATAAACTGGTATGAAGAGGACCACTGGTTGCTTAAGATTTTCATCGCCAGTCTAACGTATACTCAAACCTTTGCAAACAAGCATGTTCCAAGGTTTGAACCTAAACACTTATGCCTGACAAACAATTACCAATCCACTAACTTTTTAAAGCTAAAATATATAATTAATGTATCAATATATAAAATATTTAATATCAAATATTAAATATTATAATATCATATATATATATATATATATAAATAAAATAATAATTATATTATATGAATAAGTCATTTGTAATATGGAGAGATTGTCAAATAAAACATTTATAGATATCTTAAATCACTAATTCGTAAAACTTGTGCTCCCGCAAGTTTAGAATTTACTTGGGAAAAGAGCGATCAAATAAGTTGTAGAGAAAATTGTTAAAATAATCTAATTTGTTTCTTGAGGGTCAACTTGGAAATAAGTTCGCATTTAGCCTATAAAGGTGGAAGAATGTATCAAATGGGATTATATCTCTTATAGGCATTGTTTACTTGTATATGGATAAGCAAGAGTTTAAAAATGTTTTTTTTTTTTTTTTTGGTTATATTTGAGTGTTGGTCATAATCAATTTATTTCGTCATCGTGGGTTTGACGCACACTTTAGAGGATTATGATCAAACTATTACCTTTGCAAACAGATTGCCCTTGAGGTTTGAACCTGGATGTCTTCTTGGTAAATGCCTGATCAAACAAGCACTTACCAATCCACCTAACCCTCGGATGTTTTTTCTTTAAAATTTTAGGTTAGTATGAGAAACCCCTACGACCAACGCACAGGGTTGAACAATCTCCTCTCAACCATGACCCCTCGTAAAACCAAAAACTATGCTTATCAATAAGGAATTTAACACACAACCTTTATATCCCCTTTTGCATCGCTGAAGTTCGAACCATGAACCAATAAAATCCGCCTTTTTTATTTGAAGAGTCTAAAAATATGTGTATGTTTCAAAGCATTAACCTAACTTAAAAACAAAAATTAAATGATCATAAATAGTTTCGAACAATCGTGATGTTTATTTTGAAAGAGAAAGTTAATCAAGTTGGACGAACAGGCATCAATTTTTCAAATCATTGCCGAATGATCTTTATTTTGAAAGAGAAAGTTAATCAAGTTGGATGAACAGCATCAATTTTTCAAATGATTGCCGAATTAATCAGTAAAGGTGAAAGAGGAAATAGAATAATATATATATATATATTTACAAGACATCCAAGTTTCTATTTAAAAATAAAAAAATATAAAATAATTATAAATAAAAACTAAATATAAAGGAACAGGTATCAATTTTCCAATGAATGGTCAATTAACCTACAAAGGTGAAAGATGATATGCAATCAAAAAGATTCTTTCTATGAGACATCCCCACTACAAAGAAGAAAGAGGTTCTAACAAACACTTTAGTCAAAGAAATTTAAACTAAATATTTAATTTTTTATTATTTTGAATTATATTTAAAATTTATTTTTTAAAAGAGTAAATTTGTTTTTGTTAAATAAAATTAATTCAATTAATTATATTCTTCAACTTTCAAGAAGAAACTTAAGTTTGAATATTATCTTATAATTTTTAAACTATTCTAATACCACTTTGTGGTCTTGATGCAATATAGGTGAAGTCTATTCCAATATTATATAAGCAATTAAAAAAAAATGCATGTGACTATGGATAATTTACCAATCCGTTTATGAATTATTTTACAAAGACAAAATCTTGTGTAAGATATCCTCCATCTAAGGAGTTAGAGAACACAAGAAAGCTCACATAGACCTTTGTTTAGTTTCTCCTAGTTGGATAATTCTCAAACAATGGGTGAAAAAATGTATTGAAGGTCATCTATTCTCCTTAGTTGTGGTCAAGGAATTGGATCAATCCCTTAATTATTTATGTTTATACTTAACAATGACAATTGGCTTTCAACTACCTCTTTATCAAACAAATCCATAGTAATTAAAGTAATTGTTATTATATTGACAAACACATTCATTAATAGACTTATGCAACTATTTAGCTAAATGATGGCAAAAATGGCATGCAACGTAGCAATTACTAACTTAACCAAAAATTTTCATTATGAACTTTTACTTAAAGGACTCACATCTATTACAAGTAGAGAACATAAAATGTCTCATTATAGTACTAAAGACAATCTTAAGATACATTGTCATTAAAATATGAATTCAACATAATTGTCACATGTTCTTTCTTTGCATGACAATTAGCAAATACAAACAAGTTGTATGAGTAGTCATGGTGAATACTCTTTAAAGGACTTCAACCAACAATGGCGTTATACATGCAAATAGCAGTCAATTTAAGAGTTTGTTCATTATTGCTACTTCATTATAATATATATTGCAAATGCTTTTCCAAGCCTTCTACCATGTTGAAGGGACACTTCAAGAAGAAGATGAAGAAGAGCTAATTAGATAAATGCCATGTGGTCATGGAAATCTTTAGGGTGAAAAACATGTCACAACTTTCATGGAGAATTGCATATGCCAAGTGGAGTGGTGGGATATTTAAAGTATTAGTTGCAAATGAAAAGGATTTATTGTCAAATGTTTGCAAGGATCATGTAAATATTTAACAAAGAGAATATAGGACTTGAATTGATAGATCACAAGCAATCTCAAATGATGGAAAGTTGAATCTCTATGTATTACTTAATCTAGGTTAAAGGATACCTCTTAATTTATATGTGATGCTAATAATATCACTTCAAGATATTGACAAAATATAACAAATTTAATATTTCTTCATAAAGTCCAAGAGTTTTTTTACTAATAAAATAAAAAATTTAAATAATAATACTAAAGAAACCATATCCTTCTTTTCATCTTTTTATACTTTGAGATCCAAATCAATAATGCACTCCAATTAATCCAATTTTTGTACTAGACGTATATCTTGGGTTTTAGTTCTTTTTAATAATATACTCAAACTAACTCCTTAACTCCAATTTAACCTAAATCCTCTATAATTGAGATGAAATGTAGTACCTACATATATGCCAAACTTCCCATTCCTTCTTCCAAACATGAACCCATTTCTCATGTTTAGGATTTCTATTAGACCATTAAAACTCACTTTATTTATATGCATATGATAATGATTCAATAGAAGGCAACAACCTATGGATAACAAATATAATTTTTTAAAAGTTGGTTTTATGGGATTAAAATGGTTTTTACTTATATTAAAATAATAATATAATTATATAAATACATTTAACATTAAACTAAAAAAATAAATTTAAATTTTTAATAAATAATAAATTATTTTCAATGACAATTTAGCCATAATTATCAAAATTGCTTTATAATGCAATATAAAAATTAAAAAACATTCTCTAATTTCTATTAATATCGTATTCAAGTCCTTTTCGATTGACATGCGGAAGAAACCCCTTCGAACTCATAATATTTGTTAGGGTTTTTGTCGTTATAGTGTCAAGTCCCTACACATACTTTAACATCATCAAATGCCTATTTATAACTTTTTAAATTTCAAATTACCTATCAAATTCGGAGCTTACTATTTTCTTTTCCCGGTTAAGAGGTTCGTTCCTCCTTTCCATTTTAAAATCGCCCTAACACGAAAGCTACACATGAGGTGATTTCGAAGCGTCCCATTGTGTGGGATCCACACGGTTCGCGATCACGCCCACGAGGTTGGAATATATCTCTGTCATCCAGAATAGATTTTCGACACCATTCCAACATTTATGATTGTACAACGGATGCTATTTAGAAAGTGCGTGTCCCCACTCCCTTAAATTCACGTGGTAGGGATAGTACCTCTTAATATTGCTATTGATGTGACTTTAGAATGTAGCAATAAGTGCCCAGGTTTAAATATTCATAACTTCCAAACCATCTTCTGGTCCCTATTACAGGTTGGGTAGTTTAATTTGGAAAGCCACCTCAAACATTTCATTCAAATTTTTGTGCATTGCTACTAAAATGCCATGGTTAACATTCCCATGAAAGTTTATGCCACTAGACCGTTTGGCTTTTCGTTCACGCAAGCTCTCTGCCACAATTAGTAATGCACGTCAGATATGGACGACTGTTCGGGTACTGTTATTGACGCCTTTCCTGGTGTAAAATGGCCATTCGTATTCCACCCGTGCGTTACAAATACAAATAAATATCGTATCTTTCTCTCTGTTAAGATATCTTACGGTACACACTGTCCCATGACTATTTAACTTTATCGTCTGCATTCCCAGGAACCACGAACGAGGCCTCGATGTCACCTTTACAGAGAATAGGAATGGTGGGTGTACATGTACGAAGAAACAGAAAGATGTATTCTAAAATAATGAACAATGGGTGTAGCCAGAAAAAAAAAAAAATTGAGTCTTTTTATGGCATAAACAAGGGGTGATTACATTACAGCAGGATTAGGTGCCATATTCCCATTAGGTAGATGGAGAATTTAGGCTTTCAATATTGTATTACATGAAAAAGCAGGCGCCCAGTGTACTGACGTGGTCCGGTTTAGTGCGGATGGATGCCGCACGCTCCATGGTTTTTGCTAATTGCTCGGCTTGCTGTGTTGCCAGAGTTACCCTCATGTCTTCTGCCTTCTTCTGTGCAGCAGCCAGCTTATTCATGATCTTTTCCGTTGAATGCGACCTCAGTTTCTCCAACTTCATCTGTAACCAAGAATAAATTTCATTAGTACTGCTAGTTATGACATTATATTTAAATCATGTTTGTCTCGACTCTCTAGAATCTGATGAGCTTGTACCCATGGATGTGGATCCTTATCTGAAAGCCCAAATCAAGGGCCTTCACAAATTATCATCTTTCCGAATTTTTCAGACACCCAACAATAGATGACTGGACCTACATTCACATGTTTATTTAACTGTTGACCGGGGCAAATTCTGACTCTAGATTTTTTTTTTGTTTAAGGTTATATTTAGTTCAGTTAGTCATGTCCAGAAGAACATGGATTTTGTTAATTGTTCAATCCTTTTGGAGGGGTGTCATGTTCCAAACCATGAATGCTGGACAAAACTTTTAACCTGAAAATTTAAATTAACCAGTAAAAAACACCGTATAATCTTACTTACATGATTTGTAAAATTTGACCAACTTCTTGATTGATTTTCGTTTGCAGACACAAGTAGTATAAATCTGATTGAAACTGATCAATGTAGAACACTACAACGGTGTTGGGAAGCTATTTCAATAGTCAATGTTCACAGAGAGCCATTCTTATTTTGCCCATCACATAGATATCGTAAAGAGGGAATATTATCTATTTAAAACAATAAGAATAGATATTTCTGTGGTTTTAAAAAGACTTCACCTCCTCTGCTGCAATAAAGGTAAGAACTGTTCAAATAATCTTTCTTTTTGAAAGCTATGATAAAAAAAGGCAATGGGCCCAGACATGCTTTCATACTAGTATAGACTGATTGGAAGCAGTCTGAATGTTTGCCAACATACAATTCCCATTCTCGTGGTCCACCTCATGCCTATGTGACGACTAGTCACCACAGTGGTGGGATTATAGTGGCAGCAACCAGAATTGAACGCTAGACTGATGGGATATAAATATGGGAAGCTATTGATTCTCCTAAGTAACCAAAAAAACTGTTCTCTCATTATTATTGGTTGGGGAATACTTATTGTGAACCTGTAGATATATATAAACATCCTATTCTGTGCAGTTAAAGGATGCAAATTTGCAGACAGACAGGGTATTAATGTGTAATGTTGGAGGGTCCACTTCATGCCTATGTGACAACTAGTCACCATAGTGGTGGGAGGATTATAGTGGCAGCAACTAGAATTGAACACTATACTAATGGGATATAATGATGGGAAGTCAATGATTCTCCTATGTAACCAAAAAAAACTGTTCTCATTATAATTGGTTGGGGAATACTTATTGTGACCCTGTGGATATATATATAAACATGGGGAATACTTTTTGTGAACCTGTGGATATATATAAACATCCTATTCTGTGCAGTTAAAGGATGCAGATTTGTAAACAGACAGGGTATTAATGTGGAATGTTGGGGGGTCCACCTCATGCCTATTTTGTAGACAGACAGGTATTAATGTGGAATGGGGAATACTTATTGTGAACCTGTAGATATATATATATAAACATCCTATTTTGTGCAGTTAAAGGATGCAAATGTGTAGACAGACAGGGTATTAAAGTGGAATGTTGGAGGAATATGCCACTAGAAACACTACTTTACAATAACATCTTCATCACAAAGACCCAACTAAGAGGTAGGAAAGCACTGTGTAGAAAAAATTGCTTTAAAGTGTTAATCAATATTTTACAGAATGAAATGCATCCCCTTCAAAGCAGTACTTAAGCAAAGTACAAAAGAAAAACTTCTATTTTGCTGTTTATCTGAAGGGCTTCAAATGTCTTTTATGGTCAAGTTTGAGAGTATTCCAGAATACAATTAAATGCTCAAATTAGATTTCTACACTGTATATAGGTTGTAGTTTTTGATAGCTTCTTTCAAGATGTGAGACATATTAGTACAAATTATATTAGGTTTTACAGGAAACTATTCTTGTATTTGAGTGACAAGTTTTTCTGGGATAATGTTGGCTTGTTTGCTACTTATGTTTACTCCATTCTTTGGTCAAAAATTGGATTGACCATTTCGATCGAACTTTGCAACAAACATTAAGAAGTTAAAGACAAAGCGAATTTGTGTGTATATGTATTCTTAACTTTACACAATATAAAACTCAGTTCCAATCTTATACTCTCAGAAAATCATAAGAAAAATGTAAATGAAACGTCAGGAAACAATTTGTGATAGAAGTCAGAAAAGCAATTTACGGTATTAAGACCATTGTCAAAAAAAGTAATAATATTGTACCTCAAGTTTTTTCATCTCTGCTTCTGCTTTAGCTTTTTGATGATTCTCCCATGCAGTAATCTTTGCTTCCTCTCTTTTAAACCTGCCAAAGCATGATTTTATAGAAATTGAAATCCTTTGTCTTATTCATAAGAAATTTCTCCAAAAATCTTAGTTGTCTAGTTTGTAGGAAATCATAGAATTATGAGATCTGGCATCCCAAACTTCCATCTCAAGATAAACACATGAAAATATTACAAGCACGACATGTGATTACCTTGCTAGACACTTTGAACGTTCTGCTTCTTCCCAAGCACCGGCCCTAGCTTCCATGATGTTTTTCTTCCAGTCTCCCACTACATCAAAATACTTTAGGCTTTTAGAGCTTTCCTCTTCCTCTTCTTCCCTTGTACTCCAGCTTGAAATCAGCCTTTTACCTGGTGTGAATACTTCTGGCTGGTTGGGGTCATCTGCAATATCCAATTTGGCGAGTTGCAATTCTAAAACATCCAGAGTTGTATTGCTGTCAGAATCTGATCTTCTAGCAGGGGTGTTATGTCTGGCAGGAGAATTAGTTTTCTTAGGAGTGGTGCACCGGGATGTTCTTGAACTTCCAAGAGGAGTTATTTGAGTTGCCATGTCTCTCCTTGAAACTGTGGGAGAAATCTCTGTGGCTGCATCTTTCATGGAGGATCCAAAATTTCCATGCTTTGTAGTCTGGACCACAACCATCTCTTCCTTGATGGAAGGTATTGATCCATGAAACCTTGGAGTCTCCAAGACTGTATCCGCATATTTATCTGGATCAAAAAATTGAGTGGTCTTAAATTGAATCTCAAGGCACTCTGTTTCTAATATAGATATCTATAAACATATGATTCTATCCAACATACCGGCTCGCTAGATGCTGATTGATGGAAGCTAATATTATCTTGAATTGGATAACTATGATAGTACAATTGAAATCGAATGCATTGGACATAGATAACCAAGAGTTCCGTGGAAGGAGTTGCTCATCAGAATTGAACAGGAAAATAAACTATACTAATTAAGATGACAAATACAAACTGATCACTCTCATAACCTCTACAAATACAAAATTATTGGAGAACATTTAATCTCTGATAAATGGTGTGAGATGAGGGGGGCCCTTGGGGAGTAATCTTTGGTGATATAAGAATGTTTTAACTGCAAGTTATGCATAAATTTACCAGAAAATCATATTTCAATCCAAACATTTGTGAGGTAAATATTGAAATTGAAGTTGAAATATGCATAAATCATAGCATTGACAGATGAAGTGAGGAAAGAGTAAAATCCCCTAGCATCGGAGGTAGAAAATGAGGCCAATACTAGTGAAAAGTTGGTAATATATTTGTAGGCTGAAATCATGCCAGGAAGCTTCTAATAAGTAGGTCTGGCCCTCCTATGCGTCCTGAATAAGATTAAACTGGTTTTTGTCCTCTAGTAACCCAGTTGTAGCAGTCCACACCTCCAAGGGAGATGTTTGTTAAATCTAGGACTGAAATATTAAAAATATTAGTGAATGCCGGTCCTTTAGCAAAAGCATGCATTGAAACTCTAGCTAACACTTGGAGGGAAGAACAAAAATCAAATGAGCCATGAAAATTCAGATGATTAATAAGCAACTTTGATTGCATAATTGCTATGGCCAAATTATGTCAAGCATGTTAAGAGAAAGTAGGTTTCAAAGAATCAAATCAAATTGAGATCCCAATGGTAATGTGTTCTTGTATTGATTTAGGTAAAGGCAAATCAATGTTTCCACAATGGCTCTAGTACAATTTGAAGTTCTAGATTTATTGAATTTTATAGAAGAAGCACAAAGCTTGTAAGACTTCAGATTATACAACAATGAGTTGGACTCGGATGAGACATGTGCCAATCTGAAATAAATTCACATAATTTTCTAAACAAGGAAAATAGGTCCCTTGCTGACACCTTAATTCGGTCTTTTGTTAAGCATCCATGTGCACAAGTTATGAGTTGCATTTCATTCTAAACAACATATAACTGATTTTATGATTGATGCAGTAGTCTGAATAAAACAAAGACAACACGTAGACTAATTTCTAAGTTCAACGGACCGGACAAAAAGAGATTGAAAACACTGTGGACAAAGGAAAATGCAAATGCATACCTTGAGTTAACATATCGGAGAATATAGGCATAGGAAGAATCTCTCTTGCAGACTGACTCCGATTGAGATTACTTTGGGTGTCTTCATTTGCTGCGTTTGGTTCGCAGTGCTCAGGAATAGAGTGCCCAAGACTTGCAGGCTCTCTGGCTGCTGGAACTGCTTGTGTGATTCTCATCTCTGGAACTAGTTTGGCTTGGAATGACCATCCATCAACACTTGCAGAACGGACTATACAAGACTTAACTCCTAACTCAGGCTCTCCCAACTTAGTATGCCTCCTTTGCATTTGCAAATTCTCTGAAGCCTGATGACCAGGTAAATCATCCAAAACAGCAGCAGCAGCATTCCCGGGCCTGGATCCCGCTTCCGTCATTCTATTCTCTGTATCTGCATTAGCAATGTGTTGGGGGGACTGATAGAAACCTTGCGCAGTGGAAGCACTGGTCCTGCTGTAGTACAATGGCCTAGAAGGGGAAGCAGATGCCATCACTGCCAGAGGCCCACTTTTAGACCTGGGCTTCCGATGATAATACTCCCCAGTTTTGTGTATTGCATTTGCTGGACTGTCACCCGGAGCGCTGCACAACCATTTCTCTGCATCATCCCATTTTGATGGCAGAATCCTCATAGGCATACCCTGCCTGCCCAGATTACGCCCACTTCTATGCGCATTGGCTGCCATCGAAACTCTTTCCATGCTCCATGAATTTCCATTTGCAGAAGCACCCAGTCCCTGTCCCTGTCCCTTTCTTGATGGGGTGTCCGGACTCATGGGAAGGCTCTTCACTCTACCACTTGCCGATCTCTGAGAATCATAACCCCTTTTCTGCAAATCACAAAAATTTGGTTGATTCACGCTTGGATCAATCAATTCTCTTATTACATTGCTCCCACTTCTGTGAGAATGGTTATATACTTGATCTTTTGTGCAAATCTCCCCAATCAATTCCATCGAAGCCGGACGCTTCCGTTCCTTGAATCTCTGACTAGCCGATATAACTTCCGAGATTCTCACCAAATCTTCGTATGCGCTGTTTGGGCCACCGCCGCCTCGATGAACGTCAACCCCCGTCTGCAATTTCCTGCTCTGGCATTCTGGTCACAAACACCCCGTAAATCAGATCCAGACTGCAATCTACTTTTGGAATCTAGTGCCATGTTACTCTCTATGACTATTACAAAACCAAAATTTTCTTTTATATACCTAGCAATACCTTTGAGGGCAGCGGAGAAAGAGTATGTGGTGGGAAGGCACTGCTCTGCAGAGCCAGTAATTCATGAATACATGTCTGATAGATAAGATAGATATTCATCCTTACACAAAAGACAGTAACAAGAATACGGAGCAACAGCAACACCATCCACTGTATGCAGATGCCTACAAGGCTATCACTATAAATATAGGGACATTGTAGCTTTTCACCTAGTTAATACTATTTAACTTATTTTGATCTTTACCTGTGGTGAAGCGAGCATGGGGCTCGTTAAAATGGTTAGTGGCAGTACTTGCGGCTTGCCCTCTGCCCGATTGGACCAGCCCTTTTGGATTTTTGGGCTTGTGATCCGGCGAGCTCTGTGCACTTTTAGCGCTCTGTGACATCAATCTCTTCTGCACCAAAAGTCTGGCCGACTCCAGATCCAAATCGGCCGAGTCGTCGACGCCTTCGACCTGCACCACAACTTCATCATCATCATCAATAATAATAATAATCAACGAATGAATGTATGTGCATTTAAAAACTCTGTTATTCACTTTGGAGGACGTTGCAGTTTCGACGTCCGAGATGGAGTATCGACGGTAGTCCATGCTGCCCGAGGCCGACGATGGGTGACTCGTTAACGTCAACATTGCGCTGTGGGCAATCACCGAGTTGGGGCTGTCGTCTCTTATGCTGCTGCTGCTCCCCCCAGGCGAATACTTCATCAGTTGCTTCGTCTTCATCTTCTCCCTTCTCTTCTCGACCAGAAACCTCCAGAAAAAAATATGTATGCCCTTAAAAAAATATATACAAAACGCGAAGCCCGAAACAGAGTACACAACTGTTCTACTGTTTCAGGCGTCGACTGTATTCTCCCCTGTACTTATGAGAGAGCAGACGAGAGAAATGCATGGTGCAATCACGTGGAAATCCATATTTACATTTACATTTACATTTATATTTTCCTGCCCTGGAAACAGGAGACGACGTGAGCCTTGTAACGGCTGGCATGGCCAATGGGAGCTTGAGTCGACGGTGGCAGACCAGATCAGCACCGTTACCGTCGCTATTTCTTAGGTTGTCTTACATTTACAATGAGACAAATTGATTGAAAGCTTCCCAACGACGGCAAAGAAGTTAAAAGGTACCAACGCATGCAGGGAGAGCAGGGATGACAGCTTTGCGATGAAATAGTAAATTGTGTAATAGATATCAGGCCCGTAAATACCCGACTTTTACAGTTTTGTACTCCGTGACGTTGTGTGCAATCCTCCCCATTTATTAATTGTGGTCGTAGAATTTGGTCATAAATTATGGCGCCGGGAACGCTCGCGGAGGTATACGTGAATTGACGGTATGATTTTTAGCGCCCTCGAGGTTGTAATTATCTAAAGAGGGTGAAGACAACGAGGCAGAGCGCAGAGTTGAGTCAGAGATAATGCCAAAATGGAAATACAAATGGGTTCCAGTTGAGTTGGATTGGAGAATGAGTTTTTACTTCAAGTTTTTTTTTGGGAAATCAGTAATAAATAATATGTTATGATGAGGAGGAGCCAAACTCTGACCAGTCAAATTGTGACCACCTGATTTCAGAGAAGAACAATAAATTAATAGCGTGTCATAACATGTTCCAGAATCGACAATGCCGGCATATTTTTCGTTTTCAATCGAGGGGACCATGAATACACCAATATTAAGCACCACCATAGTATTACAACATGACAAGGTTTTAGTGACGGCCAACAAGAGAAGAGACTTATGGGGAAGATGCTGTTTATTCTAATAAATCTGATGATGAGTGAGTTGTTACCAATGTGGAAGTATTCTCATTTCCTTCCTTACAAAGTCATTGAGCTCATAAATTTTTATTCATTTGTTTTTGTAATGTTTGGTATCAATTTTTGGCATTTCTTTGATGCCAACAATTGTTGAAATACCTCGTTATAGAAACATAACGTTGAAGAGGATATTAAAAAAATAAGAAAACAAAAAACACAGAGAAACAAAAGTTAATTCAACCGATCTCAACCTCCAAATCCCAAGTTTATTAGTTTGGTTATAAGTTTATTGAGAAAAAGTCCAAAATTTTATAAATTAAAATAGTGGTTTAAATATAATTTATCCTTGTACAAAAGGCTTTTTAAAACTTGGAAAATGGTAAATGTTTTTTTTAAGTTTATTATGCAATTTTTTCTGTTGTAAAAAGAATCTTTATAATTCTTTAACTTTTGGGAAAAGACAAAGTCAATATAATCCCAATCTTAAGGCAGCCATTACCAACTAACCTATCACGCCTTTTAAGGTGTTTTTAATACATAGGGAATCAATAACACTATTAGGTGTTATCATTATAAACTCTGCGTGCTTCACTGTAAACCCCATAGGGATGTTTTTTTTAATACATAAGAGAATTAATAACACCATTAGGTGCTATCATAATAAACTCCAGGTGCTTCACTATAAACCCAAGTGGAATGCTACCATTATAAACCCTAGTTGCTATCATCATAAACTCCACATACTTCACTATAAACCCCATGGAATGCTACCACTATAAACCCTAGGGCATTGAAATAAGATAGTCATCACTACCATCCAACCTATACTCATCTGAATACACAATGATTTGAACTTTGAACCTCCTCAAAGAAAGACCAAAGCCCTAACCACTGTGTTGCTGCCACTATAAACCCTGGCCCATTGCGTTAGATGAAGTCAACAAGACCTTGAAGGTATTAAACTAGGGTCGTTACCATCCAACCTATCCCTATTTGGATACACCGTGGTTTGAACTTTGAACCTTTCCAAAGAGAGGTAAAAGTCCTAACCACTTCGTTGTTTTTGTCAAACTAAAAAATTTAAGTTTTGTTCTTGTCAAACTAAAAAATTTAAGTTTACACCTTAGAGGAAAGCCACCCCTTTGCAAAGGTAATAGTTTGCTTTGAATCCTTTGAATGTGTGCCAGACCGACAACGATGATACAAACCTCCTCGAGCGATTAGTGGTCCCCATATCACCCCCAGCCAACAAGAACGAGACGGATAGGTTTGTTGGAACAGTCTGCATTAACCAAACCCTAAAATAGTGGTTGTAACCAACTCTCTTATGTAAAATTAAGTTTACACAGGTATTTATGATGAGTACCAGTCCTCTTATATTGGGGTTTAAACTTAGGCAACGTGAATAAAAACCTCCTCTTGTATTGAAGTTTAAACTTAGGCAACCTAAATAAAAATCTAAAGACTTTCCACTACAATATACCTCATAGATTAAAAAAAATTGATTTAAAATTACGAAGTTTTTATGTATCTGTACCACGTACCTTACTGACAAGATCCTTCAATCCTCGAAAGGAGGTTCGGGGTTCAAGCCTGGCGGCCTGCGTCGGATACACAAAAAACCTCCTCGGCTAGCCTAAGGGGTATACCTGTATGGGACAAACCCTGTGGAACGGAAAATCCTGGCCTCCAGGAGATACGGGGAACGATTTTCCTTAACATAAGACTTACTTCTTCAAGAGGTCCAAGGTTCAAAGCATGGGCGAGTGTGTGAGGTGGTGGCTTTGTGTTAAATTTCCTATTGATAAGTATAGCTCAAGTCATAGTTGAGAGGAGACTGCTCAGCCCTATACATGGATCAGAGAGGATTTCTCAAAATAACCAAATAAAAAAAATAAAAATCAGAAGTCTCATCCCCTCATTAAATTTTTGGATTTATTATGCAAATTTTATTTCACTCTAACAACAAATAATTTTTTATCAATTTATTGTTTAGCTCTATTTGTTTGAAGTTCTTTCAAAACTTCAAAATTAAAAAAAAAAATATATATATATATATATATATATATATATATATATATATATATATTTTTTTTTTTTAATATTATTATAATTTATATAATAAAAATAATAATTTTTTAAATATACATATGTATACATAGTTTGTGTAACTAATTGTCTCGTCTCCCCACTCTTTCTATACCTAACAGTTTTAGGTATTTTTTTATATATAGGAGAATTGATAACTTTGTTTATTTATATTATAAGACTTAGGTTTAAATTTTTGGAGCTGCCTCTACAATCCCTACCTCACCTCGTTATTAGCAACCTGTGTAAGGGAGACACCTATTGCTCGAAATTGAAACTGTAATAGTTGGTTGACGCACACTTAACGATAGTCTGCCGGTATGTCTTTTACAAATAGAGTAGTTCAGATTTTTAAAAGTAGAGTAATGGAATTTACTAAGGATTTAATAGAGTAAACTATAAATCCAATGAAACTTTGTTTATTAAGGTAGGAGAGGGTTATAGTAGTAGCTTTTAGATGTAAATGTTATCAATTTCTTGTATATCAGGTTGGGTAGCTAATAACAAGGTAAGGTAGGGGTTAGAGTGGTAGTTCAAGGATTTGGACCTAAGTTTAGTAATAGCAAATAAAAATAAAAATAAAAAAAAGTTATGGATTCTCCATGGATAAAAAATACAATAAAACATTATTTATAATCTATATTATTTATGCTTTTATTTAATTTTTGTATATCGTTTAAAAAACTTATTATAAGTTATATTTTATTAACTATAATTTAATTTTTTTCAAACCACTTAATCAATTG
The DNA here is from genome assembly GCA_028583015.1 of Wollemia nobilis. NCBI lineage: Eukaryota > Viridiplantae > Streptophyta > Pinopsida > Araucariales > Araucariaceae > Wollemia > Wollemia nobilis. Next base: position 5,194,935 of record JAQPPZ010000103.1, read on the forward strand.
ATAATAAATTTATTTTTACATAATATTTTTAATTATTCATATAAAAATTAAGTATAAAAAATTAAATTATTGGTAAAGTAATTTTTTTGATCTGGTTAATGTGATAAACTTTTAGCACACGGTCCCATGACCTCGTAAAGTCAAGAGCTATGCTTATCAATAGAAAATTTAACACAACCACCACATAGCCACTCAATCATATAATAGTTGTTAAAATAAAATTTTAAAACAATTAAAATAATAATTTTATTTTTTTAATTTAAAAATTATGAAGGTTTTTTTCCACAACTATTTGTATGAATATTTTTCTTTATCATCCTCTTCAAAATTTATGTGCAATAAAGATTCGTACTTAAACCTTCCAATTACATTATGCTTCATATTTTGCAAGAACTACGTAATTTTAAGAAAATGATTTAAAATATATAATAGAACATAATCATTTTTAAAGACAAAAATAAAATTCAAGCCTAACAATGTCCTTATTATAAAGAAAAGTAACTATAGAATGAAAGCATAATGTTGTGGAATAGATTAGGTCACAATACCAACTCTAAGTAAAGTGGTAAATGTTTACTTTTGTAATTTATTTTGGGTTAATTTTTAATAGTTTATAAGTAAAGTTTTTTTTTTTTTTTTTTCTAAGGGTTAGGTGGATTGGTGAGTGTTTGTCTGACTAGAATTCAAAGCTCAGGGACAGTCTGTTTGAAAAGGTAGTAGTTTGATGGGAATCCTCTAAGTGCACATCATATTGATGATGACGATATGAATCCCGAGTGATCAATGGTCCCCTTCACACTAGGTCAACAATAACAATGTGGAATAGATATGGTGCGAGCAACCCATGTGGTTTGAATCCTGTGCTTGTCACTTACTAAAAAGAGTGTGGTTGTGACCAACTCTCCTATGTAACAAAAAAAAAAAAAATAACTTCTTGTTCCATAATAGTTGAAATTAAAAAAATACATAAATTTTTTATGTAGACATATTTACATATAATAAAGTTAAATATAGACCATAAAGTCTTTGGCAAATTGGTGAGTGGGAGGTGCTTGTTGTAATGAAGTTAAGGGTTTAATCCTTGTGGCATCAGGTCTCCGTGTGTATGGTGTGCATGTAACATATGCAATTAAAAAAAATGATATATACATTTTCATTAGAACCAACAATTATATTCAATAAAAATAAAAGAGGTTACAATAAAAAAGGAGTTGGAAAGATTAAATCTCGAGACGCAAGGCTATTTATATGATCAAAACTGGAACAAACCCCTAAAAGGATGAATAAACAACATAATTAAGCATAGAAAAAGAAACTAGAGTATAAAAAACTTTAAACTGTAGAACTGTAACTTTAGGCACCAAGTAGACTTATTGCTTCATCATCTCGTGTCTGTTCAAAGCTAATGCTCCAAAGTTATTGGAATTGTTGGGTCAAATGGGTGAAACTATTTTTTGGGTAGACTGTCTCCATCTTCTTTCCCCTGTCGAGGACTACGAGAATGTCGAAACCATACAGAAAAGGAGGGATATTTATATTTTGCTTTCTCTGTAGGAACCGCCAATTCCATCAATGATGGTTCTCCATCCAACAATACATTCTCACTGTCGCTAAGATACTCGAACACACTGTAGTTGTTGGATGAATTAGGAATATAACTGCCCAATCGAATACTGGTCATAAGAAGTCACTTCTCTGGAGTAGCATCTTCTTTTGCAGATCCCCTTTTTAGGCTATAGGAGCACCTTGTGCTAGCTGGGGGGAATATACTAGAAGACAGACCTGTTGGGAATACTGTGAAGCAGCCACTATTGCATCCCTTGGGGTATGAATCTTTTGAGACCAAGGAGCCTCATTGTTGGCAGTTTCAACTAGGGGACCAACTTTTTCCTTTTCATACCATTTTTCAACTATCTTTGAGACATGTGCTGACTTGGACTGTGTACCTTTAGAAGTAGTCAAACACACATTTTTATGCCCTCTCATAGTCGTCCAACCATCCTCCTGAGGATGAGGAGTGGGCGCACTCGATGTGGTAGGGCTCTGCTTTTCCTTATTATGTGACATCAAGGGACAATCTCTGATCTTGTGTGCTGAGAACTGGTATCGAATACATGTGCTAGAAAAATTAATGTAGATGACACATTGAGATAGCATAGTGTCACCAACTTGTATGTCAATAGTCTCCTTGAGATCTCGAGAAGTATCAATCTTGATACAAACACGTTTTTTATGGTGTGCATGGAGAAATTTGTCTACCTCCACCAAAATGACATGTCCTAGAGGGGCTAATATGTGACTGAGAAAGGGCCACAGAGGTAGAGGGAGTCCTAGGAATTCCACCCACATAGGGACTTTGGTAGAACTTTTCTCAAAATTAGAAAAATCGCGGGTCCAAGAAAAAAAAAAAGCAGAGAACTTCTCAAGTACTAGGGGCCATGTTTGTAAATCGCCTTAGCATGGGTTGCTTTCGCAAAGCAAAACAAAAAAAATGGTTTTGAACCATCATTAGCTTGACTCCATGAGGAGTCCAAGTTGCGTTAACCCAGGCCCTAAGGGAAGACTCATTAGGGATGTGTCCAAAAAAATACCCGACAAGGGTGAATGATTCTAAATAGTGACATGCAAAATCAAATTCAGGCAATGGAAGAATTACATCAGGAGAACGAGGGTTACCTTGTGGACCATTCTCAACACAAACCTACACAATCGATTGAGAGGAGCCATTATCGCATGCATTCCCTTCTGCGGTGCCAATGTTGTGCATTGGTCTTTCAGGGTTAGGGACCATATTGATACTCAAAACCCTAGCTCAATCTCCATCACTTGTCATAGTTAATTTTAGTTTTACCTCAGTTTAAATTATTTTCATAGTTTTTCATAATTTAAATTTATAAAATATAATAAATACAATAATGCAACATACGATCAAAACTGGAACCAACCCCTAAAAGGATGAATAAACAACATAATTAAGAATAGAAAAAAATTGAAGTAAAAAAAACTTAAATTGTAGAACTATAACTCTAGACACAAAGTAGACTTATTGCTCCGTCATCTCGCATTTGTTCAAATATAATGCTCCAAAGTTGTTGGGATTGTTAGGTCAAATGGGTGAAACCGTTTTTTGGGTAGACTGTCTCCATCTTCTTTTCCCTACCAAGGACTATGAGAACACATAAACTACATAGAAAGGAAGGGATATTTAGGATTTGCTTCCTTTGTAGGAATCGCAAATTCCATTGATGATGGTTCTACATCCAATGGCATATCCTTACCATCGCTAAGATACTCCAACACACTGTAGTTGTCAGATGAATCAGGAACATAATTACCCAATCGAACACTAGTCATATGAAGTCGCTTCTCTTGAGCAACATCTTCTTTTGCAGACACTCAAGTTCAAACCTTGGGGTAACCTGTTTGCAAAGGTAGTAGTATGATTGAAATCCTTTGAGTGCACACCATATCGACAATTATGGTACAAATCTAGAGCGACCGATGGTCCCCTTCACATTTGGTCAACAATAACGTGGTGGAATAGGTTTGGTGGGATCAACCCCTATGGTTTGAACTCTGTGCTTGCCAGTTACTAAAATTAGTGTGGTTGTGACCAAATATCTTATGTAACCAAAAAAAAAGTAAAGCTTCTTGTTCCATTATATTTAAAATTAAAAATATATATATAATTTTTTTATGTAAACATAGTTACATATAATAAAGTTAAATATAAACCATAAAGTCTTGGCAAATTGGTGAGTGGGGGGTGCTTGTTGTAATGAAGTTAATGGTTTAATCCTTGTTGCCTCAAGCCCTCATGTTTATCATGTGCATGTAACATATGCAATTTTAAAAAAATGGATATATACATTTTTATTGAAATCAACAATTATATTCAATAAAAATAAAATACGTTACAATTAAAAAGGGAGTTCGAAAGATCACTGGTCGGGGCGCAAGGCCAACCATATGATCAAAACATGAATCAATCCCTAAAAGGATGAATAAACAACATAATTAAGCATAGAAAAATAAACTAGAGTAAAAAAACCTTAAACTATAGAACTATAACTCTAGGCACCAAGTAGACTTATTGCTCCATCATCCTGCATCTATTCAAAGCTAATGCCCCAAAGTTGTTGGAACTGTTGGTCAAATGGGTGAAACCATTTTTTGGGTAGATTGTCTCCATCTTCTTTCCCCTATCGAGGACTACAAGAACATTGAAACCACACAGAAAGGGAAGGACCTTTAGATTTTTCTTCCTCCGTAGGAACCACCAATTTCATCGATGATGGTTTTGCATCCAATGATATATCGTCGCTGTCAACAAGATAATCCAACACACTGTAGTTGTTGGATGAATTAGGAATAAAATTGCCCAACTGAACACTGGTCATATGAAGTCACTTCTCTCCAACATCTTTGTAGATTCCCTTCTCGATTTGCGGGAGCACCTTGTGCTAGTCGAGGGGGAATGTATTAGAGGACTAGTCGATTTGGAAGACTGTGAAGCAACCATTATTGCATCCCTTGGGGTATGAATCTATTGAGATGGAGGAGCCTCATTATTGGCAGTTTCAACTAGGGGACCAACTTTTTTCTTTTCATACCCTTTTTCTATCGGCTTTGAGACGTGTGTCGACTTGGACTTTGTACCTTTGCGCCCTCCCACAGTCATCCAACCATCCTCTTGAGGTTGAGGAGTGGGCACACTCGGTGTGGTGGGGCTCTGCTTGTCCCTATTATGCGACATCAAGGGACAATCTTTGATCTTGTGTGCTGAGGACTAACATCGAAAACATGTGTTGGGTAAATTAATGTAGAGGACCCACTAGGATAGCACAGTGTCACCAACTTGTATGTCAATAGTCTCCTTGAGATCTCGATAAATATCAATCTCAATGCAAACACGTTTTTAGGGTGTGCATGGAAAAATTTGTCTACCTCCACCAAAATGACATGCCCTAGAGGGGTTGTTATGTGACTAAGAAAGGGCCACAGAGGTAGAGGGAGTCCTAGGAATTCCACCCACATAGGGACTTTGGTAGATATTTTCTTAGAAATAGAAAAATCACGGGTCCAAGGAGAAAAAACAAGTAGAGATCTTCTCATGTACTAGGGACCATGCTTGTAAATCACCTTAGCATGGGTTGTCTCCGCAAATCAAAACAAAAAAAAGGTTTTGAACCATCATTAGCTTGACTCCATAAGGAGTCCAATTTGCGTTAACCCAGACCCTAAGGGAAGACTCATTAGGGATGCATCCAACGAAATACCCGACAAGGGTGAATGATTCTAAATAGTGACATGCAAAATCAAATTCAAGCAATAGAAGAATTACATTAGGAGAACGAGGGTTACCTTGTGGACCATTCTCAACACAAACCTGCACAATCGGTTGAGAGGAGCCATTATCGCATGCATTCCCTTTTGTGATGCCAATGTTGTGCATTGGTCCACCAAGGTTGGGGACCATATTGATACTCAAAACCCTAGCCCAATCTCCATCACTTGTCACAAGTTAATTTTAGTTTTACCTCAGTTTAAATTATTTTCATAGTTTTTCATAATTTAAATTTATAAAAATATAATAAATAAAATAATGCAACATACGATCAAAACCAAAACCAACCCCTAAAAGGATGAATAAACAACATAATTAAGCATAGAAAAAAAACTAGAGTAAAAAAACCTTAAACTGTAGAACTGTAACTCTAGACACCAAGTAGACTTATTGCTCCGTCATCTTGCATTTGTTCAAATCTAATGCTCCAAAGCTATTGGAATTGTTGTGTCAAAAGGTGAAATCATTTTTTGGGTGGATTGTCTCCATCTTCTTTCCCCTGTCGAGGACTACAAGAATGCTGAAAATGCACATAAAGAGAGGGATATTTAGGTTTTGCTTCCTCCGTAGGAACTGCCAATTCCATCAATGACAGTTTTGTATCCAACAACATATCCTCACCACCGTTAAGATACTCCAACACACTGTAGATGTTGGATGAATGAGGAACATAACTGCCCAACCGAACCCTAGTCATATGAAGTCACTTCTCTAGAGAAGCATCTTCTTTTGCAAACACCCATGTTCAAACCTTAGGGGCAGCTTGTTTGTAAAAGTAGTAGTCTGATCGAAATCCTCTCAGTGCATGCTATATCGATGATGATGGTATGAATCTTGAGCGATCGATGGTCCCATTCACATCAAGTCAAAAATAATGAGGTGGAATAGGTTTGGTGGGAGCAAGCCCTATGGTTTGAACCTATAGATTCAAAAATGAAACACCAAAATATGACAAGATAAAATGAAATCAAGAGATAATATTGCACAAAAAGAGATGATTTTATTGATCAGCAAATAGGTCAGTAGCAACTGTGAGGGCTCTATAGCGTGAGACCCTTAAAAATCAATACAAACCCTAGCTATGCAATATAAATAAAATGAACAGAATCTGAAAATACATGAAATGAAATAATCAATGCTGGCTTTACCTTGTTCACTTGTTGTTCTCTGATCTATAGTAACTTTTGTAGGAGAATGGTGCGATAATACCCTAGCGACACCTGAGAGTTTCACTAGTCTTCAGTAGCAAGTTCTGAAACACTCACAGGTGCTCGACAGTAGCATAAAATGCTTGTAGGTTCTTAGGGATGGCAGAAAGCATCCAAAGGTGCTTGGTGATGGAAGGAATCACTCAAAGGTGCTCGATAGCGATAGGGAGCGCCCGAAGGTGTTTGAGATTTGAGGTGAATATTTGTAGTAGATCTGGTTGAGTGAAATGGGTGGCAACGGATGCGAAGGCTAGGGCAAGCGAGGACGGATGGTGAGAATGCTTGGATACTCCAAGGCAAGCACTTAGGAAATTCTTGGATTGCTTAAGGGTTGAGCCATCAAAATGGCCTCTATTAATAATCCACAATAGGGGATGTTAGGGTTTTAGCAACACAAATTGTGTGGTTTAGATTAAAACATATCGAAGGGTGGATATTAATTCTGGGTGTATGGCATGGATTGATGTGGATGGATGGCTAGGATTAAGTCAAATTAGATGGCTAGTATTTATTTACATATATAATATTTATATTTATTAAATATATATAATATATAATATTAAACATATATTTAACAAATATGCCTAAATATATATAAATAAATGGGTAAAAATGGCAGGAAGACCTGGATGGACGACAAGTGGCTAGATTTTGGTGTCTACAAAACCATGTTCTTGTTAGTTACTAAAAATAGTGTGGTTGTGACCAACTCCCCTATGTAACCCCCCAAAAAAAGTAAAGCTTCTTGTTCCATTATATTTGAAATTAAAAAATACATAATTTTTTTTATGTAAACATATTTACATATAATAAAGCTAAATATAGACCATAAAGTCTTGGCAAATTGGTGAGTGGGGGTGCTTGTTGTAATGAAGTTAAGGGTTTAATCCCCGTGTGTATCGTGTGCATGTAACATATGCAATTTAAAAAAAATGGATATATACATTTTTTAGTGGAACCAACAATTATATTCAATAAAAATAAAAGAGGTTACAATAAAAGGGAGTTGTAAAGATCACATCTCAGGGAGCAAGGCCACCCATATGATAAAAAACGAAACCAACACTTAAAAGGACAAATAAACAACATAATTAAGCATAGAAAAAGAAACTAGAGTAAAACAAAACCTAAACTTTAGAATTGTAACTCTAGGCACCAAGTAGAATTATTGCTTCATCATCCTACGTCTGTTCAAAGATAATACCCCAAAGTTGTTGGAACTGTTGGATCAAATGGGTGAAACTATTTTTTGGGTAGACTGTCTCCATATTCTTCCCCTGTCAAGGACTACGTGAACATCAAAGCCACACAAAAGGGAGGGACCTTTAGATTTTGCTTCCTCTTTAAGAACTGCCAATTCCATTGATGATGGTTCTGCATCTAATGGTACATCCTCACCATTGCTAAGATACTCCAACACACTGTAGCTATTGGATGCATCAAGAAAATAACTGCCCAACCGAACATTGGTCATATTAAGTTACTTTTTTGGAGCAACATCTTCTTTTATAGATCCTCTTCTTTGGTTACGGGAGCACCTTGTGCTAGCCGAGGGGGAATGTACTAGAATAATAGTCGGTTGGGAAGACTGTGAAGCAACCATTATTGCATCCCTTGGGGTATGAATTTGTTGAGACTGAGGAGCCTCATTGTTGGCAGTTTCAACTAGGGAACCAATATTTTTTATTTCATACCCTTTTTCTACCGACTTTGAGACATGTGCTGACTTGGACTATGTACCTTTAGAAGTAGCCAAATGTGTATTTTTATGCCCTTGCACAATCGTCCAACCATCCTCCTGAGGATGAGGAGTGGGCATACTCGGTGTGGTGGGGCTCTGCTTGTGCCTATTATGTGACATTAAGGGATAATCTCTGATCTTATGTGTTGAGGATTGACACCAAAAATATGTGTTGGGCAAATTAATGTAGACGACCCGATGGGGTAGCACAATGTCACCAACTTGGATATCAATAGTCTCCTTGAGATCTCGAGAAGTATCAATTTTGACACAAACACATTTTTTTAGGGCAAGCATGGAAAAATTTGTTTGCCTCCACCAAAATGACATATCCTAGAGGGGCACAATGTCACCAACTTGTATATCAATAGTCTCCTTGAGATCTCGAGAACTATCAATTTTGACACAACATACTTTTTAGGGCAAGCATGGAAAAATTTGTTTGCCTCCACCAAAATGACATGTCCTAAAGGGGCTACTATGCGACTAAGAAAGGGTCATAGAGGTAGAGGGAGTCCCGAGAATTCCACCCACATAGGGACTTTGGTAGATCTTTTCTTAGAAACAAAATAATCATGGGTCCAAGGAGAAAAAACTAGCAGAAAGCTTCTCATGTACCAGGGGCCATGCTTGTAAATCACCTTAGCATGGGTTGTTTCCACAAAGTAAAACAAAAAAAATAGTTTTGAACCATCGTTAGCTTGACTCCATAAGGATTACAAGTTGCATTAACCCAGGCCCTAAGGAAAGACTCATTAGGGATGTGTCCAATGATATACTCAATAAATATGAATGATTCTAAATAGTGACATGCAAAATCAAATTCAGGCAATGGAATAATTACATTAGGAGAATGAAGGCTACCTTGTGGACTATTCTCAATATGAACTTGCACAATCGGTTAAGAGGAGCCATTATCACATGCATTCCCTTTTGTGGTGCCAATGCTATGCATTGGTCTGCTAGGGTTGGGGACCATATTGATACTCAAAACCCTAGCCCAATCTCCATCACTTGTCATAGTTAATTTTAGTTTTACCTCAATTTAAAGTGTTTTCATAAATTTTCATCATTTAAATTTATAAAACATAATAAATAAAATAATGCAACATACGATCAAAACCAGAACCAACTCGTAAAAGGATGAATAGAGGTTACAATAAAAAGAGAGTTGGAAAGATCACAACTCGGGGCACAAGGTCACCCATACGATAAAAATCAAAGCCAACCCCTAAAAGGATGAATAAACAACATAATTAAGCATAGAAAAAGAAACTAGAGTAAAAAAACCCTAAATTGTAGAACTATAACTCTAGGCACCAAGTAGACTTATTGCTCCGTCATCCTGAAGCTAATACCCCAAAGTTGTTGGAATTTTTGGGTCAAATGGGTGAAACCATTTTTTGGGTAGACTATTTTCATCTTCTTTCCCCTGTCAAGGACTATGAGAATACCGAAACCACACACAAAGGGAGGGATATTTAGATTTTGCTTCCTCTATAGGAACCACCAATTCCATCGATGATGGTTCTACATCCAACAACATATCCTCATCATCACTAAGATACTCCAACACACTATAGCGATTGGATGAATTAAGAACATAACTGCCTAACCGAACTCTAGTCATATGAAGTTATTTCTCTAGAGCAACATCTTCTTTTGCAGATCCTCTTCTTGGGCTGCGAGAGCACCTTGTTCTAGCCAAGGGGAATGTACTAGAGGAATGGTTGGTTGGGAAGATTATGAAGCAACCACTGCATCCCTTGGGGTATAAATCTGTTGATATCGAGGAACCTCATTATTGGTAGTTTCAAATGGGGGACCAACTTTTTCCTTTTCATACACTTTTTCTATCGGCTTTGAGACATGTGCCAACTTGGACTGTGTACCTTTAGAAGTAGCCAAATGTGTATTTTTACGTCCTCCCACAGTCGTTCAACCATCCTCTTAAGGATGAAGAGTGGGCGCACTCAGTGTGGTGGCCCGGTGGGGCTCTGCTTGTCCCTATTATGTGACATCAAGGAATAATCTTTGATCTTGTGTACTGAGTACTGGCACCAAAAACATGTGTTGGGTAAATTAATGTAAATGACCCACTGGGATAGCACAATGTCACCAGATTGTATATCAATAGTCTCCTTGAGATATCAAGAAGTATTAATCTTGATGCAAACACATTTTTTAGGGTGTGCATGGAAAAATTTGTTTACCTCCACCAAAATGACATGTCTTAGAGGGGTTGCTATGCAACTGGGAAAGGGCCACCAAGATAAAGGGATTCCTAGGAATTCCACTCACATAGGGAATTTGGTAGATATTTTCTTAGAAATAGAAAAATCACGAGTCCAAGGAGAAAAAACAAGCAGAGAGCTTCTCATGTACCAAGGACCATGCTTGTAAATTACCTTAGCATGGGTTGTTTTCGCAAAGTGAAACAAAAAATGGTTTTGAACCATCGTTAGCTTGACTCCATGAGGATTCCAAGTTGTGTTAACCTAGGCCCTAAGGGAAGACTCATTAGGGATGTGTCCAATGAAATACTCGACAAGGGTGAATGATTCTAAATAGTGACATGCAAAATCAAATTTAGGCAATGGAAGAATTACATCAAGAGAATGAAGGTTACCTTGTGGACCATTCTCAACATAAACCTACACAATTAGTTGAGAGGAGCCACTATCGCATGCATTCCCTTCTGCGGTGTCAATACTGGGCATTAGTCCACCAGGGTTAGGGACCATATTGATATTCAAAACCCTAACCCAATCTCCATCACTTGTCACAGTTAATTTTAGTTTTACCTCAGTTTTAGTTGTTTTCATAAATTTAATTTATAAAATATAATAAATAAAATAATGCAACATACGATCAAAACTGGAACCAACCCCTAAAAGGATGAATAAACAACATAATTAAGCATAGAAAAATAAACTAGATTTAAAAAAACCCTAAATTGTAGAAGTATAGCTCTAGGCACGAAGTAGATTTATTGCTTTGTCATCCTGCGTTTGTTCAATGATAATGCTCCAAAATTGTTAGAACTGTTGGGTCAAATGCGTGAAACCATTTTTTAAGTAGACTATCTCCATCTTATTTCCCCTGTCGAGGACTATGAGAATGTCGAAAACTCATAGAAAGGGAGGGATCTTTACATTTTGCTTCCTTTGTAGGAACTGCCAATTCCATCGATGATGGTTCTGCATACAACAACATATCCTTACTACCGCTAAGATACCCCAACACAATGTAGTTGTTGGATGAATGAATAAACATAACTATCCAACTAAACACTGGTCATATGAAGTCACTTCTCTAGAGAAGCATCTTATTTTTTAGATACCCAAGTTCAAACCTCGAGGGCAGTCTATTTGCAAAGGTAGTAGTCTGATCAGATTCCTCTGAGTGTGCGCCAGGCCGACGATGATGGTATGAATCTCGAGCGATCGATGGTACCCTTCACGTAGGATCAATAATAATGAGGTGGAATAGGTTTTGTGGGAGTAGCCCCTATGTTTTGAACCCTGCACTTGTTAGTTATTAAAAATAGTGTGGTTGTGACCAACTCTCCTATGTAACCAAAAGAAATAAAGCTTCTTGTTCCATTATATTTGAAATTAAAAAATACATAAATTTTTTCATGTAAACATATTTACATATAATAAAGTTAAATATAGATCATAAAATCTTGGAAAATTGGTGAGTGGGGGGGTTCTTGTTGTAATGAATTTAATGGTTTAATCCTTGTGGTCTCAGGTCCCCGTGTGTATCGTGTGCATGTAACATATGCAATTTTAAAAAATGGATATATACATTTTTATTGTAACCAGCAATTATATTCGATAACAATAACAGAGATTACAATAAAAGGAAGTTGGAAAGATCACCTATCGGGATGCAAGGCCACCCATAGGATCAAAACTGGAACTAACCCCTAAAAGGGTGAATAAACAACATAATTAAGCATAGAAAAATAAACTATAGTAAAAAAACCCTAAATCGTAGAACTGTAACTCTAGGTACCAAGTAGACTTATTGCTCTATCATCCTACATATTTTCAAAGCTAATGCCTCAAAGTTATTGGAAATGTTGGGTCAAATGGGTGAAACCATTTTTGGGTAGATTGTCTCCATCTTCTTTCCCCTTTCGAGGACTACAAGAACATCAAAACCGCATAAAAATGGACGAATATTTAGATTTTTCTTCCTCCATAGGAACCACCAATTCCATCAATGATGGTTCTGCATCCAATGATATATTCTCACCATCGCTAAGATAGTCCAACACACTGTAGTTGTTAGATGAATCAGGAACATAACTGCCAACCGAACACTAGTCATATGAAGTCATTTCTCTAGAGAAACATCTTCTTTTGCAAATTCTCTTCTCGGGTTGCAGGAACACATTGTTCTAGCCAGGGGAAATGTACTAGAGGACTGGTTGAATGGGAATACTATGAAGCAACCACTATTGCATCCCTTGGGGTATGAAATTGTTGACACTAAGGAACCTCATTGTTGACAGCTTCAACTGGGGGACCTACTTTTTCCTTTTCATACCCTTTTTCTATCGGCTTTGAGACATGTGTCGACTTGGACAATGTACCTTTAGAAGTAGAAAATTGTGCATTTTTATGCCCTCCCATAGTCATCCAACCATCCTCTTGAGGTTGAGGAGTGGGTGCACTCAATGTGGTGAGGCTCTACTTGTCCCTATTATGCAACATCAAGGGATAATCTTTGATCTTGTGTGCTGAGGGTTGGCACCAAAAACATGTGTTGGATAAATAATGTAGACAATCCACTAGGATAGCATAGTGTCACCAACTTGTATGTCAATAGTCTCCTTGAGAACTCGATAAGTATTAATCTCGACACAAACACATTTTTTAGGACATGCATGGAAACATTTGTCTGCCTCTACCAAAATGACATGTCCTAGAAGGGTTGCTATGTGACTAAGAAAGGACCACAAAGATAGAGGGAGTCCTAGGAATTCCACCCACATAGGGAGTTTGGTAGATCTTTTCTCATAAATAGAAAAATCATGGGTCGAAGAAGAAAAAACAAGCAAAGAGCTTCTCATGTACCAAGGGCTATGCTTGTAAATCGCCTTAACATGGGTTGTTTTCATAAAGTGAAACAAAAAAATGGTTTTGAACCATCGTCAATTTGACTCCATGAGAAGTCCAAGTTGCCTTAACCCAAGCCCTAAGGGAAGACTCATTAGGGATGTGTCCAATAAAATACCTGACAAGAGTGAATGATTCTAAATAGTGATATGCAAAATCAAATTCAGACAATGGAAGAATTACATCAGGAGAATGAGGGTTACCTTGTGGACCATTCTCAACACAAACCTACACAATCGGTTGAGAGGAGCCATTATCGCATGCATTCCCTTCTATAGTGCCAATGTTGTGCATTGGTCCACCAGGGTTGGGGACCATATTGATACTCAAAACCCTAGCCCAATATCCATCACTTGTCATAGTTAATTTTAGTTTTACCTCAGTTTAAATTGTTTTCATAATTTTTCATAATTTAAATTTATAAAATATAATAAATAAAATAATGCAACATACGATCAAAATTGGAACCAATCCCTAAAAGGATAAATAAACAACATAATTAAGCATAGAAAAATAAACTAGAGTTAAAAAAACCCTAAACTGAAGAATTGTAACTCTAGGCACCAAGTAGAGTTATTGCTCTGTCATCCTACGTTTTTTCAAAGCTAATGCTCCAAAGTTGTTGGAACTATTGGGTCAAATAGGTGAAACCATTTTTTGGGTAGATTGTCTCCATATTATTTCCCTTGTTGAGGACTACGAGAACGTTGAAACTACATAGAAAGGGAGGGATATTTAGATTTTATTCCTCCGTAGGAACCGCCAATTCCATCGTTTATGGTTCTGCATCCAATGACATATCCTTGAAATCACTAAGATACTCCAACACACTATAGCTATTGTATGAATACGAAATATAACTAACCAACCGAACATTGGTCATATGAAGTCACTTCTCTTGAGGAGAATCTTCTTTTATAGATCCCCTTCTCAGGCTATGGGAGCACCTTGTGCTAGTCTAGGGGAATATACTGGAGGACTAGCAATTTGGGAAGACTGTGAAGCAACCACTATTTCATCCCTTGGGGTATGAATCTATTGAGATTGAGGAACCTCATTGTTGAAAGTTTCTATTGGGGGATCAACTTTTTTCTTTTCATACCCTTTTTATATTTGCTTTGAGACATGTCTCGACTTGGACTATGTACCTTTAAAAGTAGCCAAATGTGTATTTTTATGCCCTCTCACAATCATCCAACCATCCTCCTGAGGTTGAGTGGGTGCACTCAGTGTGGTGGGGCTCTACTTTTCCCTATTATGCAGCATCAAAGGGATAATATTTGGTCTTGTGTGTTGAGGAATGACACCAAAAATATGCATTGGATAAATTAATGTAGAGGACCCACTAGGATAGCATAGTGTCATCAACTTGTATATCAATAGTCTCCTTGAGATTTTAAGAAATATAAATCTTGATACAAACACATTTTTAAGGGAATGCATGGAAACATTTATCTACCTCCACCAAAATAACATGCCCTAGAGGAGATGATATGCAACTAAGAAATGACCACGAAGGTAGAGAGAGTCCTAGAAATTCCACCTACATAGGGACTTTGGTAGATCCTTCCTTAGAAATAGAAAATTCACAGGTCCAAGGAGAAAAAACAAGCAAAGAGTTTCTCATGTACCAGGGGCCATGCTCGTAAATCGTCTTAGCATGGGTTCTTTCCACAAAGTGAAACAAAAAAAGCCTTATGTAAGGTTTTGAAGGGAAGACTCATTAGGGATGTGTCCAAAAAAATACCTAGCAAGGGTGAATGACTCTAAATAGTGACATGTAAAATCAAATTCAGGTAATGGAATAATTACATCAAGAGAATGAGGGTTACCTTGTGGACCATTCTCAGCATAAACCTGCACAATCGATTGAGAGGATCCATTATCGCATGCATTCCCTTTTGCAAAGCCAATGTTGCGCATTGGTCCGCTAGGTTTGGGGACCATATTGATACTCAAAACCCTAGATCTTGCCCTCTTGTCTATTTTTGATATATAATTTTTTGGATATGGTATCATTAATAGTTTAATAATCATTATTATTCAAATATGTATGTAAAAGTTTTTCTATATATGTGTCCAACCACTATTTTTCATGCAAAATTCAATAAAATTATAAAATATTTATATTAATAATAATTATAGGAATTTGTTTGATTTCTGCTACTTTTTCAAGTTCTTTTGAAAAATAGTTACTATGATTTATACTTACATAAAAATAAGAGAGCATGTATTTTAATCACTAAAATTTGATAGTAAATAAGTTACAAACACATAAGCCCCCGAGGGTTAGGTGGATTGGTAATTATTTTTTTGGCCAGGCATTTACTAAGAAGAGACCTAGGTTCAAACCTTGGGGGTATGCTTGTTTCAAAGGTAGTAGTCCGATCTAAATCCTCTGAGTGTGTGCCAGAACGATGATAATAGTATGAATCTCGAGTGATCAGTGGTCCCCCTCACATCAAGTCAATAATAACAAGGCAGTATAGGCTTCTTGGGAGCAACCCCTATGGTTTGAACCCTATGCTTGGCAGTTACTAAAAATAGTGTGGATGTAACCAACTCCCCTATGTATAAAAAAAAGTTACAAAAACATAACTATGATAAAATTAAATTATCTTTCACAGTTTGGAAATCAAGGATAAAATAATGGATGGTGATCCTTGGTTTAGGGGTAAAGAAGCAACATATTTAAGACTATGGAGTGAGAATTTTTCTGTGGAAATAAATACTATTAAAAGGCTTTCAGTGTGGATCAGGGCTTTTCGACTTCCTTATCAGCTTATCAATAAGGTTTTGAAAAATATCAACAATACTCTAGGGGAGTTCATCAGAATGAACCAATTCCTAAGGAGAGAAGGCATGTTGTATACACTCGAATATGTGTTATCATGGATTAAAATCCTTTACAGTAGTCCAGTAGGATTAAATTTAAATCAATAGAATCAGATCAAAATATGGATTATGAAAACATTGTATTTTTATATCACAAATGTTATGAGACCAAGAACATGACACGATATTGCAAAGTGAAAATGATGGAGAAAGAGATGGAAAATTTTGGGTATGAGATAAACATTAATATGGAGCAAGGATATCATATCATGATATTGCAAAGTGAAAATTATGGAAAAAGAGATGTAAAATTTTGGGTATAAGATAAACTTTAATGTGAAGCAAGGATATCATATCATAGTAGAAGATGGGTCAAATCAAGGACTCTCCACTCCTAAAAAAATGGTCAGAAAATTTTCTTTACATCATTAAATGGAAAATGCCATTATATTTTACTCAAATCAACCATTAAAAGAAAAAATCGATACTAGCTATGAGGAAGTACAATGCATAGGAGTTAAAGGTATGAAGGAAGACAAGGAGGCAAATTTTAAATTGAATGAGATGAAGGATGTTAATATTAACCTAGGTAAATCATATTCATTTTCCTTAAGTAAAAAAAATCCTCTCCTTACAATAAAAGTGAAAGTAGTAGAAAGAGTATTGCACTTTAGGGCTTCAAGAGCAACATAATAAGAAATACATATGGAGGATATCCATGGAAATTTAGGATATCCAAGGCAGTATAGGAAAGTAATTACTACGGAGAATCATCCTTGAACTTTAGAGTTTTTAAGGTAAAATAAATAAATTATTTATAGGGTTATTCCTTGCATTTTAGATTCTTTACAGTGGCATAAATATTTAGAAGATAAGTCTCATTATGAACAGTATAGAAAAATAGAAGAGATTGATAAATATGAAAGTGTTGGTGGGAATGAAAAAGGAGAGGAAGATTGTCAAAGTATGAACAAAGAGAAAAAGAAACTCAAAGGGATATTGATTTGGGAAGCCAAATAAAAATATCATAGGTGTTAACAAGAAATGAGGCTAAGCTTATTAATAAAAATAAAAAGTGATAATGAAAATGGTATCATGGAATATTAGGGGTATGAATAAGACCCCTAAAAAAAGATTTATTGAGGAATTAATAGTTTGTTATAGTCTTGAATTTATTTTAATACAAGAAGTAAATTTAACTATTGAGGAATGTAAGGATGCTTTTAAAAGGATTTGGAAGATGGGGTATTGTTTAGTAGTTTCTTCTATATGAACTTCCAACTATATTGTAACAATATGGAACAAGCACAAATAGGATAAGCAACAATTACAAGCAAAAAAAAATTGGGTTGTTGGACTATTTTGCAAGAAAGAGGAAAACATAAAAGTTGGGGTTATAAATTCTTATGTTTCAACTATAGTTACTCCTTATGAAAGATGTTGGAAGGACCTTAGCATGATTTTATCAAATAGAATAATGATTCATAATTTTGATCTATGGATTCTTGGGGTGACTTTAACACAATTTTATCTCCTTTGTAATAGAAGAATGGTGCTCATGGATGATATAAATAAATGCAGTATTTTGCCTCATTATCAATTGAAATGGCCTTTGGGATGTTATTCCTTCAAGTTTTAAATATACATAGGATACTAGATGCATTAGGCAAAATCATATAATAGAAATATCGAATAGATTCTTGTTATCCAACACATGGTTACAAACAGAGCATACAATATCTTTAGATATTTTATTGTATTAAGGATTATATCTCAAACCCATTCTTGTAACTTGTGATTTAATCAATAATGGTCACCCGAACCTATTTTTCTTCCACTCTATGTGGCTCCAAGTCCCTGATTTCTTCTATATGGTTATGTTATAGTGGGATGAAGCAAACTTTGAAGGATCATGTATGTACAAGTTCATTCAAAAGATGAAATATCTAAAATGGCAAATGAAGATTTGGAATGCCAAATATTTTGGTAATATTTTTAAAGAAAAGGAAATTAAATCCAAGATAAGAATTTTACAAGAGACACTAAAAATCAATGGAATTGACAAGGATTCTTGTGTGCAAGAAAATAAGAACTTTTTTATTATCATAATGCATTGAAGAAGGAGGAGTCATATTGGTTCCAAAAATCTAGGGAGAAATAACTCAAGGAAAGAGATAGAAATAACATTTTTAATGCTACAAAGAAAAGAAAATTTCTTTTATTGCATAAAAAATAATTAAAATCCATATAGAAGAAATATTGTGAAAAAGAAGATATCAAGAAGAAATTGGTTAATTATTATAAATTTATTTTGTTAGATGCTAATAAAGATAAAGAGGCACAAGGTAAAATTTTGTAAAATATTCCATCAATTATCACATAGGGACAAAATGAAAATTTGATGAAGAAGATATCTATGGAGAAGGCACATGAAGGAGTTTTCTCTTTCCATCCTAACAAGGCACTTGAATTTGATGGATTTTCTAGAATTTTTCTTCAAATTTTTTAAGATTTATTGAAGAGTGATAAATTGGTTGTGGTTAAAGAGGTCTAGAAAAGGAAGGCTACAATAAATGAGATGAATAACACTTTTATTAAATTGGTTTGCAAGAAATATGAGACATAATATTTTGATAATTTTCATCCAATAAGCCTTTGTAATATGATTTATAAGATCATTTAAAAAATTATGGCAAACAAGTTAAAAAGCATTCTAGATTGTGTTATCTTAGAAGAACAAGGCGGTTTTGTTTGTGGTAAACAAATTCTTAATGATATAATAATTGAATAAGAGGTCATATATTCTCTTCATTCTATGAAAATTAGGTATACTTATGAAATTAGTTATTAACAAAGCATATGACAAGGTTTGCTAGAGTTTTCTACATGATATTCCCAAAATGTTTGGTTTTGTTATAACACTATGAAGGATTCGATTTTGATCAATGGTTCCCTTATTGGTTACTTTAAATCATCCCATGGACTCTACCAAGATATCCACTATATCCTTATCTATTTGTTATTCTTGCAAAAGCATTAGGAAGAGTTTTTTCAAAGGTAAAAATGGAAGAAAAATCAATGGTATTTAGATTGCAAAAAATGGTCCCTTCAAATGTCATCTTTAATTTGTTGATGATACTCTTCTTTTGGGTCATCCCTCAATCAGTGAGACCAAGCATTTTAAATCAATATTATCAAGCTATGAGAAGGCTAGGGGATAGTTGGTTAATACTACAAAATCCGAGATTTTTCACTAATAGTGTTCTATAATTACAACAAAATTATTGTGAATATTTTAGGGTTTTAAATTTTAAAAATTACCATCAACCTATTTGGGTATTCCTTTGTCTCATAAAGGAAATAAAGAGGAGCTTTGGATCTCATGTCTGGATAGAATAAAGCTTGTTTAGTAGATTGGAAAGGTAAGGTCTTAACATTGGTGGGAAGACTACAACTCATAACTACTACATTTCAATTCATCCCTATTTATATGATGCCACATTAAATATTACAAGTAGGTATGACATCATGAATGGATAAAATTCAAAGAGACTTTATTTGGAAAGGATGAGAGATTTTTTTTAGATTTCTTCATTATAAATGGGATAGGATTTACAAAGAAAAGAATATTGGAGGGGTAGGATTATGAAATTATAGACTTACGGGTTTGGTATTAGGATCAAAACTTAGTTGAAGATTATTCAAAGATCAAGGAAAGAGTTGGAAAAAATATTACTTCAAAAATATATAGGTTCTCTTGATGTAATACAATTATTCACAAAAAGAACCCTACCCAAAGGATCACCAACATGGAAAGGTTGTGAGGAAAAATTTAGGTTTCCTCTTTGTAAGTGGGATAGGGTTTACAAAGGAAAGAATATTGGAGGAGTAGGCTTGTGAAATTGTAGACTTGTAAATTTGGAATTAGGAGCAAAACTTGGGTGGAGATTATTTAGAGATCAAGAAAAGAATTGGAAAAAAATATTACTTCAAAAATATATAGGTTCTCTTGATACAATGAAATTATTTAGGAAAAGAACCCTATCCAAAGTATCATCAACGTGGAACTTCATATTAGATAGTTTATAGTTAATAAAGAAATATATTATATGGTCAATTAATGAGGAGAGTTATGCAATTTTTTTGTCTAATGGTTGGTTGAATCCTTATCTTCTTATCTTTAACTCAAATGACAACCATTGGCTCAAAAATGCCTAGCACGTTAAGGTCGAAAGGTCAAATACTATATTAATATGAGCAATAACTCTAGATCATAGATTTCTTTTAGTAGTCTGGTTGAAGGAGAGCAACTAAAACAAATTGTAGATGAACATCAAAATATGCTTCAAGAGTTTTATTTACCTATTTTTACATGAAAGGATGAGTTGGATTGGAATTTATCAAAGGATAGTGGATTTTCGGTCAAGTTGGGATATGAGGATTTAGAGTAATCAAAATTTTCGTATCCCATATATTTTCATTGGAAGAATCTTTGTTCATTAGAGGCTCTCCCTAAGGCCTCAACATTCCTTTGGTTAGTAGTTTAAGATTCTTACAGGAGAGAGTCTACAAAGAATATATTATGGATCTTTTAGATGTGCCTTGTGTGAGAAGGATTTAGAAACATTAGATAATTTACTTATTCACTGTCCCTTTGCTCACACCATTTGGGGTTACTTTTTTAAAATATGAAATTATATTAGGTAGCTCCATCAACATTGAAAAAGTTAATGAAATATTGGATTAATTATTTCAAAGCTAAAGCATTATGTATTCTATGGAGGATTGGCCTTGCCATTATTTGTTGAAATTTATGGCTTGAAAGGAATAATAATTTTTTTAAAAATAAATCTCAAAATCATGCCCAAGTTTGGAATCGTATTATTGTCTCTCTTGTAGAATGTCTACAAATATGGTGCTCATCATGGGAAGTCTCAAGTGTAGAAAAAGAGGTGCTAATAAAATGGCTATAGGATTTGAACATACATGGAAGATTCATTTGTAATAATAGAATTGAAACAAAGGATCTACTTTGATCTAGGGTAAAATGGAAATGTCCAAAAAAATGGGTTTATCAAAATTAATTTGAATGGTGTTTCTAAAGGAAATTTGGGAAAAGCTGATGGAGATGGTGCTTTTAAAAATAGTGAAGGTCAAATTCTCCTCACTCATAATTATATGGAACTTAAACTAACAACTATGCAAAGGCTAGGGCACTTCTTACACGGATTAAAATAACAATAGAAAAAGAATGAAAATATATTTCAATTGAGGGGGATTCACAAATTTTCATCAATGTAATTAACAAAAATGGATGTGGGGGCTAGATAAAAAATAATATTATTTTTGATGTTCATCACCTATTACTAGAGGCAATCTCTTGGAAGTGTGAGCATATTTATAGAGAAGGAAATTGGGTAGCAGATAATTTAGCCAATTGTGGTGTTGATCTTCATCTTGGTGAAATTCAAATTTTATAAGGCAACTGGCCAAGTGAGATTTTATCTCTTAATCAAAATGATGTCAAGGAGCTGATTGTAGAAACATAGCACTTCGAGAAAGTTGAAAAATATATTTAGTAGAAAAAGAAATTAAAAAAATTGTGATAAAAAGGCATGTTGGATATGGTTTAATTGACATAACAAGAAAAGTAATATTTGGATATTTTGATGGAAGTGGTCCCCAATTGAAGCCACACGTAATTTATTGAAAAAAAAGGATCACCAACGTAGAACTTCATATCAAATTGTTCACAATTGATTCAAAAACATATTAGATGGTTATTTAATGAGAATAATTATATAAATTTTTGGACTAATGCTTTGTTGAAGCCTTATCCTCTTATATTTGACTCAAAATGATAACCATTGGCTCGAGCATGTCTAGTTTGTAAAGGTCCAAATGTCAAATATTATATTAATGTTAGTAACAACTCCAAATCATGGGTTTCTTTTAATGACTATGCCGAAGGAGAGGAACTAAAACAAATTATAGATCTTTAAAAGTGTTGGACCAAAAGAATGCTAGATAATTATATTATCATAAAAATATTATATTTATAGGTACACATATGAGTTGGTTATGGTCAAGTGACATACTTCTAAGTAACCAAATCATGTGTAGGTTAGAACTTGTTAACAATACATTGAGCACCACATAGTACCCTAATAGGTGATGTAATAATCATAATATTCCTCCTTTATTACATCATTGCTTCAATATGGTCAAAAAATCATCAATTAGATTGGACTAGGATAATGCACCACATTGTATGTTATAGTGGGACTTGCCTCATTATATTACAAATAATTATGAAGTATACACATAAGTACATAAAATCAAATCGGACTAACTAACAACAATATTGGTTTATCCAAAAATTGAATAATGACATGTGTAGTTATTCATAAATAAATTGAAGTAAAGCTTCATGCCCTTTTATTGCATTCCTCATGATCACAACCTTTAAAAAACATGAACACAATTGTTGAATTTTTACAAGGTAGCTCCCATTATCTCCTCACACATCACAATTGTTGAAATTCATCTTGAAGTACTATAGATTCCAAGAAATATGTATTGGTATACCTCCTTCAATCAAGTGACCCTCATAAAAGATCACTGTAATTTTTGGTATTGCTTCTTTACCAAGTGCATTGAGATTGGAAATATCTTTCCAACTACTATAACTACATCTATCTTCCAAATGAGGATAACAAGTAAAAATATTAAATTTTTCATAAGTTCAAATTTCTCAAACTTGCAAAATGTTAATCAAACTTTTGAAAAATATTAGGGTACCAAATTTTAAAAATTGGTTTTATTGAATTGAACAAGAATCAATCACCAAGTAGAATATTTATCAACCAATCAATAGAATGCAAATGTTAGGGCTCAATAGTGCTCAATCAATCAAATGTACATCCAACAAGCATGATGGCTTAATAGCCCAAGTGCCTCACTTCCATGTGTGTGAAATGTTAACATTCCCAAGACATTATATAAGTGCCAATATAACATATTAGGTAATTAAAAAAGAATAATACATTTTACCTTCAAACAAAAATTCTTCAAATATGAATGATGCCAATGTCATAATTACAAATTTGAATAGAACCAACCAATCAAATTATGTAGACCACAAGAACTCCATCATGCCAAGTCAAATCACATGGAAAGCATTGCAAGGGTCTTTGATTCGTAGGGAGTGATGTCCACCATAGGATATCAAGGATTTATGAAAAGTACATAAAGTATAAAAAAATTCAAGAATATTCCTATTAAATGTGGGATAAAATATTACATAGCATCCAATGCACAATTGTTTACATGTGTAGTCGGTTAATTCTCCATTTAAAAATGATAATTTATTTTTTGTCATTTATTTATCATGGATTGATTTGATTGAATGACTATAGGTTTGTACATCTAAGAAACATTAAGTTTTTTATCTTACATGATGCTTAAATACTCATCATCCACCAACCATTGATTTTTATATGATTGAACAACTTTGAGTTTACATGTAATTTTGATGTATTTCTTGCATATCTTTGGAACAAAACCCTATATTCTATATTCAATAACTTAGAGGATCGATATGGTATGGAGATTTCTCATTTGCATAAGCTCAACCATGTGATTTGCATACATCGTGTCATGGTTTCTTCTTCAGATCTAACAATATATCAATAAGCAATGAATGCGTTTTTAATTAGATAGTGTCTGCTTTATAAATAATTGTCTATAGATTTACATACGATAAACAACTCAATTTTAGATCTCCAAAATATAGCTTATCATCACTTTCATTGCACAACGAACACATCTAATTTTTACTTCTCAAGATGGTGAGCAGTTCATAATGAGTTATCTAACTTGTAATGTCTTGATGGTCTATTTTTGTTTAAATAAATTGGTTGATTAGGGACAATATTCAATGGATTACTACTTTAGCATGCATATCTATTTCATTCTCTTAAAAATCACTCTTTTAACTATAATTATTGTCTCCATTTGATGATGCTTTACTTGATCAAGATAGAGACTCAATTCCATGGTGCACGACATAATGACCTTGAGGTGAATATTCATATTTTATGACAACACATGGTTGAGGTCTCATGTATTGAGATGGATTCTCATAATAGTAGATCCGTAGATGACACTTAGCCTTTAGATGATAGTTTTAGATGATCCACTTTAAGACAACCTATCTCCTTGAGATGACTTAATTATTACATGACCTCCATTTTGGGCGATCCAATGAATGGATGACATTGTTAACTCAACTTTAGATGATAGATTATCTCTATATTAAACAACTTGATCATATTTACCAGATAGTTCATTCATTCATAATTAGACAAACCTTCATATTAAATGGCTTATATATGGACAAATGACTCAATTACATGATGGCCTATCACTTGTGTAGATGGATCGATCTTTGCACATTATTTTAGATGACTCAATTTATATCTAAATGATAACACAACTAGATATAGATGAATATTCAAATGACCCCTTCCTTCATATTCCTTAACAACAACACATTCCTCTTAGATGACATGACATATTTAGACCTCAAACACATCAAATATTTCCAATGTAGTGAATCCATGAACAACATAGCTTCTACACTTTCTCTATTTATTCTTCAACTTGTAACTGCTACAAACTTGAGGATTATGAATAATTCTATAGATAAAATGTTGTCTCACGACTTACCCCTGTGTGGGTTTCTTTATGGATGGTTTTGTTTGGTTACTCATTATTACCCCTGTGAGGGCTTCCTATTTTTGTTGATGGTTTTTGTAATGACCCGTAATGGGATGTCATTTTCGTTGTTCTGCTAAGGAGTAATTTTTCAGTTAGAATCAATTTGTAAAAGGTTACGGGATCCTTTAAAAACCCCTTTACCAATAAAAATAAACAAAACACATCCTCTTCAAGTTGATCATGACACAAACATCTACAATCTTCTAAAAAATATTCCAATCAATGTTAAGGCTCACAAACTCTTATCACATATTGCTCTAGAAAGAATCTACAACTATATGCCTTTATCATTAGTAAATTTGATGTACAACATCAACAACATGTGTTTGCATCTTTTGTATTTGTTAGGGCAATGCATATTCATGATCTTCATGATGGATCACTAAGTTAAAAACCAAGGAAAAACATAATTGTCCACAATAGTCACCAATGTTACAAACAAGGACAAACATAATTATCTACAACAATCATCAAGGTTGCAAATAGGTATAAAAATAATTGTGTGTAACACTTCTATGAATAAGAAGACATACAACATTCAGAGGTACATGTGTGAATAGGGATACACTTTGCTATCTACAAAATAAAGAAGATTGCTTCATATTGATTTGATATCTACAAATCAAAGAAATAATAAAAAAACTTCATTGTATTTTGGTTCCTCCACAATTTCTTGAATCCACTTCTATCCTAATTAGGCATCCTTCTTGTAGCCTAATTTGATACCACATGTTGGACTAGCAGAATGTTGGAAAATTATATTGATGAGTGTTGTCAATTCTTGCACTTTAGTCACTTTAGTTTTTCAATATTGGTTGGTGTCCTACGATTATGCGCACTAGGAAATATTTTGTGCACTCTAGGTTTTGAGGTTTCTATATTGTTTCTTATATAATAAAATCATTAAAATAGAAAATCCAGTTGCAAGGAAATAATTACAATTATAGGAAAATCATTCAATCACACTACTTCAGGATAGTATATCATGCCTTATAGGAAAATAGATTTTGATCTAATAGATGTACTTTATCTCGAGGTGTGATGAAATAATAACAATAGAATAAACATATCTATAGGTAAGAAGGAATGAACTGGTGATTGCAACCGATAATAAAAACAACAATACACATAATGATAAATAAAGGAATTCAAGATATACTTGGTAATTATGTTGATAACATGTTCTTGCATAGTTGACATAGTGAGGGTTTATGTAGAGTGAGGGTTGTGCAAAAAAAGGGTTAAATTTACCAATGTCATGCTAGTTTTAGATAATGTAAATTAATTTTTAATAATTATTAGAGGTGTGATATCTTTAAATCTTGCTTAAAGATGTGTTGTGTTTTCATTTTTTTGTGGGTGGAATAGTATTATTTAAATTTCTCATCACAAAAAAAATAAAAATAAAAGAATAGACAAAAATAGAGGTTTGTGTAGAGCAAGAGTTTGTTCTTGCATCGTTGGCATATCGAGGGTTTGTTCTTGCATGGTTGGTAGGGTGAGGGTTTGTGCAGATTGAGGGTTTGTGCAGAGTGACAGTTTGTTATTGAATGGTTGGTAAAATGAGAATTTGTGCAAATAGAGGGTTTGTTCTTACATGGTTGTCAAAGCGAAGGTTTTTTAGAGCAAGGGTTTGATCCAACAATGTCATGCTAGTTTTAGATGCTATAAATTGATTTTTGATAGTTATTAGAGATTGCAAATTCCTACCATAATTGATTTGTAGAATGATGTATATGGAAAGGCATATAGATCTAGAGGAGGAGAAGATCTTGGGCCTAGTGGTGAGATCAATCATGGGGGTGTGGGTAAGAAAGATGTATAGGTAGATGAATTTATTGAGGGCAATAACTTGGTAAGGGTATGAGGTAAAGAGAACATAAGCTACATAAATTGCACTCGAGGTAAGAAGAAAGTAGTGGAGGAGAAATATCAAAGTCTAGTTATACTATCTAGGTCCAATTTTAGGGAGTTTTTTTGAATATTTTATATAAGATATTTGAAAGGGTGCAACAAAAGCTTCATAATAACATGATAGGGAAACTTATAGGCTTTTACCCAAATCTAGAATAGATCAAAAAATGGGCCTTTACTCATTGGATAATCAAAGGACATATTGATTTCTCGTTTATGCCAAAAGGG
This sequence comes from Wollemia nobilis, assembly GCA_028583015.1. Classification (NCBI taxonomy): domain Eukaryota; kingdom Viridiplantae; phylum Streptophyta; class Pinopsida; order Araucariales; family Araucariaceae; genus Wollemia; species Wollemia nobilis. Next base: position 5,222,121 of record JAQPPZ010000103.1, read on the forward strand.
TTTTTATTAGTTTCTTTCATAGTAGAAGAGGAGTATCAAATGGTTTTATTAGGAGATCCTTGGTTCCTGGGTTGAGTGAGGCTATTTCTAAAGAAATGGGCCTCAATATTCAAACCCATAATAGAGAAAATAGATGTAGCCTCTTCATGGATCAGGATTCTTGGTCTACCCCTTGAAGAGGAGGTATTTGAAAGTATAGCCATTACTTTCAAAAGATTCTTGGCTATTGATTATGTTATAAAGGAAAGAAAAAGAGCTATTTTTGCTAGAATATGTGTATTGGTTGAATCAAGGAGGGAGCTCCCAAATCACATAAAATTGGTTTCGAAGTGGGGAACTTGGTCTTAGGTCCTTATTTTTAAAAATGATCACTTTAGATACAAAATTTGTGCTAAAATAGGCTATATATCAAGGAAATGCTTGAATAAAACAAAGATAAATCCAAAGGGAAGACAAAAGGTTAATTCCAATTCTAAAGAGAGTTTTGGTGGTAAGGTGTGGAAGAGGAAGATTGATAGCTATGATTATGTTAAAGCAAATATCCCTATAAATATTGTCGAAAGTAGGTATGATGAAGTGTATGAACTAGAGGTAGTCATGCTACTGATAAAGAAAAAGAATTTCATCATATCCATAATGGTAATAACCATATGGTAGGTAGACAAATGTGGAATACAATGGTAGAGGATAAAATTTATGAAATGCATTTAAATCCTATGGGAACAGTAGAGATTTACAAAGGAGTATCCTGGAAGAAAGTGTTTCAAAAAAAGAAATGAAGGTAAGTATTAGGATACAAAATTAGAAGAGGTATCAAAATCAAGTTGAAGTAGAAAATAAAACTCTAGTAGATTTAGATAATAAGGAAGAACTATGAAAGAGAGCTAAGATCCAAGGTGATATAAATTCAAATGTTGTACCATGCACCTTCACTTTTACTCTAGGATTGAAGAATATGGAGGTGGAGAGTTCTCCCCTCAATGAGGCTATTTCATAGGAAGATGAGGGTTCTAATGTGTGTATAACTCTAAGTAATAAAAATAATCCTAATTTAGGAGAAAAATATATGAAGAAGGTAGGTAGGTTGTTTTCTATAGATAAATGAATAAAAGAAATAAAATAAGATATCATTTTAGGGAAACAAAAGATCTTAGATGTTGATGGGCATAAGTCCCCCACAAGAAATCATAATTGAAGTTATTATCTTGGAATTTTAGGGGAATGAATGCCCCTAAAAAACAAAGGCTTGTTAGATCTTTAATAAAATATAACCAACCATATGTTACTTCTTCAATAAACAAATTTAAACTTATCAGCTACAGAATTTGTTAAAATAGGAACTTGGAAAAAAATCTAAGCTAATAGGTAGAAGAAAGAGGGGCTTTAGGTGGAATTTTAACCTTATGGAACTTAATATTCTTTGATGGTGAAGAAATCTCCAAATTAGGAAATTAGATAACTATCATGGTAACTTTTAAATCCTCAAACTTTTATTGTATAATTACAAATAGGTTCCAAATTTGAGTAAAGGAAAGAAGAAGTTGTGGAAGAATTTGGAACAAATTAGTTAGTATGCTAAATGGTCCAAATGGGTAGTGGTTGGATATTTTAGCACATCCCTAATGCTAGGAGAAAATAAAGGAGGTTCTTAGGGATTTTTGGATAGTATGGAAGACCTTAGTAGTTTTATTTCAAGATCTAGTCTTTTTGATGTGGAGTTGAATGGGGTAAAATTTACTTGGACTAATAGAAGATTAGGGGATAGTTTGATACAAGTGAGGTTGGATAGAGTGCTTCTATCACTAGAATGGTTTGATGAAAACTATGAGTATTTGTTAGTTTCTCTACCAAGGAAAAGTTCAAACCATAACCCTTTATTGTTATACTATAACCCAGAGGTCAAAAGAAAAAGTAGTCCCTTAAAATTTGAATTCGTGTGGCTACAACATCCTAATATCTATGAGGAAATGGAAAAATGGTGGAGTCACTTGTTCAAGGATCCAAGATGTTCATTGTAGTAAGTAGGCTTAAGCATATGAATAAGGAGATCAAAGTTTGGAATAAGCTTGTTTTTGGAAATATTTTTAGACAAAAGAAAATATTGAGGTAGGAACTTATCTAGTTAGAGGAGGAAATCAACAAGAATGGAATGGATGGTCAACTTTTTAAGAAAAAATAAAAACTCTAATTTAAATTACATAGTGGGATACCAAGGGAAAAAATATTTTGGAAGCTGAAATCCATAAATAAATGGCTCATAGAGGGGAGTAAAAACACAAGTTTTTTTCATGTTTCTACTCTTAAGCATTGGAGTGCAACTAAAATAACTAAGGTTTATAGCATAATGGTGCTATAGCTAAGGAAGAAGTCCAAATCAAGCAAGAAACATATAATTACTTCAAGTATTTTTTATCTAAAGAGGGAGAGGATGATAATGAAGCTATGTGCAGTATCGTAGCACATACCAAAATTATTGACTAAGGATAAGAATGAAAATTGAATAAAACCAAACAACAAACTATAAAATTAAATAAGCAATGTGACACATAAAATTGCACAATGAAATAAACTTTTATTATAACGTCGATGGATCTTCAATGTTATAGTAAAATATGCCCCAAATGTGGGGTTACAAAGCTTATTATGCTTGATACAATGATTACAATACACTAGGGTTCTCTAAAACCCTAGTAAACAAATATTGGTGGTGTCTTCACGTTCGATCTGATCCCAACAATGTGGTGAGTGGGCTTTAGTATCCTATACAGGACCACTCAAGCTTCAGTAGCTGCCAATGAACTTGATCCCTAATAGCTGCAAACAATAAACAACAATAGAAGGTCAATAATATCTGTGAGGGCTCCACTATGTGAGGTCTTTAATAAGAAAGTTACTAACCCTAGTTGTAGAAATGAAGCTATAAATAAATCTAAGAATAAAAATACTTGCAATAAATAAATTATCTAGTAATTCTAAATCATTATTCTCTATTCTTCGTTGTTATTGTAGAGTTTTGTTCACAGATGCCCTAGCGAAACTCAAAGGATCGTTGGACTAAAGAATTAGGGCTGTGAATGTCCGTGGGCGTTCGGTGATGATAAAAGGTGCCCAAAGCTGCTTGGTGATGGTAGGAGGTGCCTTGAGGCACTCGGTGATGGCAGAAGGTGCCTAGAGGAACTCGATGATGGCAGAAGGTACCCAGAGATGCTCAAGGAACTTGAAGGGACATTCTGAGAGTGAAACATAATTTGAAGAAGTAAATATGGTTTGTGCAAAGTGAGTGATGCTAGATGCAGAAGCGACGGTGAGCGAGGGAATATGGTAATGGTAAAGGGGTTTGGATACTTGATGAATTCAAGGATTCAGGACTTCAAAAACTTAGGGGTTGAGTCATCAAATTGACTCCTCTTTATAATATCTCTTAGGGCATGTTAGGGTTTCAATGACACAATTTGTGTGGTCAAGATTAAAACATGATGGAGGGTGGAGATTAAATATAGGTATGTGGCATGGATTAAGGCGGATGAATGGTTGGGATTAGATCATGATGGATGGTTGGGATTAATTCATATAAATATACATATATTTATTAAATATATAAATAAAATATATAAAATGTTATTATATTAAACAAATATATATAAATATATAAATAATGGATAAATGTGGTGGGAAACTATGAATGGATAACAAGTGGCTAGATTTTGGTGTCTACAGATACCCCTTTTTGTACCATGTTGCGTGAAACACAATATGGTGCAAAAACATGAGACACCTGGTTTGGCCTGATGTAGAAGCAAATTTTTCTTATTGGAATGCAAAGACAAACTTGAAGACAAGAATTTTGATTGTGTAGATTACCCCCTCTATTGGAGAATGAGTGACAGATACATCTCACGAGCCAATTGACATACTTGCACAAATGATTGTGTGAATTGTGGATGATATGAATGATGTAAATGTGATGTCATTTTTACCCCAATGGTGGAATGGGTTGTTGAAAATTGTAAGTGATTGATTCTATTTTTGCCCTAACAAAGAAAGGGGATTTTGCCAAGTGTAGATGCCATGATCATGTAAGATGTATCCCATTGTGGAAAAATCAAAGTCAAATGTGGTTACCCCAAGTTTGGGGTGATTCCATGCTATTGAAGAATTTTTCATATGGTGTCATTGAAATGCAAAGTGATGAAGATGCAATAAGAAAAGGAGTCAACTTTGGAGGGTCGACTAGTGACTATCAATAAATTCCTATAATTGGAACCAATCACCCTAGCTAGGGCCAGTCGCCATGATGCTTATCAATGTAAAAGAAAATGATGATATATGATCTTGTCCGTGTTTCAGGCCCCACGAATAAGACCATCAATGACAGTTGTAGAGAAAATTGGTCTTGGCATAGTTTCACTCGAAAGGTGAAGTACCAAAATTGATTTTATTTTTCAATCAATGAGATATTGGATGATGAAGATGGCCAAGTGTCCTTATGGTGATTTATTCATCTTACCAAATTGCATGGATGCAAATAACTACAATCACCAAGGAGATAGAATAGACCACTAGATACGAGGTTCACTTGAAATTTGTGAACTTGGCAAAAATGTGGAAATGCAATGATTAATGAATGGAAATGATTAATTATTAATGCAAAAATTTGGACCATTTTGAAGTGTTTTGGAGATTAATAAGCAATTTTATGCCTTTTGGGTGCAAATGAAAATTATGCATCCAAATCAGTTTGAACCTTCATAAAAAATGTTAGTATGATGAAATTTATGCATGGATGCAATTTGCAATAATTTGGTGGAGGTAAGCTACCTTTTTGGATCAATTTTGGTCTTTTGTCAATGTTGACACCAAATGCTGACGGGCGCTTATTGATTGCACAAACGTCCACCAGATTTTGGTGCTTTCCCAAACATAGGGAGGCACCTAAGTACACCAAGAACCACCCATGGGTATTTCAGTGCACCTAAAATAGCTATAAAAGGTCTGCAGAGGGGAAATCAAGCTCGTTTATGCGTTAGCAAATTTTGAAAGCTGCATCTGAGGGAGTGGAGTGGAGTGAGGTGAAGTGAATTTGTGGAAGCTATGGTAGTGGAGGGAGAAGATGCAAGAGCAAGTGTACACTTTTCCATGGTAATTTATTTTGACTCTCTTTTATTTTTTTGCTACGCAAAAAAAAGTTTTTTTTGAAATAGTGCAATGTATTTGTCATTAATGCTTTGTGTTGTGTTGCAGTTGAAGATTTTGGAGGCTCAACATCGGTTCTCACCTCTCATACCTAGGGTATGGAAGGGATTACAGGAGGATGAGTGGGATTGGCTAGAGGCTGTTGGGCTAGTTAGGACAGCCAAGATAGATGTGGTGAGCGCAGATGAGGGGTATCTCTCTACCTTGGAAGAGATATGGGATCCAGATAGGGGGACATTTTAGCTCCCTACTGGAGAGGTTACTATGATACTTGAGGATGTGTACCACATCCTCAAGTTGCCAATGGAGGGCTTACGTATTGAGGTTGAACATGACAAGAAACATGAGTTGATCCACATGTTCAAAGATGGGTGGGAGGATGTGGAGGTGACAGGTGGAGGGATTACGTACTTGTCCATGTATGTGGACAAGAAGTTGGATTCCCTACCCACATTGGTGATGTTCATATTGGCAAACATAGTGGCCCCAAATAGTACTGGCTATCAATTCCCATGGAACCTTATCGGGTTGGTGTGCGATATGATCGCTACACCTTAGGTGTATGCATGGGCTCTTGCCTTATTGACGCAGTTGTACTGGGAGCTATATAAGGTGAAGAGGTAGAGGTGCCAAGTACTACGTTGTATTTTGCTATTGCAATGCTAGGATTGGGAACACTTTAGTGTGGCTTGATCTGCAGGTTTATCAACTAGGGGATGGGATAAGGAGCAATCATATGCGATGAGATGGCTTGTGGTAGAGGAGGTGCAACTGAGTCATCTTATTTGAACGAGTCAATGGTACAAGGATTTATGGGTTGGATTGATAGTGAATAAGATGGTATGGAGGACATGGTGAGGTGCCATGTGGATAGATGATAGGTAACATATGCGGTGGGTATGATAGGATAGATGGGTGGTTGGAAGGTACACAAAGGAGGTGAAGCTAGTCCAATTATCATAGATGCTATGGTATTTCAGATTGAGGCAGGGAGTTCTTGATGTGCCAACACTCTACAGGCATCATCAGGATGAGACAGGTCTACCATGTGCCAAGGCATGGAGGACCACACTTGAGGATGATGAGGAGATGGATCTCCCTGATATTGATGATGCAGGGACTACGAAGAAGTATGATGCATGGTTCATTACTCAACCGCCATGGGTATCGAGTTCGATAGTGGATGGGGGTAATGAGGCTGGGGATGAGGTCAAGGATGCCGATGAGGCTCCTAAGTGTCAAATGTACCTTTGAGCTAGCAACTGAAGAATACGAACTAGGAAGGTAGAAATGTAGGCTCCAAAGTTTGGAGGAGATGGAGGAAATATGGAGGATAGGGAGGAGGTTTCAGATGAACCTCTTTATCAGAGTGAGGATGATTGGGTGAGGCTAGAGTACCAGGTATAAGAGTGAGATGCTATGATAGCAGCTCATGATACAGAGATAGCTCAGCTATAGGATAGAGAGGTGGCTCGGTAGGTGGAGATAGCTTAGTTGTAAATAGAGTTGGAGGTACAATCGATAGTAGGTGGAGGTGAGGACAGGATCAAGAGGTTCCAGGCAGAGTTTCTAGAGGGACGTCATAGGTAGAGACATAATATACATCACCTGCGAGCTTGGGATGGATATATTAAAAATTGGAGGATCAGTTGATGGAGCACAATATTGGGCTTCCAGAACCACCCTCCTCATTCATATATGGGTCATCTAGGCCTAGTGAGTCTCGGTATAGTTCTAGGTCTAGGGTTATTTTAGGGTCACAAGGATCCTATTATAGGAATTATCTAGTGCTTAGATGCACTTTTTGTATATGAGCCTTGGTGCTCCATTGTATGTAGCCTTTGGACACTCATTGTACATGTGATATTTATATATATATACATGGCTTTTACTTTTTGTGTTATGCTTTTGTGTGAATGTTTTTGTGTGGATGCATGTGTATATGGATTATTAATGCAAGTGATAATGCAAATGTATATGGATTATTAATGCAAGTGGAATGTGTATGAATGTAAGTGTATATGGATGATTAATGCAAGTTATGGAATGGAAATGTTCTAATGATCATTCATAGTTTAGATTTTACTTAGCCATGTTTAGCATTGTTGTTTAATCAGGGGCACCAAACTTGGTGGTAGGTGGGGTGAAAAGACTCATGATATGGATGTTGACATGGAAGAAGATATGAATGTTGAAATGGAAGAAGATATGGATGTTGTTATGGAAGAGACTATTTTGCAGAGACTCAAACATACTAGTGGTATCAAACAAAGTCACAAAGGCTGTCTAATTTCTCTAAGATCAAATGTGTGTACAGTGAATTTATTTACAAATCATGAGCAGGGTAATGACTCGAGGCAATCAATAACCAATGTGTGTGCAAGTGAGTTCATTAACTCATCTTGAGTAAATTGGGTGTGACCTGTTATGGATGAGACCAATAAGCTAGCTTGTCCTTATGTGTGATCAGAGGTCTCTTTAAAAGAGACATGTCACCATGCACGAGCACACTTCACTACCAGTCAAGCATTTATAGCTCCGATGGAGACTAGCTCCATAGTCCAAGGATTTGACCTTTACGCTTTGGGGATGACTACCTAACTGTCTGACTTTAAATGTAGTACTATCCTTACAAATTAAGGATCAATGGTGTGTGATGTAAAATATTTAGATTTTTTAGGGATTTTGCCCTACTCTTTCTTTTATTTTGAAATTGTGATAGTGGTGAAAACCACTATTTTTGTGGATAATGTTTCATGATGGGACAAGAAAAGACTACCCTTTCACTTCGAGGTTCAAACCAAGTATGGTGTTATCCCTCTTTGACATAAGATGTTTTTAAGATGTGAAATTGTGTTTGGTTCAAGAATGTTTAGAGTCAATTTCGATAACTCAAGATTTTCTTAATGAAAATTGTGTCTTGGTCCTAAAGATAACTCGACATGTATTTATGGTTTTCTCAAAACACTAGGATTGGCTGAGTGATCGAAAACACCTAGGAATTATGGAAATGTGGCTTTGCAAATGATAATATGTCTTTTTGGAATGGTGTAAATGAAATGAATTTGAAGGTGCCCCTGATTAAGGCAACATGAATTTATTTGACCAATTTATATTTGAACTGAATAAATGATACCTAATATGAAATATGAAATGTGTGAGAATGATGGTGTGAATGCAATGTATGAAATGAGTTTTATGCAAATGTGTGAAATGAGATGTGTGCACTACAATGTTGTTTTTGTGTAACAACCATATATATACACACACACACACACACACACACACACACACACACACATATATATATATATATATATATATATATATGTACACATATATATATACACATATATATATACACATATATATATGTATACATATATATATACATATATGTATATATGTGTATATGTACATATGTACATATATATATGTGTATATGTACATATATATATGTACATATACACATATATATATGTATACATATATATATATACATATACACACACACACACACACACACATATATATATATATATATATATATATATCACATTATGCATAGAATGATCTCAAGTGTATAACATTAAGTGGTTCAAACTCTTCAACTCCCTCTAGACTGGCAAGCCTATAAGTACCTTTACCCACTCTTTGAGTAACAATGTATGGACCTACCCAGTTAGCCACAAATTTATCACGAAGATGCGGCAATGTATATACATATACATACATACACACACACACACATATATATATATATATATATATATATATATATATATATATAGATGTATATATATATATATATACATACATATAGATGTTATATATATATATATATATATATATATACATACATATAGATGTATATATATATATATATATATACATACATATAGATATATAGATAGATAGATATAGATACATCTATATATATATATATATATACATCTATATATATATACATCTATATATATATATATATATGTACTATATATATATATATATATATATATATATATATATATATATATATATATAATATATATATATGTATATATATATATAGATGTATATATATATATATATATCACATTATGCATAGAATGCTCTCAAGTGTATAACATTAAGTGGTTCAAACTCTTCAACGCCCTCTAGATTGGCAAGCCTATAAGTACCTTTACCCACTCTTTGAGTAACAATTTATGGACCTACCCAATTAGTGATGGAAAACAGAACTAACACAGAACAGAGGACAAAGAAAACAAGAGCCAAATTTCTCATTCAATAGCTTCAAAAGAATTTACAGAAAATATACAGGCAATCTACCGTTTTCCAGCCCCTTTCTCATTACAATTCCTAGGTTTTTATCGAGGCCTCGACCCTTTGTGTTTTCAAAATTTCCACGATCTGCAACTACCACCTGGCTCAATACTGGAAAGTTGCATTGATGGGACTCTGGGTGAGGTGCGCGACTGGCCGCCATAACCACCGGAATCTTCTTCTGGAACTGCTGCTTCGTTGCTAGTTGCCATAAATGCGTCTCTAGATATAGTGTGCGAGTGGCCGACATGCTTGCTGGAATCTTCCTCTGAGACTGCTGCTTCACTACCGCTAGCTTGCCATGCATGAAGGAATGCAATTATGAAAGCCTGGAGTGCATGTTTTTCTTTTGGTCGCAATATCGCGACATGTCGCGATATCACGACAATTCTCCTCTATGCTTTCTCTCTCCTGCTTCGATCGTGATATCGCGACATTCTTTCCTTCACGCCTTCCCACTTCTGCCTTGGTCGCGATATCATGACATGTCGCAATATCGTGACATTTTCCTTCCTCACTGCCTTCCTTGCCTTCGGGTCGTGATATCGTGACATTTGCCTTCGGACGCCTCCGCTTTTTTGTTTTGGTCACAATTTTGTGACATGTCACAAAATCGCGATAATTTCTTTGGCATCTTCTCCCTCCTACTGCTGGTCATGATTTCACGACATGTCGTGAAATCACAACATTTTCATCGACATCATCTTTCGGTTGCTTTTGGTCATGATTTCGTGACATGTCGCGAAATTGCAACATTCTCATCGGTATCTTCCCCTGGCTGCTCCTGGTTGCGATTTCATGACATGTCATGAAATCGTGACATTCTCATCGGTACCTTCCCTGGCTGCTTCTGGTTGCGATTTTGCGACGGTTGCGAAATCACGACATGTCATGAAATCGCGACATTCTCATCGGTACCTTCTCTTGCCTGCTGTCGTGATTTCGTGACATGTCACGAAAACATGACATGTCACGAAATCATGAAATTTTCATCGTGCTTCTGCTCTTTCTTGTTTCTCGGTCACGATTTTGCGACATGTCGTGAAATCACGACATTTTTGCCCCGCACCTTCTCTTTCTTGGCTGAGTCACGAAAACGCCACATGTCGCGATATCGCGACACCAAGGCAAACACTTAATTTTTTTTTTGTTGATGCAAGATTGCTCTGCTGCCATCGGATGCTCCTGCATCAGACACCCAGGGTTGATGGAGAAGTGACCTTCACTTCTGTGTTGTTCGGTCATCGTTTTCTACAACATCTCCAAATGTGCACCTGCCTCTGTAGCCCGCTTAAACCTCGTCTCCTGGCAAAAATATTTTTTGCCTTCTACCAGACAAATTTTGGCATTGCTGCACACCTTCTCGTCCACTACCTGTAATGGCTTTAACTTGTGGTACACTCCATATTTTGTTAAGGAGTACGTATTTGCACAACCATCATGCACTGCACTTCGATCAAACTGCCATGGCCTTCCTAACAGCAAATGGCAAGCATCCGTAGGAAAAACATCACACAGGACTTCATATTGGTATCTCCCAATTTTGAACGTGACTAAGCATTGTTCATGGACCCATGCTCTGTGGTCCTTCTACAACCACGCAATCCGGTATGGATGCGGGTGTCTCCTCCTCTCCAGCTGCAACTTAGTGACCATTTCCTTAGAGACTAAGTTATCAGTGCTACCATTGTCTATAATCATGTTACAAACTTTACCTGTGCTTTTGCACCTCGTGTAGAACAGGCTTCTCCTCTGCTCTGGTTTGTCTTCCTCAATCAACATGGCTCTCCTTGCGACCATGACTTCTCCTCTCTCTACCTCCTCAGAATGCTCAGATTCAACTTCGTCATCTGCTACAGCCGCTCTGGCATGACCCTCGGGTCTCACACGCGTCCTCTCTTGGCATTGGGAACACTCGAATGCCCGATGTCCCTCTTCTCCACAATGAAAATAGGTTCCTTGAAACCCTCTTCCCCCACTTCTTCTACCTCTTCCTCTTGGGTAGTTGTTCTGATTACGGGATCTGTAATCATCACCTGCCTTCTGCTCTTGGCTGCTGCTAGCTTCTTCTTTCTTCTCGTCTTGGGCTTCATCTATTTTTCCACTCGTTCTTTCTCCATGACCTCCTCTTCTCTGCTTACCCTCAAACCGTCTATTGAGCTTCTCTTCAACTCTTAGGGCAAATTGGTAAGCGTCCTCTATGGTGGTCATCCTGACCAGACTTAATTCCTCTTGAATACTTGCTCGTAACCCATTAATATAATGGGCTACCTTCTCCTTGTTGGCCTCTGAGTGGCCCTCGTTCGATCATAATTTTATGAAACTCCTCTGTGTATTCTTTTACAGACTTACTTGATTACCTCAAACCTTGCATTTTATTTAGCAGGTCCAACTCATAATCACCAGGGATGAACTGCTTCTTCAGTTTTTCTACCATCCGCTCCCATTTTGTTATTCTCTCTTTTCCTCTTCTATTTCGCTCCAGCTGCACTCCCTTCCACCATATGCTGGCATGACCTTTCAGTTTGGTCTTAACGAATATGACCCTATCAAGGTCCTCAACCTCCTCGTACTCAAAGTACTCTTCCAAATAGTTGATCCAATCAATCAATTCCTCTGGATCAAGGTTCCCAGAATACGTGGAAACCTCCATCTTTGGCCTCTTCCCAATCTGGGATATGGCTCTGTATAGTCTAGCTTGTGCAAGATCTACTACTTCTTCTTCTTCCTCAGGCTGGCCCTCTTCTTCGTCATCTTCCTCTTCACTACCTTCATCTCTTCTTGGCTCCAATAATCTACGTTGCTCTTCTTGCAGAGCCTGAACTTGCCTCTACAAGACTCGAACATCTTCTGTTGTCACTATGCCTCTCCCACCACCAGGGTTTCTTCTTGGAGGCATTCTGCTCACTCCTCTCACAAGCCCTTCCACAGATCCTGGTGCAAACTGCCTCACTTTCGACGATCTGCTTGCACACTCAGGAACTTCCGGCTCTGATACCACTTGATGGAAAACAGAACTAACACAGAACAGAGGACAAAGAAAACAAGAGCCAAATTTCTTATTCAATAGCTTCAGAAGAATTTACAAAAAATATATAGGCAATCTGCCATTTGCCAGCCCCTTTCTCATTACAATTCTTGGGTTTTTATCGAGGCCCCGACCCTTTGTGTTTTCAAAATTTCCATGATCTGCAACTGCCACCTGGCTCAATACTAGAAAGTTGCATTGATGGGACTCTGGGTGAGGTGCACGACTGGCCACCATAACCATCGAAATCTTCTTCTAGAACTGCTACTTTGTTGCTAGTTGCCATAAATGCGTCTCTAGATATAGTGCGTGAGTGGCCGACATGCTTGCTGGAATCTTCCTCTGAGACTGCTGCTTCACTACCGCTAGCTTGCCGTGCATGAAGGAATGCAATTATGAAATCCTGGAGTGCGTGTTTTTCTTTTGGTCGTGATATCGTGACATGTCGTGATATTGCGACATTCTTTCCTTCACGCCTTCCCGCTTTTGCCTTGGTCGTGATATCACGACATGTTGCGATATCGCGACATTTTCCTTCCTCGCTACCTCCCTTGCCTTCGGGTTGCGATATCATGACATTTACCTTCGGATGCCTCTGCTTTTCTGTTTCGATCATGATTTTGCGACATGTCACAAAATCGCTACAATTTCTTTGGTGTCTTCTCCCTCCTGCTGCTGGTCGTGATTTCGCGACATGTCACAAAATCGTGACATTTTCATCGACATCATCTTTCGGTTGCTTTTGGTCACGATTTCGCGATGGTCACGATTTCATGACATGTCGTGAAATCACGACATTCTCATCGGTATCTTCCCCTGGCTGCTCCTGGTCACGATTTCATGACGGTCATGATTTTGTGACATGTCATGAAATCACGACATTCTCATCGGTACCTTCCCCTGGCTGCTCCTGGTCATGATTTTGTGACGATCGCGATTTCATGACATGTCGTGAAATCGTGACATTCTCATCGATACCTTCTCTCGCCTGCTTCTGGTCACGATTTCGTGACATGTCACAAAATTGTGACATTTTCACTATGCTTCTACTCTTTCTTGTTTTTGGTCACGATTTCATGACATGTCATGAAATCGTGACATTTTTGCCCCGCACCTTCTCTCTCCTGGTCGAGTCGCAAAAATGCAACATGTCGCGATATCGCGACTCTTTTTCGATCACGATATCACGACACCAAGGCAAACACTTAGAAAATTTTTTGTTGATACAAGATTGCTCTGCTGCCATCGGATGCTCCTGCATCAATTAGCCAAAAATTTATCACGAAGATGCAGCAATGCATTGGTATTTTGTTGATTCTCTTTAAGAACAAGATATCCTACTTGGAATTCATGTAGATGAACTTTGGTGTTGTAAGCATGTTTAAGGCGATCTTGATATACTCATAAATACTCTAAATCATTGACTCACATTTCATCAAGAAATGTGAGTTGGTCAAGACGTGCTTGTCGAGCAATGTCATCATCTATGAATTCCTGCAATGAAATTTGCAATGAGGGGATCTCAAGCTCAAGAGGCATGATTGCTTTGACTCCATATACCAATGAAAATGGCATTACCCCAGTAGGCGTGCAGATGCTTATTCAATAAGCCCATAATACTAAGGGAATTTGTGTATGCCAATATCTATGACGTCATATAACGCAAAGGATTTTCTCTAGCTATGACATATGTGGTGTGACTAAGCATGTAATGTCAAATTTTCTTAGTGGTAAAGACCACTACTAAGCACAAATTTTCCATGTGAGCATATCTGGTTTCATAGCTTACCAATGTTCGACTAATGTAATAGACAACTTGCTCTCAATTGTTTTCATTATTTTGTGCAAGCATTATCCCTAATGCAAATTCCATTACTAAAACATAAATATGGAAGGGGACCTTAGGACAAGGAGGAGCTAATACTGGTGGAGAAGCCAAGTATTTCTTAATATCATCAAAGGCTTTTTGACATTCATTTGTCCATGAAAATGACACCCCCTTTTACAGCAGGTGATTGAATGACCTGCATTTGTCATAAAGTTGCACAATGAAATGACAGATTGATTGAATATTTTCTTGTAAACTATGCAATTCCTTTAAGTTTATTGGGAGAGGCATCTCCATGATGGCCTTGAATTTGTTTGGGTCCATCTCAATGCCTCTTTTGGAGATAATGAACCCTAGTAGTTTGCCAGAGGTAACACCAAAGACACATTTCTTGGGGTTCAACCTTACATTATGCTCTAGAAGTCAATCAAAGACTTTTTCTAATACACCAATGTGTTCTTGTCGAGTTTTGGATTTTACCAAGAGATCATCCATATAATATTTGATGATCTTATGCATGTAATCATGGAATATGTATGTCATGGCACGTTGATAAGTGGCACCTATATTTTTGAGGCCAAAGGGTATCACCTTGTAACAAAAAGTCCCCCAAGGTGTAGTGAATGTTGTTTTGTGTTGGTCATCAGGATTTATTTGAATTTGGTTGTATTATAAAAAACCATCCATGAGAGAAAGCATTTCATGGCCAGCGCAGGTGTCGACAAGAGTATCAATGTTTGGAAGAGAAAATTCATCCTTAGGACACACTTTGTTAAGATCTTGAAAATCAGTGCAAACATGTATCATCCCGTTAGGTTTACAAACGGGTACCATGTTTGAGAGCCACTCAGGATAATCAATGGGTACAATGAAACCTACATCTAATAGCTTTTGAAGCTCTTCTTTGACCAAAAGGGCAATAGTAGGATGCATCCTTCTAAGTTTTTGTTTGACTGACTTAGCATCAGAGCTTGAGGTAAGATTATGGACAACCAAATTAGAGTCAAGACCATACATGTCTTTATAGGACCATGCAAAAATGCCCTTCTTCCTCTTGAGGAGAGCAATTAATTGCTCTTATTCATCTTTGGATAAGATTTTTTCAAGCTTGACAATTTGGGGATTGTTGGCATCTTAACTAAGGTTTACATCGATAGTATCTTCAATAGACATGTGAGAACCTTACTCAAGTTTATGGGGAGTTGGGATTAGATGAATGCCATCCATGAGGTCATCAAACTCTTCTAACTTATCCTCATCTATGTATGCCTAGAAAATCTCAGGATTTGAAGGTGAAGGTGAAGGTGAAGGTGATGGATGAATATAGTTGGCTGAAGCCCTTAACAATTCCTTAGATAGAACAAACTCAAAAATGAATGGTGGTGAGGAAATATGGTCCATATCAATAAGACTCATGTCAATAGGAATTGACTTTGCCAAATTGTATGGATTATGAAGTGGGGTGAATAAGTCAACAAATTCATGTTGACTTAGAAGGAAAATGGATGAGTGGAAAAAGTGAATGGAATGGATCTTGTTGACTAGAACCGATGCTAGAACTTTGTTAAACATGGACAATAGCAAGCAACACAAATAAATGCAATGTACATGCAAAATGTTTTATTTATTTATTTATTTATTTTGAAATTTGTTTTTGAATATTTTTTTGAATTTTTGATTTTATGTACATATATTACAAGCAAAATGGTTGGTGAGATGGATTAATGAGATGAAGGTGGTGGTTCACTAGTTGGGTTGGCTCACTCTTGTGGAAGAAGCAAGTGAAATATGGGTTGATGGATGGGGAACGTTTTGAGGTAAAACTCATCATGTTCAGTGTGTGGAATGATGGGGTCTAATTCCTCTTCAGATTCATCAAAAATAATTGACATGAGGTCAAATTCTTCATAGACTTCATCTTCGGAGTCATCTATGTGATGGATATCTTCTCCTGAATTTAAATTTAAACTTTGAAAAGCTTGTTCAAGAGAAGAGGTGGATGAAAGTGGACGATAACCTAAACCTGAACGGTCATGCATTTCTTGATATGAAACATCGATAATCTCATGCACTCCCTATTCATGCCATCCTAGGCCATGTCCTTACCAATTAACAATGTGGAAATACCGGGATGGAAAACCCGACATATGTTGTATATTGGTCGGTGTGGGTGTTTTGGGTTCATCTGGGGTAACTAAATTGGATGATGAATCAAGTCCCCCATACACAAAATTAATGCTATTAGGCATCTAACCCATGTTATATACCGCTCCTATAGATAGGGGTGGGTTCATGGGTGACCATAGTCCTTAGCACTTTGAATGTTGAGTGGTGTGACTGTAATATCTTGGACCACATATTCACCAATACCAGGATTAGTGAGGTGGACCTCGACTTGGGATGATGTGGATGGAACTGACTCATGGTTGGTTGATGGTATCTCACAATCCATCATTTTGACTTGTGAGACATTGGTTGATGTGGATGGAGATGGATTTGGTTGAGTGGATGATGATGATTTGGAAGGAGTGATTATGGAATGTGATGATGTGGCTAATGTTGATTGGGTTTGACCACATGTGCATGTAGTCAATGGTGATGAATATGGGGGTATGGGAGTGGAGGCTTGATGAACATTGGTAATTGGGAGCTCCTTAGGAATAGGGGATTTAGATGATGATATGGATGGGGTGGATGATGAAGTGGTTGATGAAGTGAGGAATAGATGAGTGGAAGGTAACATGGACTCATAGGGGTTTGAGATAAAGTTGCAATACTTAAATGGTTCAACATCCATTGGTATGCAATGTACTTGTCCCTCATGTACGTATTTCAAGAATTGATGTAATATGGATGGGACACATCTCATTTCCCTCATCCAAGGGCATCCAAGGAGTACATTATACGCCATGGACCCTTCCAAGATGTGGAACATAGTATGCAATGTTTTGATCCCCACTTTTATGGGCAAAACAACAGTGCCAAATGTGGAGCAAAGAGCATCGTTAAATGCTTTCAAGGTGAATGAGGATTTGGTGATGTGATCTAGTGGAAGCTTGAGATGTTGAAGGGCAGATGTGGTGATGATGTTTATGGAGGAGCCGATATCAATTAAAACTCTTTTGAAAGGCTTCCTATAAATTTGAGCCATGATATGTAATGGAGGATCCACTGATTTTGATGATATTGGTTTGATTTCAAAATCATAGAAAGTAATGGAGGGCTCCATACATGTTTGAATATTCTCCATAAAATTGTTAAAAGCATTAGCATCTTGAGATTGAAGTTCAATGGATTTTAGAATATCCATTAATGCTTCACGATGTGGAGGAGATTGTTGGATTAGCTCATATATGGATAGTTTG
The DNA here is from genome assembly GCA_028583015.1 of Wollemia nobilis. NCBI lineage: Eukaryota > Viridiplantae > Streptophyta > Pinopsida > Araucariales > Araucariaceae > Wollemia > Wollemia nobilis. Next base: position 5,239,861 of record JAQPPZ010000103.1, read on the forward strand.
GCTAAAGTCATTTTTAAGCTTGTGGTTAACCGGTTGCTCAATGAGATGATTGGCCTAGATGGACGATTGGGAGGATGAATGGGTTGAGATGGATGGGCTAGAATATGGATTGGTTGGGAAGGATTGGTAAAAAATTGGATAGGAGATGATGATGTGGTAGGTTGAGACACACTTGCCTATGGAGGTATGGGCGGATGACTAGACTGTTGTTGAGTATTTTTTTGATTGGAGCATTGTTGTTGACCTCAGGTTACTACATGAATAGCACCCACAAATACTTGGTACTATTGAATATGATTAACCTGATTAGGAGGAATCTTGGTATTTGACCCTCCTATTGTTGGTTGTGCTTCCTCATGATGAGGAAGTGGTGTTTGAAAGATCCTAAGATTTTTATTTTGTTGAGCTAGAGGATTGTCAAGCTTGATAGCCCCTAACTCAATAAGGTCTTGCACTCTATCTTTGAATTGATGGCAGTTATTAATGTCATGCCCATTCTATCTATGATAAGGACAAAATAAATGCTCCCTATAGTGTTTACCATGTTTAACGAGATCATCAGGTCTAACCTCAGGCAAGGGAAGTTGATTTGTGTCATATAACCTATGGAAAATGGAGGCATAAGATTCAGCCAATGGGGTATATTGATGAGGTTGTCGAACAGATTATCGACATGGTCGGTTGTCCATAGTTGGCACTATGTTTTGACTTGATTGAGTAGTTGAGGGAACCGCATGATATTCAATTTGTCACGGTTGTTATTGCATGGGTTGTTGTTGAGCCATTACTGGCTGGCTCATGACCACTTGATTTACTTGATTGGATGAATTGGCTGGATTGGCCTAATTGGATTTTGTTTGGCCAGAATAATTTCCTTTATATTGGCCCTTGTTTTTCCATTATTTCTTCTTAGGCTTAAGCACTCCTTGGATTTTTATCTCCTCAATTGTGCTAGCCTGGGCAAGAGCTTCATCAAATGATCTATGTTGTTGTAATTGCAATAACCAAGAGATGGGTTTTAAGCAACTCTTAGTGAACAATAGGGTAAACTCTTCCATTGGTAGGGAAAATGGCAATTTGGTGATAACGACCCTCCAACGGTTACCAAAGTCATAGATAGACTCATCATCATATTGTTTTAGATCATAGATATCGGATAATGAGACTTTATTTCTTATATTGAGGGAGAATATTTCAAGAAATTGGTCAACCAATTGCTCAAAAGTATAAATACTATGATTGGGCAAATGGTTATACCATTCTACAACATCTCCTCCTAATGTTTGAGGGAAGGTTCTAAGCATTAGAGAATCATTGATTTGAATTCTAAAGCAAGAATGAACAAATGAGCTCACGTGCTCTTTAGGGTTCTCCATCCCTTTAAATTTATCAAACTTCGGTATTGTGAAATCTACTGGATATGGCAGTGATGGTACCGAAGGATGAATTGGTTGATTGATCAGTTGATATAGGGTAGGCTTTTGGTTTATCATGCTAGGAGTATGTTGCATCAAACTATCAATCTGTTGTTGCATAGCCTGGATTCGAGGGTCCTCCCCAAGAATGTGGAAACCTTGAATCACTTGATGATTTTGTGATGGCGAGGTGGAAATATGTTGAGGTGTGATGAGGTGATGATGAATTGGTAGAGTGGATTTATGATAATGGAGTTGATGAAGGAATGATGGTGAATGAAGATATGGAGATGATGTATGAGGGATTTGGATAGGTTGGTCAATGGGAATAGGATGGGTATGGGTTGGCGGTGGTGTTGGAATGGAAACCATAGAAGATTGTGGTACCCAAGATGGACTTTGGCTAACAAAAATGGGTTGAGTGGAAACAGGTTGAGGCTTAGGGTTGATCACCTAAACTTGTTGTTGAGCATTCTACCACTTAAGAAATTTGTTGAGATGTTCCCATGTCTCATGTATTTCCCTATCAGTGGTTGATGGAATGGATGTGGATGGGATTGATGAGGTAGGTGGGGGATAAGTTGCAATGGGAATTGCAACTTGATGGGAGACACTAGATGGCATGGATGTGGGCACTTGTGAAGTAACATTAACATGTGCTTCATACAAGGGGTTACCATAGACTGAGGTATATGAGGATGGTATGGATGTGCTTTGGGCACATGATGATTGGGGTATGGAAAAATGTTGGGAAGGTGCAACAGATACCTCAAAAAGAGGATTATTGTACACCTGGGTAAATCTTGAAGGTTGGGAGGAGACAAGTTCCTACTGTAAAGAAGGATCATGTCTAGGTGAGTTGGGGACTGACTCTAAGATATAGTTAGTGGATTTCAAAAGAGCTTCCACTTGTGCCATGTCTATGTGGGTGATATGGTGGTCAATGGTTGGTGAAGATGATTCTATTTGGGGCATGGCCATATGAAATTATGTGGATGACATAGTGTGTGAGGGACCTGCAAACAAATATGAATGAACTACCTATCTTACACTAGGGGGATTTATCATGGAAGTGGTGGTGGAAGGTGATGATGAACACTCCATTGTTGAAGTGGTTTGATTGGTGGATATTTGATTCATTATTTTAGATTGATTTCTTATTAATACCATAAACTAATGAACCAAATATAAAATATGCTGAAAATGAAATGTAGAATGAAAAACTCACAAAATCAAATAGGTAATCCAATCCTATGTTTATGCAACAAAGTGTGTCTTACCTGGTTCTTTGATTATCTCGTGTTAATGTTTCTCTTTTGGTTTTGTGTTTCAATGCACTAATCTGAATTAAAATGGGTGAACACTATGGTTTGGATGGGTAATGAGATTCTTATTGGTGATGAAATCTAGCAAGTTTGCTTAGGGGTATCCTAAAGTGTCTAAGGGCAGATATTGGTGGATGGAGATGAAACCCACCATCACTAGATCTCAAGCAATGGTTGGTGATGAAATCCAACACATTACTGTTAAAAGTGATACATGCAGTGTGTGATTCCTTTTAATATTTTCATTTTGTTATGGTGTACATACAATGTCAGAAATAATTGATTTCACTAGTCTAAATTAGAAGCCAACACAAGAAATATTAATTTTCCCAAAAGAAGTAGAGTACACCACTTAAGACCGCTCTCTAAACAGAGGAGGGTTCATCTACTCTTCCACCTTGAATCACCAAATGCGGGGGTAATTTCAATATTCTAATGTTGTTCCTACTTAGACCAAAAAAAGGAGAAATTCCTAACCCTAGAATGCATACTATTTCATGCAATTAATAGTTCATATGAAAACAAAAATGTAGGGTTTTAATTGCAGCACACCAGAAAATAGTGGAATTTTAATTGGAAATGTGAAATTTGTGATTAAATGTGGATGCAAAAATGGATGCAAAGTGTAGATCCAAAATTTTTGCATCCCTTTCTCCCAAGCTAATGGATCCATGCTTGAAAGGGGGAGGGAAAATGATGACTTTGCATTTCCTGGTGAACCCCACCCCATTCATTGATAAAAACCAAATAGAGTACAACAGAAAACACTTACTATGGTAGTTTTCACGCCTAGGTGAGATAGTAGTTTGATGTGTTCTTTTTTTTAAAGAATACACCTATGATTTGGCCAAAATGCAATTTCTACTTAGCTACATGCAATTCAGTTTCAAATGAAGACAAATCATACATATTTATCTAAAAATATTTTAAACTTGAACTATAATACAAAGGTTTTGTCTATGCTATTCTGTTTTCTTTTTGTATTTTGTGTTTTGTGAAGAATGTAATAAATCTATGTTTTTTTGGGGTTTTTTTGTGTTTTGATTAACTACAGGTCCTTAGAGATCAGAAAATATAAATTTGATAGTGATGAAATAATTTTGATCACTTACATGATTCAAAAGTTTGATTCTTTATGTAATCAGTCGTATTGTACGAAATTAGACGTAGACAAGACAAAACTGAATGTACGATTTCATCTGATGAAATCGAATGCATATGTATTCATCTGAAACTTGCAAATACACAAAAGAACACTAGAATTTGGAATTAGGAATGGGGGATCTGCATAGTCCTTAGTAGATTGTGGTTTGTGATATTCAAATCCCCTCGGTTCCTTTAACAAACCATAAATAAAATGAAGTATTGATTATTTGAACATGAAACATGTAATTTTAAATGCAATAGATCTAATAATAATAGTGAGAAGCAATAAAATATTGAAATAAGTAACATAATATGATGCAAATATAAAACAATTAACAATAAGAAATTTTCCCCCAATATGAATTTGGTACAATTTCGGATGCTATGTATAAAATCGGACGCTGTGTACAAAATCGGATGCATATGATTTTATCCAAACAAAATCATATGTATGGTTTTGTAGACCCCTATGTAATGTTTTGGCATTTTGGAGGGCCAAATGGAGTAAAAATGGAACAAATCTTATACTGTTGGAAAGCTCTTTCCAATGATATATGATTTGAAAGAAATTAAGGTGAATTTGTATGGTAAAATTTAGATCAAAATTGAATTCGTATGCTGTGTACGAAATCAGACGCTGTGTACAAAATTTGATGAATTCGATTTTATACAACGACTAGTTCTGCAAAAATGGAAATGAAATCGGACGTAACAATAATAAAATTAGATGCAACTGATTTTGTATAAATGATAAAAAACCTAAGTAATGATTAAATAAAAACTAGATCTACATATGTAGAACATATCTCCATGACTGTGTGCTCCTTCGATGATGATCAAATAACGACGTGCTCCATTGCAACCTACAAAAAAGCTCCAAAGTCTTCTCCTTCACTCTAAGATCTCTTGCAAATATCATCAACCAACTTGTTTAAGGGGTATTTTGGGGTTTAAATGTTTGCTACGAATCGAGGAATCATATAGGTGGGTAAAATTAGACCGGGTTGTTAACCTAAATTAGGTTTTGGCTTGATTTGGATAAAACCGGCTTATCCGATTTTATCGAATTGTTCGATTTTATCAGGAATCTGGTGATGCCTAGATTAGATTCAAAATACAACTGGATGTATAAATTAGGTGCACGTGTGATTTAGAAAAAATTGGATGCATCCAATTTTGTCGGATACATCCGATTTTGTCGAGATCATCCGATTTTGTCAGAAAGAGGATAATTAAGTTATTTTTTTCATTTTTTGGTATGAATATTGAGGCAAAATATATCATGTCATATATCGTTGGAAAGCTCTTTTTGTTTCTAATCCAATGATATAGGTTTTAGGAAATTTGGAGGGGATTTATTTAGGTAAAATTAGGCTCAAAGATGACCTTAGTTTTCTAAGAGAAAAACTAAGGAAAATGGATCCATTTTTCCCGTCTACACAAATAATTATTCTAATGCCTAGAAATATAGATTAAAATGCTTGCTTTTGACATATTATTAATGTTGTTCTTTTTAATACCAAATCTGTAAAAACATAAAAATATGTAAAATAGAGAAGTTAGGGTTTTAAGGTAGACTTACAGATAAGCCTATGTATTGTTCCTCTTCTCTGTGAAATGCACTTGGGCACCTATGAAACACACCTAGGTGCTTCTTGAATGTCCCACGAGCACTGCAAGACATCTATGCACCTTCTACAACTTTTGTAACTTCTTAGAAGAAACTAGTTCTACGAAATTTGCGTGACCCATTTTTTGAAAAACCTGCAAGATAGAAGACAAAAAGCAACGAATTAATGATAATATAATCAACATAAAGAACCCATTGTGGGTCCCACCGTGATCACCATTTGTGAATGCAAAATCGAACAACACCAAACAATGAACTATAAAATTAAATAAGCAATGCAACACATAAAATTACACAATGAAATAAACTTTTATTATAACGCTGGTGGATCTTCAATGTTACAATAAAATGTGCCCCAAATGTGGGGTTACAAAGCTTATTATACTTGATACAATGATTACAATACACTAAGGTTATCCAAAACCCTAGTAAACAATTATTGGTTGTGTCTTCACGTTCGATCTGATCCCAACAGTGTGGTGAGTGGGCTTTAGTATCCTATATAGGACCACTCGAGCTTTAGCAGCTACCAATGAACTTGATACCTAATATCTACAAACAAAAAACAACAATAGAAGTTCAATAATATTTGCGAAGTCTCCACTATGTGAGGTCCTCAATAAGAAAGTTACTAACCCTAGTTGCAAAAATGAAGCTATAAACATATCTAAGAATACAAATACTTGCAATAAATACATTACCTTGTCATGCTAAATCCTTTTTCTCTGTTCTTCATTATTATTATAGGGTTTTTGTGCACATATGCCCTAGCGACACCCAAAGGATCACTGGACTACAAAATTTGGGTTGTGAATGTATGCAAGCGCTTAATGATGATAGAAGGTACCCAAAGATGCTTGGTGATGGCAGGAGGTACCCTGAGGTGCTTAGTGATGGTAGAAGGTTCCAAAATGTTCTTAGTGATGGCAGAAGGTGCCCAAAGGTGCTCAAGAAACTCAAAGGGGCGTTCTAGGAGTGAAATGAAATCTATAGAAGCAGATATGGTTTATGCAAAGTGAGCGATGATAAATGCAAAAATGACGATGAGTGATGGAAGATGGCAATGGCAAAAGGGTTTGGATACTTGATGACTTCAAGGATTCAGGACTTCTAAAACTTAGGGGTTGATTCATAAAAATGACTCCTCTTTATAATCTCTCCTAGGGTATGTTAGGGTTTTAATGACACAATTTGTGTGGTCAAGATTAAAACATGATGGAGGGTGGAGATTAAATTTGGGTATGTGGCATGGATTAAGGCAAATGAATGGCTAGGATTAGATCATGATGGATGGCTGGGATTAATTCATATAAATATACATATATTTATTAAATATATATAAATAAAATATTATTATATATTAAACAAATATATATAATTGTATATATAATGGGTAAATGTGGTGGGAAACTATGGATGGACGACGAGTGGATATATTTTGGTGTCTATAGTGAGGAAGAATTTAGATATGCTATTTTATCTTTGGGAAAGGAAAAGCCACTAGGGTAAGATGGATTCTAGGTAGGCCTTTTCAAGATTTTTGGCATATAGTTAGAGATAATATGGTGGCTACAGTTCAAGAGTCTCAACTTCTAGGAAATATTATTGAGTTTAGTAACACCTTTCTAGTATTAATTTATAAGAAATATGGCTTGAAAAGATTCAAGTAATTGAGGTCAATCAACCTCTATAAAATAGTTAAAATATTGTTTCAAAGGCAATTAAGATATCCTTCCAAAAATAATAGCAAAGCAATAAGGAGGTAAATGGGAGTAAAATTTTAAATAGGGTTATAACTTTACATGAAATGTTGCATTCAATGGAAAAAGGTGAAAGAGAAGGTGTGGTTCATAAGTTAGATGTGAATAAGGCTTATGGCAGGGTTTCTTGGAGCTTCTTGGATAGAGTGCTCAATAAATTTGCTTTAGTAGAAGATGGATATGGTGGGTTGGTAACTATTATTCTTGTTTTTTAGTTATCCTCAATAGTACTTCTATGGTATTCTTTGGGAGCAATAGAGGATTGAGTCAAGGGGATTCCTTATCACCTTTCCTTTTATTATTATGGTAGAAGATTTGTGAAGATGTATTGAAGTGACCTAAAATTCAAGCAAGATAAGTGGATGCATCTATCAGAGCCATTGTCCACCAAAAAATTGTTGATGGTATAATTCTCCTCTCTAAATTCTTCATAGAAAAATCTAGATGGTTTGTCCTCAACATTTATGATAATGCATCTCACCAAATGATTAACTTGGAAAATAATAAAGTGTTATTGTGAACATTCTTGAGGATAGATGGATAATAGCTAGAGTGTTAGGATGCAATGTTTTTATTCTTTCTTTATTTTATCTTGGTACGCCAATGGTTACTGGTATATGTAAAGATAATGTTTGGGATCCATTGTTAAACAAATTTTAGTAAAATTTGGTAGTATGGAAGGGTAATATTCTAAGTTAGGTAGGGAAAATTTAGCTATTGAAAATCACTCTTCAATCCATCCCTATGTATTTTCTCTTAGTATTTAAAATTCTTGGGAAGATTGTAAACATAGTGGAGAGTATTTAGAAAAGGTTCCTATGGTTGGTATTAGAAGAATATAATAGACTACCTCTTATGGCATGGGATAAAGTCTGTTAGCCTAAATAAAGTGGGGGATTAGGTCTAAGGAACATCCAAAATTTGAATAAGGTATTGGCTACAGAAATAATACAGAGGATCATCAAGGAAGGGGATTTATTATGGGTAAGAATATTAAAGGAAAAGTATTTGGACAATCAATATGCATAAAGGTTTTTGGCTACCTTAAACCCTTGCAAAGTCTCATAATTATGGAATCATTATGTAAGAAGTATTTATGTGCTTTAGAAGGGTGTCATATGGAAAATAGGTGAAGGAACAAAAGTTCACTTTTGGGAGGATGCTTGGCTGGAAAACCATCCACTTTGTAAGGATAGCAAAATGTCTAAATTCAAGAATGAATTGGAGAACAAATATGGTAGTTTAGTTTGTGATTACATAGAAAGGAAGGAAGGAGGGGTAGGATGGAATAAATTAACAAGAAATTTATAGAATGCAGAGGCTCTTGATAAAATCAATGATAAATTGAGATTTTATCATATTTACTCATCCTCATAGGAATATTCTATTATTTAGGGTCATGCCCTGAGGGTGTTTTTAGTGTCAAATCAACCTATGATTTACTCTTGGTAGAATTGAGTGGAGGATTTCCATGGAAGAAATTATGGGGTAAGAAATCTATTCCAAAGATAGTTATTTTCCTTTGGTTAGCATCTCAAAATAAAATTTTGATTATGGATAATCTAAAAAAAGAGGTTTCTACTTCCCTAATAGATGTTACTTATGTGAGGCTAATGAAGAATCTATGAAACACATTATGTTAGAATGTAAATACTCATTGAAGGTTCTTAATGATTTAATTCTAGAAATGGGAATAAGTTGGGTCTTGTCGGATAACATGTTAGATTGGCTACAATAGTGGGAAAGGCCATTCAAGAGTAGTATATTAAACATGATATGAGATCTCATTTTGTTTTATTATGTTTGGGGTATTTTGTTAGAGAGAAATAGAAGGCTATTTAGAGGGGAGAATACCTACAACCATAAATACTCAAACCATTAAAGGAGTCATTCTAGATAATTTATCAATTATGAAGTTGAAGGAGAAACCTAAATTTTGTGAGGAGGTGAGTATAGTATTGAAGTGGAATATTAAACCTTTAGAAAAAGAGGATAATTTCCCAACAAATTTGAGAGGCCAAGCTAGTTGGCATCCCCCTAAAGAGGAATGAATGAAATTAAATTTTTATGGGACTTCCAAAGGTAACTTAGATGAAGATGGTGGAGGGGGAGTTATTAGAAATAACAATGGTGTCATGGTGGGGATATTTATTGAATATCTAGGCACTATGACCAACCACCAGGCTGAGGCTAGAGTAGTCCTTGCTAGAGTAAAGCTAGCCATAGACATAGGAGTGAAGAAGTTGGTGGTAGAGGGAAAATGTCTAAATATTATTTATTATTTGAAAGAGAAAGCTAAGGTAAGTTGGAAAGTATCAAGTATCATTAAGGACATACTACAAATGTTAAAATCTCTAAAGAATTTTAAATTTTCACACACTTATAGAGAGGATAATAGTGTTGTAGATTGGTTAGAAAATTAGGGTGCTCTTAGAGAAGAGGACCAAAGATGGATACCCTTTGATAGCTTTCATACCAACCTAATTTAGATGGGGAAAAGGACATAAAGAATTTAGGTTGTGATATATAGCTATCTATAGCATATATACAATGGTTTATAGTAGCAAGTAGTAATATTTTTATTTTAAAAACTTTTGAGTTGTGTAAGAAGTATGATGGTGGCTTATAGGTGGTTTTTGTAATACTTGAATAACTTTATTTTGTCTTGTAAAATGGTACTAGGGCCCCTTTCAAAGCCCTGTATTTACCCTAATAAAAAAATAAAATATGCTAATAACATATAATACTCACCACCATAATGTTGGAGTGGTATCTTTCTTGTCAGCTAGGTGGGGTATGGAATTAATTCAACAATAAATCACATAACACAATCAAAATGGAGAGAGAGAAGCATGGTATTGATCAACAATAAAATATAATAGAGTTCTAATATAAAATCACAGGCTAAAAATTCTTTGTAGAAGACTCTTATATTGTACATTACATCCATATATAGTATTTGTATGTTTTACTACTCTATCAAATACAATACTGAGTTTAGGGGAGAGAAATATCCACCCTCACTAGAATAGAGAAATAGTTAAAATATTTTCAACCATAAGTAGTTTAATTTTATTGTATCTACTATCTTGTTCTAACTATTTCTAACTTTGGCTTACGACACTTAGAAATGGATAAATTTGAGTGTCTCTAATAAATCAAACATGTTGATGTGGAGTAAGTTGTTGATATGTTGGCATATTCTGGTTTAACTTTGCTATGTTGGTGTGGTCCATGATCATTAGAATTTATCTCTAGATTTTATCCTATTACGGGAATGCATTTTGACTTAGTTGTTTCATAATCTCACCCTAGAACAACATGCACCTCCAACTGCTTGATCAATTCACTACTAAACACCTAATTGCTGTCTTATTATGCACATCAACTTGCAACGTGTCCTTCTCTACCCTACCTCCAAAATAGGGGATTTTGGTCTATCACCTTAGATAAGGTCTATATTTTGAGATGTTTGGAACCATTGTGAATGTCTAGCATCAATCCATTGAAAGTTTCCAACAATACCATAATAAAGCCAAGAGCCCTGCAAACCATCTTCCCTTGTTTACACTTGTAGCCATCTCGTTAGCCTAAAAAAATAAAAAGTAGAATCTCATAATTTTAATGCAATACTAATCCTAAAAGCTACACAAAACTAGTTAGAACAATATGTTAAAACACTTTACTTGATCATTGTATTTATATTTAAATATTAGCATATTTTGATCTTAAATCTACAAGTTAAATTAGAATTACCAACACATGAATAGTGAAAGGTATTATTGTTGTTGCTTATAACAAGATAAATTATGGCCTCATCATTTATTCCCTACTTAGATAGATACATATCCTCATGCATCTCTCCATTTTATCTCAACACTCAAATCCATCTCTTTATATTCTAGGAATTGCATATCTGTTGGGTTATAACCTTTGTTCTCTATACTTTTTGTTAGCCATAGTCTAAATGGTCCTTCCACGGGTGGTAATTCATACCCAAACTGAGGAACATGATATATAATATTTTTAGACCTAAATATATTCCCTATCCTCTCATGTTTGAGGGACAATATAACTATGATTATTGTAATTACTCTCTTGTGTGACCAAGTCAATTTTATGGGGGAGATCAATTCTATTTTTTTCAATCTATGAGTTAGTTCTATCCATCACCTCTTGTAGGCTATTATGGTTTCTTCCCAATATATGCTTCTAATAATCCTAAATTCTTGTTTATAGTAAGTTAATTGGGCTATATAATATATTTTGATATTGCTATTATTTATTATTTATTATTTATGATGATATAATGGTTGTAGATTAAAAAATTTGGTCTCAAATGCTCACATTTAAGAAACAACCCAATCTACATTTATCTAGCTCAATATTTCACTATTTTATCATCCTTGTGAATTTGATTCCTTATAGTATATGACAAGGCTCTCAATTGGATATCCCCAACATATATACTGTTGGAGGTATTACATTATTTGGTACATTGAGTACCATTGTAAATATTTAGTTTAGGGTGTGTGTTTATTATTTGTGTCAATAGTATGTGTCAAGATGTGAAGTGTGTTTATGTGTCATGTAATCAAGTGTGAGTTATGAGTGAAAGGTGTCATGTGAGTAAGTGAAGAGTTGTGTGAGGTGTCATGTGTGTAAGTGAGAGTTATGTGTGAGTGTGATGTAATCATGAGAGACTTTTTCATTATGTGAGATTCATTATGTAAAAAATAAAGTGAAGAGTTCTATTATTTTGAGGAGAGCAAACATTAGGTACATTAAAGAGTCATATGTAAGGATATATATTGAATATAAAGTTCTATGTTATGTAACAAACAAATAAAAAAAGTTTTAATAATTTATTGATTGAATCAATAAAGTTAGTTTTATGCAATATTGGTGTTATTATAGAATGTGATTATTTATAAAATTATAAGATCCTATGAAATATAGACCTATGACATTTGGACCCATTTGCTAATAGTGGTATTAGAGACACTTTAATAAGCTCTATCCAGGGTGGAGAATGAGTGAAGAGTAGTTAGCACCAAATTTTGTTCTGAGTTTGGAGTGAGGAGAAGAATATTGGAGGAGAGGAAGAATAATAGTGATAGAACATGAGCTATTGGAGTTGTGGAAGGAGAGAACATGAGAAATAACTAAAGGTGAAAGTGTAAAGATTTGTAGAAGGGAGGACGAATTGCTGAGGATAATTGATGGAGTGAATGATTTATAGAATAGAAGCATTTGAACGAATGTGATTTTGGAAAGAGTGGATTTGAGGAAGAGTTGAAGGCTATGTTAAGAGAGAGACAACAGACTAGTGGTCCAAATTGAAAGTGAAACAATAAAATAGTGGTCTAGTGTTGAAAGTGAAGCTACATCAAGAAATTTGAGAAAGGAATGGATTGGTGTCCCAAAATATGGAGAAAGGTTGCAAGCAACATGAGAGTGTTTATAAAGGACATCAAATAATCATATGATAGAAATCTTAAGATCAGTTACAGAGATATACTATGAATGATTCCATAGACTAGAAGGCATAAAGGATACTCTTATAGAGTACCTAAGAGGCAAGCAGTAATGTTGGAGAATGTTGAACAATTTTGAGTGGCACAAGAATAAAATCAAAGACAAATAACTAAAGGACATTGAAGGAAAATCTATGAGTAGAAGAGCATCAAAGATTTAGTAAACGAAAGTAGCTTGTGAGAGGACATGTTGTAGGTAAGGAATAATTCATGGAATAGAAGATTTATTTTTTGTAATACTTAATACAATGTGCTATCCATACACTCATTATAGCAAACATGGAGATAATTTAGTGTTTGAATTAAAGGTGTTTCAATAAATGTGGTTCCATATTGAGGTATTTTTTTGACTTTATGTTTATTGAGGAAAAATGGCACTCATTGTTTATTTGAAGAGAATAATATCTATTGAGTTTGAGAATTCAGGAAATATAATATGATTAAAAGGAATTTAAAATATGAATTAATTGGGACTTATAAGGTAATTAAATCAATTATTTGAAAGTGAAATTAATTAAATTTTTTTAAAGGAGGAAATTTAAATCGATTAAAATCAGGTAGACATAAGAGGAAATTAAATATTGAATTTGAAATTGATTGAAATTGAATTTGGAAAATTAAAAATTAAGGAGTTATAAGAAGTGGAAAAATAAATTTGAAATATAAAAGGAATTAAGATTGAATGAGAATTTGAAGAAGAAGAAAAATATTATATTTTTTGAAGAAGGAAATTGAAAGGAATTTCAACATTGAAAGAAATTAAAAAATGGCAACTAAGAAAAGGAAGAAGAAAACAAACATTCAATATGCATCATCAAAAGTTAGTGAGTCCATTGTTCAAAGAACTATTAAATACATAAAACATGGGTCAATAGAATTGATGGAATACCTACAATCCAACCAAAAGAAAGTAGAAAGTATAGTTCTTTTGATACTTAAACATTTCATGAATGTTTGTTTTAAATAACTATAATGTGTGGAAACCAGTTTGTAATACAATCCATTCTTTCAATATTTTTAAGATAATAAGATCAAAGCAAAGAAACATAAAGCAAGGTCCAAAGAAAGAGGATCGTGAATTAGATATTGAAGGAAAACATCTTCACACTAAATAATATAATACATGGGGTGTTGGAGGTGTTACATTATTTGGTACCTTGAGTGCCATTGTAAATATTTTGTTTAGGGTGTGTGTTTATTATTTGTGTCAATATGTAAAGTGTGTTTATGTGTCATGCAAGCAAGTGTGAGTTATGAGTGAAAAGTATCACGTGATTAAGTGATGAGTTTTATGAGGTGTCATGTGCCTAAGTGAGAGTTATGTGTGAGTGTTATGTAACATGAGAGACTCATTATGCAAGATTTATTTTATAAGAAAGGAATGTGAAGAGTTATCCTATGAGTTTGAGGAGAGAAAAATTAAAGTACATTGAAGAGTCACATGTAAGGTTATGTATTGAAGATAAAGCTCTATGATATATAATAAATAAATGAACATAGTTGTAATAATTTTTGGATTAAATTAAGAAAGTTATTTTTATGCAATATCAGTGTTATTGTTGAATGTGATTATATTTGTGAGATTATACAATGCTAGGAAATATAGACCAATTATATTTGGGCCTATTTGCTAACTTATATTAGGTAAAAAAATCTACCTCCTCTGGTAGTGTATATTTATGTACATAGAAATCACACAACAAATTCTTTTGTTCCATGGAGTTGTTATGATGAGCTTCCAAAAATTCCTCAATGGTATCCAATTTGTAAGTCAGCCTTGCTAAGCCTTAGGGGCTACCATACAAAATATTACTCCCTCAAAAATAAAATATACATCCTCAATGGTTTTCTATACTCCAACAACCTTTTTGCAATGTTACAAGCTTCTTCAAGCTTCTATTGTAGACTGGTTGGGTCTCGATTAACTATCCATTATGATATTCCACACTCTTGAGGGTTTCCAATTGCTCTTCAAGATAGTGATATCACTCTAACCATATTTCTACTGTTGCAATTTCAAATTTAGTTTTTATCCCCTACTCTATTACTATAGTAGCAACCTCAATTTGTACTTATAGATGTATTACTGTAGTAGCAAATTTAGTTTGTACCTCCTCTACATACTCCTTAGTATTAGGGTGTTTTGGAGCCTTGGGTGATTATTTTGGTATTATTGGATTGGGTACCTCTGTTTTGGTTTCCTTAGTACTCAAACTCTACAAAATATTTATAAATTTTATGTCTAAAGGTTCTTTCTATATTTTATCCTTAGATTGATCCTTCTATACCCTCAATTTAGTCAATTCCTACAGAAGCTATGCAATATGGTCATCCCTGTGCTTTAGTGTATGTCAATCCTATTCTAGCTCCTCACGTTGACTCTTAATTATCTCCCTAGCATTGGCTAGGTCTAATTCATTAGAATCATAGGCTTCCATACTAACTTCTTCTGCCCTTAGGGTAGTTTCCTCTATTTTTGCAATAATTTCTTTTGGTTCTATAGTAGTTTCTTTTGTTAACCCCTATTGTGTTTTATCATTGGAAATATATTGGGAAATGGGGGTTGCTTCACTATTGCTACTAATTTTTATCACTATTATGTGCTTTTCTCAACATGCATCAAAATTTTTAGGCATTAGATTGGTATATCACTATGTTTGTTACCTTTTTGAGGCTATAACACTCCTTGTTTCCTTCTAATACTGGCATCAAAATTTTTAAGTGTTGAACTCATTCTATTGGCTTAGGTTTATACCTATTTCTATTGTTGCTACTTGGTGTTGTAGTTATAGGGGTTATTCGTAATGCCTTGGTTATTCCTCTACCTTTCCCCTCCTACAACCCCTAGGTGAGGAATTCATTCCAATTCTACTCTAGGTTCTTGGTTTACATAAAGTAGATTTTGTAAACTAAACTGATAATTCCTTGGTGTTTTATAGGTCCTTTCCCCTCTTGGACCTTTTTGGCCATGGTATTTAAAGTAATATATAAGTAAAATTAAAAAATAACACAAATTTTAGGCTTTTGGTATCCATACCTCAAATGTGTCAGAAGCTTAAAATGTAGGCCTGAAAGTATTGCATACTATCACAAGTGTTATACTTAATTATCTAGAAATTTACCTCATCCATGTCTGTGGTATGATGGTGTGTTTTAGTCCTTTACATAGATTTTGTTGTATTTTATAGGTTGGATCTGAGTCTCCTTCTTCCTTAAATATTGTGAACAACTCTAAGAGTGGTGTAGTAGTCCTATAAAATTTCTACCCAACGTAGGGGAGTCCTAAGACCTTACTAAGAGTTTCTCTAATTACCATTATTTTGGATCCATTGATTCACACCATTTCTCTAGTGTTTTGTTTACAAATTCAACCTCTAGGGCTTCATTGTGTCCTTCGAACCATTGAAGAAAATGCATCCATCTAGTGATACAAAAGATATCCACCACCTCTGGATGCTAGCAATGTTCATATGTGCTTTGTGACTCTAATTTTTTATATTGGCCACTCATAGTGCCAAATGAAAATTTTGCAGAGAATATCGAGAAAATGTAGATGTGTTCAAGAACTTATATATAAAAATATCATAAGGGATTCTAGTTACTAATTTTGATGTGTGTTCTATTATAGGTATTAATTACAATGGAAATTATTTTTCTTTCTCCAAGCAATATTCTTTGCATGCAGTTCTAGATATGTCATTTTAGGGTAAAGAAAAGGTAAGTTTGTTGTGTTCATGTTGTTTTATCATCACTTTCCAATGCATACCATTGATAGGGTGATGTGTCCCCCATTTAGCCATTGTGGTAGTGATAAAGTACCACATACCCCTTACCCACTTGAATTGAAAGCATGTCCTCACGTGTGCAAAAATAATCATAATTTCATCACATGCGCTTGACAACACCACATAGCTGAAAGTTATTGCGTGCTCGATAATAATGTATGCTTTAGTGGCAACCCACACACTTTCTATGGATATGCATTTCTATTGCATTGCATGCACACCCTTCTTTTTTTAGTTCTCACACATGACAAAGGAATAGGGTGAATTGGAACTAGAATGAATTATGATGCTATGACCATAAAGTGTACTAGGCACTATAATGGCTTGGTTCTTGGTAAACTTAACCAATAAGAACTTGAATGGTCTCATTAGATCTGTTGAACACCAAAATTTGTTTGATGTTTTTATTATATTTCCAAATATGACTTATATACTCGAGAATGTGTGGCATATACTTATGGATTATAGGTGGTTATGCAAAATATTTAGATTAAATAACAATGAAAAATAAAAATGCATACCTTATGGTACCAAAATGGCTTAGTGTACCACCAAGATAGTGTAAACATCATATTATTAAATTTAGAGGTTGGAGTCAAAGTCATCAAAGGATGATTTGGATTTGGATGATTATACCTACATTTTTTTAACACAAAAGAGGCCACCATTGTTAGTTTTTATCCGTATTATATCTTGATTACATCCACAAGCTATTTTCACAACCAAGTTTTTATTTACAAGACAAATGTGTTGAAACCCATTTTTCACATAATTCTTGGTTCAATAATGCCTTAAATTGGTGTTCATGATTGAAAATTATTACTTTTTTTTTTATATTAGAAACAACTCAAGTAAAACCTAATTTGGAAGAGGAAAATCCTTCAACCAAGTGCAAATTAGATTATAATTATATTAGGATGTAAAATATTCTTTAGTAATTGGCTTTTTATATACCCTAAGTTTGTGTCCATTCACCAAAAGTTGATATTTGGAACCATTAATATGTTGGAACTATATCACACTATTATCAAAAATTTATTCTATTTGATATGGTCCCAACCAGGGTTATGCATAAGGGGTCGGTCTCGAAATCTATTTATAAACTGAAGGCGAATTGTCTTGGATTCTTGATGAAATATGGAGAAGTATACATGGTGAATTGCAATTATTTTTCTCAAAAAATTTTCAAATCGTGGCAATTTTTTCTATGTTTGGGGTCATGAATATCTATTTGCAAACTCTAAAAATGTACAAAAAAATTAAAGGATTTAGGCCGACAAGAAAGGGTTTTAGCCTTTACAATTTATGATGATCGATCTGAGATGTAAAATTTGATTGGTTGCAGGCATGTTGATCGGCTGTAGACATGTCGATCAATTCTAGCCATGGCAATTGGTTGCAGATATGTCGATCAATTGTAGCCATGCCGATCGATTGTAGCCATGTTGATCGGTTGCAGCCATGCTGATCGATTGTAGTCATGTCGATCGGTTGTAGCCATACCGATTGGTTGTAAACATATCGATCAGTTGTAGCCATGTTGATCGATTGTAGCCATGTCGATCAGTTACAGATATGTTGATCGCCTTATGTTGATAGACTTGGATCTGCAACTGCTCGAGTTATGTTAAAAAACATGGCTCTGCAACTGATTGGCATATACCAACAGACTCGGCTCTACAACCAATTAGTGTATGTTGACAGAAATGGATCTGTAATCGATCAACTTATATCGATAGACATCACTCTACAACTGTTTGGCTTATGCTGATAGACACGACTCTACAACCGATTGGCTTATGTTGATAGACACTGCTCTGCAATCGATCGGCTTATGTCGATAGATACGACTCTGCAATCGATTGATACCTATGCAATCGATCGACACCTCTACAATCGATCGTCACCTCTGTAACTGATCGACACCTCTATAATCAATCAATACGTCTACAACCGATCGACACCTCTACAATCGATTGACACCTCTGCAACCAACTAAAATGGCTTTGCAACTGATCATCTTATGTTAGAAGACACGACTTTACAACCGATTAGCTTATGTTGATCGTCTTGGATCGATCGACACTCTACAACCGATCAGCTTATGTCGATGGACACTTCTCTTCAACCTTGGCAAGTTTTTCATTATTTTAGAGCAATGTATGTTTATCGGTACCCACTACTGTATATATACGAGTAGTATATGAGGCGATTTGGGGAGGAAAAATAAAATAATTTATAATTTGAAGATGAATTGGGTGGGAAAATCAAAATCATTTATAATTTGAGGTCGACAAATTAAAATAAAAATATTTTAGTTATTTTCAACGACAGGTGAATTTACCCCAAAAAAACTTTTGCCCCGTAATTTTTGGGTGAATGGGCCCTAGTGAAAGGATCCAAAATTAGCCTTTTCAAGATTTTAAAAATCCTAAATAGAGCCAATTTATGATATTTCGCGCTTATGCATAACCCTGGTCCCAACTAACATGTGTGCAACTTACCCTTAAAATCTTGGCAATATGAATAAAATAATAAAGCCCAATTAGCTGGTTGGAATTTGTTGCTTTTAATGTGGTTGTCATACCACTTCTTTCATTACTAGTGGGCGAGTTCTATATTATATAGAGATTCAATACAAAGGTGGTTATCCTCTTGAGCTGTGCATATCTTAAATCAATCCCCACATCAAGAGCTATATGAAGTGTTTGAAATTTAAAATTGATAGGAAATATTAGATTCTTTTCATAAATATGTTCATATGGTATAAAAACTATTATAGACTTCCATGTGGTATTGTATTCCCACATGACGTCAAACAAATTATTTGACCAATTTCTTTGATATGAGGCCACTATCTTTGTCAAAATATTCTCTAACTCATGATTGGTGACCTCTAACTATCTATAGGCTTGATGGTAATAAGGAGATGCCTTGTGATGCTTTATTTGATATTGCTTCATGAACACTACAATCACCTTATACATGAACTATGGTCCTTGGTTTGAAATAATCTCTCAAGGAGTACCAAATCACTAAAAGTATATCCATACAAGAATTCTATAACTTTGTCTTCACATGCATGTGTTAAGGCACAAGCCTCCACCCACTTTATAACATAATGAGTGCAAAGCAATATGTGCTACTTCCCACAAGATATTGGGTCTATGGGGCTAACAATATAAATTCCCCATTTCTCAAATGGTTCAATAACAACTTGAGGCTAAAGGGGTATCTTATCTGAAGTAGTTGGTTTCTCCATTCATTGGCACTAATCACATTACAAAATATACTTTTGTGCATCCCTATGGAGTGGCGACTAGTAATATCAAGCATTGATAATCTTACAAATGGTTCACTTGGATGAATAATGACCTTTAAAAGGCTCATTATGACATGCCTAAAGGATTTCAAAGAATTTTTATTCTCATATACATCTACATAACACAAAGTTAGGTCCACATTTAAATAAAATGGCATTAATCCATTTAAAAGCAAGCTCTTTTGAACCAATTTAGATTTTTCTTTAGAAGTAAAATATGGAGGGATCTTCCTTATTGCTAAGTAGTTACCAATATTTACAAACCATGGAGAATGTATAGATACTACAAAGAGGTTATTATTGGGAAATGTATCCTCCATTGGCTCATTAGTACTTGCATGAGTTAATCTTGACAAATAATCAACTACATTATCACATCCAGGTTTTTCAACTATAGGAATGTCATATTCTTGGAGTAATAATAACCACCTAATAATTCTACCACTAAAAATTGATTTATTTATTATATATTTTATCATAGCATGATTAGTTTGAATGAATACCTGATATCTTGTAATGTAGTGGTGAAAGTTATTAATGATATATACAATGACCAAAAACTCTTTTACGGTATTTGTATATTTTTTCTCAACTCTAGATATAGTTTTACTAATGTAATAGATGGCATAAGGTTTTCCTTCCTCATTCTGACCTAAGACTACCCCTAGTGCATTTTTAGATGTATTAGTATGGATTTGAAATGGGAGTGACCAATTTAAGCCTTGTAATATAGGGGCAGAAGTGAGTTTCTACTTAAGAATATTTAGTGCAGTTTGGCATGCATCTATTTATCTAAAGTCTATATTATTTTCTAATAGAGTGAATAGTGGAGCTACATTTTTACTAAAGTCTTATATAAAGTGACAATGGTATCTAACGTATCCTTAAAAACTATGAGCACCTATTTGTGTTTCTAGAGGTGGGAGTTGCTTGATAATCTCAATATTTTGGTTGTCAACTTCAATATCTTTGTGTGAGATATGGTATTCTATGACTATGACCTTTTCCATCATCATCAAACATTTTTTGTGATTTAGAGATAGGTTGTGAGTTTCACTATGAGTAAGAACTTTGTCAATATTTTGTAAAGGTTCACCAGAAGTCACCCATATAGATTTCAATACATTCATTAGTGAGATTAGCAAATATTACCAATATTTCTCACTAAAATGTAGTGAGAGAAATGTAGAGGCCAAAAGGAAAGACACTATATGCAAAGGTAACCCAAGGTCATGTAAAAGTTGTCATCTCGTGGTCTTTTAGCACTAACCATATTTGGTTATACTCACTCAAACCATCAAGGAAAGAGAAATATTTATTTCCAATGAGGGTATCCAAAACTTGATCAATAAATGATAATGGAAAGTGATCTTTGTGTGTGGCATTTTTGAGTTCTCGATAATCGAAGCACACATGCCATGTGCCATTATTTTTAGGGACTATAACCAATGGGGACACCCATTGGCTATCAAATATTGGATAGATAGATCTTGTTGTTAATAGTTTTTTAATATTATTTTATATGGTATCTTGTAGTGTAGGATTTATCCATCTTTGAGGTTTTTAAACATGTTTCACATATTTGGTATAGATGTTATGGGTACAAACATGAACATAAATACCTTTTATGTCATTATAGTTCACTGTAAAAGCGTTGTGTATTTACTTAACACATCAAACAATTTTACTTATTTTTCATCATACAACCAAATATTAATATTATGTGTTTGGCCTAGTTGTATTTCAATGTGTTTGGTGCTTGGGTTCACCAAATTGATTCCCTTAAATATTTTCACCAAGTAATTCAAAGGAAAATAGTGAGGTAACAAGGAGTGGAATATTCTAAAATTTTGGTTAAAGGTGATTTCAAAAGGAATGATGTTTATTAAAGGACAACAATGATTAGAAAGATCATAAAATTGTCGACCATGTGTCATATGCAATTGACTATCTTGAAAAGGTAAATGTGCCAAGTGTTCAAATTATTCACATCCATCTCTATAGAGAAGTCAATGGACACTGATTTGATTATCATCAATACAAGTGCATACTAAGACAATTTCATCCTTAAAAATAGTTATTTCTAATGAATCTAATCCTTAAACACACTCTTTAACAATTATTATTGCAAAATATGAAAGGTTCTCTTTATCTGGATCATCAACCCAAAACTTTCCAAAAAAATCTATTGAAGGCTTGGTTGGAGGGTATAATGAAATTCTCTTAGAGTCTATCCCATTCAAATGGTAATATAACCTAATCAATAATATATGAATGTAGTGGCCATGGAAAGTCATGGTCTACCAAGGATCAATGGATAACAATTTACGAAGATATGGGGTTGCAATACTAGAAATTTCATAGGATATTTCCATGCAAAAATTGTGATAGGGATAATCTCTATTATGCCCTCAGGTTTTGCAGTTGATCAATCTACCATCTCACATATTGTGGTCATTGTATGTATGTCTTTGACGTGTAATTTGTCCATTATATCTTTTGTCATAACATTAATAGCTTCTCCTAGATCTATCAACACATTGGATATTTTGGTAGTGCCAATTGATACTATGATGACAAGACTACATGGGTCACCGTATTTATGTAGGACTAGCTTACCAACAAGAATATCTACCAATTTTCCATAAAGCTAAGGTTCATGAGAGAAAATATTTCTAGAAAGCTAACGATAACATTGAAATATTTGAGAGAAAATGCATCCTCTATCTACAATTCATCTATGGTTATTTTCCAGGGCTTTGTTTCAGCACCAATCAAATTAACATGATCCTCCTATATTTTATCTATATGATATGGGGTGGTATTTTCTGCATAGATTTCTACCTTTCTACATTTATGAGGTATTTTTGTATGAGAGTAGTTCAAAGACAGGTTACCACCTAGCTTGGTGATGAATTATTAGGAAAGATGTATGCCAAAGTATGGATCCATATCCACCACCCCTACTTGTATGACAACTATATTTGGCACTTTGTGAAGGACCATAGGTATATCTTTTATTGCTCTAATAGTTTTAACTAGGGAACCATCTAGTTGCAAAACTATGTGACTAGACTATGTCACAACTCACCTTGGAAGGACTCTTGATGAGATGACAATATAACTGAGTTTATTATTTTAATGCCTAATATTGAAGGTAATATGGATATGCATAAATATATAGTAACATTGAGTATGTTTTATGAATATGGTACTGCTAAGTTATGTGGTTTTGTAGGACTATTTATGCTTAAAGGTGGAAGAAAGGATCCACCATCGAAAATGGACCCACCCTAGGAGGGTATTAGTAAAAGAGGATTTACTAATACCTAGGTGAACAATATCAAGCTAACAACTTAATATTGGCTTTGATATTGCTTTTAAATTTAGTAGCAAAGGAATTGATTAACATTATTTTATGCATATAATGGTTTTTAATTAAAATGATTAACCATTACAATATTAAGCTAACAACTTAATATTTGCCATGATATTGCTTTTAAAATGATTAGCAAAAGAGTTGATTAATATCGTTTTATGCATATCATAGTTTTAATTAAAGAGACTAACAATCATGGATTGTTTAATACTTTTGTTTTATATAAAAGTCTCCTTTGACTTTCCAAATGAAGCAAGTATTTTTTAATATATTAAAAGTTGACTATTTTGGAAGAAAGACTTAATGACTTCATGTCAGTTGGGACTATGCAAGGGGACTAGCCTTAATGAGAAGTAAGCCCCTTTTCCAATGGGGAGGCTTTGTTAGGAAGGCAATGATATCCTAGGTTATGTTGCATTGGAGGACATATTCTTAGGGAATGGTGCTTGGAAATCATGGAGTTAGGAGGATGCTCAAAAAGAGAGGAGAGTAGGATTTGGAAGGTAGCCTAGGGAGTCTTAGCAGGGAACTAGAAAGACACTTAAAGGCCACAAGAAGAATCATCTGGAGAATAATCCAATATGGAGTATAACCTCTTAGGAATTTTAGGTTGGAGGTTCTTACCATAGCTTTATTTTATTTTAATGCTCCATCGAAAGGAATATGAATTCTTTATATCATAATAAACCTCCCTTTTACTCCCTGTAGATTCCTTTTTAATACTCTGTGTAAATATTTTTCCTTTTAAAGATTTTTTTGAGTCAAGAATTGGATGATTAGGTTTTGTTTTAGCTTATGAAAGCTATGATTTGTAGATCCCTTTGAATTTCTGGTTGTTGAGGCTTAGGAATTATGATTTACGTCTATGATGATATATTCTGCTTTGCTTTGGCCGATGTTCAAAATCTTACCTCTGTAAGCTATGTTTTGGGCTAAGAATAACTTTATCCTTGAGACTTCGATGGTTGCCCTTGCATTGAAAATTTTTAGCTGGGGCTCTTCTACCTGAATTAGTGATTAAAATTTTGTTTTAAAAAATTATTTTAGCTCCTGAAAACATGTTTTTTTCTCCTTTCATTTTGGCATCTTCAGAAACTATCACCATGGCAGGTTGTTGAGATTATGTTCTCATGTTTATTTAAATTCATTTTTAGGGAGAAGTAAAGCTTATTTGATATTCATGGTGGGGTTGGTGAGGTCTATGACCTCCATTCATCACCACCTAAGCAGCCAATGTGCCCTAGTTCATGTTCGATATGCTCAGGAAAAAGGCTTTCTATAACCTTCCATGAGAAATATCCCACATGGGATATACTTAGGCTATAGGAGGGTTTAATGCGAGATAGGCTTCCATAAACTTTCGACCACCAAGTGGTGATCAAGACCAAGCCACCTGGTGGCCATCTAGCATCGTATGTGGCATGCTTTGTTGACACATAGACTTTCCTTAGCTTGTTTGACATGTTCTTATATATTGTTGACCATCGAGAGAGGTTTTTAAGCTAGGCAAGAAAATTTCATTTGAGTTTGTCATAGGATTTATCCCTCATGCATGGTGTGGTGAGATAAATGGTGTTTATTAGGTGATAGACACATAGTGGTAATTAGCCAAGTGCCTAGGCGCTTGGCTAAGCCCTCTTTGCTCCTTGACTCACTTGTGACCCTACTATTATGTTGATTCACCTGTGTCTTGCTACATGGAGTGTTGTGGTTGGTTGTTGGTTTATATTCAAATATTTGTTGTGCTAGTTTGCTGTGCTCAGTTGCATGGAAGAAATTTATATCAAACTCTTTTAGTTGTACATGGGGTTTATCCCACATGCTCCCTATGGAAGCATTTAGAAGGTTTAATGAAGGGATTGCACCCCTATTAGCCTAACCACCAGGTGGTGGTCAGGGTAGCGACTACCTAGTTAAGTTTAAAATATCGCTTATTATTGTCTGGTTGACCAGGTTTGTTTTGAGGTTGTTGTTTGATCGATTATTGATTAGATTGGTTGATTCTCTAGTTGATATGAGTTGACTAGGTAACTTGCATTTGGTTCAAAACCCTCTCTTTTTTGAAATAAAAAATTTATTTAGAAGAATTGGTTTTGCTGAAACAAACCTTTAAGCTAAATTAAACCTTTTACCTTGAAGGAGATTATAGAGCAATTTCTTTTAGAAGGACAATTTTGTGGAAAATAATTGAATGATTTATAAGTTCAATTTCATGTAGAAATTGAATGTGAAAATTATAGGAGACTTAAGTCCAATTTTGTGGAATATTGGAAGGAAATTTAAGATCAATTTCATGGAGAAATTGAATGAATCTTGGATCAATTTCATGGAGAAATTGGAAGAACTTAGAAATCAATTTTGTGGAGAAATTGAATGAAACCTAAGAACAATCCTGTAGAAAAAATTTGAGGGAATATTAGGAATAATTTGTGGAAAAATTAAGCAAAACTTAGAAATCAATTTCGTGGATAAATTGAATGAATTTTTGGATCAATTTCATGGAATAATTGAGTGGAATTTATAAAACAAACTATGGAAATTTGCATGAATCTTAGGAAATAAATTTATGGAAAATTTGAATGATTCTTAGGAAGCAAATAGGTGGAAATTGAATGATAACCTAGGATCAATTTTGTGGAAAAAAAAACCGATTAAAAATTAGGTTTTTTTTATGAACTATATGTTTTGATTAAATGAAAAGGCTTTTTAATTATAAGAATGATCATTTTTTTTAAGTGAAAAAATGGCCCCTTTTGGTTTAAAGGATGAATTGAAAGAATGACTTTTGATTGAGAATGAATTTTTGATTAATTGGAAGTATGGGATTTTTATTAATTTAAGAGAATGAATTATGGGTATTTGATTAATTGAAAGTATGGGCTTTTGATTAATTAAAAGTAGTATTGGATGATTCTATGTGTTGTGAAATGATAAATGACTTTCATTCTATGTTGGATTGAATGATAAATGACCTTCATTCTTGAATGATGAATGTACTTTTGTGATTGATGAAAGAAAGACTTTTGAATGCATAGAGTTATATTTAAGTTTTGAATGTATGGCTAAGATTAGATAGGTTATCTATTCTTAGGAGAAGTATGGGCTTCTCTTGGTATGATTCTATGAAAATTGAATAGAAGTAGATATTGGATTATTCTATGTTTGGTGGAATGATAATTGAATTTCATTCTATATTCATTTGAATGATAAATGACTTTCATTCTATGTTGGATTGAATGATAAATGAGCTTCATTCTTGAATGATGAATGTACTTTTGTGTGATTGATGAAAGAAATATTATGTTTTTAGAAGAAATCAGCTTTAGGAGAATGAATAGAAAATTCATTCAAGGGAATTATGGGGTTCCCTCATTGATTTTGTAATATGAATCAAAAGAAAATTTCATGTATTAGGGACAAAAATTATGGGGTTCTTATGTATTTATATCAGTATTGATGTTTTGGAAAAAAGAAGAATGAACATGGAATTCATTCGAGGGAATTATGAGGGTTCCCTCATTGATTTTGTAATGTGAATTAAAGGAATAATTCATGTATTAGGGACATAAGAATTATGGGGTTCTTATGTATTTATATTTGATAAGGTACAGGTACCCCTGTTAACCTTATCCCTTCAGAAAACCAAACTACTTCAAGAAAAATACGAATCATACAATGCAACAGAGAGAATTATAAATCAATTGCAAATTATAAAGACACGAAGGTGGAGGAAAGTAAATGATTCGTCACTTTAGGTGGGCACACCCTCACCGTATAGGCAATATTTTAACATCACAAATGAAGAAATGATAATCGATGATAGCTAATTAATCATACTTGGATCTATATATACATAATAATCAATGAAGTAAATTTGGAGTATAGTCGTCGGCTATATTAGAATGGGAATGTAGCATGACTCCCCTCCTCGGAAAGCTTTGTCCTCAAAGCTGGAAATGACTGGAAGATACTTTCAGATTCCCAGGTTGCATCTTCTTCAAGTAAATCCTGCCACTTGATGAGAAATTCTTGGATGTGACGAGATCTTAGTCTACGTGTTCTAGTTTGTAACACTGCTTCTGGTTGTAGATAGATACGCCCTTCTTCATCCAGCATTGGTAATTCTGACTGAGATTGTACTTTTTGGCCAATCACCTTTTTGAGATAGGAGACATGAAACACTGGGTGTATGCGAGAAGATTGGGGTAACTCCAGTTGATATGCTACCTCCCCAATGCGATGCACAATTCTATAAGGACCATAGAATCGTGGTGCCAACTTCTGACTAGATTTGAGCTTCAATGATAGCTGCTTGTAGGGTTGAAGACGTAAGAATACCATATCACCAATATTGAATGCTCTTTCTGAACGTTGCTTGTCCTGTTGCTGCTTCATACGATTTTGTGCTTGGACCAAATTATCTTTCAAGATAGTGAGCATTGCTTGTCGCTTCTGTAACCAATCGTCGACTTGGGCCACTTTGGAAGATCCTGGTACATAATCTGCTACTGTTGGTGGCTTCGTTCCATATAATGCTTCAAAAGGAGACATCTTAGTGGAATAATGGTAAGAAGTATTGTACCACCACTCTGCCAATGACAACCATTGACTCCATTGATATTGTTTATCTTGTACAAAACATCTCAGGTAAGTACCCAAACATTTGTTAACCACCTCTGTTTGACCATCTGTTTGTGGATGGTATGCTGAAGACATGTTTAATTTGGTACCACTAAGTCGAAACAATTCTTTCCAAAAATTACTAGTAAAAATGGGATCTCTATCACTTACAATATTTTTGGGCATTCCGTGCAATTTAAAAATTGAATCCATAAATACCTTGGCCACTTTGCTTGCTGAAAATGGATGTTGCAAGGCCTGGAAATGAGCATATTTGGAAAGGCGATCAACTACCACAAAAATTACTATTTTACCTTCTGACTTAGGAAGTCCTTCAATAAAATCCATGGATATATGTTCCCACTGACGATCTGGAATAGGTAATGGTTGAAGCAAACCCGGTGACTTGACTGTTTCACCCTTATTGCGTTGGCATACTTCACACTCAGCTACCCACTGCTTGACCTCTGTTTTTAACCCTTTCCAACAAAAGGATTGTTTAACCCGCATGTAGGTTTTTAGAAACCCTGAATGTCCTGCTGATGGAGAAGCATGTGACTCCTCTAGAATCTGTGATTTAAGTGGTGAGTTGTGTGGGATGTAAATGCGACTCTTCTTACGTAATATTTGGTCATCATATGTGAAAAGAGGGTATTTAGAGGAACCCTTAGATAATTCCTGAATTATTTGAGTTGTTTCACTGTTGGACAACCATTCTTCCTGCAACTGAGACACCCATTGCGAACATGGTCCTGAAATGGCATTAATGACTACTTCATCTTCGTATTTTCTAGATAATGCATCAGCTGCCACATTTTCTTTACCTTTCTTATATTCAATCACAAAATCATATCCCAACAATTTAGTCAACCACTTATTTTGTTCGGGATAAGAAAACCTTTGTTCTAGAAAATGCTTGAGACTGTTGTGATCAGTTTTAATAATAAAACGACTA
The DNA here is from genome assembly GCA_028583015.1 of Wollemia nobilis. NCBI lineage: Eukaryota > Viridiplantae > Streptophyta > Pinopsida > Araucariales > Araucariaceae > Wollemia > Wollemia nobilis. Next base: position 5,268,735 of record JAQPPZ010000103.1, read on the forward strand.
TTGAGTAAGTAATGCCTCCATTTTTCCACTGCGTGTAGAATAGCCAACATTTCTTTTTCATAAGTAGATCTACCTAAATTCTTCCCTGAAAGTTGTTTACTTTCAAATGCCAAGGGATGACCCTCCTGCATTAGCACTGCACCAATACCTGTTCCTGAGGCATCGCATTCAATGACAAATGGTTTTTGAAAATCTGGAGTGGCCAAAATTGGAGTCGTACACATTGCCTCCTTGAGAGCCTCGAAGGCTTTGGTAGCTACTTTTGACCATTGAAAAGCATCCTTCTTGGTGAGAGTCGTGAGAGGACCCACAATTTTACCATAGTTACGCACAAATTTGTGGTAATAGCCAGTGAGACCCAAGAAACCACGAAGTTTCTTGATGGTTTTAGGCAAAGGCCAATCTTGTATTGCCTTAATCTTATTGGGATCCACCTTAACACCTTCCTGAGATACTATATGACCGAGGTACTCAACTTCTTGAACACCAAAGGAGCATTTAGATCTTTTGACAAACAACTTTTCCTTGTGTAGGATATGGAGAACTCTGTCCACATGTGCTAAGTGATCTTTCCATGATTTACTATAGATGAGTATGTCATCAAAGAAGACTAGAACAAATTTACGTAAGAATGGATGAAACACCTGGTTCATGAGACTTTGGAATGTAGATGGTGCATTAGTGAGACCAAAGGGCATGACCAAGAATTCATAATGACCTTCATGAGTTCGAAAGGTTGTTTTGGGGATATCTTCTTCCCTAACTCGGATTTGGTGAAACCCTGAACGTAAGTCCAATTTGGTAAAGAATTTGGCACCATGTAGCTCATCTAGTAAATCATCAATGACAGGAATAGGAAACTTATCTTTGATTGTGATTTTATTGAGAGGACGAAAATCTGGACACATACGCCAAGAATTGTCTTTTCGACGAGCTAAGACGACAGGTGAGGAATAAGGACTAGTACTATGACGGATGACACCATGGTCTAATAGTTCTTGGACAATCTTCTCAATTTCTATTTTTTGGGGTTGGGGATATCGATAAGGACGACCATTGGGTGGAAGACTTCCTGGCACAAGATGGATAGCATGGTCATGAGATATTTTGGGGGGTAGGCCTTTGGGTTCTTGAAAAACCTCCTCATAGTTAGCCACAATGTTTTGGAGATCTTCCTCTTTGATTTTCGGCATATCTAGTTCTAATTTCTCTATGCAATTGATTCGGGCTATGAATCCCCCACCATATTTTCTTAATATATTTTCCATGCTATGTGAACTTACAACTTTTGATGGAGGTGTGGGTAATCCTTGAAGACGAATGGTCCTCCCATTGGCTTGCCATTCCACAAAGCGATGTTTGTGATTAAAACCCACGGTGGTTTCCAATTGTTCCATCCATGCAACGCCTAAAATAACTTCTGAATTTCCTAATTCCATAACAAAAAGAGGACCTTGCCAAGTATACGTACCCATTTGTAATGAAACGGAAGATGTCTTACCTAGACATTGAGAAATCTCCTTGCTTGTAGTTCTGACTTGAAACCGATCTTGACTAGAAGAGAAGACATGCAAACCCAATGTCCTTGCAAGTTTTGCATCAATGAAGTTGTGAGTACTTCCTGAATCAATTAATACTGTCACCCTCTATTTTCGAATGAAACCTGCTACCTTGATTGTATGGTGAGAGGATAACCCCATAAGAGCATGTACTAAAATAGTCATGGTATCCTCCTCAGCTACAACTTCCTCGTGTTCATTTTGGTCCTCAACTGGGAGATCCTCAGGTGTGCCGTACTCCTCTATTTCTTCTTCTTCTTTGTCTGCATATTCAATCTGAAAGTTTTGTCGTGGTGTACATGCTTGATCTTTTAGATGATGATTGTGACATTTGTAGCAGAAGTACCGTGATGGTTGATCATTTCTACGAAAAGAGTTGTTGCGGAATTGAGGTCGCCCATATGAATCACGTCGAGTGGATGGGCCTAAGTGCGCCTTTGTCTCCGCCAAATCAGCAATCCTTATACACTCATCCAACTTGGATGGATTTTGTAGATCCACTTCAACTTTAATATGTGCTTTTAATCCATTTTGAAAAGCCGCGACTACCACGTCCTGTTGTAGGTCTTGTGCATAGTGAAGCATACTGGTGAATTCTGAGATATAGTCCCCTACTGATCCTGTTTGCTTAAGTGACAACAATCGTACTATGTATGAACCTGTGGAACCTTTGTCGAATCTGTGAAGAAAGGCTTTTCTGAAATTATCCCAAAAGAAGGCATAATGGGGATCCTCACGTTTATACCATGTAAACCACTGATAAGCTTCAGTGTCGAATTTGGTTGCTGTAAAAGGGACTTTTTCCCGTTCCTAGAATTTGTAGAATTCTAAGATGCCTTCCATTTTGGCAATCCACCCACGCGGATCCTGGCCTTCAAAGGTAGGCATGTCAATGCATGGATAATTGACTCCAGTAGGACCTCTTGGTTGGGAGTGAGCATTGTTTCTATCTTGTTCCTCGTTACTCCTCTGTCGTTGGTTGTTATTTTGATAAGGTCTGTTAGAACCTCTTTGTTGCTCCAAATTTTCTTCGTTACCCCCATCCTCATTACTTTGGTGACCATTATGATTTAGGGACTGACTATTTTGACCTCTATGGTGTGTATAGTCGTCATAGTGGACGTCAGTACTCCAGTGATTGGGACTAGGAGGATTTGGTTGGGGTTGTTTCCTAGATGCGTTGAAGCTTGCAGTCATAATCTGAAGGTTGAGTATCAAATCTCTTAACACATCATCACTGACCATTGGACGATTATTTTCTATTTGGGTGATGTTTTCTTGTGAGGAGTTTGGAGAGGTATTGGATGCCATTGGGCTGACCACTGGATGACTCGGATTAAAACTACCAATTTCGAAAGGAGAAGGAGAATTTTTTGTACCTTGGCTTCGACGAGATCTTCTTGCATTGTTGTTGGGAGTCTTCGAGCTTGATAGATGACCGTCAAGTCCTTTGGTCCACTGTCTACTCATGCACTAATACAATAATCATCTTTGATTCTGCAAAATGCTGATGTATTGTGGCAAAAAATTGGTTTAATTTTCGCTTGGCAATGTCGCTCCAACTGCGATGCGGATTTGTTGGGTCTCCTCGCAATGAATTTTGATTAGCAACTTTTTGACGGCTTTTGAACGACTTTTCGATGACTTTAAGCAACTTTTCGACACTTTTAGCAACTTTTGTGACGACTTTGAACAACTTTTTTTGACTAGTTGATAACTTTTGGCAATTTTTTGGATAGTGGCGACAATTTTTTTGGTAAGTTTGGACAGTGGCTAAGACATGACAGTGACTAGAACTGACACGAGGAACAAGGACACCACACGACAAGGACTAGACCTAACAATGTGACATAACTAGTGAGACCGACATAGAAGACTAGACACGACATGACCAACAAAACCAACACGAAAGACTAGACACGACATGACCAATGAAACCGACGTAGAATACTAGACATGACCAGTGAGAAGACTAGACACAATGTGAATCAAGGACTCAACATTGGTTTGATCCTTGGACACACGGATAATGGTTTGAACTTTGGACGTCAATGGCTTGACACGACAATAATCTAGTGTTTGGACACACACAATACTAGACAAAAGTTTGGCATGAAGCGAAGAAGGAAGGCTTGACCAACAATGTTGGTCGAGTATTGTTATGAGAATGGTTACCTTTATTTCCCTATCATGCCTTCACATGGGTGATGTGGGATAATATCCTACACTGGAGAGTAAACGATTTTGTTTTGACACATGGCAACGTATAGCTCGCTTAAATAATTTGCACCCAAACCTTAGGAAAATAAAGTTTAATTTTAGGTTTACTTGCCTGAGTGTTCAGATTTCGACAGTGGAGAATAATCATTTTTTTTTTCACGATGGATCACCGCTTTTACTTGCCTGGGCATGATGAAAATTCCTTTCTTTGAAAATCCCAATCCAACCAAACCTGGATTTAGATAACGTTTGGCCAAGCTGTACTTTTACTCAGATATTTGAGATGCTATTATTTTTTCTTCCTGAGATGCAGTTTACTTCATAGTAGCGATGATGACAAATTGGGTGATCTGGATTACCCCTGGCAAACGATGATTTCTTTGTGGCATCCTGCAATACAAGAGTGTAAACTTGCTTGTGATGTCTAAATTATGCTAGTGTGTCTAAGAATAATTTTAGAGTTTACGCTAAGTCTTATTTTCTATATGTAATGCAATGATGGAAGCGAGTTCTTACACGTGAACGCGTCCCTGATACCACTTGATAAGGTACAGGTACCCTTGTTAACCTTATCCCTTCAAAAATCCAAACTACTTCAATAAAAATACGAGTCATACAATGCAACAGAGAGAATTATAAATCAATTGCAAATTATAAAGACACGAAGGTAGAGGTAAGTAAATGGTTTGCCACTTTAGGTGGGCACACCCTCGCCATATAGGCAATATGCAAACATCGCAAATGAAGAAATGATAATCGATGATAGCTAATTAATCATACTTGGATCTATATATACATAATAATCAATGAAGTAAATTTGGAGTATAGCCATTAGCTATATTAGAATGATAATGTAGCAATATTAGTATTGATGTTTTAGAAAAATAAGAATGAATGTGGAATTCATTCGAGGGAATTATGGGGTTCCCTCATTGATTTTATAATGTGAATTAAAGGAGAAATTCATGTTTTGGGGACATAAGAATTATGGGGTTCTTATGTACTTATATTGGTATTGATATTTTGGAAAGAGGAATTACAAGATTCATTTGTATAGTTGTTTTGGAGACAACCAAACTTATGCAATAATAAGGATGTTTCAAAGCTAGGTTTTTCCCATAAGGGTTTTTCAGGATATATGATGTGTTATGTGTGTATCAAATATCTTCATATTTTGATATTGCTTTTGATGAATCTTAGATTATTAGAAAATCATATCTAATACTGTCTATGCTTATGTATTAAAATATTAGAAAGAGATTGAGAGAGAGAGAGATGGATAGCCTATGTGCATTACGCTTAGTGCACCTACATAACCAAACTTATGTATGGTGTAGATATGGATGTACCTTTTTGATAGACAAAAATGGATAAGTTATCTCATTATGGAGATGTGATGGATAGCTTATTGACATTACAATCAATGATGGATAATCTAGCTCATCATGGAGATGAGAGAGATAGCTTATTTGCATTACAATGAATGATGGATAATCTAGCTCATCATGGAGATGAGATAGATAGCTTATTTGCATTACAATGAATGATGGATAAGTTAGCTCATCATGGAGATGAGATAGATAGCTTATTTGCATTACAATGAATGATGGATAAGTTAGCTCATCATGGAGATGAGATAGATATATTATTTGTATTAAAATAAATTATGGATAAGTTAGTTCATCATGGAGATGAGATAGATAGATTATTTATATTACAATGAATGATGGATAAGTTAGCTCATCATGAAGATGATATGGATAGCTTATTTGCATTACGCTTAGTGCACCTACATAGATGAATTTATGTATGGTGTAGGGATGGGCATACCCTTTTGATATATTAAAAGGGATAAGTTGGCTCATCACAAAGATGAGATGAACAACTTAATCATAAGGTATTATGTCAATAGACACCTTCATATAATGACTTATGTAAGGTGGGGATATGTAGATCCCTAATGAGTGTATAAAAGAATTATCTCTCAAGTTGGTTAGATTTTTGGGTTGTTACAAACTAGGCATACTCCATTCCCATGGCTTCATAAATTGATTTAGGTATCATTGTGGTCGTTTCTCTAGAGTCTACCATGTAATTATGTACAACCCACTCTTCCATGTGAGAGACATGTAAAATTGGGATGGCCTATTTTTTCCCATTCCCAACATAGGTTGACCTTAAACTAAGTTAAGCTCTAGGTATAATTCACCTTCAGGATAATTTTTTTTTAGCAATGTCGAAGAATATCATTTTATCTTGGAATCATTAAAGCATTATGCATACTTGCTTTATAAGGGATTTTATTCAATTCCTTGATTATATTAAACCCCTATGATTTGGATGCTTCTTTTCTCTCTTCTTCGACTCATCAAGCCTCCTTCAATAATCCTATGTTGCTTCTAGCCTTTGCCACTTTGTCATAGATGGGTACCAAAGTTTTTTGAGGGTCTGTTCCTAAGTCTCTTTTCTTGTTTTAGAATTAGTTGTTCCTTTGAATGCTCTATTGAAGGCTTTTATTTTCTCTAAGAAGGCTAAGATGGTTCTTTCTTTGGATTCTTTAGTGGTTAATATGGCACGCCAAATAGGTTTAACTTTTCAGGATCTACTTGAAAGGGTTTCTTGTCAGATCTTGTCAAGATGAAAATGGATTCTTCTACAAATATTTCATAAGCATAATTTGATTTATAGATACCATAGCATGTTTATTTGATCTTTATGTTCTCTCTTTGCCTTTTTTGCTGCTGCTATCTATTTCTAATGCTGATAGATCATACAAGTTTCTACACCATGTGGATCATTGCAAGCCAAGCACCAATAGTTTTCTTTATATGAAGAGATGGATGGTCATTCCTCCTGGTTATTATAAATAACATTGGGTTTTCTAGTAGCATTGCTCCTAGAATATCCTTGGTATTTTTCATGTAGGGTAATATTTTGGGCTGGTAATTTCTTTCAACGTCTCATCTCTTCATAGAGGTTACAAAATTGCTCAGGTTCTTCAATGTTGTTAGCACTGCTTACATAATTGGATATTCCTTAGGCTTATGAGCAAGTAATGCATACATGATAGGTGGTAGAGGTAATGCAAATACAATGGGTATATCAATCGAAGGTAAATATTTTAGAGTGGAAATTAGGGATAATGTAGGCATGGGCATGATTGTTACCCAAGGTGTTTCCTATATGGGTTGAGTAATTTCTAGGAAGTATGGAGTGAAAACCCTTGGTGGAATATTTCCTGTATAAATTAAGGTACTCTCAATAGCTATCACAACTTGAAATACTTGTGGGAATGTTACTATATTTTATTGTTGTATTTGTAAGCCTAGATCTAGAATAAAATATTGAAGATAGTAAATAAGGGCTTGAGGATTTGAGGGTCCAATTCCTTGAGGAATTCTTTTCTATGTTCTGCTAAATCTGATATTGAAATCAATAATTTCTTCTTGAGGATGTCTTTGAATAGCGGTGAACTTTGTGAGCAATGAGAATGGGTAAGCTAATTAATTAAATTCCTATATGAATGATTCGACAAGTTTAGTCTAAGAATGAATGCTTTCATCATCAAGACTCCAATACCAATGAAGTATTTTTCCATTTGATGATAACACAAGGAGTCTTACCATAACATCATCATCTTGAATATTATGAATAGTAGCTAAAGTTACCACATATTTATAGTGCTCATAGGTTGTATTTATAGTTCCATCATATGTGGGTAAAGCTTTAAGAACTACTTGTAGAATATCATTAATATTTTTGAAATTAAGTAGTCCTATGTTATTCTAACCAAGAAAGATTTGTGGAGCTTGAGCCATATGTTTTGAGCTAGTGTAATTAGATGAATTTTAAGAACTAGAAAATGTGGAGTCTACAATTTCTATAGGAAAATATGGTGAAACAAATGCAGATATGTGTCTTTTAGATTTAAATGGTGGTAATTCAAAAAATTGCAAAGGTTGATCCATCTTTTTGGATGTCAATTTTTTTATTATAATCCTATAAACAAAGTAGCAGCTAGGTTATGAATAAATGATTCATACTTAGTGGAGTCACTAGGTGATAGGAAATTTGATCTAGTAGAGCATAATTTCACCAAGTTCCTACTCAATTAGAGAGGTGAGATTTGGATTCCATCAGGCATGCCAAAAAATATTGGTCCAAATTTTACCTAAGTGGATGAGATACGCCCTTAAATATCATCCAATATTGGATGACCAAGAACTTATTCTCAATAAACCTATAGAAAAGGTTGGTTTCTTATAAAGATAAATAAAATAGAAGGGTGAGAAGGATGCAGGGTTAGAAATTAAAATAAAGTTGGTTGGGATTCAACTAACAACAATGAACTATGTTGCATAAGAGTCTTACACTCTCAATCTAATTCAAGGCCTAATAGACCAACTAACATACAATTTTGTAGAACATAATTTAACTCAATTTAAATATAGCTTAGCATTCTAGAGATCAAACGAACAATAATCCAAAAAGCTATGTAGATTAGCAAAATAAGCTTTAACAAAATTCACCATTCATTTACTGTAAACAAAAATACATATCAATTTAACTCATATTATCATATATCCTATAACATTTTCTAATAGAAGCCAAACAACACTTTGATTCTATTGAAAGGCAATAGTCATCATATAATATATACAAATTGTAAATGCTAAAGAGTTGACCCTCTATTAGAGGTACATTGAGCTATTTATAATATTTACATTTTTTTTTAATTAGCTCTAATCATTATGGAACAACTATATATAGGCTTGATATGGTTGAGTGTATATTGTGGGCATACATATCCATATTATTCTAGTATAATCGCCTTGACGTGGTTGTGGTGATGTGGTTGGTTCTAATCCTTTCCATAAGTGTGGTGTCCATGTGCCTCCAATAGATCTTGAGCGTCCTCTAATAAGTTAATTTTTTACCACTTTTCTTTATGAATTGGCCAGTTGTACAAGGAAAAATGTGTAATGGAGAAGTATTTTTGCCATTTGGATTCTTTGATAGAGTTGATTCTACCTGAAAGGGATATGTTTGGGTCCTTTGTATACTATTGGGATTCTATTGTTTTGTTGGGATCTCTTCCTTAGCCAAAATCTAAGTCTAGAATACTTATGTGTCAAACATTTTTGCCTCCTAGGTGATGTTAACTTCATCAAAACAATTGGCCTCCCTCTCTTCATACTTAGTTGAATTTTGGAAATGAGTGACATGGTGTAATACTAAATACCAAAATTTTGTAGCCCCTATGATGACGTAGACCTCTTGAAAAAAAATTCCTTTCTTACATTGAGCTTTATTACTTAGCAAAAAATTGAGTTCATTATCAAGATAGAATGCTAGATGTTGAAATTTTTTGTGCCCTAGGATGATGTCAACATATAAAAAAGTTTTCTTGTCTATTTTATTTACTTAGTTAATTTTGTAGTTTGGCCTACTCCCGTGGTAAAAATAATTCTCAGGATGATGTCAACACATTCAAAAGTTTGGTTATCTTCCTTCAGAATTGACCAAATTTTAAGTCTAGTGCTATGGAAAAATGTAAAACTTCATTGTCTTATCCAAAAATCTAGTCTAACTAGATTTTCAATGCATTTGGATGCTCTATTGTCTCCCAACCTGACTTCCTATAATAAAATCACTTCAGTAGCAACACTTGGTGTAATGTTGATCTACACATATATTAGAGTTAGGTAGTAGAATTAGGTAGAAGCGCTTTGGCCTAAATTGAATTGTAAATTGGGCTAGGAGTTTGCATAATTTTTAGATTTTTCTTGCTCTAGTTCTTCTTGATCTACCAGGGTTTCCATCAATCCCTTCTATTATAGGGTGCTTAGCATTGGTCATTATTTGGTCCTATCCTTAGGTGTTCGAAGAGTCTTTGTTAGTTATAACTAGAGCATAGGCTACTTTGGAAGCTATAGGATGTCCAACTTGAGGGCTATCAAAATTTTTGATGTGTTATGAGTAGGTGCAATTATGGTAGGTATACCTCCTTCTAATTTGGTTGGCTCACTATGGATGCTCTGGAACACATAGTTGCTCTCCCCAAGTTCTTTGATTACCTCAATTCTAGTCAGTGCCATGTAGTCTAGTTGGACTTGGGATTTATGAAAGGTTGGAGATCTTATCTGGATGGCCATAACATATACCTCCTCCTCCTCCCAAGTGATTAAAACTTGCTCTATATGAACAACATATGGATTATAGATAAATAGGGAGTGGAGTAGTTGGTTTGGTGTTGATTTATCTACCCTTGAAAAAGGGTATGGATGCCCAGATGGGAACTAAATCACTTGGTACCACCACAAATTGTTAGAAACTCCCTCTACAATAGGTATTGTAAGGGTAAGCATCTAGATATGGGTAGTACCATGCTATAGATTCCTCCATATAATTATTTTTCACAAGGGTAATATATTTTATGTGGTTAGGAGTAATATTCTATAGTGGGGTAGGGATAGATACTATCTATTGATTATGACCCTAAGCTTAATTAGCATTCCTATTGGCTTGGAATTGAGATCGCTAGTATCCATTAATATTGGACTTATAGACTTGTCTATTTTACTAGAAATAAGATATCAGATTGTTCTGATAATGAAACCTCTAGATATTTTGTTGTATCCTTATGACTAGTACCTCATATGAGAGTGTCTAGATCATCTATTTTATTTCATTTATCTCGATCTTAGATTGGGAGTTTGGAGACAGATGACTAGAAGCAAGGAATGGAGCTAGGAATAGGGCTAGATTTACAACCATAGTGGGCTAAAAGGTGGTAGGCTACATAATAATAAGTGGCTAATATGGAGGATGGATTCTTGGTAATATGGGTATTAGGGGCCTAGGAGATAGCCTTCCTATCTAGATAAAGTTGTTTTCTACTTGGATGGCTATCCTGTAGGCTATGAAAAATTATTTTACTACCCTAGAATTGACCACATAGAAATATTTGAATTAAAATATTTTATATAGTATATGAATTCCATACCTAAAGGAGTTTAGATATCATTTGAGATTCAATACCAAATTCTATGAAACTAGGTACAAAAGTCATTCGTTGTTTCCATGGGTGCTCTCTTGATAGTCGTCAATTGGTCCAATTTTAGAGTATATTATATTATTTGGTACATGCTAACATACCCCCATGGTACCTTCATGATATATTTGTAAATAATAGATTAGGATTGAGTCATAATTTAGAGTGTGAGTTATATTTCCTCTTTCATGTAAGTATGAATGTGTAGGAAATACACAAGTGTCATGTAAAGTTGTAATGTGTAGAAAATGCACAAGTGTCATGTGAGTTAGAGTGCAAGTGTAAGTTAAGTCTATGTCCATAAATATCTTATATGTGAAAGTGTAAATATGTAATATAAAAATGTGCACAATTATCTTAGATTAGAGAGTGCAAATAGTAGTGTAAGATTCATATATAGGTAAGCAAGTATTATAGATTCAAGTATTCATAAAGTATGCAAGTGACAAGTAGATAAGCCAAGAGTCATGAGACTTGGCATATGGAGAGGAATAGTCAAGTATCCAAAGAGTCATATCACTATGACTATATTATGGAGATAGTGCTCCATCACAAGTATCACAAGCATCAAGATCATTATTATCATATACAATTGTAAGAGAAAGTGGAGTAATAAAGCTTGTATACATTTTGAGCAATTAATATTGTAAGTTGTTCTACATGCATAGTACATGTATGATTCAGGCTATTTACATTCATATTTTAGCATATTATTGAATGTTATTTTATTTATTATAAGCCTTGATATACATATTAATTTTATCATATTATTCTACTCATATAATTATCTTGAATTTATTATATTATGGCTATTTTATATTCATTCTTGTGAGATATAACATGTGATATTTTATGGTAGTATTAAGGCTTAAAAATCCATTGGTGGTATCAAAGCTACCACCAGACTCTATCCAAATTGATAGAGTTAATTTAGCCACTATTATAAATTGATTTTATACAATTTGATAAAGTAAATTAAGAGTTTATCCACTTTGAAGGTAGTGAGACTAAAAATCCATTTTTAAAGATCATATTGAGTAGAAAGGCTAGAGTCTTTCCACGGTTGAAGAATAACCAGTGAAGATTGATGGATTTCAAAGCCTTAATATTGATGTAAATTTCACAAGATAAATATCATAGGATAAAATATATGATAGCTACAATATAGTAAGATCAATATAATAATGTAAACAGAATAATATGAGCCAACTAATATGTAAATCATGGCTTATAATAAATCAACTAACATTTATTAATAAGCAACAATATGAATGTAATAGTCTAAATCATACATGTACAAAGCATGTAGCACAACTTACAATATTAGTTACTCAAATGTATGCAATATTTATTACTCCTCTTTATCTTACAAATGTATCATAAAACTATGTTACAATAAGGACAACTATACTCACAATACTTGCTATGATCACTATGCTCGCTATGTATGAGATATATGAGATGTTCCTCCATGGAGTAATATATAGCCATTGTAGAATGACTCTTTGGTTACTTGACTCTTCCTTTCCTTATGCCAAGTCTCATGACTCTTGGCTTCTCTATTTGACACTTGCATACTTTATGAATACTTGAATCTATAATACTTGTATTGTGAGTATATGTGCACAAGTGTCTTATGTGTGAATAGCTCTATCTTGTATGCACACCTAGACATGACTCTTCACTTAGCACACTCTAATCTAAAGACACTTGTGCACACTCACACATAAGACACTTGTGCACATATACTCACATTACACTTGCACACATGACACTTGTGCATTTCTTGCACATTATTACATTACATAAAATATTTACTCACACTCTAATATAAGACTCAACCCTAGTCTAATATTTACAAGGTGTACCATGAAGGTACCATGGGGGTACATTAGCATGTACCAAATAATGTAATATTCTCCAACAAAGACCAGGACTCAACTATATTTTTTAGGGTTGTAATCAACCCTTGACATTGGAGATTTGAGATTCAGGGACAAAGATATCCCTTGAAATTAGAAATTTGAGATTCAAGGACAAAGATATCCCTTGACATATAAAGTTGAAGATTTAGGGACAAAGATATCCCTTGACATTGAATATTGCCAACTCAGAAGAAAGTTGAAGTTTCAAGGATATATACCTTGATATTGATTATTGCCAAATTAGAAGAAAGTTGAATATTTAGGGACATTCAAAGTTACCTTGATAATATATTAGATTCTCTGAGGAAGAAAATCATTTTGAGTTCTTAGGTGTGACCTAAGACATTATTGATTTCAAAAAATAAGTTGTAATAGAGATTAAGCTACAAAAGTGTGAGAAGCTTCCTATAAAATATAGAGAAGATTTTTAGCTTCTAATAGTAGATAATTGAAGAAAGAAGAAAGATAGCAGCAAAAAGAAATCAGTATAGAAAGAAGAATAAAGATAACAACAAATTGAGAAGCATTCAAAGTTTTCTAAGAAGAGATAGAATTTTAACAAAAAGCAAGAATATAGATATATCAATAATTGATATATTAGTCTTGAAAAAAGATAAATAAACACCTAGATTACTTTATATATCTTCAAACATTGTATTAGAATCTAAAATTGTTAAGAGTTGCAAACTAATATTAATATAGATGCCATTAAAAATAAGAGAAAGAGGCCCTTATAGATAAAATATACTCTTATAGAGAAAAGAAATAGAACCTTATAAAGGAAAGAACAAGAGGCCCTAATTGAGAAAAGATAGAGGTTCATATAAATAATAGATAAAAAGGCTTGTATAGAGAAGAGATAAAGGTTCATACAAAAAGAGGTTCTTATATAAAGAAGAAAGAAGCCTTATAGCAAAATATTCAGCTCAAGAAGTAAAGAAGGAAAAGAAAGACTCTATATTATTATATTGTAGATAGTAGTAGGGATAATAGTCATACTATTTATTAAAAATAGAAAGGCCATTTGGACAACGTCAAAAGAAAGAAGAAAAAGTCTATGTGAAGAGCTATTCTACACACAAGAAAAAAGCTACACAGAAAGAGCACAATTAATAATTCGGTCGAACTACAAAAGAAAACAATTGGTTGTGCTTATTACACAACCAAGATAGTTGAAGAAGCATATCACTTGAATCTGAGAAGCTATAACAAGAGAAGCATTAGAAGTAGAGTGAAAGCGAAGGTAGCAAAGAAAGGAAATAAAGCTTTCAAGTGCTACTTTATCTAATATTTGGCACTAACTATGTACAACATAGAATGTAGAACTATAAATAACATAGAACATAATATTATAATAGCAGAGAATGTTACAATGAGGTTGTAGCAATAAAATATTCAAGTCGAAAGCATGATGGAAACATCATTGGAAGTGAACAACATGCTAGAATTATCCCTTGGAAGACACAGTGCTTGTGGAAATTCATAGAGGTGCATATTAGAGAATACAAAGCGAGCCAAATTGTTGGAATGGTGCATAACTCAAAGAAATACATAACACATTAAGAAATTATTAAATTGTTCTAACATTTCAAATGGGAGATGAAACATCCGAGTTCTAGATGAAATATTCCTTAAGCAAGTGAGTAGAGTAATGGATTGCATGAATCATAAAATATGGCAAGTTCTAGTCAGCGCAACATCATCTTAAAATTAGTTTCAAAGCAAAGTAAAGGAAACCCTAAGTTACCTAACAACAACAAGAGAAGATATTGGAGTACGAAAGCAATTCAAAATTATGATCAAAGTGGAGGTTGCACATTTTAGAAGGTATTCTAAAGTTTTTAATGTTAAATATTTTATTTAAGTTATTGAAGGAGGCATAAGGTTAATGGTTTAAAATATTTAGTGAATTATAAGTTTTTAATTATTTTAGATATGGAGTAATAAGGATGTCTACTTAGTTAATTTTTGATTATTTGAATTATTAAAGAAATTAGAATATTTTTTTAAAGTTTGGAGTGATAAGGAATTTAAGTAGTTTGTTTTTTAAATAAAAGTTCTTTAAGTTTTTTTAAGAAGAATAAAGTTTTTTCGAAGTTTGAAGTTTTTTTGAGAAATAAAATAATTATAATTTAAAAATTAGGATTTTTTTTTTTTAATTTGTAAATTCAATTTTGGAGTTAAAAGGTTTTTCACATCAAAGGTTAGAAACATAAAAATTTGAAAATTTCATAATATTTCTAAACTAGGGAGACAAAAGGTTTACTACTCCATAGGAATTAAATTAGAAAATTTGAATTATTTAAAACCTAGGAGTTATAAGGTTGTCTACTTCAAAGAAAATAGATCATAACATTGAATTGCATATCATGGAAGAAATTATTAAAAATGCATTCAATGAAGATAATGAAGATATAGCAAATAAGTTAAAACTTTATTTTCAAAGAATGATAGATGATCTTGATAGAGAGAAGAAAATAACAAGATCACTAAATACTCTTGAGGACTCAAAATTGGATCTTGTTACTACAAAATCTTATTCTAGTAGTTCATCTATAATAGATTCCATTGCAAAATCTATAACTACTAAAAATATTGAAGATTATCACAATTTGCAACTTATCTACATGGAAAATAAAGAAAGAGTAGCCTTGGTAGTACATCAATGGTTATCTTGTTTTATCAAGAAAATAGAAGAACTTGAAGCACTAAGAAGGATGAATAAAATAAATAAAATATATTCAAGGTGCATCTATTGTAATAGAATTGGTCATGAAAAAGCTAATTGTTGGAATCTTTATCCATGTAAGTACTATGGAAGAAAAACTCATTCATCAATATTCTATTGGTACAAAGAAAAGTATTGTAAAATATTTGAAAGAGTACTTATGTTCAGACTAGGCAATACTTTTCAAATACTTATTTCTAAAGCATCTTCTAACAATGGATCCAAGTGTACAATTTCTAAAATACAGGAAGATAAAATATTTAGAAAACAAGGAAAAGGAAAGTGGATCAAATATGGTCTAAAATTATCTTAAAAATAAATTAGATCACACAGTCAATATGAAGAACAAGAAGATAAATCCAAACCAATTGAATATGAACTCAAAGCAGAGGTCAAGCAAGAAGATGAACCTGATGGATCTCAAGCAAAAGATCATATGCATTGCAAAGTCACTTGAAGATTGAAGACAAAGACTAAGACCATTATTGAAGACTAAAGTCTTTAATAACCAAATAATGTAATACAAGGGGGTGTTGAAGTATATTACATTATTTGGTATATTCTAATGTACCCCCATGGTACCTTCATGGTATAATTGTCAATAATAGATTAGGATTAAGTCATAGTTTAGAGTGTGAGTTATATTTCCCCTTTCATGTAAGTGTGAATGTGCAAGAAATGCACAAGTGTCATGTAAAGTTGTAATGTGCAGGAAATGCACACGTGTCATGTGAGTTAGAGTGCAAATGTAAGTTGAGTCTATGTGCACAAACATCTTATATGTAAGAGTGCAAATATGTAATATAAATATGTGCACAAGTATCTTAGATTAGAGAGTGCAAATAGAAGTGTAAGATTCATGTATAGGTGTGCAAGTATTATAGAGTCAAGTGTTCATCAAGTATGCAAGTGACAAGTAGATAAGCCAAGAGTCATGAGACTTGGCATATGGAGATGAATAGTCAAGTATCCAAAGAGTCATATCACTATGGCTATATTATGGAGATAGTGCTCCATCACAAGTATCACAAGCATCAAGATCATTATTATCATATACAATTGTAAGAGAAAGTGGAGTAATAAAGCTTGTATACATTTTGAGCAATTAATATTGTAAGTTGTTCTACATGCATAGTACATGTATGATTTAGGCTATTTACATTCATATTTCAACATATTATTAAATGTTATTTGATTTATTATAAGCCTTGATATACATATTAATTTGCTCATATTATTCTACTCATATAATTATCTTGACCTTATTATATTATGGCTATTTTATATTCATTCTTGTGAGATATAACCTATGATATTTTGTGGTAGTATTAAGGCTTAAAAAAATATCACCTAGAAAAGACACTACATCAACCTTTTCTCTAAATCTATTCACTAGTTGATCATAGCTTCTAATTGAAAGAAATGGGAGGGTTATATACCATTCCTGCTTTTCCTTTCTAAGATATCAGTAGTAATATCAATGCCATATTCTATTCATTGATGTTGTGGATCACACATAGGCTTATCATGTGATGTAGGTGTTTTGTAGGTGTAGTTGCATATTCTCTAGTATAATAGGGTAATGACTTGAAGGCTGAAGTAGTGATTGGATTCCAACTAGTAGGTGGAGAAAGAGTAATCAAGGGACCTCGATTTTTCCAAGCCAATAATCTCCTTATTGGATGGTTTTGATACATAACTATGTTCTAGTTCTGAGCTCTTCTTTTTTTCTTGATACTAGATTGAGGGGTTGCACTATCATTTGAGGACTTATAGTAGTAAAAGCTCTAGTAGCAAGTCATGTGCTCTTAAAGCATTGGGTCCTATTATTTTGAGTAGAGCTGCTAGGTGAATGTGGATAGACTAAGACCTTTATTGGAATCCGAAAATAATATTCTTCATAGTGGCTCTTTTTTAGGCCTTTCTAATGGGGTCATTGAAAAATTTGTATTATTTTAGCTAGTGGAGCTACCAAGTGAAAAATTATAGGGATTTAATAGGCATAAGAGTTGGGGTTTTCACCAAATCCTTAGTTCTATATCTTCTATAGATGTGATTAGGTCCTATTGGGTATGCCTAGAAAATTGTTGTCAATGCTCAGAGTACAATGCCCCTCTATTGCATTTGTTTTATGTGCTTGATGCTAAACCCTCATAGAGAGCACACAATTTGGAAGTCTAGGGAGCATGGTACATGACTTTGAGGATGACCTCCAAGATTTTGGTAAGGCTAGATCATTGTTTTGATATGATTTTTGATGCTCATTTTACTTTAACTAACCTATTATATCATATCTTACCAAGGAAAAGAGAAATGAGAGAAAGGGACTAGAAAAGCAAATAACAACAAAGTAAAGTCCTATACTATTAGAGGTGATGTGCCAAGATCCTAAATCCTCGTTATTTGGTACATGATAATGTACCCCCATCATATCTTATGGTACAATTATAAATATGTAAATATTAGAATACAGTTTGAGTCTATAGTTTTGAAATGTGTTTTATATTTCCCCTTTATGTATGTATCTATGTGCAAGATGTGCACAAGTGTCATGTAATTATGTGTGCAAGTGTGTAGTGTGAGAAAGTGTGCATGTAGGAGTGTGAAAGTAAATAGAGAGTCAAGAGTCATGTATACAAATGGCATGATGAGAATCCAAAGGTCATGAGACATTTTCTTATGTATAGAATAAGAAAGATTGCAACTCCCAAATATGTGAGAAGTGCAATAGTCAAGTATTGAAGAGTCTTCTTTCTAAGGTTATATAATGGAGACAACTCCATGAAATGTGTGAGAAATTGAAGATTACATTCAAGAATTAATTTTGAAGATTATATGCATATTTTAAACAATTATACTATAAGTTTTCTTTGTGTTATTTTTTTAATAGGTTATATGTGGCTTCTATTGGGGGCCACTTCCATCAAAATATCAAAATATTACATTTGTTCCAACATACATTTTTATCACATTTTTTTTATTTCTTTTTTCTCTTAAATATATTCTTCAACTTCCTCTAAGTTCTACATTTATGCAATTAGCTCCTTGACATCATTTTGATTAAGACATAAAATCTCACTTGGCTAGTTGCCTTCTATAATTTGAATTTCATCAGGATGAAGATTAACATCATAATTCACTAATTTATTTGCTATTCAATTTCCTTCTCTATAAATATGCTCACACTGCGAGGAGATTACCTCTAGTAATAGATGATGAGCATAAAAAATAATATTATTTTATATCCAATCCCTACATCCATTTTTGTTAATAGCATTGATGATAATTTGTGAGTCACCCTTAATTGAAATATATTTCCATCCCTTTTTTGCTGGAATTTTAATCCTTGTAAGAAAGTTGTTAGTGGAAGTTCCATATGATTCTGAATAAGTGAGGAGAATTTTGCCTTCATTATTTCTACAAATACTACCTCCACCAAATTTTCCTGGATTTCCTTTAGAAGCACCATCAAAATTAATTTTGATAAAACCAATTTATTTTTACTATAGATCAAAGTAGATCCTTTGTTTTAATTTTGTTGTCGTAGATGACTCTTCCATGTATGTTCAAATCTTGTAGCCAAGTTATTAGCACATATTTTTTTTGCAATTGAGACTTCCTATGATGAGCACCATATTTGTAGACATTCTGCAAGAGAGGCACTAATACGGTTCCAAACTTGGGCATGATTTTGATATTTATTTTTAAAAAAATTGTTATTCCTTTCAAGCCATAAATTCCAACAAATAATGGCAGGGACAATCCTACAAAGAATACATAATACTTTAGCTTTGAAATAATTTATCCAAAATTTTATCAACTCTTTCAATTTCGATGGAGCTACCCAATATAATTTCATATTTTTTTTTAAATAACCCCAAATGATGTGAGCAAATGAACAATGAGGAAGTAAATGGTTTGACATTTTTAAATACATATCACATAAGGCATATATGAAGGGTCCATAATATCCTCTTCTTTGTAGAATCTCTCTTGTAAGAATCTTACTTTGAAATTGCTAATAAAATAAATGTTGAGGCCTTAGGGAGAGCCAATAATGACCAAACATTCTTCCAAGGAAAATATTTGGGAGAAGGAAATTTTGATTGTTCTAAATCCTCATATCCTAACTTGATCAAGTATCTACAATCCTTTGATAAATTCCAAACCAACTCATACTTTCATGTAAAAATAGGTAAATAAAACTCTTAAACCATATTTTGAAGTTTATCTACAATTTGTTTGAGTTCCTCTCCTTCAACTAGGTTACTAAAATAAATCCATGATTTGGAGTTTTTTCTCATAATAATATAATCTTTGAAATTTGGGCCTTTACATGCTAAGCACACTTGATCTAATAGTTTCCATTTTGATTTAGAGATAAGAGGATAAGGATTTAACTAAGCATCAAACCAAAAATTTGCATATCTCCCCTCATTGACTGACCATATGATATGTTTCTTTATTAATGGCAAACTCTATGATATTAAATTACATGTTGATGATCCTTTTGGTAGAGTTATTTTCTTAAAAAAATTTATTGCATCAAGAGAACCTATATATTTTTTAAGTAAATTTTTTACCCAATTCTTTCCTTGATCTCTGAATAATCTCCACCCAAGCTTTGCTCCTAATACCAAATTTATAAGTCTACAATTTTACAAGCCTGCTCCTCTAGTATTATTTCCTTTACAAACTCTATTCCACTTACAAAGAGGAAACCTAAATTTTTCCTCACAACCTTTCTATAGAAAGTCTCTTTGAATTTTATCAATTTTTGATGCAATACATGTTGGCAGTCTTGAAAGTAACAATATATACATAGGAATAGATTGCAAAGTAGTCTTTATGAGTTGTAGCCTTCTTGCCATGGTTAAGAACTTACCTTTCCAACCTACCAAGCAAGCTTTCATTCTATCCAAAAAAGAGATCCAAAGCTCCTTTTATTTCCTTTATCAAACAAAGGAATACCCAAGTAGGTTGATGGAAATTTTTGAATTTTAAACCCTAAAATTATCACAATAATTTGTTGTAAATCTAGTTTAGTATTAATGAAAACATCCTAGATTTTAAAATATTTATCAATTATCTAGTAGTCTTCTTATAGCATGATAATTTTTTTTTAAACTCCATGGCCTCACTAACTGAGGGATGGCCCAAAAGAAAAGTATCATCAACAAATTAGAGATAAGATTCAAAGGGACTATTTTTTGCAACTTGAATACCCTTGATTTTTTCTTTTATTTTTGCCTTTGAAAAGGCTCTCCCTAATGCTTCTGAAAGAATAATTAATAGATAAGGAGAAATAGGATAACCTTGAAAAAATCCACAAAATGACTTGAAGTACCCACTAGGAGAACCATTGATCAAAATAGAAAATTTTGGAGTGCTATAACAAAATTTAATCCACTCACACCAACTGTAAGCAAAGCCAAACATTTTGAGATTAGCATGTAGAAAATTCCAGGAAACCCTATCATATGGTTTGTTCATATCTAATTTCATAAGAATTCCTAGGTTTTTTATGGAATGAAGAGAATGTATGGCCTCTTGTGCAATAATTATACCATTAAGAATTTTTTACCATGAACAAAGCCACCTTGTTCCTCTGAGATAAGACACCCTAGAATACCCTTCAACTTGTTTGCCATAATTTTTAAAATGATCTTATAAATCATATTACAAAGGTTTATTGGATGAAAATTATAAAAAAAAATTGTGTTGCCTTTCTTGGGAACCAAGGTGATAAAAGTAGCATTGATCTCAATTATTATAGCCTTCCTTTTTTAGACCTCTTACTACATATAACATATCACTCTTCAATAAATCCTAAAAAAATAAATAAAATTGTAGGAAATCCATCGGGGCCAAGTGCCTTATTAGGATGGAAAGAGGAAATTACTTCATGGAGCTCCTCCAAAGATATCTTCTTCATCAAGCTTTCATTTTATCCCTAAGTGTTAATTGATAGAATATTTTGTAGAAGTTTTTCTTATGCCCCCTTATCTTACCTACAATCTGACAAAATATTTTTGAAATAAATAATTGCTTCCTTCCTTATATATTCTCCATCCTCAATATTTCTTCCATATGGGGTTATAATATATTTGATATGACAAACATATTTTTTTTTTTTTGTAGCATGAAAAAAAATTGTATTTATATCTCCTTCCTTGAGCCATTTCTCTCTAGATTTTTGAAACCAATATGACTCCTCCTTTTTCAATGCATTATGATAATAAAAAAGTAATTGTTTTTTTCCACATAAGAATCATGAACCATTCCATTAATTTATACTATATCTTATAAATTTTTTAGCTTGGATTAAATTAATTTTTTTCTTAAAAAATTTTACCAAAATATTTGGCATTCCATATCTTCATTTACTTCTTTAAATATTTCAACTTTTGAACAAACTTATACATACATTATACTTCAAATTTTAATTCATCCCACCATAACATAACCATTTGGAAAAACTCAAGGTCTTGGAGCCACATACATTGGAAGCAAAATGGCTTTGGATGGACATTATTAGGTAACACACAAGTTAAAAGAATGGATTTGTGATCTGATCCTACTCGTAATAAAATATCTTAAGAGATTGTATACTTTGTTTGCAACCATTTATTGGATAACAAGAATATATCCAGTATTCCTGCTATATGAATTTTTCCAATGCATCTATTATCCCATGTATATTGAAATCTTGAGGGACCAATATCCTAAAGGTCATTTAAATTGAAAAATAAAGAAAAATCTTGCATTGATTTAGACCATCCTGGAATGCCACCCTTATTTTTCAAATGACATAGAATAGTATTAAAATCCCCCATAATAATCCATATATCACAATGAATCATCAATGTATTTGACAAAAATATACTAAGGTCCTTCCAACATCTTTTGTGAGGAGTTTGTTTTTTATTGATAAAGAGTTTTGAAAGGGACCCAAAACCTTTTACAAGTTGCATAGGGGAATCCTAACTCAAAGTAAACCAAAAAGGAGGACCACCTTTGGTGGCCTCAAAACTGAGCAACTACAAACAACAAAAGAGGATAATACCCATAGGAAGACATAGGAAACAAAACATAACAGTCATCAGACAAAAGGGATCAACCCAAAAAAGGAGATGCCAACCACAAAATATCATTCTGGGATATAGTCCTCGTCATCGTCTTCTTTGGGATAATCCTCTCTAGATTAGTGTACTTTCTGGGTCTTCATTTGATGGATGATATTTCCTGCTCTTAGTAGCATTAACATAGCCAATAAAACAATGCCATCCAGGTTGATAACATGGTCCACGTAGCCCATAGGCTAGATGGAGAGTGTACCAATAGATGAACCAACTAGAGTCTTTTGTAGCTTGCGAGTAGGGGAAGCATAATCAATTGCAATAATATTTGAAAATATTACGTTTTTACCTTTCTCATTAGATTTAAATTGGGATGAGCACCTTCTAAGAGTTGAGGAGGAGCCTATTGCTAGTCGTTACTTACCTACCTAGCTAGGAGTTCCAACTTTGACATCGATTATCGAACTATCAAGGATAACATCCAACACCACTAGGGGAGAGCCTAAGATGGGCTCTAGGTTGAGGTTTACCGTTGGACCTCTAGCTTCAACAATTCTCTTGTTTGGGCTTTGACTAATGTAATTGTAAATAATCAAGTGTAAACCCTAATGTTTTGGGTAAGTGGATTTCCCTTTACATAAGCTATCAATGGAAATTTCCATCGACCAAAAAAGATATTTTGGGATATTGATTAACTTAACATCCTTCAGATAGTTCAAGAATACCATATGGAAGCTCTGCAATGGGAAGTATGATTCATCGATCATCATATACTGCATTACAGGGACCATGGCATGGTTCCACGATGGTGGGAGGTATTCCTAAATAAAATTGTTGTCCTTCTTGGTGAGGAATTTATCTTTGTCCTGAAAGAAGATAAGCTCTCCAGCCATCGAGTGTTTGTCTCAATGGATGATCTCCTCATCATTGAAAAGTTTTGTTATTTCAGCCAGTAAATCAATTTTTACTGCAAACATAAGTCCCCTTAGGTACATAGTGCCACTGTCCCAGGTTTGAACAAACTCTCTTGAAAGCTCTAGGTCATGTCCCTAAATTTTTTTCAAGAAATTTAGAAGCCCGTGGGACCCCTTAATCTCCTCTACCATCATATCGAGTTGCAAAAAATTGGGTTTGACAAGTACCATCGACCTCACCTCAATAGACTTAGGCTCACTCAAAATACGAACATGGACCAACTCAAAATATGCTTCTTGATTACACTCGTACTTCACATCCATGAAGCTGAGCATTCTCTGGTTAAAAAAACATACCACCATATGCAAAAAAGAGTTCATGCCGCCACCCTTGGGCCTAGCACTCAATATGGGTCATTTATGGACATGCCAAACCCTAAAACATCTCACCACATGAGCCCTACCATACCTAAGAATGATTGGATTCACCAGCCGAGCATTATCCAAATAAAGAGGTATGATCTGGTGGATATTGATAATTTAACTTAGATTAGCTGGTTCGAGGAGTTGACTTATGAAATATAGTGTGGGCCAATGAGAGGACCCCTCATGGCAAAACCAAATCCAGAATAGAACTCCTGGCTGAGGAAAGCCCTAATTACCATCTACATAGAGGTGATACTAGCAAACCTGATTGATAAGAAAAGTATACTTTATTCGGTGACACGATTTGTTGGTCATGTCAATATTCGAAATTTCATTGCATTCGTTCGAGGTGAGGAACACATGGACGGTGCTTGCTGCTACGTGGGTTTTCTAGGTCCTCGTTCGATGCACATCTCCCTTCATTCCAATATTTCCCCCTTCTTTCCATATTTCATGAGGAGTAGCTATAGTTGGAGCATATACATTTATAACCCCAACTTTGATTTTTTTCTCTTTCCTGCAAAATAATCTAGAAACCTAATTAATTTTTATTTCTAATATTTGTCCATCCCATTTGCATTTGTCCCATATTATTACAATACCGAATGTTGCTCCTATAGAAGAAACTACAAAATAATCACCTATCTTTCAAATATTCTTAAAAGCATCCTTACATTCCTCACTACTTGACTTTGTTTCTTGTATTAAAATAAACTCAGGGCTAGAACAACCTGTTAATTCCTTAATAACTCTTTTTTAGGGATTTTATTCATACCCCTAATATTCCATGATATCATTTTCATCATAAACATTTTTTATTTTTATTAGTGGGCTTAAACCCACTTCTTGTATCCTTTTGAGTTTATTTTTATCTGTGTTCCTGTTTTGATGGCTTTCCTCTCCTTTTTCCATTCCTACCAACACCCTCATCTTCATCAATATCTTCCATTTTATCATATTGTTAAAAATGAGACTTATCTTCTAAAGATTTATATTGCCCTGAAGAGTCGAAAGTACAAGGAATAGTCTCATTAGTATTTTCTTCTTTATGTTGCCCTAAGAACTCTAAACTGTATAGATGATCCTCCATAGTCATCACTTTCTTACGTTGGCCTAAAAACCCTAAATTTCCTTGGATATCCTCCATAATATTTTCTTTACTATACTACTCTTGACATCCTAAAGTGCAAGGAATACACTCCGTACTAATTTCATTTTTATTGTAAGGAGAATATTTTAAGCTACTTAAGGATAATAAAGGTGATTTACCTGGATTAAGATTGACCTCCTTCACCTTATTTTCTTTAACATTAGTTTCCTCATCTTATTTTGTTTTAAAATTTGGCTTCTTCTCTTCCTTCACACCTTTAGCTCCTTCTATATTTGAACTTATGCATTGTACTTCCTCATCACCGATATCATTTTTTCTTCTAATGGCTGGTTCGAGTGAACTATAATGGCCTTTGTCATCTGATGATGTAGAGGAATTTTTCTAGCCACTTTCTTAGGAGTGGAAAATCCTTGATGAGTTGATAAGGAAGTCTAAAAATCCTTATCCATACCAGAAGCCTTTTAATAGTTTATGTGTCCATAAAATAATTCTCACTCCAAGGTCTTAAATATAATTATCTTTACCTCTAAACCATGGGCCTCCATATATTATTTTATCCCTTATTTCTAAACTAGAGAAAATAATGAGGAAAAATCCTTTTGGAAGAAAAATCATGGAGTAATTCAAATTTAATCCCCACTTCTATTTAATCCAATTTTGAATCCAAAAAATGACCAATATCCATGAAACTTACATATTAATCCTCTGGTTTTAAGAATCATTATATCATGCTTAATCATATCATACTTGATAATCACTTTTGGTGTAGAATTTGCTACCTATACCGGGTTTACCATAGATTATCTCTTCCTCTTATTTCTAGCTAGGGCATCCAAACTTCCAACTTGGCCATTCATACTTTCAGTAAGGACTTTCACAAATAACTTTCTTTTCATGTTACCTAGATTTTCTTCAAATGAATCCTTTAAATTCTCCTAAGATCTAGAGCAAGAAGTGGCACTTATTCCTTTATCACACTTTACTTTCTACTTTATGCTTTCCTACTCACACTTCTCCTCTCTCCTAGCTCATGCTTATCCTCACACTCACTTTTGGCTACACTCACTCCTGTATCACGCTCACACTCACTTTCAGTTGCACTCACTCCTAGATTGTGCTCGCACTTATTTTTAGCTACACTCACTCTTATATTGCACTCACACTCTCGCTTATGGATACACTCATTCCTAGCTCATGCTCACACTTACTTTTGGCTACACTCACTCTCAGCTTATGCTCACACACACTTTCGATTTTGTTCACTCTCGACTGTGCTCTCAATCGCTCCCAATAGTTTTCTTCATGTTATTGCATGAATGATTTTAGCTATTGGCCATTTAATATATTGATTGCTCTTATATTTGAGTATAATCAAGATCCAAAATATTGGGACCTAAGCTAATCTAGCTAAAAATCCAATAAAATTTATAGATGAGAATGCAAATTTCCCCCCAAAACTATGCAATAAATTCAAATTGTCCAATTCAAATTTGCCCTGGATCCTTGACATTCACTTTAGATGATCTCAAGACCTATGGATCCAAAGCCATAAATATTGTAGGTGGTATGATTTGACCAAATGCAAACTTCTTTGGTTGCTTTTCTAGTTGTCCATTATGTAAAGCTCCTATGATTAGACCCTAAGTTATTCCATAATTAATGTCCTTGGGTTTTAGATTACTTCTTGGGTTGCCTCCATGTTGCATCCACTATATTTGGGTACCATGCCCTAGTGTTGAAGGTGGCAAGTCCAAAATTGGGTTATCGCTCTTCTATTGTGCTTGGTTACCCTTGGTCTTGTTTAATGTTTTTGTGTTGTATAGTGGACCACTTTTTGTTCATTTTCCAGTTCAATGAATACCTTTTACCACTAACCAACGTATTGATTCCTTCTAGTATTTTTGTGATTGCCTCTTGACTAGGACTACCAAACATTTTAACTTAGCAAAAACTCCCAAGTTTTTCCCCTCTTCTAGTTTTAGTCGATTTGCCTTCTTTGCTTTCTTACCATCATATTTCCAAGGTGGTATTTATATGGACCAGTAGGCTTGTTCAATCTACATCAACTTTACAACTTGAAGTGCTCTAATAAGATTTTACTTTAGTGGACCATAAGTGTTGAGCTCCTCTATTTTTAAATATAAGCATGCAAGGACTTATTCTACCAATACTTTGGCCAATCACCTCAGATCCCCCTTTTTCTTTCATAACTATTGGATCTTCTTTCAAACGTGGAAAATAGTTTGGAATACGGGCTCCTCCCTCTAGGTGAAGGACAAGTTGACATTTATTGTATTGGTTAAAACCCTCAAAAGGTGAATCCCCCTACCAGTGGTGGGGGCTAGCTTAGCTACTATCAAAAAGGATATGGGCTATTGTTTGTTTGGTCCAATTGGTTAGCATGGCCTCATGCCATAGGGATCTTGATATTTGCTTTTAGCTTACAGTGAAGGCTTTTTCTTGATGGTATTTTTAGCATTTTATTGGTACTGGCTATTTGATAAGTTTAAGGGGTCTTAGGTCCTCTCATTTTGTTATTTCAATCAACACTAGTTTTCCTCCTTGGTAGTATTTGCCTGATGTAGTGAATTTTTACTACAATTAACAATTCATATTTATCCAAACTAATTCAAATTAAATATTAATTTAACTTTAATAATATAGATTAATCTAAATTATTTAAATTAAAATTAACACTAAAATGTTAAGAATTAACAAATTGAAGTCAACCAAAAATCAAAATAAAATAAAAATCAAAGTTTAAAATAAAAAAATGATGTTACAAAAAAATTAAATGAAACCAAAACCCTAAAATGATCCTCAAGTTCATAGCATCTAGCTTAGGGAACCACATTGGATCTATTCCTTATTTCCCACCCTTGCTCTCTCACAATATATTAAAAAATGGGCTGGAATACCCTTTAAAAAAAAGATTTTTTTTAACACATAGCTATACACATACAAATAGAAATTGGTGAGATTTGTGAATATAATTTTATGCAAAAAATTTTACAATAAAATGATTTCACATGTTTTGCTTTGCTTGGCTAATATTTTGTGCCCTTTAGTTGTTTGACCACTATTTGATAGTGTATTCTACTTGTTGCCCATGACATCAACCCTAGCTTGTCCCACTTTCTCATGATCTATTACCTACACTCAACTCAACTATTTACCTTTGTTGTATAACTTAGTCTTACCACTTATGCATCTAAATTTGTTGTTTTAGGCTACAACTATTTTTAGTTGCATTTTATTTTTAACTACGCGTATGTATAACAACATTTGCATTTAATATTTTAATTACACCTAAGATTATCTTATTTTAATTGTAGCTAGATTTTATCTCTTATTTTTTGTATGCATATATGTACTTTTATTATGTTTACACCTATGCTTATATCATTTAGCTGCATCTGTATTTTTTATTATTATTTCTTAACTATACCTACAATTATTTTTATAGGTATCCCAATCTTCATGTTATACTTTCCTATGCATTGTTATTTTTCTTTAGCTGGTTATTTGGTTACTTTGGTCCTAATTTTATTTATCCAATAATGCATATTGTGCTCTTTGCCCATAATATAATTTTCATTCTAGTATATTTGCATTTTTCTATTTTTACATCCGCTATAAAAGGAGAAATAGGGCTTGACTAATTATCAAGGGAGTTAATGGGCCAATACCCATTAAATTTACCAAAAACTACCATATCTTGGTGATGAGCATCATAAATGCTCATATTTTTGTAAATGTTTCTAATTTTTTTTTGCAGCAATACTCTTAGAGTTGTATCTTTTTATGAATATATATATATATATATAATGAAATTATGTGCATTACCTAATTTATGTGTGAAGTGTGTTTTGTGTAGATTTTTGATGATTTTGTCATCTTCTGCTTAGTCGTCAAGGTCCTACGTGGACCTGACATATTTCTTCTTCAACAAACCCAAGGTATATATAGAAGGTGCCTTGATTCCATATATATGGAGGCACCTTGATGCAAAATAAGGCACCTTGATCCCATATATATGGAAGCACCTTGATGCACAAGAAGGCACCTTGATCCCATATATATGAAAGTGCCTTAATGAACAAGAAGGTGCCTTGATCCCATATATATGGAAGTGACTTGATGCACAAGAAGGAACCCTGGTCCCAAAAAACCACCATCTTTAGAAAAGGACAAGAAGTGTTGTTTGAACTATTTTGATTGTATTTGTTATTGCACCTGAACTATCTTCATTTAGGTTGCAGTAGGATTCTCTATTGTAACAAAATTGTAACAGGAAGCTTGTGTGTATTATATAAACACAGAGACTTCTCAAAAAGAGATAGATAGCATTTTATAAGAAATTATCATTGATTACTGTAATTTATCAAAAAAAGTTTCACTCGAGAGTCCTCTTCATTTACGTTCAGTATTCGTAAATTAGCCGTGCGAAAGCTACTAGAGCCTGGGCCCACTCCAAGCTAGTATTTCTCCCCTTATTTAATTTGATTTCTAGATTAGATTATTTATTTTTAGTGTGTTGCATTTTATTTCTGCAAGTGTGTTTATTTCCTACTTTCCTTTATTTTCAGTACAATGTGGTGTGATTTTCTTTTATGTAATTTATTTCATGTAAGTTTAAATTGGTGTGGATGAATTGATGTTATCTCAAACACTCCCCCAATTATAGGCTTAGTGGACTCATCTAAAAAATGGTGTTGCAACTAGTCTTGAACTTGGTACTTCAAAAGCTTATGAGTTCCCTGGTTTGAAAAATTAAATGAAAGGGCTATGATAGAAATAGGGTAAATTTAACCAATGTTTTTACCCCAACATTTTGGTGTTGTTACCGGGGAAGTGCCAATAATAGATTTTATTACAATACCTTAACCCTTCCACCTGATTTTGT
This sequence comes from Wollemia nobilis, assembly GCA_028583015.1. Lineage (NCBI taxonomy): Eukaryota > Viridiplantae > Streptophyta > Pinopsida > Araucariales > Araucariaceae > Wollemia > Wollemia nobilis. Next base: position 5,298,657 of record JAQPPZ010000103.1, read on the forward strand.
ATGAGTCTATTGAGAAAAAGAGGAGTAGATGGTCATTTTTTAAAGAAGAGCCCATAGGAAAATCCTGAGCCAGTTGTAAATTTTGAACCTGAATTAGAATCCCCACAGTCACTCCCAGATGAGCACTGGATTGAATACCCAGTTGTGCATTGGACTGAACATCCAATTTTTGCACAAGGCTCCTCCACATCCTATCATCCAAGAGAGGATTTGATCATACAAAATCCTCTATTTAAAAGAACACCTTCTAAAGAGGAATGACTGTGGAAAGCTGTTGAGGATGAAACCATTTCAATAGTTAACTTGTAGGCTCTTGTTCAAAAAGTTCAAAATGACTGAAAGGCCATAGAAACTACTTTAGAGACCACATTTCCTAAAAATATGGCTGAGGTAAAAGAGACTTCAACCAGATTTAGCTTCCCAATAGAAGAAGGTAGAGGAGATACTAAAATTAAAAATATATCCCCTACCCATATTCCTACCTTTAAAGGATATCCTAGAGAAGATCCTGATCTATTTTTATTTAAGTTTGATGTCTTATGCAGATATTTAGATTACAAATCAGATGCTCAGAAGTTGAAGCTATTTCCTTCAACATTGGATGATTTAGCCTTGCGTTGGTTTATCATCTTGGGGAACAAACATATCACTACCTGGGAGGAGATGAAAAAGCTCTGCAGAGCAATACCAAGATTTTGGTAGAGCCTGGGATTCTAGGGAGGAGGTCCTAAACATAACACAAAGAGAAGAAGAATCCTTGAAATAATACTGGGATATATTAAGTTTCAATCTACAGATATCGCCCCATACGAAGCTAAGTGACAAGTCCCTCAAGAGCATCTTCTTGAGAGGACTTAACAATGAGTCTTTTGAAGCACTCAATAAGATTTTTGGAGGGGAAATTTACCAGCACCCAATGGTAGATATATCAAAATTGTGTCGGACTTACTCACAAAGGAAATATAAGCCAGCCTCCAGGACCATGAAGGCGATCGCCTCAAACACAAAGAAAGAGATAGGCAATATGCTAGAGGACTTAAAAAGAAAAATAATTTCCTCCTTAGCACTGCAGATGGACACTCTCATGTTGGAGAATAAGAAACAAGAGAACGAAGCTGCACTGACCTACTTCTATCCAAAATATAGAGGAAAACATGCAAGGAATGCATGTCCAAAAAATAAATTCAGGGTGTGTGTTGTTTGTTAGCAAAATCATAAGACCAGACTATACCCACAGCTACCAACTATCAAGAAAGATGCTAAAATTTTAGAAGCCTATTTCATGGGTAACCGAAGGAACTGGTAGCAACCCCCTATGGGGAATATACCAGATGGAATGCTGCCCTATGAGGGAAGAAATTACATGCCACAATGGCAGGTCCAACCACCCAATATGGTATGGTGGGGACTGCCACCTTGGATGAACACCCCTCAAGGAGATGCATTTTCCAACCAGCACCCATGGATGCCATACCAAAAATCTGGGAAACAATGGAGGAATTACAATACGTGTAATTTAGCTCCATAGAATAGATTGCAAGCTCCACTATAACAAATCTTACCAGCTCCTCCTACAATAAGGCTTGCAAAAATCCCAACACATCCAATGGTTAACCCAAATAACAAGACAAATCAACCCATGTATCAACTGGAAGGAGAGATGTTTCCAATGTATAATATTAGGAGTTGTAATCCAATTCAGCTTATATCAGGTAGACAGATAGGAGTACAGGCTCCTCCTTTGATAGAAGAGGAGGAGAACATACAAGAATCACCTTTGGTAGAAGAGGTTGAAGAAGGACCAGTTTCTAAGAAAATAGAAGCTCTTCCATTTCCCAAAAGGTTACAAGAGCAAAAGAAGCCAATACAACTTGAGTTCGATATCCTTTCAAGCTTAAGGAATTTAAAAGTTACCATCCCACTATTCCAAGCTATAAGAGATATTCCAATTTACACCAAGTTGATTAAGGAGCTATGTATAAGGAGGCCAAGACATAGGACAACCCATACCATAAACGTAGTGGGGAAGTTGGTCGATTTAATACTGGGAAACACATGCCACCCCAAATACGCAGACTTAGGAAATCCAGTTATAACCATGAAAATAGGTGGTCACTTGTTGGCCAACACTCTGGTTGACTTGGGAACAACCATCAACGTCATTCTAAAAGAAACCATGCATAAAATTAGGCTCATATATTTGAAGCCCACTAAAATTGTGTTACAGCTAGTCGATAGGTCAATGGTAGGACTAGAAGGGATGTTGGAAGACATCATTGTAATGGTGGACATGTGGGAATACCCAGTGGAATTCTTGGTCTTACAGTCTAAATTAGGATTGGTGGCTACCCACTCATCCTGTGATGCCATGGTTGGCAATGACTGACGCTTACATAAGATACCAATATGGACAAATGACCATCTCAGATGGTCAAAATGTCAAGATATTGACTATTTCTCCACCTGCACAGTCCATGGACACATTAGGAGAACCTATGTTGGACAACCAGGATGAAGGAATATTGTCAATGTTACAATCGATGATGGCACTAAAGATATTAGAGGAATAAGTTGATGAAGATGGCATCATCCTGAACTTCCTCCATGGGGAGTCCTCCCATATCATTCCAAAATCACCATTGGTAGGTAGTCGGAACCACCACATCAGAAAAATCGAAATAGAGTTTGGAAGGACACTAAACGTTAGCAATGAGTTGATGCCCACATAGTTAACTAAATTAAAAAATATTTTAACCAAGCATCAACAAGCTTTCACCTGGGACTACTTAGATATGAAAGGAATTGATCCAAAAATTTGTACCCATCAAATTTATCTTGAAGAGCAGGTGACTCTAATCAGATAGCCACAAAGGAGAATGAACCCCACCATGAAGGAGATAGTCAAAGTAGAATTACAGAAGCTCCTATTAGTTAGATTCATCTATCCCATATCTGATAGTGAATGGGTATCACCACTAGTGGTGGTGCCCAAGAAAAATAGAAAATGGTAGATGTATGTTGAATATAGGTTGCTAAACAAATAAACCAAGAAGGATCACTTCCCACTGCCTTTCATTGATCAGGTTTTGGATACATTGGCAGGAAGGAAATACTTCTCCTTCTTGGATGGATTCAGTAGGTATAACCAAATCTATATTGGAGAAGAGGATCAGACAAGACAAAATTCACTTGTCCATGGGGAACCTTCGCATACAGAGTCCTACCCTTCGGATTGTGCAATGTACCAACCACCTTTCAGAGAGATGTGTTGAGCATTTTCTTAGATAGAATGGGAGAAGTAGTTGATGTCTACATGGATTATTTCATTGTCTATGGTGAAACCTTTGATGAAGTTATGACTAATTTAGAACTTGTACTCCATTGGTGTGAGGAAAATAATTTTTCTCTTAGCAATGAGAAATGCTTCATGTTGATGCAAGAAGTAATAATGCCGGGACACCACATCTCAGCAAAGGGAATAAAAGTGGACAAGAAGAAAATCAAAGTAATCAAGGATTTACCTAGTCCTAAGACACAAAGAGATGTAAGAAAGTTTCTTGGCTCCGTTAGATATTATAGGTGATTCATAGCAGACTTCAACAAGATTTCCAAGCCCTTACACACACTCCTCTCCAAGAATGTGGAGTTTATTTGGAAGAGGATTGTGAACAAGTCTTTTAAGCATTGAAAGAAAAGCTAATCACTATCCCAGTATTGTAGGGTCTAAACTGGGCCATCCCATTTCACATTTACATGAATGCATACAACAACACGATTGGAGCAGTCCTGAGAAAAAACTATGATGAGGAATTCTATGCCATCTATTACGTCAGCAAGAATTTAACCAAGGCCGAGTTAAATTACATGATGACTGAGAAAGAGTTCCTTGTGGTTTTCCATACCATCAATAAATTCTACCATTACATTACGGGATACAAGGTTTTTATGCATACAGATCATGCATCCATATGGTATTTAATGAGCAAACCTATAATTAGTGGTAGAATAATTAGATATCTCTTACTCCTATAGGAATTTGATATCACCACCATGGATAAACTAGGTAGAGATAATGTGGTGGTCAATTTTTTATCCAGAATAACACCAATTGATCATGCAACCACAAAGGATCAATTCTTGGATGAACATATTTTCTCTCTCAATGAGAAAATTCCCTAGTATGCAGACATGGCCAATTATCTGGCCATTGGTAGAATATCCCCTGCTCTTTCATCCCATGAAAAGTAGACAATAATAGAAAAGAGCACATCTTTCTCATGGATTGATGGCCTCCTGTTCAAAATAGGGACTGATAAAATTATGAGGAGATGCATTATTGAGCATGAGTTTCTAGAAATACTCAAGGCTTGCCATAACAAACCGTGTGGTGGATATTTTGTAGGGAAGAGAATTGCATACAAAGTCTTACAGACTGGATATTACTGGCCTACAATGTTCAAAGATGCAACCAAATACACAAGTCAATGTGGCGAATGCTAGGGGATGGGCTAACCAATCTACAGGGATGAAATACCTCTCCAACTGCACGTTCACATTGAACCCTTTGACAAGTGGGGGATGTATTTCATGGGGCCAATCAACCCACCATCAATCGAAAAAAGGTATATTCTGGTCTGCATTGACTATGTAATCAAATGGGTTGAAGTGCAGGCACTAAGAGATTCTATAGAAGGAACGATGTCAAAATTCTTGTTTTCACATATTTTCACGAGGTTTGGGATACCTAGAGAAATTACAACTGATCAGGGGCCTCAATTCACCTAAAAATTAATTCAAGAGTTGATGCAGTAATACAGGATTCAAAACAACAAAACCACCACCTACCATCTACAAGCAAATGGGCAAGTAGAGATTACCAATCGAGAGTTGGAAAATATCCATACAAATACCATGTAACAACATTGAAAGGGTTGGGCTATGAGACTACAAGGTAGTATGGGTCTATAGAACTACATAGAAGACTACCACAGATTTCACTACATTTCAACTGGTATACAAGAAAAATGCAATGATGTCCATTGAGTTCAAAATAAAAACTCTTAGGACTGTAGTAAAATTAAACTTGAGCATGGATTATGCATAGAAGGAGAGGATTCAATAGCTAAATCAGTTGTATGAATACCAATTTGATGCCCTACATAGACAAAAGTCACCTAGAGATAAAGAAAACAGTGGCATGATCACCACATTAAACTGAAGTTGTTCAAAGTAGGAGAGTGGGTGTTACTATATGACTTCAGATTCCAAGAACATAAGGGAAAACTGATGGAGAGATGGATGGTACCATATGAAGTAATCGAATTGATCAATAATTGTGTTATGCATGTTAAGACAATTTATGCAGCAACACCATATTGATAGTTAACAACCACTGGTTGCGTCCATATCACATATCTAAAAATTTGGTAATGGAGTCCAAGATAGGCATGGGGAAGATCCCATACAACTAAAATATTTTAATTTCTCAGCAAAATAGTGGACACAATATTTTCCACATAAAAACATTTTAGTTTTTAGTTTTTCTGTTATGTTTGCTTTTATAGGTACAATGCTCGCATGCAAGCTATAGACATCCTAAGAGTTAGCACCTAACAGGTACAGATTGCACTAAATTTAATTTTAATTATTTTAGTTTTTCTTGTTTGCTTTTGTAGGTGAAATAGCTTGAATGTAGGAACATGCATCTTGGGATACAAGTCCTAACCGACACATCATCCATAAACATGCATGTTCCTTTTAAGAGGTATAAACTTGACTATTTCCATCCGAATAAAATAGTCCCCACTTGGGCACAGTCATGAGTGTTAATTTCCTGCAAAGGAAAGATACCCACCTCTATGTTTGGACAAATTAGAAGCTGATGCAGTGCAAAAAATAAACTGGAGGGTTTGATCAACTATACAATAGCACTATAGACATGTCAGCAATTGTTGAACTTTCAACAGTAAGAAGGTGCCTTGATGCATAAGAAGGCATCTTTATCTCATGTTTTTTTTGGTGCCTTGATGCTCAAGAAGGCACCTTGATCTCATGTGTTTTTGGGTGCCTGGATGCTCAAGAAGGTGCCCTGATCTCACATATTTTTTTGGCACCTTGATGTTCATCGATAGAGGCACTTGAATTAATAAAAAAATGAATATTGATGATGAGGTGCCCTGATGTCATACATTAGAGGCACCTTGATAAAAAAAAAAATTGAATAAGTGAATGAGGCACCTTGATGCCATACATTAAGGGTGCCTTGATCTACAAGAAGGCGCCTTGATGTCATGCATTTTGGAGGCACCTTGATCTACAAGAATATGCCTTGATACCATATATTTTAAAGGTGCCTTGATCTTCAATAATGTGCCTTGATGTCATACATTAAGGGCGCCTTGATCTACAAGAAGGTGCCTTGATGTCTTGTATTTTGGAGGCACCTTGATCTATAAGAAGGCACCTTGATGCCATACATTAAGGATGCCTTGATCTACAAGAAGGTGCCTTGATGTCATGCCTTTTGGAGGTACCTTTATCTACAAGAAGGTGCCTTTATGTCATACATTGAGAGCACCTTGATCTACAAGAAGGCACCTTGATGTCATGCATTTTGGAGGCACCTTGATCTACAAGAAGGCACCTTAATGTTATACACACTAAAGGTGCCTTGATCTTCAAGAATGTGCCTTGATGTCATACATCAAGGGTGTCTTGATCTATAGGAAGGTGCCTTGATGTTATGCATTAGGTGCACCTTGATCTACAAGAAGGCACCTTGATGCCATACATTAAGGGCACCTTGATCTTCAGGAAGACACCTTGATGTCATACATTTTAAAGGTGCCTTGATCTAATAGATGCACCAGCATGATTCGATGACACAAGGGAGCAATCAAAGCCACATCATCACCTCACATGATGAAAATTTGAAATTACCTAAGAATTCATTGAGAAATCATTTTAAAATATTTTTAAATATCCCAAGGCAACCAAAAAAGAGATATGCATCCTACCACACGAGCCAACTAGATTTCTAAATTTCGAGCATGGGACCTCAAGTGAATGAAGTTGCAGTACCCGAGACAAACCAACGAACCACATGGGGAATACGCCATCACCATTATCACAGACCATCAATTCGACATGCTCCAAAATGCACGTACCATAAATAAGGTATGTGCGTAATTTTTGTTAAGTTTTTATATAATTTTTTCATAATTAGTACTCCTCTGAAAATAGTGTTGTCACAAAAATTCAACCAATTGTTATTTGCCTACCATGATTAAAATGACGTACCAAAAATCAATTTGGAAGGCGTATCTTAGCAACCCATAATGTGAATTTAATTCTTTGGATATGCACCTTGATTGATAAGAAGACACCTTCCTAAGAAGGTACAACATAGTGATAAACTAGTTCAGGAAGAAAGGGAAGGACCCGAGATAGTCCAAAGAATTTGCAATGGGAGGTAAATCAAAGAATCATGGGTAGAAGAAGAGTGAATCCTAAAATGTCAAAGGGATCAGTGGGGAAGTTTGGGACTGATTTGAGGTTGTCGGGTGGATGAATTATTACCTCCTAGTCAGCCAAAACTAGGAACCTAAAGCAGCAAAGTAATTTTCTACCGTAGTAAGTGGGGAGGTCGCTCGACTACGTGGAATGGAAATCCCAGTCATGTCAGAGTTCATAGTGATTGTTACCAGCCTTCCCCTCATAGGAGAATGCACCTACAATGAGGGCATCCCAGTCCAGTGCACAAAACTAATTCCGGGGCAAGCACACATCAAATTTGATCCTGTAGGGCTACCAAAACAAAGACTCTTAGAACTCTTGCAAAAACTCTTTGACCAGGTGGTGAGATTTTTCACCTACATGGGCAAATACACCCACGTAAATGTAAATCACATGCAGTTTTTGAATCATCTATTGCATGGGAGAAAAATTAACATTCCATTCTACCTAGCGAGTGCACTGAAGGATGAAGTCCACCGATATCAGGTAGGGGTAGTCACTACCCTAGCTCACCATGGGCTAATTTCAGCCATGATTCAGTATGCCAAGGAGCACAAGGAGATCCTACCAACAGAGAGGGTTGAATATTTTGATGCATAGATACATTCGACTACTAAGGGATCAAAAATAGAGGAGGCCAAATTGCAAGAAACAACCAATGAACAACTGATGGCCTCCCATGATGATACAACAGAAGGATAGGAAAGGCAAATTCCATTGCCCCACTCAAAAATCAGGTTGAATTCTCCTACCACTGACCAAGTGGCCAACCACTCTCTATGGTCTAATAAGGAATTCGATGTAAGAGCATCCAACCCTAACTAGATGTCCCACCATACAAAGTGCATGCATGAGATGAAGCGGGTAAGGCAACTAAATTTGATGAGTGAAGAGAGAAAAAGAGGATACAAAAGATGGATTTGTAGCCTAGACATTGCAAAATTTGGCTTCCAAAAGTCTGCTAGACCAAATGGCTTTAGAGAATCCACGAGGGTAGCTCGACTAAAAACTTGAAGAGGCCCTTACCTGGCAAACTAAATTTTACGAAGAGCAGACACTCTTCGAAGAATTTCAAGAGTGCTTCAAAGAAGCAACAAGAAAATAAAGACATCATTTATCAACTACAACAAAAGGTGCAGTAGCTTACTGAAGAAAATTAGCAGCTAAAGGCTAGGGTGGTAGAAAAATTAGATGCAAACACCCAAACAGATTGGGTGGTCGAAGTGCCTACGAATTCTCTTACCTCTCCAAAGAAATTTGTGTCAACTGGTCCATACAAATTGGATGCTATACATGAAGAGATAGAGGTAGGGGATTGCTCATCGATTTCAGCTAGAGCAACTGCTAAAGAATCAAAATAGCCCCCTATTATAGAGATCCTCAATGATGAGGATAATCAATATGGCCATGGCCAAAAAATTGACCTATAACCTGACACCAAGGACAAATTGCAGCAACAAGTGCATGTGGTATAAGGGTCGGTAGAACAATCGCTAGGGGGTGAACAGGGAACAGAGGAGGTAGTTGCTACTAAAATAATATCAGAGGAGCAGTGATCTAAGCCCTCTAAGGATAAAGTTAAAGCATCAATAATGGAGGAAGATGACATCCACACTCGTTCTATAGTAATGATAGTTCCAATAAGGCCCAAGAGGAAGGTGTCTAAGGTGCCAAAGAAGAGGGCCAAGAGTAAGGTAAAAATTACAAATGTAGATCCAGCTGACCAGTGAGATGAAGAGTGGGCCAAGGGACTAAAACAATTCTTCGAACATAAGGAGAAATTTATGAAGCTCCAAAAAGAACTTAAGGGGGTAAAGGGAGTAAGAAAAACTATCAAGAAAATTGAAAGAGGACAGTATTTGCATTGATCCAGCTTCAGAGAAGAAATTTTGATGGATATACGGGTCAGCTTGAGGGCAAACCTCGAGAATGCATAAATTCTTGGAGAGATAAGGACTATATGGGCCTGAAGTTGAAGCTACCATAATTTCTAAGGAGAATGCAAGCCTTACCCCTGAAGTGGCCCATTTTTTCAAAGCTAGGGTAGTAAAATGAGAGCAATATGATTCTGATATCCTGTTGGTAGAACACCGATTACAACATACTGATATTTGGAAATAGGTTGAAGCCACATTCCAGAAATGAGAACCCACAGTGGCTATGTTTCCTAGCATAGATTTTGGTCCAAGCAAGACAGGGAAGCATAGCGAGCATAGTTGAAAGCCACCACAGTACTTGAAATAAAGGAAAAGATAAGGCTGTCAATCGAAAGAGAATACAGAGGGGTTGACCAGACCAAAGACTATTAGTTTTATGTACCACGAGGGCATGGCACACGTTAGGCATGGTGGGATGATAAGCATAAAAAATGCTCATATTTTTGTAGATGTTTCTAATGTTTTTGTGCAAAAATACTATCAAAGTTGTATCTTTTTATGAAAATATATATATATATATATATAATGAAATTATGTGCATTGCCTAATTTGTGTGTGAAGTGTGTTTTATGTAGATTTTTGTTGATTTTATCATCTTATTTTTAGTCATCAAGGTCCTACATGGACCTGACATATTTCTACTTCAAAAAACCTAAGGCATCTATGGAAGGCATCTTGATGAGGAAGGCACTTTAATGAGGAAGGTGCCTTGATTCCATATATATAGAGGTGCCTTGATGCACAAGAAGGTGCCTTGATCCCATATATATGGAAGCACCTTGATGCACAATAAGGTGCCTTGATCCCATATATATGGAAGTACCTTGATGAAAAAGAAGGCACCTTGATCCCATATATGGGAGAGCCTTGATGCACAAGAAAGGGTCCTGGTCCCATATATAGAGGTGCCTTGATGCACAAGAAGACGCATTGATCTTAAGCACCTTGGCCTTACTACCGAAGGATACCATGTTGACCATGGTAGACTTTTGAATCCATGTCATGCAAACCATATTTGGAGAGATACTGAATGCATGGGTTGTCTCATTCACATTGGAGGAAACAAACAACTATTGGATGAAACAGAACATGAACAATGAAAGAGCTGAACCAAAAAATCTACCATCTTTAGAAAAGGACAAAAAGTGTTGTTTGAACTATTTTGATTGTATCTATTACTGCACCTGAACTATCTTTTTTTAGGCTGTAGTAGGATTCTCTATCATAACAACATTGTAACATGAAGCTTGTGTGTATTATATAAACACACAGACTTCTTAAAAATAGATTGATAATGTTTATAAGAAATTACCGTTGATTGTTTTTGTACTGTAACTTTATCAATAAAATTTTTACTCAAGAGTCCTCTTCATTTGCATTCAATCTTTGTAAATTAGCTGAGCAGAAGCTACTAGATCCTAGGACCACTCCAAGCTAGTATTCCTCCCCTTCTTTACTTTGCTTTCTAGATTAGATTATTTATTTTCAATGTGCTGCATTTTATTTTTGCAAGTGTGTTTATTTCTTGCTTTCCTTTATTTTTAGTACAGTGTGGTGTGATTTTCTTTTATGCAATTTATTTCATGCAAGTTTAAATTGGTGTGGATGAATTAATGTTATCTCAAACACTCCCCCAATGATAGGCTTAGTGGACTCATCTCAAAAATGGTGTTGTAACTAGTCTTGAACTTGGTACTTCAAAAGCTTACGAGTTCCCTGGTTTAAAAAATTAAATGAAAGGGCTATGACAGAAATAGGACAAATTTAACCAATGTTTTTTTCCCAAAACTTGGAGAAACAAGGATCTCTCTGAGGTGCACTCACTAACCTCTATCGCTAGAGATTATTTTAAGAATTTAATTATAAATTAGTCCATATAAAGGAAACTAAAACTTGAAATCTATTGAAATTTATCTGAATATCCTATAGCAAATATAATATTTGATAAGATGTGATGAATATGGAAGCATTAGAAAATGAAAATAACTCAGTAGTAGCAGCGAACGGGGATAACAACCATAACACCAATAAATCTGAAGGAAGCGATAGAGTCAACACTGGTCAGGACAGTAAGGATGGATACACTCCTAACAGTGATGAAGGAAAAATTAGTATCGCCATCTTGGGCATTTTGAAAAAGGATGATCTAGATTGCGGCACAAAGGATGGACCTTTTCCCACTTGGACCAAATGGGAGAAAATATGTGCAGCACAAGAGGAAGACTCTGGACCAACCAATTTGACAACCACTGGAACCCACTACCATGGATTGAAATCTAGCCCAAAGACGTAGATCAATGGAACACCTATTACAGAATATGGCCAAGGTTTTTTGGATCAAAAAATAGCATTAGGAATTATGGGTGAACCAACGGAACCTATTTGGACCTATGCAAATACAGTTAATCAAAACCCACATTCAAGCACAAAGACTAGAATCAAACTGCTTCCCTCCAACAATAGTCTTGATATCCCTTGTGAAATCATGTCCAATGTGATTGACCACAACTCTAACTCATTGATTGGTAAATTCCTCAGATCATGGCCAGACATGGAGTCTATCTACAGATGGGCCAATAACTCTTGGTATCCTATAGGATACATGGAACTATTAGCACTCCCTAAAGGATTTTTCTTGATCCATATAAACAAATTTGTAGACTCCTAGTGAATTCTCATAGGTGGACCCTGGTTCTTCAATCGAAGAGGTCTTTTCGTTTAAATATGGGGCATGGATTTCGATCCATCAACCTAGAATATCAATATTTCTCTAATTTATATCCATATAAATAGGCTTCTAGTCTAGTTATGGCATGACTATATCCTCTATAGCATCACAGGAAGCATTAGAGAGCTAATTTCCTTTGATTCGACTACCAAATTTGGGACCTGCATGACCTAGGCTCGCATGTGTGTAAATGCTAATCCGAATGCAGTCCTTCTGAAGTCTATCAAAAGCATATCCAAGGTTTGTTCCTTTTATCAAATTATTGACTACAAAAATAAACTTATGTTTTGTAGCCTTTGTTCCAAGAAAGGTCACTTAACCTCTCAGTACCCTTCCAAACTACTATTGTTTCTCCCTACAAGATCCATCGTCCCACCAAATCTAGCTGCCCTTCCCTCTCTAAACCAAACCCCACATTTTTTGCTAATTCCTCCTCATTTCCTGTGGGTCTTTGCCAGGATAGGGAACCCTCTATGCCTCCTCAGAAGGGTGCCCATCCTGGCCATGACCTCTCCCCAACCCATAGCCCATTGCTTCTGACTGCCAACCACTTCTCCCCTCTCTCCACCATCGACCATTCATTCGATCCTTTTGAACTTATCTTTAATCACCCTTTGAACCCTCCCCCTTATCCACCCTCCCTTATGAGCCCCTCCACCTCTCCTACCAGTTCTCCCATTTCCCCTAGTCCCCCCACCCATTTCTAGAAGAAATTAGCTGCTGATGTGGGCTCTAGAAAAAATCAAGGCCACTTCAGCTCAGGATGTTAAGAAAAAGGAAGCTTTAGATGAAATTGTGAATGATACTCAACTCACCCTCAGAGGGTCATCCAGGCTCCTGGAGTCTCAATATCAAATAGAACCAAACTTGTCCCTTCGCTCGAAAGAGGGAAGCGATCATCTTCAATAATTTCCAAATGAAGGTCCTCTCATGGAATGTGAGAGGCCTCAATGGATGAAAAAAACAATACCTAGTTAAGTCAATGAGGAGAGAACATAGACCCATAATAATTTTACTACAAGAAACCAAGCTTGATCCTCATAGTGTTTCCTACATTTCTAATTACATTTGGAAGGATTCTAAGTTTTCTTTCAGTCTGGACAATGGAGCTTCAAGGAGATTGTTGTGTCTGTGGGACCCATACAAATTCAATGGAAGAGTGCTATAAACAACTAAGAGTTATATAAATATCTTGTTTTTCAACATAGAAGATGGTTTTTGTTGGATCTTATCCAATATTTATGCTCCTAACTCTCCCTCTAGGAGGATTCTATTATGGAACTCCCTCAGCTAGCTGAGGGAAGTCTTCTCCTCATAATCTTGGATGCTAGTTGTAGACTTCAACTCTACTCTCTTCTCCACAGACAAGAAATGAGGGTCCTAAATCACTGAGGGTTCCTACGAGCACTTTGTAAACTTTGTTGACAGTAATGAACTGATGGATATCAAACTTAGAGGACCAAAATACACTTGGAGAAATCGTAGGAAAGGATATTAGTTGATTCAAATTCACCTCAATTGCATCCTCATTTCCACAAATGCCATCCCCAAATTTGGTGATGCCATCATGCACTCTTTGCCCAGGATTGGCTCTGACCACAATCCCATGTTACTGGACAGTTCTTCCCAAACTTCTACTTTAAAATCTCCCTTCAGATTCAAATCCATGTGGCTCCAAGATCTGAATCTTGAGCTTCTAATTTTCCAATGGTGAATTTGACCCTTCCAGGGCTTCATAGTATCCCAAGTAAGCAACAAACTAAGACGTGAAATACAAACTAAAACAGTGGAACAATGAGGTCTTTGAAAACATTTTCTACAAACAACAACAAATCCAGTCTTAGCTTCGAAACATTGAAATCTCAATGCAACATGGAGAACCTGATCCCAATCTCCAAGACTAAAAAAAGATCCTCCTCTTAGACTTTCGTAACATTCTCAAAAGTGAAGAAGTCTTTTGGAAGTAAAATTCCAGGGTTACTTGGCTGAAAGAAGGTGACTCGAACACAAAGTTTTTCCATGCTACAACTATGGGACATAGAGGCAATAACATAATCAAGGCGTTAGTCCACTAGGATGGCAAGGTAATCACGAACATATTAGAAATCAAAACCAAGGTAGTTAATTTTTTTGAGGAACTGTTTGGCCCCACTCTAGGATGTGACCACCAAACCTCTGAGGACCTCCTTCAAAACATCTCTAGGTTAGTAACTATAGATAAAAACAAATGCTTAATCAAGACCCTCTTTGCTGAAGAAATTTAGACTATTGTTTTCTCCATGCAGGGTGAGAAGGCATCTAGCCTAGATGGGTTCCCCCCCATATTTTTCCAATGTTTTTGGGATGTAGTGGGCCCAGATGTGGTCTATTCTATCTAAAAAATATAGAGAGATAAGGTGATCCCAGGAGACATCAATTCCACCTTTTTAGTTCTCATCCCCAAAGTTAACTAGGCTCGTACCCTTTGAATTCCACCCCATAAGCCTTTGCAATATCCTCTACAAAATCCTCACCAAAGCATTGGCAACCAAACTCAAAACCATCCTTCCCTACATCATATCTCCAAACCAGGAAAGCTTCGTCCAAGGGAGACTAATGGAAATTGACTACAGGAGACCACCAATGGAATCTAAGGGTCAAATTGCAAGATAAGACATCATACAAAATACACCAATAAAAGAAACCTACAAATGCTTCCTTTCATTAACTGAATTCCCATCCCCCTTACAATAAAGTCTCCCACTTATTTATACTCCCAAAAATAAAAACCCTAGCCTACGCTACCCCTTACTATTTTTAGTAACTTTCTATTTTTAGCAACTCACTTGTTATTTTTAGTAATCCTAAAAAAAACTCGGATGGAATCCAAAATGGAATCATGCACTCATTATTCAATAAAACCCACTACCCCAAGATAGCAACCCCACTCTAGTTCTACACTAATAGTTATGATAACTTTTCAGTTGTAAAAATTGAAAATTACATTAAAAGCTAATTTTGGGTCTCCTAGATTTATTTTCATGTCATAAAACATATGGGCCACTTTCCTTTGTTCTCCATGCAATTTAGCATGTTCTAAAAAAAGAAAGGGGTAAAACAGACACTCGAAGCAAAATTTCTGGCCTTGGCAAGGTGCATCAGAGAAAGATCACCAAAAGCATTATCACCATCCACAAAATCGTTCATTTCATTTCATCTAGTGGTAAGGCTAGCCTTCTTCTGAAACTTGACATGAATAAAATCTTTGATATAGTCTCTTGGTATTTCCTATTCTTGATTTTCCACAGATTTGGTTTCCACCCTGATTGGATTGCTCTTGTCAAGGAATGCATCACTTCTACAAATTTCTTTGTCCTGGTGAATGGTTCCCCAGTAGACTACTTCAAGAATTTCAAAGGTCTTAGACAAGGAGACACCCTATCCCCCTTTTTATTTATCATTGTTGCCAAAGATCTAGGGAGAGCCTTCAACCATGCATGCTCTAAGGGGACAATTTATGGCATCAAGCCTGCTTCTTCTCTCTAGGACATCTCTCACCAATAGTTTGTTGATGACACCATTTTAGCCACCTTTTCTTTGGTTCCCCAAGCCCAAAACATCAAATCCATCTTGATATCCTTTGAGGTTGTTGCTGGTAAAAAGATAAATTTCAATAAAAGCAAAATATACTTTATCAATACTCCTACAAGATGTCAATATTGTATTGTTGCCATCCTATATTGTTCCATTGCTTCCTTCCCTGCCACCTATTTAGGGTTCCCTCTCTTTGAAGGATATTCCAAAAAATATTTATGGAACCCTATCATTGAGCACATCCTAAAAAATTGGTCGACTGGAAAGGGAGTCTCCTCAGTCAAGTAGGCAAAGCCACCTTAGTCAAGGCCACTCTGCAAAGCATACCTGTCTTCTTCCTTTCTATATTCTAGCCTATAAGCATCTATAATCACATCGAGCAACTCCAAATGAAATTCTTATGGTCTGGATCAAATACCAAGTAGCGAATTTACTTTGTAGCATGGAACCATGTTTGTTCCAGGAAAGAGCATGGTTGGAATCCATAAGATCTGTAACATGAATCTTGCACTCATAGCCAAGCAATATTGGTGCATTCTCACCAATGAAGACTCTCTATGGATATCCATCATCAAATCCAAATACCTCTAGCACAATCAAAACTTTTTGGATGACCTCGCTCCCATCCATGGATCTACTATTTGGAACTCCATCCTCAAAATGAAGTAAATCCTTCAAAAGGGTATCTAGTGGAAGCTGGGTAATGGTATCAATATCAGTTTTTGGGAAGACCTCTGGCTGGGCAACATTCCACTCATATAGTGTGAGAATCTCTTATGCCTCAAACTGGTGACTGATGCCCTGTTCAGTTCTACGGTATGTACTTTTTTCCTTCCCTCTAGCCGCTCTTGGAAATATTTACCTATTGACATCCTCAATGATGAACAAAAGTAAGCCTATGATGACCTCTTAATCTTATTGTGACTTTGTGTCATTCCTTCCTCTCCTGTGGAATACTCCATCTTCTGGGCTCCCACCTCCAATGGTCTCTTCTCCGTCAAGTCATCCTATGCCCTCTCGAAGAATCCTGGCATTCCCTGGTTTCCTTCCAAGCTCATATGGAAACCCCATATTATCCCTAAGGTTAATTTTTTCCTCTATATTGCCATCCAGGATAAGATCCTCATCATCCTAAGCCTCCATCTTCATGGCTTTTCCATCCCCAATAGTTGTTATCTTTACCTCTTGGAATGTGAGTCTACCTAGCACATCATTTTATCCTTCCCTTTCTCCCAGTCCATTCTCTCATCCCTATTCTCCTCTGTCAGTATCTCCTAGGCCCTACGTACCCTGATAAATGATCTTTGTTTCTAGTGACCTAACCCTTTCAGAGGCCATCGTAGGAATATTTTCTATTTTTTCTACCTTCTCCACCTCATGTGGGAGATCTAACAAGAATGTAATGCTCATGCTTTCAAGGACTCCATTCACAATGAGAAGTCTATTCTTTTCAAAATCATTGTTGTAGATGCTGAGAATGTGTCTATCACACCTGATGATGGCAATCCTAAGTCAATATCTGAATCTCTCCTAGCGTCTTCCCTCAGGATACCCAAGGGCCTTTGCATTCATATCCCTCCTAGGGTAGACCACTCCCTTGTAAAAAGGACCCCTCCCACCTCAAGGTTCCTCAAGCTGAACTTTTATGGAGCAACCAAAGATAATTCTGGGGTAGTAAGGGTGGGTGAAATCATCAAGGACCACTCGAGAAGCATCATCTTGGCCTATGCTGAGAACTTGAGCCATAATTCTAGTCACTTCATTAAGGCTAGAGCTCTGTATTAGGGTATTTTTCTCCTCCACAGTTTGCAGGCCCCCAATGTCCTGGTGTAAAGGGATTAAAAGAACATCATCACATGCCTAAATTTGGGAACTCTCCCAGCCTCGTGGAACATCTCCAACATGATCGTTGAAATCAATCATCTAATGATCTCCTTCATGAATATAATTATGAACCAAATTTATAGGGAAGGAAATCAGATCACTAACCACTTATCAAATATGGACATCTTGGAACATAGTTTCACTGTGTGGATAGATTCCTTCCCACAACCCCTCATTGACATCAATATCATTGAAATCAACAAATAGGGAATCTTGGGGTGTTGGGATCAAAAACCAGCTTTTACCTCATTGGTTCCAAGTTCGTTCTCATCCTAACTTTCTCATTGGTCAATTTTTGCACAGCATGGTAAGTCTACCCTTTTGCCTCCACCAAGGCATGTGTTTGAGTGGTTAACCTTTACTCAACAAGGCATCTCATAGTCACTACATATAGCTGGATCCTTTCCCTCATCAACAGGTCAAAAAGTCTCCTAGCTCCAATGACATCCCCAATGGGCTTATTCATCACATGTCAAAAACGTGGATTCCCATGTATAAAAACTTCTATGAGAATGAAATCACATATGTTTCCAAGACATGGATAAATCCAATTCACAGTAAAGCAAACCCTCAAAATTACAACACAATAGTTTTTCCTCCATTTGTGTTTGATTTGTGTGCCCAAACTCTTGATATTAACTATGGGTTTTCTACCTTCATCATTGGGACTCTAAGCCAGTGGATGAATAATCATTTTTCAACCACCTTGTATCACTCCCATTCCTCTAGCTTTGATTTGGTCACCGCTCTGGTTTTGAGGATTTTAGGGTTTCCCATTTTGGTTCTTGTCTTCAACCAAAGCATGTTGACTTATCACCGCCCAAATTTAATCTTTGAGAGTTGGTTCATGTGCATTTCTAGTTTGGTGCCCCTATCAAGTATCCTTTGTCAGAAGGATTTCCTTGATTCTAGCAATCCCATGGCCTTCGTTTTCATTAACCATTCCAAACGGTTTTGCCACGTGATCCATTCCAACAAGGATGGTTATCCCTATCACTGGTTTCTACCCTAGAATACCCCATTTTCTAGCCCCAGTATCATCCACGCCCATATCCATTTTTTCCATACCCTTGTTTAGTATACCTTTTCACCTGTGCTTATGGCCTTTTGCTTGTTTTGGATGAAGTGGGCCACGAGTTACCCCATGTTTCGATGCTTTCTAGGTCTTTCCACTAGTTTCATTTCCATTATTGCCTTTATACCGACCTTCCATATTCACCACCTTCCCTTACCTGAGCTTATTTCTTTTGCCTTGCATTCGTCACCCACCATGGCTAAAATCGAACCATCCTCCCTTTAGCTCACCCCTTTGGTTGAAGACATATTCAAAGACCATGGCCTCCTCAATTTTTTGCATTTGTTTAATAAAAATAAACTAAACATATCATTGGACTTTTTTTGCACGTGGAATGGAGGACATGTTATCCTTAGAGGCCTGGGATTCACTGTCATGACATATTTGCTAGCCAAAATCATTGGCCTCCCCAATGATGGAGAAATTATCAACCGTGAGAAGCATTCCCTCCAAGGTGAATTGGCCCTCTTTAGATATGGAGGAGAGTCCTTGGGCAAGGAGAAATGGGTCATCATGAGAGATATACTTTCAAAACCATGGGACACTATTATAATCATGATTCTTTAGTACTTCACCCTCGATAGCCCTAGTTAAATTCTAAGAATCTTTCATCTGGATTTTCAGAACCACCTTTGAGGGAAAAAAAAGATCAACATTCTTGAGTACATGTTCAGATTAGTGGAAATGTTAGTTATGAATGTCAAGAGGGTAATTTCTTCATCTCCCCTTCATTAGGGCCTCCAAATTGTCCTCTTCAACCACATTGTCACTGAGCAGAATCGTAGAGCTACCGGCCCTCTAGGCCCTGCTCTCATTACTGATGGTCCTATTATAATTTATGGAGACACTAGGGGAGACATTCTAGTGTCTCCTCCTTCCAACTGTACTTCGAGGCCTATGAACAGAGTGGAGGACACCTTCGATTCTCAAAAGTTTGATCCCTAATGCAACCCCCTTCGTACGAAGGCGGGTTGCAAAAAATGTAAAGCTCCTTTGATCATTGATAAAGTCTCAGATCATTCTTTATCATTCCAAGCTAAGAAGGATAATCCAACTAAGATATCTATCCCCATCGAGGGTACTTATGCTCAAGCACCGATGTTGTTCTCACGGTTAACCAATTACCCCAATCTCTCAGAACATGGGCATCTCCAAGAAATTTAGGATCTTCTCAAGGCTTTCGGGCGAGTGGCTAAGATAATTTCTTCTCTTTTGGTCCAGGTGTATGCTCTCCTTGAATAATATAAGGACCAATATGAAATCTTCGAGGAGTTCAAAAACTTGGTGGGAGCAGGCACTGCAGATAACAGCCAAGGGTCGAACAATACCAATTCCTAATCAGGCATCTTGGGTTGGGTTTACTTCGAGAAGGTCTAGGATTTGTTGTTTTTACCCCTACATGGGTATCTCTTCTATTTTTCCTGGTTCTACCCCTGTGTGGGTTTTTTTTCATGATTTTATGTTTGTCTAGTTTTGGTTCTCCTAAGGTGGGTTAGGATTCTCCTAGGCTCATAGCCAGGATTGGTGCTCCTATTTCTTTTTACCTCTATAGAGCTTTTTGTAATGGTTTTCTTTTTGTAAAAGGTTACGGGACCCTTTCAAAACCTCTTTTACCAATAAAAAAATTATCAAGGGATTTAATTATTTCTTTCTAATCAAGTAGGCCCACAAACATTAACATTTGTTTTTTTTTGTGCCCCATTATAATTTTTGTTTATAGGTTGTGGAGACTATTCAAGAACTGCTCAACTGGGAACTAGGGTCTAGAGTGGTCTATGTTCCATTTGGTAGAAACTAGAGATATCCAAGTACATACAAATACTCCTTCATCCCACTAAATAAATGTTATTCTTTTATTATCTTGTGTATACCTTGAAGTAGAGTTGCATAACGATTATTATTTTATTGTCTTGTATATGCATTTATTCCTTGAAGTATATTTGTGTTTATTGCATTACTTTTTACAAATGTTAGTTATACTTAAATTTATCTCCTGCTTTGTGTTTATCTTATTCTACATCAAGCCAAAATAGTCCAAGTTAAAGAACCTTAACCTCCTAACATAGGTGTTTTGTATGCAACATAAGTTTCTATTTAAATAAGTGCTTAGTGTATATTGATATTGATACCAACACTACTCTATTATAAGTTTAATATTTTTAGGTCTTAAAGATTTGGCATCGCTTAGCTTCCTTTCTTTGATAGTCTCTACTAATTAATAAGATATAAATATTTCTTCTATGTCTACAAGAAGATTTGATAATATATTATCTACCAACTATTCATCCTCCTCTTATATCTCATTTACTATTTCTTCCATAACAATGTGTATTTCTGTATAAATTTATAGCTTTTGGTTATCAAGAATATCCTTTTTTTGGGCGATAGTTTTCATTCTATCTATTATGCCAAGTTTTAATTGCACACTGGTAATATTGCATACTTGTCAATACTTTGGAATGTCCTACCCTATCCTCCAACTAAGTTCTCTCTTTATTTTTTTGTTAAGTATTCTTTTGCATGCTCTACCTCAACATAACTTAAATCCCATATAAACTTCACTTGAAGACTTTATCTCTTCTACTTTTCTCTTCATGGATTCCCTTACCTGCTTGAGTAGTGTGATCTCATTATTTTGTAATTCTATTTCTTATGTGTTAGCTCTAAGTTGATATATATATTTCTACAATTCTTTCCCCTCGTTCTTGTATTTCTACTTAATATTTTCGTTCTCCATTTCTTATTTTTATCTTAGTGATCAAACTGCTTACTACATTTGGACCTTATCCATTTTTTATTTATTAATTGAGGATTTAATTTTGTCTTATCTTTTGCTTCGAATCATCCTTTTCTTCTTAAGTTATCTCTTCATTTTTTTCTCTTCTTTTTATAGTCTAACAAGTTCTTCCTATTTATTATGATCTTATTTCCTTTTTCAAGCTATACTCTAAAATCATCCCTTTCATTTTATGCTATACCTAGGTGTATTTGCAATCAAAAATTCTATACTTCTTTGATTTTGACATCTAATTGTAACTCATTTGGTTTCTTGGTCATTTATTGGCTCTTATATCCTCATGCTTCTTTTATCTAATTGTATAATTTGATCATCAACGATTGATGTATCTTTCCCAATATATTTAAAATATTCAAAGGCATGGCTTGGTTAAAATCCAAGAGCGCACTTGAAATTTATAATCCTAGATAGTAAAAATGGAGATATAGATTGATGTTAATATATTGAGCCACTAAGAAGATAGAAGGGGAGGTGGATGGTTTTGAAGATGATATGGATGATAGGATGGATTTTGTAGTGATATATAAAGTTTCTAATGAAGGTATGGTAAATGATTGGAACAATATTATTATGGTTTAATATTCCCTAGGAATGATGGATACTATTAGATGAGCAATGGTAGTTGCATGTTGTGGTGATATGGATGATGTGAATGACAATGACTGGATAGTAGATAAGTGTTCATACAAGGATGTAAAAATTAGCTCCACCTTTATTTTATGAATGGTTATAATTGGTTGATATGTGTAGAGTATAATATAAGAAATAAGTAGAGTAAAATAAGTGAGTTGAGAAGAATAAGAGAGAGAAAAAAAAGTAGCAAAAGTAGAATAAAAGTAAGTAGAGTGATATCAATAGTATCTTGGGGAGTGGTGACAAGAACACATGAAGCCCCTGGAATAGTTAGTTCTATTAGTTATTTCTTCCTTAAAAAGACTAATTATGACCAACCCTAGGCTTTGGCCAATGGGATCCCTTTATAAATGAATTATATTAACCCTAACTTTTAAAGCTTATTCATTGCTCACTGTAGATTCAGAAACCTAAAACACGCATGGGGGAATATATTGGGAATCCTTGCTTCCCCACTTGAGGGTCTCTCTCCAAAGGAGATCCCAAAGATGTGGGAATCTTCAACACAAACAGGATCTACTTTGTGTATAAAACAAGGTGGTTATACGTGTTGTGTTGATGTTTTGCTTACATGGTTTTTTATGGGTTTACTCAACAAACACCTAAGGTTTTGGATTGCTAATTTGACTCTTTATCGAGCCTTGACAAGATAAAGTTTATTCAAACCTAAAGTGAAGATCATATAAATGCTAAGTATAAACACAAAAAATGCAAGAATACAAGAGCTAACCTAGTATGTTTTTTGCTTCAAATGATGTCTATGCTAAAGAGATTTTTTATTTTAAGGGTAGTAAGAGAAATGTGCAACAAAAAAGCTAACCTAGAATGCAAGCTATATGATTTTTTATTTTTGCCTAAGTTTATTTTGAAAGAAAAGTTTCTATGCTAAATATTTTTTTATTTACCAAAGTAAATATGATTTAGATAGCCAATTTATCATAAAACAAAGATCTACAAACTGAAAATAATGAAATTATAGCAAGTTGGGAGGTGCCAAGTGGTAGGGTTACATAATCTGGTACCTAGTCAAATTTTCCATTCTATGTCAAATCTTCCACTTGCATTTTTTACACTGACTGGTATTTTTGAAACCTGCAAAAAGGAGACCAAAATAATTAGGGTTTCAAATTTTAAGGGTCTGTTTGATTGTAAAGAGGTGATAGGCTATCTTCCCAGCTAATCAAACCCCTTGTTAAATTATATTTGAGTATGATTTGACCCTTTTTGAAATAGATATAGTCCTTATCAAATTCACCAATGGTGTTTTTAACAAGAAGCGGCATTTTTGCTCTATGTATTTCTAGAGAGTCAAATTTGCCAATGGCTATAGGTAGTGGTGACTTTGCTCTGATATGGGGGATGACTAAGTTTTGGGTTGAAAATTTAAGTTATTTGGGCAATTTGGGTTCAAATCAGAGGCAATGGTAGAAGACCCTAATCCCAGGGCTTGTTACTCAAAGATTTTTAAAATTCAACCATGAATTGTAAATCTCCCATAATTTGTGAAATAAATTGGGTATAGCTGAGAGGAATAGGCAATGTCAAATGGATTCCTAAGATGTCTAATATTTAAGTATATGGATGCTTAAATTTTTTAGCAATGTCTCTAAAATATTTGTAAATAAGAGAGGAATAGATTACAAAACCCAATTAAACTTATGTTATGATGAAATAAGTGCTATGTAATGAAGACTAATTGAAAAATGAGTGTTATTCCTAAAATTTTAGGAAATCTACAACAAATAATAAGATTTGAACTAAATGAAAGCATAAGAGCATGAACTATGGAATGAAATGCTTATAATAAGATATGCAATATATTGTTAGTCTTGTATCAATACCAAAGCAAATATGAAGAAGGATTGCATAAAACTAAAATAAAACTTAATAGAAATGCATGAATAAATATGAGAGTAAATAGCTAAATAATGAATATAAGCCTGCATATGAAATGATTATGAGAATAGAAATAAAAAGATGATATGACAAGCCTGCAAGTAAAACAATGTTAGATGATATACCTGCAAATGGGAAGGATTAGTGACTATAATGCATGGATGAAAGAGGAAATAAAGTTAGCATGCCAAAATGAAAATAAATATGCTCATAAATGAAATAAAACTATTATAAATGGAGAAATATGAACACAAATAAGCATGGAATGGTTGCAAATATGTGTTAGAAATACAAAATGAGCAATAAGAGAGAAATTAGTAGCTATAAATATGAAATTCAAGTTAGCAAGGCCAAAAATGAAAGAGGAAAATGCATGAATGAGAACAAGAAAATGGAAGGAAAGAGAAGCTAGGAGTTATACAACCTAGCAAGAGCTCCTCCTTGTCCCAAAATTATCACCCAATCCCTCTTCTTGCCTTGCTTGACTTGCCTAAACTATTTTATGACGATGCTCAAATGAGAAGATGAGAGAATGCAAATGAGAGAGAGAAGACAAGAATTTTAGCAGAGTATTGCTAGCTCAAAATTACTTATGGAATGCTTGCCCTAAGGGTTGCATTTATAGGTTTTTGGAGGGGGGATTGAGAGGGAAAATTGGTTGGGATGCTCTTAGTTTTTTTTTTAATTTGCAGGTCTAGTTCATTGTTGGGGCATGCAAGGTTAGAGGAGGTAGTGGGATGAAGGAATCTAATGCCTCTGGCTCATGCCAAAATATTTCGGCTATTTTGGTAAATTTGCCACTATGTGTCAAAATTGTTAGTGGTATTTTTTACATTGATTGGTGATTTTGACCAACGAACAATTTGACTAGTCTTGGGTTTGAAAAATAGCCTTTTACAAAAACACCATTGAGTTGCAAATTCATCATTAGCATTTTTTACAATGAGTGATGAATTTGACATGGATTGAGGATGATGCCCAAATTTCTAGGGTTGAGTTGATTGACTATTCATTGATGTTGGGTGCAATGTTTGATATAATTTTCTTTGATAGCATGTCAAAACGGTGTGTCTACATTTTACCTCATTTTTGTCATGATTTCTATGAAATTACGTTAAAAATAAGTTGTAGAAATCCAATTTTGACATTGTGATGTTTGTTTTTGTATTAGAATGCTATGTTAAATAAATGATTGTGATTGAGATTGTTTTGGTCAATTAATGTCATTGCAACATGTATACCTCAAATTTGGTGATGTATACCTTGTTGATATCTAAAAATATGTGTTTGTATACCCTATAGGTACCCCTTAAGAGTTTTCACCAAATTTATTTGGGGAGAAGTCTCGATACGATGGGGATATTGGATGAAATGGAGAAAAATATGTTGGGTGGGGCGAGGTAAGGTGGGTGTGGTGGGTTAAAAGGGGAAAGCGATGGAAAATGAGGGTCATTTTCACTTAGCAAACTTAGAAAGTAGGAGAGCTTGTGGAAGTAGGCTAGAAGTCAATGGCGGAGAACAAGAGACTCACTCATCATACTGATGTGGTTCAAGGGTTGATACCAACTTTGGAGAGGGTTTTACAGGTAAGATCACAAATCAAGATCAAAATTTATCATTTAAGGTCATTTTTTGTATTTTTTTATGGGTGTGGCAAATTTTCTATTTGTAGCAAATTTGCTAGTGGATTTTTTCACTGGTGGTATTTTTGCCAATGGCATTTTTGCCACTTGTGGTGATTTTACCATGTAATAAAAATGGCTTGAAAATGATGTTGATGAGGTTTAGGTACATATTAGATAGGGGATGCAGGTGTTAGTCAGCTAAGAGCGATGATCGAAGGCGATGGACAACATTATTACTAGAGATCATAATGATCATGAGTATGGAGTGTTGGTGGCTACTAATATAGACTATGTTGCATACATGCCCAAGTTGGAGTTTGATCATCCACTCTTGATAGCCTTGGCAGAGATATGATATCTATAGACCAATACTTTAAGGTTTCCTACAAGATATATGATGGTGACTCTTGAGGATGTTTGGCATATCTTATGGGTTCCTATTCAGGGAGTCCAATCTGCCTTGAGAAGGATGATAATATTGGGAAGTATCTCTTGACGAGGTAGGAGAGGTTCACAGAGATGGATAAGGGTGTACTCATTAATAATACATATAATGGAGGGCATATAGATCCACTGGTGATATTGTTTTGATTTATTGTGTCAGGGATTTTGATGGCGAGTACCAATAGGTAAATTATACTTTGGGGATGAGGGGTGATTATAGTTGGCTTGCATGATTGTATATGCATGGGGGTCAACTATTTTATCTAGGTTATATCAAGCATTGTATCAAGTGGTATATCAGAGTGGTAAGAGTTTATTATGTTGCACTCTTCTCCAAGTGTAGGTTTAGGAGCACATAGCAATCAAGTATCCAATGATAGAGGGTAGGAGACATAGGGAAGACAAGCCCATGACTTATCAATGGGTAAGAAGTGTTAGATCCAACCATTGTACTTTGGCCTAGGCTTGATATTTTATTGATGAGTTGAGGGCTAGACATATTACTTAGCACCCATGGAGGGTCAATTCAGGTGGAAAAATAATGGTAAAGAGTTGGCTCAAGTGAGGAAGATATAATGGTTGGATGATGGGGGATGAGCTTATGAGCTATATAGGTATGATCAAGTGTTGTGCTAGTTTTATGAGGTTAAGTGGATACCAAGATTGGAAGAGTTGTGGGTGTAGCATATTATGTATAAGAGATTATTTGAGCCTACATATATGTATTCCTTTATTGAGGCAGATGCAAATGATCTTGAGATACCAAATCTAATTATTGATGATCCCAAAGTGAGAGGAATACATGCAATGGTATGGTGGGTTTCGTCATGTTAGGTTGACACCAATAAAGCCTCTGATGGATTAGGAAAAAATAATGGATGAGATGGCCAAGATTCTAAGGGATATATGATAGAGACTAGGGAAGGAGTAGAAGGATAGGATGGTTATAAGGCATACAACTAGAGGATGAGTTCAAGGCAAGAGAAGGGTTGGGGATGCTCCATTAGATATCCCTCCATTGTCTATGGTTCTTATGGTACCAGAGGTATTTAGTGGATCTAGTACTAGTAGGTAAACTATAAAGGCTACTCAAGCATAGTTGGAAGCCTTGATGAGGAGCTTCCATGAGGTTAAGGAGCAATTGATAATGTTGGAGGTTGCACAGGAGGAGGAGGCAGCTAGATCTCTAGAGGAGTTAGCTCGATTAACACAAGAGCGGGTGGCTTGTAGTGAGGCCTTAGTTGGGATGCAGGTTGCCTTAGAGCGAGTCACCCAAGAGAGAGATGAGGCTATTTTGAGGGTAGATCAATGGATATATGCAAGTATGATGGTTTTGGTGGTCAGTCAATTAGAGTGATGATTGGAGTGAATAGAGGGGAATATGGATAGGGTGAGGGAAGATTTAGATGGGGTAAGGGAGGATTTGGATAGGATGAGGGAGGATTTGAACAGGGCAAGGGATGAGCTTTGATTATTTGAGGCAAAGGCAAGGAGAAAGAGGACTTAAGTCATGTATGATTAATAGCTCTATCATTCCTCTAGAGCAAAAATAGCCATCCTCATAATAAACATAGTCAAGGATTCCATCTATGAGTTGCTATTCATAGAGGTCAGTTAGTTTTTTGTCTCCACCTCCTCTATCAACACCTAGTGATGGGAATATGGGATCTAGTTGTTAGGATTTTGAGAGTGAGTGTGCCAATTTTTGTCATGTGGATCATCCTCTCTTTTGGAATAGGGGTTGAGTGTATCATTTTTCCTATTATAATACACTTGTCTCATGAGCATATGTATGATTTTGAGGCATTGTATATAGTTATGATATTATGCTATATGTTGGCTTTTTGATGATGTAATGTTGTTGATTTGATATGCAATATTTGATGCAATAATTATTAATGAGATAGCAAGCATTTGGAAAGTTATTTATGTCACTTTAGTGATGATGGCCTAAGGGGCCAAATAATGAATAAACACTAAAAGACAAGAATTCCTTTGTTGAGTGGTGATCTCAAGGTTTGATAATAGACAAGCACTCAAATTTATTTGTTTGTATGAGTGGTGGTCTCTATACTTGATAAAATATAAGCGTTCATTGTGACCTTTGTTCAAGTTTTATCCTTTGATATTGGATAACACTTGTGAGATTCTACTCCTGAGTTGTGGCCTAGAAGCAATGATAATGGAAACAAATTGAGGGAAGCATAACTAGAGTCTCACCATGCTTAACTGGTGGCCTAGGATATCGTATAAAAGATAATCATTTAATATATG
This sequence comes from Wollemia nobilis, assembly GCA_028583015.1. Lineage (NCBI taxonomy): Eukaryota > Viridiplantae > Streptophyta > Pinopsida > Araucariales > Araucariaceae > Wollemia > Wollemia nobilis. The sequence continues at coordinate 5,327,038 of JAQPPZ010000103.1, forward strand.
ATGATGCATTTGTAATATGTACAAGATATATGTATTATTTTTAGAAAAGTTAGTTGTTAGTGATAGTTAGTAATGCATGCTTTGAGAGGCATACCCAAAGGATTTTATGCATGCTTTGAGAGGCATACCCAAAGGATTTTATGCATGCTTTGAGAGGCATACCCAAATTATTTTATGCACACTTTGAGAGGCATACCTAAAATATTTTATGTAAACTTTGAGAAGCGTACTTGAAGGATTTTATGCATTGCTTTGAGAGACATACCCAAAGGATTTTATGTATGCTTTGAGAGGTATACTCGAAGGATTTTGTGCATGATTTGAAAGACATACCCAAAGGATTTTATGCATGCTTTGAGAGGCATACCCAAAGGATTTTATGCACACTTTGAGGGGCACATCTAAAATATTTTATGCATGCTTTGAGAAGTGTACTTGAAGGATTTTATGTATTGCTTTGAGAGACATACCCAAAGGATTTTATGTATGCTTTGAGAGGTATACTCGAAGGATTTTATGCATGCTTTGAGAGGCATACCCAAAGGATTTTATGCATGCTTTGAGAGGCATACCCAAAGGATTTTATGCACACTTTGAGAGGCATACCCGAAGGATTTTATACATGCTTTGAGAGGCATACCCAAAGAATTTTATGCATACTTTGAGGGGCATACCTAAATAATTTTATGCACACTTTGAGAGGCATACTTGAAGGATTTTATGCATGCTTTGAGAGGCATAGCCAAAGAATTTTATGCATATTTTAAGAGGTGTACCCAAAGGATTTTACTAAGAAAATGTATGAGAGATAAATGATTGTGTTTTTATCCTAATAGATGCCTCCTAGGTAGGAAGTTGAATTTATTTTTTGAAGTTGTATTTGGGAGAGAATGTCATGATTTTAGGAGAAGGTTGTCTCCAGTTGAATGGTCATTATTTGATGAAGAAAAATATTGATGATTATGATATAGTGGTAGTGTCTTAGGTCTCTTAACATATGATAAAGTGTAACAAGGTTTTATAAGTTTTTTATCTAATACATATACAAAATATTTACATGTACGTGATGAATTGGAATTAAGACTCATCGTCCTCTTTGATGTGTGAAGAAAGTTAAATTTTGTGTGAGAAGAGCATTGTTGAAGGTACCAACGATATCAACTTAGAGAATCATATTTGCCTAACCATCGTACCCATAATAGAATCATAAGTATGCAGCATGAGTGAATCTGATAGGAAAGTTTGCTTAAAATGCACATTGAGCTATGATTCTAGTCATAGAAATGGAAGATTTTAAGATTGCTTTATGATGATATCTTGAATATTTTGACATATTAGATAGGGCTTTCAGGTCCACAGGTCCCTTACCTAATGCATATGTAAATATTTATGAATACATGAGTGTTGAGGAATATTACATTATTTGGTACATCAAATGTATCCCCATGGTACCTTCATGGTATAAATATAAATATGTAATAGATTAGGATTCATTATTTAGTATAATTGAGTGATTTATATTTCCTATTTTTATGTAAGTTTCAATGTGCAGGAAATGCACAAGTGTCATGTAAGAGTGCAATATGGAGGAAATACACAAGTGTCATATAAGTTAGATTGCACAAGGATCTTGTATGTAAGTGTGCAAATATGTAAAGTGAGGATGTGCACAAGTGTCTTATATTATGAGTGAATGTAGGAGAGTAAGAGTCATGTAGAAGTGTGCAAGTGTCATAGAGTCATGTATGCATGTAAGAAGAGAGTGAAGAGTTTAGTATACAAGTGGCAAGATGATAAGTCAAAGGTCATGGGAGTTGTCATGTGGAGAGAAATAGTCAAGTACATGAAGAGTCATCTTCTATGTCTACATTAAGGAGATAAAGCTCCATAGAATGTATGGGGAAAAAAAACTATAAATGATAATCACACATCAACCATTGATAATAAAGCTTACATATAGATTTTGAGCAAGTAATTTTTGTAAGTATTCTTCATGCATGTTCATGAATGATTTTTGGCCATTTTACATTCATATTTGATATTATAAGTGAATGTTATTTCATTATTATATTGGTCTAGATATATATTTAATTTCTCACATATAATTCTACTCTTGATTATTGATATTTTGACCTTTACTATTATGGCTTATTTATTAAGGGACCTATGATATTTTGTGGTAGTAATAATTAAAAGCCAACGGTGGTATTAGAGCTACCACTTAACTTTATTCATTTTTAATAGATTTATTGTATTATCCACCATCACCATCATTTAACTCTATTCATTCTTGATAGAGTTATATTTGAGTCTATCCACTTTGAAGGCAGTGAAGACTTGGACTCTATTTTTAAAGGTTTGATTGAGTAGATATTGATGGGACAAGGATAAGTCACCCTGATTTGGATGCTAGGGTATTTCCACTTGGTTGAAGGAAAACCATTGAGGATTAATTTTAACTATTATGTCTAGAAGAAATTCCAAGGTGATGTAATTGGTTGTAACTCTTGAGAAGGAGCATGGACAAGGTAATCATGTCATTGAAATTTGTCACATTTCTTAACTTAGTTGCAAGTGTCTTTTTTCATAGATGGCTAACAATAACCCATTCTAAGAATTTTTTTTGCTATAGCTAATTCACTAAAATGTCTTCCACATGATCCATCATGGGATTCTTTAATGATCATTTGTGCCTCTTTTGATTTGATGTATCTAAGAATTATGCTTCAAAAGAACATCGATATAAAATATATCCTATGATAACATATTTACAAGCCCATTGTCTAAAGTGTTTATGTTTTTGGTGATTTAATCCTTTAGGCAATATTTTATCCTTTAGGAAGTTAAAGATGTCTTGATACCAATGCTCTTGAGGTAAAGTAAAATTTATGGCATAAACATATAAAGGTTGTTGACATGATTTTAATGTTGTGGGTTATTTTATTGAGCATATAATAATGGAAGTTTGTTCATCCTCTAGCTCTAGGGGTATGAGAGAGGTTGTTGTAGCCACAACATGTGCATGGTAATTTCTAGATCATGGAATAGCTTCTATTGTGATTTTGTCAAAATGAGCTATTAATTTGTCTACAATATCTCTGTAACTTGTCATCTTTGGTTTGGGGAATACCCTTAATTTGGTTAATCACTAATTGTGACACAAAATATAGTTAAGACTTGAGATTTAGATTTAGTGTGGTTTGAAGACCTAAAACGAGTGCTTCATATTCTATGGTGTTATTGGTGCATTAGAATTAGATTTTAAATGACAAAGGTATGAGTTGTTGTGGGATAACTAGGATAATTACTACCCCCACACCTTTGATGCATTGAGCTCCATCAAAATATAAAATTCATGGCTTGATTTCTTGAGCTTCTATGGTCAGGATCATTTTATTAGGAAAACTTATATTTAAAGGATGTTTGAATTCTAAAGGTTTCACAACTAATTGATTCACAATTACTTATCCTTTTAACATTTTTTATTAACAAATTCGCTAAGGGTGATAACCCATTTGATAGTATGTCCTAAGAGGTAAGGTTTTGATATCAAGTACCACATGGGATATACTCTTGCTATAACATGTCTTTTGGCTAAGCATATAATACCTTAGTTTTAGTGAGGAGAATACAACCACTAAACATAGCCTTTTCAATGGTGTATAATAATTTTCATAGCTAACCAATGTTCTCCCAATATAGTAGATAGTCCTTTCTTTGTGTTGATCAACATATTGAGCTAACATAGCTCCAAGAGCATGATTGGTAGTTGTTATATATAGCAAAAATATTTGAGTTGGATTAAGTGGTGTCAAAATATAAATCTCTAAGAATTTAAAAGCCTTTTGTCCTTCATTATCCGAATCAAACTTGGCATCTTTATTTAATAATTTAGAAAAAATGTTGGCACTTATCTGCTAATTGCAATATGAATTTTCGAATAGCTTGTAGTTTACCTTGAATACTATGAAGTTTGGTAAGATTTTTTGGTGGTGGTATATTTGTTTTTGTCATAATTTTAGTGGGATCTACCTCAATTCCAATATAGGAAATGATAAATCCTAATAATTTTACCAATGTTACCCTAAAAATACACTTTTATGATTTTAGTCGAACTTTGTATTCTCACAATTATTCAAAGATGCATCTTAAATCTCATATGTGATCTTCCCACCTTCAAGATTACCCTAAAATATCATTTACATAGTCTTCTATAGTTTAATGCATGAGATTATGAAATATATATGTCATTTATTTTTTGATATGTGGTTCTCGCATTCTTTAGACAAAATGACATGACTTGATAACAAAATGTTCTCCAACGGGTTGTAAGAGTAATATTGGATTGGTCTTTAGGAGTGATTTTTATTTGATTGTATCCTAAGAATCCAGCTATTAGTGACAATATTTTAAATCCTGTAGTGAAATCTTCTATCATTTCTATGTTGGGTAATGGAAAGTCATCCTTCGGGCATGCTTTGTTTATGTCCTGAAAGTCTATGCAAATTTGGATTCTTTGTGATAGGTATGATATTAGATATCCAATCCAAGTAATCTATGGATTTAATGAAGACTAAATTTAGAAGTTTTTAAAGCTCGTCCTTGACTAGAAGAGCAACTTTAAGATGCATTTTTATTTTCTTTTTTTAACTAGTTTTACATTTGGTTGAACAACAAGGTGATGTATAAACAAGGATGGTTCAAGTCCAAGCATGTCTACGTAGGTCTAAGCAAAGATGTAATTGAATTATTTCAAAAGGTTGGTGTATTCCATTTGTTTTTATTATGTTAATACTTTACCTAAGTTCAAGATTCTAGGATTATCCTTAATATCAATGTTGATGTCTATTGTTTCTTTGATTAATATTTATGATTCATATTTGAACTGAGGGGGATTAGGTAACACTTATAAATCTACAAATTCTTTGAGATGTAATGTTGTTTTTTCTAGTTTAGGTAGTTGTGTAGAGGATATATTAAATATCTAATTAAGAAATTATTCAATATGATCTTGGTCACAAAAACTGTTAGAGTCTTCTTCTTCTTTGTTTGATATAAGTTTAGGGTGGAAAACCATTAACATTTTGAAAATAAAAAAATGTAAGGTTTTACAAGGTGCTATATTGAGAAGGGAACATAATTCCTTTTCATTTTCATCATCCCATTGTGATCCATGCAAATATTTTGTGTAATTGGCTTCATCTTCCTCTTCTAATAAAGGTAATGGATTATTTTTATTATGGATAAATCATATCCCACAATGTCTTGGCCAATGCTTAACTTCTAAAAGTTCTTTAATATCTTGTTTAAATCATCCTAAACCTTTTCATTGATAGCCCATATTGACTAAAATTTATTTTGGAATGGAATATGTGGGTGACATCTAACATGATGTATATGTTTGTTCACTAGGCATGGGGTTACTTTCATGAATTTTCTTGTCAAAAGTGGTTCTAACATAGATAAATGAACAAGTTCATATATGGACTTTTAAGTCTTTTTCTATTAGGTAAACCCGTGATATGAGGTTAAATGAAAAGGCTAACTAGATCTGCAAAGGGATATTTATTTGGATGGATTATATTAACTTGTTCTTTCATTAAGGATTGAGGATCGTCTCCCAAGTTAATGAGAGGTTCTTCTAATATTTTCTTACCTTTGTTTGAATGATATAAAGTTGATAGTAATACTGATTTGAGTGAGGGACAAAGGTTGAATTCTTTTTTTTGGATATCCAATAATTGGTAATAGGTAATGGGTCATGGATATCTGGGAATATGAATAATCCTTCCTTAATATTTATATTTCAAACATTGATGTAAGATAGATGGTATTGCCTTCAGGGCATGAATCCAGAGTCTTTCAAGCAACATGGTATATGTTACATCACATGATATGACATAAAAGAGGGTATTAAAAATATGTGGTCCTACCTTAAGGGGTAAGGTTATGGTGCATGTGACCTCTCGTTCTTCATTCTCAAACTCCCTAATGACAAGGTAAAATTCTTGTAGGTATTTGATACCTAGTCCAAAATTTTATAGAAAATTATCATTGCAAACATTAAGTGTAGAGCCATTGTATACTAAGACTCCCTTAATGTGTTTATCTCCAATTTGAGCCATTATACAGAGGGGTGAATCTCCTATTATGGTTTCAAGAGGTGTATTTGTCTCATGGAATGCTAAGATAGCACTATTAACTCTAGTGAAACCTACTAGGTTGGCAATTTCATTAGGAGATATCTTGAAGGACCTCTTGCTCACTCAAAATTTTAAGTAATATTTCCCTATGAGCAGGTGAGGTTTTTAACAATTCTAAGAGATAAATCTTAGTTGGTATGATTTCTAGTTGTTATCGAAGATCAAAATAATGTAGGTTATTTTAAGAGGTGCAAGGACTAAAGGTGGTTTAATAGAGATATTTACCTTAATATTGTGAGGAAGGGCCAATGGTGGTTGTGTAGAGGGTTTAGAATATTGATTCTTAGCTTGTTGTTTGGTTACTGTGTAGGATGGTTTGGACAAATGAATTGTGCCTACAAAATTGGTGGCTTTCTAATTATGAGTTAGTAAAGGGTTTTGAAAATTTTCTAAGTTTTGATTAGGATTACTTTGTTGGTTGAAGACTAATTTTCCTTATTCTATGAGATCTTAAATAAGGTTCTTTAAAGTGATGCATCTATCAATTTTGTGACCATCTACGTGATGATAGTCACATTATTTTTCTTGTTTATACCAATTGGGTAACTCTTTCGAAGTATCACACGACCTAATGGGTGGAAGATCTATCATTTTTAATTAATATTCATTTGTAGAATAGTAGTTTGGGTTTGACCAGTATTTGTAAATTGATGCCTAGGTTTATTTTGTTTTGACAACACCAGCTTTTGAGGAGCATTTTGAGTTATATTTGTATTATTGGTTTGATGAGAATCAATTACACCATCACCTACAATATGATTAATTTTGTATTGTCCTTTACTAGAAGTTTTATCTTCTTCCTTCTATCCCTATCTTATAAATATAGCTTCTACCCTCTTTGCCATGTCTATTACTTCCTTGAAGGAAGTAATATTGGTTATTTCTAAGGGATAAGACAATTGTTCGTGAAGGTTTCATATGAATATGTGCAATAGCTCCTTAGGGGTAGAAATATATTGAAGTATTCCTACCAAGGCCCTCCAATTGGCCAAATATTCTACGAAATTTTCATTTTTAGACTGCTTAAGTTTGTATAAATTGTTTATGGTGGCCTAGTCTTCTATGTAGACTAAAAATTAATTGAAAAATCCTCCATAATTTTTTTGAAATGTTTAATTGAATGGCAAGGTATTTGGAAACACCATTCTAAAGCTAATCCACTAATACTCTTAGGAAATAACCTAAGGAGTAATTTTTCATTATGAGTTATATCACTACACGTGATTTGAAATAACCTTAAAATATTGATGGGATATTGTTTACCATTATACATTTGAAACTTAGGTATTTTAAATTTAGGAGGAAAAGGGTTATTGAAAATCGTAGGGTCTAAAGGTTGACTACAAAAATCATAAAAATAGTACATTTATTTGGATGAGGTTCCTTTAAGAGGTAATTTGGCATTCTAGTTCTTCAAACTTAGAATCCCTTTTTTCTTTGTGTTCTAGTTTAGCATTTATATTTTAAGATTCCTAATTTGTTATTGATTTAGAGGTGTAGGAAACATGAGCGAGGGTTGAGAGTAAGGTTGATATATAGGAAAAAAAATTGTAAAAGGTTGGGTAACTTAACTAGACCTAGTAGGTGCAGGGATATAACCGATCCCTAAATCGTTTGTTAGAAAAGGGTTAGTGGAATTGGGGTTTGAAATAGGAATAGTCATGGGAATACTGGAAGAGGACGCTAACTAAAATGGTATGAGAATATAGTTGAGGGAGTTGTAGAATCAATTGAATTTGCCATAGCCGCATTAAGACCAACAATATTATTTTAATTTTCATTTATTGGTGTGATAATATATTGTCCATTGAAATGTTTGATATTTTAATTAGAAGTAGAAGGTTCTCTCTTATTTTATTCCTCAAGTTCCTCTCTAAGAACATCTAAGAAGATATTTTTTTTTCTTTAAACATATTCTCTAATGTGATGTACAAAATCAAAGTTACCTTTTCAATAACATGTTCTCTAAATTTAGGGTTTTCCCAAGGATTTTCCTTGTGTTTCCCTTCATAAGGGCAAGAAAAATATTCATAAGAAGTTGTGACTAAACCCTTGCTTCAGGTGTTATAGCGATGTCTACCCATAAGTTAAGATTTTTTAAGAGGGGATATTAATTTTATTAAGGTTTTGTTTCTAAAGTTGTTTATATAAGAGAATATATTTTATAACCCTTATGTCACCTCAAAAAAACAACTTGCCTTATGAATCTCATTAGCCCACCATAATATACTAACCAAGAGAGATAAACATCAAGGTTCATACATTGATTTACTCAAGGGGTCATTATCCTTCCCCTAATAGGATTAGCAATTTGGTTATATTTTGTTATCTTTTATTAATGTGATTTGCACTATGCAAACAAATTAAATGATCTTGTTTAAGTTCGAATAATTTAGGTCCAATGTGTAGGCCAATTGGTTTGACCAAACCCCATAAGGGGGATGAAGGTCCAAGGTTCAAATCTTGGGCCTTGTCGGACTGAACGCTTGTCCCTTTCCTAGTGCTTTAAATGGCGTAAAAGGTTTAAAATGATTATGGCAAGGTGGTTAAAAGGGCGGACTGCACGAATAACTGTATTGTGGCTTCTAGGGCAGACAACATAGAATACTATGGCGGCCATAAAATTTGAACAACCTGCTCAAATTCGTGGCGGTTACTGATTCCACCATGTAAATTAAAAAAAAATGTTTGAATAATTGTCATCTTGTAAGGTAAAGGTGTGTGTTAACATTGGGTTCACCAAAATGTAGATTTGGAACTTCTCACATGTGAGAAAATCCACTAGAATTTTTCAAGGCCTCTTTCCAAAGGAGGCTTTGAAGATTGACCTTCACATGAGTAGGCTCTACCTCCAGTCTAAATTTATGTTGTTATATTTATGTTCAAATTCAAGCAATCTTATAAGTTATTTCAACAAACACCTAAGTTTTATCTCTAATGGCCTTTTCAAGATAAAATTCTACTAAACTTAAAGGAAATGATCACTAGATTTGTAATCTAGATGCAATCAAACAATAATGCAAGAAAACAAGATTTCTAACCTAGGATGCTCTTCAAGTTTGAATGATGTGCTATGCTAAAAGGGGTTTTTATTTCAAGGAAAACAAGAGATGATGCATCAAAAAAGTTAGCATAAGATGCAACTAAAGGCTTCAATTTATTTCCTAATTATATTTTGTGAAAATAAACGTAACTATCCTAAAGTGTTTCTTAATTTCCAAAAATAGATGTTTTTTCAAGCAAAATTACAAAAAATTAGAGATCAAAATGCAGAAAACAAAATAAAACCAATAAACAAAGAGTTTTAGATATAAATACACCTATTCCCAAATATCTGATCAAAAGTGCCATTGTTGCAAATGTGCCTTGTACCACTAGTAGATTTGCCAACTTTACGGGGCTTATTTGGGAGAAGAGAATTGATAAACTACCTCCCTCAACTGATTAAACCCCCTAACTTTATTAAAAAAGGAAATTTTACCTAAACCTTGAAGGAAAATGCAATTTAAGAAAAATGCCACTATGTCAAAAGTATCAATGGCACTATTACTAGTGGTGGATTTGCTTCTATGTAAAATAGAAAGCAAAAAGCGATAATTTCTAGGTTGAGTGGCACTATTGACCCTACAACTATAATTTTGAGGGATTTTGAATGAAATTTTGAGGTAAATGGAGTTCAAATGTTGTTAAACTTGGTAGGAAGTTAAAAACCCTAATTCCTCAAGCCTACTAGTTGGTAATTTTACATTATGTTGATAAAGGTTTTGCAAATTTCATAAAACTTATGCAAATAGTTAATTAAGCTAGAAAGTCTTGTTATATGACAGTTGGATGCTTGAAATAACTTAAATAAGAGATCAAGAATACCTAAAATTGTGAGAAAATGCTTTAGAATGGTTGCAAAATGCTATGAGAATATTACAAATCCTAATTGTGTTTAGGATAATGCAAATTTTATGTTAATATATAGTGACTATGAGCCAAATGAGAGTATATGATATAGCTATGATCAAAGGAAATCCTGCAACAAATATTAGGGAGATTTTGATGCTTGTAGATCACCAAAAATACTCAAAATGACATGAAATGCTACAATAAAGAAGTTAGAATAAGATTATGAATGCAATAGAGATCAAAGTAAGTTTAAAATAATAATATGACCTATAAATAAGAGATAAAGTGCATGTATAATAAGGATAAGTAATAAAAGTATGAAGAGAGTGCAAATGTCTTGCAAAAAATATGAAATAGCGTACAAATATGGTGTTAACAAAAGCATATGAAATGATCAAAATATGATACACACTTGCAATAAATGTTGTATTAAGCAAAAGAGAGTGTATATGATTGCAAATGAACAAGATAACAAAACTAAATGGTTGGCAATTATAAAATGAGAGGAAAAGAATATGTTAGAAAGCAAAAATAAAGTAAGGAACCCCCTATGCAAGATGATTAGTGGTGTAAAAACATAAGAAAATTGTTAAAAAGAATGCAAAACAAAGGGTATATGCATAAATACGTAAGAAAATGAAGATTAGTAGCTACAAAAGAGAGAAAAAAGCGTTAGAAAGGCTTGGAATAAGAGAAAAATGCAAATAATCAAAGCAAGAGAGATGGAAAGAGAAGGAAGCTAGGGATTTTACTGCCTAGCAGGTCCTCCTCTTGACTCCAATGTGATATTTCCCAATGCCTCTTTGCCTTGCTCAACTTGTCCCAATGCTTGATGGAAGAGCTCCAAATACGAGAGAAATGAGTATGAGAATGAAAGTGAGAGAATGAGGGAATTTTAGCATAGTATTGCTACCAAAAATTTCTCATGAAATGTCCGTCCCAAGAGCTCTATTTAAATATTTTTGGAGGTTTGATCAAAGAGGGAAAGAGGGTCAAAGATTTTATTTGGGCAAGACTAGAATTTGAATTTCACAAGCATGAGGAGTGGTCTGGACATGTCTATTTGAGCAGGGAATGGGATCGAGGAATCTGCGTGCTTCTAGCTCATGCTAAGGGATTATGTTCATGTTTCAAAAGCGCCACTAGCACAATGGCAGATTTGCCAAGTGGTGGATTTGACAAACGATCAATTTGACTGGTTAAAATGCTAAAAAAAATAGTTATTTTGCAAAAGCACCACTTAGCAATAGTGTTGCTGGCGCTATTGACAAGTGTAACACTTTTGACAAGCGGTAGAATTGATGATTGATATGTTTGGGTTAAGTTAATTAAATATAGTTATGATGTCTTATGTCTTGGCTAGAGTTAAAGACTAACAAACATGTCAAATTTGGGTGTTTACACTTATTTTTAAATTTTGTAGTATGTTTTCATTATTATTATTTTTTTTAAATATATATTTTTTATAGATAGTAGAATCAAAATAGATTAAAAAATTGCTTGATTGGACAACTTTATTTATGTTTCTTTGTGTATTGTATATTGCTATTTTTATTTCTATTCAAATGGACTCACAATTGGCAAACCCATATAATGTTTACCTATGATTCTTAGAAAATGATAATATATAATTTAAAAACATTAATGAGTGACTTGCCTATGGTCCTTAGAAAATGATAATATATAATTTAAAAAACATTAATGAGTGATTTGCAAATGTTGGAGAGCTTTGCCCTCCTGATTATGGGATAGGGAAGGACTAGCTTTATCAATCCTTTGGGCAGTACAATAACAAATTAATTGGTCAAGAAGCTTCCATGTCTCCTTTTGCATGATGTTATGTACCACTTTTAGTTATTTTATACCAAAAATCCTTAAATATTTTAAATAAGTTTTTTTTTTTAAGTTTAATCTTTGAAATTTGAAGTTTAAAATTTGAAATAAAAAATAGACTTTATTAAACTTTCACCCTCTCTAAGATGAATAGGGTAGAAGCATTCCTCATTTTAGATATATAAAAAAAAAAGAACAATCATTCATTCCTAACATGCCAAAATCAGTAACGATATTTTTAATTTTTTTGGTTTAATATTTTTTTTTACACACTTGTTTATCCTTCTCGGCTTACCACTTCTGCTTCCAGTTCCACCAAGTATTGTGGATTTATGAAATATTGTTTTTTGTATATTCGTTATATGTAAAAGTCTGTTCACACTTGCCAATATAAGTCAAACCCAAATGCCAAACTCAAATGAAAGGAAAGGATGTCACCTCTCAACTTCAATATTGTTAAGGTTCCACTTACACAATATCAATGTTATTCATTACAAAAATATTGGAGGTTCAAACTAAAGGCCTTGTTTAAAACATGGCATTGCATTGATTGATGCACTTCAATGCTCAGTTCTGACAGGGTCCCACCAAACTACAAAACACCGGTTTCCAACAATATGATACAACCAGCAACCTAATAAGCTGTCCCATTCATGTATGCATCGTAAAAATCACTAATAACACTTTAGTATAGCTACGCCGATGGAGTTTAGGTGTTACATCTGTGTAGCTAATCCGATGGGGTTTGAGGTTTATCCAACGGCAATGGTGTCGCCTTATCCAGATGGATTTCTCGTTCAAAGCACAATCATTGTAAAACTCCTATGTCATAAATGTCTTGCTCCATAAAAACCCATTTTACAGAAGCATTCAATTGCCATCAAGTTTTATCGTGGAGAGTGAGAAAATGACAATTAACAAGGCTTCCCATATCACAAAAAAAAAATAAGACAAGAAAATCACAAACCCAATGATCAGTGCCTTGAGAATGCAAAAAAGGCAGGACATTAGACTGGTAAAGAGCATCATATCAATTCTGACATAAAATTTATTCTCACTTCCAACAAGTCATCCTTTGATCTAATCTGAGTTGATTTGGAAAGGCCAAACCAAGGACCCAACAAATAGCACGCTATACAAGATGTGATCCTCCAAAGTTCCAAACTGTCAACAAGAAAGATGATGCGCAGAATCAGATGGCATTAGAACATAACTCTCTTAACATTTAACATTTTATATGTGTGATGTGGTCTATCGGTAAGGATGTCACTTACATTATTGGTGATGTGACCCGGGTTTAATTCCCACAACAGACGATGTGTATAAAAAATATTACTAAAAAATATTTTATTTTATAGCTGGCAAGGGACAAACAGCAGTTCCAATCGATGTACGAGTGCTCCGTACAGCTGAACTACTTGCTACACTTTTACCTGGAAGTCCACTATGTAAGGATCCACTATCTGATGTTTCTGGCACACTTTTACCAGGAAGTCTACTATGTAAGGATCCACTATCTGATGTTTCTGGCTCCATGTAAAAACGAGCTCGAAATGCAGCCAAATGTGCATAATATGCTGGAGGAAATGCATAATATGATTAAAAGGAACCTAAATGATTTACTGTAACTTAGTAGAAATATTTGAAAGCTAACTATATTGCACTGAAACAACTTACCAATAGAAACAGATCGAGTATATCGTGCATATCTGAAACAAACATTCCAATAATCTTTGTCAACCGGAGAAAGAAAGTGTAAAAAAAAAAAAAAAAACAGGATTATGACACATATAACAGTTAACAGAAACAAATTTCAAATATAGTTTTCCTGGCAATACAACTTTATACTGTATAAATAAAAAAGAGCTGTCCATCAATGGAATGCTCAAAGGATCCCACTTCAAAGATAATCAATGGAATGCATAGTTTTTTATGTTTATGTTCTTGCTTTAAACTTACTTCTTTCTCGTTAAATACAACATTCCATGTGCATAGTACTCTTTCTTTTTCTAATTTATATAAAACAATTCCAGATATTATAAATTTTGAAAAAAAAGGTAAAGACCAAACCGAACCTGTTCAATCTGTCCAAAAATGTTTGGAACTGATCTAACCCGGTAAATAAGCATGCTTGTCCCAACTCATGTCAAATTATTATTACCTTCCTCTCTCTCTCAAATACTCTGAGGGAGGCCTTGCTATATTCTTTTCCTCACGTTGTCCCACTCTTGGATCCGATCGTATGATAAGGAGTATAAAATCATGTATTATAGGCTTTCCTTTGTCATGCCACCATCCTATTGTCCATATTGTATATTAAGACAAAAGAAACATCTGTTTTTTTTTTTTTAAATTCCAAGAAATGCGAACTTCTCAATGCCCTGCATATTTCCTCTAATAGAACTCAAAATATCATCCCCTCCCAATAAAAACCCACCTTGAGATTAATACTCCAACTTGAGTTGACATGCGACTTGTTTTTATGATATATCATCCCAATCTACCGTGTCACTTCTCTTCTCTTGGTGATTCTAGTTACTATTTGTGATCCAAAGGATATCAAGACAGCTATCAAGAAGTTATGCACCAATAAAATCAAAGATTATGACGGGATCCTTGTGATATCTCATCCCAATCTACTATCTCACTTCCTCTTCTCTCGCTAATTCTTGTTACTATTTGGTATCCAAGGGATATCAAGAAGTTATGCACCAATAAATCATTGATCATTAAGGAATCTTTGCTGAATTTCTCAATTATGAGGTGGTCACTGGCTTATGTTATTCAATGAGATCATTCATTATGGGTTTCCTCCCTCTTGGTCTCAAGATATTATTTACCCATCTATAAATTCAAAGCCAATTCGAACCCAAGCAATTACAATATCATTATGATGAGGTACATACATATATGCCATGACACTTCCAAATGAATCTTTCTGAACAGCTTAAGAGTGATGATTCAAGCCAGAGGGCAGGCTGGTTTTTAAATTATGGATCACATCTCTCCACAGTAGCTTAAGCTAGATCCTCCTTATTGCTTTGTTAACTTTCCAAACACCTTTAATATAGTAACTCACCTTTTGCTATTTTAAAGACCATATATCATGTCACTTTATGGGACAATGGTCGGTCGATTCCAAGCTGCTCATGGTTCTCATTTGAGATCAGGAAATTTGCTCGCATTATGTAGGATGTCCTGTTCTCGTCGACTGTTTTTGACACACACATATATTGATGATTTTGAGAACTTCATCTGGCAGGACACTCCAACAGAGGACTGATTTCTTCTAATTCCTCAAAAAATGAGTGCCCAAATTCCCAGTTTTCGTCCGAGGGTGAACCTATTGAGATCACAAAATGCATGCCCAAATTCCCAGTTTTCTTTGAACGGTGAGCCTATTGAGATCAGATCTTACATTATCCAGGATCCCTTAATCTCAAACTTGCTTCCCAATTGCAACTTTGAAGGGATATGTAACACTTTTCTTGAACAACATTGTTTTGAAATACATTTTCAAAGATATCCCCACTAACATACAGCTCTCTCACTATATCATCCACCCCACAGTTCTTTACATGTCTTAAGTTTTGGAGACCGAGTTTGGGACTTCTTGACTGGGCACACATCACTATTTAGTATTTCATTACAAGCATATAGTTTGTCATTGCAATATAACCCAAAGTTAGCAACCCTTTCCTAGCCACCTTTTCCACAAGGAGAGTTTCCTATATGAATCTCCTTGGTTGGAGGAGAGACTAGTGTCCATAGACTAGCTTATTTATCTAATCTACTATGATTTCCATAGATCAACTGAACTCAAGATAGGTTGAAATATAGCAGCTTAACAGGGAATTTTATTTCCTGGAACAAAGACTCTGGCAATGGCAGCATTGTCTTTAGGGATATGTCGAGTTCTTCAATGCTTGATTTCTAAAGGATAAAGATGGCACCAACAAAGTGTTGGATCTTTAAAGACACCACTTTTCTCGAGGAATTTACACACTGGGCATAGTGGATGAGTGTCTACTACACAACCCCTAGTCATTCAGATTGTCGATGCTTTGCAACAACCCACAATGGTCAATCAAACATCTTTCCCTGAAATTCAAGGGGCGGATAATTGTACAAGCTCACTCGACTTGCAGATAGGTTCACATACTTTTACTAAGAAGATTCATTTATCTACCTTTGGTAAACATTTTGTCATTCAGAAATTTGCACCTGCAACACCTGAAATGCTACATTTATTGGTATTCTATGCACAACCAAGTTGAAGAGGAGATGTGCACATACTTTGTTTGTAGTCACTCTATTCTATCAGTTGTTATCAATACATTAATGACTACAAGAATCCATTTCTATGCACCTCCCCAACTTTATGCCAACAAGATTGCACCTTTCTAGTTTTGCACTAATTTTCCGAAATGGCAATCTTTATGACATGCATCAATACAGTTGATGTTCCGAAACCCATCAATTTGTTTTCCAAACATGTCTGGAGCAAGACTGCCTGGCTGCCTCTCGCCACCATCATTTCTAATCATAATTTACACTTCTTGAGTCATCTTCAACCATATCATTTTGAAACCTTTCAGGTCATCGATTACGTTTCTCCACTCCATCATATCTATCTATAAATTGATGGTCAGACCAAGGTTGTTAATCACATCTTAGACCATATTCTTTGGATCTATCATGAGCAAAATAATTGGACAACTTGAATATGCTTCAGGTTAGCTAAAATCCACCTACCTACAAATCAACCAGGTATTCTACTTCTAAAGTACATTATGGGTTTAAACCTTTGACATCTTACAATATTCCAATCATTATTTCCTCTCCAAATATACCTACCAATACAAGGAGCAAAACAAAGCGTCCTTTATGCAAAATCTGGTGAAGATTCAAGACATTATCCAAAACATTGTGCCAAATTTCAGGCCTTTCGCAATAGACTCACATACCTCCACCTTTCCAAGTTGGCATGACAAAAACAGAGGCTTTAAAAAACAATGCCACACTTGAAAACTGATCAAATACAGGTCATGCATCATTCTTCACATTGTTGAAACCAGTGCTTTTCACTTATATCTTCTAGCTCCATTTGTCACCCATAATGTTGTCAATACAAGGCAGCACAAATTTAAACAAGACTTCTAATTTCTACAAGGCTCCCATCAATCAAATGTTCAAGACATCATCCAAAACATTGTGCCAAAATTCAAGCGCTCACATACCTCCACCTTTCCAAGTTGGCATGAGCAATCAGCTTTATCTCCAAAAGCAAAGATTTAAAAAAAAAAAAAACAATGCCACAAGTGAAAACTGATCAAATACAGGTCATACATCATTCTCCACATTGTTGAAACTAGTGCTTTTTACTTATTGCTTCTAGCTCAACTTGTCATCCATAATGTTATTAGTATGAGGCAACACAAATCATACAAGACTTCTAATTTGGAGAAGGCTCCCATCAATCATGATGAGTTCACCATTTGAGATTTGTAATACCCTTTGTCGAGGAAATTTTGCTTGATGTTTGGACTTGCACCACTCAACAAATACAAACCACTGCGTATAGACAACTTCCCAACACAAGCCATGTGGTTCTCCTAGTCATCTTTTAAAACAAATCTAAACTTAATTTATAAAAATTAATGTTATCCTCTCTGATTGTCTCGGCCATTGGACACAGGGACCAAAAGGTCGAAAAAAGTGTGGCTCATGCAAAGCAACACAAGGCAACTCCAAGAGTATAGGGTTTGGCTCAATCAGGTACCTCTGGGGTTTTTTACAAGGTTGTCTCTTTTTAAGATGTGATCTTTAGCGCACTTCCTACTCTATCCTAATCTACTAGCTTAAGGGGGGAAGGGTTACAGAAATTTCAAGAAATAAAGATAGCAGAAATGAAAAAACTTAAGATTTTAGGGGGCAATGCACCAAGATCATAATAAGATTCCTTTGCATAACATTCCTGAGTGTAATGTACCAACAACTTAAATGTGAACACTTCCTATTCTCAACATGTTAAGTACAAATTGCATATAAAGGAAATGGGACAGATATTTGTTAGTCACGGTCTCTAGTATACACACACAAGCACATACATACATGAAACGAGACAAAAATAACCAACTAGTCACGACCACAAGCATAAATATATGCATATGAAAGTTTATCGATGATTCTCGAAGTGGGGGCTCAAAAGCTTACCCACAAGACCACTCGACATTAAATTACTACTGTACAGAAGAAAATGAAGGGAAAGTTATACAACTTGACGATCCCTTACAATGCTAAAATGACTACTATTTATAGATACAAATGAGAGGATTTTCCCTCCAATATTTGTAAGTATTTTCTTTATTGCTTGTTTGATTGTATCCCTAAAGTTCTTCATGGTGACTACACCTGGGGCCATTAATTTGCAGGTGTTGGATGTTCAACTATTGACCTCTATCTGACATGCTTGGGATCCTGCAATCTGAGTGTAAAACTCTTCTTGTAAATACTTCTTTCAGATTCAGGATTGCTACTATCATAGGCACCATGAATTTTTTTTCAATGAATCACCCACTTTTATTCGGTTGATGAGCCCAATTGATGTCAATATGTGACCTTTAACCTTCTCAATAATTAGCTCATCATTTTTGGCTTACCTACCCTCCTGGGATTTTGTGCACCATTACTGATGTCTTGCAACTTGATCTTGATCCTTCTATCCTCCAAGCTAGTTGCATTACGCTTTACTCCCTACAATGTCATCTATTTGTCGAAAATTTCTTCTTGTTATTCTGCATCAAAACTCCAGAACTTCCAAGATCGGACTAGACATTTTTATAGGAAGTATTTTGAGGAAGTCCTCCCATCGAACCTTTTATATGTTGTCTCCTTATTGTAACTTTTCTTCCTTCTTTCCTTTCGAAACTTTAAAAACCTTAGACCATCGAACATTTTTCTCTCTTGCATCTTTCAAAACTTTCCTTAGGCCAAGCAGACCATCAAAAGTTTTTCCCTCCACCTTTGGTCCGATCATTTTGAAAAGTGGTGCCAATTTTATATCGAAACTTCTTTCTCGCCTTTGTTCGACATTTCATTCTCAACTTCCTAATTGCTTTACCTCCACCAATTCTATCTTGTGAAAATTTCACCTAAGGCTTTCTTCATCTGAATGTAGTGAGAACTCACTAAATATCTGGTGACTCATAGGGGATCTTCATCTTGATGAGGATAAATAACCCATAGAAAACCGTTGTCTTGTCCATTGGGCATAGAGTCAAAAGAGTCAACCTAGTTGCTCTGGTAGTGTTTCCTTTGCACTGGATTCATTGTGGAACTCTAGTTTGGGTTGAAGGTCGTTTTTTAATTATGGAATTTTGATTGCCACTTTCTCAATCCTCTATCGATCCAATGAATGCCACTACTATTATCACCCTGCTCCTTGCTTGATTTCTAATGCTTCAAAGTTTCCTTCATACAAGATTATCGAACTTCTTCGTTTGGTGAGTGTGCCTGAACTATTCTCTATCTTGTTAGACAATTTGCTCTCTTTTACTCCTTTTGCGATAATTTTTCAAGGTGACCTTCACATGGGTGAGCAAACTTAGACAAGCTTACTGACCTCTTGCCAAAATACCTTGTCCATTTTTTCTTCCTCTATTGTTCTTGGGTATTTATTTTGTTGGCATATTGTTGGTGTTATTTTAAAATCACTAGGGTATATGATCCACTACAAACCCAATTACCACAAGAGGGTGGTGCATTTTTTGAATCCACCCATCTGGTTAAGGGATGTATCCAGAGCTAGTGAGCAGATTGAAACTCTACCAATAGCAAAGCCTTTTTAGTTACCATCAAAAAGGCTTTGAGGTTCCTGCTTATGGCAGGATCTAGCTTAGCTACCATCAAAAAGGCTATAATCCTCTCTTTGTGCAGTCTGGGTGGTTAACATTGCCTTGTGGTGCATGGAGATTTAAATTTGCTAGCAACTTTTAGGGTAGGCCTTTCTTCATCAATATTATTGGCACTTTCTCAGCATCATCTACTTGATAGATGGAAGAAGTTGCAGGTCCTCTCATCTTGTTCAGTTCTATACAACAACTATGCTCAAATTTTGTAGATACCTAAAAATGTCACACTCGACCTCGTGCAACAACAATTAATGATCAATTGACAAAACACTCAAAAATACTCAATTACCTTAAAACCTAGCACTATGTCATCCTAAACCCTAGGTTGCAATAAAAATAGGGTAATCCCTCCCCTATACAATGTGTACCCTCGTCAAACCCCTTTGTGTGCTTTTCTAAACACCTACCCACCCTCCTTTTTGTAAAGCACCCACTCTCCCTCCAAAGCATTTAAGGGAAATTAATGAAAAAGGTGATTTTCCCTCTTCCCTAAGCCTTAGGTGGGCATGGCACACCCATGCCCACTTAATACGCTTAGGTGGAAGGGTCTTATCCACCACATGCCTTATTAAGAAGGCCTTCTCTCTCCTCCCTTCTTCCTGCCACCTCACCTACCCCTTCTCCTACCCAAGAAATCTATAAAGGGAGAGCTTAGTCTACGGTTTCAAGGAGGAGATTTCATGCACCGTTATGTTGCTCGACTACCGTCAAACCTATCGTCGAGCACTCTGAACATATAAACCTCCTCCCACCAAGATTTTCTTACATATTTTTATGATTGTAGATGCAAAACAAGTACTGTTGATCGTCATATTGATCTCAAACTGCATCGATGGACTCTATAGCCGAAGGATCAACCAATCAAAGCAATAAATAGGAAACATATGGATAAGTATATTTTCTCAAAAATGCATGGATAGGTGTTTTTTCCATTTTTAGGCTACCAAATCAACCTACCAAATAATCCCTTTTATCAACTTCAATTTTAGTCCAGTTTGACACTTATTTCATGTATTTTTATTCGATTTTGAGTCACCTGGTTTGTATTTACAAGTGGTTTGATTGAGACAGGCCTCTAATTGATCTAACATATTTTTGTAGGGTTACATAATTTTTGAGGTTCGACATAGCTACCAATGGCACTCATCATAAGCCCACTCCCAATCTGAGGACCTAAAGGAAGACTCCTACAATGCCACGAAGATGTTCGATGCTAGGGTCTCTCCGTATAGAGTCCCTCTTTTGTACCCTCAAGGTAGATTGTAAAAGGATTATATCAAATATATTGTATAACACCTTTTATGAAAATCAACGAAATGTGGGACGTTTTCTTTAATTTCATTTGGCAATCACATTTTTATTTTCTTGTGTTGGTTAATAGCTAACTAAAAACTTTTTGTGGTCTTGCTATGTTGTAGGTACTACAAAATCGGCATGAAGTATCCCAAAGCCCTAACACACCTCTCAAGATCAACCTCTTTTGGTTTTTACATAGTTAGCTTTTCAATTTAGTTTGTTGAAAACAAGCACCCTTTACATTTTCGTGCTGAAAACAAGCACATTTTGGATCAATCATTTTTAGTCTAATTTTCTTAAAGCAAGCATTTTCAATTTTGATTGTTGAAATCAAGCACATTGCACGCAACATTTTACATGTTATTACTTGCAATCAAGCATTTTCAAATTTCTATGCTAAAAACATGCACATTTTGATTGCCTAGAAATATATGGGTCAAAAACTTGAAAAATAGTGCTACCTAAACCTGACACAACTCCAAAACACCCCAGAAAACCACTTTTACAAGAAAACGTACAAACCCATATATTTTTTGGAAAATGTACAGACCCATGTGTTTTCATTTTTGGCACATGTGATAGAGACTATCAGAACTCAAAAAGCATCCAGAGGCTTGAAATCACAGGTAGGCATGCAAAACTCAAAATTTCACTACTTTTTGTCTAATTTCCAACTGTTTTCCAAAATCAAACAGTAGTTTAAATTTTCTTCACAAACACCACCTAGATCATTAGGTTAATTTTCAAAATGCACAATTTCTTTATAAAACGTCTTCTTTTCACTTGCTTTCTTCACAAAAGGCACCTAGATCATTAGGTCAATTTTCAAATCACACAATTTCTTAACAAAACATCTTTTTTTTCACTTGCTTTCTTCACAAAATACACCTAGATTGTTAGGTAAATTTTCAAAATCACACAATTTGCTTACAAAACATCTTCTTTTTACTTTTTTTCGTCACAAAAGGTACCTAGATTGTTAGGTCAATTTTCAAAATTGCACAATTTGCTTACAAAACATCTTCTTTTTACTTGTTTTCATCACAAAAGGCACCTAGATCATTAGGTCAACTTGCAAAGTAGCTTAAATTTTCTTTTAAAATGCACCAAAATCGCTTGGTCATTTTCAAAATAGTGTAGATTTGTTTTCAAAAAGGTAATTTCTTTTGAATATCACATTTGAAAAATGTTGTCTTCATGTCTTTTTGTTATAGCATAGTTTCATTTCTGCATTTCAATTTTTTTAAAAATAAAACACCAAAAAAAAACACACACTCACAAAAGATAAAACATTGGTTTACATTGGATTTCATCATCAATCGCAAATAGAGATCAATGGCATTGGCTCCCACTAGCAATCATTGACTCGCCCCCCAAACACCATAGTAGCCCCCATGAGTGGTTTTTTGGACTTCATCCCCGAAAAATCCCCTACTCTTGAGATTACCTCAGGGTAGGATTAGGATATATGCTCCTACTCACAAAGCTTCACATGATTAATGAGTGTGCAGTCGTCATTCTTGACTAAGCCCTTTCGAGGGTGAAGTGAAATCCTGGGTAGGTCGATAGCATGTCTTAGACAATGTCATCTTTTTTATAAGAGGAATTTTGTATCCCCCCTTCTAGTCACCTCGAACCTTCTCCCATCATAGGAAGCCCTTTGCCTATTTTTGTATCACCACTCTTTGTGTACTTTAAGTATAGTAGGAAGGGTGTGCATTAACATAACATTGTAGATTTCACTCACATACCCTGTGTTTGTAGTGGGCTTCTCATATCAAAACACATAAACTATAAAGAAAAATAGTCAAGCACAAAATTCAACATTAATCATACACACTTTGTTGTTTGTTGCTTGTTAGATTAATTTCCAAATATTATATCACGTAATGGTTGCAAACATTTTCACAAAGGTCCCAGAGACCCCCATCATTTTCAAAATGATCCCAGAGACACCCAAAACCGATTTAACAACATTATATCCACATAAAACTTGTCTATTAGAAAAACATACAGACATGTACATTTTCCCCCCAAAACATACATACATGTGTATTTTTCCAAAAATATATATGAACAAATATGTTTTCCCCAAAACCGCTTCAATTTGATAGAACCAAACCTGAAACTATTCAAACAACTAAAATTTTGGCTTTTCGCTGACAAAGCTTGCATATTTTCCAATTTCCATCCATCATGGTCTCAACACAAAACCAAGCACTTGAGCAAGAGCGCATTTCTATAAGGAATGCTACAGTGAATCCTATTTTTGAGCACCTGAGGGAAGCACCCCATCACCCCCTCAATATCTATGGCCTGGTTCACCTCAAACTTTGTTACCCCCTCTCAACATACGACCGCTACAATAATTTCCTCCAACAAATCTAGGTATAATCACCTATTGTTTCTTAGATCGAGGCACCGATCTCGGACACCTTTTCACTACCAAAATCACATGACCTCTCTATCTCTCTTTGTAAGAGAAGCCTCCACCTCACAAAATATTATTCCTAGCCACCCTCTTCTTTGGTATATGTAGATTACGATATGATGGGTGCCACCCCTAGATTCTTCATTTTTCTTCCTTCAATCCACCATTGACTAGGTCACAAGAAGCCTCTTCTTCCAAAAGTCCAACTCACATTTCTCTATCCACTAGCCTTCCCCATAAAACAAACCTAGTATTCACATACCAACCACCACCCTCTCATCAACAACAACATCAATCTATTCCTCCTTCTCAACCACCCATGCAAGATGACACCATCCCCCCTCGTCCTCAATCACAAATCCAACTCAATACATTTACTTATTTTTCCCTTGATCAAACCCTCATACATCAACAACCCCCTCTCCAACAAACCGTAATAGGATTCTTCATCACTCCACCATATTGGATGTCCACCCCTCCTACGATGTCATCTCTTGAACCACCCACCTATTTTTTATTCGAACAATCTTTAGGGTACATTTAGATACCTCAGCAACAAGGAAACATCAATCAGGTGTCCACACAACAAGGATATACTCAAATATCTCAACAACAACAACAAGCTCCTAATCAGGTACCAACTCAACAAGGGTATACTCAGATACCCTAACAACAAGGGCACATCAATCAGGTGTCCACACAACAACAAGGGTATACTCAGATACCCCAACAACAACAAGGGCACATCAATCAGGTATCCACACAACAAGGGTATACTCAGGTATCCCAACAAGTAGAGCACACTCAAGTGCCAACTCAACAAGGGTATACTCAGATACCCAAACAACAACAAGTACACAATAAGGTGCCAACTTAACGAAGGTATACTTAGATATCCCAACAACAACAACCTCATAATCATATACCAGATCAATAAGGGTATACTCATATACCCCAACAACAACAGACGCACAATCAGGTGCCAACTCAACAAGGGTATACTTCGATACCCCAACAACAACAAGCACACAACCAGGTGCCAACTCAATAGGGGTATACTCATATACCTAAACAACAAGTGCACAATTAGGTGCCAACTCAACAAGGGTATACTCATATATCCCAACAACCACATGTGCATAATTAGGTGCCAATTCTATAGGGGTATACTCAGATTCCCAACAACAATATACACACATTCAAATATCAACTCAACAAGTGTATACTCAGATACCCCAACAACAACTAGGGTATACCTAAATACCCTCACAACAAGCACACAATCAGGTGTCGACTCAACAAAATATATACACAGGTGCCTCAACAACAACAAATGCATGCTACTAAAATGTATATACAAGGATAACCACATCAATAGATATACACGCAAGCATCCCCCAACAAGTGTTCATCCAAGGGCTACCTCAACAAGGGTATACCCAAATACACTTTCAATAGGTACCTAACAAAGCATCATTCAATCACACAAACAATCAACAAGTGCTCAACAACGATTGGTATGTACAAACACCTCAAAAAAACATGCACATTCAAGTGCCTACACAAACACAGCATTTTGAAGGGTCCGCTCAAACATATTATCAAGAATCCATTCCTGTGGTCAACCAAGCACAACATCAAAAATTGAACACAAGATAGAATCAAAATCAAGTCACATATAATCCAAACCCACCTTCCAACTACCACACTCCCTACCACAACTACCCTGAATGCTCATTGATGGATGCCCGAGTTGGTTCAAATCCGATAATGTCAGCTATGCTGCATATGATAATGGTTATGCAAAAATAAATTAAACAAATGTGTTCAACTGGCTATGGGTATAACAAACCCACTTATAGCAATTTGTGCTTCGAACCTATTCATCCCTCTATTCACATGCCACCATACCCCTCCAAGTTCGACCATAAATTTGACAAATTTAGAAGGACCCTCGGAAGCATTTGAGCAACTATTGATTTTCTTGCTATTGCATCAACGACTATGATGCTTTAATTCTCAAAACCTTCCCATAGTACCTTAGGGAAATTCCCTTCAATTGGCATGATAACTTGCCAATACATAGTCTATACACATTCAAATAGCTTTCTAATGCCTTCTTGGAAAATTTTACGCTCAACATAAAGAACAGAACATCATTGCCAAACCTATATAGCCTACAATAGTTTGGTGATGATCCCATTAATGATTATATTACGTAATGACGAGGAATTATTAATGACCTATCTTTCCTCATTCCCCAAGATGAATTGGTCAAGGTATTTTCTAAGAGCTGCATCAAGTCCATATCAGGTAACATGCAAATGTAGTAGCATAACTCCTTCAAGGAAGCTACTACTCATACAAAGCTTATTGAAGAAGTTAAAATCCAAAATGGGAAAGCTCCATAAGAAACTTGAATACACCCTCAATGGATCCAACAAAGGTAATCCTAATCGGTGCCAACCCAAGCCTCCTCAAACCAACAATCTAGTGTTCAATGCGATAGCTACATCCCCCAATCAAAATGCCCCTTTGCAACAATAGGGTTATCAACACCCTGGGCATGCAATTCCCCCACCTTTACCTCCTCGATAACGTACCTTCCAATGTCTTGTTGATTGTCCATCCTGCACGTGGACTATAATGAACCTCAAAATCCAACCATTCCTATAGATTTTTTTTTTGTAACTCATAAAGTTAAGTTTGTAATCAAGGGGGCACATAAGGATGAATTTCCATGTAAGTTTCAAGGCTGCACTTCACAAGAGACAACGTGGTCAATGTCTATCACTTGTGGATAGGATTAGCCAACTTCCTTTTTAAGACCTACAAGTTTATACCTCCATGGTAAAAGGATGTCTTCATATGATCACCCTATATTTTTTTCATTCTTCCCAAATGTATAAAGTCTTGACCATAGCGTTTTGGGATTATCCCATCTTAGTCCAACCAAGAATAGGAACGTCATTTTCCCCTACTAAATTAAGTCCACCTTAAACTAGTCTCAACCTGTCCTATAGACTACAAATTTTGCATTCCTTTCCCTCAGGCTAATGGATCCGTGCCTAGAAGGGGGATGGGTCATTTGAAGTCTACACCTTGGTGTGAGGGGTATCTAGTGATATTCCTCGTTTGGTGATAGTTGGATGGATCTAGGGTTCACCAAGAAGTGTTTTAAGACCACTTCTAAGTCTAGCCAAGGTGTATGTTTGATGTGTTCTTTCAGTTTACAAACACCTATGTTTAGGCCAAATGCAACTAGAAATTGAACTATATGCAATTTTACTTTCCTTGAAATAGCACACAACAAGCAAAATTATTCTAAACTAAATGCATTGCAATTTCATTTTTTGTATTTTCTTATATTTTCAAAATAACCTACGGATAAACAGATATGGAATAGACAGAAAATAAATATATGGAATTGAAACATATATGATTGAGCACCTACTTGAACTAGATGATTGAGCAAAGCGAATTCGTGGTTGGTCTTGTGAATTCACGGTTGTAAGAAAATTTGCGGCTGATGGCATGAATTCGTAAAAATCTTGTAATCAATCACACAAAAATATTGGAAAATACAATCAACATTTGGGGATTTGATTAAGCCATTGTGTGATGGATCTTAGCAACGCGATAGCCAAATCCCATTCGTTTATTTAATAAACTGTGCATAAAAATATGGAAAATGTAAATCTACTTGTAAATAGATGAAAAAATTAAATGAAACAATGAAGAAACTAGTGTTGTAAAATGTAAGATGGTCAAAATGTAATGTGCAAATGAAATAATGGATCTGGAAGCAAAGATTTACCCCCAAGCCTGCAACTGTGTGAATTCATAGCTGGAAAGCAAATTCATAGTTGGCAAGTCGAATTCATGCTATTTGTAAATTTATAAAATATGTTAAATACAAAATGCAAGTGCAAAAAATAAAATTATGAAGTTAAGATAGTTGAAAAAAAACTTGCTCATAGTGGAAGTATTGTTGATTTGATCGTTGATGGTCGAAAGTAGCAATGGTGGCAAGATAAATTCAAGCAGAAGTGAAGCGAGCTCTAAGATTGCTCTATAATCAGCAAAAAACCTGCTCTAGTCACTCAACCTGCAACAAAGTGGTCAATCCTCAAATCTCTCACAATAATTCACAAGTCTTTACCAAGTTCTCCAATTTAGCATTAATTTGCTCAAATGACCATTACCTCAATTGGAAGGTAGACTGCTAATTTTAAAGGCTTTGATTAACGTGAGATAACTTAGAGATGCATTATTTAGGAGGCAGTTTGGGTTTGTTAGGCAAATTGGAAAAATTTCCAATTTGGGCAAATTCATAGGTAGGAATCGTTATCGTGAATCGCGGAAGGTGCGGGATTCAACCAATTTTGGATTGAATCGCAATGACATTCGGGCGGTTTGCGAGTTTACTATTTCAGCGAATTTACGGGTCAATTTTGGCACCCACAAATTTGCTAAAAATGGAGAAAAAATACATGGTGGTTAGCAAACGGTTTCGGTGCCACGAGAAAAAAGGTGTGCTAATGAGGGGTGATATTATGTGCGTTAGGGGGGTTAGGAAATTATGACATGAGTCGAAATCCCTTGTCTACATTTTTCCCCCTCTTGGGAAAATTAATGAGCACTAAATGCATCAAAGAAAGATGTAGGCGCTTGAGAAAAAATGACGACAAGCTAACATGGGCAAAAAAGGATGGGCGATTTTGGACGAAGGTTAGGGTGTTTTGCTTAAATTTTTATTTTCCATAAAATAATTATTAATTTTCTCATCAGGGTGATCCCTCAAGTTTCATGAGGAATTCCACATTCCTAATGAAACTCAAAAAGGGTAATGGAAAAGGAAATTGAAAAATGGAAAAAAAAATGTGGGTGGGTTAAAATGGGGGGATGGGGTAAAACCCTAATTTATGTTTTCTACTCGATTTCCTGGTTTAGGGCTTTGGAGAAAATGGGGCATCCGACTCACATGGCATATTATATGTGAACAGGCAGTGACGGAGTCGAACCGAGGATCCGGGTAAACATGAATTTGTCTTTTTAACTGGTTTTTATCTTTTGTTTGCAATTCTAGTTGGATTTATCTAAAAAATCTAAAGTTTTTCTTCTTCTTTTTTGTGCACGACCATCAAGGTAAGTTTGTGATTGCATGACGAATTTGCAACCCATGAATTCACCTCGCTAGGGTTTCGTGAGGTGCGTTCGACGTAGCAGATTCACGGTTGGTGACGTGAATTCATGAAAAAACTATGAATTCATGGAGAACCCATGAATTCGCTCTTATTGCTTGTTATTTTGCAATTCGATCTTAGTTTTTTATGATTATGATGGACTAATGATGTGTAATGTTGATATTTTTTATTATAGTATGGTACTCTCAAGAATTGAGAGTGGCATTGTAGATATTTCACAAATTAAGTGAAGGCTCTCGATGGTGCAGAGAGAGACTTGATGCAGTGGGTTGGGCTCTTGGATGTGGTAGATATGCCCAAAGTGGATGCAGGATCAGCTCTCTTAACAACACTGGCAAAGAGATGGTATCCGAAATCATCCATATTTTGGTTGCCTATGAGAGAGATGATCATGATCTTGGAGGATGTATGGAGAATTCTTCATATTCCTATCAGAGGTAAGATAGTGTATCAGTATCTAGTATAGGCACAAGCCTTAGAGCAGTTGATTGAATATTTAACCTTTCCAATAAAACCAAGTGACATTAGTGTGGAGTGCAAGGTAGAGAAAAATGGTATCTCTACACTGATAGTGGTGCCGAGTGGGATTGTTGTCAGGCTACTAGCCTGTCATATGAGCAGGCGATATCTACTATGGGTTTTTACTGGGGTAGTGGTCAAGATGAGGAAGATCGAGATGTAGTTTGCATGGGGTCCATTTGTATTATACGACTTGTACAAGACATTATACAATATCGTGTACAAGCAACATAGTCGCATTGTACTCACTACCCTGCTTCAGGTATGAAGTTAGGAACATATAGCAATGAGGAGGTTCAACAGGTTGTTTGAGTGAGGTATAGATGTACAACACCCAACTACAAATTGATGGTCATCCTTGAGAGGAGGGAGAGGGCTAGGAGATGGGTTAGTTGTAGTTAGGAAGGTGATAAATGACCTGCATCCTTGGCGGATCACATCGAGACCTTGGAAGATGTATCCATATTGGGATGAGGACAATATAGAGTTGGCTCGGGTATGATGGATTTGATGGCTATAGTTAGGGAATGGAGAGGTATAGCTATACCATTTTGATCGAGTACAGAGGCATTTTGAACTGGTGTAAGATGTACCAAATTTAGGTGACATCTGGTTTCAACGGTTGATGAGATATTCACCAGCTATGGGTGGTGACCCTAACATCGTACAATTTAGAGAGCCTGATGAGGATGACACCATATTGGTGAGCTCTAGGGAGGATGATGTAGGGGTGGAGGGTGGATACCAACAATGGTATCAAAATATTAGACCTCAAAGGATTACTCCTCGTTAGTAGTGACAACCATGACTAGATATAGGTCATCAGATACAACTAGCAGTCCAAGTGGTAGCTCGATAGAGAGAGGCAATGAGATATAAATAGTTAGAGGTGCCTAGGTCGAGACATGAGAGGGTGACTATACCTAGAGCCATAGGGGGTACCAAGACCTAGAGAGGGTGAGGATGCACTCGGATCCAACCATAGGGACGTAGTTGGTTCCTTATAGGATGAGGTGAGTGGATCAGGATAGGATGCACCGATACAGGATGATGTGCCTCAGTAGCGATCAGGTTAAGTAGAGATAGATGAGATGGATACAGTTTATGTTGAAGGAGAGAGATATGGAGGGGATCACCAACAATTTGTAGAGCTGGAGGTGGAGGTAGCTACCCTGAGGGCACAACTAGCAGTGCATAATATGCATATTGAGACTCAAGTAGGGCATATTTAGTTACTTGAGACCTAGTTATCGTAGGTACGTTCCTAGCTATAGTAACAAACGAGGGTTGTGCCCTCTTCAATTAGGCCAACCATTCTACTAGTAGTAGTATGCAAAATTATCTTTAGGATCAGCTACTAAGGGCCACTCGATGAGAGCTTTTCTATCAGGATTTATACTACCAGGTAGTTCCAAAGGGATAGAGGGTGTTTTTACCAATGGGGATCATGTCTCGGAGTCATACATGGTCAAGCTCATGGACAGTGACTCATTCTATGAATATACGTCCACCAGGACCACCACTAGATATGGGAGAGGGCCAGAGATCTAGGGGTTAGAGGATGGCATGTTAGATTTTAATTTTTGTGGGATGCTCTATCAATGACTGAGTATGCCAATATTTTTTTACTGTGGCATACCAGTTCGATATTATGTATATGAGACTATCAAGATATATATACCATATTGCTTTTTGTATTTTTGTATTTATTTTGTATTTTGTGGATGTTTTTATTATTTTTGTTGTTTTATTATTGATGCATGATGATGTATGATGATGCTTATAATGCATTCTTATCAATCTAGTCAAATGTGGTTTGTGAAAATATGATATGTGGAAATAAACGAAGATGAATGAAAAGAAGTGAGAGGCAATGTGCAAAGGATGATCAAAATGTGTTGATTGACATGTTCTTACAACATCAAGTTTCAGGTTATAACCTGTGAGGATGTTGTTGAGTGATATTTTTGTCTGTTTACAAGAATATACTCACAGTTAGGATTCTTCCCAGATATCCTCTCTTGCAAGGAAATATTTGTGATTTCCCCAAGGTTATGTTTAATGTGTTAATTTGCTTGCAATGCTTAGTGAAAAATGTGAAATGCCAAAAGTTAGTTGGATACCTCAATGTTGCATATGCCTATTAACAAGGGGTCTATTTTGGTTGATTTGATTTGCAATGATTTTATTGTTCATGGAATTTATGAGAAAATGTCAAATATTTACTTTGAAATAACAATCTTTGAAATTTAATAAATATTTGATTTTAACCTTTGAAATTTTGATTTTAATTGATTTTATCTCAAATTGTTAATCAAATTTTATCTCAAATTGTTAATATTTGCATGAAAATAATCAAAATGAAATGATTAAATCTAAACTTTGCAATGTAAACTTTAAATTATCATATTAATTATTCACTTTAATGAAAATTTGAAATTTATTGAAATTTCAATTTTACATAAAATGAAATTAAACGATTATTTGCAATCTAAATGCATTCTCCCCAATAATCATGGAAATTTGGTAGGGGCCTAATCAAATATTATTAAATTTATTATGATAACCCTTCCTTTTGTGTGCCTTATCCCACAATAAAACTAAATCAACAATCCTATAGGCTTTGATCTTGTCTCTCTTATCAAACCACCTTTTAACAACACCCTGATGCTTACTAAAGTATTGTAGGATATCTTCCCTCTTTTAATTTAGACTCATTTAGTGAGTAAGTCTTGCCTATATTTTATCATTAGTTTCAAGATAATTTTTCATAAACTGAAGAGTGTAATTTCAAGTTAACAGGAAAAATGGGATCTTGACCATAAACTAAATGATAAGGAGAAGCTCCTATGGACCCTTTTTATCTAGTTCTATCCATCCACAAAGCATATTTCAACTTGTTATGCCAATCTCTAGGATTCATTTCCAACAATTTCTTAATGATTGACAATAAGTTCTTATTAGTAGATTTTGCTAAATCATTACCTTATGGGTAATAATTTGAAGAAAACTTTATGCTTACCTTATTGTCGTATGCCCATTCTATAAACTGAAGTGAAGTGAAAGAAAAACCATTATCACAAACAATAGAATATGGTATACCAAATCTAGTAACAATGTGTCCTAAAAATTGAATAACCACTTTAAAGGTACAATTTTTAGTGGGAATGGCTTCAGTCCATCTAGTACAATAATCTATGGTGGTTAAAATGTATTTGTGGCCAAGTGAAGAGTTTGGGTTTATAACTCCTATGAAATCTAAACCCCATTGTGCAAATGGTCTAGCCTCAAATATAGGTTGTAAAGATATGGAGGCATTTTATTCTCTATTGGCGGTAATCTGACATGTATGGCAAGAGGAAACATGGGCATGGCCATCTTTGAAAATTTGGGGCCAATAGTAACCAGATATCAAAATTTGGTATGATGTGGCATTAGTCGATCCATACCCAGTCCCATACTTACCATGAAAATCCTTAATAATTTGCATAGACTCATCCTTACTCAAACATCTAAGGAAAATTCCTTCATGATTTCTTTTGTATAACACACCAGCTTTAATCATAAAATTAGAACTTTTTAATCAAAGTGCTCTTCTTTGTGTGGCATTGAAGTGATCAGGATACTTACCATTCAACAAAAAATACACAATGTCATTATACCATTCATCAGTGGTGATGCTTTCTGCAGTGTATTGTTGACACACGATTTGAGGATCAATTTCAGCTAGAGACTTTGTCAAACCTTGTCCTCTAACAAGCTTCATTGGGTGGATCTCCAAATTGAACTCCTGCAAGGTAGCCATCCATTTGCCTCTCCTTTCTCCCAATTCGTTCTACATCAACATTGTTTTGACAACTGGGTCAGGTACTATTGCAAAAATTCTACTGTGCAAAATGTAATGTCTAATCTTCTTCATAGTTTTGAAAAGAGCATATACCTATTTATCTAGAATAGTGTATTTCAATTATGAATATTTTAGTGGTGAACTCAAGAAAGCAATAGGATTTTCTAAATTATCTTCGTTCTTTTGAGTTAATACACTAGCAAAAGAATGCTCAAAAGCAAATGAATAAATATAGAAAGGCTTTTTGTAATTAGGACTCACAAGCACAAGTGCAGAAGATATTACATTTTTAACATCCTAAAAAGTTGTTTTAGCTTCACTAGTCCAATTAATGTTAGCATCCTTTTTCAACATATCATTCAATGGTTTGACAATTTCAGCAAATCCTGAAATGAATTTCCTGACAAAATTGATTTTCCCAAAAAATGATCTTAATTCTTTCTTGCTACTAGGAAGAGGGATTTTTTGGATAGCTTCTATTCTTTCAAGATCTATGGAAATTCCATATTTTGAGATGACATGGCCTAAAATTTTACCTTCAGTTACTCCAAAAATGCATTTCTTGGGATTTAGTGAAATGCCATGCTCTCTGCATTTTTGAAGAACTTTCCTCAAATCACTAATGTGGTCAGATCTGTTCTTTGAGAAAATAGGAATATCATCAACATAAATAACTATGCATTTACCTATCAAATCTCTAAATGCATAATCCATAGCTCTCTGAAATGTGGCACTTGCATTTAATAAACCAAAAGGTATTCTTCTATAAGCAAAGGTACCCCACTTTGTGGTAAAAGCAGTTTTTATTCTATCTTTTGGGTCAATAAGAATTTGGTTATATCCATAATAACCATCAAGAAAAGACATCATCTCATAACCATTAACCATTTGAAAAATATGATCAATGGAAGGCAAAGGATAGTTATCTTTTTGTGAGGCCTTATTGAGATTCCTAAAATCAATACACAAATGGATTTCACCTATTTTCTTCCTAACTGGTATAATGTTTGCTACCCATGTAAAGTGTCTGATTGGAAAAATAATCTTAGCATCTAACAATTTCTTAACCTCTTTTTGTATAAGAGGCTCTAGCAATGGGTTAACTGGTCTTTGTTTTTGTCTAAATGGTTTTGAATCTGGATTTAAAGGAATAGTATGTGTTATGATGTTTTCATTATAAGTCTTTAAATCCTCATAAATCCATGCTATTACATCTACATAGTCTTTCAAAGCCTGAATAATTCCTTCATGTTCATGATGAGTGCAAGCTTTTCCTATGAGAACATTATGTGGGTCCTTACTAATCCCAAGATCAATAGAATTATAAGCATCTTTTGGGAGTGAGATTTTATTACAACTTTTGCTTTTATAGTCAATGTCAAAAAGCTTCTCAAGAGAAACAATACCTTTTGGAATAGCATTGACTTTCCTTGTTACCTCATGATCCTCGTTTTCATCTTCTTGCAATCTCTCATCCTCATCGATCACCTAATTTTCAAAAATACCTGAATTAGTTACAAAATTGAAAATGTGTCTATCACTTTTAAATACCTATAAATTTTTCACATTGTCTAGTATAGAAGGACAGGGTATCAACTCAATTGAAAAATTCTTTAGCCTCCTATTATCAATAGGCTTAAGAGTACCTGCTGCGATAGCTAAAGAATCAACAATTCAATTGTTCTTCCTAGATATCAATGAAATATTGAAAGCATGGAATTCATCAATCAAATCCCTAACTCTATTTTTGTAATGAATTAGCCTTTTATCATGACATGTGTATTGGCCTTTCACCTATTTGAAAACCAATTCTGAATCTCCTAGCACTTTCAAACATTTAATATTTTTCTTTAAGGCTAACTACAAACCGAATATTAAAGCCTCATATTCTACAATATTACAAGTGCAAGGAAACTGTAATCTATAAGCTGCCAGAGATGAATTACCTTTAGGACTAATTAATTCAAAACTAGCACCACTACCTTGTTTAGATTTAGATCCATCAAATTTAAGCATCCAAACAAGATTTTCATCAGTCAATTGGATTAATAGATGGTATTTTATTCTTAGATTCACCTACATCCAATTTTATTTCCAAAGTGTAAACACCTAACTCAGACTCATTGTAAAGGATTTCATTGGTTTTGTTATATTAAGTAATCAAATCCTTGAGTCTAGGTTCTTTTTCAATTTTAATTTGGTTAGCAACACCCTTCCATGGTAACCACATATGTGAAAAATCAGTGGCCATATATCCATTTAAGTTCCTAGACCAATCTCTGCTCAACAACATTCCATACCTATCAGGTATATCTACAACATGTATATCAATATATTATTGTATCCTAGGCTCTAAGGCTAACTGTATGTGAATATTCTTAAGCATTCCAACCACATTCACTTCAGATTTATCCAATTGCACAACTATTATGTTAGAAGGGATGGGTTTCAAACCCAATTTTTGACAAACAATGTAAGGCATGACATTACCTGATGCTCCTGAATCAACAAGGCAATTGTGCAAATTACTTCCTGCAATTCTTATGGTCAAGAGAAAAGGAGGAGCTTCTCCTTTGTCCCTTCGTGAGGCAAATTGTGCATCCATGGCTTTCTGAGGTTGACTTTTACTTTGATCACTGAAAGCCTGCATCAAAAATTCTTGTTGATTAGTCAATTTAGCAACATCAAATAAAGAAATATTCGCTTTTGTTTTCTTTAAATCCTCCACAATATTATATGCAAAAAAAATTCATGTGGTGGTTGAGGCATATCAACTTTATATGGAGGCATGGGATTGTTACTAGCTTGTGTGTCAAGAGGAATGATGGTGTCATTTGGTGGAGTAGAAGAAGTAAATGGAGCTTTAGTCTTACTCCTAAGCTTGTAATTATGATTTCCTTTTTTAAACTATCTGAAAGCTTGAACTTCTTCTTCTATAGACCCATCATACCCTTCTTCATCTTCTTCAGTTGATTCAAATGTTTCAACTACTAGTGTTGATTCTTTCCCTTTGCTAGTACTAGCCTATTGGGAAGGATCTTCATCTGAAACTATTTCCATGTTATCCATCTCTTTTTGTAGAATATCTAGGGTTGTTTTGAATTTAGGGCACTCATTCTCACTATGTTGTGTCATAGAATGTACCCTACACCAATTGTTTAAATCCAAATCTAAAATATTAACAATAGTGATGGTTTGATTGGAACTGGTGGTAGCATTGTTCTAATTAACAATGGGATTAGGTACTCCTCCATTGTTCGGATGAGTATTCCATTGTTTTCTCTGAAAACTAAAATTTCTATTTTGATGAGAATTTTGAGGTAATTGTTTTTGCATTTGAACCATGTCACTACTGAGTTTTTGGAAAACCCTCTATAGGTAGTTTACCTAAGAATTAGGTTCATTATTTTATCCTATAGTAGTTTGATTGGTTGTGTTACTTGTAGTGGCAGTGGGATTTTGAAAATTTGGTAAACTTTAATTTTGGACAACCTGTGGAAATGTTGTGTTATTTTGATGAAATATTGATGCATTTGGAGTGGGTGTTGTATTAAATAATGTAGGCATGTTAGTATTTGTTTTAACTATTTTATGAGTGGTGAATTAGTTTTCTAAATATTGTGGTGTGGTAGGATAAGTGGGTGTGGTAGGTGGATTGTATGGTAAATTGAAGTTATTGAATGGCATGGAATTCAAAATTGGTATTTGTTGAGACAAAGCTTGATTGATCATAGGCACTTGATTATAAGCACCTGGTTGTCCTATGGAAGGCAATTATCCTATCCCAAAACCTTGTGGCATCAATTGTTGTTCTACAATCAAAGCCTCACTATATGCCATGGGAAGTGTAGTGATTTGAGGAGTTCTCCTTACAAACATAGATGTTAAAGGGTCCAATGCCCTAAAGTACATATGTATGGTAGTAGCTACCTGAAGAGTATAAAGAGCAACTAACCTACTATATAATTTATGAAAACGAGTATTGAACAATATCAAAGGTTCATTAGGCTCTCTCTTGGTTGACGTAAACTGGTGATAAATTACATCAGGATCTATGAGTAGCCTAAATTTATTCACGAAATTTATTTCCAACTCGTCCTAAGACGTTATGGAATTTGCAGGTAAACTAATGTACCAATCATATGCCATTTCATCTAAAGTAAGTGGAAATATTTTGCAAGCAACATCCTCATGTTCAACTTGCAATCTAATCAAGATATCCTTGTAAGATTGAATATGTTCTTCAACAATCTTTATTCCATCATGTTTACATTTAGGTGAATACCTTTCTATATTTTTGGGAATATCATGGCCTACTCTAGCAATGTTTAAAGGACTGTTATGAGATCCTAATAAAGCTGCAATTCTTGCCATTGGAATCACTAATGGGGGAACAAATGGGATGATGGGTAGATATGAAATGCTATTGGGTGAAATAACAATTTTCTAACTCTTAGACCTTCTGATCCTCTTTGTAGGAGAAATACTATGAAAATAGTATCTTCAGAAGCCTTAGATCTTGTGATTATGATTTTCGTTTCTAGTTTTAATAGTGAAAGCAACAAGTTTTTAATGTCTTGAAATGAAAAGACTTCTAATTTCCAAATATTTAACTGAAAAACCATCATGTTCATTAATTATAAAGCATCAATTAAACCATAACAATAAGGAATATTTTCAAATTTGTAAACGATTAGAATCAATGCATAATAAATTAGAGAATTTACAACAATAAATGTGAACGTCTTAAAAAGAACTTTGTAAATAAAATCAATTACCTTCAAGTGAGCCCTCCTTCTGCACCAATTTTGTTGAGTGATATTTTTCTCCAATCATAAGAATATACTCATAGTCAGGATTCTGCCCGGATATCCTCTCTTGCAAGAAAATATTTGTGATTTCCCCAAGGTTCTGTTTAATGTGTTAATTTGCTTGCAATGCTTAGTAAAAAATATGAAATGCCAAAAGTTAGTTGGATACCTCAGTGTTGCATATGCCTGTTAACAAGGGGCCTATTTTGGTTGATTTGATTTGCAATGATTTTGTTGTTCATGGAATTTATGAGAAAATGTGAAATTATTGATCAAATATTTACTTTGAAATAACAACCTTTGAAATTTAATAAATATTTGATTTTAACCTTTGAAAATTTGATTTTAATTGATTTTATCTCAAATTGTTAATCAAATTTTATCTCAAATTGTTAATCAAATTTTATCTCAAATTGTTAATATTTGCATGAGAATAAACAAAATAAAATGATTAAATCTAAACTTTGCAATGTAAATGAAGAACACAAGCTTATACAGAGAGGGAGGGTGAACTGTATAGGATAAAACTTTTTACTTTACTTTTCAAAAGCAATATTATCAATTGCAATAATGTAACAATGAACAAATCATAACACACATGCGAGATAAAGTTTTAATGTGGTTCACCCAATGTGGGCTACATCCATAGAGAAATATTTCTTATAAACTTTCTCAACAATTTTTTGGGAACCAATTCCCTATTACAATGTTTATGGGCACCCACCCAATGGAGACACCAATGCCCTATGCTCAAGTTCATGGACCTCTATCCATAGGAGACACCAATATCCTCTACTCTAATTTTCTTACAAAACCTACTAAACTCTTCTCACAACTCTGCTCAAACCTACTCACAACTCTACTCAAACCTGCTCACAACTCTGCTCAAATCTGCTCATAATATTGCTCAAATCTGCTCACAAAAACTTGCTCATAAACCTACTTAAATTTGCTCATAAAACTTGCTTAAATCTGCTCATAAAACCTGCTCATCAACTTTCTCATAAACCTGCTCAAATCTGCTCATAACATTTCCAATTCTTGCATACAAACAATGCTCAAAACCAAACATGAACAATATACAAATTTACTTCACAAATCTGATCTATAATTCTTGCACTTTCATTTCAGATTCACTCAAAGCAATGCACAACTTTGTTCTCAAACCCTAGCACATATATTTCCAATTTCATTCATCACTTATGCACATCAAGTCAATCCTTATATCTCCACCATATGATATCAAAAATATTTTCCTTAAATAAAACCACCTTGAGAAAGGAATCAAATCACCATACCTCTAAGGCTGCCTTGATGATAATCTTCTATGTGTATTGACCTCTCAAAACATGTCTTAAAATAATTTCCCTTTCTTTTGCTACTTGAAAAACAAGTTAGCAAATCTCCTTTTCAAATCATCCACATTAAAACCCTTCTCAAAATATGTGCACAATAAGGCTTGAAAATAATACTTTATAACTTCCCCATTTTTTTTAGTCTCACAAAATAAAGCTTGTAATAATGACTAAACCCTCAAATTTATTTTCTAAGATGTGCCAAAAATACAAACAATAATAATCACAAATACAACTTATTTCTCTTTTCTAGAACATGCAAAATTACAAATAACAATAATCATAAATACACCTTATCTCTCCTCTCTAAATATGCAATATCACAACTTTCAAATAATACCCAAATCAGCTTATGTCTATTTACCTCATGCAAACATTAAAATATCAAATAATCCTTATTACACCTTATGACCCCCTTTAAATCAAATTCAAAACAAAATATTTTATCCCATTTATATTCACCATTTACAACGAACGATTTCCCTTTATCAATTTATTTTAATCAAAAAAATATTCATACCTTTCACCAAGTGCACAATTTTCCTTTCCTGCCTTGCAAAATAGTGCTCGCAAAATTTGACATTGCAACCTCCTACTCCACGGTGCCCTAGCACTAGCTAGGTGTCCATCTGGGCTACCCCAGTTGGTAGTCACCTTCACGCAACACGAAAACTTGATGTTTTTCCCTTTCGATCAAAATATTTTCTCCTCGTTGCCAAGCAAAAGAGGATCTACCGAATTCAATCCTACAACCTCCTTGCTCCCAGCGCCTTAGCGCTAGCTCAGTGACCAACTGGGCTAGCCACCTAGTTGAGATAAAAACTACAACACTTCACCTTTATACTAAGATCGTTGTTTCACCAAAAATCGTGTCCACTCCCTTTTGTAATTCACAGATTTTAGCGCACGAGGAGAAATCAAATTTTCGCTCAAAAACTTGGTCTACCAATAAATTTTGGTGATATATTTATATCCTTTAGCCTTCCTTTGCTCTAAATTATTTTTGGTGCCTTGTCTTTTTAAACCTTCTTGATATTATAATAATTTAAATCTAAAGATTTAAATATTTTTTTGCCTTAAAACCTTTGTCCTCCATTTAAAACTTTTGCTTCAAGCACTCAAAAATATTTTCCTTATAATATTTAAATATTACAATCCTTTTCTTTTAAACCTTAGCTTTGTCTTCTCTTTTAAACCTTTCCTTTCCTTTTGCTTTGTCTTCTCTTTTAAACCTTTCCTTTTCTTTTAAACCTTTGGCGTGCCTTCTCTTTTAAACCTTGAATATTTTTGCCTTGAATACCATGCAACCTTTTGACATCAATGACAACTCAATATGCTCAATATTTCCAACAATAAAACTTTAAATTATCATATTAATTATTCACTTTAATGATATTTTAAAATTTATTGAAATTTCAATTTTACATAAAATGAAATTAAACGATTATTTGAAAACTATGCAAAGTAAAACTTCAAATTTTCATCAAAAAATATAAATTTACGTAAAAATAAAAATTTTATTTTAATTTTTTAAACTTACATATTTCTTTTTAGGGTTTTGATTTTTATTTGATGAAACTTACAAAAAAAGGCCAGGGTTAGAAAAATAAACTGAAATAAAACTGTGTAGAACATAATGGAACAAAAATAGAGAAAGATTATTATAATAAAAATTCTTAACCCTAAATCTACAGAACTGATTCTCTGAAAATTTAAACCTAATCTAATTTGATATGAATTCACACAATCAAAACTAGATTAAGTGCAATATTCTAAGGAAATAAATAATATATTAAATTAATTAGAAAGGCTACCATCCACATGCATAAACCTCACTAAAGAAATCAATATATTAAAGTTTTAAAAAATATTCAATAAAACTTTATTTCAGAAAACCTTGCACTCTGCAGTTACAATGGTGAAACCTTCAAATGCAGCAATTCGGAGAAATCTTCTTTAAAAAATGATATTCAACTTTTATTTCCTCCAAAAATATTTTGACCCTTTTTCATGAGTCTCAATGGCTTATTTATAATTAGAAAATTTCAGTTTGTTCAGTTTCGTGACAGGTTTCGCAACTTTTCTTCAATAAGAATTCGGTATCCTTTAATATGATTTTGTTTTTTATGTTTATTATACTCTATTTGCATTTTTATTTCCTCTACTAATGTTTCTTTGTAAATTCATATTGCTCCACGAGGAAGTCACCCTTCACCAATTACATCTGAGGATTGCGGCTAAAGATTTTGAGGTGACTTTTTCAAGGCTCTTCGTT
Organism: Wollemia nobilis; assembly: GCA_028583015.1. Classification (NCBI taxonomy): domain Eukaryota; kingdom Viridiplantae; phylum Streptophyta; class Pinopsida; order Araucariales; family Araucariaceae; genus Wollemia; species Wollemia nobilis. The sequence continues at coordinate 5,368,622 of JAQPPZ010000103.1, forward strand.
CATCTCAGAGACTAGAATTCCAAGAGCGATGCACACCTCTATAGGATTTTCCGTCATGCTACCAGATACGTCATACTCTCAGCATCCGGCTAAAATATAAAAAGCTACATTTTTTTGTTTTCTAGGTTAAGTTCTTTTCTACTTCATGTAGAGGAAGCTCAATTTTCCATGTCTATTTCATACCGTTTTGCTCAGGCTTCCCATCCCATTCCCACTAAAGCCTTATCCCAAAACCAAAATTATAGAGGTAAATGCAATCCACAGTTCAAAAAAAAGTCGACAACTTTTGGTCCGATGCATCTATTTGCTGTCAAAGCTAAACTCACTGTGACTGATACCTTTGAAGGTTTAATATATCCAACTACTTTTTATCTTCACAACCTTCATAGTCCCAACACAATATAGTATATCAATATGATCGGTAATGCTATCAGCATGCCAAATATAACTCCAGTGCTTAGCATATCTGAATGTACATTGTACTCTTTTGCAAAGACAAAGGGAACAATACCCTGAGGAAGAGCTGCATGTACAATGGCCACGTCAAGTACGACTCCTCTCAACCTAATAGTAATAGAGGTTGTTGCAATTAGAGCTAGTCCTATAAGAAATCTAATGGCCATCGCAAAGGCTACAACAGAATTCCCACATGCTATTATCCTCGATTGCAAAGCCATAAATAGACCTAGAATAAACATTATCATACCCATACCATCATCAAACATAATTATGATCGATCCTTTTACGATTTTTGGTATCTCATGGTGGAACTTGAAAGGTATTATGCCCAGATAAGGCCTATAAGACTGGAATAAGTATTGCAATTATGAATGAGTTTTCTCCAAACCATAATGAGAATAAGCCTAGTCATGACACTTTTTGGAGGTATTTTTTTAGGCTTAATCATCGTGGTTTTTTGGGATGTAGCTCTGTCATGGAGCTTGGTCCAAATTTCAAAATACTAGGTCCTTTCTTGTCCAATGGAATGGCTTCATCCCTGTTACCAAAGCTAAAATTTTCTCGGTAGTCTTCAAATCCTTGTTGATTGTGTCGTGGTTCTAATTAGCCATGCTTACGCAGATCGTCGTCAACATCTCTATGAAGCAAATTCCTCTCGATACAACATTTGAATTCAAAACTTATTGCGTGCATAGAGCTACCCACTGTGTTTTTTTTCACTGCAAAATGCTTTATAGTACTTTTTGAAACGGTAATTGGTGAACAAAATTTCATCAGACGTAAACTATAATGCTCGCCTTTCAATCACTTGTAATATTTTTATCTCTGGTGTGCACGCTCATCAACGAGAATTTTTGTTCCATAAATCTCCCCTTCGCCTATTCACGCCTTTCCTTTATCAAGTATTTCACAAAATTGTTGTGGGTTTAGTTCCACATGCGTTTGAAGACGATGCTAATGACCATGGTATTTGTGCCCCACGTTGACCATATTCCTTGGAAACTATGCTACTATATTGGAAACTGTGTCCTTGTGTTGATCGTACTCATGTGCTACATTGGTAGGTCGACATACTTTTGCCTCAAAAATCGAGCCACCATTCCTTTTTGTAACCTACAAACGTAAACATTAATATGAGCAAAATTAATTCAAAATTTATGAACCTAAACCATAATTAAAAAAAATGAATTACCTTCGGGTGAAATACAAAATACCTTCGAGTGAGTATAAAATAGAAAAAAAAAAGATGAATGCAATTCTATTTTATTTATTTTTCATTTTTTATTTTTTTATTTTTATTTTTTATTAATGCATAGGTAAGAATGACTTGTTACAAAATATTGAACTAAGATTATATAACACAAAAGAGCCACTAGATAGATCTTAGGAGAATGAACAATGTGGTACACGAAATGAGATGACTTTATTTGTGAAAACATGATGTCAATCGCATGAGAACAACAAGATCAAACACAAAATATCCATTGCTAAGACCATATAAAATCAAAAAATCACTTAATGCAAATAAAAAAAAAAATTATTAATCCTCAAAATTTTAAGTGGGTCCCCAAATTGGGGTAAGTTATGCAATGGCAACAACAGATGTGTGCTTGTGTATGACCAAAATGGAGGTTACCCCTCTCGATGGTCATGAAGTGAATCCTGTGTGAGGTGATTTGTTATGCTTGAGTCGAAGGTATGAAACCCAATAGAAAAATGATCAAAGTTGATGGTCAAAATGATGGTTTGAAGAAGATGAATGAGAAATGGTCAAAATGACTAGTCATGAAAGATGCAATTTTCCCTATGGGAGGATTTTACTAGGCATCAGAATCCTCGGTTAAATGGAATGCATATGGGTAAATCCTAACCAGGTATCATCCCATGCCATAGTCATGAAATCTCTATGCAACTATATGATCAAGCAATCATGTATGAGCAAGCAAGATATGTACAATATGTCAAGCAATCGTGCAATGTGATGAAGCAATCATGAAAATATATTATGTAAAAAGTGGATGGATGTGAGATGCAAAACTAATTAGTGATTTGGCACCAATTATCTATGACAATGGTCATACATGTCCAAGGAAGATATTATGACATTAGCCAATCATGGTTCATCAAGAATATTGGTTGTCCTTGTAATGAGATCAAGTCTATCAAGAACCTATGTGTGATTCATGAATTCATTTCCCATATTGAGCTTGATTATGATGCAAATATATCAAGAACCAATGTGTGTGCTTTTTGAAGTTCATTTACCAATTTTGAGCAAGGTAATGACATAAGCCAATTAGGAACCATTATGTGTGCAAATGATGAATTCATTTACCAATCTTGAGCAAGTCCAAAGTAAACCAGTCATGAAGAGAACTAAAAAGTTATCTTATCATTATATGCAGTCAGAGGTCTCTTCTAGAGAGGTGTGTCACCACGCATGAGCATAGTCCAATGGTAGGGTCTCCAAGCTTTGGGGAATCAGATTCTCAACCACTCAAATCGATTCCTAATGAGAATTATACCCTATCCTTACAACTTGGAGGCTCATTATTATTATGTATTTATAAAGAGAGTTAGAGCTTTGGGGAATCAAATTCTCAACCACTCGAATCGAGTCATGATGAGAATTTTATCCTATCCTTATTACTCACTCTATTATTGTATGATTTTGTAAGAAAAAATAGAGATTTGGGGAATCATATTCTCAACCACTCAAATTGAGTCTTGATGAGACCTTTACCCTATCCTTACTACTCACTCTTTTCGTTTTTGTAAAATTTTGCAAATATGTATTTCATTTTCATTTGGACTATATGCATAATGGGACAAGCAATAAAATTGTTTGCTTAACGATTCAATCCAATCATGGTGTCACCCTTCCTTGACACAAGATTTTATTAATTAAATATGACATGTGTTTGGTTCAAACAAGTGGTAAAGTCAGTTTCCAAAACTCAAAACTTTCTTAATGAGCATTGGTGTTTTGGTTCAAGAGATATTTTTGTCAATCTTCAAGCATCAAAATTTTGTTAGAATATGAATCATGTGATTGGTTCAAGATGGACTCTTGATCAATCAAAGAAAATAGGAATACCGATGAACAATATGGCCTATGTTTAAAATTTTGATGGATAAGTATGACCATATATCGCATATATCGAGCTAATCAAATGCAATATGTAAGCTATGAAATGCATAATTATGACTATGTAATGCAATATAGAAGCAATGATTATATGTGATCGGTTATGTATAATATGAATGAAATGTATAGGCGAATGAAAACAACTCCTCCAAAAGACCAAAGAAAAATGATAAGTGCTAAACACGCTATGGGTGTAATGCTCGCTAATGGTCAAAGAAAAGCAGAGATATACCGTTGGGATGTATGCTCGTAAATGGTTGAATGGAGGTTGCCCCTCGCTCATGACCATGAAGCTATCCAATATGGGATGCTGGGAATGATATTGCCAAAGTGAATACTACTCAATAGGGGTGTGCACCAAAGTATATGAACAAAGCCAATGGAGAAAAGCAAGAACTACATCCCTTGCCTTGGGGAGATGTAATTAATAAATTTAAATTTTCAAGGTCAAGGGATGTAAAATGGTATGAGCTAATGCAATGATGGAAATGCAAACTAGATAAAAATGCAACACCATGCACAACTTTTTTTTAATTTGATTTTTGTATTTTTGTTTTGATTTTTTTATTTTTTATTTACATGGTGGGATTGGTAATATATACAAGACGATTTATACAAGACGTTCTATGTACACTATACAAGAGTGATCCATGCATACTATTCCCTAAGGTGGATTCAAAACCAAAGGAGGTTTCAAACAAAGAAGTTCCTTTGTAGCTTTTTCTTTAGCAGCCATTGCACAAAAATCTTCACATTCTCGAACAAAACCATTTTTCGTAACAAAATGAGGGGTGATCCCTAATTTTACCAGATTTTTATAGGATAGTGAAGTAGAGTCATCTTGAGAAGCAAAATATTTAGCATCAAAATGTGTGAAGCTTATCATATTATAAAACAAAATTTCAGAGGGATAAGAAGTTCCATCATCTTCTTCAATCGAGTCCATAAAAGGATGCTCAGGTGTAGATGAAGATAGAGCATGGATAGAAGGTGATGATGATGGCGGTTAGGATAGAATGGATAATCAGGTAGCTCCACCATTGCATAATACTCAAATGATTGGGGGTCACCACAAATGGTGATAATTTTATTCTTGAATTTAAACTTCAAGCATTGATGAAGAGTGGAAGTCCTCATCTCATGAATCCAAGGGCATCCAAGCAGCATATTATAAGATGCAGGGCAAGACACCACATAAAACAAGGTTTCTAAGACCTTGGATCCTACCTCAAGGAGAATAACTATAATGCCCCAAGCTTCTTGGGACTCATTATTGAAATTTTTTATGATGATATCAAGTTCTATGAGATCTTCCTCCTTTAATCTAAGTTTTTTCAAGACTTGATGAGTGCATATATTAAAGGAGAAACCATTATCTACTAAGACTCTCTTGATAAATGTTTCTCCAATAACTCATGTGATGTAAAGAGACGAATATTATTGTAGGTTTGAGGAAGGAATCTCATCATAGAACAAAATATGATTAATCCCAAGAGAATTTACAGCATTAACCATGTCTCTAGGGAAAATATCTTATACTAGTTGTGTAGGAGGTTGATTGTTTGTTGGAGGATCATGGTCAGGAGTAATTTGAGAGTCCTCTATAACAAGATGACTTGCATCAATCAAGTCCTTAATCACATGTTTCAACCTCTTACATGATTTTTTCATGTGCCCATCCACTCTATGATACTCACAATGTTGTTCGGGCTTATACCAATTAGTCATGGTATCTGGTTGTCTTATGGGAGGCAACTCAATCATGTTTTCTAATATTTTCTTTAGGATTATAGACAATGGTAGATTGAGCTTGGTGAAGTTACGTGGTGAAGGTTTTTCAGGAACCTTGAACACCACTTTCCTCAAGGTATTAGCAATAGCAGGATTTAACGACTGATTACTTGTTTTTTCATAATTGTAGGTGTAATGATAGTAGGCAGACTATGAAGTATGATGTGGGTGCATGGTAGGATTGGAAAATAAGTATTTGCTTGTTGAAATGGATGTGTCGTGTTGAAAGAAGAATGATAAAATAATTGTAATTGCAATAATGATGGAGAATAATATGAAATGGAGAATTATCGAAGAATAATTTAAGTGGAGAAAGATGATATATGAGGAAGTTGTGATAAAGATGATGTTGAGTATGGATGAAATTATTGAGGGAGTTGACTATAACCAATCAATTCAATTTGTGGAATTTTCCCAACATTGTCGATCGAGGAAGTAACATAGATAGGTTTGTATTGTATTGGGTCATCTGCAAGACCCACAGTCTCTTTACCATGTCTGAAAATGATAGTCATGTTTTTTAAAAGTAAGAAAAGAATCACTCAAACAAAATATCACTCAAAAGTTTTTTGTTATTTCATCGACTAGTTTCTTCTTAATGTGGTCTTTGATTTAGTGAAAAATAAAGATGAATGATGACAAGAAAGATGTCCCTTCTAGCCAAAATCCTCTCTCCAAGTTATTCCAAAGTGGTATAATATTAATTGCCTAGTTTTTCCAAGAGTAAGAGGTGTACACCACTTAATAACCAACTTAGCAAGTTGAGGGGTTCAACCTCAAACCCTCACCAAAACTTGGCACCACCTGATACCAAGGGTAGGATGGAACTAGGATGAGGTTAGTACAGACCGCAAAAGAAAAACCATAAGGGAAGAAAGTGAAAATAAGATAAGTGTGAAAAGAATAATATTTTAGACCCTTAAGCATGAAATTCACGTCGGGTTCATCAAAGAATGTAGGCTAAAAAATTTGTACCCCTTTCCCCCAGGCTAATGGATTTGTGCCTAGAAGGGGATGGGCCATTTGAAATCTACACCTCAATGTGAGGGGTTTCTGGTGATATACCTCCTTTGGTGATAGTTGGATGGATCTAGGGTTCACCAAGAAGTGTTTTAAGACCACTTCTAAGTCTAGCCAAGGCATATGTTTGATTTGTTCCTTTAGTTTACAAACATCTATGTTTAGGCAAAATGCAACTAGAAACTAAACTATAATGTGAGGGGTATCTGGTGATATACCTCCTTTGGTGATAGTTGGATGGATCTAAGTTTCGCCAATAAGTGTTTTAAAACCACTTCTAAGTCTAGCCAAGGCATATGTTTGTTGTGTTCCTTTAGTTTATAAACATCTATGTTTAGGCCAAATTCAACTAGAAACTAAATTATATGCAATTTTACTTTCCTTGAAAAAAGCACACAACAAGCAAAATTATTCAAAACTAAATGCATTGCAATTTCATTTTTTTGGTATTTTCTTATGTTTTTCAAAATGACTTACAGATAAACAAATATGGAACATATAGAAAATAAAGATATGGAATTGAAACAAATTTTATTGAGCACTTACTTGAACCAAACGACTGAGCAGAGAAAATTCGTGATTGCTCTTCCGAATTTACGGTTGTAAGCAAATTTGCGGCTGATGGCACGAATTCACAAAATTCCTACAATCAATCACACAAAAATATTGGAAATTACAATCAACATTTGGGGATTTGATTAAGCCATTGTGTGATGGATCTTAGTAGCACGGTAGTCAAATCCCCTTGGTCTCTTTAATAAACCATGCATAAAAAGATGGAAATTGTAAATCTACTTGTAAATAGATGAAAAACTAAAATAAAACGGCGAAACAATACAGAAATCGATGTTTTAAAATGCAATATGGTCAAAATATAATGTGCAAATGAAATAATAGATTTGGAAGAAAATATTTATCCCTAGGCTTGTAAATGTGCAAACTCATAGCTGGAAAGTGAATTCGGCAAGTCAAATTTGTGCTATCTGCGAATTCGTAAAAATGTGTTAAATGCAAAATGCAGGTGTAAAAAATGAAATGATGAAGTCAAGATAATTGTAAAATAACTTGCTCACAATGGAGGTATTGCTGATTTTATCGTTGATGGTCAAAAGTAGCGATGGTGGTAAGGTAAATCCAAGCAACAGTGAAGCGAGCTCCAAGATTTTTCTCCAATCAACAAAAAACCTGCTCTAGTCACTCAACCTGCAACAAAGTCATCAGTACTCAAATTTCTCACAACAATTCACAAGTCTTTTCCAATTTTTCCAATTCAGCATTAATTTGCTCAAATGACAATTAGCCTCAATTGGGAAGTAGACTACTAATTTTAAAGGCTTTGATCAACGTGAGATAACTAGGAGATGTGTTATTCGGGGGGCAGTTTGGGTTTTGCTAGGAAAATTAGAAAAGTTCCCAATTTGGGCAAATCCACGGGTAGGAATCGTTACTGCGAATTCGCAGAAGGTGCCGGATTCGACCAATTTTGAACTAAATCGCAACGACATCTAGGCCAATTTTGGCACTCACAAATTCGCTAAAAATTGAGAAAAAAATACATGGTGGTTAGCAAATGGTTTTGGTGGCACAAGGAAAAATGTGGGCTAATGAGGGGTGAGATTACGTGCGTTAGGGGGGTTAGGGAATTATGACATGAGTCAAAATTCCTTGTCTATATTTTGCCCATCTTTGGCGTATTTATGAGCACTAAATACATCAAAGAAATATGTAGACACTTGAGCAAAAATAATGACAAGTTGACATGGGAAAAAAAAGATGGGCAGTTTTGGACAGAAGGTTAGGGTGTTTTGCTTAAATTTTTATTTTTTTGCATGTAAATTGATGCATAAAATAATTATTAATTTTCTCATCAAGGTGATCCCTCGAGTTTCATGAGGAATTCTACATTCCTAATGAAACTCGAAAAGAGTGATGGAAAAGGAAATTTAAAAATGGAAAAAAATGTGGGTGGGTTAAAATAGGGGGTGGGGTAAAACCCTAATTTATTTTACTACGTGATTTCCTGGTTTAGAGCTCTGGAGAAAATGGGCTTCCAAATCACATGGTATATTATGTGCAAATGGGCAGCTATGACGTCAAATCAAGGATTTGGGTAAAAATGAATTTGTCATTTTAACTTATTTTTATCTTTTGTTTACAGTTTCAGTTGGATTTATCAAGAAAATCTAAGAGTTTTTTCTTTTCCTTTTCATGCACGATCTTCAAGGCAAATTCGTTGCTGCGCAACAAATTCACAACCTATGAATTTGCCTCGCTAGTATTTTGCAAGTGCGTTCAACACAATGGATTTGCGACTGGTGGCATGAATTCACAAAAAAATTGCGAATTCATGGAGAACCCACGAATTCACTCTAATTGCTTGTTATTTTATAATTTGATCTTGTTTTTGGTTTTTTTTATGATTATGATGGACTAATGATGTGTAATGTTGATTTTTTATTGTAGTATGGTACTCTCGAGAATCGAGAGTGGCGTTGCAAATATTTTGCAGATCAAGTGAGGGCTCTCGATGGCGTAGAGAGAGACTTGATGTAGTCGATTGGGTTCCTGGATGTGGCAAAGATGCCAAGAGTGTGTGCAGACACGACTCTCTTAACAACATTGGCAGAGATATGGTATCTGAAATCATCCACATTTTGGTTACCTATGAGAGGGATGACCATGACCTCGAAGGATGTATGGTGAATTCTCTGGATTCCTATCAGAGGGCAGATAGTGTATCAATCTCTAGTATAAGTACAGGCCTTAGAGCGATTGATCGAAGATCCAAACTTTCTTATCGAATCGAGCAACATTAGGTGGAGAATATGGTAGAGATAAATGGTATCTCTACACTGACAGTGATGTTGAGTGGGATTATTATCAGGCTACTAGCCTATCATATGAGTAGGCAACATCTACTATGGGTTCTTGTTGGGGTTATGGTCGAGATGAGGGAGATTAAGATGCAATTTGTATGGGGCTCGTTTGTATTATATTTCTTCTACAGGACATTATACAATATCGTGTATAAGAAACACATCTACATTATCCTCACTACCCTACTTCAGGTATGGAGTTGGGAACATATAGCAATGAGGAGGTTTGATGGGTTATCACGATGAGGTATAGAGTACAACACCCAACTACTTTTCGATGGGCACCCTCGAGGTGAGGGAGAGGGCTAGGAAGTGGGTTAGTCATAGCTAGGCAAGTGATAGATGACTTGCATCCTCGGTGGATCACATGGACACCCTAGTAGATGTATCCATATTGGGATGAGGACAATATAGAGTTGTCTTAGGTGCGATGGATTCGATGGCTGCAGTTGGAGAAGGGGGTTGTGGAGCTATACCATTTTGATTGGGTACAAAGGCAATTTTTATTGGTGCAAGGCATACTAGATTTAGGCGACATCTAGTTTTAATGGGTGATGAGAGATTCACCAATTATGGCATTACACAGTTTAGAGAGTCTTATGAGGATGATCCCCTATTGGTGAGCCCTAGGGAGGATGATGTAGGGGTGGAGGGTGGATACCAGCAATGGTATAGAGATCTTAGACCTCAAAGGATTACTCCTCGCCAGTAGTGACCACCATGACTAGAGATAGGTCATCATATATAACTAGCAGTCTAGGTGGTAGCTTGGTAGAGAGAGGCGGTGATATCTCAACGGGAAGAGGTGCCTAGATCGATGCAGCAGATGGTGATTAGACCTAGAGCCATAGGAAGGTACCAAGACGTAGAGAGGACGAGGATGCACCACTATCTAATATGAAGCTCCATACACTATCTATTATCTGTCATATGATCTATTACACACTATCTGATATGAAGCTCCATGTTGATGAGCATTTGGATAGAGTTATTTTCCTACATAATTTTATTGCATCAAGAGAAACTATATGCTTTTGAAGTAATATTTTTGCCCAATCCTTTCCTTGATCTCAGAATAATCTCCACCCAAGCTTTGCCCCTAAGACCAAACTCATAAGTCTACAATTCCACAAGCTTGCTCCTCCAATATTATTTCCTTTACAAACCATATCCTACTTACAAAGAGGAAAACTAATTTTTTCCTTGCATCCTTTCCAAAGAAAGGCTCATTTATGGTGTTATGCTTACTGAAACATTGAAAGTGACATTATAAAAATAGTGATGGATTGTAATGTCATATTTGTGACTTGTAGCCTTTTAGTCATGGTTAAGAACTTACATTTTCAACCTACCAAACAAGCTTTCATTTTATCCAAACAAGAGACCAAAAGCTCCTTTTCATTTCCTTTATGAGAAAAAGGAATACCTAAGGTTGATAAAAAATAATAATTTTAAACTCTAAAGTTTCTAGAACAATTCGTTGCAAATCTAGGACGATGTTAATGAAAAATATCCTAGATTTTTTAGTATTAACCAACTATATAGTAGCCTTCTCATAGCATGATAATATTGATTTAAACACCATGGCCTTACTGACTGAATTATGGCCCAAAAGAAAAGCATCATAAACAAACTGGAGATGAGATTATCAAGAGATCATTTTTTTGCAACCTAAATACATCAAATTTTGACTTCCATTTTTTCCTTTGAGAAAGCTCTCCCTAATGCCTCCACAATAATAATGAATAGAAAAGGAAGATAGTGGATCACCTTAGTGTACTCCACAAGATGACTTAAGGTAACCAACAAGAGAACCATTGATCAAGATAAACTATTTTGTAGTGTTATAACGTTTAATCCATTTCAGACGAACTGTAATCAAACCCAAACTTCTTGAGAATATTATGTAGAAAACTTTAAGAAACCCTAACATATGCTTTGTTCATATCTATTTTCATAAGGAAACTTAGTTTTTTTATAGATTGAAGAGAATGTATGGCCTCCTATGCAATTATTATACCATCAAGAATTTGTTTACTACAAACAAGACCACATTGTTCCTTTGAGATAACACAATCTAGATTGCCTTTCAACATGTTTGCCATATTTGTTTAAAATGCCTTATAAATCATATTACAAAGACTTATCTCATAAAAATTATCAAAATATTTTGTCTCCTTTTTCTTGGGACCAATATAATAAAAGTGACTTTGATCTCACTTACTGTAGCCTTCCTTTTCTAGGCCTCTTCAACCACATATAATATATCTCTAATAAATTCCAAAATTTATGAAAGAAAATTGTAGGAAATTCATCAAGGCCAAGTGCCTTGTTAAGATGGAAAGAGAAAACTGCTTCATGTAGCTCCTCCATAGATATCTTCTTCACCAAACTTTCATTTTTTCCTTATGTGATAATTAATGGAATATTTTGTAAAAGTTTATCTTGTGCCTCCTTATCTTGCCCAGTCCTAACAAAATATTTTAAAAACAATTAATTGCTTTCTTCCTTATGTCTTCTTCTTCCTTAATATTTCTTCCATCTAAAGTTAATTGTTTTTTATGTAACAAAATATTGTTTTTGTTGTATCATGAATTTTTTTTGTATTTCTATCTCATTCCTTAGTCATTTCTCCCTAGATTTTTTTAACCAATATGACTCCAATTTCTATGCATTATAATAATCCTAAAGTAATTGTTTTTCTTTCATCTAAGAATCTTAATCCATTCCATTGATTTCTATTACCACTTGTGAATATTTTAGTCTAGATTTAATTTCTTCTTTTCATTAAAAATGTTATCAAATATTTTGCATTCCAAATTTTCATTTGCTCCTTTGAATATTTCATCGTTTGAACAAACCTGTACATATATGATCCTTCAAAATTTGCTTCATCCTAGCATAACATAACCATTTGGAAGAAATTGAGGTCTTGGAGACACATATATTGGAAGCAAAATAGCTTTGGATGATCATTATTGGGTAAATCATGTCAAAAGAATGGGTTTGTGATCCGATCCTACTTGTAATAAAATATCTAAAATACTCTATACTCTATGTTGGATAATAAGAATCTATCCAATCTTTCTGCTATGTGAGTTTGCCCAACGCATTTATTATACCATGTATATTGTAAACTTGAAGGAATGACATCCCAAAGACCATTTGAATTGACAAATGAAGCAAACTCTCGCATTGATTTAGACCGTCCTAAAGTACTACCCTTATTTCCCAAAGGAGATATAAAAACATTGAAATCACCCCCAAGAACCCAAAGATCACAATTATGAATCATTATTGTGTTTGACAAAAATATTCTAAGATCTTTCCAACATCTTTCTTGAGGAGTAACTTTAGTTGAAGCATATACTTTATAACCCCAACTTTGATGTTTTCTTATATCTTGCAAAATATTCCAACAACCGTTACTTTTTGTTTCTAACAATTACCCATCCCATTTGTGTTTTTCTTATATTGTTGCAGCATCTCCTAAATCTTTTATTGAAGAAACTATTAGATAATCACCCATTTACAAGTGTCTTTAAAAGCAACCTTACATTCCTTACTACATAATTTTATTTCTTGTATTAAAATAAACTCAAGACTATAAAAACCTATTAGTTCCTTAATAACTTTTTTTTTAGGGGTCGTATTCATACCCCTAATATTCCATGATATCATTTTTATAATCATCATTTTGTACTTTTATTAGTGGGATTAGTCTTACTTGTCATTAACACCTATGATATTTTTATTTAGCTTCCCAAGTTGATATCCCTTTCAATTTCTTTTTCTCTTTGTGCATGCTTTAATGGCCTTCCTCTCCATTTTACATTCCCATTAAAACTACTATCTTCATCAATCTCTTCATAGCGAGACTTATTTTCTAAAGATTTTTATTACCCTAAAGAATATAAAATGCAAGTAATATTCTTAGAAACACTCTCTTCTTTATGTTACCCCAAAAACCCTAAAGTGCACAATTGGTCCTCCATAGTCATTACTTTCTTATGCTTTCCTTGGATATCCTCCATATGTTTTTCTTTGTTGTGTTCCTCGTGAAACCTTAAAATGTAATGGATGCATCCTAATACTACTTTCATTTCTATTGCAAAGAGAAGATTTTATGCTACTTGAAAAAAATAAAGATGATTTACTTGGATTAACTTTGACCTTCTTCACCTCATTCACTATATAATTTGCCTCTCCATCTTCCTTTGCAACTTCAACTTCTTTTATATTTGAACTTGATGTGCATTGTATTTCGTGATCCCTTGTGTCATGTTTTTCTTCTAATGGTTGATTTGAGTGAACTATAATAGCCTTTGCCATGTGATGATGTAGAGGGGTTTTTATGTCACTTTTTTAGGAGTGGAAAATCTTTGATCTAGCTTCATCTATGATAACATTTCCTTGTTTCATATTGAAGTTTGCCTCATACCCAAAATTTTCCATCTCTTTCTCCATCATTTTCACTTTGCAATCTCTTGCCATATGTTTGATTTCATGACATTTGCAACATCAAAATGCAATGTTTTCATAATTCAATTGTTGATCCTATTCTCTTAATTTAGATCTAATCATAATGGATTGTTGTAAAGGTTTTAAAATATCAATTACAACATATACTCGAGTGTATATATTCTTTAGTAATTGGTCCCTCTTATTTCTCGCCTAGAGTATTGCCAATATTTTTCAAAACCTCCTTATTAATGAGTTGATAAGTTAGTCCAAAAAGCCTAATTCACATTAGATGGTATTTAGTAGAGAGATTTTATTTCTTAATAAAAATGATTTCAAGGACAAATGGTGGAAACATAAAAATTTGAAAAAGATGATCAATATATTTGATATAAAAGGAATTATGGATATATTTGATAAAAAGACCAGATGGGTATAGATTAGTTGATCTATATCAAATGTAAATGCTTTGTTATTTTGATGGGAGTGGTCCCCAATAGAAGCAGAATAGCTTATTAAAAAAAATATTTATCAAAATAATGATATAATACAATAAATAAATGTTGATATACTAATATACTAATGTTGTAATTCTACTATGTGGTTTGTTAAAGTACCATTTTAACATGGTCATGACGTAATTGGATGAGAGACTCTTCAATCTCATATAATCAATAAAAAAAAACGGTTGATATATAAACTAATATATCATAAAGACTCTTCAAGATGGTTATAGATTAAATGATCTAAATCAAATGTAAATGTTTTGTTATTTTGATAATAGTTTTCCCTAATAGAAGCCATATACAGCTTATTAAAAAATATATTTATAAAAAATTTGATATACTACCCAATAAATAGAGTGATTGTTCAAAAAATTGCATAACTTAAAACACCTTAAAATCGTTTAAGTCTTAGGTCCATTGTCTTTAGTTTTTGAGGAGAGATTTACAAGCAAATAAAAAGCATATCAATGGGTTCTCCACTTTTCTTGGTCATAGCTTAAATTTGCATAAAAGACTTCACAAGGCCTTTGGACATATACTCCAATCACATATGTCTTCTTTCCAAAAAAAAATTGCATGAATCAGAGAAATCATATACTCTTTGGCCCATCACGATACTCTTTTTTAAGACAATTCACAATTTACTATGAATTTGAAAGGATAAATTACCCTAAAAAATCATCTATAGCTTATGGACTTTAGCTATAGATTTTATGAAAAAATGACATACACAAACTTGTACCTACAATAAACTTGCACCGCTGTGCTTCTCATAAATAGAGGATGCTAAATTCTCATAAATAGGGGATGCTAAAAACTAACAACAACAGCTTCTAAAAATAGGGGATTCAAAATAACTTGCACTGCTATGCTTCTTATAAATAGAGGATGCTAAAAATTCTAACAACAAAAGCTTTTAAAAATAGGAGATTCAAAAAGTGATAGGTTTTCAAGGCATTTAAAAGAGCTATCTAAATACTTGGACAAAATCAACATTGCCTTTATTCTAGTGAACATTCAGTTGGAAAAAGTAACACAAAAAGCAGCAGCTACAACCAAAGTTTACAAGGATTGATACACTAACATGTAGCTCATTTTGTGGATTTTATTTCTATACCAAAATCCTTTTCAACCCTTCACAACATAATCACCTAATATATCACTTATTTGTTTACATTGTTTCTCTTCATTGCCAAGTTTACAACAGCAAATCTTTTACTAAACTCAAACTTCAGAATCATAGCTGTAAATTAGTTTTTTTATTAACATTTTATTAATTCGTCTGCTAAACTCACTACGTAATAATTTCAAAAGCCTACTTTTAAGACTCGCCTTTATATTTTGTTTTAAACATTTTTAAATTTCTCTGAACAATTATGATTGTAATATTTAATAACATTCAAACCTAAACCACCACCTTTCTAGAACTGAAAAATCTATGGATTAAAGCTCGTACCCCTTTATTTGCTAGCTTCTCAATCTCGGAACATTTCCGTAACCTGGATGCCATATGAAAAAAACAATTCTTTGAGTCCTCGTATTTTACACCAACCATTCATGCCAGGTGACTATTATTGTTCAACTATTATTTTACAGCGACAAACCAATCATAGCCAACCTCAAAGATATTTTTTGTTTAAATACCTTAAACTACTAGTATATTCTATTTTATACCAACAGATCAATCCCGGCCACCCAACACAATAATTTTTCTGTTATTTTTTAGTTTTTTTTTCACATTTTTGTTTATTCTTCTCGGCTTCACCATTCCTGGTTCTTATGTTTACACCAAAGCAGCAGCTTTTATCATCGTGGCCCGCTGAAATAATATTTTTTTTGGTATATACTTATGTACATAAGTCTGTTCATACTTGCTAATTCAAACCCAAATGCCAAAATCAAATGAAAGGATTTTAACTCTCAACTTCAATATTAATAAGGTTCCGTTTGATGGTATTCATTAAAAAATATAAGAAGCTCAAGCCAAAGAACTTGTTAAAAACATGCCATTTGCATTGATGCACTTCTATGCCCAGATATTACAGAGGTCCCACCATACAACAAAATACAAGTTGCCAACAATATGATACAATCAACAACCATATACACAGTCCCATTCATGTCTGCATATTGGCTAATCAGTAAATGCTGCTGTGTTGTGTTAAGCTGCTCTAATTTTCGTCTGTATTGCTACAAGTTTCTGTTTAAGACGAATTTTTAGTTTACAAAAAGAGGTGATCGTTGTAATATGGGAAGAGACAAAGGGGCTATCTAGATGAAGCGCATGAAGTAACAGACAACTCAACGAGAAACGATTAAAAGCCGAAATGGATAAAGATTTACAAGTGCCACACTCGTGCAAGGGAATCCGGGTTCAAAACCAAGAACAGCCCTCGGTTGAGACTGAGGGTAATTGTTAAAGAACCGTAAATCTTGTGCTACAGAATAATTAATCAAGACACATATTTAAAATTATGATACATTCGTGACTATTCATATGCATCCATTACACAATCAAGATTTACCGCTTACGAAACATAGAATACAAAGTTCCAGTCTTAATTTTCCTTGTAAAAGAGCGTTACACCCAAAAGCACAACCATAGTAAAAATTTATATTAGTGCTTTAGACTGGAGCTCAAGCCAGTGAGGCAGATCCTTGGAAAAGATTACAACAACGAAACATCACATTCAAGTAACATAAAAATACCACAGAGCAGAGCTGAAATCATAGCAGCAATAATCAGAAGAGCAACACTACTAAATCTTCTACCATGCAGCCTTATAAAAGGAACTCCAATCCGGAAATTTGTAGTTAACTGCCAATTGCTTTAATATAAAACATTCCATACTACCAGTGAGTTTATTCTACTAGTAATAGTCCATTCTGCAGTTATTCCTCACAATTTTAAAAAATATTTACCTTCACAGAATCTCTTCTAAATAAGATGCTGACAGTTAAAAGCCACGCTTCTCTAGATTGGACTACTTAATAATTTTTTTGTCTTCTTTTTTACAAAAGATTGGTTGTACAAAACGTAAATAGCTCAAGTCATCTCCGCGTTCTATGATATCCACAAAGCTATAATAGCAATCTTTTCACTCTCAGCTCTCTTATTAGCAAGAGAAAGAAAGAAAACATTAATAATATATTTGAATATATCTGTCCTTAAAAAACTTCAATGTCAAATATGTCCATGCATAGAAACACTCGTGTCAATAATATTTTGATCCATTCTCTTTTTTTCTAATTGGCAAACTCATTCTACAGAAACATTCAATTGCCATCAAGTTCTATCCTTGAAAGAGAGAAAATGACAATTAACAAGGTCTCACATATCACAACAAACCCAATGATCAGCGCCTTGAGAATGCAAAGAGGACAAGCCATCAGACTGACTAAGAGCATCATATCAATTCTGACACAAAATTTATTCTCACTTCCAACAAGTCATCCTCGTATTCTAATCTTTGTAGATTTGGAAAGGCCAGACCAAGTATCCAACAAATAGTGCGCTATACAAAATATAATCCTCCAAACTCTCAACAAAAAAGATGATGCACAGAATCAGTTAGCAGTAAAACATAACTCTCTTAACATTTTCTTTTATAGCTGGCAACGGACGAACAGCAGCTGCAGTCGATGTACGTGTACTCCGTGCAGCTGAACCACTAGCCACACTTTTACCAGGAAGTCCACTATGGAAGGATCCACTGTCTGATGTTTCTGGTTCCATGTAAAAACGTGCTCGAAATGCAGCCAAATGTGCATAAAATGCTGGAGGAACTGCATAATATGATTTGAAGCAACATAAATGATTTGCTGTAACTTAGTAGAAATATTGAAAGCAAAACTATATTGCACTGTAACAACTTACCAATAGAAACAGATCGTGTACATCGTGCATATCTGAAACAAAACATCCAATAATCTTAGTCAACTGGAGAAAGAATGTGTCAAAAAGAAAACAGGATTATGACATATAAAAGTTAACAGAAATAAATGTCTGATATTTTTTTTTTCCTGGCAATACAACATTATAAACGAAAAAAAAAGATATCCGTCAATGGAGTGCTCAAAGGATCCCACTTAAAAGATAATCAAAGAGGAAATACAAATCAGCCACACAAGACTAGAAAATAATCTTTGCATGCACATAATGCACTGACAAATACAAATCAGCCACACAAGACTAGAAAATAATCTTTGCATGCACATAATGCACTGACAATTACAAATCAGCCACACAAGACCAGAAAATAATCTTTGCATGGACATAATGCACTGACAAAATTCCTGCAACGACTGGTACCATCGATCATGTCAAAAATAATATCCACTCGTCAAAAGGAGAACTGACACACCAAGCCTTGCAATTTATGTATATGTGACAGGTGGCAACAAAAGGCAAATGCACCGTTTTAGGAGTATAATACGAGGCTTAATATAATCAGTCTATCAATTCCACTGTCAAATTCACACAGAATCTGGTTCATGCTAGCAGTCCTTTGTTTTGGATCGATTTTGAAGTAGTCCACACGGGATTCAAGAAAATAAATAATGACAAGAATAAGCGGAACATATACTCTAGGAATATATAAATAAACCAGCAAATGAAACCTACATTACAAAATGTCCATGAAGTATCTAAATGTTTGTGGCAAAAAATAATCTTACTAAATCACCAAGCCTTGCAATTTATGTATATGTGACAGGTGGCAACAAAAGGCAAATCCACCGTTTTATGAGTATAATACGAGGCTTAATATAATCAGTCTATCAATTCCACTGTCAAATTCACACAGAATCTGGTTCATGCTAGCAGTCCTTTGTTTTGGATCGATTTTGAAGTAGTCCACACGGGATTCAAGAAAATAAATAATGACAAGAATAAGCAGAACATATACTCTAGGAATATATAAATAAACCAGCAAATGAAACCTACATTACAAAATGTCCATGAAGTATCTAAATGTTTGTGGCAAAAAATAATCTTACTAAATCTTTTTCCCTAGCTTTGTGTATTTCATTTAACAACAAGAAAAGCAGAACTATCTAAATGTCAGTGACAAAAAAATCTTGCTAATCATTTTTCCTTGCTTTGTGTATTTCATTTAACAATAACAAGAGACTTTACAATAATACTAATTTCGTTGTAAAATTTGCAAAGATATTATTCCATGCACCTTCGTTGTCGTTCCAGAACTTACTCGGAGACAGCCGAGAACAGATTGCAAAAATCTAACTCATCTCACTATTTTTATGAAGGAATGGTAAAAAATATATTTTCATGGATCTTATTCCATACACCTACCTTAGACTATCAATGATGCAGGGTTTATTTAAGAAAATAGCAGAATATGACTTCAAAAATCTGAATAAGAATTTCCTACAAGGAGAACTACTAAATATAGCCTCCAATACTCGTTCCCCTTCTTGACAACCTTGACAACAAGCTGTGAGCCAGGGATTTGTTGTCATCCCCAACATGAAGTGCCATAATGGTATGATTGCAAGGCTGTCTTTGCTGGCTTCCAAAAGACACATCAATCACACAAGAAAAAGATGAAGTCTACAGACTTTTTTCTTTTCTTAGTCCTTTCCCCTCTGGTATGCAGGCTGTGAGACCATCAAACAGATATAACTGTTGATGGGTAGTCATATGTTTTTCAATAAACAGAACCTCCTTTGGGATGGAAAGGATTCATATGATTTTGTTTCAAGGTTTCAATTGCCTAATCAACCACACCTTAGTGCCCTACATACATTGAGAGTGCTGAGATACATCATCACATAAACCTTTCTGCTTGAAGAGAGCAACATACAGCCCAATACTCTTCAGTGCAGATCTTCTGCTCAAATAGTGCCAAAGAGAACATAATCAGTAGTTGTTAGTTAAATTATTTATACTCTTAAAGAAATTGCCATGGAGAACTACTACCCACTTCTCAAGAAGCTTGACTTCTCGTCTATGAAGATTGACCGACATGTTCCTAGAGGGGATAACATTTGCTGCCTCTTTTCTTACAAGAAGTATGCTTGACTTAACTTCTAGTTATAAAAATTCCTGCAGGACGCCTCATGACATCTAAAATCCAACATTAAAAACAAAATTAAAGACGGTCCAATCCCACTATCTATAAATGAAGATTGGCCACCATGTTCCTAGAGGGGTTTGGATTTGCTGCCTCTGATCTTACAAGAGGTAGTGGCCGTAAATAGAAAGGGAGGCATTTTTGTTTGTAGAAAGACTCGTGGAGGTCAACTTTCCACCTTCAATTTCCCAACTAGAGGAACACTTTAGATTTAGGTTCTAGACAAGTAGAAAGGAAGGTATTAATGTTTGACTCAAGGTGGCCAACTTTCTACCTTCTTTTGATTTTCCAACTAGAGGTATTTGGTGTTTGGCTTTATACCTTATTTCATTACCCCAACTAGAGGGGTTTGGTTTTTGGCTTTATACCTTATTTCATTACCCCAACTAGAGGGGTTTGGTTTTTGGCTTTATACCTTATTTCATTACCCCAACTAGAGGGGTTTGGTTTTATTCTTTCATAAAGTAATCATTCAAAGCTCATGCCCCAATAAGGGAACCTCATGATCCCAACAAAGATACATTCATTTCCCCAGAAGGTATTCAATCTCTAAGACAATGCCTTACACAAGCTAACCTGCTACCAGACAACCTTGACAAATATGAGGCAGGCCTATCCCATAGCATCACTTAGAACTCTAACCTGAAATATTTAGAGAAGCATACATTTTTGGATACTGCTAGGCAACAACAAAGCATTCTTATTTAATAAGGCAAGCTCATCCAATAGTAACATCACTTACAACTCTAACCTGAAAGACCTAAACAAGAATGAATTTTCTGATACTGCAGGCCAACCATAAAGCATTATCTTTTAATCATGCTACTTCTTATGAGTCCCTCATCTCCCCTCCCACCAGTCTAACAGCTGTTCCTAATATATGTGTAAATTCCTATATAGTATAGACCAATGTTTATGTTCCTAATATATTTGTAAAAACCAATATAGTATAGACCAATATTTATGTTCATAGTTACCAGATTTAGGCTAGTTCAGTAATTTTAGAACGCGAAAAGATAATAGGCTTGAATTTTTCAAAAAGGTTGAGTTATGTTAGGTAATCGAGAGGCCCAGGTTCAAATCTCTCCTTTCACATGTTGCGGATATGTTGTATATAAAAGGTTCCTCATCAAAAAAAAAAAACAAAAAAAAAAGACTAAAATTTAATATATTATATTTTTATATATTAGAATTAAACTTTTTATAAATTCAAGTTGGTTAAATTACTTTAAACCTACATACGATCCCCGCAAAAGGCCTATATAAAGGCAACTAGATAGCAAGATGCTCATCACGGGCCAATCGAGGACCAGCTCACATCAAATTAGATGTTAAACAGAGGGTTGATTGCTCTCCTCTCCTCTCTATTAAAAGGTAAGCTAAGGCGAGGCGAGGCCCCCTTCTAAAAATCTCGGCCCCGCACACCAATGGGGGATACTTGGATCCAATGTAGGATTTGTTATTATACGTTCGCTCTAGTTTTTGTTGACGAATTTGTCGTTCCTGTTTCTTTGGTAACAAATTTCTACAATATTTGTATAAAAGGCAGTTGCTTCCAAACCATAAAACACTTGCGCAAGACATATTTTCATTACCCCTATATCAAAATCCGTAACAAGTGAAGCATGATTGGGCAATCAAGAACCAGTTCACATCAAGTTAGATGTGAAACAGACAGATGGAAGAGACCAAAAGAGGATGGGAGGAGAGGATAGGATAAGAGATGATATGTAGACCAAAAGAGAATGGGAGGAGAGGATAGGAGAGGATATGTACATTTTATACATTAGGAACAGTTGAGACAGATGAACATTTTATCTTGGAATGAAAACCATACAATGATATTCGAGCTAGCTGTTACTCCATTTTATCTTGGAATGAAAACCATACAATGATATTCGAGCTAGCTGTTACTCTATAATAGTAGAATCATTGCAAGAATTGTTTGAAGAGGAGAAAGTATCAACAGTAGAAGACTTCATCAAAATGCGTAGGAATGGATCCACGTCGCAGAATAAAAATTAATTATGATTCGACCCGTTTTGGGGTTGGTAGCCACGGTTCTTTAAAAAGTTCCGTTCCCTTAGGCTGCTTTTAGACTCGTGGAGGTTAAAAATCTCCTATACTACTCTATTTTTTTTATAAACAAAACCTCTCACAAGGTGCCAAAATAACATTTAACCACAGTGACAAAACGGCTCCACAACATCCCAGGGATGTCTGGGCATCTTGAAAAGATGCCCATGGTATGGGAAGACTGACCTATGGCCATCCCTGAAATGGCTGGGCATGCCAGATGTCCAGCCACACTTTAGAGGTTTAAAATAAATAAATAAACAAGTAAATATTTAAAAATGATCTCCTTATATGCAACTATGAGGAGACTGTAATTTTGTGAATTTTGTCTTTATTGCAGCAAATTCTTTACGTATCTATCTCATTTCACCTATCAACAATGAGAAAAAAAATTTACAATTGTGACCAACTGTACTTGACTTTTTGAATTCTGTACTTATTGTAGTACAGGAATATCAGCACTTTTTTAGATGCTGATTTGAGTACTGTACAAGCACAAGAAAAGTCACTGTCTATTTAAAGCTTCTTAACACAGTATAAATACTTGTCCCTGATTGCATTTATGTATGAAAATCATTGTTTGAGACTTCATATGCACAATTAAAAATGGCAGTTCCTGGAAAAACTATAAATTCATAGATTTTGCTGGTATTTTCAAATATGATTTATAGATTTTTATTCTATGTTTGAGTCAGACAAACACAGACCTCTAAACCATGACATCTGACTTCTTTTTATGATATCTCACCCCAATAAAACCCAAC
This sequence comes from Wollemia nobilis, assembly GCA_028583015.1. Lineage (NCBI taxonomy): Eukaryota > Viridiplantae > Streptophyta > Pinopsida > Araucariales > Araucariaceae > Wollemia > Wollemia nobilis. The sequence goes on from JAQPPZ010000103.1 coordinate 5,391,818, forward strand.
TTGAGTGCAAGTGTGACTTCTTTTTATGATATCCCTCATTGTGACCAACTGTACTTTTTGAATTCTGTACTTATTATAGTAGAGGAATATCAGCACTACTTTAGATGCTGATTTGAGAACTGTACAAGCACAAGAAAAGTCACTTTCTATTTAAAGCTTCTAAACACAGTATACATACTTGTCCCTGATTGCATTTATGTATGAACATTGTTTGAGACTTCATATGCACAATTAAAAATGGCAGTTCCTGAAAAAACTATAAATTCATAGATTTTGCTGGTATTTTTCATATATGATTTATAGATTTTTTTTCTATGTTTGAGTCAGACAAACACAGAACTCTTAACCATGACATCTGACTTCTTTTTATGATATCTCATCCCAATAAAACCCAACTTGAGTTCAAGTGTGACTTCTTTTTATGATATCCCATCCCAATCTACCATGTCACTTCTCTTCTCTAGCTAATTCTTGTTACTGTTTGGTATCCAAAAGATATCAAGAAAACTAAAGTTGTGCACCAATAAAATCCTTGATTAGTAAAGGATCCTTGCTGCATTTCTCAATTATGAGGTGGTCCCTGACTAATGTTATTCAATGAGATCATTTGTTATGGGTTTCCTCCCTCTTGGTCTCAAAATATTATTTACCCGTCTATAAATTAAAAGACAATTCCAACGCAAGCAATTACAATATCATTATGATGAGGTACACACATACATGCCATAACACTTCCAAATAAATTGTTCTGAAACAGCTTTTCCAAATAAATCGTTCTGAAACAGCTTAACTGTGATGATTCGAACTAGAGGGCAGGGTGGTTTCCTCCCTCTTCGTCTTCACACTAACTTAAGCTAAATCCTTTATTTCCTTTTACTGCTTTGTTGAATTTACAAACATCTTTAATATAGTAAATTATCTTTTGCCATTTTAAAGACCAAATATCATGACAGTTTGATACAATGATCAGTTGATTCCAAGCTGCTCATAGGTTCTCATTTAAGATCAAGAAAATTGCTGATTAGCTTTAGAACTTCATCTGGTAGGACTCGACAGAGGATTGCTGTCTTCTAATTCCTCAAAAATGCATGCCTAAATTCTCAATTTTCTTTCAAAGGTGAGCCTATTGAGATCACAAAATGCATGCTAAAATTCTAGATTCCTTTCAAGGGTGAGCCTATTGAGATTATATCTCACATTTATCTAGGGATTCAATTTTCATCTCCATCCCTTAATCTCACACTCTAATTCCTCAAAAATGCATGCCTAAATTCTCAATTTTCTTTCAAGGGTGAGCCTATTGAGATCACAAATTGCATGCCAATATTCCTAGTAGTTTCCTTTCAAAGGTGAGCCTTTTGAGATCACAAAATGCATGCCAAAATTCCTAATTCCTTTCAAGGGTGAGCCTATTGAGATCACAAAATGCATGCCAATATTCCTAGTAGTTTCCTTTCAAGGGTGAGCCTATTGAGATCACAAAATGCATGCCAAAATTCCTAGTTTCCTTTCAAGGGTGAGCCTATTGAGATCATATCTTACGTTTATCTAGGGATGCAATTTTCTTCTCCATCCCTTGATCTCAAATTTTCTTCTCAATTGCTACTTTGAAGGTATTTGCAACACTTTTCTCGAAGAACATTGTTTTGAAATACATTTTCAAGATATCCCCACTAACATATAGCTCTCTCACTATATCTTACAACCCATTGTTCTTTACAATGCCTAAGTTATGGGGACAAAGTTTGGGACTTCTTGTCTAGGCACACATCACTATTTCATTACAAGCATATAGTCCCTCATTGCAAAAAAATTCCCTAAATGAATCCATTTGGTTGGAGAAGAGACTAGTGCCTCTAGACTAACTTATTTATCTAATCTTGTAAGATTTCCATAGATGAACTTCTCTCAAAGATAGGTTGATTTATAGCAGCTTAACAAGGAATTTTATTTCCTGGACCAAAGATTCTAACAATGGCAGCATTTTCTTTTAGGGATATGCCAAGCATTTTCTTTTAGAGATATGCCAAGCATTTTCAATGTTTACTGTCTTAAAGATGAGGATGGCACCAACAAAGAGGTGGATCTTTAAAGACACCACCTTTCTCGAGGAATTCACACAGTTACCATAGTGGATAAGTGTCTACTACACAACCCCTTGTCAATCAGAGTATCAATGCTTTTGCCACAACCCACGATGGTCAATCAAACACCTTTCCTTGAAATTCAAGGGGTGGATAGTTGTACAAGCTCACTCACCTTGCAGATAAGTCCACACACTACTACTAAGAAGATTCATTTGTCATCCTTTGATGAACATTTTGTCATTCAGAACTTTGCACCTGCAACACCTTAAATCCTACATTTGTTAGGATTCTATGCACAACCAATTTGAGGAGAAGATGTACACTTACTTTGTTTGTAGTCACTCCATTAATTTACTTGTTCTCAATACATTAGTTGATGCACCTCCCCAACTTGATGCCAACAAGATTTCAACTAAGGTCGTTAATCACATCTTAGACCATATTCTTTGGATCCATCATGAGCAAAATAATCGGACAACTTGCATATGCTTCAGATTAGCTACAATCCACATTAGGGATTCTACTTCTAAAGTCCATTATGGGTTTAAACCTTTGACATCTTACAAGATTTTAATCATTCTTTCCTCCCCAAATATACCAACCAATACAACGACCAAGACAAAGCATTCTTTATGCAAAATCTGGTAAAGCTTCATGTAAAAGTTCAAGACATTATCCAAAACATTGTGCCGAATTTCAGGCCCTTTGCAATAGGCTCACATACCTCCACCTTTCCAAGTCGGCATGAGCAATCAGCTTTACCTACAAAAACAAAGGATTTAAAAAACAATACCATACTCGAAAACTGATCAAATGCAAGTCATGCATCATTCTCCACATTGTTGACCCTCATTCTCCACATTGTTGAAACCAGTACTTTTCACTTAAATCTTAAAGCTCCATTTGTCACCCACAATGTTATCAGTACAGGGCAACACAAATTATACAATACTTCTAATTTTAACAAGCAATAGGCTCACATAGCTCCACCTTTCCAAGTTGGCACGAGCAATCAGCTTTATCTACAAAATCAAAGGTTTAAAAAAACACAATGCCACAAGTGAAAAACTGATCAAATGCAGGTTGTCCATCATTCTCCACATTGTTGAAACCAGTGCTTTTTATTTATTTCATCTACCTCAACTTGTCATCCCTAATGTTGGCAATATGAGGCAACACATCATACAATACATCTAGTTTGGAAAAGGGTCCCATCAATCACGATGAGTTCACCATTTGAGATTTATAATACCCTCCGTCAAGGAAATTTTGCTTGATGTTTGGACTTGCAAGTCAACAAACGCAAACCATTGCTTACAAACAACTTCACAACACAAGCCATATGGTTCTCCTAGTCATCTTTTACCACAATTTTAAACTTAACACCGAACATTTTCCAAGCACCAAACATTTTCCAACTCCAAGCTTACTGAACTTGAACTTGAATACTAATCTTCTCACTAAAGATGCCTCCATGCAATAGACCATAACTCAACCAACTTCATCATACCCTTACCCAATTATGGGATATATCAAACAATTGTCCTCCTGCCTAATTCATAGTTAATTCATCATTTAGGCACAGAGAGACAAGTTTCTTTATCCTATTTTCCTCATTGAGTTGGTGGCCTATAGAGGCTTAACAGTTGAAGAAATTCTCCAAAGGATTCTGTTATTTGTATGAAAAATATTCCCACTTTGAGCCTTAACATTCTCCTTAACCAGTTTTTTGAATAAGTGATCCAGCTTTTTGAATAAGTGATTGTTTTTCAAGTTCCTGCCATATTCAGCTCATGGACTGAGAAATTTTGCATATGCAGAACTGAATGCGAGCTAAGGATTTTAATTTCCACTTTTTAACAATCTCAAATGAGATGACTCATGATGAGATTCTCAATTTCACTTTGTAAATCCTTCCTAATTTACCGAGATTATCAGCATCATCCCACTGCATGGGCCTCTATAGGCTTCTGTTGCATATTTGATTTTACTACTGAAAGTAGCGTTTTGTGGATTGCATTTACTTAAACATTTTTTCGATCTATGTAAATTAAAACATATGACAATTGCATATTTGGTTTTACTACTGAAAGTAGCGTTTTGTGGATTGCATTTACTTAAACATTTTTTCGATCTATGTAAATTAAAACATATGACAATCTTCCAATAAACCAGACAACATACTTGAAGCCCTAAAGACATTCCCTAAAAAGTGACTTTACTTTCCCATAATTTGTAGTCATGACCCCATAAATCAAGGCATGCTTGTTTTCATCATTCAAATATTACAAAAATTTGATTTTGAACATACTACTACTAGACCAACAACCAGAACCTGCAGATACAAAGTCTTATGAAAAGAACGTGTATTCACGATTAAAACCACCACATTCACAGGAATGACTAGCACGACACTCCTTAGAAATTACTCATGAGAAGATGCTAAAGCCCTAGAGGTAAGACAGTATAAATCTGACTCTTTCACTTATTCCATTAAACTCTTGATTAAACCAAATGGCCACATTAGAAAAGAACATGTACTCGTGATTAAAACCACCACAGAATAACTCACACAACACACATTACAAATTACTCTTGAGAAGATGCTAAAGTCCTAGAAGTGAGAAAGTATAAATCTGACTCACTTATCCCAAAACTCTTGATCAAAACAATGGCCACAGGACCAACTAACATACAATACTATGGCAACAATTTCTTATAAGCTAAGAATGATAAGTTCTAAAATATTGATGTCCAGCAATTTGTGGTGCTATTATATTGCATGCACATATAAAAAAGAACAAAGTCACATCCATGTCAAAGTTTACATGTGTGCATACAACAATCACTACATTAGAGAGAGAGAGAGAGCATACGTGTAGCAAAGATTGTTTGTTAAAGACTGCAATTGATCCGCTGTAAATTTATTATCATCCCAAAGAACATGATAGTGTGCTGGCCTGCTTGTTCCCTGCAAAATCAGATTTATTTTATATTTTTAAAGATGTACATAACAAGACATTTACTTTTACAAGTACTCAGCTGTTCACAATTATACCTGAATACCAGCGTGACTGCAGAGGTAAAAGTCAAACTCTGTCGGATGACAAATTTTGGAATCGACTACTGTCCCTGTTAATCGTTACAGCTTTTAGTACTCTCAAGAAAAATAAAGAATAATGATCCACATAAATATTAACCAATATGAAAGACTACAGCAAACTCAAATACAAAGTCTCACCTGGTAAAATGTTTCCACTTCTATCAACCATATTCCTGTCACGATGATTATTAGCAAAAAGTCGTGTGTGATGACGTTTTTGGACAACAATAAAAGTCACAGGAGGCTGATAATCCTTCTCAAGTGATGCACATGCCTGCCACAAGAGATAGTGAGGATACATCACATTCAGATTCCAAATCCACAAAACAAATCCATTCAAAAACAAAGAGCAAGGCTTAAGAGGTCAATCACCTTGCGGATGACATCCAACTCATAAAGGAGGACTTGGTAAAACTGCCCCTCACTTACACCGTCCCTGAGTTATAGCATACGGTGCAACTTCCAATTTGGGAAAATGAAAGTATATTGTGCACATTAGTCAATCACATAAAGCCTAAAAAAAATTAATAAGCTGCTATTATAACAACGTGCCAATTATCAATTACCTGTAGAAGATGATCCTTCTAGGCTTCTGACCTGTTGAATTACGAAAAGAAATCAAAAGGTCCCTGCAAGAATCAATATGCGAAACCCATTAGATTGTGCATCACAGGAACTTCAGAAAAGCTATAAACAGAAGTTTTGCCAATGAATCATATAAGTTATCTTGCAAAAGCCTACTAGAAAACATTTAAAAGCTAACAAAAGGATAAAAAGAAAACTTTCAAGCAAGATAATTAGCATCATCACGTATGAAGTTAACAAAAATGGAAAAGCAAAACATCAACCAAGGAACTAGAAATCGAAAAGCAAACATTCAACAACATCAAAGCACTTAAAACTACAGGCAGTGTGTCAATAAATCCAAAATTGTAGGAAAGACAATGAAAAATGTCTTATCTGACCAAAGGCAAAAAAACAAAAAGAAATACGCATCAAACAAGGTTGAATATGGATAACTCACATGTAAAACTATAATACATAGAGAACATTAACGAATTAAAACATAATAGTTTCTTTGAAGTGCCAATAATAAAATTGACCAAATTGGCAGAATTTGGTCCTTTTGAAACCATCAATATAGCGAATTTGGTCCTTTTGAAACCATCAATATAACTGTCAACTAACACACTTGACGTTCACAAGGACTTCAACCAATAAAGCTTACGAGAAACACAGAACATGGCAGAAATATAACTGTCAACTAATACACTTGACGTTCACAAGGGCTTCAACAAATAAAGCTTAGGAGAATCACAGAACATGGCAGAAGGTATTTTAAAATTATAGCCTTTTGAAAAAATGAAAGTCATCTCTAGTGGATTTTTTTAATCCATGAATGGCTAAAGCAGGCCAATGGGACTATGTGAAAAGAGCTATAGTACCAAAAGTACTAAAAATAAGCTACCAAAAGTACTAAAAAATAAGCTAAACTAGAGTAAAGAATCTAGTGCAAATTTCACAGTAGTGGAACAACCATATGACATATATTACAGCCTCCAACATTAAACTGTGGCGGGATGGAAAGTAGAAAGCACTACCATCAATACCAACCAGCGTGTAAGGGCCAACACAGGATCTAATTATAATCCTAGGAAAATGGCTAGGACTAAAGAATCTTTGGTTGGATAATCCTAAGAGGGTATGGAGTTTGAACTAGATAAGAAACTGGCATCCATGGTAATAGGACCATAGAAGAAGATAAGAAACTGGCGAGCTGCATCTGTCTCCAACTCCTTGGTACATGAAGGGTGGCCAAATGCAGTCCTGTCCAACAGCATGCAAGAAAAAGGAAAGAATCAAAGCCCTAGTAGCCACAGACAAGAGCTCAGAAGATCTGTCATTAACGTTTCAGAGAGTTGTAGCTTCAAATGAATACCTATTACTCTTGACTGAGAAAGAGGTGATTGGTCAAGAAGGCAAGTACAACTAGTCTGCCTAAGATACCGTGTTGAAAAGTATAGAGAGACCCATGTACCAGATGACAACCCCACATATTGCCAGTCTTAATGTCACAATACATAACTTTGTTTACGAATGGTGTTTATGCTTTAGCAGTCTATTACTCACATTTTATGACAATCCCAGATGCAATTCCGCGCTTCTCCTGAAATTTCATGATTAGTCCATCTTGAGTACTCCTCATCTGGCAAAGATACAGTGTTGAAATGTATGGAGAGAACAATGTAACAGATGAGCGCTTCTCCTGAAATTTCATGATTACTCCATCTTGAGTACTCCTCATCTGGCAAAGATACAGTGTTGACATGTATAAAGAGAACAAACATATTTCATCTCCAGTTACAGCCCCACGTATTTCATCTCCAGTTACAGCCCCACTTATTTCTCCTCATCTGGCAAAGATACAGTGTTGACATGTATGGAGAGAACAAACATATTTCATCTCCAGTTACTGCCCCACGTATTTCATCTCCAGTTACAGCCCCACTTATTTCATCTCCAGTCTTCACATTACTTTTATTTCATCTCCAGTCTTCACATTACTTTTATTTCATCTCCAGTTACAGCCCCACTTATTTCGTCTCCAGTCTTAACATTACTTTTAAGTAAGGTTGTTTACAAATGATGTTGATGCTTTGGAAGTCTATTAATCTCATTTTATGAGAACCCCAGATGCAATTCCATGCTTCTCCTGAAATTTCATGATTTTATCAAACCTGAGTAATTGAGTCATCAAATCTGTAGTCTGCTCATGTGTAATACAATAGTGAAGGCCTATTTCTTCATCACTTCTGATATAGCATTGATACAGTAGTCTGATATAGCATTGATACAGCAATCACAACCAAACAGCCTCAGAAGCCTTATATTCTCTCCCCACTATGGCTCACAAGCGGGCTATAAAGAAGGTTTCTTTCTACCAAGATAATTCTTAAACATAGATAACAAAGATAGCCAAATTAGAAGACTTCTGATCATCACGTGATAGAACCCAAATCTGCACCTGTGTACCTCAACGATATGAATCTATGAAGTTCTAGTACAACATTCCTAAGTCAATTGTTAGAAGACTTCTGATCATCATCTGCGCCTGTGTACCTCAACGATATGAATCTATGAAGTTCTAGTACAACATTCCTAAGTCAATTGTTAGAAGACTTCTGATCATCAGATGATAGAACCCAAATCTGCGCCTGTGTACCTCAACGATATGAATCTATGAAGTTCTAGTACAACATTCCTAAGTCAAATATTTTTTGCCATATTAAAGCACCCATATTGTTGTCTTCCACTCGTTTGTACTCTATTCCAATATTAACCAAGAAAGATAGCTAACTGCAACGAATGAATCGGTCTCCTGGATGTCAAATAAATTAAGCTACCTGCCAACTATCTAAACAGTAATTCACTGACAAATGGCCGATAAATTTAGCCCAACCTCCACTAAGTGTAGATGTTGAATTGCAATCATACATCAGAAACTTCTCTCATAGTGCTCTGGTGAACTTCATTTATGACACAAAGGTAGTCCCAACAAATCTACAACTAAGCAAAAATGCAGGTTAAAATCTGATGTCGAAAGTGGTACTCACCTTCTGAATCACAATGGCCTTGCCATCAATGATGACAAAATCTTCTGACATACACAATCAATAAAACAATGTCATCAGATAGTATAAATTTGGATAAAGAAGCTTCTTTTATATCCAAAATCCCATAGATACTGATCTATATTAATGTAGAAGGCTTCCAGATCCTGCAACATGGAATTACTACCTTCTAACTAACAGACACCCTCTCCACTCTATATAATTAACTTAGTAGTGTGAAAAGATGGCAGAAATTAGTTTGTCGCAAATAAATCCAAACAATTATATGTAACTAGCACCACTACAAAGATATATCCTATATGCATGCAAATGTAGATATAGTGCAGCCTGCAAATACCCTCCTTTACTACCCATTTTATAATTCATTGACCCTTCTTTACTACCCATTTTATAATTCATTGATAGTTGCAGTAAGCAACGGGATCCCATTGTGCTACTATTACAAACGAACAAGGGTTGCACCTTGGTGTTATACCAACTTTTCCTTGTGCTTACTAACTATTTTATAATTCATTGATAGTTTCGGTAAGCAACGAGATCCCATTGTGCTCCTATTACAAACAAGGGTTGCACCTTAGTTAAACCTTAGTTATGCTACCTTTTCCTTGTGCTTGCGAGTACACTACCAACGACAAATATTGAGAATTTGACTTTGTTCTCAACCAGAAACTTACAAACAATAACAAATAACAATGGATATTACTGAATGGGGTTTGAACCTTAAGCCTCTCAAAGAGAGGCCAAAGCCCTTACCACTGCATTGCAAGGAAATATTATATTACATATTATAATTCTTTTTTTAACATGCTATACAAGTTTAATAGAAGTTTTCCAAGAAAACAATTGTTAAGAAAGTGTATGGATTAAATCACTTCAATGCAGTTTAGTGACTCTAACAAATATCACAGAGTTTATTTACATTGAGTTGGACATTTGTACTGACAGCCAACATATTGTCTATTTCAATGTATAAACTCTTAGGTGTGTACATACAACAGCTACGTGAATCAACTAGCAAATACTAATAGAATACTTGGCTAGATAGGATCTCTATTAAAAGCTAATGATAAAATCTTGCCGAGAGTACGACAATGGCATATAACATGCAGAGTCTAGGGAAAATATTATGTGATTATTAGACAGCCCATATCACAGAATTTAAAAATATATGTAAAATACTTAGGTTGATGCAAAAACTACACACTAAAGTACCTGCTATATTGCAGGGCTAATAATGTACATCCATCATGAAGACAATCTGCGTCTAGAGAATCTCCGCTATGGAGGTAGAGCCACATAATATAATTGAAATTGGGTAGATTCTCCGCTACTGAGGTAAGCCACATAATATAATTTAACTCGGGTAGAATCTCCGGTATGATGTAATGTTTGTTTTGGATTAGACAAAATTTCATAAGAGATAAAATCCCCCTTCCGCAGATTCAAATAACCCTTTTTTGACTTGGATTTCATAAGAGATAAAATCCCCCTTCCGCAGATTCAAATAACCCTTTTTTGACTTGGATTTTTGAAAGTAGCATTTGTATATATAAAGCAAATCTAGTCCATAACCGATAAGAGGATGCCTAAATATACCCTCTATAAAAAAAAGCAAGATAAATTAGAGGTTGTAAAATCTTAATAATCTGCATCATACAGATCTTCATGCATTGACTCCCCTATGCTATGATGCAAAACATAAGCAAAGGTCTGGATCTCCTGATAGATAGGGAAAGAATTTCCAAATAAGTGTCCAGAAAACAGCTAAGAACATGTCGAGGAGCTAGGCTAATATTAGAGAACAATTTACCCATTTATTCATGGATGAGATGCAGTTGAGCCAACAGATGCCCTATGTGGGGAAATGGATGGGTGTTGGCATAGAATAAAAATTTGCCACAAATTGCTTTTACAATTTTGTTGTTTTCCATTTTAGGAAAGGCATTTGAGTGCATTCCTCTCAAATAAACCCGTAAAACAATTCACATTTAGCAAGTCAGTTCCCAATGTCCAATCCGTTAGCGTAAGAGATTAACCCCATTATATAAAAATGCCAACGTAACATAAATTATGTATTCTAGCTTGTGAGTAAAAGATATTCCATAAGCATATTATATCATTATATATCCCTCCAGTTTGGGCACAACAGCAGATGTCCATATATTGTATCTTTTCAGCTAAGTTACTGGATATGTCCCAAAGTCTTCCTACCCTATCCATAAATGCCGCTAAAATATTTCAGAGAAATCCCCATTATAGAGGGATGTATCCCACTTTCTCATCCCATTTTCTTTACCCCGGATCAAATGATGGTTGATGGTTAATATCTGTCTACGTTGCCAAAAATACCCCAGAAATACCCCAAAACTCGCAATATGCCATGTCAACTAATTTAAAAAAAATAGAAATAGGTATCAGAATGGCCCCAAACTATATAAAAGATTTTTCATTATATCTTGCTAATGTGTTGAATGATTCATTTACTACTCCAAAGCTAAAGGCCCATAGTTTTACTTGGATGAGAAATCAAGTAAACAATGGACCATAGTTTTACTTGGATGAGAAATCAACAAAACAATGGACCATAGTTTTACTTGGATGAGAAATCAACAAAACAATGGACCATAGTTTTACTTGGATGAGAAATCAACAAAACAATGATTTTTCATTACGTCTTGCTCATGTGTTGGATGATTCATTTACTCATGTGTTGAAATGATTCATCTGCTACTCCAAATCTAAACTAATTTAAAAAAACCCCAGAACTCGCAATATGCCATGTCAACTAGTTTAAAAAATAGAAATAGGTATCAGAATGGCCCCAAACTATATAAAATATTAGAATGATTCATTTTCTACTCCAAAGCTGAAGGCCCATAGTTTTACTTGGATGAAAAATCGACAAAACAATGGACCATAGTTTTACTTGGATGAGAAATCAAGTAAACAATGATTTTTCATTACGTCTTGCTCATGTGTTGGATGATTCATTTACTCATGTGTTGAAATGATTCATCTACTACTCCAAAGCTAAAGCACCATAGTTTTACTTGGATGAGAAATCAACAAAACAATGAAGCATAGTTTTAATTGGATGAGATGAAGCTTCCAAGTAAACAATGAAGCCCCATAAGTTTTACTTGGATGAAAAACCAGCAATGTTGATGAGAAATCAACAAAACAATAAAGCATCCTTTTACTTGGATGAGAAATCAAGTAAACAATGAAGCACCATAAGTTTTACTTGGATGAGAAACCAACAATGTTGAGGAATATTACATTATTACCCCATGATACCTTCATGGTATAATAATAAATATGTAATAGATGTTAATGTACCCAATGGTACCCGGGGCCTCGAGCCTGGAAATGTGCCGAGCGGAGAGGTTTCCGAACAGGGGAGGGGATTGCGAATCACAGGTCAATGCATGAATCATCAGCACCTCTAGGAGAAGAAGCGGTTTAAGCTGCTGTAGGGGGAGAAGCAGAGCATACTCCGTTGCTACCATTTCCCCTCTGGGTTGAGATCGGGCTTCATATCAGTGGCAAGCTTACTAATGAACGGCCGACCGGTGGATAGGAAGAGGAAGGAACGGTCTTGGGGTAAGGAACGAAGCTCTCTATCCTCGCTCTTTAAAAGGTTGGGGCATTTCAAAGTTATGGCCCTCTTAAAGTAAATATGGAATATTACATTATTTGGTACCCCAAGGTACCTTCATGGTACAATTGTAAATATGTAAATTGTAAATATGTAAATATGTAATAGATGTTAATGTATCCTATGGTACCTTTATGATAGTAGTAAATATGTAATAGATTAAGGTTGAGTAGATGTATGATTTATATTTCCACTTTCATTGTAAGTGTCAATGTGCAGGACATGCGTAAGTGTCATTATGCAGAAAGTGTAGATTGAGAGAATGTGCACATGTATGTAAGTGTGATGTATATAAATGTGCAAACATGTAATGTGAGGATGAACATAAATGTCTTAGATTAAGAAGTGCATGTAGAAGTGTAAGAGTCATTTAGACGTGTGCAAATATCATAGAGTCAACTGTCCATGCAGGAAGAAAGTGTAGAGTCTAGTATGCAAGTGGCAAGATAATAAGCCAAAGGTCACGCAACTTGACATATGGAGAGCATAGAAGTATGTGAATGGAGAGCTACTATGGCTATATTATGGAGAGCAATAAACAAGTATTTGAAGAGTCACATTATGGAGACGATACTCCATGAGAAAGTAATCCGAATATCAGATTACTCAATTGTAAAGAGGTAAAAAAAAAAAAATGAATAATATGAATAATCCGAAAGTCAGATTACTCAATGATAAAGAGGTAAAAAAAAAAAAGAATAAAGCTTGTAAACAGATTCAGATTTTGAGCAATTAATATTGTAAGTTGTTCTTCATGAATGAACCATTTACATTCAAATAACAAGTGAATATACATATTAAATTGCTCATATATTATTCTACTCAGTATATGTTCATTTTTTACATTTAATATTGTGGCTATTTTATATTGAGACCTGTGATATTTTTGTGGTAGTAAGGCTTAAAAGGCCAATAAACAAAACAATGTTCTGATCCATAAAACTGCTGTTATAAAATTGTGTTTTGCTTCACAGCTCAATCAAACATATAATCAAGCTGGCATATTATGTAATTTACAATGGGAACAAAGAGATTTTTTAGAAAAGTCCCAAAATATTTCAGAGAAATCCCAATACAGAGACATATACCAGTGTCTTTACCATAGATCAAATAATGGTCTCCCGACCCAAATAGATATGACAACAGATAACCTATCTAAGTTCCCAAGAATGCCCCAGAACTCGCAATATGCCATATCAACTAATTTCAAAAAATGGAAAGAGGTATGAAAGTGATCTCAAACTGTTTCAGAGCAGCCTTGGCAAGTTTCTTCAAAATATATAAATGCTTTTTAATTACATCTTTGTCATGTGTTAATGATTCATTTACTACAAACCAAAAAAACCATATTTCTATTTGGATGAGAAACCAAATAAACAACGTTCTGATGTGTTTGGTTCAATGCCCAACCAACCATCTAATCCAGCTAGCATAAAATGCCATTTAAATTTGGAAGACATAATTTGTAGTTCTCAGAAAGGACAAATTTTTTGGGTCAATATGGTAGATTAGAAATTCCCCTGCTCTATCACCTTAAGCATATCAAGCATGGTATTGCTTATGTATAGTGCATATATCTTTAAATCACTTCTTCGAGCATTAGATTTCAATACTTTTTTCAGACCCCCTCTTCTACAAAACTTCAAAAAAAAAAAAAAAATCTTCAATATTATTCCAAAACACTGAAGATGAAATGATGGCCCTCATCTATGAGAGCAGATAGTAAATTACAACTACTCTCAAACTGATATTAGAAATACCTGTAAGCTTTATACCCACTATCACAAGCACAAAAGTGCTAAAAATATATATATAAGAATTACGAAAAATGTATTTTCATAAAGCCAGAGAAAAAGAAATAAAGAGACACATTAGTTCTATAAAATAGACTTTGACATAAACGAAGCTGGCACAGCATGTCATTTACAATGGGAACACAGAATTTAAAACTCAGTAAGTACAATTTTTGTTGTCAATATATTAGATTAGGAATCCCCTGGCTCTCTAACCTTAAGTCCAATTATTTGCCTGCATAGCAAGTATGGCATTGCTTACGTATACTGCATGTCTTTAAATCACTTCTTCAAGTATTACATTTAAATTTCTTCAAGTATTACATTTAAATCCTTTTTCAGACTCATATTCTGACAAACTTAAACCAAATTAATCAATAAATACACATCTTATATACCACTCCCAAACAATGAATATGAAAGTGCTTTATGACTACTCTCAAAACTGTTGTTAGAACCGTATGCAAGCTTTTTACATATCCAATCTAACGAACACAAGGTAGAAAAAAAATGTACAAAACTACAAGTACAGCAATTTCATAAAGCCTAAGAAAAAGAAAAAGAACAAAAAAACATTGAGTTCCCTCAGAGGAAGGAAGTACTTAGCACCATATCATATTGGGGTTTCCAAAAAAAACCGTCGGATTTGTTTGTGCATGTGTACCGTATCATATTTCATAATGAACAAAAAATAAAAAATATAAAACAACAAACAAAACCTAAATTTGAAAAATGAGTGATAAATTCATCAAGTCATCCAAACCCCTGCCATATGGTTTTGATGCTCAAGATTGGATGAAAGCAAAGGCTGCTTAAGAAGCCGTGACGCTTAATGCTTCCTAAAAAGTAGGATTAAGTAAGACATAGCACAGGATTAAGTAAGACATAGCACACAAGGAGTTGAAAGCATAAGTTACTTAAAAACAATGTTACCGTTTCGGTACCCCTAGACCCCCGGATCCGGAAACGGTCCGTACCCGGTCCGGATCCGGGTTCGATCCGACTGTGGATCCGTCCAGGGTCCCGCCTTACCGTTTCGGTACCCCTAGACCCCCGGATCAGGAAACGGTCCGTACCCGGTCCGGATCCGGTTTCGATCCGACTGTGGATCCGTCCAGGGTCCCGCCCCGGACGGACCCTGGACGGACCCACAGGGAACCGGTCAACTGTGGATCCGTCCAGGGTCCCGCCCCGGTCGGGACCCTGGACGGATCCACAGGGAACCGGTCAACCGGTTCCCTGTGGGTCCGTCCCAGGAGACCCGGATATGACCAAGGACAGACCCGGCCGTATCTGGGTCTCGTTGAAATAGCTGAAGGAGATAGCTAGCTAGAAATACTTTCCAAGATGGGGGATCGTCGAAAGCTGATGCGTGAGAAGAACGACATAGACACAACCTAAAGAATGGAAGGGATACTATTGATTCCAAACAAAAAATAATTTCTTTTGATTGCAGTCAAGTCCATTTCCTATAATGTGCAGCTGGTTTAAAGGTATAATTTGGTTCAGTTTATTTCTTTTGATTGCAGTCAAGTCCATTTCCTATAATGTGCAGCTGGTTTAAAGGTATAAGTGTTTGGTTCAGTTTATGGAATTCCTCACCTTAAATCTGTTCTTATTCAATTTGTTTATCTCTAATAGCGTGTTCCTATAATGCCTCCCTCCTCTTCTGAAATCGCTGAAATATATTCTTAATTTATTAAATTGATGTTTGAAGTGTTCAATAAGAATTTTGGACAACCGCGCGAGACCAAATAAAAAACAATAATTTTGTAAATTCATGGTCAAATACATAATACTTCATACATTGTATTTTATCACATGGACGACCGTGTTGCCGTCAAATACATAATACTTCATATATTGTATTTTATCACATGGACGACCGTGTTGCCGGGTCGCGCTTGGCTGGTGTGTGGTAGGCTCACAAATGAGCGCAGAAAATGACTAGTGTGAGGTAGATTGAAAGGCACTAAAGCCACTAGTACGACTATGGGAATTGTATAATCTTTGTCGTAATTGGATTTCGAATCCACTAATCAAATTTGAAAGGGTGATTTATTTATTTATTATTTTTAAAATGTGACAAGTTTGAAATTTTTATTGGGCTTAAAAATGTATTTTTTAATGTTACGCCGGGACCGCGAGGAAGGATTCAAACCCTTCCATTATGTACCACATCTGGGCAGTATATCATTTATTTACAACATTAATTGAATTCCTTTTATTTAATTATAAAAATTTGTATTTATGTAAAATTAAAATTGAATTATTTATTAATTGGATGCACATTTAAATTAAAACTATAATTTATTTAATTATTATGAATTTTATAAATAAATTAAAAATTAACTAGTTTTAGGGGATAGTGCAACGGTACAGGCCTTGGCTCTTCTTTGAGAGGTCCAAGGTTCAAACCGCAATGTGGGTGAGTGTGTGAGGGGGTGGGTGTGTGGTGGCTGTGTGTTAAATTCCCTATTGATAAACATAGCTTTCGGATTTAAGAGGGGTCATGGTTGGGAGGAGACTTCTCACACTAACCAAATAAAAAAAATAAAAATTACTAACTATAATATTTAAATTATAGTTAATAATATTATAATGTAATATATTAGATGATAATATGTTTTTTAATTATAATTTAATTTAGATAGGTCTCATTTGTATACTTAACTAATGTAATTTTAGTTATTTTAGTTTTTTTTAAGTTATATTTGTATTTGTTTATAATTTTTTTATAACATAAATTATAAATTATAGAGTATATTTAATAAATATCTGAAAATTTATATATATTTATCAATTTTTGTATGGCGGAACCCAAAACGAACCCAAGACAAAAAAAAAATTGCCGTACCAGCGAACCGGGTTCTTCGAACCCGAACCCGAATCCAAAACGAACCAGTAACATTGCTTAAAAAGCATTAAATGTGAGACAATGCTTTCTAAAACTATTTTTTTTTAATACAGAGGAATCGGTAAAACCATTAGGTGCTGCCACTATAAACCCTAGCCTGCTGGATTAGACGAAGTCAATGGGGAACCCCATGACCCTCGGGGCATCAAACTGAGGCAGTCAACCGGCAAACACTTGGCCGCTAATATCCACCTTATCCCATTTGGGTAGGTCATGGTGAGACACGCCAAAGGGGATACACCAAAGCTCTACGCTGTCCTTTGGGACACTCCTAAAAATAACTTTAAGACACAGCAAATAAGGATGTTTTTCTATTAGATCTGACTCGTAGTAATATTCTGAAGCAACATAAGAAGCAAAAACAATGCAACCTTCTCAGAGTAAAATACCATTGTCAACAGTCCACCAAAGCAACCTTCTCAGAGTAAAATACCATTCTCAAAATTCCACCAAACACTGTCTTAATTTATGTTGCAGTAAGACAGCAAACAGGGGTGTTTCTTCTACTAGATCTGACTCGTAGTAACAATCTGAAGCAACATAACAAGCAAAAACAACGCAACCTTCTCAGAGTAAAATACAATTCTCAACAATCCACCAAACAGTGTCTTATGTTGCATTTGAATAGAAGATTTATTGAGACTGAAACACTAATACAATAGAGCAAATGTGAACCTATGTGAATGATATTTAAATAACTTAAAAGAAAAGCAACATAAGCTCCCAAAAAAACTTGGTGTTTCTATTAGACCTGACTCGTGGTAATAATCTGAAGCAACATAAGAAGCAAAAACAATGCAACCTTCTCAGAGTAAAATACAATTCTCAACAGTCCACCACACACTTTTATGTTGCATTTGAATAGAAGATTTACTGAGACTGAGACACTAATACAATAGAGCAAATGTGAAACTATGTGAATGATATTTAAATAACATAGCAGAAAAGCGAGTAACATACGCTCCCAAAAAGACTTAACAGAAAAGCAATTAACATAAGCTCCCAAAGAAACTCACATGATACCAGAGCTTCTTACTAAAAAATACAAGTGCACAAAGCGAAGAAGAGTTCAACATAGTATGTCATTTTATATCAAAGCAGGCTACATTGATTGTAACCTCTAAATTCACCTTATCATGCCTCCGGCGACCGCACCTCGTCTAGGATCTTGGACAACCTTATAAAGATCTTCAATTATCTCTTGCCGATGTGCTTGAGCAGAAACCAGACCCATATACTTTGTAACTTCTGGCCAATCTTGCGAAGCCACAACCTAAATTGGCATTAATCCAAAACAACTTTTGAGGCCAGACATAATATATGCTTCATTTAGAATTAATCTTCACAAAAGCTAAAAGTTTTTAGTACTCTTCCAGATACATGACCAAAACATAGGTGATGCAATCTCTTCAATCTTCATCTCTATGGTATTAGCAGCAGCTACTCATGCCAATGAAAACATGAAAGCATATTGGAAATGGACAAAATTTTAAGCTACAAAAATAGAATATTGAATAAACCTTTGTACAAAAGGTATTTTCTTACAGCTGCTATGGATGGACTGGTGTCCTCCCCAGGATGAGGATGAGTTACATCAGCTCCAAATATTATTGTTGGTACATCACTAACCAAAGACATCCTCCTCCTAATAGCATCGACAAGTACGGTGTTCCTTCCTCCCACCTGTAACCAAACCCGCAAAGTAAAAAACTTTAGAATTTTTCTTTTTTTTAAAAGATAACATAATACAATGTTCCTTTCCCGTAACTAAACCCACAGAATGAAACACCTTAGTAAACAAATATAAATTAAAAATTAAAAAAGGGATAATATCCAAAACTAGAATGTCCACCGACATCATAAATTGCATATGTTCCACAGTTGAATTTGGCCAATTTTAATACTGTGAAATCTATAAGGCACCACCCTGCATACCTTGACATTAATCTTTAAGGCTACATTTGCCATATATTGTTTGTTCTTTTTCAATACATGCTTGGCTAGGCAACATTGTGATACTATGCCTAAGTCAGTTTCACATATCCTTTTCAGATCCCCTACACACACCATAAAAGTGAAAAGTCAGACTACTCAGTTTGTCAAGCCCTCACCTCTCATATTCTAACCACACAAATCAGCAAAATAGAAAAGTATACACACCATACAGAGGACCATTGTTATCCGGTAAAATTGCCATAAGCAACTCTAGTTCTTTGTCTACAAGTATCCTCTTAATTTCAGTGTATAACCGTTTCAATGCAGTCTCAACTTGATCAGGCCTTGATGTACGTAAAGGAATTATCGGATGTGCAGTAAAGTCCTGAAGCAAAAGAAAAAACAATAACTTCTTCGTATAACTACAACATGTTCCATGAACATAGACAATAAAACAAAACAACTTGGAAGCAAAGATGTTCATTACAAATGAAAGCTAAGATCTGCACATTTGAAAGGTCGGAATTTTCAACATGCAATAAATTCTTAATTGTAAGATATATGAACATAGACAATATAATCAATCAACTTGGAAGCATAGATGTTGATTACAAATGCAAGCTAAGATTTAGACATTTGCAAGGTGGGAATTTTCTCCATGCAATTACCATGCCAGAAATCTGACACATTTCAGCAAGCTCCTTGCAAAATGTACTAGCAGGAACTTCCTGCACACGTGAGAAATTGATGGCAGCCCAATAACGTACTTTTCCCCCATCAACCATTCTCTGTTACATCCAATTATTTGTATGGTTAATCATTTCACAAAGAATTTTGTATAGCAACAAATTAAGGAAAACCCAAACTGCTAACATGTAAAAAATGAAAACAACGTCAACACACCATTGCAATAAAATGACAAGATGAAAACAAATTATCATGGTGACTTATTTCACCAAGAAATATGTTGCTCTACAAGAAACTTAATAAAAGAGTTGCCCTTTTAAGCCACTTTGAACACTTTATAAATACATATAGACTGACAGAACACACAACTCTTGCTTGTTTCAATGCATCTTCTATCACTGCATTTGCATACAATTAATGCCTGCCAATCTTGTTGGTATCCGGAATTAATCAGTAAGATCATTGGCATGAGCATATGCATTAAGTGTCTTGCCCTTGCTTGTTTTATAAACTTTACATGTTGATAAAAATTCGTATTCACTCATGAATGTGGACTTATACCCTGTCATATGTATAGCCGTTCCTCATCCACTCATGTCCACTCCATAGATCCATTAAGCTCACTTGCATTTGCAAGTGTGACAATCTAAACCCCTCACAAGTGTGACAATCTAAACCCCTCACAATGAAACAAATTTTGAATTGACATATAAATCCATACTTATTCCCAACAGAAATAACATTGAATATAAGCTAGCCAAACCAGCCATACAATTCAGCAAAGATTGAAATACAAAAAAGAAAAGGTAATACAAACTCATTTGAAAGTGATATTGGATAACACATTATGAAGCATTAACTTCCCAGCACCCGTAACATTTCTTCATGGCTAATCTGGCAACCAATAATTTACCCATCCATCCACACATTTTTTTCTTGTATGTAGCACGCAGGTGTGCTCAACTTCTGTTCGCTTGGCATAAAATTGATTTTTCAAGATGCCATTTCGGCTAATCTGGCAACCAATAATTTACCCATCCATCCACACACATTTTTTTCTTGTATGTAGCACACAGGTGTGCTCAACTTCTGTTCGCTTGGCATAAAATTGATTTTTCAAGATGCCATATCACACTAGATATTATCAGTAGAAAAGTATCACACACAATACTTGTATAACATGACTATTCCTCCAACTTGGCATAGACAATTATTTGTAATTCTAAAGGGTGTTAGAAACTTTTGTTGCAAACAAGGGAACAGGGACCGGACATATCACACTAGATATTATCAGTAGAAAAGTATCACACACAATACTTGTATAACATGACTATTCCTCCAACTTGGCATAGACAATTATTTGTAATTCTAAAGGGTGTTAGAAACTTTTGTTGCAAACAAGGGAACAGGGACCGGACAGGAAAGAGGACAAATGCATTTTTCTCAAAGAATCCTGCCATTAGTACTTAAGCTACATCCCTTCATGTAGCTTATTCTTTGAAATAAACTTTATATGTCGAACATGATCCTGGTCCTTGAGATAAAGACTGTACTTTGGGTCAGTTGTCATAGGCATGTCATAAGTCATTATCTCACATATCATGGTGCTCCTAAACATTTTCTAAATCGCACAGTGCCATGATAGATTTTAAAAGTCACAAAGTCAAAACACTCTTCAGTTGATGTCAGTTGAATGCTACTCTCCTCCCCTCTCATAAGCCAAGGGAGGCATTCCACGCAATGTCTCATGCTAAAGAATAAAGAAACTCCTACTTTGTGGTAGAAAACTTACTAATTCTAAAAACTGTCCTTGTGTGTCAATGAGCTTTGAAGCTATTCAATCCTTCTAACTTATTTTCCACATCTCAATCCAAGAAATTAGAGGCTTCTTTCAAATTTTGATATCATTGGTAATACCAAGGTCTTTCAGGTTAATCGGTCAATCACCAATAAAGCAAATTTAGGAAGCTTGGCAAGTTACATTTGGCTTCATTCGAATTTTGAAGGTTCATAAAATATTATGCAAACTGTATGAAATTTCCATTTTCTCCACATAGCTTAGTCCAGCTTAGTCCATTGTTTTCATTTATGGACAAAGTAATGGCACAGAAGGAGCCACGCTCATATGTTTAACATTGCAACCAAGCCAGCTCATATGTTTAACATTGCAACCAAGCCATCCTATTGAGATATGTAGGCATCATTTAGATGCTAGTTCTCCAAAAAGACCAACCTATTAAGAAATCTATACATTATTTAGAGCTAGTTCTCCAAGCAATCTTATTGGCCTTTACCGTGCTTCAGGTGTGTGCTCACATTTTTAGTTCTAGCATAATATACCTGGCCCACATTTTTAGTTCTAGCATAATATACCTGGCCTAGGAATGGCTATAGGACACCTAGCAGCACACCTCAAAAGCAAATTCTTGGAGTAGTCTCTCATTCAACCAACTATCTACATTTCTCTTGCAGTTTCATGTAGTGGAAATCCACTCTAATCTAGAAAGAGCATTACTATTTGAAAGGAGAACAAGAATGTTCACCACCTCAAAAGTTGATTCTTGGGTGAGACTCTCCTTTAACCTCTACTTACAAACCTTGGAGTAAATCCACTATAACCACAAGTCGACATACATTACGGCACAAAAACATAAAGTTCATCACATAATATTAATATGAAGACCCCTCATTTCTAACCCAAGAAATTGTATAATTAACTCTGTAAATGTAGTGAGGAGGTAGAACTAGTAAAATACAAGTGTCAAGACTGATTTGCCTTGGCTTCAAAAGAAATACATAGAAAAGATGCTACTATTAATTACCTCAAAATTCAATACATTACATGAAGAGCAAAGTCCTCGAGTCACATACATTAAACAAGCCCAAACATAGTCCATAGATGGCCTTATCTCCAAGAGGTCAAACATAGTCCATAGATGGCCTTATCTCCAAGAGGTCATGGCTGATACTCAATCCAAGCAAAACAAACTGCAAATTTTAGACGCATGAGAACCTAAACACTGATAATGCAGCCCATCATTCAAAAGCAACCCCAAAAGCACAACACATAAAGTCAGTAGGATAAAGAGAATGTGGCTCCTTCACATTGTCAAGCTCATTATCAAAGCCCAAATTATTGAAAAACAAGCACCACATGGCAATGAACTTAAACTCCAAGTTCGATATTTCCCTACACCCTTTGAATCCAAGGAACTAAGGATGCACTTTTGTGCATGATATCCTAAAAACCTCAAGGACAAAGACACTTGATAAAACCTGTGTTTTTCAATGGTTCTCCTTGATTTGGTTCTGATCTATGAAGAGAATTGCAAGGAAACTAATAGCTTTTCTAAATGATCTATCTCGATGAGGAGCTTACACAACTACAAATAAAGGAGTTGAATAAGCTTGCACACACAAAGCAACCACCTAAAAGGACAAGTGGACAATAATTCACATATAACAAGAAAATCTATGACACTTCCTCTAAGCTAGTCACACATTTGGTGTCTAGTGCAGGTAGTTTCTCCATTGACTGTTAAATTCAGAAGTGCAACATGACAATGTCCAAGATCCTTCTTCATTGAAACCTTGTATAAAAGTAGTTTTAAATGTTTTATTTCCCTGCTATGGATCATTTTCAAAGCTGGCCAATTTCGCTGCCAGGTTTAGATTTTATAATTCTGTTCAGGTCAAACCCAAAAAAAATTAAATTAAATTAAATTAAAACCAATTTTTTTTAAGAACGCTGATGGACAAAACAATTGAATCTCTTCCTATCAAGTTTCACAATCTCATATATACATGCACAGCACTTTTTAGCACAGCATAATTTAAATGTTCTATATTAAATAGTCATTAAGAACATTTTATATGACTTGTAACATTTAAATTCTAAAATTGGATTGGAGACCTGTAAGTTGAGAATGTCATTACAAAGAATGTGCAACATCTAAATTTGAACATTGGGTAGGAAACTTACAAGTTGAGAACATCATTTTGAATTATAGCAATGCCTATCAAATTTCATGCCTGTATATGCAGGTCCATACCTCAGACTAGTAGCACCCAAATTGGTACCTAGGGCATAACTATTACTCGAACAAACACAACATATGCCCTCTCCACACCGGATTCTTCATACCATGAGGACCCCTCCATACTCAATACCTAGTCAAGAACTACCACTAGCAACTAGACATGTTCAGTTGCTTAAACAAAAGGAATGCTTTCAAACTAAGCCTGAGTCCCGAGTACTCGGCGGAGTCCATGTGGGCTCAGCCGTGCTGAGTCCACTCGGACTTGTTTTTTTACTAAACTCGGCCGAGTCCAGCCAAAAACGAAGCTGACTCAATTTCGCGAGTCGAGACATCAAGACTCAGCTGGCCCAGCAAAAATTAAAATTAAAATTAAAAAGGTTTCGACTTGATATTTTATTTTTAATATTTTATGAGTTTAGCACCTTACCGTACCCATCACCAGCTCATGACATTTTTATGAGTTTAGCACCATACCGTACCTATCACCAGCTCAGGACATTTAACTCGGGGAGGATGTACAGCTCTCTATTTCAGTAACGTTTTAGGGCATCCTCCTCTCTATTTCAGTAACATTTTAGGCATGCCCGCAATTAACAAAGAGGAGGGTCAAGATTTAAACTCAATACGCATAATTTTTTACGTTTGATCTTTGATTATTATTATGTAAAATGAAACTTGGTTAAGTGTGACACTACATGATTTGAGTTGCTGTATATTTGGTTGAACGTGACACTACATGATTTGAGGTGCTGTATATTTGGTTGAGCGTGACACTACATGATTTGAGGTGCTGTATATTAGTTTCGAAAGAAAACAATTGTTTTTGTTTAAATAATATTTTTATGATCTATTCCCTTTGAAAAATGTTTATTTTGAAGATATCTAGAGGTAAAGGCACTTAATAGTGCTTGATAGGATTTTATATGGATTTTATATGAATAGTTTTATACTATGTTACCGGTTCAGCCCCTGGACCCCGAACCCGGGTATGTGCCGTATCCAATCCGGTTCGCCTGTGGGTCTGCCCAAGGTTCGGCCTGGGCGGACCAGGTACGTTTGGGTTTGTCCAGGCCGAACCCTGGGCAAACCCGAGGCAAACCTACGAACAGGGGAAAAAACATAGAAAAACACCAAGGACCGGAGTTGCTCAGCTGCCTGTGAAATCAGATCTTGAAAATGCTGTTCAATTCTTTTCTTCCACCAAGAGAAAACACTGATGGGAAATGCATGAAAAAGAATATTTTAAAAATGCAGTTCGGCCTGTGCTGGCACTCGCCCAAAATCCATTTTTTTGCTGTCGTAGAGAAAGAAAACAAACATTTGTTGACGCTTCTCAGGCCAAAATCCAAATCCATTTTCACACTGTCGTAGAGAACGAAAAACAAAATTTTGTCACCGCTTCTGAGGCCAACCACATCTATACAGTGATGACTTGTATAGAATTCCATAAGCCACAGCCACAGCCGTTTTGTTTCCTCGCATCCTCGCACACTTTCATATTCACTGGGCAATCGAAATTACCCACTGTAGGATCTGTTACAACCAATTCCGGCGACATTCGCCTATTTTGGATCGATTCATAATTACTCTCTGCTCCACGCCCTGAAATCTGCCTCACACAGCATTACTTCTGTCGCTATTCCCGCTAACAGAACTACCGCAAGAAGATATTTATGTGCTAGGGCATAAAGGCTAGTGGTTTATTAATTCTCACATTAATAAAATTATAATTTATTTAATTATTATGAATTTTATAAATAAATTAAAAATTGTTAACTATAATATTTAAATTATAATATATAAAATTAAGATAAAGTTTATATGTAATATTATAATATAATATATTTAAATAATAATTTATTTAATTATTATGAATTTTATAAATAAATTAAAAATTATTAATTATAATATTTAAATTATAATATATAAAATTAAGATAAAGTTTTTATATAATATTATAATGTAATATATTTCGATAATAATATGTTCTTTAACTATAATTTAATTTAGATAGGTCTCATTTGTAAAAACGAATAATAAATAATAAATAATGTAACTATGTTTTTTTAATTTTTTTAATTCTATTTGTATTTGTTTATATTTTTTTAACTTTTAAAATAAATTATAGATTATATTTAATAAATAAAACTAAATATTTAAAAAATTTAAATTATAGTTAAAAATTTATTTATATATTTTTGTACTGCAGAATCCAAAACAAACCCGAACCCACAAAAACCGAACCCAAAACGAACGGTAAACTCTAAATTGGGATTATTTTTTATATATAATCATATATAATATTATAATATTTTTAATGTTATTGTAACTCAAATGGTAAAGAATATAGTGGGTTAAGAAAATGTTTTCATTCTTTATACAAACTTAAAATATTTCTATGGACTAAATATTTCTATGGACTAGTAAAAGTTAAAGTTTAAAGTTTATTATAAAAAACTTAAAATTTTATCCATGTAAACTGTAAAAGGTTTAAAATGATTGTGGTATGGTGGTTATAGGGGCGGACTGGGCGTAGATCTGTGTGGCGGCTTCTGGGGCGGACAGCGCAGAATACTGTGGCGGCCATAAAAAATCTGGACAGCCTGCCCGAATTCGTGGCGGCTACCGATTCCACATGTAAATTTAAAAAATTCAACCATTAGAAAAAATATTTGTTTATAATACCATTCTTAAAATTCAACCAAGAGTCCTACACCTTAGAAAAAAGATCATCTAATTCATTGAACTTCCGCAAAAAATATGGTGGTGCTACATACTTCGAATAGGAATACGACGTAAAAGAAAACGGCAGGTTTTTCTTGAATGAGGTACAGTTTGTTAAATGTTCAGATGATGTTAGGTATATGTTTGTATATTTAATCATAAAATTCGAGACGATAAGAGACATTGCACTCAATACACCCCCTACATCCCCTAAGGTTGGTTTGTTTGATAATAGTTTTCGTCTTATTTGTCTATGTAAGAGCTCAGGCATAATAGTTTTCGTCTTATTTGTCTATGTAAGAGCTCAGGCATCATTCTCCACAACGAGATTCTATTTTTTGAATGAAATATTGTTTTTTCTTTCTTTTTTTTTCATTTCATCTTTTTGCCAAGTTTTTGCCAGACTTGCCGAGAGTCTGAGCCCCGAGTCAACTTTTCGGAGTTTTGCTACTATGGTTTAAACTGAACTCCAAAAAAGTTCGATTTTTGCAAACAAACTGGTCCAATAGAACAGAGTCGCTTTTTTTTTTTTTTCATTGTTATTGCCAGTCTTGCCGAATTCTTTTGCCCCGAGTCAACTTTTCGGAGTTTTGCTACTATGGTTTAAACTGAACTCCAAAAAAGTCGGATTTTTGCAAACAAACTGGTCCAATAAAACAGAGTCGATAAGATGGCACTCTTTTCTCCATGATAGCTAATGTTGAATTATTCAACATAGAATATTAATGTAAGATATATCCTTCATCAATGCACCATTCAATCAATCAAGTACAAAATAAAACATTTTTATTTATAGCCCTAAAAGTTCAGAGATTTCATTTCTCCATGATAGCTAATGTTAAATTATTCAACATAGAATATTAATGTAAGATATATCCTTCATCAATGCACCATTCAATCAATCAAGTACATAATCAAACATTTATATTTATAGCCCGAAAAGTTCAAAGATTTCATTTCTCCATGATAGCTAATGTTGAATTATTCAACATAGAATATTAATGTAAGATATATCCTTCATCAATGCCCCATTCAATCAATCAAGTACATAATAAAACATTTATATTTATAGCCCTAAAATTTCAGAGATTTAATCGGGCACATACTAAAAGCTTTATGTTTATACACCTAAAATAAACGCACAACTTGAATATAGATACCAAAAAAGACAGAAGAGGAGAATGGCATTCTCTCATAGAATAAGAAATCCGGTCTTGATTAGTTACTCTAAAAAGAATCATACAATGCCTTAAATATAAATCATATAGTCACAATAGAACACAATACTTACCTTATTCAACATATTCCATTGGCCCACCTTAGGTTGGCAATCTTTTTCCGTGCCAGAATCATGATATTTAAGCTGCTCACATACATACATCATGATATTAAAATGCCAATTGTGAAATCCTTTGAAAATATCTAGGAGAAAATATAGTCATCACCGAACTTTTCTAAAGGACACAAGCAGCTTTAAGAATTGCTCAAAAGCTTCAGTAAAAAGTAACCAGCTTATCCATACCAGAGGAGCAGGTAAAATGCGTGCTTCCACACTGGCAAGATGATCACTAATTTTAATGCCAAATTCTCTGGCGTATTTATCATTGCCATATGCATTCTGATGTACTGTCTGCAATGTAAAACAATCTTGAGTTAGCCCAAACTTTGTTTAGCAAAGTCATATTTTGACTACAAAGTAGCAAATTAGCCCACACGAAGTGCCTTGGACATATCATTTTCCTCACTTTACTAAGTCACCAGATACAAAGAGGAAAACTCCCTCCCAGAAACTCATTGATTAGCTTGGGTAATCTAAATTACTTAAAACAGGCACCTGCAGCAAAGATGTTGCAGTCACCTAACAAGTCTAAACAGTGTTTTAAAAAACAATCAAGTTGTTAGAGGCATATAAAATAAAAACCTTGAGGATATCCATCTCCCTTTCTTGAGGACGTTGGCATGTAACTCTCAGCAGAGCTGTAATTTGTCTGTCATTTAAACGCTTCGAATAGCGTTGACCTTCCACTATTTTGCAAACCTATCATTTACACCATACCGATTCAGTTCAGAATATTACAAGAAATTTTTTGCCGCAGGAAAGAAAAAAGCCGTTTCTTTTAGGTAAATCCTAAAAGCACATGGTTTAGCTTGAAGAAATAGTTAAAGAATACCAACCTCCATTGGCAAATAGTTTGGCCTTTGTAAATTTCCAACTTGAAGACATGGGAGTTGAGTATGCCGTATGGTGATCCCATATGTGTCATGGAAATATCCTACAACAGATTTCATTGTGGAATTGTCATCCATGGGGAACCTGGAAACAGCTAATCATTGTTAATAAAATCAAGAAACCAATGTAAAACCTCAACTCACAAGAACTGGCTGGTAAATAAATTCAGATATTCAAGGATAAAATGGATATGAGGATTTTCCTACAAAACAAAAATCTTACGTTAGTTCCTGCGTAGGTTGTGAAGTCAGTGTAAGTATGCGATATTTTCGACGCATGTTTCCTCTATGAGTCACCTCCACTCTAATACCTCGTAAGGCTTTCTTAATCTGATGTTGGTCAGAAACAAATACGAGAAGATATGAGATCACTGCCACCTTCCAAAATCTACTTGTCAATACAAAATCTCTGAAGGTTTCTTAATCTAATGTTGGTTAGAAACAGATACAAGAAGATATTAGATCACTGCCACATTCCAAGATCTACTTGTCAATACAAAGTTTAGTACATATCAAGTTCAATGATTAACAATAAAGCAAGGGAAAAGCATTCAATAATCCATTGCTACTATCCCAGATCTTTTTCACAACACATTACTAGCATGTCATTAAATGAGAGCCCTTGTTACAAAAATACATATCCGCATAGTACATGTTTTATTTATCAAAGAATTAGATTTTGCTTCCAAGGAAATGTACAAATTTCTATACAAGAAAATGAAGTAATGTTTGCCATAATATAGCTTTATTATCAGTTCACTTTCACTGTCTGAACTTGCTTTAACAATGTACTTCCCATCATAATAAAGGACCCTCTAGAAATGAACACCAGATTTGCCATCATAATGAACAACAAATTCATGAATAATAAAATGCAGCTACTGATATTTTCTGGAAATGAAGTCTACATATTCTACCCAGAAAGCCTATAAATGAAAATATTTTATTAAAATTTTTTAGAACTTATTTCCTTTTTGAAATTTAAATTACCAAAAAAAACATTTGAAATATCATAAAACCACTCAAGATAGAACCTGTTTCTTAAGTAAAATATCATTTCAGCCTGTTCTTAAACAAATAGAAACTTACTAAGATGGTATGGAGGCCAAGTCAGGCTCGAGAAGGGGCAATAAATATATTGCACAAAGAACCATTCCCACTTCATCCATTCTAAATTCAGTTACTCCAATTTAGCAAAAGACATGTTTCATCACCTCATACAGCATTACTAAAGTTGAAAACAGCCTCAAGTATAACTCTTAAACTATACCATTAAAACCAGCCTATACATAAATAGCTGTTGCATAGATACAATAATTGCCATGCCCAAAATTGACTCTAAACAGAAAGTAATAGCCTTCCCAAGAATCAGAATTAAACAGAAAGTAATAGCATTCCCAAGAATCAGAATTAATAGCCATCTTGTTTCCAACTCGAAATATTAAGTCTTTAAACATCATTCACTAGGGAAAACAAGAAGACCCCATTAAAGTCACAAAGATGATGTCCATCTTCAAAATGCTGATTGGTAATTGCATAAGAGAATACCCAGAAGCCCCAAGACTCTTGGATTGGTACATAGAACCCACAAAATCTAAGTTAATATCCTCCGCTCCGGTCTTACCTCACCCACCGAACAAAGTCCAGACTGGGCTAAGGCGAGGAGGCGTACACTGACTGTTTTGATTCGTCCTATGCTATGCTCATATGTTCCGGAAAGATGCCCAGCCCATTCTTAATGTTCCAAGGTTCCACTCCGCATAATAAAAGTCCCATATTGTGCAACGTGGAGGGGAATTTACATTGCTGTTATTACATAAGGATGGAGACCACAGGAGTAAGGCCTGGACCTAATAATTCAAAAATAATTTATCTTAGAACAATAGAACACTATTTTTTGTTGTTCCAGTGAACACATGATCCGTATCACTGTTAATCACCCATGACTGGCACTATATTCTTCAACTTAACCATCAGACTCATACTTCCAAGTCACAACCAGACCTAAATGTACCACACTTTCTGCTTGCTGTCCCTAATCAGTAATAACTTGCAATTGAGAAGGAAGTTGTGAACATGGTTGAGCGTTAAATAAAGATTCATGTACACACCAAATCAACCACTGTTAGAGGTAACTAGCTAATAAACACATCTTTTAGTTAATGTTACCTCTTTCACTATAAAGGTCCTCACAAGTTCCTTGATGTACTACTATACAGATCTTTACAATATACACACTCCTCAAACCATAGTTACCAGATTCCATTCAATCACAGGTTCCTTGATGTACTATACAGATCTTTACAATATACACACTCCTCAAACCATAATTACCAGATTCCATTCAATCACAGGTTTGGAAGGCCAAAAATGTTCGGAGGATCAGTTTTTTTCAGAGAGGTTCTGATCAGTTCATAAAGGTTCAGATCTTTTATATATATACACCGCCTACAAAATATTCATGAAAAATAAAAAATAATGAAAAAAACGAAGAAAAATTTAATTTTTTTTATCTTCTCTACATTGAGGTATATCTTATACTTTATAAATGTTTAAGTTCTGTTTTATAGGCCCAATTTATGTTTTTTTTATTTCTGAATATATTTAAAAAAAAAGGTCCAAACTGGTTCGGTCCAGCCCAAAAAGTCTGTACCAGACTGAACCTAGTAACAATGCACAAAATACTAGTGGCTCAATTTATCCAATTATCTCACAGCAATAAAAAAGCTATTTTTTTACCAGTATTTAGCAAATTAAGGTGACCATTTTCCCTTCAAGTGGAAATTGGTTTATGTGCATTTTCCTTTCAAGTGCATATTGGTTAATAAACTCCATTAGAACCCCCTGTCAATGCAGCAGCAGTTAATCTACATTTTTTAACTCCATTAGAACCCCTGCCAATGCAGAAGATAATCTACATTTTTAATTTCCTCCAGCTCATGAGTGAAGGAGATTTTCTGTAAACTTTATCTTCTTTGCCAAAATTATCCAATGCTTGTAAAAATGTAACCTCACGCATCCTTATCTAACTTTTAAAAATGTTCCTTATCATTAAACTGACAATAAACATAATGATCCTGGCATATGACCTTTTTGAGGCATGCCTTCTAATTTTTAAATCCTAACTGAACTGTTCAAGCCATAACTTTCTGCTTGGGACTCCAATTTAATCCACTCTAAATGCACTAAAAAGATGAGAGTAATAATTTCAGCAAACAACCCTTTCGCAGACAAAGTTGCTGACAATTTTGACAGAAAAAGAAGCTCCAGAGGCCTCTCAAAAATGTGAAACAAAATACTTATTAAAGACGGCAGTATTCTATTTCTAGATTTTCATAGCCAGAATACATCTCTAGCTACGTTGACACATCAGTAGAAGACAAAACACAGAAACACATAATAACAAGTCCTATATATATAATTTGCATTTACTATGCACTTTTATAACATACAAAACCCACCTTCTCACTCAAAGGAAGGTGTGACATTCCATATCCAATACAGTGGATTTCCAACACACTTCTATAAAGAGAGATGCACCACACCCCTGACTCTAAAGAGAGTGAGTGATGGATGCAATCTTATAGCCTCACCTCTCTTCTCAGAGATTGCTTATATTGTACTTTGTTTTCTAAGCAATAAAAAAGTTATGCTATTTTGCTTATATATTTGTGTTGTGGTTTGTACTCTGTAATTTTTAAATTGCATTCTCTTCCTTAACTTTAAATTCTGATTTCCTGATAAGATTTTGAGTTTCAACTCAAATAACCATCATTAAAGCCTTAATACACCCATCACTTAAACATAGGAAATCACAGCAAATTCTCCAATTGCCAAAATTTTAACTTTAATCTTGACCAAAAAATTTAGTAGCAAGAACCATCATAATGCCAACGAAGGTTTGCGATATGGAGAACAGCCACTTTGCATGTCTGACTCTTCCCTTTGCTGCTGGCATTCATTCTTAGCTTGTTATAGCTGGTATTCAGGTTCCTGGGTTACTCTCTTGCTCTCAATATTATACTTATAATGTTTTTACACTATAAGAATAGTTTTGACTGATAAATTGAAATATCATGCTGAGGCTCAGATAAATACAGCAATCATATACTCAATAATACAAGCATTTTAGTGAAGCACTTATTTACTTTGTAGAAGATGTTGCAAATATTAACTTGGACTACAATAACCAATCTGAATTGATATATATGTATATATATATATATGTGTGTGTGTGTGAAGACAAATATTAAAAAGAACTGCCACTTTAAAATTTACTTGTTTATCTTGCTTAAATTATATCCTTGCTTTGAGTTGGAAATTAGGCAAGCAACCCTAAATAATTTGTGAGACTTTACACTACGCAAATAAAAGAGCCAAACAATGTTGATAATGATAGAAAAATAACAACTCTTTATGACTATTATAGTATGTGATCTACAAATTATCATGAACAAATAAATTTAGAATATTGACAATTAATTTGCAAAATATATAGAAGACAAGTATGACAAGAAGTGTCATCAGTCTTAAACTTGTATGGAGACAATGCAATCTATCAAACCACAATCACTGTGTACAGTAATCTAATTTTTGCTTTTGCAAACTTTCCTGTCACTAAAATTGTTTAAATCACAAAATATCACACTGGTAATTAATCCTAACATTTCGCTCTTACATATTTTCCTTTGCCACAATGACCACACAATGTTCCTAATTCCTATACCTAGAGTTACTCATACCTATAATAGGTTCATTCACTGACAAGTGTGACTCTTATTTAGTATATCCCCTATTTGTTCACCATTATAACCTAGACCTTCATGTTTTGGGCCTTTTTCATTGGCAATTTCATTCCCTGCCCTTAGTAACTTTAACCCTATTCCTTTTATGTGTTTTTCAAGGTTGGTTATCAATCCCATTATTACAATTTCAATTTAGTCCTCAAAGGCAGAATCTTGGTCATTTATAGATTCCTCTTGTCAATTAATAAGTCAAATTATGCCTCATGCCTTCTGAAAGAAGAAAATGTTGGACACCACTGGATAAAACCATCCATCTTCTGAGAGAAGAAAAAGTTGGACACCACTGGATAAAACAATCTATTTACTTTCTTATGCATATATAACGATTAAAATCATTACACTAAATACTTATGATGTCAACTAGGTCGTCTACTTCAGCATTGTAAAAAGTTTTAGCTCTGCAACTAGGTCTCGTCCTTGAAGAAAAAAGATATAAATGAAGGCTGGATCTGCATACTCGTTTAACAAATCAACTAAAACAAGGCTTGAGAAAGAGAAATTTTTATTTTATATTACAGAAAACATGCAACGCCTTAATAGAGTGTTGACAACAATATCACAAATAATAAAAAACAAACAAATCAGTGTAAAGCATACTAAAGAAACTCAGCCTCGCCAAAAACTCTGCAAGGCAAAATCCGGACTTGGCAAAAAGACTCGAAAAAACTTAGGAAAAGCAATTTTTCATGGGTTAAAGTTTTTTCGTGCATAACACAATTAATTAATATTATATACATCCAAAACTAATACTGTAAGTGATACAACCTTAAACTACACATGAAAGTGACAACAACAATGCCAAGCAAAGATGAAGCAGTTGATCTCACGACAGATACTAAGAAGATGATGCCACATTCAGGCCATTTACTCTAAAACAGCATCATGACAGTTGGCAATTTGGCATTATCACTAATTTGGCACTTCAGTTAGAGCTAGGCTGTCAACGCTAAAACAGCATCATGACAGTTGAAACGACATTATGACAGTTGGGAGTATCACTGAATTGGTACTTTGGTTAGTGCTGTGTGCATAGCAACTACAAGATTACTGTTGGTGCTCAAGCAGTGCCAATATGGCATCTGATGCATCAGTAGTGAAAGCATGGCGAACTTTGATAGTAATGCACCTGGAACATGCTGAGGTAACAAGGAAAACAAAAGAAAAAGCTTTGCTTGATGCCAATGTGCAAAGCAGAAGCTCCTGTGTTGAAATGCCAACTGATCAGAGATGGTGTGCAATGAAGGAATGGGGTACCAAACGCTAAGTGGGAAGGTTATGTCAAGATGGGAAGAGGAAGACAATTTGAAAGCAAAATTTACTGCCATGTTTGGCTCTCTGCTTACAAAACAAGGTATATTTCATAGATCCAGATTCTAAAATTGATTCAACCTAATTTTGGTATTATGCACTAACACCTTAAAGTTGATGCCATTACAAATCCAATTCCCAGACATTCATTTCAAAACTATAGTCTCTGTAGCTAACACTTAAAGTTGATGCCATTACAAATCCAATTCCCAGACATTAATTTCAAAACTATAGTCTCTGTAGCTAGAAGGTTGTGTAGATTCCCCTGCCTAGTATCACTTCTAAGCCTTCAATTAAAATTTTGAAGTTGCGATTCAACATTATTTTGGTATTATGCACTAATGCCTTAAGGTTGACGCTACTACAAATTCAATTCCCAGACACTATCTTCAAAGCTATAGTTTTTGAGTTAGAAGGTTGTGCAAATCTCCACATTAAGCATCACTTCTAATCCTTCAATTAAAATCTTGCACTTCGCATATTATGAGTTGCAGAGGCTACAACAAATTCAATTCCCAGACACTAATTTCAAACCTATAGTCTCTGTAGTTAGAAGGTTGTGCAAATCTCCATATCGAGTATCACTTCTAAGCCTTCAATTAAAATCTTGCACTTAGCAATATTATGAGGTGCAGCAAAGCAAATGCTAAATTTGCTTCAACGTGATTTTCTGCAACCTTGACTAATTTTAATTACATCACTCCATTACAATTTAATACAAGTGTAACCCTGTCAGACAAAATCTATCATTAGCATTTAAGAGTTTAAGCATTTGACAGCTGAAACCAGTGTTTTTTTTCTGCTTACATCACTCCATTACAATTTAATACAAGTCTAACCTTTCAGACAAAATACAACCTTGGCATATAGGAGTTTAAGCATTGACAGCTGAAACCAATGTTTTTTTTACCTCAGATGTAACCAATGGGTGGCTGTTAAATTCTTTAAAACTAAATAGAAGTTCGGATTTAGGTTGCAATTGAGTGCTTTTGTTGGTCTGATTTCCCCTTGTCTCTACTCTCTCTAAACTGGGAACAACAAAAATAAGGTCACTTTGGGAAAAAAAAAAACAATTTTTATGCTGTTTTCCCGTGCCTATGTGCAGCAATCCAAGTTTTTTTTAAACTTGACGAGTTTCTTTCTACTTGCAAGTCCCAAAATTTGGCCATTTAAAACAAATAACTCGGCAAACTCAGAAAACTATCCAAATCAAGCCTTTCTGACTTGGCAATGCCAACTTGGGTGCGGACTTGGCACAAATGAATGCTTATTCAGAAAAGATAATCGAGATACAATGAGACAGATAATGTGTTATCAACCACCAACTCATTCCAACAAATGCATCAAACCTTTATAAAGAATTTACTTATCAGACAATATCCTTTGCTTTAGCTCTGAACCAACCACCATCTTGTATCATGTTAATAAGTTCTCTTAGTATCTTTTGCAAACTACAATCTAAAATATTGCATTGCATATACACTTTGCATCAAAATCTATTTTTGATCCCTTCACTTCTAAACATGGGAACTAGATACTCGTCCAGAGAAACCTGTAAACTCCATACATAGATATAAATATATGTACCTTTCCCTTTTAAGACTGGAACACATATGTAACTACACATAACATGATGCTCCAAAAATAATATCAAACATTAGTTTACTACTGTTAAACAAGTAACAAAACACTGTATCCTATACAAATATACACAGTTCTCAAGTCATACAATAAAGTCACTCAGCCAAGATTGATGTCAATCAATACAAATACTTAGCAAAAGCAGAAGATAAACAATTGGAGATAAAAGATAACATACACAAATAATAGACTATTCCAAAGGGGCTAAATTCCAAACCACAATGTAAAACCAAATAGTACCAAACAAATATTCCATAAGGCAAAGGTGTGAGATCAGTCTTAGGAGACAACAAGAATCCATACCCAATAACATGTAATAACTTACTTATGACAAAGGACACAAAACCAAACACTAGGCTGCACAGCCCAAAACCTAACTGTAATACTTCAAGCCACTTCTCCGTCAAAGAATATAACAATGCTCACAAAAAAACACATTAATATCCCTTCGAGAATTTAACACATAGAATCAAACACAATAGAGTTGTAGAGCTTCAATGGCACAATTCTATGATTAGAGAGAATTTTTATATTTCTTTAAAGTTAAAAAGAGATAGACAAGTCTTAACAAGTAATTCCCCATTATCTGTGCTTTGTTCTCATTGAATAAGACCTTTTAATTACCATCCAAATCTATTTCATATAATGATCCAAAACTAGGATATTAACATTTTCTAAGAAAATATGAAGCTGGTTTAAAAGGACAAAAAAGTTAATACCTTTACACGATCAGGATCAGACAGAAGTCCAACTGTCACATCCTTACACAAAAGATGCGAGACAAAATCAATTACTGGCAATGGCTCAATAAACGCAGTTGAAGACATATCTGCAAGATACATGCATAAGTGTCTACCAATGTCATACCAAGGAAACTATATGAGAAAATCGATTGCTTACAATATAGTATACACCAAGTTCACTAAAAAGCAAAACCCAGAAGCAGACTAACAAAGCCCTTCAAATCACAAAGAAAAAAGAAAAAGAAAAAAAACATATTGCACAGAACTCTTATTGTAGAATGCATAGATAGTTACAAAGTTCAATACTGTAACTCTCAGAACACTGCATACCAATATTAAGAGACAACCCCATCTGGGTCGGCCTGATACTTTGATAGAACCCACGCCAACTTTCCAAACCCTCTCCAAGTGTCTGCCTCATCCCCAGCCCAGGTGAATAAAAGGACCTCCCAACAGGAGTATACCTGAAACCAAAATGAATAACTATGTAAATCATATACATTACAACCTACAATAATAAGCATTTGTGAAAGCTTTGAAAGATGTGGCACCTTTGTGTTGGAAGTTCCCTCAAAACAATATCAAGTACTTGTAGAGCTTCCTGAGGCGCATCTGCTTGCCTCCCAGCTAGAAATTCACCTAAGTGGTGCAGATCAGCTTTGGCTGCAAAATTTATCACTACTTTGAACTGTCTTTCTTTCCTGTAAGATCCACATAGAGCCCAACAATAATACAACAAGTAATTAAGTATCTCCAATACAAAGTACAATAGGATAAAATTTGTTCACATAAGTTTTCATATTCAGGCATGATAACAAACTTTCCCACTAGAATACACACAATAGTTAAAACTATTAATCGAGTATACACGAGATTGTAATTAGTCAGATGGGAAAAAAAAAATGTGTGATCAAAACTTGTCAGTGAGACTCTGATGACACATCTGGTTGTGCTAGCCTGTAAAAGCCAAAAAACACGAAAGAATACAAACTTGCTACTTACAAGATACAAAATTACAACCTTCAAACCAATGAGCAGAGAATATCTCTAAGTGAATGGCATTGTATGGAACAAATAAATCTCAAATATGCTAAAAATATAGTACACACTTGGTAGAATGTAGCCACATCCTACCATAGAAAATCCCCTATCAATGGAAATGCTTCACCAAAGTGACAAGCTCATAGCTGTTATCACTGGTTTATGTCCATATGGGTTGC
This sequence comes from Wollemia nobilis, assembly GCA_028583015.1. Lineage (NCBI taxonomy): Eukaryota > Viridiplantae > Streptophyta > Pinopsida > Araucariales > Araucariaceae > Wollemia > Wollemia nobilis. Next base: position 5,430,340 of record JAQPPZ010000103.1, read on the forward strand.
ATCATTATTAACTATTTCAGGAAAGTTTGCCTAAGATCTGTTGATGCCTGATTGTGAGTGACTGAGAAAGAGGAAAATGGGATACCTCCTCAAACCCTTGACAGCATTGTATGGAACGAATAAATCTCAAATATGCTAAAAATATAGTACACACTTGGTAGAATGTAGCTACAAACTACCAAAGAAAATCCCCCTATCAAGGGAAATGCATCACAAGGGTAACAAGCTGATAGCTGTTATCACTGGTTTGTGTCCATATGGGTTGGACAATTATAAACCATTGCAAGCAAGTTTGCATAAAGATCTGCTGATGCCTGATTGTGAGTGCCTGAGACAGAGGAAAATGGGATGCCTCCTAAAACCCTTGACAGCATCCAAGGTGGGAGATCCTTAGTATTCATCACTAAATACCAAGAAGATACACAGACTTCTCTTTAAAAGAGGAGTGCAACAAATACAGAATTCCTCTGGTTCTGGTCTGTTAACATGGACTTCCCTTTAGAAGAGGAATGCAACAAATACAAAATTCCTCTGGTTCTGGTCTGTTAACATAGACTTCCCTTTAGAAGAGGAGTGCAACAAATACAGAATTCCTCTGGTTCTGGTCTGTTCTGGTCGACAACGTATTATGATGAAAAAAAAGGCAACCTAATTTAACAATGTTCAGGTAAGGATAAGCAAATAGGTACAAAGAGAATTTCTGTGAAGTGCTGTTGGCAATGGTTGGAAGTACAGTTGCAGACTCTGATCCATTTATATAGTGTTGCATAGTGCCAGATTCACATAGCCACGGCACCTGAAAAGAAGATTCATACTCTCACACAGGAACAAGATTTAAAATTCACTGTTTACCAAGAAGGCACATCATTTGGTTTGCACAAAATAAATGCATATCAATCATGCAACACTCCACGAGTAAATGCAATATGTGCAGAAAGCATCTGTGAGGGAACAAAAGAAACATGGAAAGAAAATTCAGTTCAAATAGATGGTAAATTTCCAACTTCGCTGATGGAGGTTATAGACAAGCTCTGTCACACACACTACCTAGTAAAGACATTAACCAAAATGCTTCGACACAGATGTGTGAGCAACAGACCACTATGTCTAGTTATATTCTAAAATTTGAAATTAAAATTCATTTCAGGCTGTTAACTTTAGGAGTGAAAATTGAAGGATTTGTTGGGCATATATGTGTTGATATATAAAGGAAAATGCCCGTTTTAGGTGACAGTGAGATTTAGTTTTATCAGTTAATAAGTAATTATATTAACAACAGATACTAGGGTGTAAGTCATGTTTTCAATTCATAAAATTTTAAAACACTCAATATTTTACATGCAGAAAATTTATAATGTAGAAGAATTTAATATTTTATTCTCTTTTTCAATTAATAGAATAACTGACATGATTCCCACATAATTGGCTAATAGCTAAAGACAAGAAATTACCAACATCTTGACAATTCCAGGCAATGTTCAATAACTCAGAATATGTTTATGATGTACCTTGGACCGTTGTTTGATTCCTCTGCATCAACTAGCGTTATCATAAACTCCTTCGATGCAAAAGGAAGAGCCCCAGCAGTGTACAGACTCTTTCGACCATCATAAGCAGGTAGTCTCTTACCCAAAAGGGTCTCTCTGTATTGACTTACTAACTCTGCCATCACAGCTCTGTTGACACCTCGAGAAGTCACTTCAGGTGTTATAGTCACCTACATATCAAGCAAAAACGGAATTCAAAACCCAAAAAGCTCAAATTATCACCCCACTTAATAACATCCTGCTTCTAAATGGCTTGAGCTTTTCTTAATGATAAATCCCACAAATGAGTAAATTATGGAGGTTTCATGAATTTATGCAGGTAAATGCATGTTGTTGTCCTGAAATATTGAATTTATGCAGGTAAATGCATGTTGTTGTCCTGAAAAATTGCCACATCAGAATGAATCCTTCCAAATACAAATAGCTATAATATCAAATTTTGCTATGAATTGCCAAAAAGATCATACACAAAGATTGATAAGTTGCAAATATTATCTGGTAAAAAGAAAGCACATGTAGAAATTCACCAAATTAAACTTCAATAACGGGTGGGGAATCTATGCTTTTAAACTTCTAATAACAATTTCTTAAAAAGTATTCTCCTCTTTCATGCAATCATCCTTCAAAAGTATTCAGCTCTTCAGCTCTTCATGCAATTCAATATGCCATAATATCAATCAATTTGTCCAATCCTAAATATAGAAAATTAAGAATATCGGACTCCAGATACTAAGGCCTTTGCTTTGAAATCGACATATTCCAGAACAAAAAGAAGATTTGGTTAATATTGAGATTTGGTTAATATTGCATCTAAGCTAATTAAGTTAGACTGCTGATATGACCCATAACATTTCTATATCAGAGTTAAATAGAATCTAGATAGTTTATATTCAAAACGTTTTAGCATACTTTGTGGATTTTAGAATGATATGCTCACTAATTAAGTTAGACTGCTGATATGACCCATTACATTTCTATATCAGAGTTAAATAGAATCTAGATAGTTTATATTCAAAACGTTTTAGCATACTTTGTGGATTTTAGAATGATATGCTTTCACTCACACCAATATCAGACAATTCATGTACTCCTGAATATGCTCATGCAACATACCATATACCATCCTTGAAGAAGAAGTTCATGCTATTTATAACATTAGTATATTAATATCTGGAAAGACAAGGATCATGATCATTATCTGCAAAAATAAGGATCATGATCACCAATTCTTGAAATTCTACCAATGAAAAAGAATTCTATATTAATGTACCTTGTCAACAAATTTGGTTAGTCCCATTTCTGCAGAATTATGATCAGGTTACTGCATAGAGAGATGGTAAACATCTCACCTATTAATACCTCACCTTCTAAATATTGTCAAGAAAGAAATGTGTATTTAAGGCTCATGCTGCAGAAGAAAAGTAGAAAAAGGACATTGAAAGAGAGTATTCAATTAATTGACTAATTAAAGCACCCACAGTAAGATTGGGTTGTTCTTGTTTGATATTCAAATTTGAAAACTACACTGCAGAAATTTCTACAAAAATATTCATTGTTCCAAATGCAGGCAATCTATTCCTAAAGAGTGATAAGTTTTTCACTATCATATAAATTTGTTAATTTTATTTCATTTTTCCTTAAAATTATTTCTTTCACATTTCATTACTACTGGTCAGCATCTCTAATTTTATTTTTCTAAAATCAATAATAAAGCACACTCCTGTGATGGTGAAGTGCTTGTTAATACGAAGGGCCAAGTTGCTTACATCATATTGATGAAGATCTGTTTTTGGTAATTCCGTAAAGAAATGATTTGCCTTGACAACGCACTTAATTCCTGTTTGACCTTTCCCAGGACGGCGAGGAAACCTCAGCGATTTACTTGATGCTGGAGGGCCTGCACCTTTAGAGGGACCTCCAACTTCAAGTTTTGAGCCTCCCAATGTAAGGCGTTGCATCTGCTCTTGCGTTTGAGAGGCTGAACCTGTCGGGAGTGATGCTAGTGAAGGCCCATGTGATGCAGATTGAGCCCCTGTCTCAGGGCTTACAGTTTGCTCATAAGCAGCAGTAGGTAGAGACTCAACAGCTTGGTGCAGTTCGGGAAATGGTGGCCTCACTTCTGCAGCAGAGCCATAGGAGCCAGAAACACCATACCCTGGCCCAGAACCTTGGACTTCAGCTCTACCCCTTCCTCGGCCAGCTTTTCCAACAGAAGACTGAGGCTGGCCTCGGCCTTGTTGAGGCTGTTGAGGTTGAATATAGCCTCTACCTTGTGCAGCCTGCGTGGTTTGTGGCTGCTGTTGCATAGGTGGCAGGCCTCCTTGTTGTAAACCTGACGATGGCTGCCGTGGTTGTCCTTCTTGTGGCTGATGAGGCTGGCCTTGTTGCCGCTGCGGCTGGCTTCGTTGAGGTGGTTGTGGCTGCTGAGAAGGCTGCCCTTGGGATGTGGATCCCTCTTTAGGGGTCTTCTTCTTTCGAGGCATGATTATAAAATTGCTAAGATACTGTTCACCAGGAAGAAGAGTTTTGTTGGAATTTACTTTGCCAAAAATGTCTAGAGAGAAAGCTTTATTTTACGAATTCTTGTTTTCCAAAATATGCAAGGGACTTTTTAGCTTTATTCAAGTCCAGATTACAACGGTCTGAGCATGCTGCCTACAGTAGTGAACATTCCTTTCAATTCCAAATGAAATAAGGACCTGCAATTGCCAACATCAAAGCAAATGTTAAAGTCCTCGCTAAATTTTTGGCACCAACTCCAAATCTAGCTTATTAAATTCATTTATTAATAGCTTTAACAGTTTAACTCCAAGAAGTAAATTATTGAGCAAAGAACAACGTGAAATTTTCAAATAACTGCTTAATACAACACTCACCTTTCTACAGGTAAGACTATAAATGCTAAGCAACACATAAACACTACTCCAACTCAGACTTCATGATATTTAAAAAACAAAGGTCAAAGCATGCCACAAATCATCAAACACTAATCAACCTCAGTCTTCATGATATTCAAAAAACAAAATTCAAAGCATGCCACAAATCATAAGACATGTTTGCACCAAGGGACCAAGACAACATCAACACTTCCCAAAAACAATTCACGAAAAGTTTTTACTTTTTTTTCCCTTCTCAACAAGAAAACAGCTGCACAGTAAACATTTGTCTGACATCGACAGAAAAATAGAACATCTATAAGAAAATATCTACTCATACCCTTGGAAAAGAAAAAAGAATATGCCTACCACTGCCCTTGGTTTTAAAAGAATTCCAAACAAATAAATTTAAGAACCTCAATAAAATAAAAGAATGAAAGAGGTTTTGGTTCAATCGGTTGAAACATACGGATAGTAATTTAAGAACCTGAATAAAATTCAAATTTAAAAGAACGAAAGAGGTCTTGGTTCAATCGTTGAAAAATAAAGATAATAATTTAAGAAGTTTTGGTTCAATTTTAAGAAGTTTTGATTTGGTTCAATCGTTGAAAAATAAAGATAATAATTTAAGAAGTTTTGGTTCAATTTTAAGAAGTTCTGATTCGGTTCAATCGTTGCAAAATAAAGATAATAATTTAAGAAGTTTTGGTTCAATTTTAAGAAGTTTTGGTTCAATCGTTGAAACATACGAATAGTAATTTAAGAACCTGAATAAATTCAAATTTAAAAGAATGAAAGAGGTCTTGGTTCAATCGTTGAAAACTAAGGATAATAATTTAAGAACCTGAATAAAATTCAAACTTAAAAGAATGAAAAAGGTCTTGGTTCAATCGTTGAATCATACTGATAGTAACCATACCGAGGTTAATATTTAGGCAATGCATAGTTAATATTTGGTAATCTATTGCTCAAAAATCCATTAAATTTAAAAAATAAAAATAAAAACTTCTTCAACCCAAAAAAACATGAAGTGGCATTAACTATCAAGTGGTATTAGCTCAATTGGTTAGGAGGAGATCAAGATTCAAATCATGGATAATATTTGATGATGTAAAATGAATGGGGCCGTTAAAAACCATGACATTGATTAAATCCAAGAAAATAGCTCAGCATTTTAAGCTAGTATGATTTCATAGATAACCTTTAAAAAAAAAAAAATTTAAAAGAACTTAGGACCTATAGAAAAGTGAACCAAGCCAATGAGCCTGGTTCAATAGTGGTTCGAAAAAATAGGTTGTATAGTCATATATAGTTCCATATGTTGATGTAAAAAGGAAAGTAAACAAAATAACCTCAAACCACCAAACGAAAAAACAAGATGATCCTAAGTTACTCACCTACATAGCACCGAATGCCGTTAAGTTGACTAATTTTAAAATAAATATGATTAAAACAGAATAAGATTCAGTACTCTCAAATTCTCAACATAAAAATGTGATATAAATATGATTAAAACAAAATAAGATTCAGTAGACTCATGTTCTCAACATAAAAATGTGAAAAAGGAAAGGGAACCAAAAACAGATAAAGTGAACATAATAACATCAAAACAACAACAACAAAAAAAAAAAGTGAAAAAAAAAAAATCTGATGCTCTTAAGTTCCTCACATACAAATACAAAGAAACACTTGGGAACGAATTTAAGACCTATTTATTTGAAGACAGTAAAATAAAAAAAGTTGGAGAATTGCTAACACAAATCAGCAGAGAAAGAACAACCTTCTCAAAGATATTAAAGATCATATGATATGATATGATATTTGAGTCTCGCGGACGTAATTAAAATCTTTCATTCATTCATACACATAGCACCGATTAATTTTAACATAAATATGATAAAAATAAAAATAAAATTCACTAGACTCGAGTTCTCAACATAAAATCCATTCAACCCAATTTTGGCATATTAAGACAGTATCTATGCAAAAATACATTTGGCATATCAAGACAGCATCTATACAAAAATAGATTTTTCCATAATAAAATGCATAATACATAATGTACGTTACAACCCAGCTGAAAACCTACCCGCAAGATAAATACGATGAGTAAATTACATATCGGGCAACCTAATTTCTTTTACACACACAGATATATATATATATATATATATATATATATATATATATAGAGGATGAAATCACAAATAGATATACGATTGAAGTTGCTACGCATTTTACGCAAATATGAACTCAAACATAACATACTCGTAGTTTTCACAAGCCACCCTATAATACGTGAAATGCCCTTAAGGTAAATAGAAAGTATAGAGTCTTCCTTAAATTTTTAAAGAAGAAAACACTTAAAAGATGGATAAACCAATTGTTCATAATTCAAAAAATATAAAATTGTAGTGTTAGAAACCCTTTTAAAACCCCAAAAATCGATCATTAAAAATCTCAAATTCAAACCCTAGACAAAATCATAACGAGAAAAATTCACAGTGAAACTTGTAATGTTTTCACTGTAAGCAAAATCCTACATAATTTTCAGCATAACAGAAAAAGACACATATCCTAAGACAACTAAAAACAAGTTGTAAACAAGTAAACCCCCAACCAAAGGAGTTCAGAAAAAATGGCCAGTCTCCTGCATAATTTATTAAGACACAACATAAGCTGTTAAACAAAAACTTCGTCCATCGGGCCGATTTTCGAATTTAAACACTTGAAACTCGACAGGCCGTAGATAATTTAAGCGAAACCGACACATAAAATAAGAGGAGAATGCAAACTCACCTGCTCCCCCACAACACAGCATGCAACTTCGCCTACCAGACACCCAACGCAAACAATGGATGCTTCGCAACAGAGAAATAATTTCCGTCGACCCCTTCGTTTCTCGCGTGAAAATAAGGGCCGACTCAACTCCTCTGAAGCATTCTAAAACCCCTGCATTGTATGCTCCACAAAGAGGGTACTTAAAAAAGCCTGTAAAGCGCAACCCCCCTTTAAAAAAAAATGGAAACAAAAACTAAAATAAATGCTGGCTCACTACTCGCGCAGGCAAAAGGGCAAAGTCACTGACTTCCTAATTTACTCGGAGAGTACTAATTCGCTCTACCTACCTACCTTTAAAAATATGCCAGCAAAGTTGTTAAGGCCCAACTCCCAAAGCCTCGAGGGGCCTTGCTACGTGGAAGTGGTGGATGTCCCTTTCATGGACATCACTTTTCTGATGCGCCGTTAGATTAAAGTAGTTACGCTGCCCTGTAAACCATGTTCATTTAATGCTTATTAACCGGGGAATGTGACGGTCCTGTTGTTGTTATTGCCCATCATCATTCCATGTAATGGGAATGATTGCATGCCTGACTGTCCTCCCGCCTTCTAGTTTCTAGAAACCGTTGTGGTTTCCTTGCCGCCGTACGCTACTTTGCGCTATCCGACGAGTAGCTTTTTGACTGCGGTCTCAGACCTCGGATAATGGTTTCTATCTGTGACCGTCGGATGCGGCTGAGCAGCCCGCTTGCGGACAGCAACGGCTATGTGTCGCACTTTAGCCCTCTTTTCCAGGAACCCTCTTCACCGTACGATATCGAGCAGGCATGACCGCATCAACGGTGATCGCGGGCTTGCCCTGTCATCCCTAACCTTTTGCTCCACGTGTTCCACCCCCAATTTATTTTTTTGTCGTAACTATAAAGATTTTACCGCTCTCGTTCCAAAGCTTCAACTTTAACCCCCACTCAGCCCGTTAGCGACATATCAACTTTGTACGACAAGTTGGGATTTAGTGGCCACCAGTAAAAGTAAATCCGGACCGACACGCTATTTCCGCTCCTGGGAAACCTTCGGAAATAAATAAATAAATGTGCATAAAGGAAGTTTATCATCAATAGCGTGCTATGAAACAGATGAAAAAGTAGGGTCAAAGCAGTATCTATTGATGTATATCTTCCTTTTCTAGTACCAGCAAGAAATAATGGTCCTTAAATGAAAAATGGCTTTTTCTTCGTTGTTAAGAAAGCTAAAATATATTAGTTTTAGATTGAGGGAAGTAGTCGACAAGGAAACTTTGCGAGATCGAGAACATTTTATCAGGGCAGTGGTTAGGAGGTTTGTTAGATGGAGTCAGACCCAGTTGTTGGTTGGAGAGATCTCATTATCACGTGTCCAATCGCTTCAGCTAAAATGGTGGACTGGGGTGTATTTCATAGCATTGATGGCTCATGATAATGTTCGCACACTTAAAAAAAGATGGGTGACTCATTTCCATTCTTTCTAATATGGGTTGATGAACAATGACATGATTTAATGCATGCTTTTTGGTGATGTGGTTACTAATGGGTTTAACATTGTTTTGAGTAACCGCTTCTTAATTCAACCTGGGTTAATGTGACTACCTATTAGAATATGTTTATCCACCCATTTTTGCTGTAAAGATTTGTATTTTTAAATTAATTAAAAGTTAGATGTTTACCTTTAAAATATATATTATCTTTAAAAATAAATAAAATATTCTAATTCTTTAATTATACTCACTGTGATGTGAAGATACCAGGCGTCAACAAACGTCAAACCCAAGTGAAAAGTGTAAATCGTTTCTCTCTTTCTTTCTTTTTTCTCTTTAGCATCTATTTACAACTTTGCCTTAAATCTCCGTATTGTTATTTTCCGTCTTATTCAACTTTGCCTTAAATCTTCATATTGTTATTTTCCGTCTTATTCAACTTTGCCTTAAATCTTCATATTGTTATTTTCCGTCTTATTCAAAGAAAGCAAAGTGGGAAGTTTTCGGAGTGGGCTTTTTTTAAATAAAAGTAAAGCATGACCTTTTTATAGCCTACAAGCGATCTATTTACCTTTCACCAATTACGAGAAGGGATACCCATTTTGTTACCTTCGTAACGAAGAAATTCTGTTGATTCACTTTTTATAATAACTCAAAAAAAATAAAGATGACTCATTGTGGAGAGCAATGGTTGTTACCTTCGTAATGAAGAAATTCTGTTGATTCGCTTTTTATAATAACTCAAAAAAAATAAAGATGACTCATTGTGGAGAGCAATGGTCTGAAAGCAACCTTCTTACGTTAACGAAGATTTGTAGGAAGCAAGCTATTCTTTATTTCATTGACATATATTTTTCTTATTTTATAAATTTATATCTGTTACACTTCATTATTTTTATATTTTTATTAATTTTTAAAAATTTGTATTTTTTAATAAGTTTATAAAAATTTTTATTTTTTATTTTTTAGTAATACTTCTTATACACATGCGCTGTTGGGATTGAACCAAGTCACATCACCATAAGTGGCGTAATAAATTTTGATTGGTAAACTTTTATTAGAAAAACTCCTACTACCAACACATAGAACTAGGGAGTCTCTTCCCAACCATAAGTAAAGATGAGAGTTATACTTATCAATAGGAAATTAACACACATAAGATTGAGCAATCATATTTAATTAACATAAAAATTAAATGAGTAGTGTGATAAATCTCTAATACACTTATCAATGAATTAACACGCAATCCCATTTAATTAACACAAAAATTAAATGGGTAGATACCAATAAAAGCTACACTTATCAATGAATTAACAAGCATAGGGTTGAGCAGTCTCGTTTAATTAACACAAAAATTAAATGGGTAGAGTTATAAATTAGGATCCGTTACACTTTATTTTATTTTTATTATTTTTTATTTTTTAATATAATTATGATTTAAAGTAAAATTTTATTAAAAGAATCAAAGCGTGAACCGTTGTGTTGTCTCTCTTTAGACAAAAATTAAATGGGTAATGTGATAAACCCCTACTACCAACACTTAGAGCTGAGTAGTCTCCTCCCAACCACGACCCCTTTTTAAAGTTGAGAGCTACATTTATCAATAAAGATTTAACATGCATAGGGTTAAGGAATCCCATTTAATTAACACAAAAATTAAATAGATAGTGTGATACCTCTACTATCAATAAGAGCTACATTTATCAATGAATTAACACACATAGGATTGAACAATCTCATTTAATTAACACAAAAATTAAATGGATGGTGTGATAAACCCCTACTACCAATGAGAGCTATACTTATCAATGAATTAACACACATAGAGTTCACTTTATCAGGTTCAGCAGTCTCATTTAATTAAACGAGTATTGTGATAAACCCTTACTATCAATGAGAGCTACACTTATCAACAAGGAATTAACACACATAAGTTGAATAGTCTCATTCAATTAACACAAAAATTAAATGAGTAGTGTGATAAACCCCTACAATCAATATATAGGGTTAAGTAGCCTCCTCTCAACCATGACCTTTGTGAAGTCAAGAGCTATACTTATCAATAAAAAATTAACACATAACCAAATACTACGTTTAAACCTTAAAACCTTTTAAAAAAAACAAACTCATACTTTTACACTATCCTCACCAATATATATAATTATTGGAGTGAAATGATAAAAAAGTTTGCATTTATATGATACTCTCTAAGCTTTTATGCATGGCTCAAGCTTTTTAAATTCCTTCTCCATGCAATCACTTTATCATCAGATTCTATTCTAGGTGCATTGCAAGTCTCTTTTTTATTATATGCAAGTCTACATTAATTTTTGAACCCATATCCAACGAAAATAAATATAAATCATAATCAATAGGTTTGCAACCCTAAGGAACACCCCCTCCCATATGAAATTCCCACACAAAACACTCAACAAATTACGAATCTTTCTCTCTTCCCTACTTTCGTTATATCCATGCACCGCAAGAAATCACCGCCTCCTACCATATCCATCCCACTACAATAAATTCCCTCTCTTCCCTCCTTTCGTTATATCCATGCACCACAAGAAATCACCGCCTCCTACCATATCCATCTCACTACAATAAATTCCCTCCATGTTTTCCATTAATTTATATGAAATGTCCGTCCTTTACACGAGTAAGTTCCTGTAACGAAGAAAATCTGTTGGTCCAGCTTTTATAAAACACTCTAAAAATAAATAAAGAGGACCAAGTTCTTTAAGTGATACATGCACAATAGTCAAGTTCTTGTAATACCACTATGTAATCATTTTTCTATTTAAAAAAATATTAATTTAATAATAAATTTAAGATTTTATTTTTGATAAAAATAGATTTAAATAAAAAATATATTAAAATTATATTAAAATTTATAAAACAATATTTTTGGTTGACCCGCGAGGGATGCGGTTGACGAGATCTTCGCTGTCGCGATTATAGATAAAGAGCTCCTCTCTCTTTTCAAAGGGATGGAGAGGTTCGTATTCAAGGATTTGGGTTTTGACTCTTCTTCGGAAGGTTCAAGTTCAAACCGCAGCGTGGACGAGTGTGTAAGGGGTGGGTGTGTGGTGGCTTTGTGTTAAATTCTCTATTGATAAGTATAGCTCTTGGCTTTATGAGGAGTCATGGTTGGAAGGAGACTGCTCAACCCTATGCGTCGGTCATAGAAGTTTCTCACAATAACCAAATCAAAAAAAAAAACATAAAACAATATTTTTTTATTTGGTTTGTGTGAGAAACCCCTACGAACAGCTTCTAAATCTGAGAGTTATGGGTTGGGCAAGCTCCCCCAACCATGACCCCTCCTAAAGCCTCCTAAAACCAAGATTATGCTTATCAATAGAAAATTTAACACATAGCCACCACACACCCACCCCCTCACACACTCGCCCACACCACGGTTTGGACCTTGAACCTTCCGAATAAGAGCCAAAGCCTTCCCTAATTGTTGCATTGTCCCCTTGGGACATTTATAAAACAATATTAACTATTTACAACTATTTTTAAAATAATAACGAATCCTAAACGAGGAAAGTTCTATAACATTTAAAAAAATTCCAAGATACTATGATTGGAAAGCATGGTCCTCATATGGGATATTAGACCAATATTTAAACATGGACATAACAAACAAAAATATTTTTGTTATATACTATGTAGTGAACCCAACCACCATCATACTATGTCTCTTATAATACATTTATATTATATGTTATATTTTTTAAGTGTAATAAACCCCTATGATGTTGAGCAGTCTCTTCCCAGTCATGACCCCTAGTAAGGCCAAGAGCTACACTTATCAATAGGGGATTAACACACACTTCGTAGTTTAAACCTTGATATTATATATTATCTTAATAACTTATTAAATAATTATTTACCAAAGGGTTATATATATATATAATATATATATATATATATATATATATATATATATATATATATAAATTCATCCTAGGTGGAGAGGGTATTTATTTATTCATCTTCTTATTTGTATTGTTTTTACATAGAACAATGTATATTGTATCTTTTATGGATTTTATAACAAACCTATTAATCCATTCTAAGTGGTTAAGATGAATTTTTTGGTGGTAAAATATTTTTTCAAGTGGATGCTTTTAATTAGTTTTCATTGGTATTTGTGTAAAAACACTCAGTGTTTAAGAATTGGTAAGATATGAAAGGGTATGACCCAAGATTTGAAAAGATGGAACCTGAGATATGTGAGGATGTTAATCAAGATATGAAAGGGACGCGACATACCAAAGCGTGTGATTTGATATATGAAAAGGTATAAATGAAGATATGAAAGGGTGTGACTTAACATACCAAAGGATGCAACTTAATATACAAACGTGTGCAATCTAAGATTCACATACCAAAGAAGGGTTATAACTAAGGTATTAAACAAGATATTAAAAAGAAGGGTATGACCCAACATACCAAAGGGTGTGACTTAAGATACAAAAAAGTGTGACCTAAGATACAAAAAGGTGTAATTCAACGTACAAAAGAGTGTGATCCAAGATTCGAAAGGGTGTAACCCAATATCCAAAATTTAAAATATAATGGCTCAGGCTCCTAACTTTTCAAAGGAGAAGGACACAAAAGTTTGGTTGAACAATTATAAAGAAAAACTTATAGTGAGAATTTTTATGGACCTCTTTTTCATAATTGAGTTAAATAATGTGGGAAAACCTCAATTCAAAATTAATAGAAGATCTAATTTTGAGTAGGTTTGAAAAAATATCCTTAGGTAAATGGTCTAAGAATGTATCAAAAGAAGCAAGTCTAGAAGATGAAAAATAATAGGATTCATAAATTAAAGGATCATGTCATGGGGGATTATTTCATAAATTAAAGGATCATGTCATGGGGGGATAGTGCAACGGCGCGGGAGGTCCAAGGTTCAAATTGTGGCATGGGTGAGTGTGTGAGGGGTGGGTGTATGTATGGTTATGTGTTTGGCCCCTATTGAAAAGCTTAACTCTAATCCTTATCAAAGGTTATGGTTGAGATAGGTATGCCTAGCCCTGAGCATCAGTTGTAGGGGTTTCTCACACTAACCTCAATCAAACACAATACATTATAAGAAGAGACCTAGGTGGATTGGTAATTGTCTGTCTGGCTAGGCACTTACCAAGAAGATACCTAGGTTCAAACCTTGGGGGCATATCTATTGTAAAGGTAGTAGTCTTATCTGAATCCTCTAAGTGCGCATCAGACTAACGATGACTGTATGAATCTTCAGTGATCGATGATCCCTCTCACATCGAGTCAACAATAATGAGGTGGTGTATGTTTGTTGGGAGTAGCCCCTATGGTTTAAACCCTGCACTTGGCAGTTACTAAAAATAGTGTGGATGTAACCAACTCCCCTATGTATCAAAAAAAATAAGAATGTAATATATGACTTTCATTTAAGTTTATTATTTTTATTAATAAGGATTGTCATCTTAAGACCATGAGTTTTGAGGCAATTGGTGGAAATCAATGAGTTTTACACTATGCAAGGCTTCAATATTATGAGTGAACTTTAACATTTATTAAATGACAAGAGTTCAACTTGTTAAATACCTTAACTTTACCAAATTAAAAAAATACCTTAACCTTCAAGGCAAATATCAAGGTTCTAATCTTGTCAAATAATATAATACATAATTACCAAAATTTTGTAATACCACCATCTTAAAATTTAAACAAAGGTCTCCCTTGAAAGTCAAATAATCTAACCTATACAACTAATGTCATTTGATACATAACAATTAATGTTATCATTCCTACACTTGTTTTAAACATATATTTTTTATAATTATAATATACTATTTTCCTTTGCATGAAATATATGTAACATTTTATTATTATTTAAAAATGGGATTGAAATGGCCCCACCCCATCATTATTTTGTGGAGTGTGTAAGATAAAGACTCATTTTGTGAGAGTAGTATCCAATAATGTGTTGTAAATGTTAAAATTATTATGTCTTTAGTATTGTTGTGTCTAAATGTGAAAAGAGTCATAGTTGTATTAGTTAAAAGTCAAGAGATTATATTACAAAGGTATTTTGGTCAATAAAAGTCAAGAAGTATTATGAGAATTATGTGATAGTGTGATGAGGGGTCATTATATTTTTGGGTGTTAATAGTTTGTAATGTGTCAACATAGTTTGTAATTTATCAAAAAAAACTTAGCGTTGTGTTTTAAAAAGTTGGACTACATTGGAGAAGCATTGTATTTGATACTTTATACACAAATCAAATATATTCTTAGAGCACATTCACAACATTTAGTATAAATGATACCTTTGGCTTGCATTTAAAGGTAAAGTTGTTGCATTGAGCTATAATGTAACTGTCATAATGATGTTTGGGCATCATCCCTATAAATTGTTAAGGAGAAACAAGGAAATCATTTGTTATGTATTTTTTTTTCACTTCATTTTTACGCTATTTGTCACTATCATTAGATGTAAATCCTGAAATTAATAATTTTTAAGTATATAGGGAAGTTATGTCCATGTACACAGATTTATCTTTAAGCAGGTGTCATTTATAGGGTAAATTTCTTTCCATACTACCTTGGTACCACTTATTGTTCTCTTTTATGTACCTTAAGGTCTCTCTCATGAATGACTATGTATATAGGGAGGACTAGTCTCTTCCATGTACTGATTGGTATATGGAAAAAGCGAGTATATAGAAAGGGTCGGTATATAGGACTAGTGGTATATTGAAAAGGGGACCATTTTGGAGACATAAGGAACCCTCACTATTGTGTTGAAGAATTCAAAGACTACAAGAAGCATTCATATCACTTGACAAAGTAGGAAAGGAAAAGAGGAAACAAACCAAGAAGTAAGCTAAAATTCAAAAGTGTGCATCACCATATAATGATCTTTATTTCTAAGAAGCTAGTGAAGGTGTAGAGAAGCACGTTGAAGTTAAAAAATGTGTGACATCAAATAAATATCTTAATTATTTAGAAGGTAAAGATCTTTATGAAGATGAAAATTTCTTAACACTAAGAAGTTGCTTGCAAATAATTCTCAAAGAAGTTGATGCTTGTGAAGACTATTTTGAAAATGGTGTTCTATTTCCTATAGATGTTGTAAGTATAGTATAGATGGTATTAATCATTCTTGACATATTCAAGCATGAAAAACAAGTGAAAACAAATAAAACATTGAAGGACAATCCCGTGATAAAAAAATATTTGTTGTGACATAAGTGGTCTTATCCAAAGGATAAATTTTGCTTATGATACTGGTGATTTGAAGTATATAGTGACAAACATTTGTTGTGATACAAGCAACCTTATCAAAAGGAAAAGTTTTGCTTATGATATTGGTTATTTGAACATTGTTGATGATAGTAGTGTTTGTGTTAAAGATGACCATCATGTTCTCATGCTTAGTCTTGTTGATTGTGTTGGGTCATGTGAAAAGCCATGTTTCTAAAGACCGTAGATGATGAAGAAATTGGATGTTTTGAAAAACGCCAAAGGAATTGGCTAAATATTAATGACAAGAATGGGTTATAATGGCATAGGATTAGGAATAAATGTGCAAGGCATGAGAAATTCCATAGGACTAAATGTAAGGCCAAAGAATGAAGACTTTGGTTATGATGTTCTAAGAGGAAGTGGTGAGACCAAGTTTGTGAAAAGATAACCTTATTCCAAGAATGAAACTCCTACAATAATTTGTTATAGTCATTGTGGATGATTCAAACATGTGATAGCTAGGTGTTGGAATCTGCACCCATGGAAGATTTGTGGTGGTAATAATCACTCTACAAACCATTGTTGGCACAAAGATAAAATGGCCAACAAAATACATGTTAATTATGGATGGATGAAAGGTCCGAGGTGTAGACCAATTGGTTTGACCAAACCCTGTAAGGGGGGTGGAGGTCCAAGGTTCAAATCTTGGGCCTCTTTGGATTGAACACTTGTCCATTTCCTAGTGCTTTTAGCAGCATAAAAGGTTTAAAATGATTGTGGCATGGTGGTTATAGGGGTGGACTATCTGAAAAATTGTGTGGCGGCTTCCAGGGCGGATAACACAGAATATTGCGACGACCATAAAAGTTGGACAACCTGCTCGGATTCATGGCGGCTACCGATTCCACCATGTAAATTCAAAAAATAAATTATGGATAGATGAATGTGATAGAATGGGATAGAGTGAAAGAAATATTGAGTGGATTTTACAAGAGGTGTTATCATAAGAAGAGAGCAAGGATAAGATAAAGTTTAGTGGTTGATAGAAACCTATGTTTTTCCATGTTGCAATGTAATCTTGGGATTCTTTAAGTGGTAGGGATGAATGACTTCTATATCAAAATGTACATACTAGACCTTTCCTGGAAAGTCTATAGTGATAGAGCCTACAATAAAACATCATGATCAGTGAAAGAGTGGTGGAATAAGGTAAAGCCAAAGCCAAGACAAAGCTAGAGCAAGAGTCGAAGCTAAAGCCTAAGCTAGATCTAGAGCAAGAGCTAAAGCTAGAGCCTGAGCCTGAGTCTAAGCTAGAGCTAAATCTAGATCTAGAGATAGAGCCAAAGCCAAATCCAGAGCTAAATCCCAAGCCATAGTTAGAGTTAGTGCCAAAATTAAAAGAAGAGCCAATGCCAGAGCTAGAGCCAAATCATAATTCATTACCCTCAACATTAAGGAGTAGTAATTTTTTGTGAAAGGAGCATTTTTTGATATGACTAACACCTTTAAATATTTGTCATACTAAATAATGTAATAAGGGGGGACGTTAGGTAATTATTACATTATTTAATGATGTAATCATTACACCTTTAGAGGACATTCGATAATATTATTACACCTCATGAAAGGTTGAAATAAGTTAAACAATTGTACCTCATGGGAGGTTGAGAGAAGTTGTATAGTTAGATGAAGGTGAAGCACCAAGAGTCTTTTAAGATAAACACGAGACATACATTTGTATGTATTAATATATGTGTACAAATATGAGGAAGTGAATGAAATAAAATAAACTTTATGTTTTTATTTTATTTTATCACATTATATAAATAGGGATGGATTTCAATGTGGTCTTTGTGAGTTGTAGCTTTCTAGCCATGGTTAAGAACTTACCTTTCCATCATGCCAAACAAGTTTTCATTCTCTCTAAACAAGAGATCCAAAGCTCCTTTTCATTTTCTTTATGAGAAAAAGGAATACCCAAGTAGGTTGATGGAAATTTTTCAATTTTAAACCCAAAGTATCCACAATAATTCATTGTAGATCTAGGGTAGTATCCTTCTCATTACATGATAATATTGATTTAAACTCCATGGCCTAACTAACAAATTGATAGCCCAAAAGAAAATTATCATCAACAAACTAGAGATGGGATTTGAAGGGGTCATTTTTTACAACCTAAATACCTTTGATTTTTCCTTCCATTTTTGGCTGTAAGAAATCTCTCCCTAATGCCTTAACAAGAATAACGAATAGATAAAGAGATAGTGGATCACCTTGGTGGAATCCACAAGATGAAATAAAATAACCAGTAGGAGAACCATTGATCAAAATATAATATTTTACAATGGTCTAACAACATTTAATTCATTTATACCAATTGTAACCAAAACCAAAGTTTTTGAGAATATCATGTAGAAAACTCTAGGAAACCCTATCATATTTTTGTTCATGTCTAATTTTATAAGCATACTTGATATTTTTATGGAATGAATAGAATGCATGGCCTTCTATGCAATGATTATACAATCAATAATTTATCTTGTTATTTTGAAATAACACAATCTAGAATACCTTTCAACCTATTTGCCATAATTTTTGAAATGGTCTTATAAATCATATTACAAAGACTTATTGGATGAAAATTATCAAAATATTTTGTCTCGCATTTTTTAGAAACTAATGTAATACAAGTGGATAAGGATTTGATCTCACTGATCGTAGCCTTCCTTTTCTAGGCCTCTTCAACCACATCTAACATATCACTCTTCAATAAATCCCAAAAAAATGAAATAAAATTATAGGAAATGTAGTCTAGGTGCCTTGTTAGGATGGAAAGAGAAAATTGCTTCATGTAGCTCCTCCATATATATCTTCTTCATCAAGCTTTCATTTTATCCCTATGTGATAATTAATGGAATATTTTGTAAAAGTTTATCTTATGCCTCTTTATATTTCCCAATATCTAACAAAATATTTTTGAAATAATTAATTGCTTCCTTCCTTATATCTTCTTCTTCCTTAATATTTCTTCCATTTGGAGTTAAAATATTTTTGATGTGATGAAAAGAATTGTATTTTTTGTAGCATAGAAAAATTGTATTTCTATCTCACTCCTTGACCCATTTATCCCTAGATATTTGAACCAATATGACTCATTTTTCAATGAATTATGACAATCATAAAGTAATTTTTTTCTTTCACCTAAGAATCCTAATCTATTCCATTGATTTTTACTATCTCTTGTAACTTTTTTATCTTAGATTCAATTTCTTATTTTCTTTCAAAATGTTATCAAAATATTTGGCATTCCAAATCTTCATTTGTTCCTTTAAATATTTCATCTTTTAAAAACCTGTACACATGATCCTTCAAAATTTGCATCATTTTAGCATAACATAACCATTTAGAAGAAATAGAGGTCTTGAAGACACATATATTATAAGTGTAATGGATTTGCATTACCATTATTAGGTAAATCATAAGTCAAAAGAATGGATTTGTGATCCGATCCTACTCGTAATAAAATATCTGAAGAGATTGTATACTCTTTTTGCAACCATGTGTTTGATAATAAGAATCTATTCAATCTTTCTGCTCTCTGAGTTTCCCTAACATGTCTATTATCTCATGTATATTGGAAAATTGAATGAATAACATCCCAAAGGCTATTTGAACTAACAAATGAAGCAAAATCATGCATTGATTTAGACCATCCTTAAGTACCACCATTTTTTCCCAAAGGAGATAGAACAACATTGAAATCATCCCCAAGAACCCAAAGATCCCAATTATGAATTATCATTGTGTTTGACAAAAGTATTCCAAGGTCCTTCCAACATCTTTCATGAGAAATAATTATAGTTGGAGCGTACCCATTTATAACCCCAACTTTGATTTTTCCCTCTTTCTTACAAAATAGTCCAACAACCTAATTATTCTTTGCTTCTAACAATTAACCATCCTATTTGTGTTTATCTCATATTGTTGTAGTATCACCTACAACTCCTATAGAAGAAACTACTAGACAATCACCTAAATCTTTTTAAAAGTAACCTTACAATCCTTACTACATAATTTTTTTTCCTATATTAAAATAACTCAACACTATAACAACCTCTTAATTTCTTAATAACACTTTTAAGGGGTCTTATTCATACCCCTAATATTCCATGATATCAATTTCATCATCACTTTTTATTTTTATTAGTGGGATTAACCTCACTTCTTGTTAACACCTATGATATCTTTATTTAACTTCCCAAATTAATATCTCTTTTAGTTTATTGTTCTCTTTGTTCATGATTTGATGGCATTCCTTTCCTTTTTCCATTCCCACCAACACTTTTTATTGTTATCAATCTCTTCTATTTCTTCACATTGTTCATAATGAGACTTGTCTTCTAAATATTTGTGTTGCCCTATAGAATCTAAAATACAAGGAATAGCCTTATAAACACTTTCTTCTTTATGTTGCCCCAAAAACCCTAAAGTGCGTGGTTGATCCTCCATAGTTTAATTTCTTATGTTGCCCTAGAAACATTAAATTTCCTTGGATATCATCCATATATTTTTCTTTATTGTGATTCTCTTGAAACCATAAAATATAATGGCTACATTTTATACTACTTTCATTTTTATTGCAAGGAGAATATTTATGCTCCTTAAGATGATTTACCTGGATTAACCTTGACCTCCTTGACCTCATTGCTTTATAGTTTTTCCCCCATATTGCATTGATTTAAAATTTTTCCTCCCATATTCCTTTGCATCTTTAAATCCTTCTATATTTGAACTTGTGCATTGTATTTCCTCAACCCTTGTGTCATGTTTTTCTTCTAATGGTTGATTTGAGTGAACTATAATAACCTTTGTCTTTTTATGATGAAAGTGTTTTTTCTTGTAACTTTTTTAGGAATGGAAAATCCTTGCTTTGACCCAACTTCTCTTATGATATAATCTCTTTGTTTTATATTGAAGTTTGTCTCATGCTCAAAATTTTCCATCTCTTTCTCCATCATTTTCACTTTGCAATCTCTTGCCATGTATTTGGTTTCATGATATTTGTGACATAAAAATGCAGTGTTTTTATAATTCACTTGTTGATCACATTCTATTGATTTAGATTTAATCCTAATGGGTTGTGGTAAAGTTTTTGAAATATCTATTACAATGCATATTTGAGTGTATACAACATTGCCTTCTCTCCTTAGTAGTTGGTCTCTCTTGGATGAACTTGCCTAGAGTATTGATCCTTATTGATGGGTTGGTAAGAAAATCCAAAAAGGCTAATACATATTGGAAGACTTTTAATAGTTTTTGTCTCCACAAAAAATCACTCCATGGTCTTAAATATAATGCATCTGTACCTTTAAACCAAGGGCATCCTTCCATTATTTTATCCCTTATTTTTAATTGGAGAAAATAATGAGGAAAAAACCTTTTTGGAAGAAAAGTTATGGAATAATTTGAATTCAATCCCCACTTCCACTTGATCCAAGTTTGAATATTAGAAAAACATGACTAGTTTCCATGGAACTTACATATTAACCTTTGGTTTTAAGAACCATTATATCATTGTTGATAATATCATCATTGATAATTATTTATAATGTAGTATCTACTATTTAGTAGGGTTTACCATAGATTCTCTCTTCCTCTTATCTCTAACTTAAGCATTCTTACTTCTAGTAAGGAATTTCAAAATTGACCTTCCTATTTTAACTAGATTTTCTTCATACGAATCCTTTTGTTTTTGAGTTTCTCCTAAGATATGGAATAAGAAGTGGCACTCACTCCTTACTCTCACTTTGCTTTATGCTTCCTTCTCATGCCTTACCCTTGCTCTTGGATCACCCTCACTTTCTTATTTTTCATCTATTTTCCAATATAACAATTTGTTTATATAAATTAATTTGATAAATTTTTAATATGTTTAATTATATTAACAAGTGTCATGTAGTAACTAGTCCATGTAACTATATATAAGTTTATATTTAAAATTTGTATATGTTTAATTTTTTATTTATTATTATGTGTAGGTTCTATTGGGGCCACTCCCATAAAAATAAGAAAACATTACATTATTGTTAGGTCAATTTAAGAATGTCCAACTTTTCTTTTTTATTAAATAGATTTTTAACTTGTCTATTTGTCAAATATATTCTTTATCTTCCTCGAACAACTATGTTTTTGCAATCAACTCCGCATCATTTTTATTAAGAGATAAAATTTCACTTGGCCAACTGCCTTCTATAGTTTATATTTTTCCAAGACAAATATCAACATCATGATTGGCTAAATTATTAAAAAAAAATTGTGGAAAAAATCCCAGAAGGGATGCCACTTTCGAGTAAGACCCAAGGAGGCAGGGATATCTCTTCCACAAAAATTGCCTAGGGCTCGCACCTGGCCTACCACCGTTGACATACTCAAGAAGCAAACCTGAAACAACAAAAAACAAGAACACACAAACACAAACACATAATCAAATTAAAAAATATATATTCTCATTGAGTGTGTCGAAAAGATAAAGCAGAATCAAACACACACACAAATAGATTTAAAAAAACCAGCATGAACCACACAAAAAAAACACAAGAACAACATAACAAAACACAAACATGACAAAAACAAAATAACGCTACAAAGACACAATCAACAAAAACAACCAAAACCTAAAAAAATATAAAAAAAACCAACAACAAACAAAAACAAAAACATAGAAAACACTCACACACCAAAACACGAAAACATCAATTAACATAAACATACAGAAACACAAGAACAAGAACATCAAAAACACAAGAACAATAACAAAAAACAAAAAAAAAAAACACAAAAACAACACAAAAAACATAAAACAATACAAAACAAAAAGACACACACACACACACCTCAAAAAACTAAACAAAAAAAGAAAAAAAAGTTGAACAGAACAATGACCTTTCTAGACCAAAAGACTTTTAAGGCAAGAATCAACAAAGGAAATAAAAGACCTTTCTAGACCAAAAGACTTTTAAGGCAAGAATCAACAAAGGAAATAAAAGAAATATTAGTTTGAGCTAGGGAACTAAAATACCGTGACCCGAACCAAAGAGAAGCAAAAATAAAGCAAGAAGAAACTAGGTACCTCCAAAAATGGAGTCATCCAAAGAAATGATAGAAAGAAGAGCTTCCCTTATTTGCGAAGCCCACCATCTAGGAGGGTGGCCGTAGCAAGTAAGATCATCTTTTTCCAAAGCCCAATTAGCTAAAGCATCAACACTCTTATTCTAATATCTGACCACATGATTGTAATCAAATTTTAAAAATCCCATCTAGATTAACTGAATCTTCTCAATAATTCTTTTTATTCTCCAATCAACCTTATGATTCTTAGAAGGAGTCTTCAAAATATTAATCATGAGTTGAGATTTAGACTCAACTAACACCTTTTCCCATCCAACCTTAGTAGCCTCTTGAAGGCCTCTAAGGATACCATACCCCTCAGCAAGGTTATTGGATAGAATACCCAAATTCTCAACAAAAGTAAAAACTAGAGAGCCATCTAAAAGTCTACCAATTCCTCTCACACTAGTTTTTCCAGGGTTCCCTCTAGAGGCTCCATCGGTATTGAATTTTCTAAAATCCTTAGGAGGAGGTTGCCAATTCCTTGTTCTATCCATATTGCAATTACTCACATTCCCTTTAAGTCGGTTGCCCTTAGAAGAGTTAATCAATAATCTTGGCATCACTTGATCCCATATTTGGTGGAAGTTTTAGGGGTGACTGGGGAGTTTTTGGACTGATTCAACTAAGTTGGCAATGATCTTTTGCCAAATATAGTGAATATCCTTCTTATCTTGATAAAAAAAAATGGTTGTTCCTTTCATTCCTGATATTCCAAAGAAGAATGGTAGAACCCATCCAAACTAACTACCTAATAAAATGATCAACACCCTCTTGTTTATATTGGCTAAATTATTTGCTTCTTGGTTTTCTTCTTTATAAATATAATAACATTTCAAAGATACCACCTCTAAAAAGAGTTGATGGCAAAAAACATTGTTATTTCTTATCCAATTTCCACATCCATTTTTCTTAATAGCATAAATAATTATTTTGAATCCCTACAATTGAAATATATTTCCATCCTTTTTTAATGGTAATTTTGATCTCTATAAGAAATGACCTAACATGTATATGAGCATTAGTTGAACTTCCATATAATTTTGAGTAAGTAAATATAATTGTGCCTTCATTATTTCAAAACACACCACCTCCACTAACTTTTCTTAAAGTTTTTTAGAAGCACCATCAAAATTAATTTTGATAAGCCAACTTTTGTATATTTCTATTTTACTATAGATTGAAGAAGATCCTTTTCATTGTCATAGATGACCCTTCCATGTATATTAAAATCCTATAATCAAGAGGCTAGCATATATTTTTCTACAATTGAGACTTCTCATGATAAGCATTAGGTTTGTACATATTCTATAAGAGAGGAAATAATAGAATTCTAAACTTGGGCATGATTTTGAGATTTGTTTTTAAAAATTCTATTATTTATTTCAAGCCATAAATTCTAATAAATAATGGAAAGAATAATCATCCATAGGATGCATAATGGTTTAGCATTGAAACAATTGGTCCAATATTTCATAAAATCTTTCAATATATATGGATTACTCAATACACCCCCATATTATTGAAAAATCAATCCCAAATAATGTAATCAAAGGGAGAATAAAGAAGTAAATGTTTTGATGTTTCTAGATCCTTCTCACATATGGCACTTTGAAAAGGTCCATGATATTTTCTTTTTTGCAAAGTCACTTGTAAGAATCTTTCTTTGGATTGCTAACTAGAGGAATGTTAACGCTTTAGGAAGGGCCTAGAGTGGCCAAAAATTCTTCCAAGCAAATATGAGGGGGTAGGAACTTTTGATTTTTCTATATCCTTATATCCCAACTTAATTGACTATCCACCATATTTTGATAGCTTCTAAACCAAATTATCCTTTGAACTTGTAAACTACTTGAGGTCCTCTTCTTCAACTATGTTTCTAGTAGAAATCCATAATATAGAGTTGTAGCTCACATTAATGTAATTTTAAACTTTGAACCTTTACAATCTAAACATACCTAAGCCAATGATTTCCAATTTGGATTAAAAATAAGAGGATAATCCTTTAACCAAACATCATATCAAAAAATTGTAGGATCCACCTCATTAACTAGCTATCTAATGTATTTCTTAATCAATTGTAAACTATAAATATTAAGTTTTATATTGCTAAGCCTCTAAACAATTTTCATTTCTTAAACAATTTTAGTGCATCAACATAACCTATATATTTTTGAAGCAACATTTTTTCCTAACTTTTTCCTGATCATTGTATAATCTCCAACCAAGTTTTACCCTAATACCAAAGCCATAAGTCTTCATTACAAGCTTGTCCCTCCAATATTTCTTCCTTTTCTAACCTTATTTAACTTACAAAGAGAAAATTTATGTTTTTCTTTACATCCTTTCCAAATAAAATTCCTTTGAATTTTATCAAATTTGAATGATATATCTACTAGCAATCTTGAAAGTGGCATCATGTATAATGATATATTGTAATATAGTATTTATGATTTGGAGCCTTCCAACCATGGTTAAAAACTTATTTTATTTCTTTCAAAAAGATGACTTAATAAGTCCAATGGACAAATATGAAGATTTTCAGTCCTTGTCATAACAATCATGACAACCTAGAAAGTCACCAAAGACAAAAAATTAAATCATTACATTAAATCATATTTAAATTCTCAAAAGTATTTTAATGGAATAAATATTTTGCTTTACAAAAGGATCTATGCCTTAGAATTTGCTAAAGGAAAATGGCTTAATGTTAACCCTAAGGGATTCATATGGAAGTAATGGATTCAAAGTCTATCTTGTAATTGGTCCAAAAGTGTCAAGAATTTCTCAAAAATAATATCTATCATTGTGAATTGCATGGTCAAAGCTAAATATATCTAAGTTCATAAGGATATACATTATCTATAAAATGTGTTGGTATTTGATGCTAATATTTCTAGCTGCCAAGAAGAAAAAAGAGAAAAAAAAACACAAACAAAAACTAAAAGGTTGCTAAAGAAGAAGGGGCATGACTTTTAGCCTTCCATATTTTACCTTCATTCCCATTGTTTGAAAAGCATAAATTTGATGTATTGTTGCATTTTTTTAAAGTTTATCGACAAGAGAAGCATTTATAGAAGTTTTATGAGAGTCGTTATAAAAAATATTGTTGTCTAGATGTCTTAATGTTGGTTGTTGGTAGTTTTAGTTAGTGTTCAATTGTTTTTGTTGTTGTTGCTATAAAATAGGGGTTTGCATTTTTTGTTGTTGCTATTGTAAAATAAGGGACTATATTTTTTGTTGTTTTTGCTGTAAAACAAGGGATTGCATTTTTTTTGCTAAGAGGGATGTTATTTCAAATTCTTCATTTGATATCAAAGTAGCAAGTTGATTAGTATCTAGGTTGAAAGGATTTTTGTTGAAAATCTTTCTTACAATTGATCATGTTCAACACCATTTATCTTATAATTCCATAATTCAATAGACAAGCTTGTGATTATTGAAGTATAGAAATGAGAACTTTGTTGATAAGGAAGAACTTATAGGAAATAGTTGAAGCTAGTTATGAAGAGCCAAAATATTGGACCATTGTGTGAAATAATGATAGGTAAGCTATGAAAGAAGCCAAGGAGAATTAGCTATTTTTGTACCATATCTAGTCTGCTCTAGAAAAGAGCCTATTCCCTAGAATAGTAGGTCCAATGTCAATAAGAGATGCTTGGAAGGATTTATAAGAGGCTTACCAAGGAAGTGACTAAGAGACCCTTAAAAGAGAATTTGAAATCTAAGAATGTAGGAAGAAAAATAAGTAAGTGATTATTGTGTCAAAGTGAAAGATGTGGTAAACAAGGTGGCCACACTTGATGAACCTATTATAGAGGAGATTGTGGTAAATAAGATGTTGAGAACACTAAGACCAAGCTGTAATCATATATCAATTATAATTGAAGAAAACAAAATTTTTGCTACACTTGAATTTGATAATTTGGTTGGGTCTCTTATGTCTCATGAGGAGAGACTAAGAGATACATTTGTAGAGAGTGAAGAGGAAATATTTGCTTCAAACTTAAGAATTTTTAAAAGTGTCAGTTCCAACACTAGAAGTCAAAGTCATTGATAGGGCCAAGGAAGAGGCCAAAATTAGAATTTTCCAAGAGGAAGAAGAGGTAGAAGAGGAGGATCAACTATAATAGGAAGAGGCAGGTTGGATAAAATAAATGTCTAATGTCATCATTGCAAGAGGTATGGTAATTTTGAGAATGAATGTATAATTAAAGTTGGAAATGAAGGTAGATAAGTCAATCATGCTAATGAGAACAAGGATGCTCCACGAAGCCACTTATTCTTATCATGTGATAAAGTTGAAAATAATCTACAAGAATCATAGTACTTATATTTTGGCCACTCCAACCATATTCCCAACAACGACTTGTTCTCTACAATGGATGAAAGCTTCAAGACAAGCTTGGTGACAACAAATACTTGAATGTTGCTTTAAAATAAGTTGTGGAGATGAACATAAAAGAAGGTAAGAAACATACCAATGGTATCTATTACACTTCAAATTTAAAATATAATTTGCTGAGTGTTGGACAACTTTGCGAGAAGAATTATAGGGTTGTGTTTGATAATACAATGCATTATTTATGACAAAATTTCAGGCAATAGAGTTGTAATAATTGTCACAATGTCAAATAAGAGGATGTTTCCATTGACTTTTAGAGATAATAAAAACAAACTCATACATATAGCATTTGAAGGCAAGAGATGGTTGTGGCATCTAAAGTATGGCCATTTTAATTTCTAAAGTCTAAAGTAATTGAATTTACAATAATTAGTTTATGGTTTGCCAAAAGTTGAAGAGCACAAGTAGGTTTGTGAAGGTTGTGATAAAGATAAACATGCAATAGAGAAATTTTTAAAAGGTAGAACATGGAGGGACCATTATCCACTTTAGGTGATTCACTTTGATATATGTGGTTTGATGCATACTAAGGGCTTGGGTAAGTCATCATATTTCATCACTTTTATTCATGATTTCTCATGGAAATGTTGGGCTTATTTTTTGAAGCATAAATATGGAGTATTTGATGCATTTAAGATGTTTAAAACTCTCATTAAGAATGAGAGTGGATGTAGAATAAAATTTTTAAGGACTAACGATGGGGAATAATTTTGCTCAAATCCATTTGAGTTATTGTGATAAGTTTGGCATTAAAAGGTAACTTACTATAGCTTATACACCTCAAAAAAATGGGGTAGCAGAAAGGAAGAATCACATCATTGTTGAAATTGCAAGGAGCATGTTACAAACAAAGGGACTAAACAATGTTTTTTTGGGCTGAAGCAATTGTTGTAGTAGTGTATATTCTCCAACTGAGTTCCACTAGTGCACTTGAGATGATGTTCCCATATGAAGCATGGTATGATAAAAATCCTAATGTCAATCATTTAAAAGCTTTTGGTTGTTTAGCTTATGTACATATTGTTGATCAACATAGAAAAAAAATAGATGCAAAGAGCAAGGCATGCATATTTTTTGGTTATAGTGAAGAAAGCAAAGCCTATAGGCTTTAGAATCCCCTCACCAACAAATTTTTTGTATCGAGAGATGTAATTTTTGATGGAGGAGTTTTCATTAGCAAAAATACATGTTTATAAGTCCAACAAAATTGTGAAAGAAGTGTGGCTAATGAGTAGCTCACTTGTGTGTCAATTACTCATGCAAATAAGCTAAATAGCCCCTCATCAAGTTCTACAAGCAAGAAGGGTAAGAAGATTCTTACATATCATCCTCTAAGACAAATGTTTAATACAAATTTTATAAGAAGACTTACAAGAAGCCAAGCACATGAAGCTGATCATGAGACCTCAAGATTAAAAAGGGTATAAAATTATGGTGATGAAGAAGAAGAACCAAAAGTTGAGGTAGTAAACTATGCATTGTTATCACAAGCTAATTTTGAACCATCATATTTTGAGGATGATTATACTAATGATGCTTGGTTATAAGCAATGGAAGAAGAAATAAATTCAATTCATGAGAATGAAACTTTGGAGCTTGTACAACTTCCAAATGATAAGAAATGTATTGGTACTAAATGTGTTTATAAGACTAAGTATAAGAGTGATGGTAGTGTTGAAAGATACAAAGCAAGGCAAGTTGCAAAAGTATTCACTCAAAGATATAGAATAGATTATGAAGATAAATTTGCATCTCTGATAAGACAAGGGATATTTAGAAAGGTGATTTTATTGGTATCCCAAAGGAGATAGGGCATACATAATTTGGATGTGAAGAGTGTCTTCTTAAACAGGTACTTAAAGGAGGACATTTTTGTACAATAGCCACATGGATTTGAAGTCCAAGGTAAAGAATACTATGCATACAAGTTGAATAAATCCTTCTATGAACTTAATAAAGCTCCAAGGGCATGGTATGCTCAAGTTGATGGCTATTTAAAAAAAAAAGTTTCATGAGAAATTAAAGTGAACCCACTCTCTACTACAAAAAAATAAGGTAATGACATTCTCCTTATTTGTTTATATGTTGATGATTTAATATACATGGGTGGTTGTTCTAAGATGAAAGATGAGTTTAAGAGTGCTATAATGAAATAATTTGAGATGAAGGACTTAGGGTTGATGTAATATTTCCTAGAAATGGAAGTACATGAAAGTAATAATCAAAATTTTATTTGTCAAGCCGAGTTTTCCAAGGACATGTTAAAAAAGTTTAGCATGGAAGAATGCAAACCAATTCTAATTCCAACTATTCATGGAGTAGTTTCATGCAAAGAATATGGAGATGATAAAATGAACATGATAACCTCTATAAATGTAGACACGGAAAATTGACCCACTCGAGTGAGTCATTTTCCTTAGATCCTCAGGGAGACCCTCTAAGCTTACCCAAAGCAAGTTTAGGTCTCCCTCCCCCTTTTATTTTTGTTTTTCCCTCTTTTGATGAAATCACGGTCGCCTCTAATGGGGCATGATTTCGCCTAGCTAAGTTTTGTTTTATTTTTTCCTCCTTTGACGAAATCATGATCGGTCCCGATGGGGCATGATTTCGCCTAGTTAGGGTTTTTTCTCAAAGAACCCTAATTTTTTGGGTTGGCATCTTATTGGCATTGGCCCTCCTCATTTTTCCCACCCATTTTGATTTCAAATCCGCTATAAAAGGAGGGTTTGAAGTCTTCTTTTACCCCAAGCAAGTTGATCAATCAAGTGATTTTCTCACAAGTAATCAAGTGATCTAATCGCACCTAAGCCCTCAAGTGTTTTCGAATTCATTTTTCTTCTACAAGCAAGCTAACTTGCAAGTGTGAAATATAATATGTTGAAGCTTTATTTTCTATTGCATTGGATTGTGTGTCACGGATCTTGGTGGACAAGTGTTGAAGCCCTAAGGAGAGATTGACTATTTAGAGGTCTTCACCCTTTTGCCTACTTTTTCGCTATCTACCAGGTGTTTTCACTTATCTGATCTACATTTTAATTAGGTTTTTAATACAAATATGTTTATTCACATTTTTTGAATTTTTCTCCTCACTTCTACGAAATCATGCTCGATCATTTTGGGGTATGATTTCATCGATCTATGAAATTATGATCGCTCCATATGGGGTATGATTTTGCACAGACCACATTTGGGGGAAACTTGCTACCCCCAAACCCTAGATCTATGTTATATGTTGCATTTAGACCATATTAGTGCATTTTGTGCTCTATTTTATCAATCTATTCTATTGCATTTCATTATGCATGTTCATCTTCCAAAGGTCAACTTTCACTTCTATTTTCAAAGGTCAGCTAAAAGGACCTAGGGGGCTTGACTGTTGCACCTCCAAGCATTGCTATACAATGGCCTAAGTAGGCCCCCTAATGCTAATCATATTTTTCAAGTGTTTGCTAAGTTATTTTGTAGGAATAGAGATCATTGGATATTGTTGGATAAAAGATAAAAGCTTGGATCAACCATCAGATAAGATAAGTGCCCTAATTAATATTTAGGTTATTTTTTGAGTGTTTTTTATTTCTATTAAAACCCTAGATCTGATATAAAAGGAAGATATTTAATTGATTTCTAGGCATTTGAAAGTAAAAAGCATATAGTGTGCACTTAGGGTTTTAAAATTGTTTGTGCATCTTCTCTTGAACCCTTGCTCAAAGGATTTCATTTTGCAACCCTAGGTTAGAAATCATTCAAACAAAGAATCATTCTAGGGTTAGCTCTTATATTCTTGCATTCTATATTTTTACATTGTCCTTTATCTTTCATAGCTTAGATCTAGAAAGGCCAAACATAGGTGATTATCTTGAACTGAATACATCAAACATTCCACCCTAGACTTGGAGCGAGTCCTAAAACCATTCCTGGTGAACCCTTCTCCCCTTTTTACATCGATGTGTAGAGAACAACATACCCCCATGGTCACCTTAGCTTCCTTGTGGATCCAATCGAGAATCATATATGGTAGGGCAGTTTTCCCCCTCTACATTCTTTGGTGAACCCGACGTGAACACCTCATTTTCTTTTGAAAAATTTAAATAAGACCATTAATTTGCTTGTTTGGTTTTAGAACATTAATAATATCTTAAAAAATTTTCTTGTGTGTTTTTCATTAGTTTTCTCCTCTATCCTTTCACTTCTTCTAATGGCTCCTTTCCTTAGAAGTCAATGAAGGCATCTAGAATCTGATTATGTTCCTCCGAAAGATGATCAGATTGATAGAGAGGATCCTAACATAGATTTAGAAGAACAAGATAATGTTGAAACTAAAACAAACTTTGATCCCTATGAAGGGCCCGATGGTGGGTTCCTTTTTACATCATTTGAGCATATCTGGGGTTTTATGAAAGTTAATAGTGATAAAATACTGAAGGGTATGGAGTAGGAGGCTCAACTTGAAAGAGGTGAGACTCCTCCTCCTCCTCTAGTAGATTCTCCTAAGCTTGTTCAAAACAACCCCTTGTCTGAATCTTTGCATCATGGTAATCTGAGACACCAACCAACTTGTGCCACTACTATAACCACCAATGTTGAAAGGAATCCACAAGTCCTTCCAACTAGTAGTGTCACTCAAAATTATATTCAATTTCCTCCTCAATCTACTAATCTCAACACTCTTGCTTCTATTCCACCAAATTTCAGTTATCCTCTCTCATGGGGTATCACATATAACACTAATATCCATGCTTCCAACACAAGCCAAGCACTTGTTCATCGACCTCCTTTGGGGAATTCAAGAATATCGAATAATAGTAATCCAAAAGTTCAAAATTTGATAAATATGGTAAAATAATTAGTTTCAAAAGTGGAGATGATTCAACCTTCCAGTTTCACTTACAATTATAAAGAGATGTGCAATCAACCATTGGATCCCATTGTTGCTGCTAGACCTTATCCTAAGCACTTTCCTATGCTAGTTTTACCTATATATAAGGGAACAAAAGATCCAATAGAGAATTTAAGAAGATTTAGAACAACATGCCATGATCTCATATATGATGACATGTTGTTACTAAAAATATTCCCTAAAAGTCTTGGTGGCATGGCATTGGAGTGGTACTATCGGTTACCTAATTATTCTTTGAGGAATTTTGAAGAAATAACATAATTATTTGTTCAACAGTTTGGTGCCTATATTGAAAAGGATGTGACCATGAAAGATGTTTATAATTTAAAACAAGGTAAAGAAGAGATTTTTTCAGAATTTCTATCTCATTGGAGAAGTCTAGTTGGATGCTTAAGATATACTTTACCTCATCGAGATATGCTTGAGATATTTATTGGAAATTTGCAAGAACATTTATCTTATGCATTAGAGATGACAACTATTACATATTTTGAGCAAGCAATAGAATTAGCAAGAAAAGTGGAATAAGCTCTCATTAGAAGAGGTCAACTCAAAATAAAAGAAGATAAAAATATCAAGTCACAACATAAGAATAAGCATACAGGAGGTGATGGTGCAATGGATAGTAGGCCTATTAATAATGTTATTAACAACCTACAAAAGATGATACTTCAAAGACCTCCACAAAGGAATTTCACAAAGCTTAACATGTCTATGGAAGTAGTTTTGAAATAACTTTTGGAAGCTAATATGATTGAGTTACCTCCCATAAGGTAACCAGATACTACAACTAATTGGTACAAGGTAGGTCAACATTGTGCATATCATAGAGTGGAAGGACATTGGATAAATTCTTGTAAGAAATTGAAACATGTGGTACAAGATTTGATTGATGTAGGATGTATTGATATAGGGAATTCTCAATCATCAAATAATCAAGCTTCTACTCAATAGACACCAACAACAAATCAAGATATGGGAATATTCAAGGATCCATTATCGAAGCATGGTCAATAGGTAGCTAATCAGGTATCCTATCAGAATGAGCCTCCTCCCCATGGTAATATGGTTGGCATGGTTGGGGTAACTACAAGAAGACAAGCTCAGGTTCAACCAACTCAACATTCTCAGCAAGAAAAGAGTTCTACATCATAGCCTACTTTGGTTTTGAGGAATAATCAGAGAAAGAGTACAGAAATAAGAACCCCACCTTTGATATTGAGACCCCAACCTAAAGTTTCCTTTGATCTCCAACAACAGCTAGTTGGTACTCCAGCTAAGATCTCTATCTTAGAACTTTTACAAACTTCTCCTACCCATCGAGAAGCTTTGTTGGATTTTCTAAAGTAGCAATCTGTTCCTCCAAATATTTCCCCTAGTGCTATAGTTAATATCGTAGGATCTCTTGGGATACATCATATCTCATTCTTAGATGATGATAAGCCTTCCTCAGAATTGCAAGAAGATTCTTCTCTTTACATTACAACATTTATTGGGGATACTTTTATCAAGCGAATCTTGATTGATAATGGTTCTTCCCTCAATTTGTGCACTTATCAATTTTTTCAAAAATTTGGTTTAAAAGAGGAAGACTTAACTAAATCTGATATTATCATCAAAGCTTTCAAAAATGAGTCCCAAGAAGCCTACAGTGTTATATCCCTTCCCCTTAAGGTTGGACCCAAGATCTTGGATACTTTATTTTATGTGGTACATTGCCCTACATATTTTAATCTTCTTCTTGGACATCCTTGGATTCATGCAATGAAGGTCATCCCTTCTACTCTTCATCAATGTTTGAAGTTCGAATTTAAGGAACAAGTTATCACCATTCCAAGTGACCCTCGACCATTTGAATATTGTTCAATGGTTGAGCGAGCTCAATCTAATTTTGACATTTGTCCTTCTATTTCATCAATTGTTTCTCCATATTCCTCATCTCAAATATCAGAACAATTTGAAAATTTAAGAATAAGTGAGGAACCTCGAATCAATGTTTCATCAAGGGATCAAGATAATCAATTTCTTCAAGAACCTCTTCTAGATCTAGCCAAGCTACCACCATCACCAAGGACTATGGGTTTGCCCTATAAGAAAGGTGATGTTGTACATATTGGCATATGTACCTTTATCTTCATAGGAACTACCTTCGAAGAAAAGATACATGGTAGCAACCCCTCTCCCATTGAGCATTCTTTTGCTCATTGTTACCTTTCCAGTGACTACCCACTTCCTAAACAGATCCTATCTAGTATGGGATATGTAGGTAAAGGTCTGGGGCCACAATAGAGAGGCATTCAAGAGCCCTTGGATGTCGATATCTAGCCTAGGAGATGTGGCATAGGTTTCATACCTAACAAAAACCAACCTTTACCATTTGACGATGATGATCATGTTATGACTTATGCTGAATATTTGGATCATCAAAAGTCAAAAATGGGTGATGAGGATGATGGTCCCCCTTATTCTTCTGAGATCTTATTTTGTAATATGATTAGTTCTGTGTGTTCAAGAGATAAGATTTTTGTTTCTAGGGAAGACCCTACTTCGCTATCCTATAGGGATCTTGCAAAATTAGGGATTGCTCCTCCTTATGTTAAGAATGATGGTTTTGTTTGAGAATGCATTGATTATCATGCTATGGCTATCAAAGCAAAAGCTATGAAGGAGCCTCTCCATGATTCTAATCATCGATATGGCTTACCTTCTAGATATTTCTTTGATGAAGTAGTTCATGGTACACCTATTCTCTTTTTCAAGATAGGAGGCACATTCAGAATGTGTGTTGACTATCACTCTGTTTGCTTAAATTAATCAACTAATAATTAATCATCAGTTAGGCATGCATTTTAATTTTGTTGCATCCATCTACTTGCTCATAATTGCACTATTGCCTATCATATTCTGCATGGTTTGCCTAACATTTAATTCAACTTGCATGCTTGATTGACATATTTTGCATGGTTGCTTGTTCATGACTACTTGATCATATATATTTTTGGGGATTTCATGACAATGGCATGTGATGATACCTAGTTAGGTCATAGCTCACATGCATTGCACTTTCACTAGGGTTCTGATGCCTAGCAAAATCCCCACCCTAGGGATTTTTTTCCTTTTTTCCTCTTCTTCTCCTTCTTATTTGTTTTTTTCTTGTCCTCCTTGGCCTTGAAAGTATTATTCATGCTCATCATTTTCCCTCAAGTCAAGGATGACAACTTCTTATGGATATGTCCTTGTCACCTTTTCATGATATTTTCTTTTCTTTTTCCTTTTACCTAGACAAGGATATATGTCTTCTTGCCTTCTTATGGTTGTTCTCTACTTCTTCTAAGCACTTGCACACACTCACAAAAATATCTTTCTTGACCTTTTGCTCTCACATATTGCACACATCACACCCCTATCAGGGGTAGCACTCGTTCATTATTTTCATCTACACATATTACACCCCACATAGGATAGTATACATCCTAGTGGGTATCTTTCATCCATTGGACATGTTCCCCTATCAGGTTATACTCCTCTTGACTCAACGGGCTCAACACCCCATTATAGGATAAGCTCCATGGCCATTTCAATAGGTCATGACATACATCCTAGTGGGTAATCACCCCATAGCAATCACTAGTGAGCAACCACCCATAGTGGGTCATGCTCCAACATTTGATCATCTTCAATGAGCGCTACACCCATAGCGGGTTCAACTCCATATTCATGTTCGATTCATGATGTTTGGTCACATTGGTCTACCATGATCTACACTGATTCAAACACCATGCTTCGATCACCCCTTTTCATTCTTGATTGTTGACCTTTGTTTCTTCTCATTCTTCTTTCCTTCTCTTCTCTTCTTCCTTGTGCTTCTTCTTCTATCTTGCATCCACCTCATTTTCACTCATATAGTTCATGCATTGCATAATTAGTTTCATGCATAAAACATCACAATCATAAAAATCATAAAAGACTTAAATAAAACAAACACACAAAGCACACACAAATCAATGAATCATAATAAAAGTAACTTAGTATTACTCGAAAAGAGAGAGATACATAGATGTTTGGTCGATGTACCATAGTCCAACCCGGTACACTCGACCAATCCCTAGGGATGCATGCCACAATAAAAAATTGGCAAGTCATCCCAATCCCTAGCCCTAGCTCTAGGAGCCTATCTCCTCAGCTCCACCCATTGGAGGTGGCCTCAGTAGAGGTATATCCATGGACCGAGAGACTATCCATGATCGAGATCATGTCCTACTCATTGACTATAGGGATGGAGGGAGTCTCACCATTATCCCTCTAGTACCACTTAGTAGTACATGGTCTCATAAAAGGTAGCCCTCTAAATAACCACCTCCAACCTCTCTCCTATCCTCTACAACTTCGCCTATAGAAATAAAATCTTATCACTAGCCTGCTTGATCCCAACAGTAGCCATCCCCTATGCTTGATCCCTCTAACACTCTGTATCTAGACAACTCACCTCTCCCTAAAGATAATCAACCTCTACTCAGGCTACATCTCTCTTTGTCTCTGTAGTGCCTACGACACTTTGCAATCCCTCAATCCTATTGGATCTATCCTCTCAGATTAGATCCATCTACCTCTAAAGAGTCACTACCCATTGTTGTAGCACCTCTATCTCCCTTATATTTTCCTAGCCTAAGGTCCTACCCAAGCTAGTTGCTACTGATGTGGAGGCCTCTCCCACTCCTCTACTCAATGGTACCCCAACCACTATGGGGCAAATCCAACTATCCCTACCTCCCTAGTCCCTATAGTAGTGGTGGCCTCCATCACTATCTCCACCTAAACCCATGCCTATCTCTACCTTAAGGCTACCTGGCCCTACTACTCCCTCTTTATGGCTCTACGAGAAACCTCCTAAAAAGCTCACTACATGCCTAAGCTCATCACCTAGCACCTCTATATCGATACTAGAGGGGAGACCCTCTAGGGCATGACTCCTCTATACCACCTTCGATATCCAAAGGCCACTCCTACATCATCCACCCTAGGATCCATGTAAGGTGGATCATCCAAGTCCTCCTCTACCCACCTAGCTAGATCAGGGTCTCCTCTAACTCCTACTGGATCTCAGTACACCCTCCTATACCAATAGTCTCCTAAGTTTGGGATCCCCTACAATATCCTGAACTACCATAGGACTCTATCAAATTAGAAGAGCTTTAACTCCCCTCTCTCCATAGTTAACCACATGATCCTCCTCACCCTAGCTAGCTCCTCTCCATCCTCAGCCCATCCTAGGTGTAGATGCCAAGGTCACCAAATAATCTAGCCTCCCTCAACTCATCTATTACTCACCTCACTAGTGGCAGGTTCCTAACATAGGTCCTCTAGACCCGCTCGAGTGATTTGGACCACCTATATGCAATTGATCACTTAGGATGGGTAATGGTCCTAGTAGTGCATATGATCTTCACACCACTATGTACTCCCAACTCCACACCTAGAGCAATATCGTACACACTATCCCTATATATCACTTGTACATGATATTGTACAACATCTTGTACAAGCGAACCAACACATATGGGCCCCATGCGAACCACACTCTCTAGTCTTACATGTTTACCACTACACCCACCATCATCCATGGTAGATGTCACCTACTAGTGTGGCACATCAGCAAGCCTACCACCACCTCGTAGAGCACGATCATCAAAGGGTCAACTCCATATCGCCCCACCAAGTCATCTACTATCATCGTGCTCTCTCGCACCTAGTGGGTCCATCCCCCTAATAGTCATTACAATGTAGCAAACCACCCTCAAGCTCTATAAATAACCCTCCCCTTATGGGGATGCGTAAGATGCACCACATATCCTCCAATGTGATGACCATCTCTCATATCGATAATCGAAAGGTCGATAACTCTAGATACCACCTCTCTGCTAGCACTATCAACAACGCTCTATCTACCTCCACTCGAGGCATCCTCGCTAGGTGGTCTAGCCCCACCACCCCTAGAGTGTCTCTCTACCTACCCAAGTTTATGAAGCTCCACCTCCAAGGAGCTAGGTCGCCACTCACGACTCTCGAGTACGTGAAGTTGCATCCATAAAAACAACATAAAATTTAATCAGTATAATTGCATAAAAAAAGTGTTTGCTTGCTTGCATCTCTCTCTATATTTTCTTCTTCTCTCTCTTTTATTTCTCTTTCCTTTTATTTTCCTCTCTAATGAAATCACGCCTGGTTTTTTGCGATTGTGATTTCGTGTTTTGTTTTCCTTTTGCGAAATTGCACCCCATCTTCATGAGATGTGATTTCGTGAAATCATACCTAGTTTTTATTAGGCATGATTTCACCCACCATTGCGAACTAGGGTGAAATCGTGGTCGAGCCATGAAATCATGCTTGGTTTGTATGTGATAAACCCATTGGATTTGGTGGAAAACCCTCAAAATTTGATAAAAATTTGAAAATTTTACTCAAACAAGACGAGTTTTTGATATTACCTCTACTCTCTCTCCACCACCGTGTTGTCCTCGCCCCTCGTAATCACTGAATGATGCACTGGTAATGCCATCTATAATTTTTATCCAGAGATCCTTTTCTTTTCTTTACACAGTAAAAATGAATTAGGGTTTTAACCCTTTTTCTCTTTTATGCCTATTTTGCTTTTTTTTTTTTTATCTCCTATTTTCCTTTCTCTTTCGCCTTTTTTTCTTTTGAGTTTGTCATTTTGAGTTTCATTAGGAATTTGGCATTCCTCATGAAACTTGAGGGGGCACCCTAGCCTAAGAGGTATTAATGTCCCTAATGCCTCGATTTGCGTGCAAAACATGAAAGTGTCCGGATTGACACCATTTTTGCACCATCCCTTTCTTCTAAACCAACCACTCCCTTTTCGCTTGTCATTTTTTTCTGCAGGTGTCTACACTTTTCTTTGATGCATTTATTAGGCCATAAATACATCAAAGAGGGGAAAAATGTAGACACAAAAAATTGACCCACTCGAGTGAGTCATTTTCCTTAGATCCTCAGGGAGACCCTCTAAGCTTGCCCAAAGCAAGTTTAGGTCTCCCTCCCCATTTATTTTTGTTTTTTTCTTTTGAAAAAATTGCAGTTGCCTCTGACAGGGCACGATTTCGCCTAGATACGTTTTATTTCATTTTTTTCCTCATTTGAAAAATCACGATCAGTCCTAACAGGGTGCGATTTTACCTAGCATTAGTAATTTGTTGAGACTTTCAAGATAAGACCCTAAATCATGAAAAAAGTACAAAAAGCTTACAAAATATCATAAAACCGTTCATAAAATTTATAAAATTATGCAAAAGGGTTACAAAACCTTGTAAAATAGCTGATTTTAACTTGCTTGGCTATTTGTTGTCAATTTTAAGTCTTTGTCTATCTTTGAGGCTCAACCCCCAGGGTGGTTGGCTTCGTGTAACCGCATAAGGCAATTGGTAACCACACAAGGCGATTGGCTCTACGTAACCACATAGGAAGGTTGTCTCTATGATTTGGCAAGGATTTCAAGCTTAAATCTAGAACTTTTTGAAAGTGTTTTAGAGCCTTTAGTGTAGATCTGGTGTTGTTTAGTGGTTGGGGATGAGTGCAACTGCAAAAACAAAGATTAATATGCATTCCAAATGGACTCCATGATCGATGTATTTTAACTCTTTGAGTGAGGTACTTGCAATCACAAATTCAAAAATCTACAAGGAAGGGCAAACACAATTTGGGTAGAGTTTTGGTAGTTTTTTTGTACGCTTTCTAAGAAAATGAAATGGGAGTATATTTATAATATTTCCCAAGGGTGGAAGAGAATGATGAGGATGCAAGAGAATGATAGACAAATAGCTCGGGTGAGAGAAATTAGGAATCTTAGGTTTCCCCACTTTGTTGGACAAATGTACAACATTCTCTATTTGGACTATGACACCCTATAACACGCTATGATGTGCCTCACTGATGCTCTTAGGTGGAGAGATTACTCATCCACAAAAAATAACATGCTTGATAAATGTGCTTAGGTGGAGGGAATTCTCACCCATATGCATTAATGAGCTTGGAATATGGAGGAAAGAAGGATATTAATGCCAACTAGAGTTAGGTGAACCGGGGGTTAAAATAGAAGGATGATCTCATGATGACCATGGGTTAGGTGTAGGAAGGTTATTAGAATGGTCAAAGGGGTTAGAATGGTCAACATTAATATTTATAAGGTTGCAATGTATTAATTAAAATAATTGCATGATTTATTAAATATTAATATTTAACCATTATCAATATGATGCTTTTTAGGGGTCTATAGATGCTCCTTTTTGTACCACATTGTGTGCAAACACAATATAGTGTAAAAATTGATGATACTGATTGCTAGGTTGATGATGGAGAGTGAAAATGATTGGCAAACAATGGAGAATGATCTTTCGCTCGAGGAAAGTGATGAAAGATTATCTCAAATCAAGAACAATGTAGGATACCTTAGTCATGGAATGGATGAATGCCCTTGAATCGTTGCCTTTGATAGATTGATGAGATCACTTTGATTAGAATTTTGAGTCTTTGAATTAGAGTTTTGATTAGAATTTTGAGAGAAGAAGATGAGTAATGCTATTTGCCTCAGTAGAGGGGTGTTAATGATAGCCTTGAGAAAATATTTTTGGACACATGTGACTCCAAAAGTGGGTGTTTGAATGATGAACTGATTTGGGATATAATTTTATTGGTATTATCTACATCCTGATGAGCAATAAAATGTAATTATATTATGTAGTTTTTATCTAGTTTTTAGATGCAAAATCTAATGATTATGGATTTGATTTTGATGAATGTCATGTGTAATTTACATTATTTACATTATTTTTGATAAATCTACTCCATGGGATAATATGTGATATATATTGGAAATTTCATGCAAAATTGTGCAAGATATCTATGTTTTTGTTAGAAAACAATATTCTATTCAAAGAAGGAAATAGTTCTGCAATACATCACAAGACTGTAGAGAAGCTCAATAGACTGATTGATTTATTCCATGGATCAACTTTGTATAAATAGCAAAGTTGATCATTGAGAGTCGTTGGATTACAACAACTCATCAAATCTGATCTAGACTATACTGAGAGTTCACCTGACTCATGGAGGAGTGGTAACTCAAGTAAGTCTATCCTAGTAGAACTTAAGAGAATAATTACTTATTCTAACACCCCCCTTAAGTGATACTAGGGGTGTTTTATACGAATGAGTCCCGACAACAGGGCCTGATGAGGTACTCATGTACAATGATTTCTTATTTGAAGAGATGGTAAAAACCACATGGGAAAAACCATCTATCAAAAAGAAAAATGAAGAGGCATGTCTTCGGTTTGCGAAGATTGTCCTCATTGACCAAAAGGATGAGTCCCGACAATAGGGCCTGATGAGGTACTCATTTACAATGTTTTTACATATGTGAGAGATGGTGAAAAAACCACTTGGGAAAAAACCATCTGTCAAAAAATAAAGAAAGAGGCATGTCTTCGGATGGCGAAGATTGTCCTCATGGAGAAAAAGAATGAGTCCCGACAACTTGGCCTGATGAGGTACTCATGTACAAGTGTAACATATAGGAGAGATGATAAAAAAACCACATGGGAAAAAACCATCCTCCAAAGTAAAGAACAATAAGAAGAAAGGAGAGGTGCAAACCTCTGTTCTATTTAACGCAACTGATTTACCCCAAGTTTCTCTCGCAACTGAATGTAACGCGGAGAAGGAAATGATTTGGTGAAGATGTCTACAATTTTATTTTTAGTGGGAATATAGTCCAAGTATATTTCCCCTCTTTGAATATGTTGTCGAATGAAGTGCATGTGAATCTCAATGTGTTTGGTGTGCTGATGCTCAACTGGATTACATGCAATATGAATTGTGCTCTGATTGTCACACCAAAGAGTAATAGGTTTGTCATGGGAAAAACCAAATTCTCTTAGTATCTGATGAAGCCAAAGAGCTTCTTGGCTTGCCAAAACTATTGCCTTGTATTCTGCCTCTATAGATGATAAAGCCACTGCTTGTTATTTTTTGCATGACCAAGCAATTGGTGAAGAACCAAGACAAAAGACATAGCCAGAAGTTGAACATCTATCTTCTACGGAACCTGCCCAATCAGAATCTATGTAACCAATGATATCCATGGATTTTCCCTCATATAAGAGCCCAAGGTGAGTAGTTCCTTGCAAGTAGCGTAGGATTCTTTTTGTTGCTTGCCAATGACTGAAATGAGGTTGATGTGAGAATCGAGATATCAAGCCAACAACATATGAGATATCTGGGTGAGTATGAGTAAGGTATAATAGACTTCCTACAAGCTGTCGGTATAGAGTTGCATCACATAGAGGGGATGTGC
Source organism: Wollemia nobilis (assembly GCA_028583015.1). NCBI lineage: Eukaryota > Viridiplantae > Streptophyta > Pinopsida > Araucariales > Araucariaceae > Wollemia > Wollemia nobilis. The sequence continues at coordinate 5,473,137 of JAQPPZ010000103.1, forward strand.
AGGAAGTACTTAGAGTGACTCCAGATTGAAAAGGTGTAGAAGAGGGTTTGCAATCAGTCATCTTAAACCTTTGAAGAAGGTCTAGAGTGTATTTATGTTGACACAATGAAATTCCTGCATCTGTTTGATTTATTTGAATCCCAAGGAAGTAATGAGCTAAGCCCAGATCAGCCATTTCAAATTTTTTAGAAAGGGAGTCCTTGATAGTCTGAATGTGAGTGATGTCACTACCAGTGAGTAGTAGATCATCAACATAGAGAACAAGTATGGTGATTTTTTCTTCATCTCTCCAAATGTAGACTGTGGCATCAGACTCACAATGAGAAAAACCTGAGGAAAGAAGGAAGGAGTCCATTTTTTCATACCAAGCTCTAGGAGCTTGTTTGAGGCCATAGAGAGACTTCCTTAGCCTACAAACAAGGGAGGAGTCTTGAGTGAATCCAGCAGGTTGTTCCATGAATATCTCCTCTTTTAAGTCCCCATGTAAGAAAGCACTTTTTACATCCATTTGAAAAATAGGCCACTTTTGGGAAGCAACTAGAGCAAGTACCAGTCTAACAGAATCCATTTTGGCAACTGGTGCAAAAGTTTTAGAATAATCAATCCCTTCAATTTGAGAGAAACCTTTGGCTACCAGGAGAGCTTTGTGTTTGTCAATTTCTCCATTAGGTCCATATTTCATTCTATAAATCCATTTACAATGAACTAACTTCCTTCCTTTAGGTAGAGGAACTAAATCCCAAGTTTTATTTTTGATTAAGGAAGAGAATTCATTCTCCATGGCATCATCCCATTCTTTAATACCAGTTGCTTCTTTGAAGGATTGAGGATCTGTGGAAATGGACTGACAGACAAGACCAGAGCCTATGGAGTTGCCTAATCTGGATGATGGAAGATTTTGGATGTATGGAGTTGCTTCTTCAACAATGGTGTGGGCCCATTTAGGCATTGTGGAAGGAGTAATTGGAGTGGTAGGACTTTGAGTTGGAGTTTGGAGTATAGGATCCTCATTTTGGTCATTTTGATCATTAATCTCTAAAGTGGGTTCTTCATTATATTGAGGCTCTAACATTGGAGATGGCTCAAGAGAATCAATGGTGGAAGAGGATGGTTGAGGATATTTATGAGGGAATGTTTCATCAAATTGAACATTCCTATGAAAAAGACCTCATGAGTTGCGGGATCAAGGAGCTTGTATGCTTTCATTTCCTCACAATAACCAACAAAGATGAGTTGTTTGCTTTTCTTATCTAGAGCCTTCCTTTTCTTCTTTGGGATATGCACCCAAGCAGTACACCCAAAAATATTGAAGAAAGAGACATCAGGTTTTGAGCCAGTCCATGCTTCCTCGGGAGTCAAATGGCCAAGAGCTTTATGAGGTGTGTGGTTTTGAATATAGTTTGCACAGTTAATTGCTTCTGCCCAAAAAAATTTTGGAAGATCTCTTGAGTGGAGCATACAGTTTGCCATTTCCTTTAAAGTTCTATTTTTCCTCTCTGCAATGCCATTTTGCTATGGATTATGGGAGACAGAATGTTGATGAATTATGCCATGACTTGATAGAAAAATTGAGAACTCATTACTGAAGTATTCCCCCCCATTATCTGTACGAAGTTGCTTGATTTTGCAAGAGGCCTGATTTTCAACTAAGGCTTTGAAGATTTTGAAGTGGGATAGAACATCACTTTTGTATTTTAGGAAGTAGACCCAAGTTCTTCTGGAAAAATCATCAATGAAGGTTAAGGTATATTTTTCTCCTTTGAAAGAAGGCTCTGGGAAGACCATCAAGTCACTATGGATTAACTCTAGAGGGGATGAGGCTTTTAGAGAACCACTTGGGTGGAAAGGATCTTGATGTTGCTTTCCAAGAGCACATCCAGGACATACTCCATCAATAGAAGAGACTTGAGGTAATCCTGTTACCATTTCATGGGTGTTCAATTCCTTTAGGTAGTTATAACTGAGATGTCCAAACCTTTCATGCCAAATTTTGCTTTCAAGATCTCCATGTGCAACAAAATAGGAGGCCCCTTCTAAATTTTTGAATCCTTTGAAGTGAAATAGGTGAGTGTTGTGATCAATATCTCCTTTTTCTATGAGAGAGTTTGGGTCTTGAAAGTCTCTTATCTCAACTCCTATTGGTGAGAAGAGAACTGTTTTACCTTTTCCAGAAGTACAAATCTGATAGACGGAGAGGAGATTTGTTGCAATGTTTGGTACATAGAGAACATTATTGATATAACCACCATCAATGGATATGTCACCTTTTCCTTTGACTGGGATAAAGGATGAGTCACCAACTTCTATGCTACATGTTGAACTTGAGGAGATTGAAGTGAATGACTCATCTGAGGAAGTCATGTGATGAGTTGCTCCTGAATCTAGAACCCAATATTTTGATGAAGTTTTTATAGTCTTGCCTTGAACATTTAAGGCTTTTCCTATCTGCTTCTTAGTGTCTATATTTTGATCCTTCATTGTTGCCTCTAGTTGTTGTAGTCTTTTCCAACATTTGTTCATAGAATGACCATTCTTTTTGCAGTGAGTACAAGTTATGGGACTCCTTTCTTTATTTTTGAATTTTTCTTTAGTAGAGGTGGATGCTACTAAGGCTTTTGAGGAAGAGGAAGAGATCTCATACTTTGCAAGTTTTGTTTCTTCTCTAGTTAGCCTATCACAAAATTCCTCTAAGGAGGGCATTGTAAAACTTGCACCAAGAGCATATTTTGTAGACAGAAAGGTGGTTGCAAAAATTTGAAATACACCATTTAATTTAGAAAGAATTAGATAGATGCATTCTTCTTCTATTTTATTCTTGCCACTACCTTTGTATTGAGTGAGGACTTCTTTAAATTTGGTGAGAAAGTCAACAATATTGTTGAAGTCTTCAGGAGATAATGTTATTAATTCTACCTCTAGCTGCATTGACCTTATTTGATCTACTTTCCCAAACAAGTTCTTTAGTTTCTGCCAACTTTCATATGGAGTTTTACAATCCGTAATGTGAAACCATAAGCTTTCATTTACATTAGTGCTTATAATACCCATTGTTTCATACATCTTCCCTTTATGAACAAATATTTCATATTCCTTTTCAAATTCAGGTTGCTTCTCTTCTAGCAGGTGTGTGAGCCCTTTTTGAGAAATGAGATTTAATATTTTGGGTTTCCATGTATGATAGTTATGAGGGGTGAGTGGATCAATTGTATTCATTTTTCCAAAGAAAATTGAAGTGAACCAATAATTCCCCCCTTTTACTTCAAATGCAATGGATCTTTAAAGAAGGATATATAAGCTTGTTTTTAATACCTATCTCCTCAAATTACCCACCCTAACGAGAGGGAAACTATAAGTAAATGAGGAGATTAGATATATTGAAAGTGGCTTATGAGGCAAGAAAAAATGGCCAGGCCTTTATATCTATTCTTCTCAATACCCACCCTTACGTGAGGGAAACTATAAGTAATGAGTAGAATTGATACGTGGAACATAGGCTTTTGAACCCAAAAAAAAAATAAATTTCTAGGCCGCTATACCAAGTATCTCACAAAAACCCACCCTTACGTGAGGGAAACTATAAGTTTTATGAGTATAATGGTACGTGGAACATAGGCAATTTTTGAAATTAAGTTTTTTTGAAATAATTTTATTAGGTTTTGAATAGAATTTTTGTGCTTGCTTTGATTTTGAGAGAAACTTATTTATGCATATATATAGGTTTAAAAATCAGAATATGCTAAAAGAAGTAGAAAGAAGTAACAAGCAAGAAGTGGCCAAAAAAAAGGTGCCACTAAAAAAAGAAAGACTACTAGTGTTGTTAATGAAGATAGACACAAGAAACTCCCCCTTTCAAAAAATCCAACAAAACCATAGGTGCAAGAACCAACACCATTAACCCCCCCTCCAAATAGTCCTTTGTATTTAGTTAGATTACAATGGACTCTTTCACTTTTTGATGATAGCCTTTGGAAAAGGCTTAGGAGAAAAAGTGAAAAAGAGTCAGATTTTTTTTAAGCTAAATACAAAATTTTATGAGAGTATTAAGGTTACAACTTCGAAATTGAAGAGACCAAAAAAAACTCTTTACAAAAAAATATAAGTAAAGGAATGGAGGAAGAGTGAGACGTTAATGCCTCTGCATTATAAGGCTCTCATCTATAGCGCTGGTGAGCGCCATTCTCTCTTGAACAAAAATTTTTAACTCCCTGCGAGCTGACTGTCTACAAAGTGCCTTGGATTCAATGAACGTGACAGAGAGTTGGGAGTTGCTTCTATCTCAAAGCTTGAGGATAGGGTTGTACCATGAAATAGTACGTAGTCACTCCTAAAAATTCTCTTCGCTACCAAATGAAATGTTGTCTCCCTACAAAAAAGGTGTTACACAAAACAAGCCACACGAAATGCTTTCTTTAGATGCAAAGAAGTCAAATGGGTGTTGTCCTGAAATTTCTCTTCACTACCAAATGAAATGGTGTCTCCCTACAAAAACAAGTGTTACACAAAACAAGCCAAAATGTAATGCATTATGTCACATTGTTGCACCATGTAACAGAATTCTTAGTACCCCTGAAAGGTCTCTTCACTTCTTATGGTAATGGTTTCTCCCTACAAAAACAATTTTTTACACAAACAAGCCAATTTCTCCCTATGTCGTAATGAAGCCAAACTGATCGCTTTCTCCCTACAAAAAACAATTTCTCATACAAAATAAGTGACAATGAGTGGCTTCGTAACGTTATAATGCATCACCATTTCGATTTGAAAGGTGCGAGCTTTCGAATCCCTCAAAACAATGAAGTTAGAGAAAAAAATAATTTGGATATACCTTATGATCAATATGGCTTCGAATTGAGGGAGCAGAGTAGGTCAGTTTCGATGATAGGATGGAGGAGATAAATAAGGCATCATCGATAGGAGAGTGGAGGATGCCAAATCAAAATTAGATCGGAGTACTCCTATTGGCATTGATGAAATTGATGCCAATGAAGACAACTGATAGCAACCACAGAACTACGTGAGTGAACTCGTAAGAGGGAGGGAGATGCACATCGAGCTATAACAGAAGTGAGGAGTGCTTTGAGAAGTCGAGGCACAACATTAAAGAGGACACATCACCAAGCATTAAAGAGGAGCCCAACGGTCATTGAGAATAGGACCAGTTCAGAGTTACAATGGACGTCAGAAGCACTATTGAGATAGGAAGAATGGATGCCAAGCAAAGCAAAGAGGAGCCCAATATTCATTTAGAATAGAAGGACCAGTGCAGTGTTTAACGTTCACCTAGACACAACTAAGAGAAGCCCAATGCGTGAGATCGAGAGGCTCTTTGAAAACAAAACCTTTGAACGCATATCAAGAAACATGCGAGCAAAGAAGAGAGGAGAGAGCACGTATATCGATCAACAAAAAAATACTATGAAGCCCTATAACAATAGTATGGTTGCATTGCTAGATTCATCTTGAAAAGAGAATGAATTACAACTCGTTCGATGCAATGAGGGGGAAAATAAATTATTGACACCTTATAATGGGCGTGAATGCTTCAAATTTAGCATAAATTCTAAGTGAGATGTGGGCAGCATGCCCAAAGAAGATATCCTTAAGCTCTAAGACTAGAAGAGCTTTACAATAATTTCCCTCTTGCTTCGAAATTATACAAGTTGAAAAAAAATTGCTAAAGAATTATTTTTCAACAAAATAAAATGTTGTTGAAAAAAATGGTTAATGGATAAAAATGACTTTTTCACAACTTTCAAGCAAGTTGAGTAAAGTCACAAAAAAAATTATCCAAAAACAAATGAACCAGATCCTGGAAAAAAGGAGAGCTTCAAAAACTCGAATGCTTGCAAAGAACTATCCTAGCTCTGGTACCATGTTAGAAAACAATATTCTATTCAAAGAAGGAAATAGTTCTGCAATACATCACAAGACTGTAGAGAAGCTCAATAGACTGATTGATTTATTCCATGGATCAACTTTGTATAAATAGCAAAGTTGATCATTGAGAGTCGTTGGATTACAACAACTCATCAAATCTGATCTAGACTATACTGAGAGTTCACCTGACTCATGGAGGAGTGGTAACTCAAGTAAGTCTATCCTAGTAGAACTTAAGAGAATAATTACTTATTCTAACATTTTCAATAGGTGCTTGTTGTAGGTAGTCTGCAGGAGATGTTATAGCCAAATATAGGTCGAACATAGACAAACTAGCTTGCAAGGAAGTGCGTTGAGAATGGGTTATAAACCCATCTATAGATACCACCTATAGATACCATTCTACAGATACTATCTACAAAAAGTACCTATAAAAGTTATATATGAAAAGGCATTACGAAAAGGTGTTATGGAAAATAGTTGACTGTATAAATATGTTTGATGCAGTGAAATTTCCACGTATGCTAACAACTCAACCAACACAATATGTAATGCACAATCAACCTGCTCATCGTCATGTAGACATTAATATTTGGAATATAATCTAATATTTGTTATGTAATTCATTATTAAAATGTAATTTGTTAATATTTTAGCTGTTACAAAATTGCGTAATCCGAATGTAGTCCTAATTTGTCTCTTCCCTAAGGAAGATCACACAAAGTTGTTTCATTTCATTAGTGAGTTATTCAAACTTTAGGTCTTTGTTACATATTATGCCACTTGGATAGATCTGTTTATAATAAGTCCAAAAGTAGTTTTTAGGTTATCTTAATATTAGATTATTTTGTTATGTAATATTAGTAGCCAAATCTTCAACTGTTTTAGATGTAACAAAAAGGAGTTGAAGACTTCTATTGAAGGAGTGATGTAAAAGCTATATATTCCAATGTAAATATTTTGGAAAAGTTCTACCTTCTGAATAGTCTATTGTCCACATAAAATATCATTTACATTGTACGAATGAATCTTGAAGTCAAGAAATAAAGTAGCAACATTTTATTCAATGAATTTGGTAATTGTATCTTGTAATTTCTTCATGTTTCACTTATTACTGTAACTTCCATTTTATTTCCCTAAACATATGAATTAAATAACATTTAGTTCAAATGAATATTATTTTGTGAAATAAAATAGAGTATAAAGGAGAAAAAAAATAAGCATCTTTAAGTTAAGCATCATTGAATTAGTCATAAATTGCATCTTTAAATTAAGCATCATTTCATTTCAATTTTCTTTATTGTAAGATTTCATTTCCTGCAAACAAAACTAAGAAAAAAAATAAAAGACAATGATTAAGAATTGGGGAATAATTTATATGGGATTTTTATTCTTTAAATCTAACCTGGATTAACAAAATAAATGTGAGATATCACAACTTGATATTTTGGCACAGTTGCCAAAGATAATAGTGCCATAATTTTTTATCAAAGACTATTGGATTGTGCGAGAGGAAGGCTTACCTACATGAGTGGCACAAGAAATTCCAATGTGCATGTAGGTCAAGAGTGGTACAAGGATTTCCAACAAGTGTCTTCATCTCAACACTTCCAAGTTCCATTTTATTAGGTTTAAATTTTATTTATTTATTTAGTTAGCATTTGATTTCAGCAAGTTATTTTTTCTTGTCACATACTTAGGTTTGGAAGCTTTGACCTGTAAAGGGAGTAGGTGCAACAAGATCATACCGAAGTGCTTCTTAAAATCAAGTAGTGAAAAAAATTTAGCCTTTATTTTAGCATTTCTATTTTTAGTAAATTTACTTTCAAGCATTGGATGGTTGTTACCTACTTAGGTTTGGGTTCTTTAACTTGCAAAGAAAGTAGCAGGTGCAACAATATCATACCGAAGTGTTCCTTAAAACCAAGTAGTAACAACAATGTAACCTTTATTTCAGTATTTTTATTTTTAACAAAGTATGAATTAAAGTACAATGGAAGAGCAACTTCCAGGTGATGCACGTCACGTTTCTCATAAGGGAGCAATATGCCAAGAATTATTGTCGATTTACTTTTTAGCACTGTGTGATTGCTATATACTTAGGTCTAGGTTCTTTATCTTGCGAAGCAAGCAGTAGGTGTGAAAAGATCATACTGAAGTGTTCCTTAAAATCAAGTAGTAACAACAACACTTTACCTTACCTTACTGTGCTAAAACTGGTTGTTGCATTTTAGACCTGGTTTTAGTGGCAGTAAGACTGTTTTAGAATAGTAATTTTATTTCCATAAATTTACTTTCAACACCGTGTGGTTGTTACATACTCAGGTCTGGGTTCTTTAACTTGAAAAGCAAGTAGTAGGTGCAACAAAATCATACTAAAGTATTCCTTAAAATCAAGTAGTAACAATAACACTTTACTTTCCCTTGCTATGTTAAGATTGATTGTTATTTTTTGGATCTAGTCTTAATAGCAGTAAGAATTGTTCAGTTTGAATTTTTTTTTTTGAAAATGTATTTTGCTCAAAAACATAACAAAAAGAAAAAAAGAGAAGTACAAATTACTCATGGTGAAAAGTTGTATTATTTGGTCTGCATTAATAGAACACAAAAAACTATTTCTAGAATAAGAAAACAACCTATTTTTTGAAAAAAGATATAGGTCATATTAAAAAGAGTGGAACCATCTATGTGAGATTCTTGATATCATTAGGGAGGGATTTGAAGAGTTGGTTAAGATTAAGAGGGTCAAAATAGCTAAAGCTCTAGGGCCATATTATCATTCACCCTATCTTGACCTTGTGAGGAGTTGTGAACATTGGCTAGGGGATAGGAGAGCAAGTGTAAACTCAACTACATATTCTTAGCATCATTATTTCAATGATTCCTTTGCTATCCATAATTTCTTAGCAGACAAAAAAATAGAGAAGTGAGCCTAGAGTACAATAAAAGATACCATAAAGTACCTAGAGTTGTGCACTTCAGATAGTTGTGTCGCGATTTACATTAGGAGTTATAGTTTGAAAGTCCTATCTCAATTCAAAGATAAGCTTTTATTGTTCAACTGATTCTTCTTGTGAAAAAATATTTTGAATTTGAGGAGGAACATTACATGAGTCCTGAATAGTTAGAACCAATTAATGATATTCATAAACTATTTAAGGAGGATTAAATGATTGTGATTTACTCAAATTTGTTGTAAAAACTAAGATATTTGTAAATTTACGAGTAGACCTAGAGATTCAAAAGGAAGATTCATTAAAATATGCAAAGAAAAACAAGAGGAAAAGTCTAGTGAAAAGATTGATATTTATAGATTAAAAGAGATTGAGATTTCAATAACTGAGGATTCTCCAAAAGAGCCAATTGAGCTACCATTGAATCTACTAGATCAAAATCCTGAAAAGTTTTTGTTACCAGAACCTAAATTTTATAATCATATATATCCATCAACTATCTTTTCTAAACCCATACCAGGTCGAAGCTTAGAATTCCTTCAATAAATCATGGATGACCATATTAGTGAACATGGGGAAGTAGATGGAAACCAAAGGAGAAGCAGGAAAATAAATGGTGATCATGAATAAATAGAAGAAAACTAGAGAAGAAGTAGGCAAAGAATTTTTTTTACCTTTCCAATATCTTCTCTAGTAGATAGGTTAACAAGATAACCAAAGTCGGTATCTATTGTTATTTTGCCTACCTTCCATGGGAAACCACATGAGGACCCTGATGCTTTTCTTTTTAAGTTCAAAGTAGTATGCCAAGCCTATTTCTACACTACTGATGAACAAAAACTAAGACCGCTTCCCTCTACACTTAAGGATGTAGCTTTAAGGTGGTTTATGGCTCTAGATGAAAATATTTGCAACCAATGGGATGGAGATAATGGATTGAAGGACATATTCCTTGAAAAATATAAATATTACTGTAGAGTTAGGGATAAGAAAGCTGAGATTTTTTGTATGAACCAACAAGAAGAAGAATCCCTTGAAGACTATCTTGAAAGATTTTAGTTTGTGGGATCTAGAGTGAATATTGATCTAGATGAGGAAATATTAAAAGAGCTTTTCTAAAAGGATTAAAATAAGATGTAATTGATGTACTAAACCTTATGGCTAAGAGAAATATTCATCTAATGGCATTTGAAGAGATTATGAATCTTTGCAAAAACTATTAATGGAATAAGCCTCTTAGGAATAAAAAATACTCATCCACAGGAGGAGTGACAAGAGTAGAAATTGGCAACATGTAGGAGAGTCTAAAGACTGATTTGTTGAGTATATTAACTACATCTCTTGATCTCATGGATAAGAAACCAAAAGAGCAAGATATTAAGGAGATATATTGTCATAGATGTAGGAAAAGACATAATCTAAGAGAATGTCCCCTTAACATCACAAATATATCCAACATTTTTGCTAGTTGTAAACTATGTGACAAGAATCATAGTACTAAAAACTACAAGTATATTTCAGCTGTGAAATTTACTATAAAAGAACCTAAAGTTGAGGAGGCAAAAGATGTTTATTTTTTAGCCCAAAGAAGAAGTGGCCCATTCAATGGTCCATCTAATTGGTCAAATTCTAGTTATTCCAACCAGCAAAGACCTAACAAATGGTCAAATGCATAAAACTAGACAAATTGAAACCCATACCCAAACAATCAAGAATGGAATATACCTCCATGGGCTCAATTTATGGCCAAATCATATGGGAGTCCACCTCCATGGACTCAAGGAATGTTAGGTCAAAACATGTCTAATTGGAATATGAATGGCCAATATAATCAAGGAGGACCTAGCTGGTCTCAAGGACCACCCCAACAACAAAACTTTCAAAATTTATTTAGGGGACAATCCCCTCAAAATCAGCCTCAAAATATACTTCTTCCACCTCCAAATAATATGAACAAACCTCCTAAGCAACCACCCTTACCAACTCAACCAATACCTAATCCTAATAACAACAAAATAGTTCAACAAGTCTATGAAACTAATAAAACATGTTCAATATCTATGGTACCTTACCAACATATCCATCTAAGGTTTGGAAAGGTGTTAGACAATGATAAAGTAAATTTCATGTAAATTGAGGAACCCACCCAAAGTTTGTTTGAAAAAGTAGACAAAGATGAAAAACCTAAAGATATGGTAGAAACCTCACCAGAAAATGTTCTCGCAAACCAAAAAGATATCCAAATACCTCAAAGGAAATAAATAGAAATACCATTTCCTAAGAGACTGGCAATACCTAAAGAACCCTCCAAGCTAGATTTCAATTTATTTCATGAATTTGAAAATGTTACCATTAAAATTCCTCTTTTGCAAGCTATCAAGGATATTTCTATTTATTCTAAATTAATAAAGAGTATGTGCACAACAAATTCAAGAAAGAAAAATAAGAATAATTTTTAAACCATCCAAGTTATTGGACACCTATCTAAGATAATGATTGGAGGAAAGGTACTGCCAAAATATACAAATCCTGGAATACCTATACTCACAGTTCATATTGGTAATACAACCTTGCATAATGTCTTAGTAGATTTAGGGGCTACCATCGATGTTATGACCAAGGAAACAACAAAGTATTTAGGGGCACACAAGTTACAACCAACATTTATAGTGCTTCAACTTGCAGATAGATCTACCATTAAACCAAAAGGAAAGTTAAAGGATATTATAGTTTTCGTAAGTTCATGGGAGTACCTTGTAGACTTTGTAGTCTTATAGCCAAAGAAGAAGTTAGGGGGATATCCCTTGATTCTAGGATTCCCATGGCTTGCAACAACTAATGCCTAGTTGTAGATATGGAAATACAACATTTTCCCAATGGTAAGCACTCTAAATATCTTAGCCTATTTCCTAATTCAATATTAGATGAAGGATTTTCAAAGCAACTTTGGTATGATTTTCTTGATGACTTATATGATATTCATACTATATCCATCAATGTATTGAGTGAACATTTACAACAAGATATTGAAGGACCACTATCACTACTGCTAGATAAGCAGGAAGAAGGCCAAGATCAAAATACTAGTTGTCCACTTAAAATTTCCATGTGTAATGATGAAGCAAGTACAAGTAAATCTAATCAATTGGTACCTTATAACTATCAATTAAATGTTCTTGAACATGAAATAATGGGAATAGATGCAAATACTAAAAATTACAAGTAAATAGATATCACACTTGGAAAGAATCTAAACATAAATAATGCACTCACATGCATACAAGAATCACAATTGATAAACGTGCTTAAGAAACACAAAATAACATTTGCATGGAACTATGAGGATATGACATGAATACATCCAAACATTTGTACCCAATGTATATTAATCCAAGAAGGTTATCATCCATTAAGACAACCTCAAAGAAGGCTAAATCTAGCTATGAAAGACATAGTTCAAGATGAAATTATTAAGCTATTGAATGCAGGATTTATATACCCAATTTTTGATAGCCAATGGGTATCACCACTTGTGATAGTTCCCAAAAAGAATGAAAAATGGAGAATTTGTGTAGATTATAGGGAACTAAACAAGGTAACAAAGCACTATTTTCCTTTACCCTTTATTGATCAAGTTCTTGATACCTTAGCTGGAAAGAAATACTTTTGCTTTTTGGATGGTTTTACGGGTACAATCAGGTCTCAATAGCAGAAGAAGATGAAGAGAAGACAACTTTCACATGTCCTATAGGTACCTATGCTTACAAAGTTTTACCTTTTGGATTATACAATGCACCTGCTACTTTTCAAAGGGTTGTTTTAGCTATTATTGTTGATTTAATTAATTATTGTGTAGAAGTCTATATGGATGACTTCACAGTCTATGGTAACACCTTTGAAGAAACCTTGTCGAGCTTACAAAAAGTTCTTGTTATATTCAAAGAGAAAATTCTCTCCTTAAGTCATGAAAAGTGCTTCATGATGATAAAAGGAGGAATTGTCCTAGTGCATTATATATCTAAGAAAGGTGTTAAAGTAGATCATGCAAATATCTAAGTTATTCAATCCCTTCAACCTCCAAAGACATAAATTGAGGTAAGGAGATTTTTGGGACATGTAGGATATTATCATAGATTCATTAAGGATTTCAGTATAGTTGCATCTTTTATGCTTAATCTCTTAATAAAGGAAAATAAATTTAATTATAGAGAGGGATGTCAAAAAGCCTTTGAAATCATAAAAGATAAGTTGACTACCACTCCCATTTTAAGAGGACCAAATTGGTAATTGCCCTTTCATATACATTGTGATGCTTTAGGTTATGCAATAGGAGCAATACTTTAGAAAATTGGAAACAAAATACCTTATGCTATCTATTATGTGAGAAAAAATTTGCATGGGGTAAAATTTAACTATACAGTTACTGAAAAAGAATTTTTAGCTGTAGTTCATGCCATTAATAAGTTCAAATATTATATAACAGGGTATGAAGTATTTCTTCACATTTATCACTCTACCACTAAATATTTAATGAACAAAGCTATAGTAGGAGGAAGAGTGGTTAGATGACTTCTCTTATTGCAAAAAATTAATGTCATAATTGTAGATAAAGCAGGTAAAGATAATGTCATTGCAGATCATTTGTCTCGTATGCATATATTTGATAATGATGAGTTAATTCCTAATATTATTCTAGATGAACATTTTTTTGCTCTTTCTATTTTTACTCCTTGGTATGCTGATATTGTAAACTATTTGGTAATAGGAAAAATGCCAAAAAATTTCACACCGTATGAGCATAGAAAGTTAGTTCATCAAAGTGCCACTTATACATGGATTAATGGAGTTTTGTTTAAGTCTTGTTCGGACCACATAATTAGGAGATGTGTGCAAGAAGATGATGTATATGATATCATTCAAGCAACACATGAAGAACTTTGTGGAGGTCATTATGCCTCCCAAAGAACAGTTAGTAAAATATTTTAAAATAGGCTATTTTTGGCCTACCCTATGTAAGGATGCCCATATGTTTATTGATAGATGTGATGTTTGTCAAAGGGCTGGTAAACCAACACCTACCATGGAGATGCCTTTGGCACCACAAATAATGTTTGAACCATTTGAGAAATTGGGAATTGATTTTGTTGGACCAATAGATCCTCCAAGTAAAGGCAATAAACATATACTTCCAAAATAGGTTTAAATATGTCCAACCATTGATGAGACCTATTTTTGTAAACCAAAGTATTGTTTATTGATATAAGTTTAAGTTCATTATGATTTTTCTCTTGTAAAGGACTCATCAATGATGCCAAGGGAAGTAGAACAAGGAAATTGATATCTCCAGAATATTAGAAAGATTTATTATAAAATCCATAGAATCTTTTATTAAGAAGTCAAAGAAGACATCAATAATTTTGCATAACATATTTGCTATTGGGAACAGAAAATTTCATCCTAAAGAAGGTTTATTAGCCTACAATATCACTTGATGGCTTAGCTTAAAAATAAATGATTGATAAATAAGTAAAAACCCCCATATTCCTAATATATATATATAAACTAAGAAAATTTCTAAAAATAAAATATATATACATTTTTATAAAGACCAAATATATATACATTATCTTCGTGATGTGGTCTACCGACAAGGACGTCACTTGCATTATCGGTGATGTGACCCGGGTTCAACCCCCACGACGGATATGTATATGTATAATAAGTATTTACTCAATGAAAATAAATAAAAAAAACCCTCATTAATAAAAATAAAATATCTCTTTAGTCTTATTTTGGCTATATAGCTAAAAATTCAGTTTGGGGGGAGAACCAAAGGATTAATACAATAATTTCTATAATATAGTTTGGGGGAGAAAAAAAAGAGAGGAAAATACTGGAAGAAAATCAGGTAAAGTATTCCTATGTTTCTATAACTAGCTTTTTGTAGTTGTTTCCGTTGTTACTTTCTATAGTTGTTTTTTGTAGTTAATTTTTGTAGCTGTTTTCTGTAGTTATTTTTTGTAGTTGTTTTATGTAGTTATTTTTTGTAGTTATTTTCCATGGTATATTTTCATAGCTAGTTTCTATAGTGACTTTATGTAGTAGTTTTTTGTGGTGCATTTTTGTAAGCGTGATTTCATTAAAAAAATTCTAAGTGTATAATTGATCTCTAATTCATGTATAGCTAAGGACACATGTCAAGATAGGAAAAAATGTTGCAAGGTGATTATCATCGGTCATTATTAACAAAGCTTTGGCATGAAAAATATTAACAAAGCTTTGCAAGGTGATTATCAATGTGTAAATATTTGAGTCCCTGCCTCGTAAGCTATGGCAAGGAAGTCAAAATGTAGGTTTAACTTTGGAAATCACACACAACATGGATAAACAAAACTGATAGAAGTTTTAGCCTATGCACAAAGCTAACATAGCAATCATCGAGAGCATAAACCAAAACTTGAGAGGATGATGTGGGTGCTTGTGGATGACATACAACCGCATGATTTTCTTCAAGAACACCATGTGTACCACTGACTGTACGCAACATGAGAAGTCGAATGATAAGGAGCAAAAGCTAATAAAATGATCTAAACATATTTGACGTAATAATTTATAGGAGAATGGTGTGCGTTATAGAAACTGCTTAACTTATCAACTTTTGTGATCCATTTCATGCATATGCAACACGAGGTGGATGACATATAATTTGTTTTCGCATTATTTTAATTTAATCAACAAATTTACTTCATAAATATAAAAGCCATTCCTAATATATGCATATGATTAAAAGGAGCCTTAAGTGTCATCATGTTTACAACCGTCACTTGGTATTGACTATGATTCTCCCACATGTTTACGTTACTTGTAGAAACACCTTTGTATTGAACATTCCATCATCTAGATTTCAAATTGCTTATTATCGATGGGAGTCGCATAGAGTTAAAAACATATCCTCCTCATGCGAGTATGCAACCAAACAAGACATGGAAGCAAATCACATGTAAAAATGCAAGTCACAAAACACGTAGTCATCTTAAGCCATAATAAATAACTCAGATTATAGTGGGTGACATACCAAACAAAAGAAGTATACATCAAACAAGAGCTAATGTCAAACTAGAAGAGTACATGTGGGTGACATAACAGATTCAAATCGTAAAATAAGCTTATTTTAAGGTTTTCCAAAGGCGATTTAAATTAAAATTTAAATTGAATTTTGCTTGATAGACAATGTAACGTGGGATTAACATGATTTAGCACCATGGTTCAAGGAGAGCTAGCAAAATGTGAGTATGCCTCGAAAACATACCAGAATTAGCACGAATGAGGATAACCACCCTGCACGAATGACATTGATTGCTAACACTTGGTTGCATGGTACAATGAGGGAAAATGTCATGGATAAAGCTTGAGGATCATCAATTAAATCACGACCAAATGCTGTGATTTTTTTGGTCACATTAAAGAGGAAAACAAAAAGAAAAAAAAAAACTAATTTCTCAGCAATTTGACCAAGGTAGAAAATATAAGTGTTCTACGATCAATGTCTTGGGTAACCTAGCTGTGAACGTAGCCAAAGAACATTATGCAGGGGAGGAAGCCAAAACTGATGGTGGTTTTGATTTAGAAAAATGGTGAATCATAGTGAACATCGAAGAAGAAGCGATGAGATTGAATGACGGTAAAGGGCACAACATAAATTGAAAGTTGTAAGTGTTTGAATTTCTAAGAAATTACAGAAAGATATATGTCTTAATGAAAATATTGGAGATGAAAATAGCAGAGATGAAAATTTATTTTTTTCTTAATTTTGTTGGATATTATTGTTTTTAATATTTTTGAAGAAAAAAATGATTTTATAAGTTGATAAATCTCTGTGCAAATTATAGAATGGTAATGGATATATGAGTATTTGAATTTTTTTGCAAGGTTTCTTATCCAATGTTGTTTGAGTGTAAAATATAGGAAACCAAAAAGTCTAGAACTAAAGGTTGTACTAGGTAGAGTTCAATCCAAAAATTTTGGGATGGGATCCAAGTTACATTTAATCACCCATCATAGTCTTATAAAACTGCTTGTCTTACATAAAGTCATAGAAACTAAAATTGCCTGGGATAAAATTGTGGAAGAGGTAAACCTATCAATGTAGTCTTTCGAACCAAGTGAATCTGAGTCTAGTGAGTCCACTACATTGAAGGAGAGCACTGAATATGATAGCCAAGAAGTAGAGGAGTCTCCTATGCATAAGCGATCCACCCGAACCAAATCTACTAAAACCTCCAAGCCTCCTTCACCTACAATAAAAACTTTATTAGAAGAGTATAGTCCTAAAAATAAAGAAAAAGGAAAAATGTCAAGTCCTCAGATAAATGCACCTACCTCAAATCCTTTTGCCCAAACCTTAGCACAGATTCAACTTCAATAAAGTTTACTGCAAATCAAGTTGGATAATCTAAGGAAGAAGTTTTTTGAGCATGTTGTACTGGTGGAGAAGACTCTCTCCACCCAGTCCAATATTATAATGTAGTTAGTTGTGGATAAGGTGGAAAAAATAGTTGAACCAGTGTCTCAATCAGTGATAGCCAATGCATCGCCCAACAAGAGTTTGACATATGGAAAAAGAGGAGAAAATAGGTAAACTTCAGCAAGCATTTTGCATTGAATCACATATTTGTTGAGGACAACTCACCCACCTTGTCAGAGTACAATTTTCAAAGGCATCTACATGGCACACAAAAAGAATATCCAAACATGGAGATAGAGATCTCGGTTGAAGTGGATAAGGTGATCAACACGGTCACCGCATCCACCTAACAACTATCTCCACCAAAAAAGCAAAAATCATTATGTGGCATGAAATATGTAAGAGGAGGATAGGAAGACGTTGCATATGTGAAAATCATGGCTATTGTGAAGCCACAAAACCATGGTAGAACCAAAGCATATATCTAAAAAATCAAGGAAGAGAAATTGAGGACTACGAACAATCTACCTATTTCGACCCGAGTTTCCTCCTGAATTAGATCCATAAACCTTTAAATTTTTAATGTTATTGGTTATAAAAACACTTGCATATTTATATATTTTTGTATGACTTGTTTCTTTCATAATTCTATAGCTTTAATTTTGCATGCATGGGGACATGCATTCCTTTTACTTTGGGGGGAATTATGAGCATTAAAATATAATTATATTATGTAGTTTTTATCTGGTTTTTAGATGTAAAATATGATGATTATGGATTTGATTTTGATGAATGACGCGTAATTTGAATTATTTACATTATTTCTGATAAATCTGCTCCATAGGATAATATGTGACATTTACTAGAAATTTCATGTAAAATTGTGCAAGAGGTGGATGTTATAGGTAGTCTGTAGGAGATGTTACAACCAAATACAGGTCGAACATAGATGAACCAGCTTGCGAGGAAGCATGTTGAGAATGTGTTACAAAGCAATCTACAGATACCACCTATGAATACCATATATGGATACTACCTACGAAATGCACCTACAAAAGGTATCTACGGAAAGACATTATAAAAAGGTGTTACAAAAAATAGTTGATTGTGTAAATTTGTTTGACGTGGTGGAATTTCCACGTATGTTGACAACTCAACCAACACAATGTGTAATGCACAGTCAACCTGGTCATTGTCATGTAGACATTAATATTTGGAATGTAATCCAATATTTGTTATGTAATTCCTTATTAAAATAAAAATTTGTTAATTTGTTAGTTGTTAGAGATTTATATAATCTGGATGTAGTCCTAATTTGTCTCTTCTCTAAGGAAGAGGACAAAAAGTTGTTACATTTCGTTGGTGAGTTATTCAAACTTTAGGTCTTTGTTACATATTATACCACTTGGATAGATCTATTTATATTAAGTCCTAAAGTAGTTTTTAGGTTTTTTTAATATTAGATTATTTTGTTATATAATATTAGTAGCTAAATCTTCAATCGTTCAAGATGTAACAAAAAGGAGTTGAAGACTTCTATTGAAGGAGTGATGTAAAGGCTATATATTACAATGTAAAGACCTTGGAAAAGGTCTACCATCTAAATAGTCTATTGTCCACATAATCTATCATTTACATTGTAAGAATGAATATTGAAGTCAAACAATAAAGTAGCAATATTTTCTTCAATGAATTTGATAAATGTCTCTTGTAATTTATTCATGTTTCACTTGTTACTGTAACTTCCATTTTATTTCCCTGCACAAATGAATCAAATAGCATTAAGTTAGTTTAAATGAATATTATTTGCTGAAGTAAAGTAGAGTTGAAAGGAGAAGAGAATAACACTAACGTCTAAGAGGTAGGGCCCACTCTGAACAGTCAACCCCTTGCTCTCTTCCTCCTAAATTATAGTAGGATTTGTTAGAACATAGAATCAATCTTAGAGCATAAAATTAATTAAAATTGCATAAGATAGAATTATAAAATATATTAAATAATTATTGCATTATTAGATCATATGTGGATCCACACACATAGACTTAGTCATAAATTACATTTTCAAATTAAGCATCATTTTATTTCAATTTCCTTTATTATAAAATTTCATTTCCTACAAACGAAACTAAGAATACAGAATAAAGCCAACAATTAAGAAATAAGGAATAATCTATACAGAATTTTTATTCTTTAAATCTAACCTGGATTGATAAATAAAATGTGAGACATCACAACTCGACACCCCCTAAAGGGGTAAGTGGGTGGAGAGAAAGGGATAACAACCATGAGCCAATTATCAAAAGATGGATAAAAAGGGTAGCAAGGGTGAAATGAAGATGCAAAAGGATGAATTTGGGGGTCAATTGTAATATTTGGAGTGATTAATTTTTGAAATGACCTTTCCAACCACCCAGGGTAGTTGCCTTCTGCATTGGTGACTGCCTAGGGTGGTTGCCTTATGCATTGGTGACCACCTAGGGCAGTTGGTGACTTTTTAGGGTGATTACCAGCATAAGGTTCCTAGGGTGGTTACCAACACATTGTGGGGTACATTTTGCAACTACGATGGGAGAGAAAGGAGATAAAAGAAGAGGAAGAAGTTGGGAAATGAGATGGTGGGAGAGAGTATGATAACAGGAGTTGGAGGGTGTATAGAGATGGTAAGTATCGTATGGCTTTTGTTTTGTTTGATTTTTTTCTATTTTTTTTGTTAAACAATGGGGGGCCAATTTTTTTTTTTGAAATTTAAAATGATGGGTGAGATGTTAAAATGATAACATGATGGAATGGGCGAGAAAATTTATTTATTTTTTAAATATTTTTTTATGATGTTATTGTATATGTATGAAATATAAAATGTGGGGTAATGATTTTGTGGTGATGATTGTAGTTGAAGTCATTACAATCACAACATAGGTTTGGCACTATATTTTTAAGTGTTAGGGATAAGTTGAGTGAGGCTGACTAGGAGTGGTTGGAGGTGATAGGCCTGAAGGGAGTGATATGGATTGAGCCTATACACACATATCGCTAGTATCTATCAGCACTAGTAGAGCGATGAGATCCTAATAGGGGGACACTCCACCTCCCTATAGTGGAGATGATAGTAACACTAGAGGATATGTACCATATTTTTTGGCTTCCTATGGAGGGTATTCCTATCAATGTAGACATAGATAAAGAAGATATTATATCCTAGGTATATGGTGACAAGTGGAAGTTGATTTACATGAGCAATGATAATATACACTACTTGTTGGAGTACCTTTAGTTGTAGTTCATGCCATTAATAAGTTCAAATATTATATAACAGGGTATGAAGTATTTCTTCACATTTATCACTCTACCACTAAATATTTAATGAACAAAGCTATAGTAGGAGGAAGAGTGGTTATATGACTTCTCTTATTGTAAGAATTTAATGTCACAATTGTAGATAAAACAGGTAAAGATAATGTCATTGCAGATCATTTGTCTCGAATGCATATATTTGATGATGATGAGTTAATTCCTAATATTTTTCCAGATGAACATTTGTTTGCTCTTTCTATTTTTACTTCTTGGTATGCTGATATTGTAAACTATTTGGTAATGGGAAAAATACCATAAAATTTCACCCCATATGAGCGTAGAAAAGTTAGTTCATCAAAGTGCCACTTATACATGGATTAATGGAGTTTTGTTTAAGTATTGCCTTGACCACATAATTAGGAGATGTGTGCAAGAAGATGATGTATATGATATCATTCAAGCAACACATGAAGAACTTTGTGGAGGTCATTATGCCACCCAAAGAACAGTTAGTAAAATATTTTAAAATAGGTTATTTTTGGCCTACCCTATGTAAGGATGCCCATATGTTTATTGATAGATGTGATGTTTTTCAAAGGGCCTGTAAACCTATACCTACCATGGAGATGCCTTTGGCACCACAAATAATGTTTGAACCATTTTAGAAATGGGGAATTTATTTTGTTGGATCAATAGATCCTCCAAGTAAAGGCAATAAACATATACTTGTGTTCACTGATTATGTCACCAAGTGGGCAAAACTGAAAGCCATACCACGAGCACAAGTTGAGCCTGTAGCCAATTTTCTTTTCACACATATCATGTAACGCTTTGGAGCACCTAGAGAATTCAGACCATGGATCTCAAATTTTCTTTAAATTAATTGAGCATTTTATTGAAATCTATAAAATAAAATATAGGAAAACATCACCATATCACCCTCAAGATAATGGACAAGTAGAAGTTACAAATAGAGAACTTGAAAAGATTATAATAAAAATTATAGTTGTTAATAGGGTTTATTGGGAAAAATACTGAATGCAGCTACATGGGCATATAATACAACTTGGAAAACTACCACAATACTATCACCTTATGGTATGGTATGTGGGAAGCAAGCTATCATGCCCATTGAATTTGAGGTTGAAACTCTTCGTACAACAGTACAAATTTATATGAATTTGGATCAAGCACAAAGAGCTAGATTGGAACACTTAAACATTATAGATGAAAGAAGACTAGAGGTATTACACAGGACTAAACTAACATAATTAGAAAGAAAAAAATAGCATGATAAACATATTGTACCATAAAAATTTCAATTAGGATATTGGGCCTTGCTATTTGTGTTATGAACCTGCTTTGTTCATACATAAAATGGTTAACAATAACACTTAGTGCACTATTGAAATTGCTCAAATACTCTCAATCAATAGATAAAACCCTTGAGGTAGAGCAACACCAAACCCTTGAGGTAGGGGAACACCATACAAGTCTTTGAAAGGGGCCAACCTCCTTGAAACTAAGCTTCATACAATAACTCTTTCATATTCCCATTTGATTCTATGGTGGACATTATATAGGCATATGAGCCTATGTTAGTGGTAGTATAATATTAACCATTATATAGTGGTATAAAAATTCCAGTAGGGTAGTGGGGTGAGCACTAGACACTATGAAAATCCACTACAATAAAATATAGCGGCATAACAATTCCACTAGGATAGTGGGGTGGGCACTATGAAAGTGCCATATGACCAATTACAATAAAGTATTGTCACTCAACTATCTATTATAATAAATATTGTCCTCTCAACTTCCTACCTCTCCCAAATTTCCCCACATGTGGGGTAATTACATTCATTATAATATACTTACCCTAGGTAGGTACCTTACTATTTGACTCCCACTACCAAGATTTCCAAGGAAAGCTAAGGATGCGATGGCTTGGACCCTATGAGATTGAAGAAATATTTGGGAATGGTATAGTTAAACTTAAGCCTATTGATGATTCAACAAGAAGATTATTAGTTAATGGATATAGGCTTAAGATATATAGAAAGTAATTATCTAAAGAAGAGTTTATAAATCACTTAGGCAACAAGTTGATTTGCAATGCATTTATGAAATGCAATCAACTTGTATTAAATAAGAACTTTTTTATATCTTGAGCAACAAAACACCATCTACTAAATAATTTGTTGCTCTGTAATCTAATATATATTAAAAAAATAAGTGCAACCATTAAAAAGAGTGTAATCTAATTAGTCCTCTTGTTTGGATGTATAATTACCAGTAAATAAGATGGATGGCAAAAATATTTACACTACTTGACCAATTAAAGAAGTTTATTATGGACTAATAATATTTCTTGAAAATAAATTGGAAAAGATCACTCAATGTTCTTTAAAATATGCTTCCTTTATTTCATAATGGAGTTATATCATACAATATTTTATTCTTCTTATCATTCATCACCTTTTAGTCACAGTATCATGTTTTAAGGAAAAAGTCAGATTTGGTGTGGGAAGACATATTTTTTGCTCCATAGAAATGAGGTTATATAGTCATGATGGTATTACAAAATTAATAAAGCAAGGAGGTAAAAGACCTTGTTTGATATGAGCCCACAAGCAATAAAAAGAAGGAAAGTACAGTAATGATATGATTACATTTCTATCCAGATGGTTATGTAGTTCGAATCCTCAAAGTTCTGATTTCTTCCCCAAACAAAAGAGAGGGTAGTAAGGATAGAATTACATTTCCATCCAAATGGTTATGTAGTCTGCTTTTACAAAACCTTAACTCTTCTTGCTTAAAGGGATAGAGTAGTAAGGATAGGATTACATTTCCATCCATATGGTTATATAGTTTGACTCCCCAAAGCTCTGCACCCCTTAAAACCTAAAATTATATCTATATGTATGTGAGAAAAATGGGCAATAAAATGATGAAACAAAATGATACTAGAATGACTACCTTACTTTCTTGTTCCAGAATAGGTTTAAATATGTCCAACCATTGATGAGACCTATTTTTGCAAACCAAAGTATTACTGATTGATATTTGTTTAAGTTCATTATGATTTTTCTCTCATAAAGGACTCCTCAATGATGCCAAGGGAAGTAGAACAAGGAAATTGATCTCTCCAGAACATTAGAAATATTTATTATAAAATCCATAGAATCTTTTATTAAGAAGTCAAGGAAGACATCAATAATTTTGCATAACATATTTGCTATTGGGAACAAACAATTTCATCCTAAAGAAGATTTATTAGCCTACAATCTCACTTGATGGCTTAAGATTAAAAATAAATGATTGATAAATAAGTAAAAACCTCTATATTCCTAATATACATATATAAACTAAGAAAATTTATAAAAATAAAATATATATACATTTTTATAAAGACCCTCATGAATAAAAAAAAAATCTCTCTTTAGTCTTATTTTGGCTATATAGCCAAAAATTTAGTTTGGGGGGAGAAGCAAAGGATTAATACAATAATTTCTATAATATAGTTTGGGGGAGAAAAAACAAAGAGAGGAAAAGACTAGAAGGAAATCAGGTAAAGTATTCCTATGTTTCTATAACTAGCTTTATGTAGTTGTTTCCGTAGTTACCTTTTGTAGTTGTTTTTTGTATTTGTTTTCTATAGTTATTTTCTGTAGTTGTTTTTTGTAGTTACTTTTTGTAGCTATTTTTAATAGTTATCTTTTGTAGTTGTTTTATGTAGTTATTTTTTGTAGTTGTTTTTTGTACATTTTCTGTAGTATATTTCCATAGCTATTTTCTGTAGTGACTTTATGTAATTGTTTTTTGTAGTGCATTTTTGTAAGCGTGATTTCATAAAAAAAATTCTAAGTGTATAATTGATCTATAATTTATGTATGGCTAAGGACACATATCAAGGTAGGAAAAAATGTTGCAAGGTGATTATCATCGGTCCTTATTAACAAAGCTTTGGCATGAAGAATATTAACGAAGCTTTGCAAGGTGATTATCAAGGTGTAAATATTTGAGTCCCTGCCTCGTAAGCTATGGCAAGGAAGTCAAAATGTAAGTTTAACTTTGGAAATCACACACAACATGGGTTAGCAAAATTGATAAAAGTTTTAGCCTATGCATGAAGCTAAAATAGCAATCATCGAGAGCACAAACCAAAACTTGAGTAGATGATGTGGGTGCTTGTGGATGGTAGACAAACGTATGAGTTTCTTCGAGAACACCATGTGTATCACCGATTGTACAAAACATGAGTACTCGGATGATAAAGAGCAAAACCTAATAAAATGATCTAAATGTATTTGACGTAATAATATATAGGAGAATGGTGTACGTCATAGAAAATGCTTCACTTATCAAATTTTATGGTCCATTTCATGCATATGCAACATAGGGTGGATGACATATAATTTGTTTTCGAATTTTTTTAATTTAATCAGCAAATTTACTTCGTAAATATAAAAGCCATTCCAAATATATGCATACGAATAAAAGGAGCCTTAAGTGTCATCATATTTACAACCGTCACTTGGTATTGACTATGATTCTCCCACATGTTTGTATTGCATGTAGCAACACCTTTGTATTGAACATTCTATCATCTAAATTTCAAATTGCTTATTATCGATGAGAGTCGTGTAGAGTTGAAAACGTATCCTCCTCATGCGAGTATACAACCAAACAAGACATGGAAGCAAATCACATGTAAGAATGCAAGTCACAAAACACGTAGTGGTCTTAAGCTAGAATGAATCACTTAGATTATAATGGGTGACATACCAGACAAGAGGAGTATACGTCAGACAAGATCCGATGTCAAACTAGAAGAGTACATGTGGGTGACATTATAGATACAAATCATAAAATAAGCTTATTTTAAGGTTTTCCAAAGGCGATTTAAATTATAATTTAAATTGAATTTTGCTTGATAGACAACATAACATGGGATTAACATGATTTAGCACCATGGATTGAGGAGAGCTGGAAAAATGTGAGTATACCTCAAAAACATATCAAAATTAGCACGAATGAAGATAACCACCCCGCATTAATGACGTTGATTGCTAACACTTGGCTGCATGGTACAATGAGGGCAAATGTCATGGATCAAGCTTGAGGATTGTCAATTAAATCATGACCAAAGGCTATGATTTTTTTGGTCACATTAAAGAGGAAAACAAAAAGAAAGACAAAATCTAATTTCTTCGCAATTTGACCAAGGTAGAAAATATAAGTGTTCTACGATCAATCTCCCAGGTAACCCAACTGTGAACACAGCCAAAGAATACTACGCAGGGGAGGAAGCCAAAGCTGATGGTGGTTTTGATTTAGAAAAATGGTGAATCATAGTGAACACCGAAGAAGAAGAGATGATATTGAATGACGACAAAAAGCACGACATAAATTGACAACTGTAAGTGTTTAAATTTCTAAGAAATTGCAAAAATATATAAGCTTTAATGAAAATCTTGCAGATGAAAATAACAGAGATGACATTTTTTTTTTTAAATTTTGTTGGATATTATTATTTTTAATATTTTTGAAGAAAAATGATTTTATAAGTTGATAAATCTCTGTGCAAATTATATAATGGTAATGGATATATGAGTATTTTAATTTTTTAACAGGGTTTCTTATCCAACACCGTTTGAGTGTAAAATACAGGAAACCAAAAAGTCTAGGACTAAAGGTTGTACTAGGTAGAGTTCAATCCAAAAAGTTTGGGATGGGACCCAAGTTACATTTAATCGCCCATCATGGTCTTATAAAACTACTTGTCTTACACAAAGTCATAGAAACTAAAATTGCATGGGATAAAATTGTGGAAGAGGTAAACCTATCAATGTCGTATTTTGAACCAAGTGACTCTGAGTCTAGTGAGGCCACTACATTGAAGAAGATCACTGAATATGATAGCCAGGAAGTAGAGGAGTCTCATGTGCATAAACGATCCACACGAACCAAATCTACTAAAACCTCCAAGTCTCCTTCACTTGTAAAAAATACTCGATTAAAAGAGTATAGTCCTAAAAATCAAGAAATAGAAGAAACGTCCAGTCCTCAGATAAGTTCACCTACTTCAAATCCTTCTGCCCAAACCTTAACCCAGATTCAACTTCAACAAATTTTGTTGCAAATCAAGTTGGATAATCTAAGGAAGGAGTTTCTCGAGCATGTTGTATTGGTGGAGAAGACTCTCTCCATCCAGTCTAAATTCCTATGGCAGTTAGTTGTGGGTAAGGTGAAAAACTAGTTGAACCAGTGTCTCAACTAGTGATTACCAGTGCATCACCCAACAAGAGTTTGACATATGGGAAAAAGATGAGAAAATCGATAAACTTCAGAAAGCATTTTGCATTGTCTCACATATTTGTTGAGGACAACTCACCCACCTTGTCAGAGTACAATTTTAAAGGCATCTACATAGCACACAAAAAGACTCTCCAAACTTGGAGGTAGAGATCCCGGTTGAAGTGGATAAGGCGATCAACACGATCATCACATTCACCTAATAATTGTCTCCACCAAAAAAGCAAAAATAACCACATGGTATGAAAGATGCAAGAGGAGGATAGGAAGACGTTGTATATGTGAAAATCATGGCTATTGTGAAGCCACAAAACCATGGTAGAACCAAAGCATGGATCTAAAAAATCAAGGAAGAGAAATTGAGGACTGCAAAAAATCTACCTATTTCAACCTGGGTTTCCTCTTGGATCAGATACATAAATCTTTAAATCTTTAATGTTATTGGTTATAAAAACACTTGCATATTTATATATTTTTTGTATAACTTGTTTCTTTCATAATTCTATAGCTTTAATTTTGTATGCATAGGGATATGCATTCCTTTACTTTGGGGGGAAATTATGAGCATTAAAATATAATTATATTATGCAGTTTTTATCTAGTTTTTAGATGTAAAATCTGATGATTATGGATTTGATTTTGATGAAAGACGTGTAATTTGCATTATTTACATTATTTCTGATAATTCTTCTCCATGGGATAATATGTGACATATGCTAGAAATTTCATGCAAAATTAGGTGGATGTTATAGGTAGTTTGTAGGAGATGTTACAGCCAAATACAGGCCGAACATAGATAAACCAGCTTGCAAGAAAGCGCATTGAGAACGGGTTACAAAGCCATCTATAGATACCACCTACGAATGCCATCTATGGATACTACCTACAAAAAGCACCTATGAAAGATATCTACGAAAATATATTATAGAAAGGTGTTACAAAAAATACTTGATTGGTAAATTTGTTTGATGTGGTGGAATTTCCATGTATGTTAACTACTCAACCAACACAACGTGTAATGCACAATCAACCTGGTCATTGTCGTGTAGACATTAATATTTGGAATGTAATCCAATATTTGTTATGTAATTTATTATTAAAATATAATTTGTTAATTTGTTAGTTGTTAGAGATTTATATAATCTAAATGTAGTCCTAATTTGTCTCTTCCCTAAGGAAGAGGACAAAAAGTTGTTTCATTTTGTTAGTGAGTTATTCAAACTTTAGGTCTTTGTTACATATTATACCACTTGGATAGATCTATTTATAATAAGTCCAAAAGTATTTTTTAGGTTATCTTAATATTAGATTATTTTGTTATGTAATATTAGTAGCCAAATATTCAACCATTCAAGATGTAACAAAAAGGAGTTGAAGACTTCTATTGAAGGAGTGATGTAAAAGATATATATTACAATGTAAAGACCTTGGAAAAGGTCTACCATCTGAATAGTCTGTTGTCCCTATCATTTACATTGTATGAATGAATATTGAAGTCAAACAATAAAGTAGCAATATTTTCTTCAATGAATTTGGTAATTGTATCTTGTAATTTCTTCATGTTTCACTTGTTACTGTAACTTCCATTTTATTTCCCTACATACATGAATTAAATAGCATTAAGTTAGTTTAAATGAATATTATTTGCTAAAGTAAATTAGAGTAGAAAGGAGAAGAGAATAACACTAACCTCTAAGAGGTAGGGCCCACTCTGAACAATCAATCCCTTGCTCTCTTCCTCCTAAATTATAGTAGGATTAGTTAAAATATATAATAAATATTAGAGCTTAGAATTAATTAAAATTATATAAGATAGAATTATAAAATATATTAAATAATTGTTGCATTATTAGATCATATGTGGATCCACACACATAGACTTAGTCATAAATTACATTTTCAAATTAAGCATCATTTTATTTCAATTTTCTTTATTGTAAACTTTCATTTCCTACAAACGAAACTAAGAATACAGAATAAAGTCAACGATTAAGAAATGAGGAATAATCTATACGAGATTTCTATTCTTTAAATCTAACCTGGATTGATAAATAAATGTGATACATCAAATCTCAACACCCCCTAAAGGGGTAAGTGGGTGGAGAGAAAGGGATAACAACCATGAGCCAATTGACAAAATATGGATAAAAAGGGTAGCAAGGGTGAAATGAAGATGCAAAAGGATGAATTTAGGGATCAATTGCAAGATTTGGAGTGATTATTTTTTGAAATGACCTTTCCAACCACCAAGGGTGGTTGCCTTGTGCATTGGTGACTACCTAGGGTGGTTGTCTTATGAATCGGTGACCACCTAGGGCAGTTGGTGACTTGTTAGGGTGGTTACCAACACAAGGTTCCCAGGGTGGTTACCAACACATTGTGGGGTACATTTTGCAACTACAATGAGAGATAAAGGAGATAAAAGAAGAGGAAGAAGTTGGCAGATGAGATGGTGGGAGAGAGCATGATAACAAGAGTTGGAGGGTGTATAGAGATGGTAAGTATCCTATGGATTTTGTTTTGTTTGATTTTTTTCTATCTCTTTTGTTAAACAATGGGATGCCAATTTTGTTTTTGAAATTTAAAATGATGGGTGAGATGTTAAAAATGATAACATGATGGAATGGGTAGGAAAATTAATTTGTTTTTTAAATATTTTTTTTACAATTTTATTGTATATGTATGAAATAGAAAATGTGGGATAATGATTTTGTGGTGATGATTGTAGTTGAAGTCATTACAATCATGACATAGGTTTGGCACGATATTTTTAAGTGTCAGGGATAAGTTGAGTGAGGCAGAATGGGAGTGGTTGGAGGTGATAGGCCTGAAGGGAGTGATATGGATTGAGCCTATACACATAGATCGCTAGTATCTGTCAGCACTAGTAGAGAGATGAGATCCTAATAGGGGGACACTCCACATCCCTATAGTGGAGATGATAGTAACACTAGAGGACATGTACCATATTTTTTGGCTTCCTATGGAGGATATTCCTATCCATGTAGACATAGATAAAGAAGATGTGATGTCCTAGGTATATGGTGACAAGTGGAGGTTGATTGACACAAGCAATGACAAGATACAATACTTGTTGGAGTACCTTTAGGAGAAATTATCACCATGATATCTAGTCTTGATGTTTTTGATATCCAATGTCATACTACTGAATTCTAATGGTGCATGATTTCCATGGAATTTTTTAGGATTGGTGATGGAGTTGATCGAGATGCCAACAGTATACACATGGGAACCAAAATTATTGAACTATGTTTACATGGAGTTGTACAAGGTGCATTGATAGAGGAGAGTGGGTTTGGGCTATAGTGTGATGTTGTAATATTAGGGGTGGGAGCACTTTAGGATATGTCAGATAGTGGGACTACCATGCGATATGGATGTAGAGATGATGATAGAGTGGCACTATGCGTTGATATAGTGATACGATAGGGAAGCACCATGAGATCATTGAAAATATACATCTTAGTGTGTATCTTTCATCCATTGGATATGGTCCCCTATCATGTTATACTCCTTTTGACTCAATGGGCTCAATACCCCATTACAGGATAAGCTTCATGGCCATTTCAAAAGGTCACAACACATCCTAACAGGTAATTACCCCATAGCAGTTATTAGCAAGCAACCACCCATAGCGGGTCACAGTCCAAAATTTGATCATCTTAAGCGAGCGCTACACCCATAGTAGGTTTAGCTCCATCTTCGTGTTTGATTCATGATGTTTGGTGACATTGGTCTGCCATAATCTATGCTGATTCAAACATTGTGCTTTGATCACTCCTTTTATTCTCGATCGTTGACCTTTTTTTCTTCTTGTTCTTCTTTCCTTCTTCTATTCTCTTATTATTTATGCTTCTTATTTTGTCTTGCATCTGCCTCATTTTTCACTCATGTGGTTCATCCATTGCATAATTGATTTTATGCATAAAACATCACAATCATAAAAATCATAAAAGGCCCAAATAACAAAATTACACAAAGCACACACAAATTAATGAATCATAACAAAAGAAACTTAGGATTTTTTAAAAAGAGGGATATACATAGATGTTCAATCGATATACCACAATCCAGCTGCGATACACTTGACCTATCCCTAGGGATGCATGCCACAATAAAAAATTGGCAAGTCATCCCAATCCCTAGCCTTAGCTTTGGGAGCCTATCTCCTTAGCTCTTCCCATTGGAGGTGGCCTTAGTGGTGGTATATCCACAAACTAAGAGATTGTCCATGATTGAGATCATGTCCTACTCATTGACTGTAGGGGTGGAGGGAGTCATACCCGATGTCCCTCTGGTACTACTTGATAGTACATAGTCTCATAAAAGGTAGCCCTCTGTACAAGCACCCCCAACATCTCTCATGTCCTCTACAACTTCATCTTTAGAAAGTAAATATTATTGCTAGCTTGTGGTCGAGCCCTTTAACACTTTGTGTCTAGATAGCTCACCTCCCCCCAAAGATGATCAAAATCTACTCAGGCTACATCCCTATGTGTCTCTATAGTGCCTAAGGCACTCCACAACCCCTCGATCCTCTTGGATCTATCCTCTCATATTAGATCCATCTCCCTCTAAAGAGTCACTATCCATGCTCATAGCACCTCTATATTCCTCCTCAAATTTTCCTAGCCTAAGGCCCTACCCACGCTAGTTGCTACTGATGTGGAGGCCTCTCCCACTCCTCTACTCAATGGTACCCTGACCACTATGGGGACAACTCCAACTATCCTTGCCTCCCTGGTTCCTATAATAGTGGTGGCTTCCATCACTACCTTGACTCAAACCCGTGCCTATCTTTACCTTGGGGATGCTTGGCCCTACTACTCCCTCTTTGTGGCTCTACGAGCAACATCCTTAAAAAAATGTTGCATGCCTAGGCTCATCACCTATCACCTTTGTATCATTATTAGAGGAGAGACCCTCTAGGGCATGACTTCTCTATACCACCTCTGATATTCGAAGGCCACTCCTATGTTGTCGATACTAGGATCCATGTAAGGTGGATCATCCAAGATCTCCTCTTCCCATCTAACTAGGTCAGGGTCTCCTTTGAATCGTGCTGGATCTCTGTACACCCTCCTGTACCAGTAGTCTCCTAAGTTCGAGATTCCCTGTAAGATTCTGAACTATCGTTAGACTCTATCAAATCAATAGAGCTTCGGCTCCCCTCTCTCCATAGTTAGCCACCTGATCCTCCTCACCTTGGTTAGCTCCTCTCCATACTTAGCCCATATTTGGTGTAGAAACCAGGATCACCAAATAATCTTGGCCTCCCTTAGCTCATCTATTACTCACCTCACTAGTGACAAGTTCCTAGCATAGGCCCTCTAGGTCCACTCGAGTGATCTGGACCACCTATATGTAGTTGACCACTTTGGGCTAGGTAGTTGTCTTGGTAGTGCATCCTATCTTCACACTACTATGTGCTCCTATCTCCACACCTAGAGCAACATCATACAAATCATCCCTGTATGTTGTTTGTACACAATATTATACAACATCTTGTACAAGCGAGCCAACACACATGACCCCATGCGAACCACACTCTTTGGTCCTACATATCTGCTACTACACCTGCCATAATCTATGGTAGATATCACCTACTAGTATGACACATCAACAAGCCTACCACCACCCTACAGAGCATGGTCATCAAAGGGTTAACTCCATATCGCCCCACTAGGTCATCTACTATCATCGTTCTCTCTCGCACCTGGTGGGTCCATCCCTCTAATAGTAATTACAATATAGCTAGCCATCCTTAAGCTCTATAAATAACCCTCCACGTAATGGAGATGCATAAGATGCACCACACGTCCTCCAGTGTGATGACCATCTCCCATGTCGGTAATTGAAAGGTCAACAATTTGGATACCACCTCTTTGCTAGCGTTGTCAGTAGTGCTTTGTTTGCCTCCACTCGAGGTATCCTTGCAAGGTGGTCTAGTCCAAAAGCCTCTAGAGTATCTCTCTCCACCTTCTCGGGTTCACAAAGCTCTACCTCCAAGGAGTTTAGTTGCCACTCGTGACTCTTGAGTATGCAAAGCTGCATCAATAAAAACAACATAAAATCTAATCAGTATAATTGCATTAAAAAAAGTGTTTGCTTGCTTTCTCTCTCTCTCTCTCTCTATTTTCTTCTCTCTCTTTTATTTATCTTTCCTTTTATTTTCCTCTCTGTAATGCAATCATGCCTGATTTTTCATGGTCATGATTTTACATTTTGTTTTCCTTTTATGAAATTGCACCCCATCTCCGTGAGATGTGATTTCACGAAATCACATCCAATTTTTATCAGGCATGATTTCTCCCACCATTGTGAACTAGGGTGAAATTGCAGTTGAGCCATGAAATCATGCCCAGTTTGTACATGGTAAACTCGTTGGATTTGGTGGAAAACCCTCAAAATTTGATAAAAATTTGGAAATTTTACTCAAACAAGATGAGTTTTTCGATCTTAACTCTACTCACTCCACCATCGTGTTGGCCTCGCCCCTCACAATCGCTGAATGATGCACTGGTAATGCCATCTATAATTTTTCTCCAGAGATAATTTTATTCTCTTCACATGGTAAAAATGAATTAGGGTTTTAACCCATTTTCTCTTTTATGCCTATTTTGCTTTTTTTTTTCTCCTATTTTCCTTTCTTTTTCACCTTTTTTTCTTCTGATTATGTCATTTTGAGTTTCCTTAGAAATTTGGTATTCCTCATGAAATTTGAGGAGGCAACCTAGCCTAAAAGGTATTAATATCTAAATACCTCGATTTCATGCAAAACATGAAAGTGTCCAGATTGACACCGTTTTTGCACCATCCTTTTCTTTTAAACTAGCCACTCCATTTTTACTTATCATTTTTTACCTGCAGGTGTCTACACTTTTCTTTAACGCATTTATTAGGCCATAAATACATCAAAGAGGGGGTAAAATGTAGACATAAAAAAATGACCCACTCGAGTGAATCAATTTTCTTAGATCCTCAAGGAGACCCTCTAATATTACCCAAAGCAATTTTTGGTCTCCCTCCCCTATTTTTTTTTATTTTTTTTCTCTTCTAAAAAAATCACAGTCGCCTCTAACGGGGTGCGATTTTTCCTAGCTAGGTTTTGTTTTTTTTTCTCCT
The DNA here is from genome assembly GCA_028583015.1 of Wollemia nobilis. Classification (NCBI taxonomy): domain Eukaryota; kingdom Viridiplantae; phylum Streptophyta; class Pinopsida; order Araucariales; family Araucariaceae; genus Wollemia; species Wollemia nobilis. The sequence continues at coordinate 5,507,187 of JAQPPZ010000103.1, forward strand.
TCGATGAAATCACGATCGGTCCTGACGGGGTGCGATTTCGCCTAGCTAGGGTTTTTTCTAAAAAAAACCTATTTTTTTGGGTTGGCATCTTATTGGCGTCAGCCCTCCTCATTTTCCTACCCATTTTGATTTCAAATCCACTATTAAAGGAGGGTTTGAGGTCTTCTTTTACCTTGGAAGCAAGTTGATGGATCAAGTGATTTTATCATAAGTAATCAAGTGATCTAATTGTACCTAAGACCTTAAGTGTTTTCGCATTCATATTTCTTCTACAAGCAAGCTAACTCACAAGTGTGAAGTGTGATTTGTTGAAGTTTTTGTTTTCTAATGCATTGGATTGTGTGTCATGAATCTTGGTGGACAAGTGTTGAATCCCTAAGGAGAGATCGACTATTTGGAGGTATTCACCCTTTTGCTTGTTTTTTTGCTATTTGCTATGTGTTTTCACTTATCTACATCTACATTTTGACTAGGTTTTTCTTACACATCTATTAATTCACATTTTTTGAACTTTTCTTTTCATTTCTACAAAATCATGCTCGATCATTATGGGGTACGATTTCATCGATCTACGAAATTACGATCACTTCGTGCGAGGTTGTGATTTCACATAGACCACATTTTGGGGCAACCTACTATCTCCAAACCCTAGATCTATGTTATACTGTATTTATACCATATTAGTGCATTCTGTGCTCTATTTATCAATCTACTCTGTTGCATTTCACTGTGCATGTTCATATTCCAAAGGTTAAATTTCACTTCTATTTTAAAAGATCATCTAAAAGGACCTAGGGGGTTTTACTACTGCATCACACATCTAAGTATTTCTATACAACGACCAAAGCAGATTCCCTAATTCTAATCACATTTTTTCAAGTATTTGTTAAGTTATTTTTCATGAATAAATATCACTGGATATTATTGGATAAAATATAAAGGCTTGGATCAATCATCGAATAAGATAAGTGCCCTAGTTAATCTTTAGGATATTTGTTGAGTGTTTGTTATTTATGTTAAAAACCTAGATCTAATATAAAAAAAGGGAGATATTTAATTTATTTCTAGGCATTTGGAAATAAACAAGATATAATATGCACTTAGGATTTTAAAATTGTTTGTGCATATTCTCTTGAACCCTTGCTCAAAAGGATTTCATTTTGCAATCCTAGGCTAGAGATCATTCAAACAAAGAATCATTCTAGGGTTAGCTATTTTTTTATTATATTGTGTATTTCTACATTGTCCTTTATATTTCATAGCGTAGATCTAGAAAGATCAAACATAGGTGATTATATTGAGCTGAACACATCGAAATATTCCACCCCGAACTTAGAGTGAGTTCTAAAACCATTCCTCGTGAACCCTTATCCCATTTTTTACATTGAGGTGTAGAGAACAACATACGCCCACGGTCACCTCAGCTTCCTCACGGATCCATCCAATAATCATATGCAATAGGGCAGTTTTTCCCCTCTACAATAAACATAGTTGGAAGCTTGATGATTCTTTCTCATACTAGACACAACACTACAAATGCCATATCCTTTATTTCTAGGTATATGAGTGAGCCATCAAAGATAAATTATTGGGAGGATTTTGAAGTCTAATTGCTTGACCTCTTGATCCTCTATGCGGATCCTTGTACCTGCACACAAGCCCACAATAAAAGCATTAGTAATTTGTTGAGCCTTTCGAGATAAGACCCTAAATCATGAAAAGAAGTACAAAAAGCTTACAAAATATCATAAAACCTTTCATAAAAGTTATAAAATTATGCAAAAGAGTTACAAAACCTTGTAAACTAGTTGATTTTAACTTGCTTGGCTGCTTGTCAATTTTAAGGCTTTATCTATCTTTGAGGCTCAACCCCCTAGGGTGGTTGGCTTCAGGTAACCGCATAAGGCAATTGGTAATCACACAGGGTGATTGGCTCTGCGTAACCACATAGTAAGGTTGGCTCTGTGTTATGGCAAGGATTTCATTCTTAAATCTAGAACTTTTTGAAAGTATTTTAGAGCCTCTAGTGCAGATTTGGTGTTGTTTAGTTGTTGGAGATGAGTGCAACTACAAAAACAAAGATTAATGTGCATTCCAAAAATAATCCATGATCGATGTCTTTGAGCTCTTTGAGTGAGGTACCTACAATCACAAATTCAAAAATCTACAAGGAAGGGCAAATAAAATTCTGGGTAGAGTTTTGGTAGTGTTTATGTACGCTCTCTAAGCAAATGAAATGGGAGAATATTTGTAATATTTTCCAAGGGTGGAAGAGAATGATGAGGGGGCAAGAGGATGATAGACAAGTAGCTCGATTGAGATAAAGTAGAAATCTTAGGTTTCCCCACTTTGTTGGAAAAATGTGCAACATTCTCTATTTGGACTATGACACCCTATGACACACTAAGATGTGCCTCACTAATACTCTTGGGTGGAGAGATTCCTCACCCACAAAAAATAACATGCTTGATCAATGTGCTTAGGTGGAGGGAATACTCACCCATATGCATTAATGAGCTTGGAAAATGGAGGAAAGAAGGATATTAATGCAAACTAGAATTAGGTGAACCAGGGTTAAAATAGAAGGATGATCTCAAGATGATGATGGGTTAAGCGTAGGAAGGTTCATAGGATGGTCAAAGGGGTTAGAATGGTCAACATTAATATTTATAAGGTTGCAATGTATTAACGAAAATAATTTCATGATTTATTAAATATTAATATTTAACCATTATCAATATGACACTTTTTATGGGTCTACATATGCTCCTTTTTGTACCACATTATGTGCAAACACAATATGGTGTAAAAATCGATGGTATTGATTGCTAGGTTGATGATGGAGAGTGACAATGATTGGCAAACAATGGAGAATTACCTTTGGCTTGAGGAAAGTGATGAAAGATTATCTCAAATAAAGAACAATGTAGGATGCCCTAGTCATGGAATGGATGAATACCCTTGAATCTTTGCCTTTGATAGATTGATGAGATCACTTTGATTAGAATTTTGAGTCTTTGAAATAGAGTTTTGATTAGAATTTTGAGTCTTTGAAATAGAGTTTTGATTAGAATTTTGAGAGAAGAAGATGAGTAATGCTATTTGCCTCAGTAGAGGGGGGTTAATGATAGCCTTGAGCAAATATTCTTGGATACATGTGACTCCAAAATTGGGTTTTTGAGTAATGAACTGATTTGGGATATAATTTTGTTGGTATTGTCTATGTCTTGATGAGCAATAAAATGTAATTATATTATGTAGTTTTTATCTGATTTTTAGATGCAAAATCTGATGATTATGAATTTGATTTTGATGAATGATATGTGTAATTTGTATTATTTATATTATTTTTGATAAATCTACTCCATGGGATAATATGTGATATATACTAGAAATTTCATGTAAAATTATGCAAGATTTATGTGTTTTCAATAGGTGGATGTTGTAGGTAGTCTGTAGGAGATGTTACAACCAAATACAGACCAAACATAGACGAACCATATTGCAAGGAAGTGCATTGAGAATGGGTTATAAAACCTTATACAGATTCCACCTATTGATACCATTCTATAGATACTACCTATTCTATAGATACTACCTACAAAAAGCACCTACAAAAGGTATCTATGAAAAGGTATTACGAAAAGGTGTTATGGAAAGCAGTTGACTGTATAAATTTGTTTGATGTGGTGAAATTTCCACGTATGCTAACAACTCAGCCAACACATGTGTAATGCACAGTCAACCTGGTCATCGTCATGTAGACATTAATATTTGGAATATAATCCAATATTTGTTATGTAATTCATTATTAAAATGTAATTTGTTAATTTTTTAGTTGTTAGAGATTTACGTAATCCGAATGTAGTCCTAATTTATCTCTTCCCTAAGGAAGAGCAAACAAAGTTGTTTCTTTTCATTAGTGAGTTATTCAAACTTTAGGTCTTTGTTACATATTATGCCACTTAGATAGATCTCTTTATAAAAGTCTAAAAGTAGTTTTTAAGTTATCTTAATATTAGATTATTTTGTTATGTAATATTAGCAACCAAATCTTCAACCGTTTGAGATGTAACAAAAAGGAGTTGAAGACTTCTATTGAAGGAGTGATGTAAAAGCTATATATTACAATGTAAATACCTTGGAAAAGGTCTACCATCTGAATAGTCTATTGTCTGCATAATCTATCATTTACATTGTACAAATGAATATTGAAGTCAAGCAATAAAATAGCAACATTTTCTTCAATGAATTTGGTAACTGTATCTTGTAATTTCTTCATGTTTCACTTGTTATTGTAACTTCCATTTTATTTCCCTACACATATGAATTAAATAGCATTTAGTTCAAATGAATATTATTTGGTGAAGTAAAATAGAGTAGAAAGGAGAAGAGAATAACACTGACCTCTAAGAGGTAGGGCCCACTTTGAACAATCAGTCCCTTGCTCTCTTCCTCCTAAATTATAGTAGGATTAGTTAGAATATAGAATAAGTCTTAGAGCATAGAATTAATTAAAATTGCATAAGATAAAATTATAAAATATATTAAATAATTATTACATTATTAGATCATATGTCAACCCACACACATTGACTTAGTCAGAAATTGCATCTTTAAATTAAGCATCATTTCATTTCAATTTTCTTTATTGTAAGATTTAATTTCCTGCAAACAAAACTAAGAAAACAAAATAAAAGTTAATGATTAAGAATTGGGGAATAATTTATATGGGATTTTTATTCTTTAAATCTAACCTGGATTAACAAAATAAATGTGAGACATCACAAATTGACATTTTGATACTGTTGCCAAGGATAATAGTTCCATAATGTTGGATCAAAGACTGTTGGATTGTGTGAGAGGAAGGCTTACCTGCATGAGTGGCACAAGAAATTCTAACGTGCATGCAGGTCAAGAGTGGTTGAAGGATTGAGGATTTGTGAAAATGGACTGACAAACAAGACCAGAGCCTATGGAGTTGCCTAATATGGATGATGGAATATTTTGGATGTATGGAGTTGCTTCTTCAACAATGGTGCGAGCCCATTTAGGCATTGTGGAAGGAGTAATTGGAGTGGCAGGACTTTGAGTTGGGGTTTGGAGTATAGGATCCTCATTTTGATCATTAATATCTAAAGTGGGTTCTTCAATATATTGAGGCTCCAACATTGGAGATGACTCAAGAGAATTAATGGTGGAAGAGGATGGTTGATGATCTTTATGATGGAATGTTTCATCTAATTGAACATTCCTATGAAAAAGACCTCATGAGTTGCGGGATCAATGAGCCTATATGCTTTAATTTCCTCATAATGACCAACAAAGATGAGTTGTTTGCTTTTCTTATCTAGAGCCTTCATTTTCTTCTTTGGGATATGCGCCCAAGTAGTATACCCAAAAATATTGAAGAAAGAGACATCAGGTTTTGAGCCAGTCCATGCTTCCTCGGGAGTCAAAAGTCCAAGAGATTTATGAGATGTACGGTTTTGAATATAGTTTGCATAGTTAATTGCTTCTGCCCAAAAAACTTTTGGAAGATATCTTGAGTGGAGCATACAGTTTGCCATTTCCTTTAAAGTTTTGTTTTTCCTCTTTGCAATGCCATTTTGTTGCGGATTATGGGAGACAGAATGTTGATGAATTATGCCATGACTTGATAGAAAAATTGAGAACTCATTACTGAAGTATTCCCCCCATTATCTGTATGAAGTTGCTTGATTTTGCAAGAGGCCTGATTTTCAACTAAGGCTTTGAAGATTTTGAAGTGGGATAGAACATCACTTTTGTATTTTAGGAAGTAGACCCAAGTTATTCTGGAAAAATCATCAATGAAGGTTAAGACATATTTTTCTCCTTTGAAAGAAGGCTCTGGGAAGACCATCAAGTCACTATGGATTAACTTTAGAGGGTATGAGGCTTTTAGAGAACCACTTGGGTGGAAAGGATCTTGATGTTTCTTTCTAAGAGCACATCCAAGACATACACCATCAATAGAAGAGACTTGATGTAATCTTGTTACCATTTCATGGGTGTTCAATTCCTTTAGGTAGTTATAACTGAGATGTCCAAACCTTTCATGCCAAATTTTGCTTTCAAGATCTCCATGTGCAACAAAACAGGAGGCCCCTTCTAAATTTTTGAATCCTTTGAAGTGAAATAGGGGAGTGTTGTGATCAATATCTCCTTTTTCTATGAAAGAGTTTGGGTCTTGAAAGTCTCTTATCTCAACTCCTGTTGGTGAGAAGAGAACTGTTTTGCCTTTTCTAGAAGTACAAATCTGATAAACGGAGAGGATATTTGTTGTAATATTTGCTACATAGAGAACATTATTGATATAACCACCATCAATGTATATGTCACATTTTAATTTTACTGGGATAAAGGATGAGTCACCAACTTCTATGCTACATGTTGAACTTGAGGAGATTGAAGTGAATGACTCATCTAAGGAAGTCATGTGATGAGTTGCTCCTGAATCTAAAACCCATTATTTTGATGAAGTTTTTATAGTATTGCCTTGAACATTTAAGGCTTTTCCTATCTACTTCTTAGTGTCTATAGTTTGATCCTTCATTGCTGCCTCTAGTTGTTGTAGTCTTTTCCAACACTTTTTCACAGGATGACCATTCTTTTTGCAGTGAGTACAAGTTATGGGACTCCTTTCTTTATTTTTGAAATTTTCTTTAGTAGAGGTGGATGCTACAAAGGCTTTTGAGGAAGAGGAAGAGATCTCATACTTTGCAAGTTTTGTTTCTTCTCTAGTTAGCCTATCACAAAATTACTCTAAGGAGGGCATTGTAAAACTTGCACCAAGAGCATATTTTGTAGACAGAAAGGTGGTTGCAAAAATTTGAAATACACCATTTAATTTAGAAAGAACTAGATATATGCATTATTTTTTTGTTTTATTCTTGCCACTACCTTTGTATTGAGTGAGGACTTCTTTAAATTTGGTGAGAAATTCAACAATATTGTTGAAGTATTTAGGAGATAATGTTGTTGATTCTGTCTCTAGCTGCATTGACCTTATTTGATCTACTTTTCCAAACAAGTTCTTTAGTTTCTGCCAACTTTCATATGGAGTTTTACAATCCATAATGTGAAACCATAAGCTTTCATTTACATTAGTGCTTATGATACCCATAGTATCATACATATTCTCTTTATGAAAAAATATTTCATATTCCTTTTCAAATTCATGTTGCTTCTCTTCTAGCAGGTGTGTAAGCCATTTTTGAGAAATGAGATTTAATATTTTGGGTTTCCATGTATGATAGTTATGAGGGGTGAGTGGATCAATTGTATTCATTTTGCCAAAGAAAATTGAAGTGAACCAATAATTCCACCCTTTTACTTCAAATGCAATGGATCTTTAAAGAAGGATATATAAGCTTGTTTTTAATATCTATCTCCTCAAATTACCCATCCTAAAGAGAGGGAAACTATAAGTAAATGAGGATATTAGATATATTGAAATTGGATTATGAGGCAAGTAAAAATGGCCAGGCCTTTATATCTATTCTTCTCAATACCCGCCCTTACGTGAGGGAAACTATAAGTAATGAGTAGAATTGATACGTGGAACATAGGCTTTTGAACCCAAAAAAAAAATTAATTGCCAGGCCGCTATACCAAGTATCTCACAAAAACCTGCCCTTACATGAGGGAAACTATAAGTTTTATGAGTATAATGGTACGTGGAACATAGGCAATTTTTGAAATTAAGTTTTTTTGAAATAATTTTTAAAGGTTTTGAATAGAATTTTTGTGCTTGCTTTGATTTTGAGAGAAAATTCTTTATGCATATATATAGGTTTAAAAATTAGAATATGCTAAAAGAAGTAGAAAGAAGTAACAAGAAAGAAGTGGCCAAAAATAAGGTGCCACTAAAAAAGAAAGACTACTAGTGTTGTTAATGAATATAGACACAAGAAACTCTCCATTTCAAAAAATCCAACAAAACCATAGGTGCAAGAACCAACACCATTAATCCCCCCTCCAAATAGTCCTTTTTATTTAGTTAGATTACAATGGAATCTTTCACTTTTTGATGATAGCATTTGGAAAAGGCTTAGGAGAAAAAGTGAAAAAGGGTTAGATTTTTTTTAAGCTAAATACAAAATTTTATGAGAGTATTAAGGTTACAACTTTGAAATTGAAGAGACCAAAAAAAGCTTTTTACAAAAAAATATAGGTAAAGGAATGGAATAAGAGTGAGATGTTAAGACCTCTGCATTATAAGGCTCTGATCTATAGCGCTGGTGAGCACCATTCTCTTTTGAAAAAAAAAATTTAACTCCCTGTGAGCTGACTGTCTACAAAGTGCCTTGGATTCAATGAACGTGACAGAGAGTTGGGAGTTGCTTCTATCCCAAATATTGAGGACAAGGCTGTACCATGAAATAGTACGTAGTCACTCCTAAAAAGTCTCTTTGTTGCAAAATGAAATGTTGTCTCTCTGCAAAAAATATGTTACACAAAATAAGCCACACGAAATGCTTTCTTTAAATGCAAATAAGTCAAATGGATGTTGTCCTTAAATTTCTCTTCGCTACCTCCCTGCAAAAACAAGTGTTACACAAAATAAGCCAAAAATGTAATGCATTATGTCACATTGCTACACCACGTAACAGAATGCTTAGTACCCCTGAAAGGTCTTTTTGCTTCTTATGGTAATGGTTTCTCCTTGCAAAAACAATTTTTTACACAAACAAACCAATTTCTCCCTATGTCGCAATGAAGCCAAACTGATTGCTTTCTCCCTGCAAAAACCAATTTCTCATACAAAACAAGCGACAACGAGTGGCTTCGTAACGTTATAATGCATCACCATTTCGATTTGAAAGGTGCAAGCTTTTAAATCCCTACAAAATAATAAAGTTAGAAAAAATAATAATTTGGATATACCTTAGATCAATATGGCTTCAAATTGAGGGAGCAGAGTCAGTCAGTTTTGATGACAGGACAGAGGAGATAAATAAGGCATCATTGGCAAGAGAGTGGAGGACGCCAAATAAAAATCAGATTAGATTATCCTGTTGGCATTGATGAAATTGACACCAATGAAGACAACTGACATCAACCACAGAACTACGTGAGTGAACTCGTAATAAGGAGGGAGATGTGTGTCAAGCTATAACAGAAGTGAGGAGCACTTTGAGAAGCTGAGGCATAACATTAAAGAGGACACATCACCAAGCATTAAAGAGAAGCCCAATGGTCTTTGAGAACATAACCATTTTAAAGTTACAATGGACGTCAGGAGTGCTTTTGAGATAGGAAGAACGGATGTCAAGCAAAGAAAATAGGAGCACAATATTTGTTTAGAATAGAAGGACCAGTTTAGTGTTTAATATTTGCCTAGACACAGCTAAGAGAAGCCCAATGCACAAGATCAAGAGGCTATATGAAAACAAAATCTTTGAACGTATATCAAGAAACATGCAAGCAAAGAAGAGAGGAGAGAGCACATATGTCGATCAACAAAAAAAGACTACGAAGCCCTATAATAGCAGAATGGTTGCGTTGCTATATTCATCTTGAAAAGAGAACGAATTACAACTCGTTTAATGCAATGAGGGGGAAAATAAATTATTGACACCTTATAATGGGCGTGAATGCTTCAAATTTAGCATAAATGCTAAGTGAGATATGGGCAAAATGCCAAAAGAAGATATCCTTAAGCTCTAAGACTAGAAGACCTTTACAATAATTTTCCTCTTGCTTAGAAATAATACAAGTTGAAAAAAAAATTGCCAAAGAATTATTTTTCAACAAAGTAAAATGTTGTTGAAAAAAAGGTTAATGGATAAAAACGATTTTTTCACAACTTTCAAGCAAGTTGAGTAAAGTCACAAAAAAATTTATCCAAAAACAAATGAACCAAATCTTGGAAAAAATGAGAGCTTCGAAAACTCGAATGCTTGTAAAGAACTATCCTAGCTCTGATACCATGTTAGAAAATAATATTCTATTCAAAGAAGGAAATAGTTTTGCAATACATCACAAGACTGTAGAGAAGCTCAATAGATTGATTAATTTATTCCATTGATCAAATTTGTATAAATAGCAAAATTGACCATTGAGAGTCATTGGATTACAAGAATTCATCAAATATGATCTAGACTATATTGAGAGTTCACTTGACTCATGGAGGAGTGGTAACTCAAGTAAGTCTATCATAGTAGAACTTAAAAGAATAATTACTTATTCTAACATTTTCAATAGGTGTGTGTTGCAGGTAGTCTGCAGGAGACGTTATAGCCAAATACATACCGAACATAGACGAACTAGCTTGCAAGAAAGTGCATTGAGAATGGGTTATAAAACCATCTACAAATACCACCTATAGATACCATTCTACAGATACTACCTATAAAAAGCACCTACAAAAGGTATCTATGAAAAGATATTACAAAAATGTGTTATGGAAAATAGTCGACTGTATAAATCTATTTGATGCGATGAAATTTCCATGTATTCTAACAAATCAACCAACACAATGTGTAATGCACAATCAACCTCCTCATCATCATGTAGACATTAATATTTGGAATATAATCTAATATTGGTTATGTAATTCATTATTAAAATGTAATTTGTTAATATTTTAGTTGTTACAAGTTTGCGTAATCCAAATGTAGTCCTATTTTGTCTCTTCCCTAAGTAAGAGCACACAAAGTTGTTTCATTTCATTAGTGAGTTATTCAAAATTTAGGTCTTTGTTACATATTATGCCACTTGGACAAATCTGTTTATAATAAGTCCAAAAGTAGTTTTTAGGTTATCTTAATATTAGATTATTTTGTTATGTAATATTAGCAGCCAAATCTTCAACTGTTTGAGATGTAACAAAAAGGAGTAAAAGACTTCTATTGAAGGAGTGATGTAAAGGCTATATATTACAATGTAAATATTTTAGAAAAGGTCTACCTTCTAAATAGTCTATTTTTCCGCATAATCTATCATTTACATGGTACGAATGAATTTTGAAGTCAAGCAATAAAGTAGCAACATTTTATTCAATGAATTTGGTAACTGTATCTTGTAATTTCTTCATGTTTCACTTGTTATCGTAACTTCCATTTCATTTACCTACACATATGAATTAAATAGAATTTAGTTCAAATGAATATTATTTTCTGAAGTAAAGTAGAGTAGAAAGGAGAAGAAAATAATGTTGACCTCTAAGAGGTAGGGCCCACTTAGAACAATCAGTCCCTTACTCTCTTCCTCCTAAATTATAGTATGATTAGTTAGAAAATAGAATAAGTCTTAGAGCATAGAATTAATCAAAATTGTATTAGATAGAATTATAAAATATATTAAATAACTGTTATATTATTAGATCAGACGTGGATCCACACACATTGACTTACTCATAAATTGCATCTTTAAATTAAGCATCATTTCATTTCAATTTTCTTTATTGTAAGCTTTCATTTCCCGCAAACGAAACTAAGAAAACAAAATAAAAGTCAATGATTAAGAATTGGGGAATAATTTATATGGGATTTTTATTCTTTAAATCTAACCTGGATTAATAGATTAAATGTGAGACATCACAACTTGACATTTTGATACTGTTGCCAAGGAGAATAGTGCCATAATTTTTTATTAGAGACTGTTGGATTGTGCAAGAGGGAGGTTTACCTGCATGAGTGGCACAATAAATTTGAATATGTATGCATGTCAAGAGTGGTACAAGGATTTCCAACAAGTGTATTCATCTCAATACTTCCAAGTTCCATTTTATTAGGTTTAAATTTATTTATTTTTAGTTAGCATTTGATTTCAACAAGTTATTTTTTATTATCACATACTTAGGTTTGGAGGCTTTGATCTGTAAAGGGAGTAGGTGCAACAATATCATACCAAAGTTCTTCTTAAAATCAACTAGTGACAAACAATTTAGCCTTTATTTTAGCATTTATATTTTTAGTAAATTTACTTTCAAGCATTGGATGGTTGTTACCTACTTAGATTTGGGTTCTTTAATTTGCAAAGCAAGTAGTAGGTGCAACAATATCATACCGAAGTGTTACTTAAAACTAAGTAGTAACAACAATGTAACCTTTATTTCAGTAGTTTTATTTTCAACAAAGTACGAATTAAAGTACAATGGAAGAGAAATTGTCAAGTGATGCACGTCACGCTTCACATAAGGGAGCAATATGCGAAGAATTGTTGTCGATTTATTTTTCAGCATTGTGTTATTGTTATATACTTAGATCTAGGTTCTTTAACCTGCGAAGCAAGCAGTAGGTGTGACAAGATCATACTGGAGTGTTCCTTAAAATCAAGTAGTAATAAAAAAAGTTTACCTTCCCTTGTGATAAAATTGGTTGTTGCATTTTAGACCTAGTTTTAGTGGTAGTAAGACTGTTTTAGAATAGTAATTTTATTTCCACAAATTTACTTTCAACACTATGTGGTTTTTACATACTTAGGTTTGGGTTCTTTAACTTGAAAAGCAAGTAGTAGGTGCAAAAAAATCATACTAAAGTATTCCTTAAAATCAAGTAGTAACAATAACACTTTACTTTCCCTTGCTATGTTAAGATTGATCGTTGTATTCCGGATCTGGTCTTAATAGTAGTAAGAATTGTTTTGTTTGAAAAAAATTATTTTGGAAAATGCATTTTGCTCAATAAAAAAATAAAAAGAAAAAAAGAGAAGTAAAAGTTACTAATGGTGGAAAATTGTATCATTCGGTCTGCATTAATAGAACTCAAAAAACTATTTCTAGAATAAGAAATTAACCTAATTTTGAAAAAAAAATAGGTCATATTAAAAAGAGTGGAACCATCTGTGTGAGCATCTTGATATCATTAGGGAGGGATTTGAAGAGCTGGGTAAGATTAAGAGGGTCAACATAGCTAAATATCTAGGGCCAGATTATCATCCTCTCTATATTGACCTTGTGAGGAGTTGTGAACATTGGCTAAGGGATAGGAGAGCAAGTGCAAATTCAACTACATGTTCTTAGCATCATTATTTCGAGGATTCCTTTGCTATCCAAAATTTCTTAGTAGACATAGAAAATAGAGAAGTGAGCCTAGAGTACAATAAAAGATATCATAAAGTACCTAAAGTTGTGCACTTCAGAGAGTTGTGTCATGATTTACATTACGAGTTATAGTTTGAAAGTCCTATCTCAATTCAAAGATAAGATTTTATTGTTCAACTGATTCTTCTTTTGAAAAAGATTTTGGATTTAAGGAGGAAAATTACATGACTCCTGAATAGTTAGAACCAATTAATGATATTCATAAACTATTTAAGGAGGATTAAATGATTGTGATTTACTCAAATTTGTTGTAAAAACTAAGATCTTTGTAAATTTATGAGTAGACCTAGAGATTGAAAAGGAAGATTCATTAAAGTATGCAAAAAAAAACAAGAGGAAAAATCTAGTGAAAAGCTTGATATTTCTAGATTAAAAGAGACTAAGGTTTCAATAACTGAGGATTCTCCAAAAGATCCAATTGAGCTACCATTGGCTCTACTAGATCAAAATCCTAAAAATTTTCTGTTACCAGAACCTAAATTTTATAATCATATAGATCCATCAACTATCTTTTCTGAACCCATACCAGGTCGAATATTAGAATTCCTTCAATAAATCATGGATTATCATATTAGCAAACATGGGGAAGTAGATGGAAAACAAAGGGGAAGTAGGCAAAAGAATGATAATCATGAATAAATAGAAGAAAACCAGAGAAGAAGTAGGCAAAGAAACATTTTTACCTTTCCAATTTCTTCTCTAGTAGATAGGTTAACAAGAGAACCAAAGTCGGTATCTATTGTTATTTTGTCTACCTTCCATGGGAAACCACATGAGGACCTTGATGCTTTTCTTTTTAAGTTCGAAGTAGTAAGCCTATTTCTACACTACTGATGAACAAAAACTATGACCGTTTCCCTCTACACATAAGGATGTAGCTTTAAGGTGGTTAATGGGTCTAGGTGAAAATATTTGCAACCAATGGGATGGAGATAATGGATTGAAGGACATATTCCTTGAAATATATCAAGATTACTGTAGAAATAGGGATAAGAAAACTGAGCTTTTTTGTATGAACCAACAAGAAGAAGAATCCCTTGAAGACTATCTTGAAAGATTTTAGTTTATGGGATCTAGGGTGAATATTGATCTAGATAAGGAAATCTTAAAAGAGATTTTCTAAAAGGATTAAAAGAATATGTACTTGATGTACTAAAACTTATGGCTACGAGAAATATTAATCTAATGGCATTTTAAGAAATTATGAATCTTTGCAAAAACTATTAAAGGAATAAGCCTCTTAGGAATAAAAAATACTCATCCGTAGGAAGAGGAGTGACAAGAGTAGAAATTGGTAACATGTTGGAGAGTCTAAAGATTGATTTTTTGAGTACATTAACTATATCTATTGATCTCATGGATAAGAAACCAAAAGAGCAAGATATTGAGGAGACATATTGTTATAGATGTATAAAAAGACAAAATCTGAGAGAATGTCCCCTTAACATCATAAATATATCCAACATTTCTGCTAGTTGTAAAATATCTAACAAGAATCATAGTACTAAAAACTACAAGTATATTTCAGTTGTGAAATTTGCTATAAAATAACTTGAAGTTGAGGAGGCAAAATATGTTTATTTTGTAGCCCAAAGAAGAAGTGGCCCATTCAATGGTCCATCTAATTGGTCAAATTCTAGTTATTCCAACCAACAAAGACCTAACTAATGGTCAAATACATCAAATTGGACAAATTGGAACCCATAACCAAACAATCAAGAATGAAATATATCTCCATGGGCTCAATTTATGGCTAACTCATATGGGAGTCCACCTTCATGGACTCAAGGAATGTTAGGTCAAAATGTGTCTAACTGGAATATGAATGGCCAATATTATCAAGGAGGACCTAGCTGGTCTCATGGACCACCCCAACAATAAAACTTTCAAAATTTATTTAGGGGACAAGCCCCTCAAAATCAGCCTCAAAATAGACTTCTTCCACCTCTAAATAATATGAACAACCCTCCTAAGCAACCACCCTTACCAGCTCAACTAGTACCTAATCCTAATAACAACAAAATAGTTCAACAACTCTATGAAACTAATGAAACTTGTTCAATATCTATGGTAACTTACCAACAGATCCATCTAAGGTTTTGAAATGTGTTAGACAAAAATAAAGTAACTTTCACATAAATTGAGGAACCCACCCAAAGTTTGTTTGAAAAAGTAGACAAAGATGAAAAACCTAAAGATGAGGTAGAAACCTCACAATAAAATGTTCTAGAAAAGAAAAAATATGTCCAAATACCTCAAAGGAAAGAAATGAAAATACCATTTCTTGAGATACTAGCAATACCTAAAGAATCCTCCAAGCCAGCTTTCAATTTCTTTCAAGAATTAGAAAATATTACCATTAAAATTCCTCTTTGCAAGCTATCAAGAATATTCCTATGTAATCTAAATTAATAAAGAGTATGTGCACAACAAATTTAGGAAGGAAAAATAAGAACAAATTTTAAACCATCCAAGTTATAACAATTATCTGAGATAATGATTGGAGGAAAGGTACTGCCAAAATATACAGATCCTGGAATACCTATACTCATAGTTCATATTGGTAATACAACCTTGCATAATGTCTTAGTAGATTTAGGGGCTACCATCAATGTTATGACCAAGGAAACAACAAAGTATTTAGGGGTACACAAATTACAACCAACCTCTATAGTGCTTCAACTTGCAGATAGATCTACCATTAAACCAAAATGAAAGTTAGAGGATATTATAGTTTCTGTAAGTTCATGGGAGTATCTTGTAGACTTTGTAGTCTTATAGCCAAAGAAGAAGTTAGGGGGACATCCCTTGATTCTAGGATTGCCATGGCTTGCAACAACTAATGCCTACATTAGTTGTAGATATGGAAATACGACTATTTCCAATGGTAAGCACTCTAAATATCTTAGCCTATTTCCTAATTCAATATTAGATGAAGGATTTTCAAAGCAACTTTGATATGATTTTCTTGATGACTTAGATGATATTCATACTATATCCATCAATGTATTGAGTGAACATTTACAATAAGATATTGAAGGACCACTATCACTACTGCTAGATGAGAAGGAAGAAGACCAAGATCAAAACACTAGTTGTCCACTTAAATTTTCCATGTCTAATGATGAAGCAAGTACAAGTCAATCTCATAAATTGGTACCTTATAACTATCAATTAAATGTTCTTGAACATGAAATAATGGGAATAGATGCAAATACTAAAAATTACAAGCAAATAGATATCACACTTGGAAAGACTCTAAACATCAATAATGCACTCACAGGCATACAAGAATCACAATTGATAGATGTGCTTAAGAAACATCAAACAACATTTGCATGGAACTATGAGGATATGAAAGGAATACATCCAAACATTTGTACCCACTGTATATTCAGCTAGGAAGGATGTCATCCAGTAAGACAACCTCAAAGAAGACTAAATCCAGCTATGAAAGACATAGTTCAAGATGAAATTATTAAGCTATTGAATGCAGGATTTATATACCCAATTTTTGATAGCCAATGGGTATCACCACTTGTGATAGTTCCCAAAAAGAATGAAAAATGGAGAATTTGTGTAGATTATAGGGAACTAAACAAGGTAACAAAGGACTATTTTCCTTTACCCTTTATTGATCAAGTTCTTGATACCTTAGCTAGAAAGAAATACTTTTGCTTTGGATGGTTTTAGCGGGTACAATCAGGTCTCAATGCCAAAAGAATATGAAGAGAAGACAACTTTCACATGTCCTATAGGTACCTATGCTTACAAATTTTTACCTTTTGGATTATACAATGCACCTGCTACTTTTCAAAGGGTTTTTTTAGCTATTATTGCTGATTTAATTAATTATTGTGTAGAAGTCTATATGGATGAATTCACAGTCTATGGTAACACCTTTGAAGAAACCTTGTCGAGCTTACAAAAAGTTATTGTTATATTCAAAGAGAAAATTCTCTCCTTAAGTCATGAAAAGTGCTTCATGATGATGAAAGGAGGAATTGTCGTAGTGCATTATATATCTAAGAAAGGTGTTAAAGTAGATCCTGCAAATATCTAAGTTATTCAATCCCTTCAACCTCCAAAGACATAAATTGAGATAAGGAGATTTTTGGGACATGCAAGATATTATCATATATTAATTAAGGATTTCAGTATAGTTGCATCTTTTATGCTTAATCTCTTAATAAAGGAAAATAAATTTAATTATATAGAGGGATGTCAAAAAGCCTTTGAAATCATAAAAGATAAGTTGATTACCGCTCCCATTTTAAGAGGACCAAATTGGTAATTGCCCTTTCATATACATTGTGATACTTTAGGTTATGCAACAGGAGCAATACTTTAGAAAATTGGAAACAAAATACCTTATGCTATCTATTATGTGAGCAAAAATTTGCATGGGGTAGAATTTAACTATACAGTTACTAAAAAAGAATTTTTAGTTGTAGTTCATGCCATTAATAAGTTCAAATATTATATAAACAAGGTATGAAGTATTTCTTCACATTGATCACTCTACCACTAAATATTTAATGAAAAAATCTATAGTAGGAGGAAGAGTGGTTAGATGACTTCTCTTATTGCAAGAATTTAATGTCATAATTGTAGATAAAGCAGGTAAAGATAATGTCATTGCAGATCATTTTTCTCATATGCATATATTTGATAATGATGAGTTAATTCCTAATATTATTCTAGATGAACATTTTTTTGCTCTTTCTATTTTTACTCCCTGGTATGCTAATATTGTAAACTATTTGGTAATAGGAAAAATGCCATAAAATTTCACACCGTATGAGCGTAGAAAGTTAGTTCATCAAAGTGCCACTTATACATGGATTAATGGAGTTTTGTTTAAGTCTTTCCCGGACCACATAATTAGGAGATGTGTGTAAGAAGATGATGTATATGATATCATTCAAGCAACACATGAAGAATTTTGTGGAGGTCATTATGCCTCCCAAAGAACAGTTTGTAAAATATTTTAAAATAAGCTATTTTTGGCCTACACTATGTAAGGATACCCATATGTTTATTGATAGATGTGATTTTTGTCAAAGGGTTGGTAAACCAAAACCTACCATGGAGATGCCTTTGGCACCACAAATAATGTTTGAACCATTTGAGAAATGGGGAATTGATTTTGTTGGACCAATAGATCCTCCAAGTAAAGGCAATAAACATATACTTCCAAAATAGGTTTAAATATGTCCAACCATTGATGAGACCTATTTTTGTAAACCAAAGTATTGTTGATTGATATAAGTTTAAGTTCATTATGTTTTTTCTCTTATAAAGCACTCCTCAATGATGCCAAGGGAAGTAGAACAAGGAAATTGATCTCTCCAGAATATTAGAAAGATTTATTATAAAATCTATAAAATCTTTTATTAAGAAGTCAAGGAAGACATCAATAATTTTGCATAACATATTTGCTATTGGGAACAAACAATTTCATCCTAATGAAGGTTTATTAGCCTACAATCTCACTTGATGGCTTAGCTTAAAAATAAATGATTGATAAATAAGTAAAAACCTCTATATTCCTAATATACATATATGAACTAAGAAAATTTCTAAAAGTAAAATATATATACATTTTTATAAAGACCAAATATATATACATTATCCGTGTGATGTGGTCTACAGGCAAGGACGCCACTTGCATTATCGGTGATGTTACCCGGGTTCAACCCCCACGATGGATATGTATATGTATAAGAAGTATTTACTCAATGAAAATAAATAAAAAAAACCCTCATTAATAAAAAGAAAATATCTCTTTAGTCTTACTTTGGCTATATAGCTAAAAATTCAGTTTTGGGGGAGAACCAAAGGATTAATACAACAATTTCTATAATATAGTTTGGGGGAGAAAAAAAATAGAGAGGAAAATACTGGAAGGAAATCAGGTAAAGTATTCCTATGTTTCTATAACTAGATTTCTGTAGTTGTTTCCGTTGTTACTTTATATAGTTGTTTTTTGTAGTTTTTTGTAGTTAATTTTTGTAGCTGTTTTTTGTAGTTATTTTTTGTAGTTGTTTTATGTAGTTATTTTTTGTAGTTGTTTTATGTAGTTATTTTTTGTAGTTATTTTCCATGGTATATTTCGTAGCTAGTTTCTATAGTGAATTTATGTAGTTGTTTTTTGTAGTGCATTTTTGTAAGCGTGATTTCATTAAAAAAATTCTAAGTGTATAATTGTTCTCTAATTCATGTATGGCTAAGGACACATGTCAAGGTAGGAAAAAATGTTGCAAGGTGATTATCATCGGTCGTTATTAACAAAGTTTTGGCATGAAAAATATTAACAAAGATTTGCAAGGTGATTATCAAGGTGTAAATATTTGAGTCCCTGCCTCATAAGCTATGGCAAGGAAGTCAAAATGTAGGTTTAACTTTGGAAATCACACACAACATGGATCAACAAAACTGATAGAAGTTTTAGCCTATGCACAAAGCTAACATAGCAATCATTGAGAGCATAAACCAAAACTTGAGCAAATGATGTGGGTGCTTTTGGATGACATACGGGCGCATGATTCTCTTCAAGAACACCGTGTGTATCACTGACTGTACACAACATGAGTAGTCGAATGATAAGGAGCAAAAGATAATAAAATGATCTAAACATATTTGATGTAATAATTTATAGGAGAATGGTGTGCGTTATAGAAACTGCTTAACTTATCAACTTTTGTGATCCATTTCATGCATATGCAACACGAGGTGGATGACATATAATTTGTTTTCGCATTGTTTTAATTTAATCAGCAAATTTACTTCAAAAATATAAAAGCCATTCCTAATATATGCATATGATTAAAAGGAGCCTTAAGTGTCATCATGTTTACAACCGTCACTTGGTATTGACTATGATTCTCCCACATGTTTACATTACATGTAGCAACACCTTTGTCTTGAACATTCCATCATCTAGATTTCAAATTGCTTATTATCGATGGGGGTCACGTAGAGTTAAAAATATATCCTCCTCATGCGAGTATGCAACCAAACAAGACATGGAAGCAAATAACATGTAAAAATGCAAGTCACAAAAAATGTAGTGATTTTAAGCCATAATGAATCACTCAGATTATAGTGGGTGACATACCAAACAATAGAAGTATACATCAAACAAGAGCTGATGTCAAACTAAAAGAGTACATGTGGGTGACATAACAGATTCAAATCATAAAATAAGCTTATTTTAAGGTTTTCCAAAGGCGATTTAAATTAAAATTTAAATTGAATTTTGCTCGATAGACAATGTAACATGGGATTAACATGATTTAGCACCATGGTTCAAGGAGAGCTAGCAAAATGTAAGTATGCCTAAAAAACATACTAGAATTAGCACGAATGAGGATAGCCACCCTGCACGAATGACATTGATTGCTAACACTTGGCTGCATGGTATAATGAGGGAAAATGTCATGGATAAAGCTTGAGGATCATCAAAAAATCATGACCAAATGCTGTGATTTGTTTGGTCACATTAAAGAGGAAAAAAAAAAAAAAACAAAATCTAATTTCTTAGCAATTTGACCAAGGTAGAAAATATAAGTGTTCTACGATCAATCTCCTGGGTAACCTAGTTGTGAACATAGCCAAAGAACACTATGTAGGGGAGGAAGACAAAAATGATGGTGGTTTTGATTTAGAAAAATGGTGAATCATAGTGAACATCGAAGAAGAAGCGATGAGATTGAATGACGGTAAAGGGCACAACATAAATTGAAAGTTGTAAGTGTTTGAATTTCTAAGAAATTGCAGAAAGATATGTCTTAATGAAAATATTGCAGATGAAAATAGCAGAGATGACAATTTATTTTTTTCTTAATTTTGTTGGATATTATTATTTTTAATATTTTTGAAGAAAAAATGATTCTATAAGTTGATAAATCTTTGTGCAAATTATAGAATGGTAATGGATATATGAGTATTTTATTTTTTTTGCAGGGTTTCTTATCCAACACCGTTTGAGTGTAAAATATAGGAAACCAAAAAGTCTAGAACTAAAGGTTGTACTAGGTAGAGTTCAATCCAAAATTTTTGGGATGGGATCCATGTTACATTTAATCACCCATCATAGTCTTATAAAACTGCTTGTCTTACATAAAGTCATAGAAACTAAAATTGCAAGGGATAAAATTGTGGAAGAGGTAAAACTATCAATGTAGTCTTTCGAACCAAGTGACTCTGAGTCTAGTGAGTCCACTACATTGAAGGAGAGCACTGAATATGATAGCCAGGAAGTAGAGGAGTCTCCTATGCATAAGCGATCCACCTAAACCAAATCTACTAAAACCTCCAAGCCTCCTTCACCTACAATAAAAACTTGATTAGAAGAGTATAGTCCTAAAAGTAAAGAAAAAGGAAAAATAGTCCTTAGATAAATGCACCTACCTCAAATCCTTCTGCCCAAACCTTAGCCTAGATTCAACTTCAATAAATTTTACTACAAATCAAGTTGGATAATCTAAGGAAGAAGTTTTTCGAGCATGTTGTACTAGTGGAGAAGACTCTCTCTACCCAGTCCAATCTTCTAAGGTAGTTAGTTGTGGATAATGTGGAAAACATAGTTGAACCAGTGTCTCAACTGGTGATAGCCAGTGCATCACCCAACAAGAGTTCAAACTATGGAAAAATATGAGAAAATAGGTAAACTTCAGCAAGCATTTTGCATTGACTCACATATTTGTTGAGGATAACTCACCCACCTTGTCAGAGTACAGTTTTCAAAGACATCTACATGGCACACAAAAATAATCTCCAAACTTGGATATAGAGATCCCGATTAAAGTGGATAAGGTGATCAACATGGTCACCGCATCCACCTAACAACTATCTCCACCAAAAAAGCAAAAATCACTATGTGGCATGAAATATGTAAGAGGAGGATAGGAAGACGTTGCATATGTGAAAATAATGGCTATTGTGAAGCCACCAAACCATGGTAGAACCAAAGCATAGATCTAAAAAATCAAGGAAGAGAAATTGAGGACTGCGAACAATCTACCTATTTCAACTTGAGTTTCCTCCTGAATCAGATCCATAAACCTTTAAATTTTTAATGTTATTAGTTATAAAAACACTTGCATATTTATATATTTTTATATAACTTGTTTCTTTCATAATTCTATAGTTTTAATTTTGCATGCATAGGGACATGGATTCCTTTCACTTTGGGGGGCAATTATGAGCATTAAAATATAATTATATTATGTAGTTTTTATCTGGTTTTTAGTTGTAAAATATGATGATTATGGATTTTATTTTGATGAATGACGCGTAATTTGAATTATTTACATTATTTTTGATAAATCTGCTCCATAGGATAATATGTGATATTTACTAGAAATTTCATGTAAAATTGTGCAAGAGGTGGATGTTATAGGTAGTTTGTAGGAGATGTTACAACCAAATACAGGTTGAACACAGATGAACCAGCTTGCGAGTATGCACGTTGAGAATGTATTACAAAGCCATCTATAGATACCACCTATGAATACCATCTATGGATACTACCTACGAAATGCACCTACAAAAGGTATCTACGGAAAGACATTATAAAAAGGTGTTACAAAAAATAGTTGATTGGTAAATTTGTTTGACGTGGTGGAATTTCCACGTATGTTGATAGCTCAACCAACACAATGTGTAATGCACAATCAACTCTGGTCATTGTCATGTAGACATTAATATTTGGAATGTAATCCAATATTTGTTATGTAATTCATTATTAAAATAGAATTCTTTAATTTGTTAGTTGTTAGAGATTTATGTAATCTGAATGTAGTCCTAATTTGTCTCTTCTCTAAGGAAGAGGACAAAAAGTTGTTACATTTCGTTGGTGAGTTATTCCAAATTTAGGTCTTTGTTACATATTATACCACTTGGATAGATCTATTTATATTAAGTCCTAAAGTAGTTTTTAGGTTTTTTTAATATTAGATTATTTTGTTATATAATATTAGTAGCCAAATATTCAACCGTTCAAGATGTAACAAAAAGGAGTTGAAGACTTCTATTGAAGGAGTGATGTAAAAACTATATACTACAATGTAAAGACCTTGGAAAAGGTCTACCATTTAAATCGTCTATTGTCCACATAATCTATCATTTACATTGTACGAATGAATATTGAAGTCAAGCAATAAAGTAGCAATATTTTCTTCAATGAATTTGGTAAATGTCTCTTGTAATTTCTTCATGTTTCACTTGTTACTGTAACTTCCATTTTATTTACCTGCACAAATGAATTAAATAGCATTAATTTAGTTTAAATGAATATTATTTGCTGAAGTAAAGTAGAGTAGAAAGGAGAAGAGAATAACACTAACCTCTAAGAGGTAGGGCCCACTCTGAACAATCAAACCCTTGCTCTCTTCCTCCTAAATTATAGTAGGATTAGTTAGAATATAGAATAAATCTTAGAGCATAAAATTAATTAAAATTGCATAAGATAGAATTATAAAATATATTAAATAATTATTGCATTATTAGATCATATGTGGATCCACACACATAGACTTAGTCATAAATTGCATTTTCAAATTAAGCATCATTTTATTTCAATTTCCTTTATTGTAAAATTTAATTTCCTACAAACGAAACTAAGAATATAGAATAAATTCAACAATTAAGAAATAAGGAATAATCTATACGAGATTTTTATTCTTTAAATCTAACCTGGATTGATAAATAAAATGTGAGACATCACAACTCGACACCCCCTAAAGGGGTAAGTGGGTGGAGAGAAAGGGATAACAACCATGAGCCAATTATCAAAAGATGGATAAAAAGGGTAGCAAGGGTGAAATGAAGATGCAAAAGGATGAATTTTGGGGTCAATTGCAAGATTTGGAGTGATTAATTTTTGAAATGACCTTTCCAACCACCTAGGGTAGTTGCCTTGTGCATTGGTGACTACCTAGGGTGGTTTCCCTATGCATTGGTGACAACCTAGGGCAGTTGGTGACTTTTTAGGGTGATTACTAGCACAAGGTTCCTAGGGTGGTTACCAACACATTGTGGGGTACATTTTGCAACTACGATGGGAGAGAAAGGAGATAAAAGAAGAGGAAGAAGTTGGGAAATGATATGGTGGGAGAGAGTATGATAACATGAGTTGGAGGGTGTATAGAGATGGTAAGTATCGTATGGCTTTTGTTTTGTTTGATTTTTTCCCATTTTTTTTGTTAAACAATGGGGGGCCAATTTTTTTTTTTGAAATTTAAAATGATGGGTGAGATGTTAAAATGATAACATGATGGAATGGGCGGGAAAATTTATTTATTTTTTAAATATTTTTTTATGATGTTATTGTATATGTATAAAATATAAAATGTGGGGTAATTATTTTGTGGTGATGATTGTAGTTGAAGTCATTACAATCACAACATAGGTTTGGCACTATATTTTTAAGTGTCAGTGATAAGTTGAGTGAGGATGACTAGGAGTGGTTGGAGGTGATAGGTCTGAAAGGAGTGATATAGATTGAGCCTATACACACAGATCACTAGTATATATTAGCACTAGTAGAGCGATGAGATCCTAATAGGGGGACACTCCACCTCCCTATAGTGGAGATGATAGTAACACTAGAGGATATGTTCCATATTTTTTGGCTTCCTATGGAGGGTATTCCTATCCATGTAGACATAGATAAAGAAGATGTTATATCCTAGGTATATGGTGACAAGTGGAAGTTGATTTACATGAGCAATGACAATATACACTACTTTTTGGAGTACCTTTAGGAGAAACTATCACCATGATATATAGTCTTGATGTTTTTGATATCCAATGTAATACTATTGAATTCTAATGGTACATGATTTCCATGGAATTTGTTAGGATTGGTGATGGAGTTGATCGAGATGCCAAAAATATACACATGGGAACCAACATTATTGAACTAGGTGTACATGGAGTTGTATGAGGTGCACTGTTAGAGGAGAGTGGGTTTGGGCTATAGTGTGATGTTGTAGATTTGGGGGTGGGAGCACTTTAGGATATGTCAGCTAGTGGGGCTACCATACGAGATGGATGCAAAGATGATGATAGAGTGGCCCTATGTGTTGATATGGTGATACGATAGGGAAGAGCCATGAGATCGATGATAGAAGAAGGGTGGGGATTATTATCAATGATTATGGGTAAAGTTAAGACCTAAGGCAATGATATGGGGTCCTTAGAGAGGAGGACCAACATGTACAGAGGATGGGATACACTTGAGTTAAGTGTGATGAACTGGATGGGTGATTAACCAACATGGGATGGAGCACAAGCTCTTCTAGTTCTCCTAGGTACTACTATAGTTTGGGGTGATACAGGGGGTACCTAACCCATTGGTCATTTATAAAAGATAAAGTTATGAGGCCACCTTAGAGTGGCCACAGGTGATGCCAATGGTGGATGAAAAAGATGAGGAAATTGAGGTGGTAGATGTGGACGATGTCAGAATGACCCTAGAGTTTGATGTCTAATGGACTACACAACATTGGGAGCCTAGAAGGGTGACAAAGAGGGTAGGAAGTGAGGATGTGATAGGGGTGATGAGGAGAATGATGTGGTGGAGGCTAAGGAGGTTGAGGAGCCATTACTACAATAATGCAATTAATGAGTAGATAGTGGGACTAGCTCATTAAGAGCAATGGAGGAGGAATTTTTAGAGGTTGATGAGGAGGAAGAGGTAGCCATGCTCTAGGTAGAGTAGGATAGCCTATAGAAGGACTGAGATAGGACAACGAGGAGACTTGGGGAGGTGGAGGAACAATGGGCTTTGTTGGTAGCTAGGAGGGAGGAATGGTTATGAGAGAGAGAGGAGGTGATGGGAGAGGGATAGATTGATGTAGATACTAGCATAACTATAAGAATATAGATTAGTGGTAATGGTAGAGCACAAGGATCTATACTAGAAAATAGATATGGTTATGATTGAGAGGGAGACTCTATGCCAATAGTTGGATGCAACAATGGAAAAGAGAGAGGCTATGCATCAAAAAATAGATGCAATGATGGCGAAGAAGGACCATGTGATGGTTGAGATGAATCAACTATAGAGGCATCTAGAGGTGACTAAAAAGATAATGACCATAGAGGCACTACAGATACATTTGGTTGGAGCATGAGCTAAAACGACAATGGCCCAAGGTAGAGCAATGAGGTCCATGACACAATGATGATTGAATATGGAGCAGGTGATGGATATGAAGGATATCTTGATTAGGGAGGGACTAGAGGTCCCAACTCATATGACACTATCAAGATCACGGTAGAGCCTAATAAGTGGACCCTTAGTTTCTATGATGAAACCACAGTTTAGAGAGCCCTCCACATCATGAGCTTTAGGTTTTAGATCCTCTCGAGGATATGAGTAATAAGGACAATAGAGTAGCAGTAGATAGGCTTAGGGATCAATATGAGAGGGGAGAAGTGAGAGTAGCTACGGGTAATAGTGAAGACCTATATAATGATGATTTAGCTATAGTTTTGTAGACTACATGCCATGATGATGTAGCATGTAGGCCAAACTTTACTATGATGTATGATATTTTTATGACATGATATATATATGACTTTTGTGGAAGTGATGTGTGTTATTGATGATTATGTGATGTGTGATGACTTTATGATATTTTTTGATGATGTATGTATGGATATAATGACTATAATGAGATGCATGTGATGATACTCATAATAGATGATTCAAATTATGAAATGATAAATGTGGAAAATGCAAGATGTAATGGTTATAAATCAAGGAATGTAATACTATAGAAAGATGCATGCATATTTGATTATCATTCAAAAATATGTAACAAAGCATTGCTACTCATAAATTGACTAATTAATCAAGGACATCAACACAATGGTACTATCATAAATAAAAAATGGAATGGAGTGAATGTGATAGTATGAATACAAGAGATAAATAAACTACAGGAGCAAAAGTGACATGAATTTTCATTTCTCCTATCCTAGGAAGGAAGGATCAACAAGTGCTTTCAAGAAGCTCAAATACCCTAGACATCAATCATACTCATCTAATAATAAAATAAGTGCTTGAAGATACTAAGACCAACCAAGGGAGTCAAGTTGCTCAAAGATCAATGTGTGTGTAGTGATGTTCATTTCTCATTTTGAGTGAGGTAGGACTAACCAATTGTGACAAGCCATTATAATCTAATTCACTCATGAGTGTATATAGGTCTGTACAAAAGAAAGTTGCTAATGTGGTAGATTTGACACCATCCAGAGGGTTTTTAGTTAGGCATCTATGGTCTCAATAGAGATATCCCCATAATCCCTTGATGTTGCTCCACTGCCACCTAGGCATCTATAGCCCTAGTGGAGATGTCTAAAATACCTAAGGATCCATGATAAAATATCATTGATTTTAATATCAATTTTGATTGATGAACTCCTTTTTGCGCATATGCTATGTGGATCCTTAGGCTTAGATTATGTGCATGATAGGATGTGCAGGGGAAATCACTTGATATATGGTGAGAGGGATGCTTAGTTTTATCTTTCCTAGACTCAAAATATGATTAATATATGAGATGTGTGCATGGTCCATAAAAAACTTGAGTTAACCAGGAAGGCCTATAACACTCAAGATATAAATGAATTTCAATGAAGGTTTACTGAGACATTAGGTATGGATGAATGATTGAAAGAACCCAAAGATTCTCCAAATATAAGAGAGGAAAAGGACAAAGCATGGTGAGCTATGAATGTGGAAATAGTGGATATTGTAGAAAAGTGCATGTAAAGAGGTTAGACAATGATGACTATGAATATGCCCTTGATTAATATAACCAAAATCCTTTGTAACGGTGTGTGCATGTCAAACTTAATCGAACAATGACCAAGGTAGCATAAGATTAAAAAAAATGAGAACACAAAATAAAGCATAGAAGAAGTAATTACGCAGTGAGGCATTACAATATGATAAAAAATAAAGGAGAAAAAGAAGAAGAGCAAATAAGAAGAAAGAAGAAAGAGGAGAGAAGGGAAAAGAGGAAATAGAGGAACATATCGGTCCATGGTACGTAGCCACTCAAAGCATGACCGTACAACAAGAAGTTATGTAAGAGGAATTAGATAAAATAAAAATAAGGAAAATATAATGGGGAAAATGAATTGATTGGAACATGAAAAGTGCTTGTTATTTGATTGTGCATGTGTTTTTTTTGGTGTTTTTGTTGGATTTTTGATGATTTTTTTTTAATTATATACAAGAAAATAAATTTGAACATGATCTAGGCATAAAATGTGTGCAAGTGAAGGATGTTGATGGGCTTAGGTTCCTTAACTCCTTCAAGAGTAGCAATTTAATAGGACCCTAAGCAAAATATTTGTGTGGAAATGAATAGACCAAGTCAGTTAGTAGCTTATCACATAATGAGGTGGAAGATTTGAGTTTTACTAATTTTATTTGAGAATGAGGTTATCAACTTGGAATTCTCATGGGTGGATTTTGTGATCATAGGCTCTTTTGATTCAAACTTGATAAATGTGAAGGTTCTCAATAGTTATGATTCGATGTTCATCAAGGAGAGTGAGTTTATTGAGCGTTGCTTGGTGGGTTGTGTCCTCATCCACAAATTCCTACAAGGATATGCATAGGGTTGAGATATTGAGCTCAAGAGGTAGGAAAACTTTGACATCATAGACTAGTGAGAATAGTGTTACCCCTGTTGGTGTATGGATGCTCATTTGATAAGCCTAGAGTGCTAAAAGGAGTGTGATGTACCAATTTTGAACCTCCTTGGATATGATACTTGTTGCAAAATTCTTGAATGTCCTTGTTTTTATATGAGGAACCATTATTAGATATGATCTTCGAAGGGATACCAAAATGACAAATGATGTGTTGTAGTATAAACTCTCCAATTCAAGGTTTGGTTGTACTGGTGAGAGGAATGGTATCAACCCACTTGGTAAAGTACTTTGTGACTGTGATGATGAATGTATGATATCCCAAGTATGGAGGGGAGTTTTACCAACAAGATACAACCCCATTATGAAAATGGCCATAGGGCTTGAATGGGTTGCAAGGCTTGTGATGGAACATGGATCAAATTAGTATGATGTTGACATTTAGGATATTTCTTGACATATGTGCAAAATTCATATTCCATGCTGGTCAAATAATAACCCATGCACATAATGCACTTTGTGATGGCCATCCCACTAAAATGACCACCACATGTACCATCATGGGCTTGAGATATTACCAAATTTGCTTAATGTGGTAAGAGACAACAAAGGAGAACACCATCATAACCATGATGATAAAGCACATCCCTCAAGAGAGTATATAAATCCACTTTTATTTTGAACATGCATATAGCAATAGATGGCAAGTTGGTAGGAAGGGTACCAAGTTTGAAGAAATCCTTGATTTGAGAAAATACATCATGGTAAGGCTCTACCTAAATTAGATGGACGTCTTATTCATCATTAGAATATCCCTAGGAGATAGACAATTGGAAAATCATGGTAAATTGAATGTGAGTGATGCTATTGATGGGGTTTTGTAGAATAAGGGATCTAGGAGAGGCCATGGTATTTGAAAAATGATTAGATGACCTTGCTAAAGCTTCAATGTCATACCAGTCAAAGTTGATTAGTAATTTATTGACTATTTTTTTTTAATACTTTAAGACTAAGCATTTACACTTGTAGACCTCCTTAATTTAAAAAATAATAAGGAAGGAGTCATCTATGATGTGGATACATTTAATGCACATGGCAAGAGTGGTATAAAGTCATAGAATCAATACCTCGTATTCTACGTTATTATTAGTGTAGCGAAAGTCAAGATTAAAAAAAAAGGATGGGAACCCCTTGAGGCATGAAGAAAAAAATTCTAGCACCTCCCCCTTGTTCACACTTAGAACCATTGAAGAAAAGGGTAATATCAACTTCATCTTCAGGTTTGACATGCTCTTCGATCTCAGTAACACTGAAGACAAAATCGTCTAGAAGCTCTATGATAAGAGGTTTATCATATTGAAGAGGAGCTTCAACAAGTTGGTCAACAATGACCTGAACCTTTATGGATTTTTGACTTATGAATTCAATATTAAATTCTATTAAGAGCATTATCCATTTTGTAGTGCAGGTATTTGTGTAAGTGAGACTCATCATATAATGCAATGGATTTTCTATGACAATGACATATGTCGTATGATTTAGCATGTAGTGGCAAAGCTTTTTGGTTGTAAATACAACTTCTAGGGAAATATTCTCCATGTATGCATACTTGATTTCATAACTCACCAAGGTGTGACTAATGTAGTAGATGGCTTGTTCTCGATTGACATCATTCTTTTGAGACAACATAGTCCCTAGAGCAAATATGTACAGATAAAATGGAATGCTTGGTCAAGGTGGTGATAAAATTGGTGGGAAAGTGAGGTAACGTTTAATGGCATCAACATCCTTTTGATATTCTATGGTTGATTAAAATGCAATACCCTTTTGCAAAAGATGATTAAATGGCTTGCATTTATCTGATAATTGAGCAACAATGTGATGAATCATTTGAATTTTACCTTGCAAGTTGCAAATTATTTTGAGTGTCGTAAGGGGTGACATTTAAAAATGGACTTGAGTTTATTAGGGTCCATTTTAATCCCCCATTTGGAGACTCTAAGCCCTAAAATTTTCCTTTAAGTGACTCTAAAGCAACACTTTTTAGGATTAAGATGCACATTATGCTCGAGTAACTAGTCATTTTTTTTTGCAAAATATTGATGTGGTCATAACGAGTTTTATATTTGGCAAAAAGATCATCCATATAATCTTCAATGATTTTGTGCATGTAATCATGGAAGATGTAAGTCATGGCACATTGGTACATAGATCCTACATTTTTGAGACCAAACGATATGACTTTGTGATAAAATATCCCCAAGGAGTTGTAAAGGTTGTCTTGTGTTGGTCATCAGGATTGACTTGAATTTGGTTGTATGTTGAAAAACCATCCATTAGGGAGAGAATTCTATGGATCGTGGTGGAATCCATGAGTATATTGAAGTTGGGAAGAGGAAAATCATCCTTGGGACATGCTTTTTTTAGATCATAAAAATTAGTGCAAATGTGTATCCCCCTTGGGCTTACCAACAAGAACCATGTTTAAAATCCATTTTGGATAAACAATCAGTTGGATAAAGCCCATATCTAATAGCTTTTGGAATTATTTAACCATGAGGGAAATTCTAGGATGAAGTTTCCTCAAATTTTGTTTGACTGGTTTGATGTTGGGATTTAATGTGAGGTTGTGGATAACAAGATTTAGATCAAGGCTAGGAATATATTTATAGGACCATGCAAAACCTGTTAGTATTCTGTCAAGAGAGTGATCAAATATTGTTGCTCTTCATATGAGAGATGTTTTTGAATTTAAGTATTTTGGGGTTGTCATGGTTGATGTTGATGTTGATATCGATGGTTTCCTAAATGAGAATGTGGGAACCCTCCTCAAGTTGATGAGGGGTGGGAATGAGGTGAATGTCATATATGGCATTATAAAAGAGGGCTAGAGTGGTATCATTGAATTTGAAGTGATAAATGGATGAAGGGAAAGAAGGAGGAGAAAGAGAAAAATAAATATTTAAGTCTCTAAGTAATTGATCTGAGGGAAGGAAATAAGAGATAGATAGAAGGGATGTGATCTGCTCAAAATCAATGAGATAGGTATCAATGGGGATGAGGTGTGCATGATCATATAGATTATGAAGGGGTGTGCATAATTCAATGAAGATCATGTTGACTTGGGGGAATTAAGGGGATTGGAGGCTAGAAGTAAGGTTCTCTTCTCATGAGGAAGAAATTGGTTTAGAATGGGTGGGAAAGAATCAAATGGAGGTGGCCATGGTGGAGATAGGGGATGTGTGGGTGTGTCACGGTGATCCAATGGGAGGAGCATAGAGAATATGGGAAGAAAAATGGGGAACAAACATAGGTAAAAATTATCTGCATCTATAATGGGGATAATGGGGGATGATTCTTATTCAGAGCTATTAGAGACAATCAAAAGTGTCTCAAATTTTTCATAAAATTCATCATATGAGGTGTTAGATTGAATCATGTGAATTGTAAAAACTTGGAAAGTCATTTGGCAAGAGGTGAGCATACTCAGGATCAATGTATTCATCATAACTATCCTCCTCAAGGTCAAGGGTAATGCATCAAAGATCATTTTTGAGGAGGCTGATTGAAGAATTTGTATCATATACTAAGCTGAATTTATCTTGAGGTGCTAAGAATGAGGCTCTAAAATAGTGCATGTTCCTTGATCATAGTGTCCAAGACTGCATCCTCACCAATTAAATAATTGAAAATACCTCATGGCAAATGAGGGGTTATCCAAAAAATTGATGTTGCTAGAAAATAATGCTTTGGGATATTTATCAAGAGGTTTGTTTGACGATGAATCAATTCCCCCATACATGAAATTCATGTGATTAGAGGAGGATCATATGGGGACAATAACATTGATGGTTAAGAGGGCATGTCTAGGGTGACAAAAATACCTTACCGACTCTATAACTGAAGGTGTAAATGCAACACTATGTACAACATATTCTCTTATGCTAGGAGTAGTCATATGTACAATGACACTAGCAGTTTGAGATGAGGGCTTTGGAGAGGTATATGAGGATGAAGGCTCAGTGTTGTCCATGAAAAAGGATGGGGATGCGAATGAGGATGGTGAAAAAGGAGTGTGTGTCACTTAAACTATGTCAAGGATTGATGGGTTCTCATAAGACAAATTTGGAGGTGGGGTGGATCAGGTGTCATGGAAGGAGATATGGTTTGGGAAGATTGTGTGGGTGCAGGTATGGGGGATGTAGGAGTGGGAATATTATTGGAAGGAGTAGAAGGGTATGATCTGGATGGAGTTGGTGAGGGGTAATGGATGAAATGTGTTGAAGGTAGAGTATGAAGTGGTGTGAACAATATGGGAGGGAACGATGATGGATGTATAGTAACTAAGGATGAAGGGGTATGAGAAGTGTATCGCCCAAATTTTTTGCATCGTTACCTTCAGGCTAAAGGATCCGTGCCCGAAAGGGGGATGCGAGAAGGATGGGATAATACCTCGAGCATAGAGGCCCTTTGAAGGTCACGCCTCTTGGGGGATGGGTATAAGAGTGAATTTTTGATGGATGGTGGGGTTCACCAGGAAAATTTAAGTGGTATTTTCCACACCTAGGTTGAGAATGGGTTTGATGTGTTCATTTTATATTCAAACATTCAGATTCTTAGGTTGGCCAAAATGAATCTAAGCTATTCTATATGAAATTTTTGGTTTATATGAAGACAACAAACATAAATGAATCCTAAATACAGAAAATATCTAAGATGGAGAAGAGTGCACCTGATTTCTGATGTCTGATGAAGAAACTGAAGCTTGTGGGAGTCTAGATCGTCTTGGATATGACAGGATCGTTTGTAATTGTACAAAATCATCCAGATCACAGGAGATCGTCTGAGATCAGCCGAGATCGTCAACGACCTGACGAATTCGTTAGAAACCTATAATCATGAAAACACACACCAAAAACCAAAAAATATATTTGCAAAAATGATACAAAATGATAGAAATAAGAATATAAATGTTTAATGATAGATCCATATATCAAATCAAATGGGATGCAATTTTTTAATAATTTATTTTGAATTTTATCATGAAAATATGCTAAATGAGGTGAGCTCCAAGATGCAGAACAGAAGTGAACTAATCTAATGCACAATTAAATAAGAAAAGAGATAGAGAATGCAAACTCAGGGCTTTGATTACCCCCAATCTGAACCATAGTCAAAATCGTCTGCAATCGTACGATATCATCGTCGATCTCGACAGGATCATCTGAAATTGTGGTTGAATCGCCTGCGACGATCCGAGCTTCCTCCGGTTGGAACATAGTGAGATCCTACAATAAAACCTAAAAACATAAATGCAAATGATAGGGGATAGGATGTTCTAACATAAAAAAAACTAAAGTTGCAGGGAAATGATCAGCCAGGGGGATAAACTGGGAAAACCCCAAGTTTATATAGGATTAGGGGGAGGTTAGGAGGTTGGGGATCATCCCAATCTGGGAGATATCCAACGTAGGAATATCTAATCGTGCAGACACACTTTTTCCTGAGTTGGAGAGGTTGTTGAAATAGAAGCTAATTATGAAAACTCAGTTTTGGGATGAAATCGTCTGGATGTTCTATTCCAGACGAATTTGTTCCTATTTGGGACGATATCGTCAGATCGGTGATGATATCGTCCAATGGTCAAAACAACTTCTAAAAATGGCATGAAAAATGAGGTGAGCGATTAACAGACAGTTTCGGGGTTAAAATTTAAATTTTTTACTTTTTACTGAGGGTTTAATTGCGCCAATTTTAGGGTGCTACATTTTACCCCCTCTTTAGCAAATTTTTTGAGGAAAATGCGTTAAAGACGAGTTCTTGACGCTTTACGAGAAAGCAAAAATTTATTCCATTTTTTAGACGATGATTCTAGGTCGAATCGTACAACTGTTTGCTATGGTGTCCCCTTCGAGTTTTTACCCAAATCTAACGTTTGAGGTAAAAGCGCAGAAAATCAAAAATTAAAAAAATGTTGCTTTTTTTTAAATAAAAATAAGAAAAATAGGGAAAAACCCTAATTCATTTTTACTGTTCACTTTCGATGTTCCAGAGCTCTGTAGGCAAAGTGATGGAAACGACACATAAGTCGATAGAGGTCCAACATGGATTACAGGTAAGGATCTAAACCTAGTGTACTATGTTTTTAGCTTGATTTGTTTAATTTTTTACTTGAATTTTAATTGTTTTTGGGCATCACGGCCGTTTTTAGGCCGTCGACGACATCGGGAAGAAATCGTCCCAATTTCACCGAAATCGAAGAAATAGGGGCGATCCCGTCCAATAAGGTGCGATCCCCAAATCGAAGAATCAGAGACGATTTTGTCCTATTAAGGACAATTTTGTCTAGATTTGGTACGATATCATCCAATAATGGGCGATATCATTTTTTTATGAGATGAAATTGATTTTAATGATTATGTATTAATGATTTTTATTGTTTGTTGTTTATTTTGTAGAGGGGATTTCTAAAGAGTCGAGATTGGAAATACGGGGGTCTCAGGGATGACTTAGTCGTGCTCGATCAGGCCGAGTGAGATATACTAGCAAAGGTCGGGCTACAACATGTGGTAGAGATGCCACAAATTCCTATAGACATGGGGCTACTGACAGCCCTAGCAGAGAGATGGTATTCAGAGTCGTCATGCTTTCGACTACCGATAGGAGAGATGACTCCCACTCTAGAGGATGTATGGAGGATCTTGAGGATCCCCATACATGGGCGGTTCATGACTCCTTCGACCAATTAGGGCCATGCCATGATGAGATTATGCAGTGACCCAAGCTTCGCCCTAGAGAAGGGCGAAGTGAACATCGAGGCTTTGAGGCAGATGCCTGGGGCATCTCGGTTGACCCGAGTTTTGGTAGGGGTGGTGGGTGGCCTTCTTCTATGCCACCAAAGTGGGTGCAGGTTACCGTGGATCCTCTCAGATGTGGTCTGCGACATGAGAGACCACATATATAGGTTTGCTTGGGGTATCTATTTATTATGCCGCTTGTATAGGATCTTTTATGGGGTCATATACAAGGGAGGTCGATGTCTGGTGCTGACATTGTTGCTACAGGTTTGGTGCTGAGAGGACATTATGGTGTAGAGGCCGATAGGGCTTCCATTGACAGGATTTGATCGGGAGAGACCCCGGGTTTTCTATTGGTGGCTCCAGAGAGGGTCACAATGATGGATAGATCTATTGATGTCCTAGAGGTTACTAGATGACCTCACCCTAGATAAGATCACCTGGAGACCATGGAGAGAGCATCCAAGGTGGGTAGAGGATGGACAGGAGTTGGCTCATATTAGGCGAGTCATCTAGTTGAAGACAGAGCGGGGAGAGGTAGAGCTCCACCGCTATGATCAAGTTTTAAGGCAGTTCGGTCTACAGCAGAGGATCCCTTCTCTTAGGGATTATGAGTACTCCCAAAATTTGTAGGATAATACTACATTAAGCAGAGCTCAAGACATGCAGCGGTTTTGGAGTCAGGACACTGATGATGCCCCCATTCAGCCAGTGGATGGGGACGATGTGGGGGTAGCAGATAGGTATGATGCTTGGTATGCAGGCATCCACCCTCCTCGGATGATGAGTGCATAGGGTTCAATGCATGCTATAGTGCAACATATGGAGAGGCGACGCCAGGCTGCCATCAACGTAGCGAGGGGTCATGGAGGGAGGGATCAGCAATGACCTCCTCAGGAGACTTCGAAGAGTACCACAGGCTTTGGAGAGACAGTAACAATCGAAGAGGATGGAGAGACTCCCTTATCAGCAGAGGGATAGGCCACCATCACCTGATAAAGGCAAGGGTATCGAGGTGGGGGAGAGCAATGAGATGGTGGCTCTCCGGGTGGAGAATGCTCACCTACGATCTCAAGTGTAGACTCTTCAGAATGAGGCTACATGGCTTAGGGCTCAGAGCGGAGGGGCAAGCATTATGGAGCTGGCACGGGCTATTGCGCAAACCACGTTCTACTAGGGTTTGTACTATCATGTGGTTCCCAAGGAGCAGAGGATACCACTTCCAACCAGCATTATAGAGCCGATCAGGATGGGGTCATCGAGGACAACATCATGATCAATGTCAAGGACTTAGGACATAGGATGGGCTGCGTTGGGACCACCTCCTCCACCTCAGGGTGGGAGAGGAGATGAGGCTAAGAGCTCGAGGGATTCTCAAGACTAGCTGCTCATTGGTACATAGACCATATATTTTTGAGAGGATTGAGTATGCCAGGTTATAGATTGTGGCATACCAATCCGTTTTGATATGATGTATAGACTTCTTGATATATATATTATTTTTGTGATATGACTTGTGCATATGTTTGATGATGCTTTAATGTTTTAATGGTTGATTGATTATTCATGTAATTATGTCATTGAAAATATTATAATTTTATGTCATGCTATAAAATTTAAATGAAATAATCTGATGTAAACAAATTGGTTGTTGTGGTATGATTTGATGAAAAATAAAGTGACTTCTAACAATAATTTCAAAGGACATTGTCGCTGTTACATGACCATTTTATGGAGTCACCGCTTGCTAGGTCATCAAGCTAATCTCGTTATGAGAGAAATATTGCTAAAAGTAAAAGGGTGCTTAAGAGAATTTCGTAAGACTTTGTGTTGTGATGATGAAAAATGATGATGGTGATGATTTGTTTTCAGATTTCTATAAAAATATTATGCATGAAATATTAAAAATATGATTTTTTGCTAGGCATAAAATTCCTAAGTGATAGAAATTTGAACAATTGCCTAGGAATTATACCATTGTCGCAAAACTGAATGTCGACATAATGAAATGAAATAGAAAAGTTTGCGTTCTTTTTTTAAAGCACAATTGTGTAACATAATGATTTAAGCCATATGATTTTTATGGATTAAATAAATGGGAGATAAAATTAGAACGATGGCTTGCGCTAGGCATAGAATTTTAGGTATAGACTTATACCATCATCGCGAAATCCAAAGAAGAAATTGATGTTATAATTTTATTGCATAGTTGATTTTTGATTTTGAGATAAAAATTGAGGACTTGCACTAGGCATAAATTCCAATTTAGGTTTAGGAACTATACCATCATTGCGAAAGTCGAAAATATATACATGTGACTTTATTGCTAGATTTTTGAATGTGTTTTGAAAGAGATTTTGGATTTTTTGAAAAAAAATGTATTTAATTGTTTTTACGCTAAGCCAATATTCCCAAGTAAGAAAATTAAATTATTCCAAAAGATTTGCATAAATATTTTAAATAATCTCCAAGACAAAATTTAGATTTATAAGGAACCCCATGTGCATATGTGAGTTCATTGCCGATCTTGATCTATCATAATGATACAAAATCTCTCAAACACAAATGTGTGTGCAATTGTATTGTTCATTTACCAATTTTGAGCAAGATAATTTGATACAAGTAATTTGAATTAACCAAATGAGTGTTCGTTGACCATGATTTATATGCATGTAACCGTACCAGAATACTGTGTAAGTCAGGTCATCAAGAGCTAGCTGATCCATGAGCGGACATAGCTCTGTACAAAAGAAGATCGTTAATGTGACAGACATATCACCATGCTAGGAGTTACCCAAGGCCAATTGGGTTGGGCACAAACCACCTGTTATGGGGCTTACCTCATGATTTTTGAATAATTGAGAATTCTAGGGATTCAAGCTCATTCACCCTTCTTTTATTTCAAAGGGTAGGGGAAGGGATTTATTGCTTTTTTCTTTTTATTTTATTGTTCTTTTTTTTTTTTGTATTTTCTTGATACTGAGATAATGCTGAGATTGTACAAAATGATATTGAAACAATGCTTCTTTTTCTCATGATTTTTCTTGAATTTCCTTTTTATTTTTCTTGCTATACTAGGGATACTTGCTTGAATTGGTTGTAGAGCAAGGCATTTTTATTCTGGGTAGGGGTGGGCTTGTCCTTTTGTCAATTCTCAAAGATTCTAGACCATGTGCATGATAGGATAGCAGGGGAAACTTTTTGCTCAAGAGACAACTTCTACTATGTAGCATCATTTTGAATTTGCAATGAAATCATTTTAATGTGAAAAGGTGTACTTGGTTCAAGTAAATAACAAGATCAGTTCTCTATGCTCAAAACTTTATTTAATTCAACTGTGGACTTCGATATAAGAGAGATTAATAATCATACCAAATAATATCAAGATATTTATTCATGTGAGTGTGAAAGTGAGGGATTCCAAATAAATGCTAATTTATCCAAAATAACTAAAAATATAACTGCAATACTTCAAGAATTGACAGGTGCAAAAATAGAAGATGTTTTTGAGGATTTTGATGATTTTGATTTTTTTATATTTTTATTTTAATTACATAATATTACTGTTTTTGAAATTTTTATATGAATTACTAAAAGAAGACAATATGTATAATATATACAGTGATGAAATTACCAGATTTATGCATAATAGCGCTTAAGGTGCATAATGTTCATAGGTTATTTAAGATCTTTACCATCTAAGGTAGCTAATCTGTATGCTCCTAATCCAAATTTAGAGTGATAATATATGGCCCAATCCAATTAGGCTCGAATTTGCCTTTAAGGTCTTGTTGAGTGGTATTTTCACCCAGTTGTGAAAGTACACTCTCCTTTAGGATTTGGGTTCCAAATCCCCTCTTGCAAAGAAGTTAAACAAACAACTTCTCCAAGGTCTCCACTGTATTAGCATTTGCATATGTGTATTAGTAATCTCAAATAAAGATATTTAATTTAAATGCTTGGAACACCTTAGTGATTGCAAGTAACTGTAAACAAGGGGCAATGTTGGTTTATTTCATCATGAAACTTTAGTGATTGTTCATTGTTTTTTTGGATTTTGGAAATTTTTAAATGTTTATTTTAATGCCTGAAAATTTAAAATAAGTTAAAATTTTTGGAAAAAAATAAAATGCAAAAAATGAAAATAAAATGCACTCAGTATGATGCTATCCTGTTTCGACAAAACCAAAGATGTGAGGTCTCCATGCATGCAACCTAACCTATTGGACTTGTAAAACAAGCACAATCCCCATAGACTAAGTGCTGGTTCCTAGGGTATGAAATAAAATTCAGATTTCAAATATTTGCCTAATGTAACCCCAAAAAAATGGCATTAACATTATCTATAAATTCGAAATCTAAAAAAATGAAAGAATAAACATTAAATCCATAGCATGCAAATAAAATATACTTATTTCTTGCCCACAAGATGCAAATTTCTGAAAACTTCTACATTAAAAATATGTCATTTTACAATAGCAAAATTTTTGGTTTTCCCAAACCAGTCAGTGGAAGAAAAACAACTCAAACAGGTCCGGAATGGCCTTCTCGCCTTCAACTCTGCAACTCTGCTTGTAGCGGTTTCCACCCCATTCATCTTCACCTTCCTCATTCTCACTCTCTTGACGATATAAAGTTTCCACCACCAAAATGTTGTCCTCTCCTTGTTGATGTTGATGTGGACCCTCATTTGGCACAAGTTCCAAATCATCTACTTGAGCTTGGAGACAATGGGTATACCTAGAAATTTTAGGACAATTCCTTTCATTATGCTCCTTTGTATTATGCAATCTACACCCCTTTTACCATGCAAAATCAACAAGATTAAGAATGGAACTAGAGTGACTTGGTCCTGCAGAAGTATCTATTTGATTAGCAATAGGGGAAGGCACACCCCCATTGTTTGTATTCGTATTCCACTGTCTCTCTCTATTGTTGAAATTTTGATTTGGGTGAGGGGCATGGGATTCATACTTCTATTTTTGAACCAAATCATTACTCAATTTGTGAATTATCTTCTTGAGTTCTTCAACCTCTGAATAAATCTCTTTTGGTTGAGCTATGTTATTTCTAGTTCCAGTAGGATTTGCATAATTGGTGAGATCTTGACTTAACATTTGAGTTGGATTTTAAGCCACTTGATTTGTGTAGGGATTCACACTTTGAATCGGAATTGGATTGGGTGCGTAAGCGGGTGTTGATGATTATGGTTGTTGATAAGGCAAAGCATTTATGCCTGATATTTGTGATGCCATGATCTGATTCATCATAGGAGCTTGACCATATGGACCATATTGTCCTACCATAGGCATCTGGGAAAACCCATAACCCTATGGTGTCATTTGTTGTTCAATGGTCATAGCTTCATTGTAGGCTAGAGCAAGCATGGTAACTTGAGGATTTCACCTTGCAAACATTGTTGTCATAGGATCCAATGCCCCAAAATATATTTGCAAAGCTACTGTGGGATCAATGCAAAATTATAAATTGCTCTATTATAGCACTTATGAAATCTCTGATTAAAAGTTCGGATTGGCTCACCCTGGCCTCTTTTGCATGTAATGAACTGATTATAGAGGATTGTGGGATCTAATGGTGACCTGAATTGGTTGACAAAAGCATTCTCCATTTGCGTTCATGACGTAATGGAACCAGTAGGTAAGCAAATATACCATTCATAAGCTACTTGGTCTAGGCTCATGGGGAAGAGTCTACAAGCCACATCTTCATGTTGAACTTGCAATCTTATCAAAACATCCCTATAGGCCTGAATATGTTCTTCTGCGGTCCTTGGGCCATCCGATTTGTATTTGGGCAAAAATCTCTCTATATTCTTAGGGATCTCGTGAATATCCCCTACAATATTCAAAGGAATGTTATGGGCTCCGTACCAAGGAGCTGGTGGAGGTTGGGCCATTTGATTCAAAATCGATGATGA
Organism: Wollemia nobilis; assembly: GCA_028583015.1. NCBI lineage: Eukaryota > Viridiplantae > Streptophyta > Pinopsida > Araucariales > Araucariaceae > Wollemia > Wollemia nobilis. The sequence goes on from JAQPPZ010000103.1 coordinate 5,548,675, forward strand.
TAACCCTACAATAACTTGACAAAACTCTCAGTACCTCAAAGAAAACCTACGACACACAAAAAATCTTGTAATTAATGAAATTCAAAGAATAACTTCAAAATCAATTTGTTAGTCATGAAAGAAGGAACCTTGACAAAGCAATATTCTAAAAATGTAAGTTTCTGATTCACCAGATCGCATATGCATAAGTGAAGAGCATACTCCTAGTGTTGTAGGCTTTCTGATTCACAAGATCACATTACGCGCAGGTGAAGAGCATAATACCGACAACAAATACATTTTTAGACAAAATAATTCCTTACAAATTAGCATTAACCAAGAGATGTATCCATTAAAATCGAATGAAAGTAATTGCATGGAGACAACCTCGTTAGTCAAGACCAATTTTTTTTTTTTTTAAATCAAATCAAAACACATTATTCCTGTATGAACAATCAAAAGTGTTAGAACAATGCATAGCAATTCATGTCCTCCTTTTAATAGTACAAGGTTGTATTATTAAAAGAGGGCTAAAGATAATAATCAATAGGGCATGAAATATTCAAAATTTAAATCCCTATAGCATTTAAATCACTCTGAAATAAAACAATTCATGCCCTCCTTCTAGCGCCAATCTGTTGAGTGGTATTTTCACCCAGTTGTGAAAGTACACTCTCCTTTAGGATTTGGGTTCCAAATCCCCTCTTGCAAAGAAGTTAAACAAACAACTTCTCCAAGGTCTCCTTTGTATTAGCATTTGCATATGTGTATTAGTAATCTCAAATAAAGATATTTAATTTAAATGCTTGGAACACCTTAGTGATTGCAAGTAACTGTAAACAAGGGGTAATGTTGGTTTATTTCATCATGAAACTTTAGTGATTGTTCATTGTTTTTTTGGATTTTGGAATTTTTTAAATGTTTATTTTAATGCCTGAAAATTTAAATAAGTTAAAAGTTTTGGAAAAAAATAAAATGCAGAAAATGAAAATGAAATGCAGAAAACTGAAAATAAAATGCACTCTGTATGATGTTATCCTATTCCGAAAAAACCGAAGATGTGAGGTCTCCATGCATGCAACCTAATATATTGGACTTGCAAAACAAGCACAATCCCCATAGACTAAGTGCTGGTTCCTAGGGTACGAAATAAAATTCAGATTTCAAATATTCGCCTAATGTAACAAAAAAAAAATGGCATTAACATTATCTATAAATTCAAAATATGAAAAAATGAAAGAATAAACATTAAATCCATAGCATGCAAAGAAAATCTCCTTCTTTCTTGCCCACAAGATGCAAATTTTTGAAAACTTCTACATTAAAAATATGTCATTTTACAATAGCAAAATTTCTGGTTTTTCCAAACCAGTTTGTGGAAGAAAAACAACTCAAACAGGTCTAGAATGGCCTTCTTGCCTTCAACTCTGCAAATCTGCTTGCAGCGATTTCCACCCCATTCATCTTCACCTTCCTCATTCTCACTCTCTTGACGATATAGAGTTTCCACCACCAAAAGGTTGTCCTCTCCTTGTTGATGTTGAGGTGGACCCTCATTTGGCACAAGTTCCAAATCATCTACTTGAGCTTGGAGACAATGGGTATACCTAGCAATTTCGAGACAATTCCTTTCATTATGCTCCTTTGTATTATGCAATATACACCCCTTTTCCCACGCAAAATCAGCAAGATTAAGAATGGAACTAGAGTGACTTGGTCCTGCAGAAGTATCTATCTAATTAGCAATAGGGGAAGGCACACCCCCATTGTTTGGCTTCGTATTCCACTGTCTCCCTCTATTGTTGAAATTTTGATTTGGGTGAGGGCCATGGGATTCATACTTCTATTTTTGAACCAAATCATTACTCAATTTGTGAATTATCTTCTTGAGTTCTTCAACCTCTAAATAAATCTCTTTTGGTTGAGCTATGTTATTGCTAGTTCCAGTAGGATTTGCGTAATTGGTGAGATCTTGAATTAACATTTGAGTTGGATTTTGAGCTGCTTGAATTGCGTAGGGATTCACACTTTGAATCGAAATTGGATTGGGTGCGTAAGCGGGTGTTGATGAATATGATTGTTGATAAGGCAAAGCATTTATGTCTGATATTTGTGGTGCCATGATCTGATTCATCATAGGAGCTTGACCATATGGACCATATTGTCCTACCATAGGCATATGGGAAAACCCATAAACCTGTGGTGTCATTTATTGTTCAATGGTCATAGCTTCATTGTAGGCTAGAGAAAGCGTGGTAACTTGAGGATTTCACCTTGCAAACATTGTCATCATAGGATCCAATGACACAAAATATATTTGCAAAGCTACTGCAAGATCAATGGCAAAATTTCAAATTGCTCTATTATAGCACTTCTGAAATCTTTGATTAAAAGTTTGGATTGGCTCACCCTCGCCTCTTTTGCACGTAATGAACTGATTATAGAGGATTGTGGGATCTAATGGTGACCTGAATTGGTTGACAAAAGCATTCTCCATTGGCGTCCATGATGTAATGGAACCAATAGGTAAGAAAATATACCATTTGTAAGCTACTTGGTCTAGGCTCATGGGGAAGAGTCTACAAGCCACATCTTCATGTTGAACTTGCAATCTTATCAAAACATCCCTATAGGCCCGAATATGTTCTTCTGCGGTCCTTGGGCCATCCGATTTGTATTTGGGCAAAAATCTCTCTATATTTTTAGGGATCTCATGAACATCCCCTACAATATTCAAAGGAATGTTATGGGCTCCGTACCAAGGAGCTGGTGGAGGTTGGGCCATTTGATTCAAAATTGATGATGATAACCCTACAAGAACCTGACAAAACTCTCAGTACCTCAAAGAAAACCTGTGACACAGAAAATCTTGCAATTAATGAAATTCAAAGAATAACTTTAAAATCAATTTGTTAGTCATGAAAGAAGGAACCTTGACAAAGCAGTATTCTAAAAATGTAAGTTTCTGATTCACCAGATCGTATATGCACAAGTGAAGAGCATACTCCTAGTGTTGTAGGCTTTCTGATTCACAAGATCGCATTACGCGTAGGTGAAGAGCATAATACCGACAACAAATATATTTTTAGACAAAATAATTCCTTACAAATTAGCATTAACCAAGAGATGTATCCATTAAAATCAAATGAAAGTAATTGCATGGAGACAACCTCGTTAGTCAAGACCATTTTTTTTTTTTTTAAATCAAATCAAAACACATTATTCCTGTATGAACAATCAAAAGCATTAGAACAATGCATAGCAATTCATGTCCTCCTTTTAATAGTACAAGGTTGTATTATTAAAAGAGGGCTAAAGATAATAATCAATAGGGCATGAAATATTCAAAATTTAAATCCCTATAGCATTTAAATCACTCTGACATAAAACAATTCATGCCCTCCTTCTAGTGCCAATCTATTGAGTGGTATTTTCACCCAGTTGTGAAAGTACACTCTCCTTTAGGATTTGGGTTCCAAATCCCCTCTTGCAAAGAAGTTAAACAAACAACTTCTCCAAGGTCTCCGTTGTATTAGCATTTGCATATGTGTATTAGTAATCTCAAATAAAGATATTTAATTTAAATGCTTGGAACACCTTAGTGATTGCAAGTAACTGTAAACAAGGGGCAATGTTGGTTTATTTCATCATGAAACTTTAGTGATTTTTCATTGTTTTTTTGGATTTTAGAAATTTTTAAATGTTTATTTTAATGCTTGAAAATTTAAAATAAGTTAAAATTTCTAGAAAAAAATAAAATGCAGAAAATGAAAATAAAATGCAAAAAACTGAAAATAAAATGCACTCAGTATGATGTTATCCTGTTCCGACAAAACCGAAGATGTGAGGTCTCCATGCATGCAACCTAACCTATTGGACTTGCAAAACAAGCACAATCCCCATAGACTAAGTGTTGGTTCCTAGGGTACGAAATAAAATTCAGATTTCAAATATTCGCCTAATGTAACCCCAAAAAAATTGTATTAACATTATCTATAAATTCAAAATCTGAAAAAATGAAAGAACAAACATTAAATCCATAGCATGCAAAGAAAATCTCCTTCTTTCTTGCCCACAAGATGCAAATTTCTGAAAACTTCTACATTAAAAATATGTCATTTTACAATAGTAGAATTTCTGGTTTTCCCAAACCAGTCTGTGGAAGAAAAACAACTCAAACAGGTCTAGAATGGCCTTCTCGCCTTCAACTCTACAACTCTACTTGCAGTGGTTTCCACCCCATTCATCTTCACCTTCCTCATTCTCACTCTCTTGATGATATAGAGTTTCCACCACCAAAATGTTGTCCTCTCCTTGTTGATGTTGAGGTGGACCCTCATTTGGCACAAGTTCCAAATAATCTACTTGATCTTGGAGACAATGGGTATACCTAGCAATTTCGAGACAATTCCTTTCATTATGCTCCTTTGTATTATGAAATCTACACCCCTTTTCCCAATGCAAAATCAGAAAGATTAAGAATGGAACTAGAGTGACTTGGTCCTGCAGAAGTATCTATCTGATTAGCAATAGGGGAAGGCACACCCCCATTGTTTGGCTTTGTATTCCACTGTATCCCTCTATTGTTGAAATTTTGATTTGGGTGAGGGGCATGGGATTCATACTTCTGTTTTTGAACCAAATAATTACTCAATTTGTGAATTATCTTCTTGAGTTCTTCAACCTCTGAATAAATCTCTTTTGGTTGAGCTATGTTATTGCTAGTTCCAGTAGGATTTGCGTAATTGGTGAGATCTTGACTTAACATTTGAGTTGTATTTTGAGCCGCTTGATTTGCGTAGGCATTCACACTTTGAATCGAAATTGGATTGGGTGCGTAAGCGGGTGTTGATGAATATGGTTGTTGATAAGGCAAAGTATTTATGCCTGATATTTATGGTGCCATGATCTGATTCATCATAGGATCTTGACCATATGGACCATATTGTCCTACCATAGGCATCTAGGAAAACCCATAACCCTGTGGTGTCATTTGTTGTTCAATGGTCATAGCTTCATTGTAGGCTAGAGCAAGCGTGGTAACTTGAGGATTTTGCCTTGCAAACATTGCCGTCATAGGATCCAATGCCCCAAAATATATTTGCAAAGCTACTGCGGGATCAATGGAAAAATGTTGAATTGCTCTATTATAGCACTTTTGAAATCTCTGATTAAAATTTTGGATTGGCTCACCCTGGCCTCTTTTGCACGTAATGAACTGATTATAGAGGATTATGGGATCTAATGGTGACCTGAATTGGTTGACAGATCTTTAGTTGCATTAGTATTTTTTTTATTTTCTTTTAAGACGAGGTCGTCGATCTCAAAGGATCGATTACAGACTTTCTTGAGATATGCTCGTTTGAGCTTGTTCTGGTAGGCACGAAGATGCTCCAAAGCATTAATGTGCTTCTCATCTAGGAGTTCCAGTTGACTAAATATGCCAACACGATATTCATCTCCTACTTCAGTATCTTGAAGTAGCAGAGCCAAAGAAGGAACTTCTAATTCAAATGGAAAAACAACTTCAGTGCCATAAACCAAAATAAAAGGTGAAGTGCCCGTGAGAGTACAAATGCTAGTTCGATAAGCCCACAAAGCAGGATATAATTGAATGTGCCAATCACGGCTAGATTTATTGACCAGTCTTTTAAGAATTTTAATTAATATTTTATTAGATGCTTTTGCTTGGCCATTACCCTGAGGATAATAGGGAGTGGACCAACGATGTTGAATTTTATATTTGTGACATAGTTTCTTTACATCTTTATTTTTGAAACAAGTTCCATTATTTGAGATGAGATTTGCAGGAATTTTGAACCTACAAATAATTTGATTAAAAATAAATTTGGAAACTTGAGTTCTAGTGCAAGAAGCTAAGGGCATAGCTTCAACCCACTTCGTAAAATACTCGATGGCGGTTATGATGAATTTGTGTCCATCAGATGACACGGGATTGATTTTTTCGATGATGTCTAAGCCCCATTTTGAGAAGGGCCAAGGAGATGAAATAGCCTGTAGTTCTTGTGCAGGTGCATGGACAAGGTCAGCATGTTTTTGACACTTGTCATAATGGTGCATGTAATCATGTGCATCATTCTCCATGGTAGGCACAAAATATCCTATGCTAAGGAGCTTCTTAGCAATGATGCTACCACTAAAGTGTCCCCCACAAGATCCATCGTGGGCGTCACTCAAAGCTGATCTAGACTCTTCTAGATTCAAACATCTCAGTAGGATACCTTCAAAGGATCTCCTATATAAGGTATTGCCAATTATGACGAAGCGACTTGCTCGTCTACATAATAATCGACGTTGGTTTCTATTAAAACCTTCAAGGAAGGCCCCATTTTGAAGAAAATTGAGGATATCAGTGTACCAAAGTTTAGGAGTAGTTTCGTTGATTAGAAACACGTCCAAAGGTTCCAAGCATGATTTAATTGAAGCGGGTTCCTAGAGTTGACGAATAATGACGGTAGCATATTCTTCATCTAACTCCAAGGGTAAAAGAGATGCAACTGCGACCATGGCATCAGCCGCACGATTGCTAGTTCTAGGAATAGCTTCCAAGGTAACTTGATCAAATAAAGATATTAATTGTAATACATATGCTTTATATGGGTGTAATTTATCATCTCTGGTATGATAAACATCATTAATTTGATTTATAACAATTTGAGAATCACCAAAAACTAATAGATTTTTAATTTTTAGTGCCAGGGTTGCTCGTAATCCAAGGATCAAAGACTCATATTTAGCAGTGTTATTAGTACAGACAAACATTAATTTAAATGATAGAGGTATGAGATGTTTTTGTGGAGATATAAAAATAATACCTGCACTAGCCCCACTCATACATCGAGATTCATAAAAGTATAAGGACCATTGCTCTGAATGATCTACCTCTAGTTTAAGGCATTTGTCAGGAAACTCAATGATGAGGGGATGGGTGGATTCTAAGGGTGCAACAGCTAATTGATCTACTATGATTTGACCCTTAACAGAATTCTATCCTATAAACGTGAGTTCAAACTCACTTAGCGTAAGAACCCACTTTGCTATGCAACTAGATAAATAAGGTCGACTCATGAGATACCACAAGGGATCGAATTTAGCAATAACGTATGTTTTCTAAATGAGCATATAATGGCATAGTTTTTGTGTAGAAAATATGATTGCTAGACATAACTTCTCTAATTTTGTGTAGCGGGTTTCATAACTAATTAATGTTCTACTAATGTAATAATTAGCACGCTCTCGTTTCTCATCATCAAGTAGAGCTAACATAGCTCCTAAGGTGAAATCTAAAGCAAAAATATACAAGATAAATGGGCGATCAGGTTTAGGTGGTGAAAGTACAGGTGGGTTAAGAAGATATTATTTGAGGAGTTCAAATGTTTCCTGACATTCGTCGTCCCAATGGAAAGAGACATCCTTCTTAAGAATCTTAAGAAAGGGTCCAATTTTATTCGCTAGCTTATCGATGAAGTGACACATAGCTTGAAGCTTACCTTGTAGACTCCGTAATTCAGATATATTTGTAGGTGCGGGCATATTAGTGATAGTCGTAATATTGAGAGGGTCAATTTTGATGCCACGTAAAGAAACTATAACCCCCAATAATTTACCTGACTTAACGTCGAATATACATTTTTTTGGATTCAATCGGATAAGATATTCCCTTAACCGATCAAATACTCTTCTCAAGTCATCTAAATGGTCATCTTCTTCAATATAATGAGCTATAATGTCATCTACATAATCGTGTAGTATATCATGCATCATATCATGAAAGATATAAGTCATGGCTCGTTGATAGGTTGCACCTGCATTCTTCAACCCGAATGGCATCAATTTCCAACAGAAAGTCGCCCAAGGGGTAATAAAGGATGTTTTAGCCTGATCTTTAGGAGCTATCCTAATCTGATTATAACAAAAAAATCCATCCATTAGAGATATCATTCCACTCCCAGCAGTAAAATCAATGATCTGATCCATATTGGAAAGGGAAAATCGTCTTTAGGGCATGCAACATTAATATCTCTAAAGTCTATACAAACCCTAACCTTAGTAGTTTATTTCTTAGTTACTGGAACTACATTCAAGATCCATTCAACATAATCAATGGCTTGTATGAAAATAACATTCAAGAGTTTTTCTAACTCACCTTTGACTAGTAAGGCCACTTTAGGATGCATTTTTCTAAGCTTCTGCTTAACAGGTTTAGCATCCAAGTGCACTACTAGGTGATGCATAACTACATAAGGGTCTAATCCTGGCATATCTTCATATATCCAAGCAAAGACATCTTCATATTCTTTAAGAAATGCAATGTATTTATCCTATTTTTCTTGACTCAATTATGATCCAATGTTGATTATGTGGGGGTTATCCTCGGTTCCAATGTTAATTTTTATGACATTTTCTACTTCCATGTGTAGATCTCTCTCAAAATTAGGTGGGGCATGTGAAACACCCAATTCTTGTAATTCTTCCAAGGTTAGCTTGGATAATTCATCTTGAGGAGTCGTGGCCTCAAGCTGGGCTATACTAGGTATAGAGCCATCAAAATAAAATCCATTATGTAATAATTCCTCAATGGAGACATCATGAAATATATCTCCCTCCAACTCATCGTCGGATTCAACAATCATCTTAGGATAAGCTGTAGATAGCATATTACATGTGAATGTTTTATTTATTAAACGCAAGGCATCGTGTTCATCTAAATAATCTTGGTAACATATAATATGGTCATAATCCTTAAATGGGAATGACTAACCCTTACTAGAAAATAGGCCCACACCACATCGGGCGGCCCACGGGCCACGCTTCTACCTCAAAAGGTTCTTTAATACCATTCTGGAAAGGTCCCAAACCTTTCCCTTTATATCCCAATTTCAGCTTTATAGGTTTGGATTTAATATATTCATTAGTAAAATAACATCGAGCATATCTATCATAATGATTTTTGATGTTTCTGGGTATTCTACCCTAGTCATATCCCTTATAAATAAAGGCACAGCTCTCGACTTGGTAAATACTTCCCATAGGTTGTGGGAGGCCCAAGGTATGAGGATATGGCGATAAATTATTTAAAATAATGGAATCTTGAATAGAAGCATTTGTTTCTTCAAATATAAGAATTTTAGATAGATCGGGTAAGAGCTCGTTAGTGAGAGCATAAGAGGTAGAAGGAACATTCCCTATGTCTTTTGATGCAAAAAATATAAATTTGGTGGATGTAGACGATGTAGAGGAGTCGATAGATGGGTCTATTAAAGGTATGGAAGTTATACAAGTAGAACAAGAGACATTGGTTATGGTATTAGGATCTTTCTTAGGTACTAATGCAGTTTGTTCAGAAGATGATTGAGCTATATGCAAAGGTGCAATTGATGAAGAAGAAGTGGATGACTTTGTGGGTGTAAGTGTCACACGTTTAAATGGAGAATGAGAATTAGGATGTGTGGATGACAGAGCAGGGAAAAATTGAACTCCAATAGGTTCTGCCAAATCACACATATCAAAGGGTCTTGGATCACCATGAATGGTAACCAACTGATTCTTAAATTTGAACTTAACACATTGATGTAAGGTTGAGGGAACAGCTCGCATCGCGTTGATCCAAGGACGATCCAAGAGTATATTGTACGATGCAGGGCAATGTACAATAAACACGATTGTATCCAAGGTTCTTGGACCAACCTGCAATGGAATGGTAATAAATCCACACGTTTCTTGTGTTTCGTCATTGAAATATTTTATGATCATATTATTTCTTTTCATTTCCTCACTTCTAAACCCAAATATTTGGTAGAAGTCAAAAGTGCAGATATTTAAAGATGAACCATTATCAATCAAAACTCGTTTGACTGCTACATCTTCAATCAAAGTAGTAATATACAAGGGGTTATCTTTATGTAAACTATGTTGAGGTATGTCTCTATCCCGGAAGTCAATACAATCAACTTCACGAGTTATTATAGTATTAACCATGGCTTCAGGTTGAATGTCTTGTGGTACCATCATCTGGCTTAATGTGAGCATTAATTCATCTCTATGTGTAGGAGAAGATCTCAAAAGGTCCAAGAGGGAAATTCTAGCTATAATATTTGATAATAGTTCATTAATATTATAGGGAGGTTTAGGTTGAACATTAGGTGCATGATTCCCTTTATTAGGAACCTTCAAAACAAATGGAGTTGATCCACCATTCTGAATTTGATCTTGTTGATAATTTTGAGCCTGTTGTCTAGTAATAGCTTCGATGGTACCCACAATATTATTCTGTGGATGATGAATGGGTCTTGGTCTAGCGTTTATAGCTAACTCATTAGAAAGTAATCAGTGAGACGATGGTCTATTAGTGACTCTTCTTGGAAATGGTTCTTTTGGAACCATATAACTTGTTATAGGGTGAATAGTATTCGATTCATCTTCAAAACTATTCGATTGATTTGATGTGATTTCCATATCACTCTCAGTATTGTATTCTGTATCACTAAGATTAGGTATCTGAATATTATATAGAGGTCTGGTTGTAACCACGGATAAAGTTGTGTTAAAGATTTCCAGATCATGAGTAGGTAAATGCCCACTAATAGTTCCTACATATCAGGCAGGAGGTGGGACATTATGATGTTCAATTTGATTAGCCACCTCCTTACCATGTTTTGGTAAGGGATGTTGAAATATGTCTAATGACTGATTGGCATTCTGATTTTGGTTTTGTGGGATGTTCTTTTGAACATTATTAGGAGGATTCTGCTTAGGTTGAAAGGCTTGCACCTCCATCTCATTTTTATTAATCAAGTCATGTATTTTATGTTTTAATCTTTTACAAGAGTTGGTAGTGTGTCCAGGTCCTCTATGGAAGTCACAGTGTAAATCTACTCTGTATCCGGGTATAGTTGGATCAGGTTCCTGGATATGTGGTAATTGAATCAAACCTCGTTCTAATAATTGTGGTAGAATAGTTGATAAAGGTTGATTTAACCTAGTAAATTCTTGAGGAGGTCTATTAGGAGGTTTTAGTATAGACTTCTCCACTGTCTTTGCAGCATTAACATTAGCAATATTTTTGCTATCGGTGACTCCATAACCCAAAACTTATTTATTATTATATTGATTTTTGGATGTTTTCTCATCATCTTTCTTTTTAAGTTGGCCTCTCCTAATGAGAGCATCTTCCACTCTTCGGGCTAAGTCTATAGCCTGATCGAAGGTGGTCAAGGTAGCAGTTGATAATTCGTAAGATAGTTGCTCTTACAAATTATTAATAAAGATGTCCAACATCTCCCTATAAGGTAACACAAAGTGCAATTTTCCTATCAACTGTCTCCACCTAGCTAGGAAATCAGCAAAGCATTCATCTTTGTCCTGTTTTTAAGTTATACAAATCTTTAATGGTCACATGTCTTTCGATGTAGGCACTAAATTGATGAACAAAAGACTCGACAGTTTCTTTGAAATTCCTCAAAGAATTAGTGGGTAATTGATAATACCACTCTAATGCCATTCCTACCAAGCTTTTTGGGAACATTTTTAGTAATAACAAGTCATCATGTGATATATCATGACATGCTATCCTAAACATACGAAGATGCTCTATGGGATCTTTGGTTCCTTTATATATGGGAAGAACATGCATAGGAAAATGTTTAGGATACGACTATGCTACGACTATAGGATCTAAAGGCTGACTACACATCTCTCGATAGTTGTACGAGGGACGGTAGGGATCTATCTGATCCATGCGGGAAGCTAGCTGTTTCACCATGGTTTCAAGATTACTAGTTGGTCCACCATATTGGTTCGGTGGGACATAGGTATGGGATCTATGAGTGTATGATGGTGTGACATAAGGATTAGATGCTATATTGCTATTATGCAAAGTGTTGGTAGGAAGAGTATTATGAAGGGGATTTGTAATAGTATTATGTTGTACCCTAGATTGTTGGTAATTGGTGTTTGGTTTTGTTTTAGGTTTTTGTTGATTTGAGGTATGTTGATCAAGAGATTGGTTAAATAGAGCAGTAAATTATGGTTTATTTTGTGCGGGAATGACCCTAGGATTGTTAACAGGCACTTTAGGTGGTTGGGTAACCTATTGTTGTTGCATGTTCTGGATCACAGCTACTATATCCAAATTGGATGGTCCAGCTTGATCACTCTCTTGTTAAATAAATAACAAGGGATTAGTGCGTGTGTGAAATACTTCTTCTAGAGTTGCTTGAGTGTCACTAATTCGATCCTTGTCCATATGGGCTGCTTTATTAAAAACACCATTATTAGTGTTAATGAACTTCTAGAATTATTCCATGTTTTCAAAAGTGATAGCTCCTCCCGGAGACATTTTAGGAGATGAGGATCCTTCCTCTCTAACAGTTTCTTCTTGTTCATTTCCTACAGCAAGCTATTCTTCTTGTCTGGTCTAGGGTCTCTTCTTCCTAAACTTGGTCCTCAGGAGGGACATTTTGGTCGATTAATGGTCTTCCTAACCAATCTTCATCTTCTTCGGTTTGTTTTCCATTCCTAAGTCTAGGCATTGTGCTAAACTTAGGTTTTAGCAAATATATATACTTATATATATATATATGCGGTAAGGTTGAGAGGTATATATTTTAACTATATACCTACTATAATACTTTAAAAGGAAAATGTTTTGTTTTTATTTGTTTTGTTTTTTGTTTTGTGTGATTATACTATTATTTTGCGAGAATAAAAATAACAAAAAACATGCTAGTTGCAAGAAATAATAATATTAAAAAGAATGACTTAGTTTTCTATGAATAGTTTATGGATATCATTGATAGGGTCAAGTTCATCAAGAGTCATGAAATGCTCCTTTTCAAATTGGAAGTGGTTTTTCAAGAATTTGACAAAGTGTGCTATGGTAATATGATATAATTTAGACCCTGACATGTAAAAATAAAGTTCATGGCATTACTCTCGATACAACACAGCTCTAGGAACTCTATTCCATCTCTTTCTATCTGTAAGAACAACTTCTTGATCCTCTATAAGAGATAGAAATTTATGCACTACAACTGCGTTCTCAAGGTATTCCTAAAATGTGTATAGTTCAGAAGACACAAGTGCTCTTTTATCTGCTAACCACCTATGGCAAGATCTCTGAATTTCATGATACAAAGTCACTTGGTCAGGATTCAAGATTCTATCTAGGACAAACCTCTTAATTTGCCTAAGTTCTATAGATCTAGATTCAATAATACCTAATCTCCTATCAAGTTTGTCCCACAAAGATTGGACTCTATTTGTTTAAGGTACTGTAAGCACATAAGTAATCTCTATGGCCGTTAATTGATTTTCAACATTTATGGTGACGACTCGTCTTCTATTATAATCTACCATCTAAGTATGATATGCAAATTTAACGGTTGTCTAATGATTCTAGATGTTCTTAATAATGTGTTTTTTTTTTTTATTGTTTTCAAAAGGTGTTTTAGTTTCACATCGGGTTCACCAAAATGTATCACCCAAATTTTTTGCACCCTTACCTTCAGGCTAAAGGATCCATGCCGGAAGGGGGATGCGAGAAGGATGGGACAATACCTCGGACGGAGAGGCCCTTTGAAGGTCACACCTCTCAGGGGAGGGGTATAAGGGTGAATTTTTGATGGATGGTGGGGTTCACCAAGAAACTTTAAGTGGTAGTTTCCATGCCTAGGTTGAGAATGGGTTTGATGTGTTCATTTTATATTCAATCATTTAGATTCCTAGGTTGGCCAAAATGAATCTAAGTTATTCTATATGAAATTTCTGGTTTATATGAAGACAACAAACATAAATGAGTCCTAAATACAGAAAATATTTAAGATGGAGAAGAGTGCACCTGATTTATGATGTCTGATGAAGATTCTGAAGCTTGTGGGAGTCTAGATCGTATCAGATATGATAGGATCATCTATAATTGTACAAAATCATCCAGATCATAGGAGATCGTCTGAGATCAGCCGAGATCGTCTACGACCTGACGAAACCTGCAATCATGAAAACAAACACCAAAAACCAAAAAATACAATTGCAAGAATGATACAAAATGATAGAAATAAGAATATACATTCTTAAATAATAGATCCAGATATCAAATCAAATGGGATGCAATGTTTTAATAATTTATTTTGAGTTTTATCATGCAAATATGCTAAATGAGGTGAACTCCAAGATGCAGAACAAAAGTGAACTAATCTAATGCATAATTAAATAAGAAAAGAGATAGAGAATGCAAACTCAGGGCTCTGATTGCCCCTAATATGAACCGCAGTCAAAATTGTCTGCAATCATACAAGATCATTGCCGATCTCGACAAGATTGTGGTTGAATCGCCTGTGACGATCCGAGCTTCCTCCAACTGAAACACAGTGAGATCCTGTAGTAAAACTTGAAAACACAAATGAAAATGATAGGGGATAGGATGTTCTAACACAACAAAAACTAAATTTACAGGGAAATGATTAGCTAGGGGAATAAACTGGGAAAATCCCAAGTTTATATAGGATTAGGGGGAGGTTAGGAGGTTGGGGATCATCCCAATCTGCGAGATCTCCAACGTAGGAATCTCCAACCATGCAAACACACTTTTGCCCATGTTGGAGAGGTTGTTGAAACAAAAGCTAATTATAAAAACTCAGTTTTGGGATGAAATTGTTTGGACATTCTGTTTCAGATGAATTCATTCGATTTGGGACGATATCGTCAGATCGGTGATGATATCGTCCAATGGTCAAAACAACTTCTAAAAATGGCATGAAAAATGAGGTGAGCAATTAACGGGCAGTTTCGAGGTTAAAATTCATTTTTTTAACTTTTTTTTGAGGGTTTAACTACGCCAATTTTAGGGTGCTACAAGAAGAATATGGATAATGGAAAGGTTGAAAATGAGAGTGAGAAGATTGAGTGCTAGAGGAAGGGTGGAATGGTTTAGCATTAGAAGAAGGGTGAAATAAAGGGGGATAGTGTTTGGGAGGGAGATGCAAAAAATATATAGGAGGTGTATGGGTTTGATTTGGGATGAGATGAGGAGCATGATTAGTTCCCAGAGATGATGAAGGAGGAATCGGATTGGGTGGAATTGAGTGGGTAGGCTACAAATTGGGTACAAGCGATGCAGGTGAGGGAGGGAAATATGAGATCAAATGGTAATATGAGTTGAGTAGGAGACATATGAGAGATAGATGTATGGAAGGTAAGGGAGACTCATGTGGGTGGGTGACCATGTGACAATACTTGAAAGGTTCATCATCCATTAGGATGTAGTGTATGTTATCCTCATGGGTATATTTGAGGTAACGATCCAATATTGAGGGTACACATTGCATATCTCGTATCCGTAATCTACCAAGGAGCACATTATATTGCATTTCTATATGCAAGACATGACACAATGTGTGGATGGTATGGACCCCTACTTGAATAGGAAGGATAATTATTCCAAGTGTTGAGCATAGGGTATTATTGAAGGCCTACAGAGTGAGAGGAGTAGTCATATGTACAAGGACACTAGCGGTTTGATATGAGGGCATTGGAGAGGTAGATGAGGATAAAATATTAGTGTTTTCCATGAAAAGTATGGGGATGCGAATGAGGGTGGTGAAAAAGGAGTGTGTCTCACTTGAACCGTGTCAAGGATTGATGGGTTCTCATAAGATGAATTTGGATGTGGGGGCGGATTGGGTGTCATGGAAGGAGATATAATTTAGGAATATTGTGTGGGTGCAGGTATGGGGGATGTAGGAGTGGTGACGATGGTATAAAATTATCCAATGATGGAGGTGATGGAAACCAATATAGGGACCATAGGATGATGGTTAGGATTTTTGGAAGGAGTAGAAGGGTACAATCTGGATGGAGTTGGTGAGGGATAATGAATGAAAGGTGTTGAAGGTAGAGGATCAAGTGGTGCGAATAATATGGGAGGGGCCAATGATGGATGTCTAGTAATTGAGGATGAAGAAGGGGTATGAGAAGAATATGGAGAATGGGGAGGTTGGGAATGGGAGTGAGCAGCTTGATTGCTAGAGGAAGGGTGGAGTGGTTGAGAATTGCGAGAAGGGTGAAATAAAGGGTGATAGTGTTGGGGAAGGAGATGCAAAGAATATATAGGAGGTGTATGGGTTTAAATTGGGGTGATATGAGGAGCATGCTTATTTTTCAAATATGATGAAGGAGGAATCATATTGGGTGGAATTGAGTGGGTAGGATATGAATTGGGTAGAAACGATGTAGGTGAGGGAGGGCGAGATGAGGTCAAATGGTAATATGATTTGAGTAGGAGACATGTGAGAGATAGATGTATGGAAAGTAAGGGAGAATCATATGGGTGGGTAACCATGTGATAATAATTTAAAGGTTTATCATCCATCGAGATGTAGTGTATGCGATCCTCATGGGTATATTTGAGGTAATGATGCAACATTGAGGGTACACATCGCATATCTCGTATCCACAATCTACCAAGGAGAACATTATATTTTATTTCTCTACCCAAGACATGACACAAGGTGTAGATGGTTTGGACCCCTACTTGAACAAGGAGGATACTTATTCCAAGTTTTAAGCACATGGCATTATTGAAGGCCTGCAGAGTGAAAGGAGTAGTCATATGCACAAGGAAATTCATGGTTTGAGATGAGGGCATTAGAGAGGTAGATGAGGATGAAGGCTCAGTATTTTTAATAAAAGAGGATGAGGATGTGAATGAGGATGGTGAAAAATGAATGTGTGTCACTTGAGTCATGTCAAGGACTAATGGGTTCTCGTAAGATGAATTTGGAGGTGGAAGTGGGTTGGGTGTCATGGAAGGAGATATGGTTTGGGAATATTGTGCGGGTGTAGGTATGGAGGATGTAGGAGTGGTGGTGGTGGTAGAAACTTGTCCAATGATGGAGGTTATGGGAATCAAGATAGGGGCTGTAGGATGGTGGTTAGGAGTATTTGAAGGAGTAGAAGGGTACAATCTGGATGGAGTTGGTGAGGGGTAATGGATGAAAGGTTTTGAAGGTAGAGGATGAAGTGGTTAAAATAACATGGGAGAGGTAGATGATGGATGTCTAGTAACTAAGGATGAAGAATGGGTATGCGAAGAATATGGAGAATGAGGAGGTTGGAAATGAGAGTGAGCAGCTTGAGTGCTAGAGGAAGGGTGGAATGTTGAGCATTAGGATAAGGATGAAAGAAAGAGGGATAGTGTTGGGGAGGGAGATGCAAAGAACATATAGGTGTATGGTTTTGATTTGGGGTGATATGAGGAGCATGATTAGTTTCCAAATATTATGAAGGAGGAATCTGATTGGGTGTAATTGAGTGGGTAGGCTATGTATTGGGTACAAGTGGTGCATGTGATGGAGACTGAGATGAGATCAAATGGTAATATGAGTTGAGTGGAAGACAACTGAGAGATAGATGTATGGAAGGTAATGGAGACTCATGTGGGTGGGTGACCATGTGATAATACTTGAAAGGTTCATAATCCATCAAGATGTAATGTATGCGACCCTCATGGGTATATTTGAGGTAATGATGCAACGTTGAGGGTACACATCACATATCTCGTATCCATAATCTACCAAGGAGCACATTATACTACATTTCTCTATCCAAGATATTACACAAGGTGTGGATGGTATGAACCCCTACTTGAATAGGGAGGAAAACTATTCCAAGTATTGAGCATAGGGCATTATTCAAGGCCCGCAAAGTGAAAGTGGAATGGGCTATATGAGTGGGTGGAAGGTTGATATGTTTGAGGGGAGATGATGTGATGATGTTTATGGAAGAGCCTTTGTCAATTAAAATATATTTGAAAATATTTTTTTATCTATAGAAGCCATGATGTGCAAGGGTGGATCTGGTCCTTCCATTAGAAATTTTTTGATTTCATTATCATAAAATGTAATGGTCGACGATGTGCAAGTTTGAATATTACCCATAAAATTAGTAAAATTATTAGGATCATGGGTTTGAAGCTCTATGAACTTAAGTATGTCCATCAATGCCTCTTGGTGTGGAGAAAATTGCTAGATTAGCTCATAAATCGAGAGATTTTTCGATGTTATTTTGAAACTATGAGCAAGCTTGCTCTTAAGATGGAGGACTAGTCAAGGTTAAGATATCATGGCTTACACTAGTGGAGGTGGGAAAGTTGATGAGGATGACATATTTGAAGGATCAGTTGGTAGTGCTGGTTGATTAGGGTATTATCAATTTTTGGTGACAACATGGATCATACTGACAAAACCTTAGTAATTTAGGATATTGTTGATGTGATTGAATTGATTTGGATTTAAGGCAGATGTTGGGTCCCTATTGTTTGGTTATGTTTCCCCATGCTGTGGCAAAGAAGTTTGATAAATACCAAGGTTTTGATTAGGTGGGACAAGAGGATTGTCAACTTCAATAGACCCTTTTTTGATCAAATCTTGCACTATGTGCTTGAGTCGAATGCAACCATTGATATTGTGGTCCTTTTTTCAATGAAATATATAGTAACGATCTTCTCTACACCCTCTTCATTTGGGTTTTTTTTATCTTCAAATATTATTTTAGGCAAAGAGATAAACTACATGTCCATAAGTTTTTGAAATATGATTGACAAAGGCTTTGAAAGAGGCATGAAGTTACATGGGGGTCATTGAGGGTGTCTGGACTGATAAGTGGGTTGGTTGGGATTTTGAAGTTGAGAGGGAGGTGGCACAATGTTGTATGCCATTTGTTGCAGTGAATATAAAGGTTGTTGTGGTGGATGTCGAGGTTATGGGGGTTGAGTGGTGGCTAATAAACACTACCTGGTTGACCTAGGTGGGCTTGGATTGATTAATATTGTTGTTTCCCTTAGCATTTTTGTTTGTCCATTCTTTCTTTCAGAGCTTGATCTCTCCCTCTTGAATTTTTGTGTCTTTGATTATTTTGGATTAGGTCAAGGCTTCCTTGAGAGTTTAATATTTTTGGAGTTGTAGTAGGAGGGATATCAATTTCGAATAAATCCAAGTTAACATTTGAGTCAGATCAGTTATGGAGATAGAAAATGGTAATTTAGTTAATACAACTCTCCATAGATTGCCATAATCAAGGATTTAATCATCATCAAATTGGTGAAGATTCATGATATCCATCAATGTGGTTTTCTTTTTTAGATTTAGAGTAAAGCGCTCTAGGAAGAGAATGGCCAATTGTTCAAAATTATAAAGGTTGTGTTTGGGCAAGTGGTTATACCAATCTAAGGCTCCTCTTACAAGGGATAAAAAAAAAGTGTAGAGCATGAGAGGATATATCTCATTGATGAGATAACATGCATTGATGAAAGTTCTCACATGATATTGTGGATCTTCTTTTCCCTTGAACTTTTCAAATTTAAGTATTTTAAATAAGGGAGAATATAGTAGTTCTAGTACTAAATATTAGATGGAGTAATTCTAGAGTTGACTCAGTGTCATCTTTTGGTACCCTGTACCTGTAACTTGTGATTCTAAACTATTGATCTTGTTAGAAAATAGTTGGAATGCATCTAAAATGGCATGGGAAGTTGAATAAGGTGCACCATGATGAGTCAAATGGGATGGCTCAAAAGGGAGATATGATTGAATTGGATGAGGTTGAAGGTAAAGATGTTGGTTGGAATTAGAGGATGGGGCTTGTGGAACATGGGAACCCGAGGGTGGATATTGATGTGGTTGATGACATTGGTCATAGGTATGTGGAGGATCCTATGGTGATTGATGAGTTGTATGCTGATGATGTGTAGGGGGTGGTTGGGATAGATGATGGATATTATGAATGGAGGGGTGTATGGGAGGTCAAATGTTGTGGGTGTTAGCTTGGATGTGATTGGTATGGTTGCAATATGGGCTAATATTGATCAAGAGTGGATGAGCATTGGTTAGGTGGTGGTTGATGGTGATGAAAGGGATGTTAGTATTAATCAGGGGTGGATTGGTATTGGTTAGGTTGTGGTTGATGTTGATGTGGGTTTTGTGATTGTGTCATTGGAAATTGATGAGAATCATGAGGGTAGGAATATATCATGGGTACCATGGATGGATGGGAGGACCATGATGGATATTAGGGTAAGAAGGAGCCCTAGGCAGTGGATGAGATGGAGGATTAAGAATTTGGGGTGGTTTTTGAGGAATATAAATAGTATGTGAAGAGTGGGTATGACATGGACAGTAGCTAGGGGGTGCTTGTTGTGAATATAGATGATAAGAAGAGAAAAGAGGATTGTAAGATTGAGAAGGACAAGTAGAACAAAAAGTAGAAGGATGTGCAACATGTGCATCAGTGATATGAATGGTAGTAGATGAAGGGTAAGTTGTGAAAGGAGCGACATTTAAAGTGATGGATTGTTGAGGTAGATTAGAAAATTGAAAAGAAGAGGAAGGGCTAGATGTATGATGATGCAAAGTGGCATAGAATTGAGCCTAATTATGTTGGTGAAAATTGTACATGATATAGGAGGGTGATGTAGAAATGTGCTATCATTGTGATGAATGAACATGATTGGAAGAATATGGGTGGTTCAGATCAATGACGACTGACATTAGGCCTACCATTTGCTGAGGGGATGTGAGATTAGTTTCCTTAAGTGGGAAGAATTTTGATGGTATTCTAAAAATTTTCACACTCGAGGTGGGGTGAAAACTAATAGAAGATGCGAAAGGTGATGGAGGATGATAGGGCTTATAGGTTTGCACCTAGGAGAGTGGGGTATCAGTGCAGGTAGGAATGTGTAGTGGGGGTAGGGATGATCATAATGAGCTAGGTGGTGGAAGATATTATGAAGAGAAATCTTGGTTAGTAGGAAGTGATTGGGGATGATATATTGGATTGGTATAGAGAAGACAAGAAACTTCAAGATCTATGGGTGTGACATTGGGATTAGTTGGAGAGAGGGGAGTCTCAGGATGAGGTTATTCAGGAGGGATAACATTAGTGGTATGGTGAATTATTACAAAATCATATCTAGTGTGATGTGTCTTAGGTGGGTGAGAGATGTGATGGTGGGCCTCATTGGACAGGCTACCCTGGTGGATTTGTAACACATTCTCTTGATGAGTCGAGTGAGCGATTGAAGGATGGGAAGATTGACCTGGATGGTCCATGGAGAACAGGACTTGGGATTGGGCCTTGGCTTGACTATGGATTGATACCATAGGCTATCATGAATGGAATGGGATGCAAATTGAAGGTTCTTGGTAATGGTGCTCATGGTGGCACCTTTTTTTTTGAAAGAAAAACACACTATCTATACAAATAGAAAGTCAAGAAATCAATTAAAAAAATAATGGTTGTTTTTGTGTTTTTGTTTTGTTTTGATGTTTTGCAATGCTTTGTAATATTTTTACAAATTTTGATGTTTTTGAATTATTTTTTATTTTATTTTTTATTTTGATTTTTGTGTGTTTTATGCTTCCTAAACCTAGGAACTATAAAGGGGTGATGGAATGAGATCTATAAGGGTGTGTTTATGCCTACTCCTCTAAATAGGAATGAGACAAAAATGAATAATGTGGCTTCTTAGGATGGTGGGTCAGCTCTGGGTATCCTAAGGGGGAAAAATAAACTTCCCGAAAGATGTCATGCTGTCTAAATCCTGCTACTTGCCTAGTTGGTCTTTTACTTCACTCTTGATTGGGTTTGGATAAAAGTGATATCTATGAGTCCAATTATTATTAAGCCCTATGAACAAAAGGGTGTCTAACCTCAAAATTACCTCGAGCTAGCCCCAAGGGTAACCAACTTCTTGATGATGAAGTCTAGGAAACTATGCGTGCGTGAAATTGAACTTCACAAATTGGTTTTCCACGAACAATCTTTGTGGAAGATATCATGCAAAGTGTGTTCTTGATTTGCTTTACTTTTTATAAATTTTAAATATTTTTGTTCTCTTTCTATTTTTTTTTGAGTTTTGATTTTTGGATTTATTGTTTGATGCTAAAAATACCTATTTTGCATGCAGATCTAAAGCTAACCCTAAGGAAGCAATGTAAACAATAATATTTCTATTAATGAGCTATGAAAAGAAAACTTGATTTAATGAGCCATGAAAGCAATAACAACTAATTTAATGAGCCTTAAAAAAAATGATAACTAAGCTAATGAGTCTTGAAATCAAATGACAACTAAACTAATGAGCCTTGAAAGCAAATGATAACTAAACTAATAAGCCTTAAGTCTTTGATTTAATCTAATGAAGCATAAAACAACAATGATTGAGACAATGAGCCTTGAGTCTTTGTGTCAAAAATTATAAAGCAACTATGCTAGGCTATTAGGAATCTAAAGAAGAAGAAGACCTTTTATACTGAAGAAGCTTTGTTAAGCAATTAATATAAAGAAGAAAAGCTTATGGGGGTGCTAAAGAAGCCTAAAGAACTATTCTAAAGAGAGGAATACCTATGACAAATTACGAAATGACAAAAAGTAATTTACAATTCAAATAAGCAATGACAAAGAAATGAACTATGACATGAGTCTTTGTGCAAAACCAGGGAATATAAGCTACTATCCTGTGAGCTTGTGCTAAAAAGAAAAGGAACTGAGCCTATTATGCTTTTGAGTATATACTTGTGTGGTTGTGTTTGAGTCTGTGTAGTTTCCCTAGGTGGTTGTTGACCATCCTAGGTGGTTGTGTCTAAGTTTGAGAAAGTGTCTATGTCTGTGTAGCCATCCTAGATGGTTGCCTATGTTTGTGTACCTACCTTGGATGATTGTGTCTGAGTTTGAGTGGGAATATCTTTCAAGATCAATCCCTAATATGAATGAAGTGATTGTGTCTTTTCTACTCCTAAGTGCCTATGACATAAATAGAAAATATATAATTAACAAAGTAAGAAAAACAAGAAAGCAAGTATGAAGAACCCTAAGAAAAACACACAAGACATACTACGCTAGATGCAAGGGCCAAAGCTCAAGAAAAACAAGTTTCAAATGTGTTAAGGAAAAGGGTCCCACTATGATCCCCATTTATGTGACTAAGGAAATGCACCATTACAAGTAAATAAACAAAATGATATTTGATATTGCATTGATAGATTTTGTTTGTTACAAATTAGCCTTTTTTATTATAATGGACCTCCCAAAAGGAGTTTTTTCTTTGCAAATGAGTTCTATGACACCATAAATGATCTTCTTGATCACACAACAAATTGTTTGGATGGCTTTGAAGTCTTGTTGCTTGACCTCCTGAGCCTCTATACGAATCCCTATACCTACACACAAGCCCATAATAAAAGCATCAATAAAATTTGTCGAGCCTTTTGAGATAAGGCCCTAAATCATGAAAAGGAGTACAAAAAACTTACAAAATCTCATAAAAACTTTCATAAAAGTTACAAAATTATGCAAAAGGGTTTCAAAACCTTGTAATATGATTGATTTTACCTTGCTTGGCTGCATGCTGCTAATTTTGAGTCTCTATTTGTCTTTGAGGCTCAACTACCTAGGGTGGTTGGCTCTTTGTAACCACACAAGGTGGTTGGTTCTATGTAACCGCATAGGGTGGTTGGATCTATGTTACAACAAGGATTTCAAGCTTAGATCTGGATCTTTTTGGAGGTGTTTTAGAGCTTCTAGTGTAGATCTGGTGTTGTTTGGTTGTCGAAGATGAGTGTAGCTACAAAAAAAAGATTAACATGCATTCCAAAAAGACTCCATGATTGATGTCTTTGAGATATCCATTTGAGGTACCTACAATCACAAATTCAAAAATTTGGGCAAACAAAATTTGGGTAGAGTTTTGGTAGTGTTTTTGTGTGCTCTCTAAGCAAATGAAATGGGGTCGTATTTGTAATATTTTCCAATGGTGGAGGATAATTATGAGGGGTCAAGAGGATGATAGACAAGTGGCTTAGGTGAGAGAAGAAAGGAATCTTAGGTTTTCCCATTTCACTAGATAAATGTGCAAGATTCTCTATTTGGGCTATGACACCCTATGATAGGCTATGACGTGCCTCACTAATGATCTTGGGTGGAGATATTCCTCACCCACCAAAAATGACATGCTTGATCAATGTGCTTGGGTGGAGGGAATCCCTATCCATATGCATTAATGAGCTTGGAATATGGAGTAAAGAGGTGGATTAATGACAACTGGAGTTAGGTGAATCAATGTTAAAATAGAAGGATGGTATCATGATGACCATGGGTTAAGCATAGGAAGGTGCTTAGGATGATCAACATTAATATTTATAAGGTTACAATGTATTAATTAAAATAATTTCATGATTTATTAGTATTAATATTTAACCATTGTCAATATGAAACTTTTTAGGTGTCTACACTTCTTGTTATAGTTATGGTTGTATTTTAATTTTAAATTTTCTTACACCCTAAATTTTAAATTTTACTTTCATACATATTAATTTCTGCATTTTTTTAAAGTATTTAGAATAGATTAGGTAGATTTAGGCCTAAGTTTCGAGGTTGAGAGGGATACACTCCCCTTTATTCTAATTTGTTGAAACAAAATTGAGGGCACATAAAAAGAAATACCTTTTTGTAATTCAATAATTTTTAATAATTGTTTATCAATATATGCAAAATATCCATTAGATTGATGATTTTGGAGTATATTACATTATTTGGTACATGCTAATATACCCCCATGGTATCTTCATAGTATATATTGTAAATCTTAGATTAGGGTTGAGTCTTAGTTTAGAGTGTGAGTAATATTTAATGTAATTTAATAATGTGTAAGAAATGCACATGTGTTATATAAGTGTGTATGTGCAAGAAATGCACAAGTGTCATGTGAGTAATTGTGCAAGTGTAATGTGAGGTTATGTGTACAAGTATCTTATATGTAAGTGTGCACAAGTGTTCTTAGATTAGAGTATGCTAAGTGAAGAGTCATGTTTGGATGTGCATACAAGATAGAGTCATGTGTATGCGAGTGTCAAGTAGAGAAGCCAAGAGTCATGAGACTTGGCATATGGAAAGGAAGAGTTAAGTCTTCAAAGAGTCATCCTATAATGGCTATATGTTGCTCCATAGAGGATCATTAGAGATATAGAGAAGAAGTTATCAATATAATTATCAAGAGTCAAGTACTACAAAGAGGAGTAATAAAGTTTGCATACATTTGAGCAATAAATATTGTAAGTTGTGTTACATGCTTTGTTCAAGTATGATTCAAGCTATTTACATTCATATTACTGCTTACTAGTGAATGTTATTTGATATATCATAAGCCTTAATTTACATATTATTCTACTTATATTATTATCTTGATCTTACTATTTTTTGGCTATCTAATATTTAGTCCTATGGAATTGATCTTGTGAGTTTTATATTGATATTAAGGCTTTAAAATCCATTAGTGGTATCATAGCTACAACAAGTAGTTCATTGCATAGGTTGAATTTATTTAGTTGCATATAAAATTAATTTTGTCTAGTTTGATAAAATTGATTTAGAGTCTATCTATTTTAAAGGGAGATAGACTTAGACTATATTGTAAGGTCAAAAGTAAGTAGAAATGCCAGAGTCTTTCCACAAAAATAAGAACAACTAGTGAAGACTAGGACTCCTCTATAGCGTTTTTCCACTGTTGTAGAATAACTAGTGAAGACTAGGACTCATATATAGGGTCTTTACATGGTTATAACCAGTGAAGACAAGGACTCAACTATTGGGGTGAATAAAATTTAAGATAGTTGATCATTATAGGAAAATAGCCAACCCTTGAAATTAGAAGAATTTTTAGGGACATAGATAATCCTTGACACTGATTTCTATCAACTCAAAAGGAAGTTGGAGGATTTTGGCACAATCAAGTCATCTTGATTTTGATTGAGGTATCAAGAAAATCTAAGTCACCTTGACACTACTTGGGTTCTTAGGTGTGACCTAAGACATCTACAACAAATATTGATCATTAGAAGAGTGAGAAGCTTCCTACAATACATAGAGAAAAATTTCATCTTCAATTTTAAGAATAAATTAGAAAAGAAGAAATATATATCAAGAATTGGCATGCCTATCTTATAGTCAACTTTCATCAAGCATAGGTTAATTAAAAGTTGTAGAATAAATAAGATTTAGGTTTTGAAGATAGACCTTGACATTGATATAAATGATATATGTCTTGAAGAGAGGCCTTGTTATAAGAAATTTTCAATGAAAAAGTTTTTGAGGTATTGAAGACTCTAGATATTGACAATAGGATTGACATTGGTAGCCATATAGAGTGCACAAAGAAAGAAAAAAGGTTGAATAATACTAGTGCAATCAATATAGAAGCTAAAGATGTTGAAGACCAACAACAAGCTTACAAAGAAGGCTACATAAGCTTTGAATTTAAGCATTCAACTTTTAAAAAATAAAAAGGGCCAAGGTCATACATGTGAAAGAAGCAATCCTTTATAATAATCTAAATCTAGGATAGTCAAAATAAAAATGAACATTAAACTTTAAGCCATGTAGAATAGAAAGGATCCATTCGACTCAAGGCGATGTAGATTAAAGGAGCCAGAGTCATTTGAATCAAAGTATAAACTAGATCAAAGGTGAAGTAATACTAAAGGATTAGTGTGTGATGGATACATGTAATGTTGAACAACAACATTCAGATAGTGCCTGCACAACATCAGTTAGCATTCAAACTATAGCAATGCCTAGACAACAGTTAGCATCCATATTTCAACAATGCACAATCAATTCCCAAACTTCAGCACCAGTATGTTAAGTAGTAGTTAGCACCCTAGTTTTTATAAAATTTGGAAGATCTTGATCACAATAGCTCATGAGAAGCATACAAAGTATTGAAAACTATGGATGAAAAAAGTAATAAAGAAGCACCTTGGGATTCCTTAGATTTTGATGACATGCAACACTATGAGGCAAGAATGTTTTGGACTGAAACACAATAGGGAAGTGAAGCGTCTTGGTATGCATGAAATATCAGTGTGTTAGAAGCTACATAACAAAAGTGGTAGGTGATTGGTGAAATGTGTGGAATCAATTCAAAATCAAGCATTGTAACCCTCGAAGCATATATTGGCACGATAAAATCTAGAACACCATCCTAGCTTGTAACATCTAATTTACACACATAAACTTGAAATGATTCATTTAGGAGACACATGATAGTTTATCCAAGATCATTAAGACTCTTTGCATGCACTAGAATAAGCATTTTAATCATAATTCATAGTAGAACGCAGATGCAAGCACGATGGATATTGATTGAGGTATATTTTAAATTTATAAGGTTTTATAAAGTTTGATTAACTTAGGAGTTATAAGGTGATAGTTAAATTAATTTAGGTGGAGAGATAAGAAGTAATTATAAATTTTTTTTATAAGGTAGAAAGTTATTCATTAAAGTTTTATTAATATTTAATTAGGAGTGAATTTATTTAGTAGATTAAAGTTTTTCTTTTAAAGTTGGAGTTATAAGTTTAAAATCTATTTAATAGTTTTTTTGAAATTTAAATATTATTGAATATTTGCAAATTAATTAATTTGGGATTCAAAAGGAGTTCTACTTCACACATAGAAAAATAAATTTGCAATATTCTTGTTTTTTAGTTTTTGACAATTTGGGATACATAAGGATTTCCACTTCATAGGATTTAATTTAGAAACTTTAAAATTATTTAAGCCTAGGGTGACATAAGTGGATAAGTTATCAAGAGGAACTTTTCAACATAGAAGACATTATCAAAACATAAAAACATATTCTATAGAAGGAAAATAACAAGGTTCATTTAATGAACAATACCATATTCTTCAAAACTCCTGTCAATAATGTAAAATAGTTTCAAATAAGTCCAATCACTTAAATCAAACAAAGGAAGGCCTTTGGTATATAGACTCAGGTGCTAGTCATCATATGACTAGTAATTTGAAATGGTTTGATTATTTAGTTAAATAATTGCAATGGTTTTATTGTTTAGAAGTTAAATAAAATTTCTATTTAAAGATTGTTGATGATAAGAGGTACCAAGTTCATGGAAGTGGTAGTGTAACAAATAATGCACCTTTTTCAAAATTTATATTGGAAGGTGTTATGTATGTTCTAGGATTGACAACAAATCTCATTTTAGTTACTAAATTGGTTGAAAGTAGAAGATCAATTGAGTTCAAATGTATAAATAAGAACAATAAATGTATTATCAAAAATTAAAATATAATAGAGGCTACAATATCAATTAAAGAATGGATATATGCTTTAGATTTAATTTATTTTTTTCAATAACTTATCTTATTTTAGGATAACATTGTTGAATGTTTTGAAATACAAAGAATAGTAAATGAGAATCAAGAAACCTTCTACCACTAAAAGCATTGGGTGAACCTAAAGTTCAGAATGATGAAAATATGCATGGACAATAGAAGATCACATGCATTTCAAGATCACTTATAGATTGAAGATCAAGACGAAGACCATGATTGAAGACTAAAGTCTTCAATAACCAAATAATGTAATATAGGGAGGTGTTGGAGTATATTACATTATTTGGTCCTAATGTACCCTCATGGTACCTTCATGATACATCTTGTAATATTAGATTAGGGTTGAGTCTTAGTTTAGAGTGTGAGTAATATTTTATGTAATGTAATAATGTGTAAGAAATGCACGTGTTATATAAGTGTGTATGTGCAAGAAATGCACAAGTGTCATGTGAGTAAGTGTGCAAGTGTAATGTGAGTTTATGTGTACAAGTATCTTATATGTAAGTGTGCACAAGTGTTCTTAGATTAGAGTATGCTAAGTGAAGAGTCATGTTTGGATGTGCATACAAGATAGAGTCATGTGTATGCAAGTGTCAAGTAGAGAAGCCAAGAGTCATGAGACTTGGCATATGGAAAGGAAGAGTTAAGTCTTCAAAGATTCATCCTATAATGGCTATATGTTGCTCCATAGAGGATCATTAGAGATATAGAGAAGAAGTTATCAATATAATTATCAAGAGTCAAGTACTACAAAGAGGAGTAATAAAGTTTGCATACATTTGAGCAATAAATATTGTAAGTTGTGTTACATGCTTTGTTCAAGTATGATTCAAGCTATTTACATTCATATTACTGCTTACTAGTGAATGTTATTTGATATATCATAAGCCTTAATTTACATATTATTCTACTTATATTATTATCTTGATCTTACTATTTTTTGGCTATCTAATATTTAGTCCTATGGAATTGATCTTGTGAGTTTTATATTGATATTAAGGCTTTAAAATCCATTAGTGGTATCATAGCTACAACAAGTAGTTCATTGCATAGGTTGAATTTATTTAGTTGCATATAAAATTAATTTTGTCTAGTTTGATAAAATTGATTTAGAGTCTATCTATTTTAAAGGGAGATAGACTTAGACTATATTGTAAGGTCAAAAGTAAGTAGAAATGCCAGAGTCTTTCCACAAAAATAAGAACAACTAGTGAAGACTAGGACTCCTCTATAGCGTTTTTCCACTGTTGTAGAATAACTAGTGAAGACTAGGACTCATATATAGGGTCTTTCCATGGTTATAACCAGTGAAGACAAGGACTCAACTATTGGGTCAAATAAAATTTAAGGACAGTTGATCATTATAGGAAAATAGCCAACCCTTGGCATTAGAAGAATTTTTAGGGACATAGATAATCCTTGACACTGATTTCTATCAACTCAAAAGGAACTTGGAGGATTTTGGCACAATCAAGTCATCTTGATTTTGATTGAGGTATCAAGAAAATCTAAGTCACCTTGACACTACTTGGGTTCTTAGGTGTGACCTAAGACATCTACAACAAATATTGATCATTAGAAGAGTGAGAAGCTTCCTACAATACA
This sequence comes from Wollemia nobilis, assembly GCA_028583015.1. Lineage (NCBI taxonomy): Eukaryota > Viridiplantae > Streptophyta > Pinopsida > Araucariales > Araucariaceae > Wollemia > Wollemia nobilis. The sequence continues at coordinate 5,578,462 of JAQPPZ010000103.1, forward strand.
TAGAGAAAAATTTCATCTTCAATTTTAAGAATAAATTAGAAAAGAAGAAATATATATCAAGAATTGGCATACCTATCTTATAGTCAACTTTCATCAAGCATAGGTTAATTAAAAGTTGTAGAATAAATAAGATTTAGGTTTTGAAGATAGACCTTGACATTGATATAAATGATATATGTCTTGAAGAGAGGCCTTGTTATAAGAAATTTTCAATGAAAAAGTTTTTGAGGTATTGAAGACTCTAGATATTGACAATAGGATTGACATTGGTAGCCATATAGAGTGCACAAAGAAAGAAAAAAGGTTGAATAATACTAGTGCAATCAATATAGAAGCTAAAGATGTTGAAGACCAACAACAAGCTTACAAAGAAGGCTACATAAGCTTTGAATTTAAGCATTCAACTTTTAAAAAATAAAAAGGGCCAAGGTCATACATGTGAAAGAAGCAATCCTTTATAATAATCTAAATCTAGGATAGTCAAAATAAAAATGGTGAACATTAAACTTTAAGCCATGTAGAATAGAAAGGATCCATTTGACTCAAGGTGATGTAGATTAAAGGAGCCAGAGTCATTTGAATCAAAGTATAAACTAGATCAAAGGTGAAGTAATACTAAAGGATTAGTGTTTGATGGATACATGTAATGTTGAACAACAACATTCAGATAGTGCCTACACAACATCAATTAGCATTCAAACTATAGCAATGCCTAGACAACAGTTAGCATCCATATTTCAACAATGCACAATCAATTCCCAAACTTCAGCACCAGTATGTTAAGTAGTAGTTAGCACCCTAGTTTTTATAAAATTTGGAAGATCTTGATTACAATAGCTCATGAGAAGCATACAAAGTATTGAAAACTATGGATGAAAAAAGTAATAAAGAAGCACCTTGGGATTCCTTAGATTTTGATGACATGCAACACTATGAGGCAAGAATGTTTTGGACTGAAACACAATAGGGAAGTGAAGCGTCTTGGTATGCATGAAATATCAGTGTGTTAGAAGCTACATAACAAAAGTGGTAGGTGATTGGTGAAATGTGTGGAATCAATTCAAACTCAAGCATTGTAACCCTCGAAGCATAGATTGGCACGATAAAATCTAGAACACCATCCTAGCTTGTAACATCTAATTTACACACATAAACTTGAAATGATTCATTTAGGAGACACATGATAGTTTATCCAAGATCATTAAGACTCTTTGCATGCACTAGAATAAGCATTTTAATCATAATTCATAGTAGAACGCAGATGCAAGCACGATGGATATTGATTGAGGTATATTTTAAATTTATAAGGTTTTATAAAGTCTGATTAACTTAGGAGTTATAAGGTGATAGTTAAATGAATTTAGGTGGATAGATAAGTAGTTATAATTTTTTTTATAAGGTAGAAAGTTATTCATTAAAGTTTTATTAATATTTAATTAGGAGTGAATTTATTTAGTAGATTAAAGTTTTTCTTTTAAAGTTGGAGTTATAAGTTTAAAATCTATTTAATAGTTTTTTTGAAATTTAAATATTATTGAATATTTGCAAATTAATTAATTTGGGATTCAAAAGGAGTTCTACTTCAAACTTAGAAAAATAAATTTGCAATATTCTTATTTTTTAGTTTTTAACAATTTGGGATACATAAGGATTTCCACTTCATAGGATTTAATTTAGAAACTTTAAAATTATTTAAACCTAGGGTGACATAAGTGGATAAGTTATCAAGAGGAGCTTTTCAACATAGAAGACATTATCAAAACATAAAAACATATTCTATAGAAGGGAAATAACAAGGTTCATTTAATGAACAATACCATATTCTTCAAAACTCCTGTCAATAATGTAAAATAGTTTCAAATAAGTCCAATCACTTAAATCAAACAAAAGAAGGCCTTTGGTATATAGACTCAGGTGCTAGTCATCATATGACTAGTAATTTGAAATGGTTTGATTATTTAGAAGTTAAATAATTGCAATGGTTTTATTGTTTAGAAGTTAAATAAAATTTCTATTTAAAGATTGTTGATGATAAGAGGTACCAAGTTCATGGAAGTGGTAGTGTAACACCTAGTGCACCTTTTTCAAAATTTATATTGGAAGGTGTTATGTATGTTCTAGGATTGACAACAAATCTCATTTTAGTTACTAAATTGGTTGAAAGTAGAAGATCAATTGAGTTCAAATGTATAAATGAGAACAATAAATGTATTATCAAAAATTAAAATATAATAGAGGCTACAATATCAATTAAAGAATGGATATATGCTTTAGATTTAATTTATTTTTTTCAATAACTTATCTTATTTTAGGATAACATTGTTGAATGTTTTGAAATACAAAGAATAGTAAAGGAGAATCAAGAAACCTTCTACCACTGAAAGCATTGGGTGAACCTAAAGTTCAGAATGATGAAAATATGCATGGACAATAGAAGATCACATGCATTGCAAGATCACTTATAGATTGAAGATCAAGACGAAGACCATGATTGAAGACTAAAGTCTTCAATAACCAAATAATGTAATATAGGGAGGTGTTGGAGTATATTACATTATTTGGTCCTAATGTACCCTCATGGTACCTTCATGATACATCTTGTAATATTAGATTAGGGTTGAGTCTTAGTTTAGAGTGTGAGTAATATTTTATGTAATGTAATAATGTGTAAGAAATGCGCATGTGTATGTGCAAGAAATGCACAAGTGTCATGTGAGTAAATGTACAAATGTAATGTGAGATTATGTGCAAAAGTATCTTATATGTGAGTGTACACAAGTATCCTTAGATTAGAGTATGCTAAGGTAAGGGTGCACACAAGATAGAGTCATGTGTATGCAAGTGTAAGTAGAGAAGCCAAGAGTCTCGAGACTTGGCATATGAAAAGGAAGAGTTAAATATCCAAAAAGTCATTCTACAATGGTTATATATTGCTCCATAAATAATCATTAGAGATATAGAGAAGAAATTATCAATATCATTATCAAGAGTAAGTACTATAAAGAGGAGTAATAAAGTTTGCATACATTTGAGCAATTAATATTGTAAGTTGTGTTACATGATCTGTTCATTTATGATTCTAGCTAATTATATTCATATTACCGCTTATTAGTGAATGTCATTTGATATATTATAAGCTTTGATTTACATATTAATTTTCTCATGTTATTCTAGTTACATCATTATCTGGATCTTACTATTTTTTGGCTATCTAATATTTGGTCATGTGGAATTTATCTGTGAGTTTTATATTGATATTAAGGCTTAAAAAGTCATTAGATGATAATTAATCATTTATGTTTTAAGTGATTGTTGATATCTTTTCAAGTCTCACATGGATTTTGTTTTCTTCTATATAATAATAATTTTGTGTTTTATCCCTTTATATGTGATGGATTAGGAATATTCACATGCTGAAACCCTTATACAATAATAATTTTTACATTGGTTAAAATTATAGAAGAGGAGATGCAGATCATTCTAGGTTTAATAAATTTTAATTTCAAAAAATCTCTAAAAAACACACATACTATTTGATTTTTTATAAGTTGATATGATTTGATAGTTTTTTTTTGTTTAAAAAAATATATGAAAATAAAAAAAATAATCAATTTTTAAATCAAATATTTAAAGGTCCGAGGTATAGACCAATTGGTTCATCCAAATCCCATAAGGGGGGCGGAGGTCCAAGGTTCAAATCTTAGGCCTAACCAGACTAAACGCTTGTCTCTTTCCTGGTACTTTTAGTGGTGTAAAAGGTTTAAAATGATTGTGGCATGGCGGTTATAGGGACAGACTGCGTGAAGATCTATGTGGTGGCTTTCGGGGTGGACAACGTAGAATACTATGGCAACCATAAAAGCTGGACAACCTACCCAAATTCGTGGCGGCTACTGATTCCACCATGTTAAAAAAAAAACAAATATTTAACAACAAATAAATTTAAATATAACATAAATAATTAAATATTTATTTGATAAAAAAATAAAATAAATTTTATTTTAAGAACACTATATTAAACAATAAAGTATTATTAACTTAGACTACAAGGTTTTAGTAGAATAAGAATTAAAAATATATAGTGTAAAAAAGTCCATATACTCTAAGATCCCTTGTTGTGCAGTCCATGGCAACACTGGAAAATGTCCTTAGTCTCCGCTTGTTTCAAATGGAATCCAAGTGCAGATGTCACCCTGGTTTTCAGATGGTGGATTCAACAGAGGTTGCCAACACATTAAAGAGCTTCACTACAGCCCATCGAGTGTTCAGATGATTTATCTCCCCCGTGCGGATGGATTATTATAGTTTTGATAACAAAAATTATGAATGGGGGAAGACGTTTGAAGATTGTAAAAGACTGTGCATGATTGATTGCAATTGCTTAGACTTTGGCTATATAAGGGGGGCGGGAAGATGCTTACCAAAGAATCTACTAGATTGCAAACTCCTGGGACCGATCCAAACTTGTATATCAAAATATAAATTAACTCTTAACTTTTGTAAGGAATGTCTCGTATGTGCCGATTTTTAGAAACATTAATCCTGATTTCACACCTGCGCCCAACTGCGCTTCGAACTTGGATGACGTCGGACTTCGCTCACGAAGTTGGGCATCCCGACAAAAGTGTTAGAAGTGACGTCACACATGTTTCTTGATAGATGTGATGCCTGACAGATCCTATCATTGCAAATCTAATCATCGCACTTTTTCAAGCATGCTGAGTTAATGCCAGTTCGATAATTGGTCAAAAACCCTAGTTCAGGGTCTGTCAGAACATGTCAGTGGATAAGCCATATCTTTTCTTCTGTGTGGCTATATAAGGCAGTTCGAGTCTTCAGACAAAGCGCAGAGTGAGAGATTTTGGAGGAGCAGTCATTTTGCAGAGCAATTTAGTGAGCAGACAAGCTCATTTGTTTAAACTTCGGGTAGCAGTATCGCGAGTTCAGTTTTTCTAGTTTATCTTGCAGTTTTGTCTGCAGAAGTCTGTATATCCTCACTCGAGGATCTTTTGTAACCTAGTTTCTAAAATAAATAAACTCTATCATTTTTTGGCATTTCATAGGGTTTCAACTTATTTTTCTATGCTTAAAATTGGTACTATTTTAACACATCCAAAGTTCAAAACTTGTTGGCTGCTAACCCTCGTTGATAGTTCTCGAGAAAATTCATCATTCATCTTCTGAAGAGAGTAATTTCGTAAATTTTTCCAATTCTTCGACATCACAAGGAATTCTACTATTGCATTTGGATTATGCAGATTTGGAGCACTTAAAGAAATTTATCTAAGTGCTGAAGACTTCACTTTGCTCGACTTCAAAAATCTCTCTCCACATAGCCCAACTTTGGAACCTCTTCTTTGCGATCCTGGTGGGCCTTATTTTTGTATTATTTTTTTTAAGTTGGAACTCCTTTTTGTATTATTATTTTTAAGTGTGTGCTTGCCACCTGACTACGTAGCACAGTTCAACGGTAAAGGCTACAAGTTGCACAGTCCAACGGGGCAAAAATTTGTTAGCCAAAAAGTTGATTAAGTCTTTTCATCCATCTGCACAAGGTTTGAGTGTGCAGCCCGATTGTGCACTATTTTCATGTGCACCCAAGCATTGACCATGCACTTGGGCATTGACCCAGCCCAATCCGCCTGACGTCACGAATTTTCCTCATGATGCTTGAATTTGGGAGCACAACCTGACTTCGAGAGTTTACTTCCTGTCACCTGACTTTGGGGGCCTTTGTTCTGTGCTCCCCAACAGTGGCCTGTAAACTCAAAAAATTCAAACTTCAAAGTGGTATCAGAGCTTTAGTCCCTTAATGCGAAGATCAAAGCAGAATGGCTTTCAGTAGTAACCATTCACTGCAGTTGCAAATCCTGCGCTTCAATGGGAAGAATTACGATTACTGGAGCATTTAGATGAAGATCCTATTTGGATCTTAGGAGTTGTGGGACCTGGTTGAGAATGGCTACCCTGAACCAACGGATGTAGCAGCATTAGCCGCCATCTCCCAAGCAGATAGGGACCTATTGAAGGAGAACATGAAGAAGTACTAGAAGGCCCTCTTCTACATCATGCAAGTGGTTGAATAGACTATCTTCTTGCGGATCGCATCAGCCATAAAAGTGAAGTAGGCTTGGGAGATTCTGGCCAGCTCATACCAGGGCACCAACAAAGTGAAGTTGGTTAAGTTGTAGATGCTCAGACGAGAGTTTGAGAACCTACAGATGAGTGAGTTTGATTCCATGAGTAACTTATTCACTCGAACGATGGCCATTATCAACCAGATGCGGTTGAACGAAGAAATCGTGCAAAGCCAGAGAATCATGGAGAAGATTCTTAGAAGCTCACCTACAAAATTTGACTTGGTTGTGATAGCAATCAAAGAGTCAAGGGATCTGACAACCCTCTTGATAGATGAGCTCATGGGTTCATTGTAGACGCATGAGCAAATGCTGAGTCGTTCATCTTAGTCCTCTCTAGAGCAGGCATTCAAGGCTCAGGTCTCATTTTGAGACAACGACAGACAAGACTCCCACCAAGGCACCTTTAGTTCTCAAGGAGGAAGAGGTAGAGGCATGCGTGGGAAAGGCAACAAGTCAAGAGGAAGGTCAAACCTTAGCGAGGGAGAGACCAACCATAAGTTCCATCAACAACGTGGAAGAGGTAGTGCAAGAAACCAACAAGCTAGATCTAGTCAAAAAAAGGACATGTTAAAGGTCCAGTGTTATTGTTGCAAGAAGTTTGGTCATTACATCTCATAGTGCAAAAAATGGATGGCCAAGGAGAACCAGCAGTAGGCCCATTACATGAATGAAGACAGAAATACGACGGGAGGAAGAGTGCTGCTGACTTGTAATATCAAGGAGGAGTTCCAGAAGAACGTATGGTATCTAGACAGTGGGTGCAGCAACCACATGACAAGGAATAAGGAGATGTTATCATAACTAGATGAAACAGTCCAGTCTGAGGTCAATATAGGGAACAACAACAAGGTTTCTGTGATGGGGAAAGGAAAGATTCTCATATGCACTAGGCACGACAAATGAAAGTAGATCTGTGATGTCTACTATGTACCTAGTCTGAAGCATAACTTGTTGAGCATTGGACAACTCGTGCAGAAGGGGTATACATTCTAGTTCAAATATGGAGTATGCACCATCAAAGACAAGTCATATGGGCAGATTGCTACGGTATCCATGACGAAGAACAAAATGTTTCTGCTATAGATTCAGAATGAATCGTTGATGTCTCTGAGTGTAGTTGTGAAGGATGCTACCTGGCTGTGGAATCTCAGGTTTGGTCACTTGAGTTTCAATGGCCTGAATCTGTTGCACAAGAAGTAGATAGTGAAGGGTTTACCCCTCATAGAGCAGCAAAATCAGATTTGTGAGGGCTGCTTAGTCGGCAAACAGCATAGGGATTCATTCTCTTTCGGATAGTCTTAGAGAGCATCACAACCATTGGAGATGGTGCACTCAAACATCTGCGGTCCGATGCAAACCGACACATTTGCTAATAATAAATACTTCTTGACTTTCATTGACAACTTCAACCAAAAGACCTAGATCTATTCCATTAAGCTAAAGTTAGAAGTATTTACTAGATTTAATGAGTTCAAGGCTTTGGTGGAGAATCAGAGCGATTACAAGGTCAAAAATCTTAATACAGAAGGTAGAGGTGATTACTATCTAACGAATTCCATAATTTCTACAAGCAACATGGAATTCAGAGGTAGATACATGCCACATCAGAATGACATAGCTGAGAGGAAGAACCGAACCATCATGGAGATGGCACGAAGCATGATGAAGGTGAAGGGATTGTTGCATGAATTCTAGGCAGAGGCTGTAACTTGTGCAGTCTACTTGCTAAATAGATGTCCCACCAAAAGCATGAAGGACAAAATCCCTCAGGAGGTCTAGAGCGGTGTGAAGCTAAGTGTGGTTAACTTAAGTTTATTTGGATGTATTGCTTATGCACATGTTCTAGAAGAGAAGTGGTAGAAATTGGATGATAGAGCAAAGAAGTTCATCTTCATAGGGTATAGTGAACAGGCAAAGGCGTACAGGTCGTACAACCCTATGATAAAAAATCTCATCATTAGCCGTGATGTTAAGTTCCTGGAAGATGAATCCTGGAATTGGAAATCGAAGACTGGCCAGTCAGAGCCAATAGTAGTAGAGTCTGTTGACTTGGAGGAGGGTAGTGTGCAACCACTTGCAACCTCTAGCAGTAGCAGCACAACCACACCATCTTGATCACCTCCACTTGTAAGAAGAATCTAGAACTTGGTGATGCAAATGAAGACAAGGAGCTTGCAATATATTTACGAGGTAGCCCAAACTCATCAAGATGAGGAATATTATGACTTCTCATTCTTACTGAGGTTGATCCAATGGAGTTTGAAGATGTAAGTCAAAATAAGAAGTGGGTGTAGGTGATGGACGAGGATATTGAAGCCATTGAGAAGAATGACACATGGCAACTATTAGATCTTCCAGTAGGAAAGAAGACCATTGGGGTCAAGTGGGTGTATAAGACGAAATTCAACATCCAAGGAGAAGTTGACAGGCATAAGGCCAGACTAGTGGTAAAAGGCTACAAGCAGAAGTCAAGCATTGATTACCATGAGGTATATGCGCTTGTAGCCTGAATTGACACAATCAGGATGATCCTGGCATTGGTAGCCTAGCAAGGTTGGAAGGTGTACCAGATGGATGTCAAGTTAGCCTTCCTCTATGGGGTTCTAGAGGAAGAGGTCTACATAGAACAACCACCGGGTTACAAGATTGAAGGCCAGGAGGGCAAATTCTTGAAGCTAAAAAAAGTACTGTACGATTTGAATCAGATGCCCCGGGATTGGTACAACCAGATTGACAGTTATGTTTAGGATAATGGGTTTGTCAAATGCCCATATGATCATACCTTGTACATGAAGACGAATGAAGCATGTGAGCTCATAATCATCTATTTGTATGTGGATAATTTTATTTACATTGGCAACAACACAACACTATTTGACCAGTTCAAAACAACCATGAATAAGGAGTTCGAGATGACGGACTTAGGGCTGATGAAGTATTTTCTCGGTATTGAAGTTGACCAATCGGAAAATGTCATCTTCATTTCTTAGGGCACGTATGCGAAGGATGTACTGAAGTGGTTCAAGATGAAGGACAAAAAACCTACCATCACACCTATTGCCACAAGTTTAAAGTTGACCAAGTTGGACTCTGAGAGAAGCATCGATCCAACTTTGTTCAAAAGGCTAGTTGGCAGTTCGATGTATTTGATTGCAACTCGACCAAATTTGATGTTCAGAGTTAGCTTGATCAACCAATTCATGGAGACTCCGAAGGACACACACTAGTAAGTAGAAAAGAGAATTGTACATTATGTCAATGGGACACAAAACCATGGCCTATTTTATGCCAGACATGATCAGTTTGAACTGGTGGGCTTCATAGACAATGACTGGGCTGGAAGCACTGATGATCAGAAGAGCACCTTCAGGTATGCTTTCCATCTTGGTTTAGGGGCAGTCTCATGGGCGTCTAAGAAGCAACCCATCATTGCGTTGTCCATAACCGAAGCAAAATATGTCGCCACCATGTCAATCGCATGCTAGGTAGTTTGGCTATGAAGAGTTCTGGGAGAATTGAACTATCCTCCAAGAAGGCATGATACTAGTCTTTTACGACAATAATTTTGCCATTGCATTATCAAAGTATCCAGTGTTCCATGGTCGAATGAAGCACATCGATATTCATTATCATTTCATCAGAGAGTTGGTGAAGTTCAAAGAAATTCAGCTGCATTTTTACAAATCTGAGCAGTTGGCAAACATTTTCACGAAGCCTTTGAAGGAGGAGGACTTCAGCAGATTGCGACAACAACTTGGAGTCAAAGACCTCATGAAATCAGGCTTAAAGGAGGGTTTTAGAAATACTAATCCTGATTTCAAGCCCCCGACCAACTACGCTCTAAAATTTGGCGATGTCGAACTTCGCTCACGAAGTTGGGCATCCCGACAAAAATATTAGAAGTGATGTCGCACGTGTTTCCTGATAGATATGACGCCTGACATATCCTATCGCCACAAATCTAATCATCGCACTTTTTAAAGAATGATAAGTTAATTACAGTTCGACGATTGGTCAGAAACCCTAGTTCAGGGTCTGTCATAACCTGTCAGTGGATAAGCCATATCTTTTCTTTTGCATAGCTATATAAGGCAGTTCAAGTATTTAGACAAAGTACAGAGTGAGAGATTTTGGAGGACAGTCATTTTGCAGAGCAGTTGAGTGAGCAAATAGGCTCATCTATTTAAACTCTGGGTAGCAGTCTCGCGAGTTCAGTATTTCTAGTTTATCCTGCAGTTTCATTTGCAGAAGTCTGTATATCCTCATTTGAGGATCTTTTGTAACCTAGTTTTTGAATTAAATAAACTCTGTCATTTTTTGGCATTTCATAGGGTTTCAACTTATTTTTCTATGCTTCACTATTACTTGCTCCTCTGCATCTTAGCTTAAACTTGGTACTATTTTAACACAGCCATAGTTCAAAACTTGTTGGTTGCTAACCCTCGTTGACAGTTCTCGAGAAAATTCATCATTCATCTTCTGAAGAGAGTGATTTCGTAAAGTTTTCCAAGTCTCCGACATCACAAGGAATTCCGCTGGCGCGTTTGGATTATGCAGATTTGGAGCACTTAGAGAAATTTCTCTAAGTGTTGAAGACTTCACGCCGCCCGACTTTGAAAATATCTCTCGCACAGCCCAACTTTGAAACCTCTTCTCTGTGCTCCCGACAGGCCTCCTTTTTACATTATTTTTTTGAAGTGTGTGTCTGCCGTCTGGTTGTGCAGCGTAGTTCATCGGCGTAGGCTACAAGGTACGTAGTCCGACGGTGAAAAAATTAGTTAGCCAAAAAGTTGGCTAAGTATTTCCACCCATATGTGCAAGGTTTGAGTGCACAACCTGACTGCACACTATTTTCATGCGCACCTGGGCATTGACCATGCACTTGGGTTTTGACCCAGCCCAATCCGCCCAACGTCACAAATTTTCCCCGCGACGCCCGACTTTAGGAGCGCAACCTGACTTCAGGAGTTTACTCCCCATCTCCCAACTTTGGGGGCCTTTATTTTGCGCTCCTCGACGATGACCTGTAAACTAAAAAAAAATCAAACATCTTCGATCGTATCGCCAACAGAATCATTGAAATGTCCAGTCGATATCCAGGTCAATTCTTTAGCACCTCCAGTCGATTCTAACAAGGGGAAAATAAGTCATTTAATTCTTCCCATGGGAGTACTCGTTGCTGCAATAGGTTTTACGGATATTGTTTGCATAGCGTTGGGATGTTGGTACATGTACAGAAGTAACGGTGATGCCATCTATAATCGCCAAAGTTACTTTGCTTTTCCTATGGGATTTAAGAGATTTAGCTTTTCATATCTCAAGGGAGCGACCAAAAATTTCAATGACATGGTTGAAAAAGGAGATTTCGAGACCGTGTACAATGACTTTATTTTTCCAATGCTAAGAGGGTGGGCAATGTAAGAGTAGGAACAAATTTAGAATCAAGTCAAGGGTAATAAGGGTGCTAAAATATTAAGGAGGGGAAGATTTTCATTGCACATGAGAGACAAAGGACCAATAATAGGTATGAAACAAGAAAAATATAAATAGAATATTGAGAAATATTTAGTTGTTACCGCCAAACAAGTATTCAAGATGAAAAGAAAAAGAATGCCAATAAGGGAAAGGATAAAAAAAAAAAAGGCTTAAGAGATGATAAATATTATAAGAAAAATAACAAAGAAAATAATAAGTTAAAAAAATTTGAATACTACCTAAAAATCCTTCCCTTACCAATGAAGGATGTGTAATGGTAACCAATAGGAAGTTCACTTTGTACGGTGAAAGTATTTCCATTGAATTAAGGGATGAAGAATATGGGAAAAAAATAAGCATAGTAGAAGCCTTAGGATTACTTGGACAAGGTTTTTTTTTCAAGAAACCTTTAAAGAGCAAGAAAGGAGCTATGTCAAGAATGGACAACTAAAACCAACTTAGCTAGTTTTAGTGAAGCAACAAAATCTAATGGTAAAATATCCTCTAGACATCTAGGTCAATGCAATAGATACTATGAATCCTCATAATCCAAAGATCTTGAAGTCACCCCCATTCTATGTAACTTTAAAAATTAAGAATTACCTCTAAATGGATGGCATTAAGGTGAATGTTGTAGGGGTTTTGAAGGATTTAATCATGATTGTGGCAAAGCATCCTAAATTGATAATTTTCTAGAAATTTTAAATGTTGCTTTTAACATATTGGACATGAAAATTACATGGAGATTGATACTTCATGATGGATTATACCCATATGAAGGTATCTCAAGATGGAAAGATGATCAAAATAGAAAATGAATCACCATGTAATTACTTGATGCATAATGTTGATGAAACCATTATGATAAATTAAAATGAGTTGCTTGAATTCGTAGATGGAAAAGTCATGAAGGATGACCAAATGTCTAAAATTGACATGATCATTGGTGTGCCTTGTTGATGAATAGTACATTATTTGGTACATGCTAATGTACCCCCATGGTACCTTCATGGTATAATTGTAAATATGTAATATATTAGGGTTGAGTCTATAGTCTAGAGTGTGATTTATATTTTCCCTTTCATGTAAGTGTCAAGCAAGAAATACAAAAGTGTCATGTAAGAGTGCAATATGTAGGAAATGGACAAGTGTCATGTAAGAGTGCAATATGCAGGAAATGCATAAGTGTCATGTAAGTTAAAGTCCAGGTGTATATTGAGAGAATATGCACAAGTGTCATAAATGTAAGAGTGCAAATATGTAATGTGATGATGTGCACAAGTGTCTTAGATTAGGAGTGCATGTAGAAGTGTAAGAGTCATGTAGATGTGTGCAAGTGTCTTAGAGTCAAGAGTCCATGAAGAGTCATGTATGCAAGTGGCAAGATGATAAGCCAAGAGTCATGAGACTTGTCATATGGAGAGAAATAGTCAAGTATGTGAAGAGTCACATTACTATGGCTATATTATGGAGAAAATACTCCATTGAATGTAATCCAAAAGGAAACACAAAAATAAGATTACAAAGTTGTAATAAGAAGGAAAGGAATAAATGTTGTATACATTTTGAGCAATTAATATTGTAATTTTTCTCCATGCATAGTTCATGAATGACATAGGCCATTTACATTCATATTTTAATATATAAATGAATGTTATTTTATTTATTATATAGGCCTTGATATACATATTAATTTTCTCATATATTCTACTCATATTATATAGATATTTTGACCTTTAATATTGTGGCTATTTTATATTGGGACTTGTGATATTTTGTGGTAGTAAGGCTTAAAAACCAACATGCCCCAGGATAATTAGGACTCAAAAGTGAACTTTGAGCAAATTTATTTTGATAATTATATGATATTTGAATAATCCAATAGCATCATTCCCTTAACTAGCCAACATGCACAAAGACCTTATGGGACATGGACCATGTATTTCAATGGTGCTAGAACCATAAATGAGTTTGGCATTAGTATTCAATTCATAGACTAGCAAAGCACTTAGATGATTTTTTAATTACACCAGTAATTTGGCCAAGTATGAAGCAATATGTACTAGCTTGAGGAAGGCTAAAATGATGGGGATAAAAAACATTAAGATATTTGGACAACTCGAGCTAGTAATAAATCAAGTCAATTCACAATGTACAACCAAGAACAAAGACCTAAAATCATAAAAGCATAGGGTTTAGAGTCAATAGCTAGAGATTTCCAATACCTATGAAATCAAAGTGATCCCTCAAGAGCTTAATATCAAAGTAGATAAATTATGTTCCATGGTAGCAAAGGTTCAGTCTTGCTTTAGATATATGATATAAACCAAAAGAATTGGAGGTAGCTTTTAGGGAAACTACCCCAATAATTCATATCATTGGCAAGTATTTAGTAATGATGATCAAATTATCAAATTACTCATAAGATAATCAACATGCCAAAAACAAAAAAGAATATGAGGATGATATAAAAGATGAAACAATCCACTTAAAGAGAATCAACTTCCAAAAGAACTAATTAGATTGGAAAGCTTGTTTAAACTTGATGACAATGTCAATAAGTACAAAATTAAGGTGAAAATATCTTCTTACCACTTTATCAAGATTGTTGAAGAGGAGAATTTGCTATTAGTCAAATAATGCAAAGCATCTTGCACTTTCATGGGAAGAATAAGAAAAGCAATAATACATGTAAACCCCATCATCATTACTGAATCCTTTCAATAGTGGGGTCTAGATTTTATTGGTAAAATAAATCCTTTATCTAGTAAGGGGTATGGATGGATCCTAACTACAATGGATTATTTTACCATGTGGGTTGAAGTTGTACTGATCAAATAATAAAATCAAGACAATTTTACAACTTTTAAAAGTAATCATTACCAAATTTAGTGCTCCTTCAATAATAATCATTGACAATGCCATAACCTTTATAGGATTTAAGGTAATGAAATTTGACCTAGAATACAAATTTGTGTTGAAAATGACTTCTAACTATTACCCTTAAGGAAATAGTCTAGTTAAATCCACTAACAACTATATCATGAGGATTCTAAAAATAATAATAACCAAATCATAAAGGGATTAGCATACAAAGCTAAAAAATGTGTTATGGAAGATAAGGTGATACCTAAAGCTTCTACAAGATCATCACCTTATAAGTTGATCTTTAGAAATGAAGCAGTACTATGTGTGAACCTAGAAGTCCCTTCTCTCTAAATATCCTAGTAATTGGAGCTTGAAGACATTGATATTGAACTACTACAAGCCCAATTAAATGTCCTATTAGCTCTAGAAGAAGAAAAGGAGAAGGTGTTTAAAAGGCTAGTGCAACATAAAATGGAAGAAAAAAAATGGTTAGACAAAAAGGCCATCAAAATGGATTAAAAAGAAGATGACTTGGTGTTCAAGTAGGATGAATAAAGGGCTAATCTAGGAAGACACAACACAATCAATTCCCTTTGGAGTGGGCCATACGAGATCCTTCGAGTCATAAGGCCAAATATTTATAGGCTCATGATAATGGATGGGAGACCACTATCAATTTCAATTAATGAGCATAACCTAAAGTCCATATAAAAAGAAACTCAAAATGAAAATAAAGCATAAATATGTACATAGTATTTTCATGTTTTTTCCAACTATTATTCTTGTTCCTACTTTTTTTTTTTGCTTGATAAGGAGTTTTGGTTTTGTTTTCCCTTTCTCAAAAAAGGAAATCAATTAAAAAAGGAAAAATATAAAAAATAAAAAAGAAAAAAATAATATTTTTTCAAGTTTGAGTGAAAACCTTGAAAAAGGTACTTGGATTACCCCTTTTCTTCTTTCTCTTTCTTCACATTGCTCAAAAAATTTGCTTGAAAATTTGTGGAATTTCTAATAAAATAAAAAAGGAGTGAAATGCTCCAACATTGGAGTGAATCACTCTGATCCTCGAGTGAATTACTCCATAAGGTACACATCAACAAAAATAAAAGTGGGTAAACAAATTGGTCTAATTTTAGGCCAACCACCAGCCCAAGTCATTAATGGCATGTATGTGTAGGTCAAAGTGAGGGGTTAAAAATCTTAAGTTATGTTCACATTTATTTGCACTGCACATACTTTTTCATTATTGAGCTTTGACTGAGTTGTGTGACTATTGTGTTCTTTGTAGTTAAATTACCCACGTATATTTCCAAGCAACATGTACAATCATACCCTCTTTTCAAATGACCCCTATTCTCACAATGACCTATGTAAAACCTTAATTCAAGGATCCCTATCTATGAAATAAATTGGTCCCATATTTGCCTGCTTTCAAATTGTTTACACTTGTTTTACTATTCTTGAGTGCATTGGACTTGCCAAGCAAAGGGTTAGAATTTTGCTAAAGAGTGGCCCTGGTAGCTATCTGCTAAATCAAGCAAATCACGCCTCCATTAAACATAGAAAAACAAAGTTCTAAAGAAGCAATTTTATCCTTCGAGGCCTAGCAAACTACTCAAATAGAAAAAAAAATTTAGAAAAAAATTCATTATTGAATGATTTGCCTCATATAAAATATGACTAATTTGCATTAAGGAAATTTTATCCATTTCTCATCCAACTAGAAATTCACTAGCCAATCCAAGCAATTCACTTTTAAAAGAACCAAGCAATTTTATCACACCCTAAATTTCATAAACTTTCTTTCAAGTAGTGATTCACTTAATAGTCCTATTAATCATTAATCATTAATCAAAACTTTACTAAGAGAATCACTTCACCCATCAAATTAATCATTGTCCATCCCTTAATAGTCTTGTTTTATTTTTCCCAAAAGATATCTTGGTCTCTTAAATTCACCATGGACACCACTTTGATCTCTAGGTCAACTTAGTGTCCTTATTTACCACCATTATCACTTTTATTTCCACTCTAGTACAACACATTTAGATTAGAGTTTTTGCCTCTAGGGAAAGCTCATCCAAATGAAAAGGAAAGAAGATGTCAAAAAATAAGAAACTTCCTCCATCCAATAGATACACAAAGATGTTTGATGAACCATTTAGAAGGTGTAGTGGAGATTCAAACACTCCCTAGTTGATATTAGGAACTAGGCACTAAGGAGATTCAATTTGAGACCCAAAATTGATTCTTGGAGCATCAAATAAGTTTGTATGTCTATTTTAGTAATGAACCTAGTACCCTAGGTTTAGAATTGTCCATAATTAGTAGAGGCTTGTGTTGAAAGACATGATTATGAGGGTAAAAGCATAAAATCTCCTTAGTGGGAAGAGAACTCATTCTACATCTGGAATAATGTTATAAAAAATATTTGGAATATGATGAATCACCCTATAATATGGGTTATATGGAACACAAAAGTCTAACTAATTGATATGATCATCATCACTATGTGGACTTCTTGGTATTACACCTAAAAAATCTAAACAAGGCACTAGATTTCAACATCCCATTGGAAATAAAACTCTTTAAATATGATGTTCAATTGGTGATTTTTAGGATAGTCACAATGATGGGATAGAATAATTATGCCAAGGTCTATGAATAGAACATTGCCCTCCTTCATGTAGTGGAAAATCACCAAGCCATTTCCAAATGATTGTATAAAATACATCTTAAATCAAATGAACAAGTAGCTAAAGGATTTAAGGATGATAAAATATTCACATACACATCATACTTGGTTTGGTTAATTCTATATCAAAAGGAGTGGTTCCCCTCCTTGCAATTTAATCATATAGGACATGACAATAAATCACTCCCTATTGTGCATTCCATGGATGCACCTTGTTGAGAAGTGAGGAAGACTGCACATCACTTTTATGATATAAAATACCACTTCATAATGGTCCCAAGATTATCAAAAGAGGCCTGAAGTATACTCAAGCCAAGTATTTATACTTGGACAAGCACATGTTATTCATCCACTCATTGAATTTTCAACCATGTCATTTGGGCTACCCACATTCATGTCTAATTACCTTTTAAATTTGGAGTATGCGTAACAACTTGATTGACCTAAAGTATTTTTGATACCAAAAGAAAACAATCTTCTACTCTTTGAAGTAGTATATAATGCAAATCACTCTCAAGCTATGGGAATTCCATCCGATCATTGAATAAAAATGAAGAAACATGTATCTTGAGTAACTAAAGGATGTGTGGTATTATGAGCCAAATGGATATTTCTAAAGACAACTAGAAAGTAAAGGTTTCATAATTTCTATGCACATGAAAGAAGATACAAGATTGAGAAGGAAGTAAATTAATTTGAAGAACTAACTCTAGCTATGATGGGGAGGAGCTAGGTAAGAATAAAATCTAGTAATGATATGCCCATCCACAAGATTGGTTAATATTATTTGTTGATTCCAAATTCAAAGAAGACTTTAATATAGACTAAGATAAATAATCATGCATTTAAAACCTTGGAAAACCTAGGCTATTTGTGAAGGAAGATCTTAGCCTAGCAGAAGATGAGATATGAAATAAGAACAACTATAAGGGTAATGTAATAGGGTTATTTTGATGAATAGTTCTTGGCTATATGTGACCAAAAATATAACAAGTTGGCTTAGAGGTTAAGAATCACAAAAGAGTCCTTGGAAGGAATCCCCATAGAAAGGAGATCTCTTACTATTATGTTGGAAATAGCCATCTTCACACCACCAAATTTAGAAATGGTTAGTACTTTGATACAAGAGACAACTAGGAAGATATTAGAAAAGTAAGAGGACTCTCATAGTCATATTTTGGAAAGATGCCAGTCTAGGGGGTGCAATAAGTATAGGCTAAAGCTGCAAAATAAAATCCGTCCACTAGAGAAGATCAAGAAGGAGTTACCCCTATTTAAGGAAGGGGAAAATCTTCAAGAAAAACCTCTTCTCAATTTGTGACAACATATGCATAGTTTAAAGTGTTGAACCCCTTTACCAAGAGTATGATTAATGATCAACTAAGAGTACCCAACAAAGCAACAAAGAAAAAAAAGTCTAAGGACTTAGCGACCATTAGAATCTCTACAAAGTTGGCTAAAGAGAAAGAAATAATATCAAGGCCCATATTGGAGGTTCCTATTGGTCCATAAATGATTAACTCTCTTTATCTTTCTATTCCCCCTCTTTTCCTTTATTTTGTTCCCATTTATTTTTTCCACCTATTTCTTCTATTCTTGCTCCTTCAATCTTCCTTTTTTCTTTTTTTGAACATCCTTCTACCATAATAAGTGCAATTTTTGGTTATCATAGAGGTATAACACCTCTCATAATGAGTAATTATCTTCACTACCTATCACATCATTCCAATTTTCCACTATTAATATCATCACCATATACCTAATCGTCTCATACATCAAGATCTGATCTCCATCACAATTAGTTTCACTACCAGCCAAAACCTTGGTATAGAGGGAAACTAAAAAATATCACTTTACCATTCATCTTGATCTCCACATAATTTTCCCCACCCACTACGTATGTTTTTCCTCCACAACACCCTAGCACATTTGTTTAACAATTCTTGCTAGAGACGATAATATTTCCAATGTCAACCTATTCAATAGAGTCCATGAAGACCACCCTAGATCCACAACCAACTATATGACCTAGTTAGTCCTCTGTTTGGTAGGTAATTGGTGCAATAGAAAACACTAATATTTAGAAGATGTTTGCCTTACTCCAAGTAGAGGAGAGAAACATAAGAAAGGAGTACATGCACCTAAAGCACCAATAATTAAAGGAACTAGTGATCATGAGGTTGCAACTGGTTGTATGTGGAAACAAGATCATGATCGTTGAGGTCATTATGAATGATTAATCTAGGATGCACACCTCTCATTGATTTCACTACCAAAATTTTAGAGCTGGATTTATCATGAACATATGATCCAACTCATAAACTAGCTATTCATTGGATCAACCATACAATATGGTCAACTAGTAGTGGAAAATGAAGTGAAAAAGAAGAGAGATAAATGTAATGCATCAAAAACCTCCTAAATTAAAATAAAGAAACTTTAACTCCAACAAAAAATCAAACCCCTTAGGAAGGAAATTATCAAAGAAGACCAGTTGCGATGACACGTTAACCAATTAAAAAAGTAGTTTATCAAAAGTGACAAACATAAGAAGCAACTAGAGGATAACTTAAAGCAACATGTCCAAGGCTAGAAAAAGATGAGGTAACAATCAAAATAGAAAAATAAAAGCTAGTACAATAGATAAAATAAATGTAAGCTTCCCAATAAGGGAGAGATCGGGAAATGTTCAAGCTCTAGGAAGAAATTATGAGATTGAAGGAAGTAGTGGTAAACCTAGGGCACACCTTGGAAGTGAATGAAGTAAAGTCCTTATGTGACAACATCAAAACTAAGGTAATAAGTTCCAAATAATATTTTGAGTTTATAGATCAAAGAAATCCTCAACTAGATGACGAGGATCATTCAATATACAAGATGGATTGGCTACAAAGGAAAGATATCATAAGGTGCTCAATCAGTTGGTCACCTTATCAAAATTACAAGCATAACAAATAAGGATAGACAAGAAGGACATGTTGAGAATGCTCAAAGAGTCCTACAAAATTGCAAAAACATTATGAGTTGGAAATCCCAATTCAGGAAACGATGAAGGAAATATAGGGTTGATGGATGCTAGTTTGCTTAACATATTTGATGATCAAAAAGGACTCCTCGATGATGATGTTATGCATACAATGTTCAAAGAGGAGAAAGCCAAGGTTGAAGTTGAAGCATCACCAAAATGAATTGGGCAATTAAAGGCTTTGTTAAACAAGTTTTACAAAATGGTGGAACAATAGGATAGGTTCTCTAAAAACCCATATGAGTATTTGATAGGAGATGTAGAAGACCTTATATACCTAAGGTTGGCAAAAGATTAGGAATGATAAAAGTTGCTAAAAAAACTACCATGAAGAGGACAATGAGAACCAACAATTTTGTAATTTTGCTACAAAGTGATCCTAATTTTG
Source organism: Wollemia nobilis (assembly GCA_028583015.1). Classification (NCBI taxonomy): domain Eukaryota; kingdom Viridiplantae; phylum Streptophyta; class Pinopsida; order Araucariales; family Araucariaceae; genus Wollemia; species Wollemia nobilis. The sequence continues at coordinate 5,599,053 of JAQPPZ010000103.1, forward strand.
TAAGTTTCATGCCTAAGGATAAAGGTAGGATCTACGATCTCTTACAAATTAAGCGTAATACCCATGAAGTCACTAGAAACATAGTAACCTAGTTACAACCTTGGGATTCCCCCACATATTGAAAAGTTTAAAAACCTTTGATTTAATCAATTGGGGCCTCTAGAAACTCAAATTTTTGTAGAATTTTTATTAGAACTATGATTTTCAATTAAGGAGCAAAGCGCTTAGTAGCATGGAGTAATTATTTCATGAAGAACAAAACACTAGTAGAATGGAGTGAAGTGCCCCCATATACGAGTTATTTGCTCTCCTTACCCAAGCGAATTATACATTGACAAGTAAAAGTAAAAAAGAAAATGCATGATCCTTGAGTAAAATCTTTAGAAAGTGATAATTTGGCATGTTGTGGCACCATTAAGCATTTGAGAATGATTTTAACCTATTGAGAGAAGTATTTTGAGACATAACATTTGGAGGTGCATTATTTTGCTAAAAATACCCACAAATTATTACTTTTATTAGGAATCACCTAGGGTAACTTATAGGTAAATTATTTTTATCAATATGAGACATGGGATCTATTGTAATCATATTTTGGCCTTGAGGAAATCAAAGTTGCATTTTGTGAGCCCCATATTGTAACTACTCTTTCCTCTTAGATTAATGAGAAGTTGATGAGATATTTTGCTTTTCATGAGTGGCATTGTCCTCCTAGATTGCGTGACAATTGTGGCATTGCCTTTTTGTCCTCTTGTTATTCTTTGGTAATTCTATTTCATACACGTGGAACCCATTGTTGTTATTCAATTTTCTCATGCGTTGATTGATCATACTCTCTTTGTTATAGTTATGGTTGTATTTTACTTTTAAATTTTCTCGCACCCTAAATTTTAAAATTTATTTTCGTATATTTTAATTTATGCATTTACTTTATGTATTTAACATGGATTAGCTAGATAAAGGCATGAATTTAAAGGTTGAGAAAGACACATTCCCCTTTCTTCTAATTTGTTTTTTAATTTTACATGGTGGAATCGGTAGCTGCCACGAATCCAGGCAGGATGCCCGACTTTTTATGGCCACCACAGTATTTTGTGTTGTCCACCCTGGAAGCCGCCACACAGATCTTCGTGCATTTCGCCCCTATAACCACCATACCACGATCATTTTAAACTTTTTACATTGCTAAAAGCACTAGGAAAGGGGCAAGCATTCAGTTTGATGAGGTCCGAGATTTGAACCTTGGAACTCCGCCCCCCTTACAAGGTTTGGGGGAACCAATTGGTCTACACCTTGGACCTCTTTCTTCTAATTTGTTGAAACAAAATTTAGGGCACATTAAAAGTTAAACCTTTTTACAATTGAATAATTTTCTATAATTGTTTCTCAATGGATGCAAAATATCCATTAGGTTGACGAGAACTAATCATTTATGTTTTAAGTGATTAATGGGAGCTTAACAAGTCTCACCTAGTTTTTGTTTTCTTTTGGACAATAATAATTTTGTGTTTACCCCTTTATATGTGATGAATTAGGAATATTCACATGTTGAAACTCTCATACAATAATAATTTTTACATAGATTTAAATTTTAGAAAAGTGGATGCTTGAGATTCCTGAAATGTGAACAATTGATAAAAAGGAGAACCCATTTTATCTTTATGAATTACAACATGTGCATATTTTTAAATGTGTTATTGAATTTTATTTTTGGATTTAAGGGTACCATTAACAAATCCCTTTGTAACAGAGAAATATTGGCTTTTGTTCTTTTAAGATCGTAAATGATATTGTAACTTGCTTCTCCAAAGGCACTTAAGCCCTTTGGTCAATTCACAAAAAGCTCTAGAGGCACTTAAACCCTTTGGTCAACTCACAGAAAGCTCCAAAGGCACCCAAGTCCTTTGGTTAATTCATAAAAGAAGATCTCAAATAAAGTTGTAGTATGAAATATATGTTAAAGAAAATAATTTTTACAAGTATAACTCAGAAATAACTTCATAAATAACTCATAAAATAGTCACATAAAAATGCTCATGAAAATACTAAAAATGATATAGAATAAAGGTCTACTAATGCATGCTATGAACAAGGCAATTGGCACAACGAGCCAATATTGAAAAGGGACAACATGAAAATCTGGTCCTTGACAACACACCATTTGAAAGACGGAATACAATGGCAAAAAATATTGCCACTATAGCTTTTAAGGGCCTGAATGCAGCGCAACGGTTCGAGCTTTGGCTCTTCTTCGAGAGGTCCAAGGTTCAAACCACGACATGGGCGAGTGTGTGAGGGGGTGGGTGTGTGGTAGCTTTGTGTTAAATTCCCTATTGATAAGAATGTCGATCATAGAAGTTTCTCATAATAACCAAATCAAAATAAAAATTTCTTAAAAATACAAATACTAAAAAATCTAATTTTAAAAAATCTCTTAAAAATACAAATACTATTTGATTAATTATATGGTGATATAATGTAATAGTTTAAATTTCAATATAACACAAAATTAAATATTATTTGATAATCAAATAAAATTAATTTTATTAAAAAATTATATTAAACAATAGAGTATTATTAATTAATTCATAAGGTTTTGATGGAATAGCAATTAAGAATATTCAATATAAAAAGATCAAAATATTTGAATCTCTTCTTGCATAAAAGTCGGCGAAGAGTTGTTGATGGCGAAGAGTTATTGTATCAATTTATGTTGCATTCGTTGCGACGTACCGGCTTTCAATATCACAATAGGATTGAAAGCTCAGCACACCTACTGCTTCACAGAGTTGTGTAATGGAGCCAACGTGCTTCCAGCCTTCCACGGGAACATTGGTAAAACTCACCATCAACGTACGTTGTCTTCGTGAGACTGTAGATGTGCCCCGATTTTCTTAGGAACGCACTAATACCTACTCTTAAATGGAGCCTGCCATTGCTACACTCTCTTATCGTGGACGTACGTTTACTTCGTGGAAGTCACGTAGATGTGCCCCCATTTTCTTCGAAACGTACTACTACCTATTCTTTAATGGAGCCAAATTTTTAATTAAAAAAAAAAGGTTCGAATCCTTTCCATTAGATGTACTTAAGATAAATAAATAAAGAAGAAACAAAGCATAGCGTCATTCATCTTTGCAGTCTTCACAAGTCATCGATTGAGCTTGTAATAAAAGAGATTTAGAATTAAATCATAAGTTTATTTTTTATTTTTTTGTAAAGGTAGTAGTTTGATTTTGCTAAGGCACTTATCAAGAAGACACTCAAGTTCAAACTTCAAGAGTGGTCTTTTTGCAAAGGTAGTCAAGGTAGTCGTCTGATCTCGCACACTAACAATGATGATACTTGAGCTTGTCAATTCAATTACTAAAAATAGTGTGATTGTAACCAACTATTCTATATAAAAAAAATTAATAATGAAACAACAAATATCTAATTTAAGTTCAAATCTTAAATATATTGTTTGCAAAGTAATAATTTAGCTTAAATTGGACAGTAACAATCCTCGCAGTGATACCCTCACACCAGTTAAATAAAACCCAAACAAAAGTTATAAACGACAGCTTCAAAATTTAAACTAGTAGAAAGATAAATTGTTAATGTATTTATTGAAAATAAATCAAACAGTAGAGCAACAAGTACAAATAACTGCATATCTGAATTCTACTTCCATTCCAGGTTCCATGTAATCACTGCAGTTGGGTTTGTGCAGGGACAATGGACTTTGCTAGACTAGACTTTTGTTTTGTTTCTTGTTTATGGTGTATGTGTATGCTTGCGCTCTGCGTTGCTTCTCTTGTATCTGCCGCAGATATTAACAATGGATTACCAAGTCTAGGATCCGGATCTTCTTTCTCACCGGATAAAAAACGGTTCCTGCTTTCTCCGGACGGCACATTTTCTGCCGGGTTTTACAGGGTGGGCGACAACGCTTACAGCTTGGCTATATGGTATTCTTATACGCCCAACTTAACAGTGGTGTGGATGGCCAACAGAGACGAGCCTGTCAATGGAAGGAAGTCCCTTCTCCGTCTTCAAAAAGACGGAGATTTTGTCCTCATGGACGCGGATGGAACCATTGTATGGAAGTCCAACACCAGAGGCCTCCCTGTGAAGAAAGCTGAGCTTCTATCTACGGGAAATCTGGTGCTCCGGGGCACTTCAGGAAATAATTTATGGCAGAGTTTCGAGTCTAGTACAGACACGCTCCTCCCGTACCAACCATTCACCAAGAATACACAACTAGTGTCTAGAATGGAGTTAGGCTCCTATACATCCGGCTACTACCGCTTGTTTTTCGACGACGAAAATGTCCTCAGTCTCATCTACGACGGTTTGAATGTCTCCAGCAAGTATTGGCCTGAACCGGGCAAGACCAGGTTTCAGGCCGGCAGAACCACGTACAACAGCAGTCGCTTTGCATTTCTTGACGGCTCCGGAAGATTTAGTTCAACTGACGAGTTGGAGTTCAATGCCACGGATTATGGTGATGGCCCCAAAAGAAGATTAACGTTGGATGTCGACGGCAATCTGAGATTATACAGCCTGGACGCAAAAAATTTCAGCTGGCATATTACTTGGATTGCGGTTTTGGAGCAGTGCAGAGTTCACGGTCTGTGCGGAGTGTACGGTCTGTGCGCATACACGCCGGAGCCCAAGTGCAGATGTCCCCCTGGTTTTCAGATGGCGGATTCAACAGACTGGTTCAAAGGTTGCCGGCACATTAAAGAGCTTCACTGCGGCCCATCGAGTGTTCAGCTGATTTATCTTCCCAGCGCGGATTATTATGGTTTTGATAACAGGAATTACGGATGGGGGAAGACGTTTAAAGACTGTAAAAGACAGTGCATGAATGATTGCAATTGCTTAGGCTTTGGCTATATAAGGGGGACTGGAAGATGCTTACCAAAGAATCTACTTGTCAGTGGATTGCAAAATCCTGGGGTTGATCCAGACATGTATATCAAAATATCATTTAACACTTCTGTAAGGAACGTCTCGTCCGTGCCGATTGTATCGCCATCGGACTCACTGAAATGTCCAGTCGATATCCAGGTCAATTCTTCTGCACCTCCGGTCGATTCCAACAAGGGGAAAAGAAGTCAGTTAATTCTTCCGATCGGAGTACTCGTTGCTGCAATAGGTTTTGCGGAGATCGTTTGCATAGCGCTTGGATGGTGCTACACGTACAGATCCAACGATGATGCCGTCTATAATCGCCAAGGCTACTTTGCTTTTCCTGTGGGATTTAAGAGATTTAGCTTTTCAGAACTCAAGCGAGCGACCAACAATTTCAATGACGTGGTTGGAAAAGGAGGTTTCGGGACCGTGTACAAAGGTTTTCTTCTTTCCGATAATAAAGTAGTGGCAGTGAAGCGACTGGAAGGAGTTTCTCACGGAGAAGAAGAGTTCTGGGCAGAGGTGAGTATGATCGGCAGAGTCCATCACATCAATTTGGTTCGCATGTTTGGGTTTTGTGCGGAGGGAAAGCAGAGGTTGTTGGTGTACGAGTATGTTGAGAAGGGTTCTCTGGATAACTATCTCTTCAGTGATAGAGATGAAGACGAAGAGAATGGCTGTAGAGGAAGTCGAATAGTTTTAGATTGGAAGACGCGGTTTGAAATCGGTGTGGGGACGGCGAAAGGATTGGCTTATCTTCACGAGGAATGTCTGGAATGGATTCTCCACTGCGACATCAAGCCCCAGAATATTCTTCTGGACGAGCAGTTCTGTCCCAAAGTTTCGGACTTTGGACTGTCCAAGTTGGTTGGTAGCCACAGAGAGCGCGCTCTAACTTTCTCGCGGATTCGAGGGACGAGAGGGTACATGGCTCCCGAGTGGACCATGAACCTTCCCATCACTTCCAAGGCAGACGTTTATAGTTTTGGGATTCTTCTGCTGGAGTTGCTCACCTTACAGAATGCCGCCAAATTCAACATATCCGGAGGGAATTTTGTACAGTGGGCTCGCGAAAACCTGAGAAGAGAAACATGGGCAGGTGCTGCTGCTGGAAACGGAAACGGTGAGGTGAAAGCGGAGATGGAGAGCGTGTTGAAAACAGCGCTGCTTTGCATTGGTCAAGACAAGGACAAGAGACCTTCCATGAGTCAGGTTGTTGAAATGCTCACCTCCCTAAACTCGGGCATGGACATGGACGGCGAACATAGAGACACAGATTTCTCAGCACAAACAGAAAGAGAAACCGAGATGGGGAGGTTTCCCAGCCAAAGGATGGGAGAAACATCGGCTAACCGCGAACCGGCCTCTTCCTCAGACACTATACAAGCTGATGGCGGTTCGTAAATGACATAAAATCACAGATATCCAAAGGTAGTGCATATAAACACCCTCTTCTTATCAAATAAACCTCTTTTTTAAATGGACTATATAGGATTAAAAGAGTTATATGAACTTATATTTTTAATAATATAATATATTGCTTTTTTATAAATTAGCCTAATACCTTTGATAAGTCATTTGTTTCTTTAATTTATATATAATTTCAATTAGGCAGAAGTGAATTCCAGCTCTTGATTCCAATTTACCGCTTTTTTAGAGTAGTCAAACAACAATTGTCGTCATAACTCAAGCAAGTTCGTTTTCCAGAGCTTTAGTGGAATGGTGCGTTCTGCGGCTATGTACAATAAATAATATCAAATCAAATTAGTGGGAACGTAGAACACCTAGCATGCGTTAAATTTTTTTAATTATCATAGTGTAAGTTTTGTTTTTTCTGGGTTTAAAATTGAAATTGGCAAACAATCAACAAGATTTCTATTATGGAACTCCTTCATTTCCATATTTCTATTATGGAACTGTTTTCTTTAATATTCCTATCTTATATTTACATATCTCTGATGTTTTATTTTTCCTAAAGAAATTTCTGATATTTGATTTTTCCTATAAAAATTAATAATGTTTCATTTTTCAAAATATTGGAATAGATTGGGTTAAAGAATTATAAAAAATTATAAAAAATTTAAGAAATGACATGAGAACGTTGAATAAATTGATTCTAAACATTAAATTTATAAAACAAATAATTCTTAAAAAATTTAAAAGGATAAAATAATCTAATAATAATATAGATTGAATGTAAATAAAGGAAGTTTATTTTTACTTATTCTAGTCATGTTTTGTATTTTGTATTTTAATTATGAGAATAATTAATCATGTTTTTATATAGAGAATCATTTAGATTATTTTGTTTTTATTAGCATTTAATATAAAATATGATTTTTTAAATTTTTTTTGTTGAGTGACATATTTCTATGTTGGAATTTTATTTCATTTTAATATTTCTTTTCTTCTTCTATAGTCTATTTAGTTATGATGAATTAGATTTATGATTATAGTAATATTTTTTTGTTAAAATAAAGTGGGTTCCCACTTCTTGAAAAGGTAAGAGGTATTGCTTTGAATATGCATTATTATGTTGTGCCATGGATAACATCATATATAAACATGGTATTATTAGTTACTATGTAATATGCAAAACATTTGTTTAATTAGTGAAGAACAAAGTTTAGCTGTGTTAAATTGTCATCGATTCATTATAGAAGAAGATGTTTTATTCTTCAAGAGTTAGAATCTTTATGTCATGAAATCCACTATGCCTTTACACCCATGAATGAGAGAGAAAAAAATTGGTAGCTATGTATCTCTACAAGAGGCATTTGTTGACAAGATTACCTAGTGAGATTGGATTTATAAATATCAGACAAATATTTGAGTTATGGTTAGAGCTCGTGTTCAATTAGAATCTATTTGTTTGAATCATTCAACTTGGAGTAAGCTAGAAAATCTACCATGTGATTCCCTTTGTGGGGGTGTGCTACTATGAAATGGTATCAAATAATGAAGTCTTGACACCATTTTGTAAGTAAATGAGACAAATCTCAATGTTAGCATGATCCTTTAGACATTCTCCCTACTACTATTATACAACCCATTTCCACAACAAGCTTACAAATTCTCAAATATACTACACGCTTAAAGTCTTCAACTAATGTGATTGCTTCAACCTTATTATTTGTGAAGATACCAAGAGATAGTGAAAAACACCAATGAACTTGCCTTTATGGTAGTGAAGGATGATAATTATGCTAGAGAGTCAAACATTACTTTTGGATACCATGTCAAAGTTGAGTTTCACTATATGAGGAGGAGGAGACTTACATAAAGTGTGACAAATTACATCCTTCATAAGAGGTAATTCTCTTGACTATTGAAGACAAAGGGAAATTAGGGGTCATCAACTACAACTTTATTGTAGTTGATGAGAAGTTAAATATTTATAAAATTTAATATTTATTTGGGCCTTATTTGAGATGAGAGATTCTATCTTGCAAAAGGCTTGTCCAAGGAGAGGTATTTGTATTTGGATATGTAGTGGTTCCTTTTTATCCGAAGAAACCATATGAGAATGGTTAGAATGATTCTCTAAAGTGTCTATATTTATTGAGATAACTGAGGCTAGTATTTAAATAAATGCCATAAGATACTACGTCAAGCTCAACTCAAGGATATTTTTTGAAGAATATGGCTCTATGCTTTGAAACTAAAACTACTTTTTAGAAGGAGATGATCTATAATGTTTATCTCTCTCTTGCAAAGGATGCACTATGAAGGTCCTTGCTAAACCCTCTTTTTCAGGTTATCAAAAGTAAGTATTTTTTCTTCACATGCCAACCAAGAGAAAGCATTGGCTCTAGCGAGTCATGCTTGATGTAAATCCTTTGAGAAAGATTATACTTAGAGTTGTAGTGAGAGCATGTGATCCCATATAATTTCTTTACTTTGTATAAACCAAAAGAATCAACTTCTTATGTGAGAGAGTAATCTCTACTATTGATCATTATTCGTTTAGTCCACACCAGTTTGTTAAGGAGCAATTTTTCTCCTCTAATAGCCTCTCCTAATCTAGATAAGGGTATCCATCTTCTCTATAGAAAGGCATAATCTATTGAGGTATATTGTTATTCATTCACCTCTCTTATGCTCTATAGGGTCCTTCCCATGATAGATTGAAAGATATTATATTCATTTAGGAACTTCTGATCCATCTATGAGTCTTAACCACAATGTCACTTTATTGCCATCTCTAAATTCCCATTTTAGATGCTTAAGAAAAATATCCCAAAATAATTTAAGTAATGCCCACATGTGTGAACCTTAGAAAAGATAAGAAACTATTTTCCTCTTTTGTTTTTTAGATATTTATTGTTGGTTATTTTGCTTTAACGACTCTCATGATCATCATATATTCTCCATATTCTTTTGGATCCCAAGGTAGTGTTCATATTAATTGAATTCTTGATTCCTATTCCTCCTATCCAAGTTGGTCTACACGCCCTCTTCTATCTTAATTTGGATCTTAAAGTTGTTAGATGTACCTTGCTAAAGGAAGATGTGCATGAGCTTATTCATTTCATCTATTACTTCCACTATTGTCCAGATTTGAGCTTATTCATTTCATCTATTACTTCCACTATTTTCTAGATTTAAAGTGCTTGTAAGATTGAAATAATAAGTAGATCCTTCCAACCAAGCTAAGGAATTTTCCTTTCTAATTGGCTAGTTTAATAGAAAATTTTTGGATCAAGTCTTTTTATAAAACTTTAGTGCACCTAGCAAATTTTAGGAATAATAGTAATATGAACTTATTGGTCATGGTTGACAGTATTGATGTAAGTCTATGGATGCTCTTGATGTTAGTCTATGGACCTGTGCAATGCAAGCCTATAACCATTCTCTATGTATTTCTACAAGCAATGTTGATGTATTCATCCTTAACAATATCGGTTGAACCCCTTGTATGGTAAATCTTATTTAAGGATTTAATATATTATAATTTAACATTTGAGCTAATTGGCTTGAGGTTTATAGTAGTTAGAGGTTAGGTGTCAATTATAAATACCCCCAATTAATAATGCTTTGTATCAATTTATGTGATGTGACATCATGGGGATGCCTATAGGCATCCACCCTTAGTTCTATTTATGTTATCTATATTATTCTCTTTCATCTATATGCTATTTTTTTATTTTTAAACCCTTTTGCACCCTATTGTGGTGAATGCTCTACTTCAAAATATTTCTAAAATGTATTATGAAATCCAACATTGTATCAGATCCTACAAAGGGTGACATAATTCAATCACATAGAAGAAATCCTATTTTTACAACAACAAATGAAACAAAAGAAGAAGAAATCCTTATCCTTCCTTCTTGGAGGGAAAATATTAAAGTTTTAGTTTAAGAATTCATATTTTTGTGTCAATTTTGTATGCCAACATATGATGCCATTTTTCAAAATCATGCATGCCAACTTCTTATTTTCCATGTCTCAGATTATGATTTTTTTTTATGGAAGGGTATTAAAGTAGATTTGCCTTCATTTCACTTGGATCCATAGCTATTTTGGTTAGTGTAATAGTTTTGGGAGAGTAAGGGGATGAGTTTAATTTGTGAAGGCACCATATCTTTTGTTAAAAACAATATCTTATTTTAAGGAGGATGATGGTTTCCACTAAGAGTTGGCATTTTATTAGGATAATTGGCATAGGTTTGATCCACACCACCAGGACCCACATGTATTTTTCCTTTAGATATTAGAAGCATGGGTGTTATTGTGCTTATCCACCACTATGTGTCATGGTAGTGTAACAAAGTATTTTTGTATTGAGTTTTAGCTAGAGAGAGGTCTTGGTTTGACTCTCTTCCCTTATTTTTGGTGGGAAAGAAATCATGGATGCATTGGGTCATCGATTCGTCCTCATATGAAAAGTAGGAATAAATTGATTGTTGATTTAGTAGGGAAGGAGTTGGTATACGTACCCTCTTACCTACCTAAGAACATTGTTAAAATATTGGTGACATCTTCATAGACCTGAGAGACTAATGCAAGACTATGCTTGGATAATCCTTTATTGGTTATCGTAAATCCATGGAGGGTATATAGACAATAAAACTATGGTAATTGACTAGTGGACAATTCCAAGCACTTTGTATAACATTCATTCTTGACAACTTGTCATATTCTATGGCTAGTATGGAGATTGTAAGTTCATTTGCCCATAGGAGGTTGTGGTTTGGCCTATAACCTAGACACCTTTGTAATATTTTTTATTGACTATGTGGTGTGTACTAGGATAGAATCTAGATTACATTTCTTATTATTAGGAGTATACACTATTTTTGTAAACAATAAGTACAAATTTTAAATCTTCCATTTTTTTCCTCTAAAAGTATTTGTTTTATTTTGGCACTACATAATAACATATTGCTTTGGTTAAGGTTTTGGCATCACATAGATAATTATGCATGATGCACTCTTGGCTAGCAACCAAAATTTAGGAGCTCATTTCTTTAATGATCATAGGTTCAAGCCTCATTGAGTGCATCTTTTATTATTTTCTCCATTATATTGTAGAACATATTCAAGGAGGGTCTTCGTTGTTTTAGCCTCGTATATAAGATATGTTATATGGTGTGACAAAGACTAAAACATTTTTTTAAGAGGTCTTTGTTTCAACCCCAATCAACAATCCTTCTTTCAATGAGAAAAAATATTCATCATCAAGTATGAATAATTTTGTCCTTGTTTCAGTCATGTAGCTAGTTATATTGGTTGGTATGACTTTCATGAGGCCTCTTATTGTTGGAAGGTTTTGGGTTTAATTTTTAGGTAAATATTTGTTTTTGAAGAAAACTATTTTTTTCTTCACCTACATTTCCCTCTCCATCCATATAAGGGATGCATTCTATGTTTGTCACACATATTGTTGACATGACTTAGTTAGCCTAAAGGGTTTCATTTTCGGTCAGTTAAGGTTTAAATCACATTCCACTCCTTTTGTTGACAACCACCATAACATGGAAGTTAATATTGATTAGGCAGTCAATGTGGATCCAATCGACATACACATTACTTCTCATTCAATAAAATATTGATATGTGACATCCATTCATTTGTCTTAGTTGCATAATGTAAAATGGTGTGGGAGAAATCCTTCCATCAACATGAGATGTGGTAGATTTTTGTTTGCCAATATTTTCGTTGAAGACATTAATGTTTCATTTTTTAGTGATAATATGCCCAACATTTTGAAGCCCATCACTTTAGCATATGGAATCGTTTTGGACCTATTTTTTTGGAACACTCATCTATTCAATATTTATGTATTGATGACATTAATTCAAGGATGTATTATAATGTTGTAGAATATTTTTGACTATAAGAAGAGTATGCTTTGGATGATTAATGCAAGGTATACCTTGTTCCTATGAGTCCCTTTCAATTGATGGAGGTTGATTATCTAGAATCATACTTCCGTTGCATGATGGTTCAATTATTTGCTTTTGAGATTAGAGGACATATTGTGGTCACCATATTGCATGTTTAAGATCTTATCACAAGAATTTTAACATATTTGATCTAAAAGGTGGAGTCATAGATTCATGTTTAAGGAAGGGTTGATCCAGTCTATGTACCTTTGGCAAGAGAAAACAACAATTCATGATATATATTCATCATCCTATTCAGGAATTTACTATGGGAAGGAGATATTACCTCTCTACTATCTCCTCTCCTTGTCCTTGATGGGATCACTTATTAACCATCATTTACACAAGATTAAATTTTGATTCTATCAAGTGGTAAAATGCAAGATGTGCTTCTTCCAACTTAAGGGATGAACTTAACCAAGCCTAATATCTATTTTGATAATGCTTTAACTAGATGGATATGTGATCATCATATAATATCAATTAATGGATGTACAAACTCAACCAAAGCCTGTGCAGTATACACCCATCCACAAAGAAAATCTAGATCTACCCTAACTAGTATATTTAAATAAACTAAAATACATCTAAATTATTTACTAACCTATTTAATAAAATTGTAATATATCTACATTAATCCTACTTAATAGACTATGGATTTGGAGGAGATCTCTATGACCTTACTTAACACATTATAATATCATGTTGTTAACAACACATGAGAAAGTGGAGAAGACAACTTTATTCAATGCTTAGATTTATCATCTTCAATCATTTACAATGCAATATGCCTCCTCCTTTATAGGGAGGCTATACAAAATAAATCATTAACAACCCGCTAAAGTAGAAGATCTTAAATTTGAATTAGTTGCCAACAAATCCAACCAATGCTATCTAGAGGAGATAACAAATAGAATAAGTTGGTATGAATTCTAATTAAATTAGATCTAGCTAAATTAGTTGGAATCCAATCTCAACAAATCTGATTTCCATCTAACTAATTTGGATCCAACCAAGTCAATTGGAAATTGATCACAACATATCTGATTTACATTTAACTAATTTAGATCAACCAAATCAGTTGGAAATTAATCTCAACAAAATTGATTTACATCTAACTAATTTGGATTAAATTAAATTAGTTGGAAATCAATCTTAACAAATTTGATTTCTATCTCCAAATTTATTTGGGAGTTGGCTAGGCTTAGATCTTATTATTGAAAATTTCTATTATAAATATCGAAGCCTTCTCATAATCAATTCTGGAGTCAGTCAATGACACAATAGGATTTTACCATAACTAATTTTTCAACTAAAAAATCCTATAAATTCTCTTTTATTCTAGTTTACTAACATATAATAAAAACTATCCGCCAATGTAGAGGAGTTGGAGAGCAAGTGGGTAGTTAAACCTCTCTAGTTGCTGAGAGGCCCAGGTTCAAATCTCTCGCCTCACATGTTGCGGATATGTTATGTAATGGTTCCCTCGTGGTCACAGTCTGTTTACCCCTTGTGGCCACCACCAAAAAAAAAAAAAAAAAAAACATATAATAAAAACTACTTCCTAAATTATAAGACACTTGCAAATTATATCATAATTATAATAAATAATCACATAAGGCTGTGTTAACATGGAAAACATGCCAAAATGGCCTCAACATATGACATATTTAGGATTCATTATTTTCTCCCTCTTGAATATGTTGTTGGTCCCATAACAACATAGTCCTAGTATGGTATCTCTTGCTACATTAAATTCACTTTATCAAATATTGCAAAACTTATAGAATGCTAAAAAAATAATGTAATTTTTCTTGCAACATATTTATTGCTTAGAGAAATCCATGGCCTTGGATGTCTAGATTATTTGTACCTGCATCACCAAGCTATCCATTATGGTTTTAAGATTCATGCTTCATTAGACCATAATTTAAGGTTTTCAATCTAATGAATTGTTTTTTACCTCTTTTTTCTTTTTTCCTCTCTCTCTCCCCATTTTTTGAGAAAGATATTTCCTTTTATTATGTCTTTATTTCAAAACTTACAAAAATTTGCTTTACAATAATGTTGGTAGTCTCTTTATATAGATGGACCATTTTGTAGTAACTACCATTATGCTACATAATATTATTACCGAATACCACTACAAGAACAATATCACAAAAAATACCTATAACAAACAAGATCTTAAGTTCAAATACAAAGGATAAAGTAACAAATATATTAGCAAACCCATCATCTCTAGGTTTTGATTTTTACCAACACTATAGCTGTAAATCACCTCTCTCCTATAAAGTATCTAAGACTACTTGAGATCAATCAGAGTAGATTGTTTAAGATCCAATAGAAAATCCATAATTCTTTTCATAAGTGACTCTCTATATATACTTTTTGTAGGTGACTTTTGTGACCTATTTTATCTATGTCATTTGGAAATGAAAGTATGAGCTATTGAAGAATTGGAAATGTAGACATGGATATTGACCCATTTGAGTGAGTCATTTTACCTAGACCCTCAGAGAGACCCTCCAACTTTCCCAAAGCAATTTTAGACCTCTCTACCCCATCTTTTCCCCCCTTTTTGCCTTGCTTTAGTGAAATCACAATTGGCCCTTACGGGACACGATTTTACCTAGTTAAGGTTTTCTCTTAGAAAATCCTAGCGTTTCATTTAACCTTATTTGGCATTGAATTTTCCTCGGTTCTCTTTCTCATTCTTGTTTCAAATATCCTATAAATAGAGGGTTTGAAGCTTTCTTTTCTACCCAAAAGTAATATGATTTCTAGATCTCTTCTAATCACAAATTCTAAGTGAAGCAATCTAACAAGTTGCTAAGTATTGATGCAAGTGCTAACAAGACTCTATTGATTTTTTCTAGATTTTGTGGGGATCTCCTCTATTACATTTGATTGTGCGCTGCTGCCCTACACTTGATTGTGTTGATGCCCTTGGTGGATGAGTGTTTAAGGCCTAATGAGGAGTCTACTATCTTGGAGGTCTTCATCCTTTTGTCTACTTTTTTGCTACCAGGTTGTTTTTTTTTCTCTTGCATTATGTTGCTAAATTCGTATTTACTGTTAGTTTATTTGCATTGTTTTGCTATATTTGTCTTCTATTGCAAAATTGCACCTCATAATTACAAGGTATGATTTCGTCATAAGAAAAATTATGATTGGCTTGTATAGGGCGTGATTTCATTGAAACTAAGCTTGGGGGTAGAAGTTCACCCCCAAACCCTAGGTCTACATTTCATGATATATTTAGAACCTAATTATGCAAATTACATTCTGTTTATCATTCTATTTTGCTACATTGTATTATACCTATTCATCTTCCAAAAAGGTTAACTTTTGCTTTTACATTTTAAAGATTAACTAAAAGAACCTAGGGGGATTTACTATTACACCTTCAAGTACAATCATATAGCGGTCTAAGCAGGCCCCCCAATATTGATCATATTTTTTGAGGGTTTTATGAAGTTATTTTGCAGGATAGAAGCTATAGGATATTGTTGGATGTAAGTTAAAGCTTGGAACAACCACTGAATTAGATAAGTGCCCTAGTATATCTTTAGGTTGTTTGTTGATTGCTTTTATCTATTTCTGTTCAAAATAAAGACCATAGGTGAGAAAAAGAATTTGATTAAATTCCTAGGAATTTGAAATAATAAAAGCATATAGTGTGCATTTAGGGTTTTAACTTTGTTTGTGCATTTCCCTTGGATCCTTTCTTAAAGAACAAATAGTATCTAGGAACTAGATAACTTTTTTCCTAAAGATATTATCTTCAAGAAACCAAAATGAATCACAAAAAATAGAAAAATAGAATCTTCAAAAGTGGAAGTGATGGAAAAGCCATACTTTAGAAACTTCCTTCATCATAGGAACTCCACTTAGATCTAGTAGTTTCTAGAGCATGACACATTTTAAGATCTTCAATGTTTATGGTCTACATGTCCCCATTTCCAAATTTTGATTTTAGAATAAAATAAATATATTTTTAAAAACTCATAAAAAGCATCTTATCATATTGATAGGTGATTTTAATGTCATATTGAATGATAAGGACAAGTTGGATGGGATATAGAATATAATAGTTACAAAGAGACTTCAGTGACTTCATAAATAGTCACTTGTATGAGATGTTATTTTCAAAAATAGAATCTATACATGGACAAACAGAAGCAAGGGTTACACCATTATCATAGAACACCTTTGTAGATTTCTACTAACAATAAATTGGTTGGACTTTGAGATAATGATTGAGTCTATATCAAGCCAAGCATGTGGCTCATACCTCACTCCTATCTTCCTCCACATTAAAAAAAAATAACAATGTAGATATATTCATTTAGGTATAAATCTATGTGAATCTACAATAAGAATATCTATTATTTTATGAAGCAATGGTGGAAGAATTTCCTAAAAATATGTGGCACAAAAATATACAAACCAAAAACTCTACTTCAGAAGAATAGACTACTAGAGTGGAACATAATAGCTTATAGTAATATCTTTGCCCAAAGTGATATCAAGAAGACTTTAAACATAACATGGCAAATCTTTGGCATGATTGATGAGCTATTAGCTAAAAAATAACAACTAAGGAGAACTTTGGAGGAGGTATATACTAGAGAGAAAAAAATTTGGCATCAAATTATCAATAATTGTGGCTTAAAGAGGGAGATTGAAATGCATGATTTTTCCACTAGTCCATACTGGCTAGACGAAATATGAATTATATCTCATCTATTTTCTTAATTAAGGTATTACTTCCAATAAAAATTTTAGAAATCAAAATGGAAGTGACTTAGTATTTCAAGGACTATTAACCATATATTTAAAGTCTAGGCAAGAATGTTTAGCCACATTCTTGAGATTATAAATAATTATCATAATAAATGCCTTATAGATCCCATTATTGAAGGTTTGGAAGGCATTATTACTCATGAAAAAGAGATATCCCCATATCCTAATGGGTTCCTTTTATCTTTTCTCAACACTTCTAGGAGATTATGAAGACATATTTTTCTATCATTAATACTCAAAATATTTTCAAGGAATGCAATAACACATATATTGTATTAATTACCAAGTATAATAATGCAAACATATTTGGATTTTTTCTAGCCATATCTTTATGCAATATAATTCTCAAATTGTTTACAAAGATAATGGAAGAGAAACTAAAGCTGATTAAATCCAAGCTTATCTCTACCAAACAAGGGAAATTCATATATGAAAATCAACATTTGGCCAAAAATTTGGTAACCCACAAGTTGATCCATTCAATCAAACAAATCAAAGAAGAAACTATGGCTATTAATCTTGATGTTACAAAGGTGCATGATTATATGGATTGGATCTTTCTATATGAGGTTTTGACACACTTTAACTTTGATAAAAAGACAATGGATAACAATTTTATTACAATCATTTTTTATTTCTCATCAATACCAATCTAGAAGGTTAATTTAACTCTTGGTATGGTTTGAGACAAGGAGATTGTATTTCCTCTATCTATATTTCATTATGTTTAAATGGTAAAGCAATCATAACTTCCAAACAAGAAACTTGTATAGAAGGATGGATGCATTCAAATATAACCAATTTGTAGATAACATCATCCTCAATGGTAAATCCATATTCAATGAAGCTAAGTGACATGCTCAAATGCTCAATATTTCAACAAATCCTCAAGACAAAGGATAAAAGTAAATAGATACTATATTTTATTTCTTATGCCTTAAGGTATAAAAGAATTATGACTGTCTTACAATTTTCAATGGGAAAACTTCCTAACAAATACCTTGGAATCCCTCTCTTCCCTATGTTGGATTTTATAACACTTTCCAAAAATATTTGAAGTATAGCATTTACTATAATCAGATGCAAAAGAGTATAGAAGTTAAATAAAAGAGGATATAGATGAAAGAGAGTAATATAGATAACTAAAATAGGAAGAAGGAGTGGGTGCCTATAAGTACCCTCATGATGTCATATCATATAAACTAATACAATGGATCAATAATTAAGGGTATTTGTAGTATATACGTAATCCCTATTTATTACAAAGCTCCAACCAACATAACCTAGCTTAATGTTTAAATTACAATATAATAAACCCTTAAATAAGGTTAACCATAAAGGTGGTTTAACTAATACCACTAAGGGTGAATACATTAATTTTGTCTATAGGCTGCCATAGAGAATGCATTAAGGCCTACATTGCACATACCTATAGGCCTACATCAACATTGTAATATTGATCCATAAGATCAGTTTTTTTTTTGGTAGATAAGATACTATAGCATTAATACCGGGTTTTACAGGTTGACCCAAAATCTTTTACAAAAATCAGCCCAGGGTTGTTGATGAACATGTCCTTACTAAAGATCCTATATATGTAAAATCTACATGCCGCCAAAGCCATTACATCCGGTAAGGCACATAGCCTGTTATAAAAAAAAAATTCCCATACAACATTTTGGGTATACCCCGAGAAAACACACCTGCATCATAATTACAAAAAAAATAAACAAACACAGATCCTTTCCTTGAAACAGTGGAGAAACAAAAAGTTGTAGACACACATAGTAGAGTACTGAAAAACTCCCACAAGCTCTGTATTGACATTTAATATTAATAATTCTTTGGTAATTATTTTCTTGCGTATATGACATGCTTTGGGACCACATCCCGTCTTGGCCAATCAGTCTTGGAGAAGTGAACGTGCTGGCTAGATTTATGGTGATGGCTATCTAGTGGTCCACATGGCTCTGGTTCGAAGTCTTATATTATCGTTTCTTTCCTGCCCTATGATTATAAACCAACCTCAAATTACTAAGATGACTAGGAGCCATGTTATCTGACATGTGACTATCCTCATTAGTCTTTGTGGTATTTCCAAGTAGCATCCACCAAGACTAACAACTCGAATAATTTTTATTGTGAGTCCATTTCAAAAAAGAGACGGGAATACTCATAGCCTTCGAACTTACAATGCCTTCCCTGTTGGTAAATTTGACTATCATTCTTGACATTCTTGTTGAATAAGCTCCTCTACTTCACTCGGGACACCGTGTTCCCATTTGAAAAGTCTATCACCATCGACATCCAAATTGGCCATCTTATCAACAACTTTGTTAGCTTCCCGAAAGACATGTTGGGCTTTTCTGTCCTGTCTTCCCTGGAAAAGGATCCTAGCCTCTTCAACAATTGTTTTAATCCTCCAAGGAGATGTTTTCCAATTATTGAGGAGATTTATAACATGCATAGAGTCTCCTTCTACGATCAAATTGCCTTCTAAGTCTTGAGTCATTTGAAGGCCTCTCCACATAGCTCTAGCTTCAGCTTTGTTGTTCGTCCTTATTCCCAAATATTCAGAAAACACAAGCATCATATTCCCATTATGATCTCACACAATGTCGCTAGCACTTGCTTTGCCAGGATTGTCCTTAGCCGCTCCATAAAAATTAAGCTTAAACCAACCCGTAGGAGGTGGGGACCACTTAACATTGGCTTTGGGGTTGACTACCCTAGGCACAGACTCATCTAACAAGGTTAAGCTTAAAGATTGAGCAATCGTGGTCTCCTGAAGATGAGGTTTACGACTATGAAAAGGGATAAGGTTCACATTCTCGTTGGCAAAGGATAGGATCCTGGAAATGATAGTTTGATGATCATGGATAAACTCATTAAAGACTCTATGGTTCCTTTATAACCACACCTACCAAAGATAGTGATTGAGACAAATTTTCCACATGTATCTAAGTCTTTGGCTTGAAAAGGGGCAAGGCCATTGGACGAACAAATCAAGTACGATGGCTGGTTTAACCCATGAAATATTGAAGGCTTAAAAAATCCCACTTAGGATAGTCAAGGAAAAAGGACACTCAAGGAAAATGTGATAAATGGTCTCCTAATTAGCTCTACACAGATAACAACGATTAGTGATACAAATACCTTTACGCATAATATTATCAATGGTTAGAATTATTCCTTGGATAACCAACCATGAAAAGACTGCAATTTTTGGAATTAATTTTTTTATCCAAACTAAGTCCTTTTGGAGGAAAAAATCCTCGTCATCAAGCAGAAGCTTGTAAGTTGATTTAACAGTGAACTGCCCGTTTTTCGTAGGAGCCCAGGTCATTTAATCTTCCTTGGGTCTCATGGGGATAAACTGTTGCCCAAGAATGTTACAAAGATCATTTGATTTTGCTTGAAATTCGTGAATCCTTATTTATTTCCACTTCATTCTGCCTCTGTCCTCAACCATATAATCAAAGACTTTTCTGCCAATGAGTTCTTCCATGATATATCTAATTTGAGCTAATTTAGGATATTGCGTTAGTGGTTCGTCCTTAGCCCACCTATCATTCCAACAATTTATCCTCTCACCATTGCCTAAAACCCATCTTAAACCTTTTTTGATGATTTCCTTACAATTGAGAATTGCTTTCCAAAAATTAGAACCTCTGAATTGAACTGAGTCACTTAGAAATTCCATATTTTGAAGATACTTTCGTTTGATGATAGTTGTCCATTCATTTTCTTCACCAGAAATGAGGTGCCATGCCTGCTTAGCTAGTAAAGCTAAATTCATATGAGCAATTCTCCTCGGACCTAAGCCTCCATTTTCCCCGGGTCGCACACTTTGGTCCATCCTACAAGGTGTATCCTTTTTTCTCCTCTGATCCAGTCCATAAAAATTCTTTTTGGAGTTTCTCAATTTTCTGGAAAACCTTCACAGGGGCTTTGAAAACGGAGAGGAAATAGACTAGAATGCTTTGAATAGAGGCCTTAGTGAGGGTCAACTTTCCTGCTTGAGATAGAAGATGACCTTTCCATCCAACAAGTTTTTTTTGAATTCTTTCAATAACCCTATCCCACATTGACTCTCTCGAAGAACCAATGAAAAGAGGGAGACCAAGATACGAAGTGGGGAGGTTTGCTATATCACACCCTAAAATTTTTGTGATCCTTCCTTACCTCTGAATGGGGGTGTTCAATAAATATAACTTGCTTTCACTAAAATTAAATTTCTGACCAACAACATCCTCATAGAGTTACAGGATGTATTTAATTCTTTTGGCCTCAACCACCGACGCCTTAGTCAATAGAAGGGTATCATTGACAAAATGTTGATGAGAAATAGCCCTAGTGAGAGATGTTGCCTTGATTCCTTTTATTAGCCTTGAATTACAAGTATTTTTGATGGTTCTGCCTAAAGCTTCTGCCATAATGATGAATAACATGGGGCTGATAGGGTCCCCCTGCCGAATTCCTCTACGACTTTGAAAGTAACTAGCAGTTGTTCCATTAACCAGAATCAAGAACCATGCTTTAGAAATGCATTCTTTGATAAAATTAACCCATTGGTGGTGAAAACCAAACTTAAGGAGGACAACAATCAGAAAGTTCCAATTTAGCCTGTCAAATGCTTTGTTCATATCAAGCTTGAGGGCAAAAACAAATCTGTTAGTCTTATGAGCAGAGTGCAGAGCTTCATGAACTATGATAACTCCATCCAAGATTGACCTACCTTGGACAGAGATTCCCTGGAACAGATCTATGACGTGGGGCAGAACATCTCTCATTCTATTTGCAATGGCTTTAGTTAGGATCTTGTAAGAAACATTGCACATACTGATTGGCCTAAAGTCAGCCATAGATTCAGGGGTTTGCTTCTTAGGAATTAGAGAAATAAAAGTAGATTTGAGACCTTTTGGGATATGATTGCTTGCTTGGAATTCTCTGACAGCAGAAAATAAAATCCTCACTTAAGATGTCCCAAAAAGCTTGATAGAAATGAGGGGGAAAGCCATCGGGTCTCGGGGCTTTTTTTGGCTCCATGCTAAACAAGGCTTCCTTAATTTTCTCATCAAAAAATGGAGCTAGAAGCTTAAGGTTTATATCCTCATTTATTATGCTAGGAATGGATTGCAAGAAAATATCTTTGGCCTCCTCATTGCACTGTGATTCCTGACCAAGGATAGAATTGAAATAAGTTACTGCCTCCTTTATGATTTCTGTTAAGTCCTGAGTAATAGAACCATCTGCTTTTAAAAAAAAATTATCTTGCTATTGCTTCTATTTCTAAGTGTGGTGATGTTAAAAAACTTGGAATTTGAATCTCCATATTTCAACCAAAGAGCCCTTGATTTTTGCCTCCAATAGATTTCCTCACAGGCCAAAATGTTATGAAACTCTGCTAGTTTTGTCCATTCCTCCTGCCTAGTAGTTTCATCAGCATCACCATGTTGAATCCTATGATCAATTATCTTCAAACTTTCAACAACCTATTTTTTATTTTCAAAGAGGTTCCCAAAGACCTCTTTGTTCCAAGTTCGAAGCTTTTCCTTAAAAAACTTTAATTTGCTAGCAAGTTTAAAAGTTGCACTACCCCTGACAGGCTGTTGCCACCACTGAATTAAGTTATCTCTAAAACTGGAATGTTTGATCCACATAGATTGAAATCTGAAAGGTTTCTTGAAGGACAGAGAGTTAGGGATCTCCAACAAAATGGGATTATGATCATATGTAATTTTAGGAAGGGCTTACAGGGTAGAATCACCGAACAGAGTTGTAGCCTCCTTTGATAGAAAAAACCTGTCAAGCCTTTCTTGAATGAGATGACACCCTATCTGTCGATTGCTCCAGGTATAATTCGCTCCTCTAAGTTTTACATCCATCAACATGTTGGAGTTCACAAAGTCATTGAACTCATCAATGCTCCTGATAGGTGGTCCATTTCCACCCTTTTTTTTTGAAGGATAAAGAGGAGTGTTAAAATACCCAGCTAGAATCCAGGGGACATTATGGAAGATTTCACTCAGATTGCCTAAGTACTCCCATAGTAGAGCTCTCCCTTGAATTGAAGTTAGGGCATAAATATTTGAAAGGATCTACGACCTGTTGTTGTTTATTTTCTTAAATAAAACACTAAGAACCCTGTCATATTTCTAAATAATGGTACCTTCTACTATCCAGGGATCCCACAAAATCATAAGGCCTCCAAATGCTCCTCTGGCAGATTTGCAAACCATCTCCCCTTGATTCCATAATTTTTTTGCTACTTTTTTTGACTGAATCTCATCAGTTTTTGTTTCTTGCAACATGATAATAGTTGGATTCACTTGATTTCTTATTGCACTGACTTCCCTGTGTTTGGGAAGGTCATTGAGGCCTCTCACGTTCTATGAGAGGAACTTCATTTAGATTATTTGGGATTTCTTCCTCTCCCCCTCCCTTGAGGAGGTTTTCCTAATATGTTGTCTTTAGAACCCGAAATAACCTGTTGAAACAAGGTTCTGTGTTTTCCATTGGCAATGTCATTATCAGTTTTAAGTTTTTGATGCTCAAAATTTGATATTCTCCCACTTCTTTTTTCACTGCCAAAATCTATAGGAGACTTCACAGTGCTCCTGGTTTGTTTAAGACTAAACTTGGGGGAGGCAATTTGTTGCAGAATCAGACTACCATATTCCTCAGTCTGAAGAGTTTCATATATCTCCACACCTACATCCAAATCTTCTCCTATTTTCTTGTATTCCCCTGGTCTGCGGGACGACCCCTCAGTAGGATTCACCTAGCTCCTAGTGATGATGTTTTTTGAAAAAATTGAAAAACTTGTATTAATACAAAAGGCAATTACACAAGGGAGAAAACTCATCCCAACCAACAACAGAGAACTAGACAACAAGCGGAGAGCACAAAGGCAACGCTAACCCCCATAGAGCACAGAAGACAACAAGGCACGAAAAACGCGACATGTCGTGAAATCGCGACATGTCGCGAAATCGCGGCAATCAACCCCGTCGCGGCCACAGCAGCGCCATCAGTCACGAAAACCGGACATGTTGCGATATTGCGACATGTCGCGATATCGCGAAAGACAAAGCCCTCTGTGTCCGATCACCAAAAAAGTCACGATATCGCGACAGCAACTCCCTCCGACGGTCTATCATCACAGGCGTCGCGAAATCGCGACAAGAACTCTAGGAAACCTCAAATCTCCAAAAGGGTCGCGAAATCGCGACGAAATTTCTCCGAAGCGCCCAGCCAGCAAAAGTGTCGCGATATCGCGACATATTCTCATCTTGACTCCCAATCCGCAAAAGTGTAGCGATATCGCGACAATTTTTACCAAAGCCATGAATGTGCCAAAAGTGTCGCGAAATAGCGATGAATTTTCCTTTCAGTTCCCAATCTTCAAAACTATCGCGATATTGCGACAAGTTATCCTCATTGCAACTTGTCTTCAAAATTGTCGCGATATCGCGACAATTAATCCAGATGACGCCAGTGTGCCCCAACTGTTGCGATATCGCGACGATTTTACCATGCAGCTTCCGATCGACAGAAATGTCACGGAATCGCGACGAAATGTGCCCTTTGCTCAAGTTCACCAAAAAAGTCATGATATCGCGATGATAATCCTCATTGCAGCCAGTCTTCAAAATTGTCGCGATATCGCGACAAGAAATCCAGATGACGCCAGTGTGCCCCAACTGTCGCGATATCGCGACAGTTTTACCATGTAGCTTCCAATCGACAAAAATGTCGCGATATCGCGACGAAATGTGCCCTTTGCTCAAGTTTACCAAAAATGTCGCGATATCGCGACGATAATCCTCCTTATCATCCCTGCGCCAAAAACGTCGCGATTTCGTGACATGTTCCTTTCTAAGGCTGAGAAGGCAAAACCTGTCGCGATATCGCGACAACTTCCAACAAGAGGCCACGACGCCGCTACATGTCGTGAAATCGCGACAAAAACCTTCCTTAGCAGCAAAAACTTTACACATTATCATAGGAAGCATTCAAGGCCTTGCCGAATCCCAGCATCCTCCACAGGCATATCACTATGCATCTGCACTCCAACTTCCTTCTCAGCACCTATCTTAGCAAGGAAATCGGCTGCCTTGTTGAAATCCCTACTCACATAGATGGGAACCACATCATCTAATTCTTTCTAGAGATCCTTTATCTGAGAGACAAGACTCCGCAACCTCCAGGCTTACAAATCAAAGTTCCTCATGCAATCGAGAGCGCCCACCAGAATTTGGGAGTCGGACTCAAGAATTATCTTTCTATGGCCCTGCTTGACAGCCCAGAAAGAAGCAAATTTAACAGCCAAGGCCTCTGCTTCATTGTTTGTGGCATGACCTAGACCGTGTAGTTCCCAGTAAAGCACGAACCCACCATGATCACGGCACACAACTCCAGTACCAGCACTACCCGGATTTCCTTTTGCAGCTCCATCAGTATTGATTTTGATCCGACTGGCTGGGGAGGGTGCCATCTATCATGAGCTTTGTCTTTCAAGAGCAACAACTCCATCAACCGGTGGCACAAAAAGCACTGATGTTCCTCCTCAACGTAGATGGCAACTGTTTCCACCACTTTGCTCCATATAACCTGCCATATTCCATCAAGTGAAGAGAATGTTTCACGGAAAATGCGGGCATTTCTCTCCGACCACACTTGCCACCAAATAAAAAGAAAGCCCAGCTCCCAGCCAATTCGAGAGAGCTTTGGATTTAAATTTGCCTCTCTTCCATCGGTTCCAAATATTGGTCCGAGTCACCTCACTTTTGGCTTGAATTTTGAAGTGGGAAAACCAGCGCATCCAAATCTGCCGTGTGAAGGGGCATTCAAACATCAAATGATCAGCAGTTTCCTCATGCTTGCGGCATAAAACACACTGAGAAGGATCGATGATGCCTCTGTGTCTAAGATTTTCAAAGGTGAGAATTCCATTGTGCATAAGTTGCCAGGCAAAAAAATTCACCTTCGGCCAACCCTTGGGGTGCCATATCTTCTTCCAAACATGGACCGGGAAAGAGTGTGGGAGGGGCTCTGGAAGAATCTGGTTAAATCCCGCCTTCACAGTGTAAACCCCAAGGTTCCCAAAGCCCCAGGCAATTTCATCCTCTTCATCCCGCCCAGTAAGAAACCTAGCTTTCAAAATTTTTTCTAAGATTGGTGCCAGCTCCGGTGGGATTGGAATTGGCCACTCTTCCAACCTCTTGAACTTTTTGAACTTGTACTCCCCAATGTGGCTGGTATTGAAATAACTCTCAATATGAATCCAGCCCTTGTATTCTAAGGCAGATTTAATGGGTTGCAATTCTGGAAACACAGCAATGATGGGAGGGTGTTGATCCCAGGAGTCAGTCTAGAAACGGGCCTTCTCCCCTCTCCCCACTTTCCAAAACAATTGATCTTTGATAACTGGAGCTCCCAGCTTGAGAGTCTGCCATACTAAGGATCCATTACCCTCCAAAGGGAAACGTCCTAGATCATTGGGGTGAGCATGGCCTAGGTATTTGCTAGAAAGAATTCTGCTAAAGAGGGATGTTGGCTGGGAAATCCACCTCCAGTACAATTTACCAGCCAAAGCTTGATTATTAAGCTTGGAGCTTCTCAGTCCCAACCCTCCTTTATCCTTGGGTTGGGTGACCTTATCCCATCCAACCAAGGCCCATTTCTTCTTCCCTTTTGCACCCTCCCATAAAAAGCTTCTGGCCATTTTGTCAAGCTCTTTCCATATAGAATGTGGGGCAGCCGAGGATGGAGAATTTATATATTGGCATTGCCTGAATAACTGATTGTAAGTAAGTTAGTCGGCCTCCATAGCTTAACCATTTATGAGACCAATGATTCATTTTCTCTTTGATGCCATCCAAAAGATCCTTCCAGGATATCAATTTTTAGTTTTTTGAAATGCAGTGGAACCCCCAAGTAAACAACAGGTAGAGAAGTCCTAGTAAATCCCAGGATCTCAATAACTCTTTCCTGTAACCTTCGGTCAAGATTGAAGAAGACCACTTTGGATTTTTTATCATTAATGACTTGATTTGAGGCCCGAAGGTAGATGTTTAAAGTATCTCTAATTCCTCTTGCTTCCCTAAGGCTGGCCACTCCAACCAATCCTGTGTCATCCACAAACTGTAAGTGGGTCAAAACTTCGTCCCCACTTTAATACCTGTTATCACACCTAGTTGTCGTCTTCTCAGGAAGAGTCTGCCTAATCCTTCTGCTAAGATGAGGAAGAGGTAAGGAGAGCAAGGGTCCCCTTGACGAAGACCCCGAGAGGCTCCAAAAGGAGTCGAGGGGAGCCCATTGATTAGAATAGAGAAAGAAGGTGTGGAGATACATCTCATGACCCAGTCAATCCAGTCCTGAGAGAAGCCAAAGGCTGCCATCATCTTTGCTAGGAAGCCCCACTCCACTCGATCATAAGCCTTAGACATATCCAACTTTATGAACATTACTTTGTTGCCTGAAGTTTGCATTGTATGGATTGCCTCCTGAGCAAGGACCACTTCATCCAAGATCTGTCTTCCTTCAACAAAACCCCCTTGCTCAGAGGAAATTATTTTATGGAGAAAAGGTTTTAGCCGTTCAGCCATAATCTTCATGACTATTTTATAAATAACATTGCATAAGGCAATCGGTCTGAAATCAGAGAGATGAACCCCCCCTCCCCTTTTGGAATTAAAGTGATGAAGGTGTGATTGAGAGCCTTAAGCATTCTTTTATTAGTTCTGGACTCCTCTGCGACAGCCAAAACATCTTTCTCCAGAGTATCCCAGAAGGCCTGAAAGAATTCTATAGGAAAGCCATCTGGACCTGGCGATTTTCCCGTGCTCATCCCAAAGACCACTTTCTTTAGTTCATCACTGTCAATGGGTCTAAGGAGAGTCTGATTCTCTGCGTGAGAGATAATAGAAGGTATGACATTAATAACTTCATTTTGGGCTTCCACATCTTGTTCCCTACTTTCCTTAAAAAGGTTTGAGAAATAATCCATTGAGTGGAAATGCATTCCAGGGAGAGTATCAAAGGAGTGTCCATTCTCATCGTGAAGGACTTCCATGCTATGCATTTGTATCCTTGCACAGGCTGAGCGGTGGAAAATTTTTGTATTTCTATCACCTTCTAGTAACCAAGTGATTCTTGCTCTCTGTTTCCAATAAATTTCCTCTTGATTATCAATGTCATCAACCGCTTTGCGCAGAGCATCATCCTTAGCTTTAAGGTGCTCAGTAATGGTACCTTCCCTGAAGTGTTTTTGCACCTCCTCCCATCTAGCCATCAAGGGGGCCCTTTGGAGCTGGAAGTCCGACTTATTATTTTGTCTCCACTGTTTCAATTTACACTTGACAAAATGGAGCTGTTTATGGAATTTGAACATTGCAGTCCCCAAGGGTAGGCGGCCTTCTTCCCACCACTGTGGAATTTTCCTTCGGAGATCCTCCTTTTGCAACCAAAAATTTTCAAATTTGAATGGCTTATGGTGTTGACCTGTCATCGGCCCTCCCTCCAACAAAAGGGGATAGTGGTCCGAGACTGGACCTTCCAAAATCCGGAACTTAAGATTCCATTTAATAAATGCCTCTTCAGAAACCAAAAACCGGTCTAACATAACCTTCCCTCTTGTGTGGCTCTCTCCTCTTGTTTGTCCAAGTAAAGTAGGTTCCGGGGCCTTTGATATCAACCGGATTAAAGGCCCGGATTTGGGCAATCAAGAACCGGTCCCCGAGGATCCAAAACTGGGGCACCACCTTCCTGATCCCTAACAGACAATTTGGCATTAAAATCCCCAGCTATGATCCAGTAAAAAACTTCTTGGGATGACCTCATGTTGTGTACAACTTGCCATTGGAGCCACTGGCCATCAAAGCATTGAGCCCCATAGAAGTTTGTAATAAGAACATGTTCAGCTGTGGCATTGTTTCTAAACAGAGAAGTGAGAACACCCCTCCAAGCTATGTGTTCTAAAGTTGTCCATACTTGAGGGTTACGAGAGTAACAATCCCCACCGAGGCACCCTGAGCAGCCACATCCATATAATCAGCACCCCGCCATATTATGTGAGCAATATTGCACATAATATCTACAAACATTTTTGTCTCCTGGATGAGCAAAAAGTCTGTTTTACATTTTCCTAAAAGTCCTTGAGCAGCGATTGATGGGTTACTGCTATTTAAACCCCTAACATTCCGAGGATTGAATAATCATTGAGGACCTTGTGAGCAATAAGACTCAATTGGCCTCACCGATCCTCCATTGATCAGCTTGTCTCCTTGTACTGCTAGTAGATCCTTATTGGATTTTTTGCCTGCTCCTTAGGAATTACTATTTTTAGACCTCTTCTCCACCTGGGTAATCCCTAGAACCGGCCTTTCCCTGTTATTTTCAGAGCTTCCCATATTGACGTCCTTAATAACCGGCTGTCTTTGGGGAGTGGATTACCAGTGTCCCTGAGTTCTCTGGCTGCCTTGTCCCAGAGGGTTCCATTACCTGTTCTAAGACTGGAGTAGAAGAAGGGGAAGCCTAAGAGTGAATGTTAATATCCTCAACATTCCCATCCACTCCTTCCATAACTTGGTCCTCTTGATCTACTAGGGATTTAAAGATTTCATACCGATTGGTTGGTTTAAGTTATGCCTGCTCCTTGGAATTTTTCTTTTTATTTCTCCTTCGCTTCGGTTGTTCAAAACCATCTTTCTGGAGATCAGAATCCTAAGGAATACTAGATGGATCTTGGACAGGGGTAAACTTGCCCTCTCTGGGGTGATTTGGACTTCCAAGCGGCGCCTCCACTTTTGTGCTCAGAATATTTGGGCAGAACCTCGCCAGATGGCCGTGCTTATGGCAGACTCTGCATCTAAAAGGTAGTGCCTCATAATCTAACTGTTGTATCCAGGAGAGCCCTGTCAAATCAAGTTCCACCTCGTCCATTTCAACACAGATCCTAGCAAAGACAGCTGTGTTTCCCTCTATAGTGTCTCTGGAGACTCCTATAAATCTGCCTAATGAATTACCAATCATTTCTAAAACCTGCTCACCTCAAAACTCCATCGGGAGAGCATATAGTCGGATCCAGACCGGGACTGCCGTGGGTTCGATACGAGGGTCAAAACCCACTCTCCAAGGTTGAAAAAATAACCCAGCCGGGCCATGGTTCCTCTTCTCTAATTCAAATGCTCTGTTTCTATCTGCTAAAGAAGAGAAACTAATAATGAAATATCCATTACTAATAGGCCATAAGGAGTACTCACCTAGTGGCTCCCAATTTTGTCTAACCCAGGTGTGCAGAAAGTTCAGAGTGGGACGGATACCCATGAATTTGCAAATCAGGTCGTGATGAGCATGATAGGAGATTGTGTCTTCGACCAGTTTTGGTTCTATAATAATCTTTGGTCTGGAAGTTGATTGCGAAAGGCAATCGTTAACTCGGTGTGTGGAAGCACCCTTGCCAGCATTCTTGAGTAACGTCTGAAAAGCAGTCCTCTGCGCTTCACCAATGGAGGGCGAGGGGTTTTCTTTCAACATCTTAGCGTATGAACTCTTTTTTCCAGCGAGAAGAGGCGGAGGAGACCCCATCGGGCCCTCCCGGAACAGCTTACAAGTCTTCAGAGTAGTGCAGAAACAATCAAACAAAGGCTCTGGGAAGATCTGTCGGGCCAGAGGCCCACGAGCAGTGCCCGACGCTGGTTCAGAAGTTTTCCCGCCAAATCGCCAGAGCGCGAAAACTCATCCTCTCGTATCTTTATCTATAACATATCAGCTCCTAGTGATGATGTTAGGGAGATGAGATTTTTTATTTTCCAATGTCTCAACTTTCTTCCTAAGTTCTTCAGCATTAGGGTTTGGCTTTGGGATGCCCATTGGGCTTGAAGTATTTTTAGCATTGGGGTTTAAGGATCCCAACTTGGATGGGGATTCTAGAGATCGGGTATTAGGGTTTGGCTTTGTGATGCCCACAGGGCTTATAGTAATTTCAACATTAGGGTTTGAGGATCCTGACTTGGATGGTTATTCTAGAGAGTCAGAAAGGTTAGCCTAAAGGTTCTAGGCTTCCATGTCTTTCGGTAATCCTCCTACTCCCATATTGAATATAATTGAAAATTTATTTGAAACTAGAGGATTGGAACTTACCAGAGTATTTTGGTTGCCAACAACCTATTGTTTTCCTTTGTCTTGTTGGGACCCTGCACCCTCTCTTTTATGTTTTTGGTAGACATAGTTTGCCTAATTGAAATTGCCTCTACCAGGGAAACTCCTCAAATTTCCTCTGTCTAGCATTCCCTGCTTATGCTTTTCTCTATTCATTGCCAGGTTAGGGCACTGATTGCATAGATGTCCTTGATTTTTGCATTCTACACAGAATGTTGGTCTGTTCTCGTATTCTACTAGTTGTTTTCGATAGTATTCTCCATACTCTAGCTCCACAAACCTTGGCAATTATAAATTAGCATTTATGTAGATTCGTGCATGAGTTGAGGGGCCTGATGAGTTCCAAAAAGTCACATTTTGGGACCATCTTTGACATATTTTTCCATGTTAAAAATTCCATTATATGACTATTATTGTAATTATAATATAATTTGTAGAGTGTTGTACAATTCAATGTGTTCTTTATATTTTATGTTATAAACTAGAACAAGAAAGCATTTATAGGGTCTTCAAGTTGGAAAATAAATTATGGTAGAATTTTATAGCGTCATAAACCAACTATGGGATTGGCTATGGGATCAATAATGAGACCCAATTATGGGATTGACTATGGGAAGGTTTTTGGATGTGAAAAATAATTTTCCAATAACAAGCTCTGAGCCCAACCAACTCCCAAACAAATTTAGAGATAGAAATTAGATTTGTTGAGATTGATATTCAACTAATTCAATTGAGTTCAAAATAGTTAGATATAAATCAGATTTGTTGAGATTAATTTTAAATTAGTTAGACATTTTTTTTAAATATATAGATAAAGGGTTTTGAAAGGGACCCAAAACCTTTTTACAAGCCGAATAGGGAAGATCCTGAATGGAATCAGTGGTGAGTAGAAATTATGTCTCGAAAAAACAATCATTTTTCTTCCATATTTTATCAATACGGTAAGTCCGTAAACTTACGAGTGTCATGCACAGTATATGCCTATAGTGTTGGGGGAATGAATCTGTCTGTACCTTATTTAGTTTGGTGGGGGATGTTCGTGCATTTGAATTTCAGCCAAACTAAATAAACTAAGTGCAAAAAATTAAATAAAAAAATTACAACTAAAACTAAAGTGCTAGAAATAAAAGTGCGGAAATAAAATACAATAAAATAAAACACACAACTAAATTAACTAAAGCAAGAAATAAAACAATAAATTTAATCTACTGGAAATAAATAATAGAAATGAAACATGGAAGGACTACTACAGGGAGTGGACCCAAGCTCCCGTACATAGAGCTTGCTCGAATAAGAGGAGTTGCACTCTTAATAATTTAGACAAAGAATAAAATGAAATAATTTCTATGTAAAATTAATCATTGATCTCCTTGTTCATCTGGCCTGCGTCTTTATATAAAGTGCAACCAGGCTAAAATAACAAATCAATCTATTTTAATCACATGATGTGATTAGTTACAATTGGTTTCTACACAGAATTTATTCTTCTATTTTAAAGCATGCCCATTCACTAGAAGGATAAATATATAAAAATCCTTAGGTGTATGTAACAAACAAATCCTAAACTAATGCATCCTAAAAATAATGCTTTAAGAGCTTTACAAGGTCAACCGACCAATTGGTTGATAATAATAAAAAATACTTTATTCTATTTAATAAATGCATGATTAAAATATCCCCCTTTGTCTTCACGTGCAACAACCTTCATAGCCCCTTGGTCAACCTGGTCAATGTTGACTTGGTCATATGGCATCTCCAATGCGGGTGTCTCCAATGTATGGGAGTAAGGCGCCTACGCCATATACCTTAGACGCAATTAAGCAAAAGCATGCCAAGTCCATTTGGAATTTAGACTGGGAAACACCATATTAGTAGCAAAACCTGCATTTATACACAGTTTCCACTAAAAACACCCATTAAGCATAATACCAAATTTTATATCAATTATATGCATAAGTTAAATAAAAATATATTTCTAATGCTAATTAAACCAGTGATGATGCCCCTTAAGAATGTATATAAAATGAGTATTTATGGTGCTCATCATCCCCCCATGCCTAAATATTGTCACGTCCTCGTGACAACAGCCCCTAGAATAATAATAATATTTTTTTTTCAATGGATTTACAATCAACTTCTGCCCCCATGTATCTTCCAAAGGATTGTTGTTTCGCTCAGTTTCAAACCAAAGGGTGACGTGAGATAATTATAACTCCGGTCCACTGTATTTTCCATCAAATGACATTCTGCTCCCAAAGACTTTTATAGATTTCCATCTCGCTAAAGAATTACAGTATAAAGAGAAGTGTTGCGGGATAAATTGTAATTGCTCCGAATTGGAGCGGGTGTTCTTATTTCGTTCTTTCGTGAATCCGCTATTGGATTGGAACCAAACATTTTTATTTTGCTCCAGAGTACAAGCCAAATTTAGGCAATGGTGAAAGTTAATCGAACCACTATTTAGCTTTGTAGTTCACTGTCTGGATTACCTCTAGACTCTGGATCAAAGATTATGCCATCCTACTGCGACTGGATTTATATATATTAATTATTATGGGGAATTGTTCCTCATATCCATGGCATGTCATGTGCTTGAACTTTGATGGGAGATTTTGACAAAGAGAATTTAAGGGGGCATCTACTAATATTAGCAGAGAAATTATTTTTAAAATAACTATACACATAATTAACGAAAGCTCAGTACGTACCTATTTCACAGAACCTGAGGTGTATGATGTCGATTGTGCAAAATGTCTTCATGTTACCTGTAATCATGGTGCTCTAGAATTGTTGTGACATTGGTGCCTCTGGAGAATTTTATTTTATATATATATATATATATTTTGGCTGCCTTAATCATCTACACTGCTAATTGCCTTCATTGTTTTTCCTCTGAGCGTTGCTACTCCAGCAGTGAAGCTAGTCATGGTCATCCATTAAATTATAGGTAAATAACCAAATCACAACCACCACTAAAAATCATGAGGTCTCTTTCTCCTCTGGGAGTCAAACTCGTAATGCACACCCAAAACATAGCCAATAGTGCGTATGCTAAAAACTGCGATGGCAGGGGAATTTTTTTCATGAAAGTAAGTGCCATATCTTTGATGAAAATAGGCAGGGGAACTTTGCTACACATACATCTGCACTGTATTCAATTTTACCCATTGAGGCATTCCTCTATAAGTGTGGACTTTTAAAAATTCCAACATTGCAGCCATAGTTTACCATTTTTTTCTTTTTTTTTAAATCTTTAGCCTGAGCCCTCTTTTGTTGGTGTTCCCATACAAGCTCTGTTTCTGATTTACATTTCAACTAGGAGTCTATCAACATAATATTTTTATTTGTGGAATATTTTGGTTCACCCAAATCCTCCCCCACTTAAATTGGTGATGCCCTCGTCGCCAGTAATAGGTCCTTTTGTGCAATAGGTCTGCAGCCCTCTGAACATCAAGTCCCATATTGATCAATCGACATCCCCATACTAAGGAGAAGAAGTTTGAGTGCTTTCGGGTACAAAGGGGATCTGCAACTTTTCTTATTAAGCTCTCTTTTCTTTCATCAGATTCTCCACATGTTTTTTTTTTTTTAACTTTCCAATAGAAATTAAGCGCCTCTTAGTCAATAGGGCCAGTGCACCAGAAAATGCATGAGATCAAGAATACACAATATCAAAATACCTTTTGGATAGAATGCATGAAGTCAAGGTGCCCTCTTGGTGTTGAAAAATGAGCAATTTCTAGCGCGTCTGTTGTTTGCAGAGTTGATCAGGCCCTCCAATTTTATTTTTTGTACTGCATCAACATCTGCTTCATCCAAACACAGTGGTGGGTACCTCTTCCCTTTGCATAAAATTAACACCCATATCCATGCCTAGATGGGGACTATATCCTCCGGATGGAAATAGTCGAGTTTATACTTCCTAAAAAAACATACAGGTTCATGGATGTTGAGCCGATTTAGGCCTTGTCTCCCAAGATGCCTATTTTTCGTACAATCAAGTCATTTCACCTACAAAAGAAATTGAGAAAAACTACAACACATGAAAGTAGGGAAAACAAGAATCATGACATCCATGCCTGTTAGGCCCTGGCTCTCAAGATGCCTATAGCTTACATGCGATTCATGATTTCCTACATAGCAAATGAAATTTTATGGTAAGCAAGATAGGTTTTGTGCAATTTTTTTTTTGGTGATCAGGTGCCTCCGTTGATGGACATTGAGGCGAAGCTTGAGGAGCAAGGCACCTTCTTGAGTAAGGTGCATACCTCAGTAAGGCACCTACCTCAGTAAGATGCCTACCTTAGTAAGGCACCTACCTCAGTAAGGTGTTTGCTTGACACCTGCTTGAGTAAGGTGCCTGCTTGGCACTTGCTTGAGTAATGCACTCCTTAAAACTGTTGGTATGGTTTGGGGTATCCCACATGTTGATGTCACCTCACGTAAAAATATCACATCACCAAATATGACATCTCCTTATTTATCTATATCGCACTTCATACTGTCCTGCAAAACATAAAAAACTAAACTAAAGGAATTAAAATAAAATTTTAACTAATTTTTTTCGTCTATTATGCCATGACCAGAACAGATCTTGGTTTTTTTTTTCATCATCTGCATCAAAGAATAGAATGTCAACTGCAACAATATCATCTAGGGATTTTAAATTAGGTGGCCAAGCTGGAGAACTGTCATTAATCTGGAAAATTGGTTGAATGTATTGTGTACTGGAACGTCTTCTCCACAAATATGTTTATGAGAAATAATGAACTCTATCCACTGTGACAACATATTTATCCATGATTTCATATGCTCACCATCTCTTTGCAAAGTTGGGGGTGAACAATATCATACCACTTTTTACTTTTCTTTCCCAAATAGTATTAATCAATTTAATCAATGGCAATATCAATAGCAATAACCAAATAAATGCACCAATCATCATACACAATAGAGACACCATAATTTATGTGGTTCACTCAATGTGGGCTACTCAACGGAGAAAATATTTTACTAAAAATTTCTCAATCAATATCTTAGGAATCCTTCCCAATTACAATGTTTATAGACCTTTGTCCAAAGGAGATGTTGATCACCTAAATCTCAAGTGTGTGGATCTCTTCTACAGGAGAACTCTTTCCCCTTCTACTTTGGATAGTGATCTTCTAGAAGACTCTATCTCTTTGTTGCACTGACTTGTGGATCTCTCTCCACTTGAAGACTCCTCACTCAGATCTGTCTTCAATTGCCTTGGCTGTTGGATCTCTATCCACTAAGACTCCATACTTTGTATTCTATCACATACAAAGCTCTGTCAATAGGCTCACTCAGAACCTTCTCAAATATGCTCAATAGGTTCACTCAGAACCTGCTCAAATCTGCTCAATAGGCTCACTTAGAACCTGCTCAAATCTGCTCAATAGGTGATGATATAATTTTGTTAGGGCATCTATCTTTGTATGGATTATGTTGTTCATAATAATATGGAGGCCTTATGAAGAACCATTTGTGGAATTCGATGGAGGGACGTTTTTCGCAGGACTGCCCAAAACTATCGAACTCGTTTCGGCCATATCTCACTCATCCGGACTCGGATTGAGCTGAAATTTTGAGGGTAGATGCCTGAAAAACCCTAGAACATCTCCACCAATTTTCATATCATTTGGAGCAACACAGATCCTAGCGCATCCCTATGTGTGAACGAGATATTTGGCAAGCGGCTATGCGAGGGTTTCATCTGGGTTGAGTGCAAGCAGCTCCAGAGGTTGGTTTTTAGGGCCTTCGGGCCCTAGCGGCCAATATTTTTGTGGTTTATGCTCAATATTTTAGCAGGAAATGTTGCGGGGGATCCAATATGGGTTAGAAATTTGTCTTTCAACAGATCATACTGTGAACTTGAGTGACAACGGCTTCCAATTTTCTGCACAAAAGAAAAGTGAAAACCATACCTTTCCACGACGTCTAGGGCAAGGATTAAAGAGATCACGAAACAAGTTTCAAGCAGTTGATCAAAAAATGGCTCATATCTCAAGTGAATCTGGTGCTAAGGTGCACCCACAAAATAATTCTACTGTGAAAACCCCTATCAAGGGTAAGAATTTCGAAGACTCAGCCCCAAAAATGAATTTTAGGGATGCCCTTCATGGTGGACAGCCTCAGCCCAATGCTAATATCAATCTTAGGGCTTCCCATAAACCTCTAAGAATGCCTAAGATTGATCCGAGGAAAACGGAGTCAGGATGTCTTAAAGCGGCTGATGGAACTCCTATTGTTAAGCTTGATATGGGTAACATTCAGACTGGCATTGAAGATTTGGAAAAAAGAGGACTAATTTGTCGGTTCGTGGGTTTTCGTTCGAGTCTATCTGCTTTCAAAGTCTGGGCTGCAAAAAGCTGGAAAACTAAAGGTGAGTTACAAATCTCTATTTATCCAAATGGTTATTTTCTTGTTTTATTTGCTAATAATGAAGATAGAGAGAAAAATTTTCAAGGGGGTCCTTGGTTTTTTGGAAGGGCAGGGCTTTTCATGAAGCCATGGCATACTAAATTTAAATCCGAAGAAGAGATGCCTTCTATAGCTCCCGTGTGGGTTAGACTCTTTGGCCTCCCTATTGAATTTTGGAATCCTACTATTTTTTCTTCAATTGGAAACTCTTTAGGAACTTTTATGATGATTGTTGATTGTACTCAAAATTTTGAACATATTATTTATGCTCGAATTTGTGTTTTAATGGATTTTGACAAACCCCTACCTAAAAATATCACATTACAATTTGGGGAAGACACTTGGGAGCAAGTAGTGGACTATGAGAACATTCCTTTTCGTTGTAGAATTTGCCATGAATATGGTCATTTGGCCAGTGCTTGCCCAAATAAAATTCCTGATCAAAAGAAAGAAGATATAAACTCAACGAGTTTCCAAATACCTAAGAAGAAGAACACTCGAAAAAAACCAGTTATGAAGGATCAATCAAAGTCATCTGCTAATATGTTTGAAATCCTTTCCACAAATGATGTCCCAAGTGAGGAAGAGGAAATAATGGAAACTGAAATCTTAGAAACACAATTTAAATATGAAGGGAAGAACTCGGAGACAAACCAACAAATCAAAGGTTTTCAACAGAAAAAAAGGAGAAAATTTACACAAGAAAAACAATCTTTCAAATGTCAAAACTTTAAATAATGCGGGTCCCAATATAGACTCCGTTGAACCATCTAGTAAAATTTTGGCTGTGTACGAGCATTCTTCAAGGTTAGAAGCCATCTCAGATTCAATTGGAATAAGTCAAGAAACAGGGAAAAAAATTGAAGATGGATTCTAATCAAAAAGCAAGTCGCAAGACCAATCAATATCATATGGTAAAAGAAGGTGAAAAGCTTGTAGAGGAAGGTAAGATTAATGCCCTTCCCAACTTTTTTAGCCCTGGTATTAATGAAGATCATCACTTGGAATATTAGAGGACTCAAAGGGAGTCTTTCAAAACAAAATGAAATTAGAAGAATGATTCAGATAAATCATCCACATCTTGTTTTCCTTCAAGAAACAAAGATGTCAATGGAGGATATGGACTCAATTGCCGATAAAATTTGGCCAGTTGGAAAAGTGGTTTCCCTCAGTTCCCAAGGGACTTCTGGTGGCATTGCTTGTCTTTGGGACCCAAAAGAGGTAGTTATTCACCATATGGTTGGCAGTTGGGGTTTGTTGGCTATAGCTATTCAAAGTAGACATTCCAACCAAATTATGCTCTGCATTACTGTTTATGCTCCGACTTCTTTGGAGGAAAAAAGAAGACAGTGGAAGGATATTACTCATATTATCTCTCATTTTCCTGAAGCTTGGATCTTGATCGGAGGAGATTTCAATACCATCCTCTCTCTGGATGAGAAAAGGGGGGAAATAGAAATTTGGACAAAAGCACCGACCTCATGAGCGAATATATTGCAAACCTCCATCTTGTGGATATCCAACTGAATAATGGCCTTATGACTTGGTCTAACGAGAAGGCAAGGCTTAGCTTGTATAATGGAGAGATTGGATAGGTTTTTGCTCTCTGAAAATTTCTTAATCCATGGTCACATTCCTAAAGTGAAGACTCTTAATAATGTTGGTTCGGATCATTGGCCAATCATGGTGGAAATGTGGAAAACCAATGTGAGTTTCTCTCCTTTTCGTTTTCAATTAATGTGGCTTAGAGACATTTCCTTCAGACCTCGTGTGCAACAATGGTGGAAGGAAGGTAAACCTAGGCATGGGACTAAGATGTTCTGTTTTGCCAAAAGACTGCAATACATTAAATCCAAAATCAAGACTTGGAGCTGGAAAGAGTTTGGGGATGTTCATAAAAAAAACATGAAGTTATTGCTCATCTTGAAAATTTGAATAAGAAAATCCGTTTAGATGGCCTCACAGAGAAGAGAAGTGCGAATGAAATTAAACTCACAACTCGGTTAGAGGAATGGGAAAAAGAGAAGAAATCTTATGGAAGCAAAAATCTAGAATTCAATGGCTCAAAGAAGGAGATCGAAACACAAATTTCTTCCACAAATCTCTTCTAGCTCGAAGATCTCACAACTTTATTTCTTCCTTAAAATCAGATTCTGGAGATGTTGTTTATACTTGGGATGGCATGAACTCTATTGTTGTTGATTACTTTTCCAATATTTTTGTTGCTACTCCTCTTGACTCAGCTTCACAACAAAATGTTCTTCAAGCAATCCCTTCTCTTATCACTTCTGAGGAGAACTCTATTTTGATTGCTCCTATTACTATCAATGAGCTTCAACAAGTAGTTTTTAAAATGCAAAAAGGAAAACCCCAGGTCTGATGGTTTTCCCATTGAGTTCTACCAAGAGTTTTGAGGATATCCTTCATGTTGATTTATTAGAGGTGGTGGAAGAAGCCGGGAAAGCCAAAGAAATTTTGAAGGTTATCAATAAAACTTATATTACTCTTGTTCCAAAAGCTCAAGAGGTTGATCATATCTCAGCTTTTAGACCTATTGCTTTATGTAATGTTCTTCTCAAAATCATTACTAAAATCATGGCAGAAAGGTTGAAGCCTCTTTTGCATAAGATTATTTCCCCAGAGCAAGGGGGTTATGTGGAAGGACGTCAAATAGTAGATGAGATAGTTCTTGCTCAGGAAGCCATCCATTCCATGGATATGCAAAAATCTCCTTCCATGTTCATTCGGTTAGACTTATCCAAAGCTTATGACAGAGTGGATTGGCACTTCCTTATCAAAGTTTTGAGGCAATTTGGTTTCTCTAAGGATTGGATGGATTGGATTATGGGATGTATCTCTTCGAGTTTCCTACTTAGTTCTTATCAATGGCAGGCCTTCTCGGTCATTCCCAACTTCCAGAGGTATTAGGCAAGGTGACCCGCTATCCCCTTATTTATTCATCATTCTTGTTGAATGCTTGGGTAGGACTATAACCAAAAAGAGGGAAAACAAAACCCTTGAGGGAGTTACCATTGCTCATGGAGCTAGACCTATCTCTCATCTTCAATTTGTGGATGACTCTACTCTTTTAGGTAAAGCTACGGTTAAGGAAGCTTCTAATATTAAGCAAATCATTAGCTATTTTTCTAAGGCTACTTGGGCAGTTGATCAATGAAGACAAATCTAAAGTTATTTTCTTTCATTGCTCTACTAGAGAGGAATCCATGGTCTTGGATAAATTAAGATATAAGAAGACCTCCCTTCCAATCACTTATTTAGGTATTCCCATAAATATTCAAAGGCAGAAAAATAAATATTGGAATTGGTTGTTGGACAAAGTCAAGAAGAAAATTGGAAAGTGGACCAACAGGTGGCTTTCTTCTAGGGGTAGAATCACCTTGGTAAAATCAGTCCTTCAAGCTATTCCTATTTATGTTTCTTCCATTTTGAATATCCCAAAGGTTGTTCTTCGAGAATTGGATCAAATCGGTCATCGTTTCCTTTGGAGTGGTACTAAGGAGAAAAGAAAATGGGCCTTGGTGAAATGGGATACTTTATGTCTTCCTAAGAGTGAAGGGGGGTTAGGATTCCGGTCTTCTATTAATAACAACAAAGCTTTAGCTGCTAAATTATATTGGAGGATGTTGCATAACCCCAATGCTCTTTGGGCCAATAATCTCCGTGCTAAATATCTTGAGAACAAAAGTCCTGAAGACCTTGTTCGCTATCAACTTCCTACCAAAGGTTCTCCCATTTTAGCAGTTCTTAAGACTGGTGAGGATTTGATAAAGAAAAAATTATTTTGGATCATTCATAATGGTCAACAGGCAAATTTTTGGATAGATTCTTGGGATGGTCACAAGCCTTTGATAACTCAGTTTCTCGATTGGAGGCCTTGGATGGAGGAGCTTCATCGAGCTAATTGGATAAAGGTGGCTAATTACTGTCGGTACCATACTTGGTAATTCAAAGGTTGGTAGATATTGGATCCCTATTGAGGACTGGCCTATTCAAATCCCAGAAAGGCAAAGACAAGATATCCAAGGCATCCTTCATATGAGATCCCTCTCTTGGTCCCATGAAAAAGATTGTTTTGGATGGAACAACACTACTAAGGGTGAGTATTCGGTTGCTCAAGGTTATTTGACCTTATGCCATAATAATCCCAACCATTCTTCGACATATTTTCTCGATTGTGGGCTCAAAAGCTCTGGCCTAAGGTGAGGTTCTTTAATTGGCTTTTATTGCATCGTAGGGTGCTTACTTGGTGAGCAACTTATGAAGCGTGGTTTTCATGGCCCTTTTAGATGTGAAATGTGTGAAGAGAATGTAGAAACTCTCAACCATATTTTTATTGAGTGTACTTTAGCCTCTGAGCTATGGAGGAGAATGGCCACTTTACTTGGCTTATAGTGGTCCAATTTTTTTACTTTTGAACAACTTTGGAGGGATTGGCCTAATCAAGAGGGTGTTGATCATTTTATTAGGCGGTTAGTTTGGAT
The DNA here is from genome assembly GCA_028583015.1 of Wollemia nobilis. Classification (NCBI taxonomy): domain Eukaryota; kingdom Viridiplantae; phylum Streptophyta; class Pinopsida; order Araucariales; family Araucariaceae; genus Wollemia; species Wollemia nobilis. The sequence goes on from JAQPPZ010000103.1 coordinate 5,641,261, forward strand.
GGGTTCTACCATTCTTCTTTGGAATATTTGGAATGAAAGGAACAGCCAAATTTTTAATCAAGATAGGAAGGATATTCACTATATTTGGCAAAAGACCATAGCCAACTTAGTTGAATCAGTCCATCAACTCCTTAATCACCCCCAAAACTCCCACCAAAGATGGGATCAAGTGATGCAAAGATTGAAGATTAAATCTTCTAAGGGCAACCAACTTAAAGGGAATGTGAGTATTAGTAAGATGGATAGGACAAGAAATTGGCAACCTCCTCCTAAGGATTTTGGAAAAGTCAATACTGATGGAGCCTCTAGAGGGAACCCTGGAAAAGCCAGTGTGGGAGGAATTGGTAGACTTTCGAGATGGCTCCCTGGTTTTTACTTTTGCTGAGAATTTGGGTATTCTTTCCAATAACCTTGTTGAGGGGTATGGTATCCTCGAGAGGCCTTCAGGAGGCTACTAAGGTTGGATGGGAAAAGGTGTTAGTTGAGTTCGACTCTCAACTTATGATTAATCTCTTGAAGACTCCTTCTAAGAATCATAAGGTGGATTGGAGAATAAAAAGAATTATTGAGAAGATTCAATTAATCCAGATGGGATTTTTGAAAGTTGATTACAATCATGTGGTCAGAGATCAAAACAAGAGTGTTGATGCTTTAGCTAATTGGGCTTTGGACAAAGGTGATCTTACTTGTTATGGCCACCCTCCTAGATGGTGGGCTTCTCAAATTAGGGAAGCTCTTCTTTCTATCATTTCTTTGGATGGCTCCAGTTCTGAAGGTACCTAGTTTCTTCTTGTTTTTTTTTTTGCTTCTCTTTGGTTCATTCAGTTTTTTTTAGTTCCCTAGCTCATTCTATTCTTTATTTTGTTTCCTCTGTTGATTCTTGCCTTAATAGTCTTCTGGTCTAGATAGGTCATTGTTATGTTCATTTTTTTTTCTTTTTTTTTTTTTGTTTAGTTTTTTAAGGTGGGTGGGTTCTTTTGTTTTGTTTTGTTTTTGTGTTCTTTGTGTTGTTTTTTGTTGTTCTTGTGTTTTTGTTTTTTTTTTTATGTTTTTTGTTATTGTTCTTGTGTTTTTTTCGTTCTTGTTCTTGGGTTTCTCTTTGTTTGTGTTAATTCGTGTTTTTATGTGTGAGTGTTTTCTATGTTTTTTGTTTTTGTTTATTGTCTATTGTTGGTTGTTTTTTATTTTTATTTTTATTTTATTTTTTAGGTTTTGGTTGTGTTTATTTTTCATGTTTTTTTTGGGTTATGTCTTTGTAGTGTTATGTTGTTTTTGTCTTGTTTGTGTTTTGTTATGTGGTTCTTGTGTTTTTCTATGTGGTTCGTGTTGTGGTTTCTTTTATCTTATTGTGCGTGTTTGGTTGTGCTTTTGTTTTTGACACACTCAAGGAGCATGTTTTTTATTTTATTTTATTATTTTTGTTGTTATTTACTTATTTATTTACTTATTTTTAAATTGGTTTTGTGTGTTTGTTTGCTCCTTGAGTATGTCAAAGGTGGTAGGTTGAAGAACACAAGCTTATACTGAGAGGGGGGGGTGAACAGTATAAGACCTCTTTTTACTTTTTCATTTATACTTCAAAACAATAAAGCAATATACCCAAAGCAATATCAAAGCAATGCAAAATATCATCCACAAAGTGACACCAATTTTAACGTGGTTCACCTAGAATGGCTGGGCTACGTCCACAAAAATTTTATCTAAAAGTTATCTCAAAGATCTTTGGGAATCCTTCCCAATTACAAATTTTATGAGCCTCGGCCCAAAGGAGATACCTTCCCCCAATCAGAATTTATGAGCCTCTGCTCAAAGGAGATACCTTCCCCCAATCAGAATTTATGAGCCTCTGCTCAAAGGAGATACCTTCCCCTCTATTTTGGAAATAATCCCTCAGAAGATCAACTGCCTCTACCTATTTCCAGCACGTGGAACTCCTTTCCATCGAAGACCTCCTGTCCTCAATGCTTAGCCTAAGAGACCTTTTCCTTCTATGATCACGTCCACAGCAGCTCAGCGACCTGTACCAAACACAGTCAATTAGTCTAGTACAAGTCTTCCTCTGTCTATCAGATCTGTCCAACTCTTGAACAAATCAATCCTCTACATACAAGCCTTCTCAAAGACTTGCCAACTGTCCTCGGGTTCTTCTCATAGAACCAATGCACCTCTGTCCTCAAGTTCTCTGATAGAACTATCAAACTCAGCTCACAAGTCCTCTGCTAGGACCTGTCCAAATCTGCTCACAAGTCCCCACCGAAACCTGTCCAAAAACTGCTCACAAGTCCCCACCGGAACCTTTCCAAAAACTCAGCAAGCTCACCAAGAAAAACTTTCTTAGTAGGAAATCACAAAGTGAATTTTTAGAGACCCAATGTGATTTGTCAAACTCATAGAAGCATAAAGAGAATTGTTAGAGACTCAATATGTTCTATACTCAAATCCCAATATCAAAACTCAACTCAAATCAACTCAGCTCAAACTCAATCTCAAATCTGAAAACTCAACTCAATATCTGAAATGGATAGGATAGAATGTTTTCTTTCAAGAACATGAAACCCCAACAATTGCCAACTATGCAAAGAATCACATAACAATGATACTTATTTTCTTTTCACCATAAATTAGGGTTTCAACAACAATGCTCATCAAACAAGGTTTAGTCAACCAACATCATTCAACTCAACATCAACCTTGAAGCATTCAACCAATCATCACAAGAAAAGGAAATAAGTAGAAATCCTTTTCCCTCCAAAGATATTTGAACAAAACAACCACCAACACAATATCACCAAATGCAAAGAATAACTTGCTCAAATCAACTCAATGGAGTAAGCCCAATATCATGAATCAAGTAAAGCAATAACTTGATCAAACAACCTCTATGGAAGCAACTCAACCATCAAACTCAAAACAGCCAACCAAGGGTTCCACCAACTCAATGCAAGTAGCAAGACTCACAAACATAAACCCTAGTGCACAATGCTTCCACTACCTCAAACCAGAATTATGCATTAACCAAAACTCTCATCAAGGATAACAATGCATAAGAAGTCTTCAACAAACCAGAAAATAGGTTTTACACCCAACCAAAGGAAACCTAGTTGAAAACCTTTTCACTCCAACATTATTTCAGAAAAACACACACCAATCATACTCATGAGGAAAATGTGCCCATACCTTTTTGGAGTAGAAGAAAATTGATCCTTAAAGCTGTCACCACACAACCCTCAAACTTCCAACCAAGTTAGGGTTAGAACCAAGATAAATGAGCATATATAAAAACTTTCCTTAATACACCTTTTAGCTCCTCTTCTTTAAAAACAACCACCAAAGAAGCCAAAAACACACAACCAAAACTTACACCTCATATCTCCATCTTTAAATTTAGCATAGCAAAAGACTAATCTCAAAAATACAACCAAAAAAATATCCCCTTATTTCTCCTATGTCTTTTAAACAATGCTAAACAATGCCAAAAATCATATCAAGAAAATAATCACACCTTATAATGGCTGCCCTTGAAGAATCTAAAATTCGCGGCACAAAACATGTTTTAATAAAAACGTGACTAATCCATGCACAGCTCCCTCCGTGGGGATCGAAACACAGACCTCCACCTACGCAAGGCCCAAACGCAGCCTTCGCTGCCACTAGCCCACAAGGGGCTTACAAAGTCCAAGACGGACTTCCTTCCACATAAACGATCAAGCTTTTCGAAAGCTTTTCAAACCACGAGCTCTCCTCTTTCGTAGCGTAAACAGAACATTCGATCGTAGCCAAACCAATTAATTGCCTTCGATTTTCCAAGAGGGTTTAACCTTAGGAACCTTCTCATATTTATAGTCCATACGTGGACTTTAGAACACGTCGGCTGCAAAGAAAATTAATTTCGAATTTAATCGAAATTTGCTTTCTAAAGGGTTTAAAAACCCTTAAAGTATTTTTAATAAATTAAAAATAATTTCTCCCTTAATTAATTAAATAATTAATTAATTAAAACCTTGAAGGGTTTTAAATAATAATTAAATAAATAATAAAGAGAACCTCCATTGGTGACGGCGACGGGAAAATAACACCTTCACAAATTTTGCATTTTCATTAGAATCTTTCCAAAAAAAAAAAAAATTATACACCCATCAAAAAAACCCCCTACAAGACCGCCCCCTCCCTCTCTCGAGGAACATGTTTCCTCTCTGACGGCGATGGGAAAATAACACCTTCACAAATTTTGCATTTTCATTAAAATCTTTCCAAAAAAAAAATATCACCCATCAAAAAAAACCCCCTTACAAAGAGAGCCCCGGCCCCCTCATTGTGCTACTTCTCCCCGTGTTTCCAATTGGTTTTAATAAAAACCATTGCCAATGGAATCTCTTCGGATTCTCTTAAAAATATTCTCTTGGAATCTTCCACCTTTGAAGCCAACACATCCTCTTAACATTAATGTCATTTCCTTTTGACATCAATGACAACTCATAGACAAGAAGCTAGGATCTCAAACCCAAAATTGCCAACAATCTCCCCCTTTGTCATTGATGGCAAACCATGCTTCTCAACAACACATAAACTCAACATAAATAACTCCCCCTGTCTTGAGGCTCTCCCCCTTTGTCATCAATGGCAAAGGGTCACCTTTGGGGCTTGGGACTAAGAATGAGCCTCTTAGCTTAGTCCCTCCCCCACCTCCTGTTGAGGTGTTTAATTTCGGGGTGGGAGTAAAACTCCCAACAGGCATTGATCATCATCAGTGTCTATAGCTGCCTTACCATGTCTTCTCTTGTTCTCCTTGTCCATATTCCTGTTCCTGTTCCTGTCACTCATGTTCCTGTTATCATTCCTGTTCTTATCCATGCCTTGATCCTTGGACCTGTTCATACCACTGTTCCTATTCCTGTACCTTGGAAGTTCAGCTCTACACTTGTCTAGTTGTGTGACCTTCATTGTTGCACTTATAACAAGTAACAATGTTATTTCTTTTAGGCATACCTGTTCTTTGAATCCACCTGTTCGACTAACCCTATTCTTGTTATTAGCCTTGCAAAAAATTGCCTTATGCCCAAACTCGTTTACAAGAGTAGCAATACCCTTGAAAGAAATTACCACCTCTGAAACTGTCATTTACCTTCCTTACTTGAGTCATGCAATGTGAAGCCATGTGACCAAACCCGTGACAAGCAAAACATCTACCATTAAACTTTCCTGTAAATGACCTTCTAGGTCCTGTAAACTTTCTCCCCTTTTTCTGTTTCCTATTTTCTGTTTCTGTGCATCTATCACTCAAGGACTCCTTTTCTGAAATACTTTCCTCATCATAACTCTCTTCTTTTTGGAATCTCTTACTAGATTCCCCAACTTGTTCCTTGTGTTTCTTACCAAAACCAAGACCTGTTTTATCTGTTGCCCTTCTTTGATCTTTGATGATGGACTTTACCTTTTTGGAGCTATCTTGAAACATGTAAAGATTATCCTTGTACTCTTTAGTTTCCTCTTTCAAAGAAGCCATTTTTTGTTCTAACTCATTATACTCAAGAACCTTAGACTCTAACTCATCCTTGAGTTCTTGTGTCTTAGCTATAGAGAAGTCAAGACTTTCTATAAGATCATCTCTCTCCATACAACATTCATCTAACTTATCCTTGAGTCTAGCATTCTTCTTTCTTTCCTTTTCCAAAACACTAAGAGCACTAATAAGTTCACTTTCAAGATCCTTTATTTGTTTGCTTTTTGAATCATCAAAGCCTTTTTCAGATTTCTTATCACTAGAGGTGCTACCCTTTTCAAAGACCATACATGCATCTTCCTTATAGTTTTCTGAAGCATCCTCATACATACTAGAAACCAAATCATTATTTGTGCAATCATCCTCAAGGTGACCAAAATTTCCACATCTAAGACATTTCATGATAATGAATCTATGTTTCGGTTCTTCCTCTTTTTTTGATATGAACAACATCTCATTTTCATTATCACTTGAAGAACTTTCACTATCACTACTAGAACACTTACTTGCTTTGTCTAGGTAGAAACTCTTCTTGTGCTTGTGAGAATACCTCTTTCCTTGATTGTTGTGCTCATCTTTGTTTTTCCTGTGATGCTTGTGCTTTTCAGAATCCTTGCTCTTAGAATCCTGTTTATCTTCATCACTTTCATTCTTGGGAACAGTACTATCAGTAGCATAATGACCAAACTTTCCACAATTGAAACATCTTATATTTTTCATACTTTTGTGCTTTCTAGAGAACTTGCCTTTCTTTCTGTAATATGCCTCTTCATCACTAGAAGACTCATCACTATCTTGAAGCTGTTTACCCTTGGATTCCTTGGTAGCCTTGAAAGTCGCCTCTTTCTTGACATCAACCTTCACTTGAGTTCTCAACTCAAATGCTCGCAAGTATACTATGGAGCTCATCCTTTTTCAACTTATCCAAATCTTTAGCTTCCTCAATAGCAGAAATCTTTTCACTAAATCTATTAGGAAGAGATCTTAAAATCTTATCACAAACATCATTTTCAGCAAGCTCAAGACCTAAGTCTTTCATGGAGTTAACAACCTCATCCATACGAAGCATGTAGTCACTAATATTTTCATCATCATTCATCTTGAGTTGTTCAAACATACCTTTGAAGTGTCTCAACTTGGCCTTTCTGACATTTGTATCACCTGTATGAACCACCTTCAACTGATTCCACATTTCACTAGTTGTCTTGCAGTGAATCACTTTGGTGAGATCTGCTTTTGTAAGCCTTTCAAGATTGCATTCATTGCTTTTGAATTGTTGTGATGTAGGAGCCTTTCTTCTTTAGTATTAGGACCATGTTCAGGAATAGTGTACTCATCTTCAATCACTTCCCAAACCTCATTCCCAAGTGCCATTAGATGAACCTTCATCCTTGCACTCCAAAGACCAAAATCTGACCCATCAAGAATAGGTGCTGCATTGCCACTTGAATAATCCATTGTGTTCTTTACTAGCTTTTCCTTCAAGCTGTTAAACTTTCCGAAGGCACCCGCTCTGATACCAATTGAAGAACACAAGCTTATACTGAGAGGGGGGGTGAACAATATAAGACCTCTTTTTACTTTTTCCTTTATACTTCAAAATAGTAAAGCAATATACCCAAAGCAATATCAAAGCAATGCACAATATCATCCACAAAGTGACACCAATTTTAACGTGGTTCACCCAAATGGTCAGGCTACGTCCACAAAACTTTTCTCTAAAATACCAAAGTTCTTTGGGAATCCTTCCCAATTACAATGTTTATGAGCCTCGGCCCAAAGGAGATACCTTCCCCCAATCAGAATTTATGAGCCTCTGCTCAAAGGAGATACCTTCCCCCAATCAAAATTTATGAGCCTCTCGCTCAAAGGAGATACCTTCCCCTCTCGCTCTGGAAATGATCCCTCGGAAGATCAACCGCCTCTACCTCTTGCCAAGCACGTGGAACTCCTTTCCATCGAAGACCTCCTATCCTCAATGCTTAGCCTAAGAGACCTCTGCCTTCTATGATCACGTCCACAGCAGCTCAACGAACCTGTACCAAACACAGTCGATCGGTCTAGTACAAGTCTTCCTCTGTCTGTCGGATCTGTCCAACTCTTGAACAAATCAATCCTCTGCATACAAGCCTTCTCAAAGACTTGCCAACTGTCCTCGGGTTCTTCTCATAGAACCAATGCACCTCTGTCCTCAAGTTCTCTCGATAGAACTATCAAACTCAGCTCACAAGTCCTCTCGCTAGGACCTGTCCAAATCTGCTCACAAGTCCCCACCGAAACTCGTCCAAAACCGCTCACAAGTCCCCACCGAAACCTGTCCAAAAATGCTCACAAGTCCCCACCGGAACCTGTCCAAAACTTGCTCACAAGTCCCCACCGGAACCTGTCCAAAAACTCAGCAAGCTCACCAAGAAAAACTTTCTTAGTAGGAAATCACAAAGTGAATTGTTAGAGACCCAATGTGATTTGTCAAACTCATAGAAGCATAAAGAGAATTGTTAGAGACTCAATATGTTCTATACTCAAATCCCAATCTCAAAACTCAACTCAAATCAACTCAGCTCAATCTCAATCTCAAATCTGAAAACTCAACTCAATATCCGAAATGGATAGGATAGAATGTTTTCTTTCAAGAACATGAAACCCCAACAATTGCCAACTATGCAAAGAATCACATAACAATGATACTCATGTTCTTTTCACCATCAATTAGGGTTTCAACAACAATGCTCATCAAACAAGGTTTAGTCAACCAACACCATTCAACTCAACATCAACCTTGAAGCATTCAACCAATCATCACAAGAAAAGGAAACAAGTAGAAATCCTTTTCCCTCCAAAGATATTTGAACAAAACAACCACCAACACAATATCACCAAATGCAAAGAATAACTTGCTCAAATCAACTCAATGGAGTAAGCCCAATATCATGAATCAAGTAAAGCAATAACTTGATCAAACAACCTCTATGGAAGCAACTCAACCATCAAACTCAAAACAGCCAACCAAGGGTTCCACCAACTCAATGCAAGTAGCAAGACTCACAAACATAAACCCTAGTGCACAATGCTTCCACTACCTCAAACTAGAATTATGCATTCACCAAAACTCTCATCAAGGATAACAATGCATAAGAAGTCTTCAACAAACCAGAAAATAGGATTTACACCCAACCAAAGGAAACCTAGTTGAAAACCTTTTCACTCCAACCTTATTTCAAAAAAACATACACCAATCATACTCATAAGGAAAATGTGCCCATACCTTTTTGGAGTAGAAGAAAATTGATCCTTAAAGTCGTCACCACACACAACCCTCAAACTTCCAACCAAGTTAGGGTTAGAACCAAGATAAATGAGCATATATAAAAACTTTCCTTAATACACCTTTTAGCTCCTCTTCTTTAAAAACAACCACCAAAGAAGCCAAAAACACAACAACCAAAACTTACACCTTATATCTCCATTTTTAAATTTAGCATAGCAAAAGACTAATCTCAAAAATACAACCAAAGAAATATCCCCTTATTTCTCCTATGTCTTTTAAACAATGCTAAACAATGCCAAAAATCATATCAAGAAAATAATCACACCTTATAATGGCTGCCCTTGAAGAATCCAAAATTCGCGGCACAAAACACGTTTTAATAAAAACGTGACTAATCCATGCACAGCTCCCTCCACGGGGATCGAAACGCAGACCTCCGCCTACGCAAGGCCCAAACGCAGCCTTCGCTGCCACTAGCCCACAAGGGGCTTACGAAGTCCAAGACGGACTTCCTTCCACATAAACGGTCAAGCTTTCCGAAAGCTTTTCAAACCACGAGCTCTCCTCTTTCGCAGCGTAAACAGAACATTCGATCGCAGCCAAACCAATTAATTGCCTTCGATTTTCCAAGAGCGTTTAACCTTAGGAACCTTCTCATATTTATAGTCCATACGTGGACTTTAGAACACGTCGGTTGCAAAGAAAAGTAATTTCGAATTTAATCAAAATTTGCTTTCTAAAGGGTTTAAAAACCCTTAAAGTATTTTTAATAAATTAAAAATAATTTCTCCCTTAAATAATTAATTAATTAAAACCTTGAAGGGTTTTAAATAATAATTAAATAAATAATAAAGAGAACCTCCATTGGTTTTAATAAAAACCATTGCCAATGGAATCTCTCCGGATTCTCTTAAAAAGATTCTCTTGGAATCTTCCACCTTTGAAGCCAACACATCCTCTTAACATTAATGTCATTTCCTTTTGACATCAATGACAACTCATAGACAAGAAGCTAGGATCTCAAACCCAAAATTGCCAACATAGGTTAGGTTCGAGTCCTAGGATTTTTTGGCAGAATGGATATCCCTACCTCTTTGGGTCTTACTCGAAAGTGGCATCCCTTTTGGGATGTTTTCCACAAATAAAAAAATCTTCTCAATAGGTCCAAATAGAACCTGCTCAAATCTGCTCAATAGGTCAGAACCTGCTCAAATCTGCTCAATAGGTCAGAACCTGCTCAAATCTGCTCAGTAGGTCCACACAGAACCTGCTCAAAATCTACTCAATAGGCTCACTCAAAACCTGCTCAAATATGCTCGATAGGCTCACTCAGAACCTGCTCAAATCTGCTCAACAAGTTCACTTAGAACCTGCTCAAATCTTCTCAAAAAGCTCACTCAGAACTTGTTCAAATATGCTCAACAAACTCACTCAAAACTTGTCCAAATATGTTCAACAAGCTCACTCAGAACTTGTCCAAATCTTCTCAATAAGTCCTCTCTAGGACTTGCTCAAATCTGCATAGCAATATTTCACAAAAGCTTACACAAAATCAGTCCATAAGCCTTCTCCAAGACTTACCTCAAATCAGCTTAACAAGCTCACATAGAACTTGTCCAGACTCATAGAATCATAAAGATAATTGTTAGAGACTCAATATGTTCTATACTCAAATGCTTAATCAATAATTCAATCTCATAGAAGCATAAAGAGAATTGTTAGAGACTCAATATGTTCTATACTCAAATCCCAATCTCAACTCAAATCAATCTCATAGAAGCATAAAGAGAAATGTTAGAGACTCAATATGTTCTATACTCAAATTCCAATCTCAACTCAAATCAATCTCATAGAAGCATAAAGAGAATTGTTAGAGACTCTATATTTTCTATCCTCAAATCTCAATCTCAATCTCAACTCAATTCAGAATATAGAATAGTTTGTTTCATGGAACTTGAACAACCACTTCACACAATCACTTGACTAGGCTCAATCAAATCTACTCAACCAATCACCTTAATGAACAACCCTTTCTCACAAACCCTAGTCCAAGCATGTATAAACCAACTCAAAATATTTCCAATAATGTTCAACAACAAATCTCACATAAGAATGATACTCATGTTCTTCTCTAACTCAAGTTCAAGTTCTTTGCACAACCAATGGGCTTCAACAACAATGCTTATAAAACAAGGTTTAATCACAACTCTCAAACTAGAAAACCTTGAAGCATTCAACCAACCACTTTCGAAAAGGAAACCACAATCAATCCTTTTCTCTCCAATGATATTTCAGAAATCAACCACCATAAATAATCAATAGGAGAATGTGCCCATACCTTTTATGAAGATGAAAAAAACCTCTTTATAATCTGCCACAATCATAATATTCTTTTACCAATCTTCATGAGGGTTAGGAGAAATTACAAAACAATTATCATAACATTTTACACCTTATTTCTCCTAGTCAAAAATCACATCCACCACTAGAAAATAATTAAAGATAATTATTTCCTTATCTAATTAAGCATAGCATGAATATAACCACAACCATTTACCCTTCCCTTATTTCTCCTTAAAATACTTTGCACTAATGCACACCTCACTAAGCTCCTTAATGCAAAAATTCCACATCAACTAGTGCAAAATATAAGCCACAACTCATGAACTATACCACCATGCCAAACCCTCAATAATGATGCATTAACCTTAGCTTAGGCAAATTAAAACATTTATATCTCAATCTCCGAAAATTGCGGTGATGACATACCTTGAAAAAAATTGTTTTTTGCTCTAAAAATTGCTGCGACAACACACAAGCGAAAAATGAATTTCGGGTGACTCGAACCCGAGACCTGCAGCAACGAGTGCACATTTGCACTCCTTCCGCCCACCAAGTGGGCTAAGCTTCCCACGTGGAAGCTATTCTACTTCTTTCTTGAAGTACTTCCTCTTGGCACCCACTAACTTACAAACTTTGCTTCTCCCAAACCTCCGCCGTCAATAGTGCACGATTTCGTAGGAGGATAGCTTTTGCAAAAAGGATTTATCATTTGAATTTTGGAGGACATAAACCATTGCTTAACAAGGCGCCTTTTATACACGGTGCGTATGGGGAATAATAAAAGTTGACGTCGGCAAAAAATGGAGGAAAAACTTTTGATTAATTTTAAACTTAAAATTAAAATTTTAAATAATTAAAATCTAAACTAAATCTTTAAAATTAAATATCTCCATCACCGGGGCACATTTTTCGATGAAATGAAAACCCAACTTGGGTTTTAAGAAAAATTCATTTCAAATATGCCATCCATAGTTTTAAATAAAACCTTTTATTTTCCCTGCCTTGGTTTTCACAAAAACTCTTCCTTGCACTTTCACAAAACATAGTGCATTTCATAATAGATCCTTTTGAAATCAAATAACCTTTTGATATCAATGACAATATTTTAGCTTAGGGACTCAAAATTTCACACAACATTTGTTGAAGACCAACTTCGAGATTGGTAGCAAAACTTATAATGGAAGATTCAGGAGGTCGAAGAGTGTTGGGCATGGACTAATGAGAGCCTTTCTCATGGTAGTACCATAGCCCAAGGAGGATACATGTTTGGAAGAAGCTTGAACTACCATCCACACAGAGGTGATGCTAGCAGCCCTATTTGATAATGAGGATAGAATTGTTTAAGTGACACAAATTACTAGGAGTATCGGGTTTGGAAATACCGCAACATCTGCTTGTTGTGAAGATTACGTGGATGACGCATGCTGCTCCATACATTTTCTAGGTTTTGGTTTGAGAAACAACCCCCTTCCTTTTAATTTTTCCACTTTTCCCAAGGCATCCACCCAAGCTCATGTGGAAATTGCAAATTCACCAAACCTTGGACAGATAAATGAGACCATATTTCCAAAGGTATCTGCTTATTTTTATGTGGAAAATTCTACTCTGCCAAGTCTTGGGCGAATACATCTGCTTGAAATTCCAACCACACGAACACGAAACATTAAGAGTAACATAACCCCAAGGAGTTTTGGTTGTATACTTTTGTTTATGGGTCCCAAAATCCTCACACATGTATCTCGAGCGAAAAGGGTGAAGCCCAATCGACAAGACATGTGGACAACAGGCACTACACCCACACTTAAAAGGATTAAGCAAAGGTAGACAACTCATTATTATGGCAAGTGTCCAATAAACATTGGGGAAAATATGTAGTTCAGATCCTAATAGAAACTAGTGTTAATCCAGGATTCGCCATGATGTCAACAACTTTGGTGCCTTCACGGTACACGTGCTGAATTGAAATATTTTTGAAGCTTCAAAGACTTAGGGTAGTCTCGTGAATTAATGGGGCGATATTCCATGGGGGCTTTGAGGAGCCTTTGATGTAATTGATAGTATTAAGAGAGTAAATTAGACACGCTAAGATCAATTTCCAACTAATTCCATTGGATTTAAATTAGTCCAATGGAAATCAGATTTATTGAGATCAATTTTCAATTAATTTGGCTAGATCCAAATTAGTTAGAATATTTACCAACTTATTATGGTTGTTATCTCCTCTAGATAGAATTTGTTGAATTTATCATAAACTAATTGAGATTTGAGATCTATTTTATATGGTTAATGATTTATTTTGTATAGCCTCCCTATAAATAAGGCATATTGTATTGTAAAGGGTTGAAAATGATATATCTAAGCATTGAAATTTCTCTTGTGTTGTTAATTGAGTGATACTATAATGTGTTAAGCAAGGGCATGGAGATCACCTTCCAATATAACAAGGAAAGGACGCCTTGTCTGCTAAGTAGGAGAGATCCATTGCTTGTTAAAGTAGGATTAACATAGATATATATTAGTTTTATTAAATAGGTTGGTAAGTAATGTATATTCATTTTAGTTTATTTAAATAGGTTATCTCGGCTAGAACTAGATTTCCTTTATAGGTGGTTGTACATTGTACATGCTTTGGATGATTTTAAACATCCTTGGATTAATAATGTATGATGATCATATATCCAACTAGTCAAAGTGTTATCATAATAGAGATTAGACCTAGTTCGATTTGTCACTTGTGCTAAAAGAAACACTTTTTGTATTTTACCACTTGATGGAACCATAATCTATTCCTAAGCAATTGATGGTTAGTATGTGAATCCACCATTTTGATATTGTTAATGGTGAGCTAAGGTATCATTCACATCCCACTATTTATTGAGAGGATAATGACTCATAGTTTCTCAAAGAGGAGTTGACTACGAGAAAGCAATTCTTCATTGAGGATATGGATAGGTAAAGCAGGTGACAAACATGGAGCCTTCTCTCAAATAAGAGAGGATCACAAAAACTCAAGTAGGTATTTTACTTTCTATAAGTGATTGTTTATTTTTTTGTGTTTTCACTTCTTGTAAGTATGTTTTTATTTTTTGTATATGTGCTTTTATTTTACATGTGTGGGTGTTCATTTCCTTTAAGTATTTTATTTTTTTGCAAGTATGTTCTCTTTCTTTTTGTATGTTTTCAATTTAGCCTTAGTTTTAGCAAATAAATTAAAAACACACCCATTAACTTTAGGTAACCTCATGATTCCCACTAATAAATTTCTACAAATCAACGAGTGTAGGTGTCTACATTGTATTTAGGTATAACATTATAGGGAGAAATGAAAGGTCAACATTAAACCTATGCTCATCCTTATAGAATGCTTTTAGATTGATCATATTAGATACATTGATAAACCATTATCAAAAGCATAATACAATGACCCATAAGAATATAATAAAAAAATTCAATCTTAACTCATAAAAAAATATGCTTTATTTTTTGAAGAATTTTAAAGATGTTAAAATTGTTGGGGAACATTATGTTTTGCTATACTTTTGAGGGATCAATTGGACAAATTATTAAAACTTATTTTTATAGGATACAACACTCTAAATCTAGTTTCAAATCCAATTGGAATTATTAAATTCTAATTTTGAATGAGAGCGTTGTGCCTAAAATAGTAACTATTGATCGAGCCTCAAAATTGATAAAAAAACAACAAATCAACCTATTTTTGAACAAATTTGACATAGCAATTGGATGTTCTAAAAATTTTATTTATTGTGAAGATATCCCTTAGAATTTAGATTCTTAAAAAATTTGAACCATCCAATTTCAATATTGTATGAAGATCCATTCAAAATGACATTTACTTGTCTGATTTGTCTAGTCTATTTTTTAAAACGTAGCAGGTTGTTCTTTTGTAAATATGAGGAAGCAAACAAATGATTTAAAAAATTTCTATTTAAATTACTTGTATTCTTATAAGTCTACTTTAATTTAAACTTATATTCACCTTAATACAATATCAAATGAGAAAGATATGGTTAATATACCACTTGTTGGTCTAGGTTGTTCCACTATAAACAACATATTTAGTATAATGTTAAACCACAAATTTAAATAACAAAATGTGTGACCTAAATAAATTTTTTTTGGTAAGTAGATATTTTATATACAAAAGAATGAGAGGTGGCAGCCCTTAGTAACAAAAGGAGTCCCTTGGGCTAGTACATTAGAAACCATAGTAAACCTTACCAAAAAAACATAGTAATGCCCAGGAGGGCTACATCAAAAACCTCAAACTAGAGGTAAAACATGCTAAAAAACAACAAAAAGATTGGTGGAATTGCCAGTTGTACCCAAAGGAGAGGTGTCACGGTGCTCCCCATTCCCGTCCACCCAAGCCTTATCCTCTCTTCTTACTTATGTGTAATCATTAGCGATATCCTGGTTGATGACCTTCTCCATGTCCGTCGAAAACAACTGTTGCCACACCACGAGACATGTGGAAAGTAATCCCTTATTTGCCAAGTGGTCGGCTAAATCATTGCCCTCCCTGTAGGTGTGCTTGACTTGGACCAAGTTCCTTTGGAGGAGGAGGTTCCTGGCCTCATAAATGATATTGAAAACCTTCCACATCGGATCCTGGGAATTCAACATGTAGTTAATGATGTTCAGTGAGTCCCCTTCAACTACCAAGGGTCGGGGATCCTTCGCAATGAGCTCGAGTTCTCTGGTCTCCACAACATGATTGGTTTGAAACCTCAAGTTTTCACAAAAATCCAGGACGAGATGTCCATTATGGTATCTAACTGATCCACCTGCAGTGGTCGCCCTTGGGTTACCCTAAGAGGCCACGTCAAAATTTAACTTCAACCATCCTTGAGGAGGCTTGACCCACCTGACACCCTTCCTAGAAGACCGTGGATCCCCTCTCGCTCCTTGATATCCCCTGATAACTTCAAGGATTTGAACAACCACTCTTCAAACACATGCTTGGGCCATGGGCTGGGGATAAGGTTGGAGTTCTCAATGGCAAAGGTGATGGCCCTGTGAGCGACTGAGGGAGGATCCCTGGGAGGATTACCGAAGACCCGACCATTGCATTCCAACCATATCTACCAAAAAAAATGGTGGAAGCAAGCATTCCACAGGAAACAGAGCTTGGAATTTTTAAAAGGATTGGGCCATTCGAAGAAAGCCTCCTTAATGGTCTTAGGGGGAATCCATTGGACCTAAAAGGTAGAGGATGGAGCCAAGGACCGACCTAGTGAAAACACAGTGCATGAATAGGTGGTCAGAGGACTCATAGGCAGACTCACGCAAATAGCACCTATTGGGAATAACAAACCCCCTCTTGTGAAGATTGTCAATTGTGAGAGCTTTATTCTGAAATGCAATCCATGAGAAGAAATTTATCTTTGGGATCAAACGTTTCCTCCAGACCACGTTGTAAGGAAAGTCTGATTTCATCCCTTTGCATTGGAATTCATAGGAAAATTTGATAGACAATCCATCATCATCGGCCCCCCTCCAAATCATTCGATCTGAACCTCTACTGGTGGGTATGATGATGTCCTTAAGGACAGAGGACAAGAAGTCGACCTCAATATTTAGTCCCTCTACATCAATGACTTTCCACTATAGGGAGCCATTTTTCCATTCAATGAAATTGGCCACCCTCTGCCCAAAGTTGTTATCAAGAAAAGTTTTAAGGTGAACCAGCCCTGTCTGCTCAGAGAGAGGGTCCTCTAGGGCCCACCTCCTTCCAAAAATCTATGCTCTGACCATCCCCAAGGATCCTCCTGATGTCGTCTTGGATCAGCTGCTTGGATTGGACAATGGCTTTCTAGAAATCCGACCCCCTAGTGGGAATATCATCCTCAAGAAAGGAAGTATTAGTGAGGTATTTCCTCCTGACAATTCTAACCCATTCTGCCAGTTCATTTTCTAGGATCCTCCAAGTGTGTTTGGTAATGAGCACTAGGTTCATATTGGCCATTCTCCTGAACCCTAATCCTCCTTGCTTCTTGCTTCTGCAAACTTTGTCCTAGGCCACCAAAGAAAACCTGGACTTGTCTTCATTACCTGACCAAAGAAAGTTCCATTGGGTCTGCTCAATTTTGTGAAGAAACAAGGCAGACAATCTGAAAACAAACATGAAAAAGTTTAGAATCTCTTAGAGGTACGCCATAGTAAGGGTTGCCTTGGCAGCTTGGGATAAGAACTTGCCTTGCCATGATGCCAGCTTTTTGTGGATTCTCTCGAGCACCATTTTCTACATCCCTTCCTTAGCATGCCCACAAAAGAGAGGGATGCCAAGATAGGTAGTGGGGAGGGAGTCAATAGAGCACCCCAGGATCCTTACAATCTGAAATTGACGCCTGATAGGGTTGTTGAGAAAAAAGATCTTGCTTTTGATGTAGTTAACTTTTTGACCGACAACACTCTCATAGAGTCCTAGGATTCGTTTGATGGATCTGGCTTGAGCTACTGACGCTATTATGGATAGGAGTGTGTCATCCAAAAACTGTTGATGGGTGATCACCTCAATCCTCGAGACAGGGAGGATACCGGTCATCTTATTTCGTTGTTGGGAATCTTTGAGGGCTCTTCCCAAAGATTCTACGAGGATGATGAAAAGGATGGGGGATAGAGGATCCCCTTGACGTAGACCTCTTGAGCTCTGAAAGAAATCGGCAGGAGAGCCATTAACTAGGATAGATAACTAGGGAGAGGAAATGCAGCCTTGGATGAGGTTAATTCACAGGGGATGGAAGCCAAACTTGAGGGGGATCTCCCAAAGGAAACCTCTGTCAACCCTATCAAAGGCCTTGTTCATATAAAGCATGAGTAAAAGGGCAACCTTCTTGGTCATTGAGGCAGAATGCAAGGTTTCATAGATCCCACCCACCAAGAACCTTAGGAGGAAGGTTAGAGTGATGTTATAGATCAAGGCAAGCAAAACCGTTAGCGAGGAGAAGCCTCCCTGTCAGCCCAAAAGGAACAAGAGGTGCTCTCAAAATACATGCTTCGCACCAGTCCTAGCATAGAGGATCCAGTTACCCAGGTACAAACCCTTCCCAAAATTGTTGTTCCAAATTATTTTATGGATGAGTACCTGGAGGGCAATAGAAAATCCCCAAACCGCTCAAATAGGGGTGAGGTACCCCTTTCTCCTTTCTCTAAAAAAGAAGGCCCATCCGTCTCTGTGAGAATCAGCCCTAGAAAAACCAGGAGAAGGAAACATGCCGTTTACTATGGTAGCAACAGGAAAATAGGGAGACCCTATGACAATGAGAAGATAAACAAGGAAACGACGGAGGACATCGCAAATGGAACCCAGTTGATGCTTTTCTCTGGCGATTTCGACATCGTAGGGGGCAAAGGGCACCGGGGAAGGGGGATTGGTGGGATTCTACGAGGGGGAGGAACTGGCGGGCTTGGGGGATGGGGGATGGTTGGACGCATTAGCATGGGCGGAGGCGGAGGAGTTAGCGGGGGATGGAGACCGAGAGGAGAAATCCCTAGAGACTTGGTGGGCTAGGGCATGCTTGTAAAGCACCAAAAAGAGCCCTTGGTGATGAGGGGGTTTCGAGGATTTACTCTCCCTAAAGTTGTTGATGGTGATGATAATGGAATGCAGGAGGAAGTCAGGGACGTTGACGGGTCGAACGTCACGAAGATGGTTAACAAAGGCTAGATTATAAGCTCGGAGGGGTTTATTGGGGTCATCAACAGTCACATACTAGATAACAGGGACAATGGTAGAGTCCCACGACCAAGGCAAGGAAGAGTGAACCACCCTTTTCTTATCCCAAATTAGATTTTTTCCCTTATCAAGAAACTGATATGTTTCCTCCTTAAAATTATGCCTATCTCTGTGCATTGTTCTACCATCAGGAGGAATACTAGAGACCTGGGCAATAGAATGCATGCTTACCTCAAAGCGGAGACCTCGAACCTTCACCTCCCCCTGATTCCACGTCTCGATGAAATATCTGGTGACGTCCTCCTCAATCCTAGAGAACAACTTGAAGAAATTGATGAAGCGTTTAGCGTCTAACAATGCTACAGTCCCAAGCTTAATCTTCAAGTTAGTAGGCTCGTAGAGGGCCATGGTGGTAATCAAACCAGGTGGAGCAGGTCTGGCGAGAAGGGAACTAAAGTCACCTTTGACACTCTTAGGTAAGGAAATATTTGTGAAGGCAAGGTGGAGATAAAGGGGCAGAGTGAGGCGATAAAGGTGGTCATCCCGGATCATCGGTAAGGTAATCTGAAAAAGAGGGTGGGAGCGAACACCATGGTAGAAGCATGGCTCGTGATGACAGTGCTCGAATGGAGAAGATAGGGGGAGAGAGCGGAGTGGGCGACAAGCGAATTGGAGGTAAAAATGATGTAGCACGATTTGCTGGTATTCGAAGCCGAAGGCCAACATGGGATACACGGGTGGCCGATACGAACCGAAACATCTGCATGGAAGACCGTACTGACATCACACCTGAGAATGATGGGAGTAGCAGAGTTCCAAAGGTTGATGGTGTTGAAATGAAACACCCTTGGAGTTGATGAAGCATCCTCTTGGTGGTAAGAACCACCTTTTTTGGTCAACTTTCGAGGAGAAGTGGTGTTGAAAAGGAACACCTTTGGTATTGAAAGAATACCGTTATGGTGGCTAGAGCTACCTATCGATACTTTGCTCCACATCCTGGTTGGTTGTGGTGATTACATCCTTGGGGAAGTCTTCTTCCTAGACAGACAGAGTGGCTTGGTTGACAACTTTGTTAGCTAAAATGTCAGTGACCTTATTTGCTTCCCTGAACACGTGATTGATCTTGTAGAGGGGAAAGTGGTTGAGGGCGGCTTGGCACTCCTGGATAATGGTCTGGATGTTTCTTCCACCTAAGCTCTTATTGAAAATGTGGCCCACTATAACAGCTGAATCCCCTTCAAAGATGATAGGTTTGGAGAGGGCTTTGCTCACCTCAATGCTTCTCCACAATGCTCTGGCCTCTGCATAATTGTTAGTTTGGGTCCCCAAATTTTTTGCGAAAGCCTTGATGATACTGCCATTGTGATCTCTGATGACACCTCCCACCCCTGCACTGCCTGGGTTACCTTTGGAGGCTCCATCGAAGTTAGCTTTGAGCCATCCCAGGGGAGGAGGGATCCATTTGGCATTGTCCCTGGGGTTGGGGGAATTTTGGACTTTGATGCAGTCTGAGGGGATCCCAAGAGAAGTGAAGAGGTAGGATTCAAGTCCAAATTTTGGAACCTCGGTGCAAGGGATGAGGCTACTATTTTCAATGGCGAAGGACAGAGCTCTGATGGCAACAACGTCCGAGCTTCTGGGGTTCTCGTTGAAAATGTGATTATTGCGTTCCAACCAAATTTACCAAATCATGTGATGAAGCAAGGAATTCCACAAAAAGCTAAGTCTTGAATTTTTAAAGACCTTGGGCCACTGAGTGAATAGGCCTGTGACAGACATGGGCCATACCCAACTTACCTAGAATCTGTTGATCACGTAGGAGAAAATATCCCAAGCGAAGGGGTATTCCAAAAGAATGTGTTGAGTGGACTCCCAAGCTTGGGTGTAGAGGTGACACCTGTTAGGAACGATGACTCCCCTTTGGATCAAATTATCCGTAGTCAAGATTCTGTTATGGGCAGCTAGCCAGCAGAAGTGGGCCACCTTCGGGATCAGGTGTTTGAGCCAGATGCTCCTGGCTAAGGCCTGGTTGTCCTTATTTTTGGGAGTCATGGGATGGTTTTCCATCATCTGGGAGGTAGATTTAACGGTGAATAGTCCATCGCTGGATCCCTTCCAGCAACGTACATATTTTCTCTGAGACTGCGGGATGAAGTTCACCCGAAATATGTCCTGAAGGGTTGTTATGGCCTTGCTAATGGTGTCATTCTTGATTCTGAACTGAACCTGTTTCCACTTTTGGATTCCCTGGTCTGAGGTGATGAAATCAATAACTTTGGGACCAAATTTCTTATCTGTGAGATGCTTGATAGCGGCCACATCAAGATCATTAATGAGGGGATTTGGTCTGGCCTAGGTATCCTTCCAGAAGTCAATGTGCTTACCATTTCCCAGCTGCCACCATGATCCCTGTTGCAGCAACTACTTGGTGTGAGCTATGGATTTCCAGAAGTGGGAACCAAAATGGGGGGTCTCCATATCCAAAAATGCTTGGTGTTGTAGATACTTTCTTTTGACGATGGACACCCACTCCATATTGGCGTTGGTAATCACCTTCCATGCTTGTTTGGCCAGGAGGGCCTTATTTGTGATGCTTATACAATGAAACCCCAGTCCCCCTCTATCTTTAGGAGTGCAGACCTTATCCCAGGCTACCAGGTGGAATTTTCTCTGAGAATCATTCCCGGACCACAGGAAATGTTTCTGAACTTTTTCAATAGCATCTCCCACCGATGCAGGGATTTTGAAAACCGATAGGAAATACGTTGGAATGCTTTGAAGGATAGATTTAACCAGAGTTGCCTTACCAGCTTGGGACAGGAGGGCCCCTTTCCACCCTGTCAGCTTCTTGTGGATATTTTCTGTGACATTATCCCACATAGCTTTGAGCGGCCTTCCTTTGAACATTGGGAGTCCCAGATAGGTTGTGGGAAAATCAGCTATGGTGCAACCCAAAATTCTTGCAATCATGCTCTGCCTTTTGATGGGGGTGTTGATGAAGTAGAGCTTACTCTTGATGAGGTTGATCTTCTGGCCAGAAGCCTCCTCATAGAGGTTGAGGATGGCCTTGATAAATTTGGCTTCGGAGACTGAAGCTTTGGTAGCCAACAGGGTATCATCCACAAACTATTGATGAGTAGAGGGAGAGAGTCCAGAGGCTACCTTGATACCGAAAATCAGCTTTTTGGAACAAGCACTTTTGATGGCTCTTCCCAGAATCTCAGCCAAGATGATAAACAGAATGGGGGAGAGGGGATCTCCTTGCCTTAGACCCCTGGTGCTGGGGAAGTAACCGACGGTTGACCCGTTGACCAGGATAGAGAACCAAGAAGAGGAAAAATAGTTGGAAATCAGATTTACCCAAGAATCATGGAAACCATACTTGAGGAGGATTTTGGTCAGGAAATCCCTGTTGACTCTATCAAAGGCTTTGTTCATATCAAGCTTGAGGAAGAAGGCAGAGGAGTTGGAATTGTGCACAGAATGGATCAGCTCGTGGATGGTTATGACACCATCAAGGATGTTCCACCCCTTAACAGTATTGCCTTGGCAAGGATCGATGATGGTGGGGAGAATCTCAGTGAGTCTGTTGGCAAGGGCTTTGGATAGAATTTTGTAGATGACATTGCATAGGCTTATGGGATGGTAATCAGAAAGGGACTGGGAATTTTCCCCCTTTGGGATCAGGGCAAGGAAGGTAGAATTGACATCTCTGGGAATGACACTGGAGGTTTGCATTTCGGTGATAGCTTGGCAAAGATCAGGGCCCACAATGTCCCAGTAAGTTTGGAAGAATCTAGGGGGAAGCCATCGGGCCCCGGGGCTTTATCCGGATTCATAGAAAATAGGGCTTGGTGGATTTCCTTATGGGACAGGGGGCTGAGGAGGAACTCGTTAGTAGCTTCAAAAATGGTTCTGGGGATGTTTTTGAGGAGGGAGTCCATGGCCAGGGTGGAGGGGGAGGGGGGGCGAGGAGATCTTCAAAGTGGCTGACAACTTCATCCTTGATTTGGTGAATGTCAGTGGTGAGAGACCCATCCTGTCTAGTGAGGCTTTTAATTATGTTGGCTCCCCTATGCCTGAGAGTAGAGATGTGGAAAAACTTGGAGTTTGAATCTCCTTCCCTGAGCCAAAGCTATCTTGATTTTTGGTGCCAGAACGTTTCTTCTTTGCGCAAGGTGTTATGGTAGTCAGACAGTAAAACCCTCTCTTCATTTTAGAGTGTGTCATCCCCCTACCCTTTCTGGAATTTGTCTTCAATCTGATCAAGCCTGGTTTTGATATCCCGTTTGGTTTCAAAAATATTCCCGAAGGTCTCCCTATTCCAAACTTTCAGGTTTTCTTTGATCAGTCAGAGTTTTTGCGTTACTTGATTGGTGGTTGTCCCAGGGAATCTTCTTTTCCACCACTCAGCGATCTAACTTTTGAGGTCAGGGTGTTGAGTCCACATTGACTCAAACCTGAACGAAGTCTTAAACTAGGGTCTACTAGCTATTTCAAACAGGAGCGGACTGTGATCAGACCCTATCTTTGGGAGGGCCTAGAGAGAGGCATCTCCAAAAAGGGGGAGGGCTTCTTGGGACAGTAGGAAATGGTCGAGACGCTCTTGGATGAGATTGTTTCCCCTTCTTTTGTTACTCCAGGTGAAATGGGATCCCTGCAAATGGACATCCATAAGAGCATTGGAATCTACGAACTGCCTTAAATCATTTGTTGATCTGTGAGTGATGGTATTCCCTCCTCTTTTATCAAAAAAATGCAGGGGAGAATTGAAGTCCCCTACCAGGATCCATGGGATATTACCAAAAGCTTACCTCATCTGAGTAATGGTGTTCCACAAGACCATTCTACCCTGAGAAGTGTTGGGGGCATAGACGTTAGTCATAATCCATGAGGTCTGGGAGCTGAGGTCATGGAAGAGAATGTTGGACAACCTGTCTTGACCAGAGATGAATCTGCCTTCGACTTTAGCTAGGTTCCAGAGACACAGGAGCCCACCTGAGGAACCGGTAGCCGGGGTGAAAACGAAGTCACAATTTTTCTAGATGATTTTAGTGACCCTTGGTGACCACTGATCATCTAATTTGGTTTCCTGAATAAGGAATATTGTGGGATTAACATATTTCCTCATGGCAGCAACCAACCTTTGCTTAGCTGCCCCATTTAGCCCTCTCGCATTCTAGGAGAGGACTTTCATTTAGAAATTTTGGAGGGTTTTTTGCCCCCTTTGCCTTGATGCGTGGGGGTTTTGGGTCTTCGGTTTTCGTCCTTGATGGTGTTTTCAATTTCCTGGAACAGGGTTTTCTAGGTTCCGTTGGCTATGTCCTCGATAGTGTCTCGGTTTCTTCGATCGGCATCGGAAGGCCTGCCCTTCTTTCTATCTCCACCTACGTCCATCTGGGATTTCCTGAAGCTTCGGGTTTGCTTGGGACTCCAAGATTCTGGGGATTCATGGTCCGACTCCTCGCCATCGGAGTTGGTGACATTTGTGTTAGCCGGGGAGGTGGGGAAAATAGGCCCAACAGGGAGGGGCGATTGGGGTATGGGTTTAGGCGAACAAGGGGCCTTTGAGGGAGAACTCTGCCTAGTGGTGCTAGAAGAGGGTGGTGACTGACACGGAGGGGGAGGGGGACAGGGACTTTCCTGGGTGAGGCTAGGATTCACCCGAAGGAGGGATGCAGGGTTAGGGATAGGGGGGATTTAGCAAGGATTTCTCCATCCTCAATCTCCTCAGTGGTGCTAGATTCATTAAGTAAACTAAATTTATTAGAGATAGAGACCATGTTACTTGCCTGTTGTATCGCTCCAACTTGCGGTGGTTGGCTTGGTTGCCTACTCATGATGTTCATCCTCTATCCCACTTTGGTGATGTTCTTCTATCTCTCAGCTTGGTCCAAACGCACTGTATTTTGGTGATTGGTGTTAGGGTTTTTGTGTTGCGGGCACTAAGAAGGAAGGTGCCCTTGGGACTGGCACTCCAAATAGAAGGTGGGCTTATTTTCGTACACCAGTGGTTGTCTTCACCTGTAATCCCCATAGATCAGGTTGAGGTGATCTGGGAGTTGTGATTCGAGATTCACATTGACACAGATGCATGCCTGAGTTAGGCGAGTCCTGGCACGGGTGGTTGGGTCTATAGCCACAAGCTCCCCTAGTGCTCGAGCTAGACCTTGCAATGCATTCTCATAAAAGAAATGTGTAGGGAGATTAGGGAGCCGGACCCAGATGGGAGCAAAGTTTATGCTTTGTGTCTCTGGGTCAAATTTTGGCTCCCATTTCCTTAGGAACAGGCTTCATCTTCCGAAGAACCACGGACCTCTGGATAAAATATGTTTTGCATCCTCCTTTGTGTTTAGTTGGATCATGAAAAACCCCCTGGACATTGCGGAGAGTTCCAGACTCCCTAGGGTTTTCCATTTTGATGTCGCCCAACGTCGGATTGAGTCCATATTCGGGCGCCCTCCGACAAATTTTCCCACAAGGGAAAAGGAATCTTGTGTCGCATAGCCTTCCATGAGTTGTTTAGGACACAGTACATCATACCCTTGCCTGACGAAGCCGCTCGAATCGGCCATGGAATGTCTGCATTTGCTTTGTAGGAGCTCTGCATAGGATGGTTGGCCGTGAAATTTCCCGCCATGGTCTTGTTTGCCAGGGGGTTCTTTCCCCTTGGTAGTTCCATTGTGCGCAATGTCGCCCGCAGGGGGTGGAGTGTCCCCGTCAAGGTTCACCATCGAGTGGAAGGTGTGTTTGTGCATCGCTTACCACCCGAGTGTCTACTGAAGCCTGCTTCTCACCTAAGATAACGCCCGATTTTTCGATCGCCATCGCATCCTTGACATCTATTATTATAAATAATGTATATAATTTTTTTTACAAATTATTTATTTTCCAAACTCAATATATAAAATTAATCTATTAAATGCTCACATATTTTCATTCAATTTAATAAAACATTTTAAATTTAATCTCTAAAAGTTTTAATTCAATTTGATAATTTTTTTTAAAGATTAATCTCTAAAAGTTTCTCTAGATTTTTTAATTCTTTCACAGTAGACACATGGAACTAAATTGAACATTTGGGAGAAATGAAACATTATAAATTTCTTTAAGAAAAATGAAATATCATATATTTGTAAATATAAGGAGATAAAAATCTGTTCATGTAGAGGAGTTGGAGAGCAAGTGGATAGTTAAAATTCTCCATTTGAAATAGAGAGGTCCATGTTCAAATCTCTCCCCTCACATGTTGTGGATATTATTTTTTATTTTTTTAATTTACATGGTGGAATCGGTAGCCGCCACGATTCGGGCAGGCTGTCCAGCTTTGATGACCACCACAGTATTCTGCGTTGTTCGTCCCAGAAGCCGTCACACAGATTTTCGCGTAGTCCGCCCCTATAACCACCATGCCACAATAATTTTAAACCTTTTATGCCACTGAAAGCACCACGAAAGAGACAATGTTGCGAATATTTTTAAATACCAAGTTTTATTCATTTATGAAGGTATTTTTAAATACCCAATCAATTTATTAAAAAATTGTCATTAATGAAGGTATTTTTAAATACTCCATTTAATTTGAAAGTATTTTTAAATACCTAATCAATTTATTAATTATGGGTCATTAATAACGATATTTTTGAAGGTATTTTTAAATACCTCATTTAATTCATTAATGAAGGTATTTTAAATACCCAATCAATTTATTAATTATTGGTCTTTAATGAAGGTATTTTTAATACCCCATTTAATTCATTAATGAAGGTATTTTAAATGCCCAATTAATTTAAAAAAAAGGAGCGGGAATTATTTCGAATATGAGAAGCGGTAATTATTTCGAAAACGAGGAGCGTGAGTTATTTCGAAAATGGGGAGCAGGAATCAAGAATATGTTTCTGCCTTGGTTCGTCTGCCTACCTTGGGAAGTGATTATCTGCTGGGGACCGTTAGGATGCGGCTCAAATGTCCGATGGGATTATATCGAAGTTAGATGTTGTGTTGTAGAACTATCTCGGCTCTTTCACAGGTCTTCTCAAATCTTTCTGTCCTTTAGATCTTGTGGTTTGTGATGCCGGTTTATGCAGTTATCGTTTTATTTTGGTTAGTGCGGTAATACAATTTCTGTACTCTTCTATTTAAATACTGAAGTGCACTATTTTAATTTGATGTTTTCTTTTGGTTGTAAAAGGTTTTGGGCCCTTTCAAAACTCTCTTCCCTTAATTTTATCCCCACATATATATATATATATTAAAAAATAACACCCACAAATCTACTCACATAAAAAAACATAGAGACCTTTGTACAAACGTAAACACATTGAAAACATAAAAAAACATAGAGACCTTTGTACAAACGTAAACACATTGAAAACATTAAAGGAAACAAAAGGAAATTACGGAGTTCCATACTAGAAATATGGAAGTCTTTCCTAACAATCGTTAATAATTAAAAGAAGTTGTGGATAAAAGATCAGGTTTAATTTAACGCATCCTTTAGACCCATCCGCATCCATGAGGACAAAATCTCCGTCTTTTTGAAGACGGAGAATGGACTTCCTTCCATTGACAGGCTCGTCTCTGTTGGCCATCCACACCACTGTTAAGTTGGGCGTATAAGAATACCATATAGCCAAGCTGTAAGCGTTGTCGCTCACCCTGTAAAACCCGGCAGAAAATGTGCCGTCCGGAGAAAGCAAGAAGCGTTTTTTGTCCGGTGAGAAAGAAGATCCGGATCCTAGACTTGGTAATCCATTGTTAATATCTGCGGCAGATACAAGAGAAGCAACGCAGAGCGCAAGCATACACATACACCATAAACAAGAAACAAAACAAAAGTCTAGTCTAGCAAAGTCCATTGTCCCTGCACAAACCAAACTGTAGAGATTACATGGAACATGCAATGGAAGTGGAATTCAGATATGCAGTTATTTGTACTTGTTGCTCTACTGTTTGGTTTTTTTTCACTGAATACATATAAAATTCATTTTTCTAATAGTTTAAATTTTGAAGCTGTCGTTTATAACTTTTATTTGGCTTTTATTTAACTGGTGTGAGGTATCACTGCCAGCATTGTTGCTGTTCAATTCAAGTTAAATTATTATTTTAAGATTTGAACTTAAATTAGATATTTGTTGTTTTATTATTAATTTTTTTGATATAAAAGAGTTGGTTACAATCACACTATTTTTAGTAATTGACAAGTTCAAGTATCATCATTGTTAATCTGCCCGCACAGGATTGAGATCAGACAACTACCTTTGCAAACAAGCTAGGATTGAGATCAGACTACTACCTTTGCAAAAAGACCACTTGAGTGTCTCCTTAATAAATGCCTAACCAAAATCAAACTACCTTTACAAAAAATAAACTTAAGATTTATATCTAAATCCCTTTTATTGTGAGGACTGAATGACACTATGGTTTGTTTCTTCTTTATTTATTTATTTATCTTAAGTACATCTAATGGAAAGATTCGAACCTTTGTTTTTTAATTAAAAAATTGGCTACATTTAAGAGTAGGTATTAGTGCGTTCCGAAGAAAATGGGGGCACATGTACGTTAATGGTTAGCTTTACCAACGTTGCCGTGGACGGCACGACAAGAGAGTGTAGCAATGGAAGGCTCCATTTAAGAGTAGGTATTAGTGCGTTCCTAAGAAAATCGGGGCACATCTACGTCAGTCTCACGAAGACAACGTATGTTTTACCAACGTTGGCTCCATTAATGATTAGACGACCCCTAGAAGCGGTAAATGCGCTAAGCTTTGAATCCTGTTGTGATATCGAAAGCCGGTACGTCGCAACAAATGCCACATAAACTGATACAACTACTCTTCGGGATACCTTTGACCTTATAACACCGAATGCCCCCAATTGCTACTCCATTAAAAGCTTTGGGTCAAAATTAATAATACTTTATTATTTAATATATTTATTTTTTAAATAAAATTAATTTTATTTTATTATCTTTTTCAATGAGTTTACACATGTTTTTATGAAGGGTCATAGTCCCTCGTATTAAGTGGGGTTTGAATTTTGAGAGAACTTTGGATCTCTCAAAGAGAAGCTAAAGCCCTTACCATTACAAAAAGCTTGCAGCTATAATTTTATTTCATTATCAAATAAATATTTGATTATTTATGTTATATTTAAATTGATTTAATTAAATGTTTAAAAATATATTATTTTTAAATTTTTAAAAACATAAAACCATTAAATTATATCAACTTATAATAAATCAAATTGTATTTGTATTTTTAAGAGATTTTTTTAAAATTAGATTTTATTGAAACTAGAATAATTTCAAGCATCCACTCTTCTACAATTTAAAACTATGTAAAAATTACTATTGCACGAGGGTTTCAACATGTGAATATTCTTAATCCATCACATATAAAGGGTAAATACAAAACTGTTATTGTCCAAAAGAAAACAAAAACTAGGTGAGACTTGTCAAGCTCTCATTAATCACTTAAAACATAAATGATTACTTCTCATCAACCTAATGGATATTTTGCATCCATTGAGAAACAATTATAGAAAATTATTCAATTGTAAAAAGGTCTAACTTTTTATGTACCCTCAATTTTGTTTTAACAAATTAAAAGAAAGGAGAATGTATCCCTCTCAACCTCTAAATTCAGGCCTTTATCTAACTAATCCATGTTAAATACATAAAGTAAATGCATAAATTAAAATGTATGAAAATAAATTTTAAAATTTAGAGTGCCAAAAAATTTAAAAGTAAAATACAACCATAACTATAACAAAGAGAGTGTATGATCAATCAACACATGAGAAAATCAAATAACAACAAAAGGTCCCACGTGTATGAAATAGAATTAACAAGGAATAACAAGAGAATATAAGGACAATACCAAAATTGTCATGCAACCTAGGAGGACAATGCCACTCATGGAAAGTAAAATGTGGGGCTCACAAAATGCAACTCTTATTCCCTTAAGGCCAAAATATTATTACAATGGAGCCCATGTCTCATATTCATAAAAATAATTTACCCCTAAGTTACCCTAGGTGATTCTGAATAAAAGTAATAATTTGTGGGTATTTTTTAGCAAAATAATGCACCTCCAAATGATACATTTCTAAATACATCTCTCAATAGATTAAAATCATTCTAAAATGCTTAATGGTGTCACTACATGCCAAATTATCACTTTTTAAAGATATTTCTCAAGGTTCATGCATTTTCTTTTTTACTTTTACTTGTCAATGTGTAATTTACTTGAGGAAGGAGAGCAAATCACTCCTATTTGGGGGTACTTCACTCTATTCTACTAGTGCTTTGATCTTCATAAAATAATTACTCCATGCTACCAAGCGCTTCACTCCTCAATTGAAAATCATATTTCTAATAAAAATTCTACAAAAAATTGAGTTTTTAAAGGCCCCAATTGATCAATCCAAAGGTTTTTAAACTCTTCAAGATGCGGGGGAATCCCAAGGTAGTAACTAGGTTACTATATTTCTAGTGACTTCATTGGTGTTAAGCTTAATTTGTAAGAGATCCTAGATCCTGTCTTTATTCTTAGGCATGAAGTTTACAAAATTGGGATCACTTTGTAGCAAAATTACAAAATTATTGGTTCTCCTTATCCTCTTCATGGTAGTAGTTTTAGCATCTTTTATCATTCCTGATCTCTTGGTAATCTTAGGTATTCAAGGTCTTCCACATCTCCTATTAGATCCTCATATGGTTTTTTAGAGAACCCATCTTATTGTTCCATGATTTTATAAAACTTGTTTAATAAAGGCTTTGATTGCCCAATTCATTTTGGTGATGCTTCAACTTCAACCTTAGATTTATCCTCTTTGAGCATTGTATGCACAACATCATCATTGAGGAGCCCTTTTTTATCATCAAATATGTTAAGTAATCTAGCATCCATCAACCCTATATTTCTTGAATTGGGGTTTCCAACTCATAATATTTTTGTAATTTTGTAGAACTCTTTGAGCATTAGGGATCCTTTTAAATTTTCTCAACATGTCCTTCTTGTCTATCCTTATTTGATATTCTTGTAATGTTGACAAGGTGTCCAACTGCTTTAACACCTTCTAATACCTTGTCTTTGTGGCCAATTCATCTTATCCACTAAATGATCCTCATCATCTAGTTGAGGATTGCTTTGATATATAAACTCAAAATATTACTTGGAGCTTAGTACCTCAATTTTGATGTTGTCCCATAGGAACTCTAATTCATTCACTTACAAGGTGTACCCAAGGTCTGCCACGACTACCTTCAATCTTATAATTTCTTCCTAGAGCTTGAACATTTCCCAATCTCTCCCTTGTTTGGAAGCTTGCATTTGTTTTATCTATTGTACCATCTTTACTTTTTATATTTTGATTGTTACCTCATCTTGTTCTATCCTTGAAGAAGTTGCTCTAAGTTATCCTCTAGCTGCTTCTTTTGTTTCTCACTTTTGATAAGCTAGTTTTTAATTTGTTAACTTGTCGTAATTGAACCCCTTTGATAATGTACTTCTTAAGGGGTTTGATTTCTTGTTGGAACTAAAGTTTCTTTATTGTAATTTAGGAGGTTTTTGATGCATTGTATTTAGCTCTCTTCTTATTCACTTCATTTTCCACCACTAGTTGACCATATTGTATGGTTGATCCAATGAATAGCTAGTTTATGAGTTGGATTATATGTTCATGATAAATACAACTCTAAAATTTTGGTAGTGAAATCAATGAGAGAGGTGTGCATCCTAGATTAATCATTAAGAATGACCTCAATGATCATGACCTTATTTCCACCTACAACCAGTTGCAACATCATGATGACTAGTGCATTTAATGATTGGTTTTTTAAGTGCATGTACTCCTTTCTTACGTTCCTATCCTCTACTTGGAGTAAGTCAAACATATTCTAAACATTAGTGTTTTCTATTTCACCAATGACCTATCAAACACAGGATGACCTAGGTACTATAGTTGGTTGTGGATCTAGGGTAGTTGGTTGTGGATCTAGGGTGGTCTTCATGGACTCTATTGCATAGGTTGACATTGGTAACATTATCATATCTAGCAAGAATTGTTAAACAAATGTGCTAGGGTGTTGTGGAGGAAAAACATACATAGTGGGTGGGGAAATTATGTGGAGATCGAGGTGAATATGCCAAGGTTTTGGATGATAGTTAAACTAATTATGATGGAGATCGAATATTGATCTATGAGACGGTTAGGTAGGTGGTGGTGACATCAGTGGAAAATAAGAATAATGTGATAAGCATAGTCTTAAGAAAATTACTTATTATGATAGGTATTATACCTCTAGGATAACCAAAAACTGCAGTTACTATGGTAGAGGGATGTATAACAAAATAAAAAAGCAAGATTGAAGGAGCAATAATAGAAGAAACAGATGGAAAAAAAGAAGTGGGAATAAAATAAATAAAAATATGAGGAATAGAAAGAGAAATAGAGGTAATGATTGATGGACCAATAGGAATCTCCAATATGGCCCTTGATGTTATTCCTTTCTCTTTAGTCAAGTTTGTAGAGGTCCTAATGGTCGCTAAGTCCTTAGCCCCTTTCTTCTTTGTTGCTTTGTCACATACTCTTAGTTGTTCATTAATAACACTCTCAGCAAAGGGAGTCAACACTTTAAACTATGCATATGTTGTCACAAATGAGAAGAGATTTTTCTTGAAGAATTTTCCCTTCCTTAAATGGGGGTAACTCCTTGAGATTCTCTAGTGGAGGGATTTTTTTTTGCAGCTTTGGCCTATACTTATTGCATCCCCTAGACTAGCATCTTTCTAAAATATTACTATGAGGGTCCTCTTACTTTTCTAATCTATTCCTAGTTGTCTCTTGTATCAAAGCATTGATAATTTCCAGATTTGGTGGTGCAAATATGACTACCTCAGGCATAATAGTAAGAGATATCCTTTCCATGGGGATGCCTTCCAAACACTCTTTTGTGATTCTTAATCTCTTAATTGACTTATTATGTTTTTGGTCCCATATAGCCTAGAAGTGTTCATCAAAGTAACCCTATTACATTACCCTTTTGCTTGTTCTCATTTCATATCTCATCTTTTGCTAGGCAAAGATCTTCCTTCACAAATAGCCTAGGTTTTCCAAGGTTTTCAATGCCTGATGATTTATCTTATAATCTATATTAAAGTCATATTTGACTTTGTACTTAACATAGAAGATTAATCAATCTCATGGATGGGCATATCATTACTAGATTTCATGCTTACCTTTCTCCTCACCTAGTATGGCTAGAGCTAGTTCTTCAGATTAATTTACTTCCTTCTCAATCCTGTATATTCTTTCATGTGCATAAAAAGTATAAAGTCTTTACTTTCTAGTTATCTCTAGAAATATCCCTTTGGATCATAATACCACACATCCTTTTGTTACTCATGACCCATGTTTTTTTCATTTTTCAATGATCGGATAGAATTTCCATAGCTTGAGAGTGATTTGCATTATATACTACTTCAAAGGGTAGAATATTGTTCTCTTTTGGTATCAAAAATACTTTGGGTCAATCAAGTTGTTATGCATACTCTAAATTTAAAAGGTAATTGGGCATGAATATGGGTAGCTCAAACGACATGGTAGAAAAGTCAATGAGTGGATGAATTCCATGTGCTTGTCCAAGTAGAAATGTTTACTTGGCTTGAGTATACTTCAGTCCTCTTTTAATAATCTTGGGACCACTATGGGGTGGTAGACTTCAAATTGATCATTATGGAGTGGTAGATTATATCATAAAAGTGGTGTGTAGTCTTCCCCACTTCTCAACAAGGTACATCCATGGAATGCACAATAGGGAGTGATGTATTATCATGTCTTATATGATTCAATTGTAAGGAGAGGAACCACTCCTTTTGATATAGAATTAACCAAACGAAGTATGATGTGTATGCGAATATTTTATCATCCTCAAGTCCTTCAGTTGCTTATTAATTTGATTTAAGATGTATTTTATGCAATCATTTGGGAATGGCTTGGTGATTTTCCACTACATGAAGGAGGGCAATGTGCTATTCATAGACCTTGGCATCAATATTCTCTCTTATCATTGTGACTATCCTAAAAATTACCAATTGAACATCATATTTAAAGAGTTCTATTTCTAATGGGATGTTGAAATCTAGTGCCTTATTTAGATTTTTTAGGTGTAATACCAAGAAGTATGCATAGTAATTATGATCATATCAATTGTAATGATCCTTTTGGACTTTTGTATTGCATATAAATCATATTTTAGGATGATTCATCATATTCCAAATTTTTTTGATAATTTTTTTCCAAATGTAGAACTTGTCCTCTTCCCATTGAGGAGGTTTGATGCTCTTGCCCTCATAATCATATATTTCAACACAAGCCTCTACTATTTATGGGTAATTCTAAACTTGGGGTACTAGGTTAATTACTAAACCAAACATAAAAACTTATTTGATGATCCAATAATCAATTTTGGGTCCCAAGTTGAATCTCCTCGTTGCATAGTTCCTAATCTAAACTAGGGAGTGTTTGAATCTCCACTTGATGGGGACACAAAAAAATAAAATAAAACCCTCACCCTAAAATCTCAAAGCTCACATTCATTAAATCTGAATAAGATTACAGAAATGGCAGACTCTGCCAAATAAACTACTTTATCCCGAAAGATAGGTTCTTTTCTTATCAGTATTACAGCATCTTCCGCCCAGGAAGAAAAACAACTACTTCACTAGCCCGTAGGCGTAGTTTCTCACACAATCTCTTGGGAATCCTTCCCAATTACAATGTTTATGGACCTCTGTCCAAAGGAGATGTTGATCCCCTAAATCTCAAGTTTGTGGTACTTCAACCCTGGAAGGAAAACAGTCTACACAGGTCTAGAATGGCACTCTTGCCTTCACGTCTACAACTCTATCTACGCAGTTCTCCGATTGCAACTCTACTATTTTTTGACCCTGGAAAGAAACAACTCAAACAAGTTCAGAATGGCCCTCTTGCATTCATGTCTGCACTCTGTATCAGTAGTTTCCAACCCTTCTGCATGCCTTCGCTTCCCTCTTTTATAATCTCTGGCGTGACGCTCCGTTTCCCTTTTTTGACGCTTCGTTTCATTTCCCATGCCTCTTCGTTGGCTTGGCTTTCAAAATGTCTTCCTTTTCGACTCTTGATCTTCGTCTGCTTTCATTGCACCTTGGTACCACATGCTCGTCCAGTGCTGCCACTATAGACTCTCTGCCTGTCAACCCATGATGACGTTCGAAATACCCGTCGCTCGATAATTTACTCTATAATGGCCCTTGTAACCGCCTGCCATTTCTTTTCTTTCGTTTGGTCACGAAAATGCGACATGTCGCGATATCGCAACACTTTTATTTCTCGAGCCTTCTCTCGGCTTTTGGTCGTGATTACATGACATGTCGTGATATCGCGACACTGTTCTCTCTTGCTCTTCCTCTTCTCTTTTAGTTGCGATAATGCAACATGTCGCGATATCGCGACATTTTTCTCTCTTATAGCTTCTCTCGTTTTTTGGTCACAAAAATGCGACGTGTCACGATATTGCGAAACTTTTCTTTCTCGAGCCTTCTCTCGACTTTTGGTCGTGATTATGCGACATGTCACGATATCGCGACACTTTTCTCTCTTGGCCGACACGTCGCGATATCGTGACATATTTTCTACTTTGCTGTATTTTGCCTTCTGTTGGATGCTCCTGCATCAGACAATCAGGGTGGATTGAGAAGTGACCTTCACTTCTGTTCTGTTCTATCACCTTATTTTCAGCAAAATCTGGATCTATATGGTACCAACCCTTAAGTTCTTCAAATCCCACAACTTCCACTCTCATTGTTGTCAGAAAACTCTATTCATCCGTCTCCTTCAATGGCTTCAACTTGTGGCGCACTCCACCTTTCGTTAGAGAGTAAGTATTCGCATGCCCATCATGTACCGCATGTTTGTCAAATTTCCATGGCCTCCCCAGCAACAAATGGCAAGTATCCATAGGCAAAACATCACACAGAACCTCATCTTGATAAGTTCCAATATGAAATTCAACTAAACACTGCTCACTTATTAATACTCTATGATCTTTTTGCAACCATGCAATCCGATATGGATGCAAGTGCGCCCTCTTCTCCAATTTCAACTTAGCAACCATTTCTCCTAAAACCAAATTATTTGTGCTACCATTATCAATGATAACATTACAGACTTTACCCAAACATTTGCACCTTGTGCGGAACAGGCTCTTCTTCTGGTCTGGTCCTTTCTCTTCACTCAACAAGGTTCTCCTTGTGACCATAACTTCTCTTCTCTCTCTTCTCACAAATCTTAACCACTTATCCTGGTGTAAACTGCCTCACGTCTGACGATCTGTTACACACTTAGGCACTCCCGCTCTTCCATAGATCTTGGTGCAACTACCTCACTTTTGGCGATCTTTTGACACACTCAGGAACTCCCGCTCTGATACCACTTGATGGGGACACAAAAAAATAAAATAAAACCCTCACCCTAAACTCTCAAAGCTCACATTCATTAAATACAAATAAGATTACAGAAATGGCACTCTGCCAAATAAACTACTTTATCCCGAAAGATAGGTTCTTTTCTTATCAGTATTATAGCATCTTTCGCCCAGGAAGAAAAACAACCACTTCACTAGCCCGTAGGCGTAGTTTCTCACACAATCTCTTGGGAATCCTTCCCAATTACAATGTTTATGGACCTCTGTCCAAAGGATATGTTGATCCCTAAACGTTAAGTTTATAGTACTTCAACCCTGGAAGGAAAACAGTCTACACAGGTCTAGAATGGCACTCTTGCCTTCACGTCTACAACTCTGTCTACGCAGTTCTTCGACTGCAACTCTGCTATTTTTTGACCCTGAAAGGAAACAACTCAAACAAGTTCAAAATGGCCCTCTTGCCTTCACGTCTGCACTCTGTCTCAGTAGTTTCCAACCCTTCTACATGCCTTCGCTTCCCTCTTTTATAATCTCTGGCATGACGCTTCGTTTCCCTTTTTTGATGCTTCATTTCATTTCTCGTGCCTCTTCGTTGGCTTGGCTTTCGAAACGTCTTCCTTTTTGACTCTTGATCTTCGTCTGCTTTCACTGCACCTTGGTGCCACGTGCTCGTCCAGTGCTGCCACTGTAGACTCTGTCCGCCTGTCAACCCATGATGACGTTCGGAATACCCGTCGCTCGATAATTTACTCTGTAACGGCCCTTGTAACTGCCTGCCGTTTCTTTTCTTTCATTTGGTCACAAAAATGCGACATGTCGCGATATCACGACACTTTTCTTTCTCGAGCCTTCTCTCGGCTTTTGGTCACGATTACATGACATGTCGCGATATCGCGACACTTTTCTCTCTTGCTCTTCCTCTTCTCTTTTAGTCGCGATAATGCGACATGTCACGATATCGCGACATTTTTCTCTCTTATAGCTTCTCTCATTTTTTGGTCGTGAAAATGCGACGTATCGCGATATCATGACACTTTTATTTCTCAAGCCTTCTCTCGGCTTTTGGTCGTGATTACGCGACATGTCGCGATATCGCGCCACTTTTCTCTCTTGGCCGACACGTTGTGATATCACGACATCTTTTCTACTTTGCTGTATTTTACCTTCTGTTGGATGCTCCTGCATCAGACAACCTAGGTGGATTGAGAAGTGACCTTCACTTCTGTTCTGTTCTGTCACCTTCTTTTTAGCAAAATCTGGATCTATAGGGTACCAACCCTTAAGTTCTTCAAATCCCACAACTTCCACTCTCATTGTTGTCATCAAACTCTGTTCATCCATCTCCTTCAATGGCTTCAACTTGTGGCGCACTCCACCTTTCTTCAAAGAGTAAGTATTTGCATGCCCATCATGTACCGCTCGTCTGTCAAATTGTCATGGCCTCCCCAACAACAAATGGCAAGCATCCATAGGCAAAACATCACACAGAACCTCATCTTGATAAGTTCCAATATGAAATTCAACTAAACACTGCTCACTGACTAATACTCTATGATATTTTTGCAACCACGCAATTCGATATAGATGTGGGTGCACCCTCTTCTCCAATTTCAACTTAGCAACCATTTCTCCTGAAACCAAATTATCCGTGCTACCATTATCGATGATAACATTACAAACTTTACTTGAACATTTGCACCTTGTGTGGAACAGGCTCTTCTTCTGGTCTGGTCCTTTCTCTTCACTCAACAAGGTTCTCCTTGTGACCATAGCTTCTCTTCTCTCTCTTCTCACAAATCTTAACCACCGATCCTGGTGTAAACTGCGTCACGTCCAATGATCTGTTACACACTCAGGCACTCCCACTCTTCCATAGATCCTGGTGTAACTACCTCACTTTCGACGAT
Organism: Wollemia nobilis; assembly: GCA_028583015.1. NCBI lineage: Eukaryota > Viridiplantae > Streptophyta > Pinopsida > Araucariales > Araucariaceae > Wollemia > Wollemia nobilis. Next base: position 5,679,444 of record JAQPPZ010000103.1, read on the forward strand.
CTGTTGACACACTCAGGAACTCCCGCTCTGATACCACTTGATGGGGACACAAAAAAATAAAATAAAACCCTCACCCAAAATCTCAAAGCTCACATTCATTAAATCCAAATAAGATTACAGAAATGGCAGACTCTGCCAAATAAACTACTTTATCTCGAAATATAGGTTCTTTTCTTATTAGTATTACAACATCTTTCGCCCAAGAAGAAAAACAACTACTTCACTAGCCCATAGGCGTAGTTTCTCACACAATCTCTTGGGAATCCTTCCCAATTACAATGTTTATGGACCTCTGTCCAAAGGAGATGTTGATCCCCTAAATCTCAAGTTTGCGGTACTTCAACCCTGGAAGGAAAACAGTCTACACAGGTCCAGAATGGTACTCTTGCCTTCACGTCTGTAACTCTGTCTACGTAGTTCTCTGACTGCAACTCTGTTGTTTTCTGACCCTGGAAGGAAACAACTCAAACAAGTTTAGAATGGCCCTCTTGCCTTCACGTCTACACTCTGTCTCAGTAGTTTCCAACCCTTCTGCATGCCTTCGCTTCCCTCTTTTATAATCTCTGGCGTGACGCTCCGTTTCCCTTTTTTGAAGCTTTGTTTTATTTCTCGTGCCTCTTCATTGGCTTGGCTTTCAAAACGTCTTCCTTTTTGACTCTTGATCTTCATTTGCTTTCACTGCACCTTGGTGCCACGTGCTCGTCCAGTGCTACCACTGTAGACTCTATCTTCCTGTCAACCCATGATGACATTTAGAATACCCGTCGCTCGATAATTTACTCTGTAACAACCCCTATAACCACCTGCCATTTCTTTTCTTTCGTTTGGTTGCAAAAATGCGACATGTCGCGATATTGCGACACTTTTCTTTCTCGAGCCTTCTCTCGGCTTTTGGTCGTGATTACGCGACATGTCACGATATCGCGACACTTTTTTCTCTTGCTCTTCCTCTTCTCTTTTAGTCGCGATAATGCGACATGTCGCGATATCGCGACATTTTTCTCTCTTATAGCTTCTCTCGTTTTTTGGTCGCAAAAATGTGACGTGTCGCGATATCACGACACTTTTCTTTCTCGAGCCTTCTCTCGGTTTTTGGTCATGATTACGCGACATGTCGTGATATCGTGACACTTTTCTCTCTTGGTCGACATGTCGCGATATCGCGACATCTTTTCTACTTTGCTATATTTTACCTTCTGTTGGATGCTCCTGCATCACCACTCCACCCTATAACATGGCTCATAAAACATCTTTGTATGTCTCTTGGGTGGAGGAGGTTTCCTATTTTTTGATCTCTTATTTCCTTTTTCTTTGGATGAGTTTTCCAGAGAGGCTAAAATATTAATCTAAATGTGTTGTACTAGAGTGGAAATAGAACGAATAGTGGTGGTAAATGAGGACACTGGGTTGACCTTGGTCATGGAAGGACCGGAAGAGGCCAAGGTGCTATCCATGGTGAATTCAAAAGACCAAGAATACTTTTGGAAAAAAATAATACAAAATTTTTAAGGTATGGAAAATGATTAATTTGATGGGTGGAGTGACTCTCTTAGTAAAGTTAAGTGAATCACTACCTAAAAGAAAGTTTGTAAAATTTAGATTGTGAGAAAATTGCTTGGTTCTTTTAAAAGTGAATTGCTTGAATTGGATAGTGAATTTATAGTTGGATGACATGGATAAGATTTCATTAATGTAAATTAGTCATCCTTTAGATGAGGCAAATCGTTCAATAATGAGACCTTTTCTAATTTTTCTTTTTGATTTGAGTAGTTTGCTAGGCATCAAAGGAGAAAATTGCTTCTTGAGAACTTTCTTTTTCTATTTTTAATGTGGGCATGATTTTCTTATTTTGAGAAAATAGCTACCAGGGCCACTCCTTAGAAAAATTCTAACCCTTTTCCTTTGCTTGGTAAGTGCAATGCACTTAAGAATAGTGAAACAAGTGTAGACAATTTGAAAGTAGGTGAATATGGGATTGATTTATTTCTTAGATAGGTATGCTTGAATTAAGGTTTTACCTAGGTCATTGTGAGAATAGGGATCGATTGAAAAGAGCCTATGATTGTACATGTTGCTTGGAAATCTAGGTGGGTTATTTAGCTACAAAGAACACAATAGTCACACAACTCAGTCAAAGCTCAATAATGGAAAAGTAAGTGTAGTGCAAATAAATGTGAACATAAATATGGATTTTTAACCCCTCACTTTGACCCTACCTATGCATGCAATTAATGACTTGGGATGGTGGCTGGCCTAAAATTAGACCAATTTGTTTACCCACTTTTATTTTTTTTGATGTGCACCTTATGGAGTGATTCACTCCAATGTTGGAGCATTTCACTGCTTTTTGACTTTAACAAAAATTCCATAAATTTTCAAGCAAATTTTCTAAGCAATGTGAAGAAAGAGAAAGAAGAAAAGGGGTAATCCAAGTGCCTTTTTCAAGGTTTTCACTCAAACTTGAAAAAATCATTCTTTTTTTCTTTTTTCTTTTAATTTTATTGCCTTTTTTGAGAAAGGGAAAATAGAAGAAAAACTCCTTATCAAGAAAAATAAAAGTAGGAATAAGAATAATAGTTGGGAAAAATATGAAAATACTATGTACATATTTATATTTTCTTTTCATTTTGAGTTTCTTTTTAGATGGGCTTTAGGTTTTTCTCATTAATTGAAATTGATAGTGGTCTCCCATCCATTATTGTGAGCCTATAAGCATTTGGCCTTATGACTTGAAGGAGCTGGTATGGTCCACTCCAAAGGAAATCAATTTTTTTTGTGTCTTCCTAGCTTAGCCCTTTCTTCGTCCTACTTGAACACAAAATCATCTTCTTTGTAATCCATTTTTATGGCCTTTTTGTCTAACCATTTATTTACTTCCATTTGATGTTGCACTAGCCTTTTAAACATCTTCTCATTTTCTTCTTCTAGAGCTAATAGGGCATATAATTAGGCTTGTAGTAGTTCAATATCAATGTCTTCGAGCTCTAATTTTTGGGATATTAAGAGATAAGGGACTTCTAGGTTCACACATAGTACTACTTCATTTCTAAATACCAATTGATAAGGTGATGATACTGTAGAAGCTTTAGGTATTACCTTATATTCCATAACACCTTTTTTAGCTTTGTATGCCAATTCCTTTGTGATTTGGTTATTATTATTTTTAGAATCCTCATGATCTTTTTGTTAGTGGATTAAACTAAAATATTTCCTTAGGGGTTATGGTTAGAAATCATTTTCAACATAAATTTGTACTCTAGGTCAAATTTCATTACCTTAAATCCTATAAAGGTTATGGCATTGTCAGTGATTATTATGGTAGGAGCCCTAAATTTGGCGATGATTACTTCTAAAAGTTGTGAAATTATCTTGATTTTTTATTTGATCAGTACAAATTCAAATCACATGGTAAGATAATCCATTGTAGTTAGGATTTATCCATTCCCCTTACTAGATAAAGGATTTATTTTACCAATAAAATCTAGAACCCACTATTGAAAGGATTTAGTAATGATGATGGGGTTTAAGGGCATTATTGATTTTCTTATTCTTCCCATGAAAGTGCAATATGCTTTGCATTCTTCGGGTTTAAGGACATTATTGATTTTTTTATTCTTCCCATGAAAGTGCAATATGATTTACATTCTTTTACTAATAGTAGATTATCCCCTTCAACAATCTCGGTAAAGTGGTAAGAATATGCTTTCACCTTAATGTTGTACTTGTTGATATTGTCATCAAGGTTAAACAAGCTTTCCAATGTAATTGGCATTTTTGGAATTTGATTCTCTTTAAGTAGATTGATCCATATTTTATATCATCCCCATATTATTTTTCATTTTTGGAATGTTTATTATCTTATGAGTGATTTGATAATTTTATCCTCATTACTAAAGACTTACCAATGATATGACTTATTGGGGATAATTTTCCTAAAAACTACCTCCAATGTTTTTTGGTTTATCCTATATATCTAAAGCAAGACTTAACCTTTACTACCATGGAACATAATTTATCTATTTTAAAATTAAGTCTTGAGGGGTTGCTTTGGTTTCATAAGTATTGGAACTCTCTATTTGACTCTAAACCCTATGCTTTTATGATTTTAGGTGTTTGTTCTTGGTTGTGCGTTGTGAATTGACTTGATTTATTACTAGCTCGAATTGGCCAAATATCTTAATATTTTTTATCCCCATACTTTTAACCTTCCTTAAGCTAGTGCATAGTGCTTCATACTTGGCCACATCATTGGTGTAATTAAAAAAACATCTAAGTGACTTGTTGGTATATGAATTGAATACCAATGCCAAACCCATTTATTGTTCTAGCACCATCAAAATACATGGTCCATGTCCCATCAAATATTTTTCCATGTTGGCTAGTTAAGGGAAGGATGTTATTGGATTCTTCAAATATCAAAGAATTATCAAAATCAATTTGCTCAAAGTTAACTTTTGAGTCCTAATTGTCTTGGGGTATGTTTATTTTTAAGCCTTACTACCAAAAAATATCATAGGTTCCAATATAAAATAGCCACAATATTAAAGGTCAATATATATATGAGCAAAATTATATGTATATCAAGGCCTATATAATAAATAAAATAATATTCATTTATATACTGAAATATGAATGTAAATGTCCCATGTCATTCATGAACTATGCATGAAGAAAATTTACAATGTTAATTGATCAAAATGTATACAAGCTTTATTCCTTCATGTTACAACTTTGTAATATGATGTTAGTGTTTCCTTATTGGATTACACTCAATGGAGTATTGTATCCATATTATAGCCATAGTAATATGACTCTTCATATACTTGACTATTGCTCTCCATATGACAAGTCTCATGAATCTTGGTTTATCATCTTGGCACTTGCATACATGGCTCTTCATGGAATCCTAACTCTATGACACTTGCACACATATACATGAATCTTACACTTCTACATGCACTCCTAATCTAAGACACTTGTACACATCCTCACATTACATATTTGCACTCTTACATACATGACACTTGTGCACATTATCTCAATCTACACTTGCACTCTAACTTACATGACACTTGTGCATTTCCTACACATTGACACTTACATGAAAGGGGAAATATAAATTGCACTCTAGACTATAGACTCAATCCTAATATATTCCATATTTACAATTATACCATGAAGGTACCATGGGGGTACATTAAAATGTACTAAATAATGTAATATTACTCAATAGGGCACACCAATGATCATATCAATTTTAGACATTTGGTCACCGTCCATGACTTTTCCATCTACAAATTCAAGAAAATCATTTTAATTTACCATATTGTTTTAATCAAGATTATGCATCATGTAATTAAATGGTAGTTCATTTTCTATTTTGATCATATTTCCATATTGAGGTACCTTCATATGGGTATAGTCCATCATGAAGTATCCATATCCAAGTAATTTTCATGTCCAATACCTTAGAAGCAACATTCCAAATTCCTAGAAAATTATCAATTTAGAATGCTTTGTCACAATCATGAATAAATCCTTCAAAACCCCTACAAAATTCACCATAATTCTATCCATTTAGATTAGGTTATTAACAATTTAGTGTATGGCAAGCCCATTTCTTTACAATCAACCTCTGACATCATAGTTACAATAACCCATAATTCTACTATGCAACTCCTTAGTAGATAATTATTAATTTTTAAAGTTACATAGAATGGTGGTGACTTCAAGATCTTTGGATTATGAGAATTCATAGTATTTGTTACATTGACCTAGATGTCTAGAGGATATTTTTACATTAGGTTATTTTGCTTAGCTAGAACTAGCTAAGTTGGTTTTAGTTGTCCATTCTTAGCATAACTTCTTTCTTGCTTTTTGAGGACTTCTTGGAAAAAATTCCTTTGTCCAAGTAAGCCTAGGTATTCTACCATGCTTAATTTTTTTCCATATTGTTCATTCCCTCTATTATATTTAATATTTAACTCAATAAAAATACTTTCACCATGTAAGGTGAACTTCATATACTGCTTGGTTACCATTACACATCCTTCATTGGTGAGGGAAGGGTTTTTAGGTAGTATTCAACCTCTTTTTGAAACTTATTCTTATATTTGTTATTTTAATTATAATTTGATATATTTATCATATCTTAAGCCTATTTTTCATTTTTTAGATCATTTCCCTTATTGACATGGTTTTCCTTTTCATCTTGGGTACTTTTTTGGGGGTAACAATTGAATATTTTTCAACATTCTATTTCTATTTTTATTTTTGCATAGCTATTATTGGTCCATTGTCTCTCATGTGTAATGGAAATATTTCTCTCCTTAATATTGTAGAACCTTTATTACCCTTGACTTGCTTCTAAGTTGGTTCCTAATATTACATTACCTTTTACCTCTATTTCCAACCCATTACTAATTAATGCATACACCATTGCCCTCGAAAAAGGAATCTTCACCTTCAATGACTACACCATAGTTGAAAAATATAATATTATTTGGGTTTGGTAAATTCAAGACTACTTGTTGCATTGTAGTTAGGGCTTGGTAAACTAGACGATTCATCAAGGGTGGCTAGTAGACTAGTAGGTTCATCACTAAGGTTTGATTTATTATAGGTACAATTTATCCCACATGAGAAACCTATTGGGCCTAGTATTGTTGATCATAATAATTAGTTTTGGAATGTCTAATAGCCACAATATAGTTTATAAAATCATGTTTAACATTGCATGTGAAGCACCACAAAGTGTTAACTTTTGAGTTTGTGTCAACCATGCTGTTATGCTCTCGATTACTATTATGTATATATTTTTTTGTGAAATTTTATTTTTTATAAGGCAAGAGGTTTTTCTTTATTACCAATTTTGTTATTGTCATCCACTATTTGCTTTTCACTTCCTCCTTCCATGTTCTAATTCACCATTGTCTTCACTATATCCAACATCTCCTTCATATTGAGTTTACATTCACCAAGGACTTGAGTAATAACCTTAGTGTCATCAATATTTTATGGTGAGGTAGGTAAAGTGATTTATTGAGGCTAAAACATGATAGTTGAGGGTGTATTTTGATATGGATATGTCACAATTTATAGAGAATAAGAAATATTGATAGATGATGAGGTGTTTGGAATAGAAGAAATTGTATGAGTGGATCTTGTGATTTTGGGATTTTGGATGATATGAGTAGTGTAAACCATAGGTGATATACATGGTAGTTTATCCACTCTAGTCAAGACATATTCTGCATGATCCACTTCTTTAGAAGTTGTAGCCAAAGTGACACAATTAGCATTATAAACTATTAGTTCCAAATCATATTGTAAGCCTTTAATATATAATGGCAATATCTATTCCTCATTGGGTCAAACATTCATAGGAATAAAATGCAAGGTTCTCATGCATCTAGTATTGTAATCATGAATATTTTATTTATGGTTTCTTTGCATAGTACTCAATTAAAAAAATAGAATATCCATTATCCATGTTACCAAATCTCCACATAAAAGGTTCTACAATTGATGCCTAATAAGTAACAATTATTTGGTTATCTTGTATAACATAAATCGACCTTATTTAAATAAATATATAAGCAAACACAACACAATGTCTTCCTCTTGGATATGATGAGTTGAATTTAATGTAGAGAGTTTATTAAGGCGATCCATCATTATTTTAGTCAAAAGTTGGTAAAGCTTTTATGGTTGTCATTGGAACGGGGAAATAAACCCTCAATTTCAACGGTCCTTGGTGGGTCCAATCCAAATGTTGATTATGAGGCCTAGGTGGTGGAGGTATTGTTTTGAGGTGGTTAACCATATTATATTAGCTAGGGTTACATAAAACAACCTTGAAAAGGGGATACATATTCTTGGTATGGAGGCATTAGAGGGGAAATTTGCTAGAAAAAACCTTGAGGGTATTATTATACGATGTTATATGGCAATGGAAAAGTAGGATTTATTGTCATCTCAAAATATAATGGACTATTAGAGTAGTGGCTTGACATACCTGGGACACCTGTTCTTCATATTGAGTGACATAGTGATAATATTCATGAGCAAGGGGGATGCCTATGGGGCAACCTTTAAGATTTTTAGCTAAGACTAGCTCCTCAATTGATTTTATCTTCACACACTTGTAAACCTTGTAGGCTTAAGCCTGTGTTTCTTATAGTGCACGAAAAGGAAAGACATGGAATGGAAATAACATAAAGTATAAAAAGAAGAAAGTAAGCTTGTAGGAAAGTAAAACTTAAGCTACAAGGGTGATGCACCAAGATCAAAGTTCCCCTCTTGATTGCATGAACAAGTTAGAAATGATTACATTCACCATAATCTAATAACTAAAATTTGAACACACTTCATCACATGCACCTAGAATTGAGAATACATTAAATAAGTAGGATAGAGTGAATTTAGTCATAGATTCCATTCATGTGCCAAATAAGTGTTAGCTTTTGAATTTAAATGCATAGAATAAAGTAACCACAAGATCTAAAATAAAGTTACAATATGAAATATATGATAATGACAATCTATTAAGCATATAAAACTCATAAAAAAATTTAGAAATGAATCATATAAATGCCACTAGTAAATGCTCATGAAACTATGATCTTTATTGAATATAGATCTCAAATACATCATACTTCATCACTTTCCATTGTGATTGTATATGATCAATCACTTTATATATTTTTTTCTATATTGCTCTCTATCCATATACCCATTTATAGGATGGAATGCGACTCTTCATATGGAGGATTCTTGACCTTCACTCTTCCTATGAGTCTTCATATTACTATTCTATGGACACATGTACATAGGGATAACTATGCACATTTACATTGCCAAAATACTTTGCACACTTATGCATTTATTACATTGAATAAAAGTAAATACTTTCATCATAATCTATGACACTCTTTCCTAATCTACAAACAACTCTTGGTAGATAGTTTAATTAGATCATCTATTTGTAGGGTGAATGGTTGTTTAGTGATAACAACCCTCCAACAGTTTCCAAAATCATAGATAGATTCATCATCATGTTGTCTTAAAGCATAGACATTAGACAATGAGATATTATTTTTAACATTTAAGATGAAACACTCAAATAATTGAAAAATAAATTGCTCAAAAGTATAAATACTATGGCTTAGAAATTTATTATACCATTCTATGGCATCCCCTCCTAAGGTTCAAGGAAAAGTTTGAAGCATGAGAGCATTGTTGGTTTGAATTCTAAATCATCCATGTACAAAAGTGCTCACATGTTCTTTGGAATCCTCAATTCACTTAAAATTTTCAAACTTAGGCACCATGAAATCTGTAGGATATGACAAAGATGGTACTGAAGGGTGAATTGGTTGATTGATCAATTGGTGTAAGGTTGATTTCTGGTTTAAAAAACTTGGAGTAGATTAAATCAATTGATCTTTCTATTTTTGTATGGCCTTAATTTGAGGGTCTTCCTAAAGAATGTGGAAGCCCTGAATTACCTGATGATTTTGTGATGGAGTGGAGAAATGTTGTGGATTGACTAAGTGATGATGAGATTGGTAATGATGGCTAGATGAATTTGATGGAAATTGATTCATGGGAGATTTATGATGAAAATATGGGAAATTATAGAATGAGGTTGATGTATGAGGGTTATGGCTATGTTGGCCAATGGGAATAGAATGGGTGATGATATGGCTTGGTTGGGGAACATGGATAGAAACCATAGAAGACTCTGGTTCCCATGATGGACATTGGTTAACAAGGACAGTCTGAGTAGAGTTTGGTAAAGGCTTAGGGTTTACTTGTATTTGTTGTTTATCAATTTTACGTTATCTAAGAAATTTATTCAGGTGTTCCCATGCTTCACTAATATCTATCAGAATATAAGGGTATGGAGGTAGATGGTATGGAATATGTGGCTTGGGAATAAGTTACACTAGGTATGGCAACTTGTGAGGTTGAAACTTGTGAAGCAACATTTACATGTGCTTCATACAAGGGGTTGGTGTAAGTGGAAGTATATGAGGTGCTAGGAGTACATGAGGGTTGGGGAATAGAAATATGGGAGGAAGGTGCAACTGATGCCTCAAAAAGAGGGTTGGTATACACCTGGGTAAAGGTGGATGGTAGCTGGGAATAAACAAGCTTCTACTACAAAGTAAGATCCTATCTAGGTGAATTGGAGTTAGAAGACTTCATGAGAGCTTCTACTCTTGCCATGTCTATATGGGTGATGTGATGTTTGATGGTAGGGGAGGTTGAATCCTCTTGGGGCATAGCCATATGAAAGGCTATGGATGGTAAAGAATATGATGGACCTACAAACAAATCTGCCTATGTCGCATTCAAGGATTCTACCACATAAGTGGTTGGGAAGGTGGATGAAGGTTCCATTTGATTATCTTGATTTAATGCTTGTTTTTGTTTTTGTGTTATGACCATAAAGAAAATAAATCAAAATACAAATTATGCAACAAACTGAAACACCCAATTTAAATTTTCACAATAAAAACAAAACAACCAATGCTAAGTTTGTCTTACCTTGTTCATTGGTTATCTTGTTTTAATGTAGTGCATTTTTTTAAGTTTCAATATTGTGTGTTTCAAATGTACTAATTTGAATTAATCAAATAAAGGTAAAAACTATGGCTAAGCTGGGGCAATGAGATTCTTGTTGGTGATGAAATCCAAAAAATTTGCTTGGGGGTGACCTAGGGTTTCTAAGGGTAGATATTGGTGGATGGAGATGAATGCCACCATCACCAAATCTCAAGCAATGGTTGGTGATGAAATCCAACCACTACTGTTGAATGTGAATCATGCAGTGTGTGGTTCTTTTTAAAAAAATAATTTTCTATTGTGTTCAAACAATGTTAGAAAAATAACCACTTTCAATGGTCTAAATCAGAATCCACTATTCACAATACCAAATTCTCCAAAGGACATAGAGTACACTGCTTAAGACCCACTCTAAACAGTTGGGGGGTTCATCTATTCCTCCATATGAAATCACCCAAGTACGGGGATACTCACAGTATATGAACAAAATTCCTACTTAGACCACCAAAAATAGATATTTCTAACCGTAATAATGCAAACTAACTATGAAATTTTGATTTATATGCAATCAGAATGCAATATTATTTTTTAATTTTCACAAAGTAGAAACTCAAAAATTTCAAATAGAGGTTGTGAATGGATGCAAATGATTAATTTAAATCCTAAAATGCATGCTAATATGAATGTTATTTTCCATATTAATTAGTGAAATTTTTATATCAAAAGCCTAAAAAAGACAGAAAACAACAAAAAAACATAAATAGAAAAACTAGGGTTTGGTTAGTAGACACAAACGGCCTACATATTTGTCCTAGCTCTCTGTAAAACACCATTGGGTATTTCTAAAATGCACTCGGGCAATTTTGGATGGCCTTTGAGAACTGCTAGGTGTTTCGTGCACATTTTGCAACTTCTTGCAACTTTCAGAAACCCTAGATCCATCAAAATATGACAAATATGTGCTCATGAAAACCTTGCAAGATGATAGAAAACAACAAGTAAATTAGTAAGGAAAATCATAAAAAAACCCTTAGGGGATCCCACCATGATCACCATTTAAAATATGCAAAAATGCAACACCAAACAATGCTAAATAAATTGAACATAAGGAAACCATAATTGCACAATAGATGATCTTGTATTAACGGGGGAGCCTAAAAACTCCATTTTTACAATGTGGATCCTTGAATCCTTTTTGATACAAATTTACAAATGGCTAGGGTTATTTGAAATCCTATAAAACAAGGTTGGTGGTGTCTTCAAAAGTGTAATTTCTCCCAAAAGAGTTGAGTGGGCTTCTTGATATCCAATGTCGGGCCACTCCAACTTAAACAACTATCCAATACTGATGTAGCACCTTTAGATCTACACACAATAACACAACAAACAAATTAGTAATACTTATGAGGGCTCCACAATGTGAGGCCCTCTATAAGAAATAGGAAAACCCTAACTATCTACTGCAAATAAAGTGAATAGACATGAAAATGCATAAATGAAATAATAACCAATAACTTTACCTTACTTTCTTGTTGTATTCTGATCTATGAGATTTGGTTGTAGTGGATAGGTGCGGTGATGCCCTAACATCTATCAAAGGCTAGGATGTCCTTAGAACACTTATGTAAAACACTTGTGGGTTCCTGACGACTATAGGAAATGCCCATGGGTGCTTAGGACTAGTCAAGAAGTGCCCAAAGGTTCTTGGTAGCAGAAGGGAAGTGCTCAAAGGTGCTCGATAGTGACAAAATGTGCCCGAAGGTATTCGACGACTGAGGAAAGAGACTACAAAAGTAGATCTAGTGAATGGAAATGGATGATGATGGTTGTGGAGGTTATGGTGAGTGAGGATAGAGGCAGAAGTACTTAGATACTCCAAGGGAAGATGAAACTCAAGGAATTTTGAAGAACACAAGCTTATACTAAGAGGGGGGGGTGAACAGTATAAGACCACTTTTTACTTTTTCTTTCAATTCAACTTTCAATTCAATATTATGCAGAGTATAGATAGCAGTATCAAAAACCGTAATCAAAGCAATGCATAAAAACACCATCCACAAAGAGACACAACAATTTACGTGGTTCACCCAATGTGGGCTACTCCACGGATAAAATCTTTCACTAAATTTTATCAATCAATTTTTGGGAATACCTTTCCCGATTACAATGTTTATGGGCACCAACCCAAAGGAGACACCAATCCCCTAGCTCTGTTCTGGCTGGTGATCCTCTAGAAGACCTCTGCCTCCGCTGCCCTTAGCAAATGGAACTCTATCCATAGAAGACACCTGTCTTCCCTGCTCTGGCTGGAGACCTCTGTCCTCAACTCTATCACCTCAAGAGCTGGTCCTCGAATTTGCACTAAACATAGTCCTTCGGTCTAGCACAAATGTCCTCTTTCGTCTTTGCCTGTTGCGCTTACTACGCCCTCTGCTCTCTCTATGCAAAACACAGTAGCACTATCTTCGCGCACTCTGATTCCTTGTGATCTCTCTCACTTAGAAGATTCGACAGAATGCACTCTGTATATTGCTATCGAATTTCGCACTCTGCTCTCGACGATCGAACTTCTTCTCTGCACACTGTCTGTGAATGCCGCACTTCGAACGCACACTTTCAAATCGATGCTCTAACTCTTCGAACAACCCTCCTTTTATACTAATACTATCAAGATTAAAACCTTGATCTTAGTCGGCTGCACAACCCTAAACTACATTGGCTGCAAACCCTAATCTTCGTCGGCCCAAATTTAACTTTGTCGGCTTCACTACCTCTGCAACTCTTCTGTAGCTTACGTCGTGAAACTACAACATGTCGCGATATCATGACACCTTTGCAACCGAACACTATCTTATGGCATTTGTCGCGATATCGTGACACTTTTTGCTTTTGCTGACGTCATCTTCACTCCTGTCATGAAATCGTGACCCTTCTGTCTTCATGGCCTTCTTCTTTGCTTTTGTCGCGAAATCGTGACACTTCTACCTTTGCTGATGTCATCTTCAATTCTGTCACGAAATCGTGACCCTTCTGTCTTCATGGCCTTCTTCTCTGCTTTTGTCATGAAATCATGACACTTCTGCCTCTGTTGATGTCATCTTCAATTCTGTCACGAAATCGTGACCCTTCTTGCTTTCTCAACCTTTTCTTGGCTTGCACTAGCGAAAACGGAACATGTCATGAAATCGCGACACTTTTGCCTTCGAGCTCTTCCTTCTTGAATTCATCGTGAAATCGTGACGCTTCTTCTGTTGAAGACTTGTTTACTGTCTCTGTCACGAAATCGTGACACTTTCTCCAACTGAATGCCCCCATCTCAACCTGTCGTGAAATCATGACACTTTCTCCAACTGAATGCTGTCATCTCAACCTGTCGCGAAATCGCGACACTTTCTCCAACTGAATGCTTCCATCTCAACCTGTCGTGAAATCGTGACACTTTCTGCATCCATACGATTTCTTTGCAGCCTGTCATGAAATCGTGATAGTTCTCATTTTTGACTCTTCCCTTTGCTGCATGTCATGAAATCGTGACACTTTGTCTTGCTACTTTCTCTCTCTTCGAACTTGTCGTGAAATCATGACAATTCACACTACGGACTCTCTTTTCAGCATTATGTCACGAAATCGTGACACTTTTTCTTTTGGACTCTCTCTTCTGCAACATGTCACAAAATCGTGACACTTTTTCTTTCGGACTCCCTCTTCTGCAACATGTCGCGAAATCGCGACACTTTTCCGTCCGTACAATCTTCTTTGCAATATGTCGCGAAATCGTGACACTTTTCCTTCTCTGCCTTCCTGCACTTTTCGAGTCATGAAAATGCGACATGTCATGAAATCGTGACACTTTCCACCTTGCTCTTCTTTTCTGCCAACATGTCGCGAAATCACGATAGTTTTTCCAGCTCTTTCTCTCTCCTCAAACATGTCACGAAATCGCGACAGTTTTTCTAGCACTTTCTCTCTCCTCTAACATGTCGCGAAATCGTGACAGTTTTTCTTTCCTGTTGCATACCTTTTCTTACTTGTCTATTTCTTTGATCTTTTGCAAATGGGCTACTATGATCTTCCTGGAAACTCACTGTCCATGCTCTGAATAATCTGACATTAAATCAAATTCCTTCAAGAGCTTCTTGACATCAATGACAACTTCTACACTTGAGCAAAGGCAATGTACCCAAGGTACCCAAAATTGCCAACAATCTCCCCCTTTGTCATTGATGGCAAACCTTTATTGAAAACACATCTCAAAAAGCCAAAACTAAAACCAACTATGCTCACAACTGAGAATATGCCTTTAAGGTTTTGCTCGCCCTGACTAGAAGCTCTTCTCTTCACTTGAAGCTCTCCCCCTTACTCATATCTCTCCCCCTTTGTCATCAATGGCAAAGGGTCACCTTTGGGGCTCGGGACTAAGAATGAGCATCTTAGCTTAGTCCCTCCCCCACCTCCTGATGAGGTGATTAAAATAGGGGTGGGAGTAAAACTCCCATTAGGCACTGATCATCATCAGCGTCTACAATTTCCTTGTCGGGCCTTCTCTTGAACTCTTTGTCAATATTCCTATTCTTGTTCCTATCCTTGTTCTTATCCATGCCTTGATCCTTGGACCTGTTCATACTACTGTTTCTATTCCTGTACCTTGGAAGTTCAGCTCTACACTTGTCTAGCTGTGTGACCTTCATTGTTGCACTTATAACAAGTAACAAAGTTATTTCTTTTAGGCATACCTACTTTTTGAATCCACCAGTTCTGACCAAACCTGTTCTTGTTATTTGCCTTGCAATAAACTGCCTTGTGCCCAAACTGTTGACAAGAGTAGCAATATCCTTGAAAGAAACTAGCACTTCTGAAATTGTTGTTTACCTTCTTCATTTGAGCCATGCAATGTGCAGCCATGTGACCAAACCTGTAACACGCAAAACATCTGTCGTGAAATTTTCCTTTATTCGACCTCATGGGTCCCGAAAACTTCTTCTTATTCTGAATTTTGTTTTCTATTTCTACGCATCTATCATCCACGGACTCTTTCTCTGAAATACTCTCCTCATCAGAACTCTCTTCTTTTTGAAATCTCTTACTAGATTCCCCAACCTGTTCCTTGCGCGGCTTAACAAAGCCAAGGCCTGTTTTATCTGTTGTCTTTCTTTGACCTTTGATGAGTGACTTAACCTTTTTGGAGCTATCTTGAAACCTGTAAAGCTTATCCTTGTACTCTTTAGTTTCCTCTTTCAAAGAAGCCATTTTCTTTTCTAACTCACTATACTCAAGAATCTTAGACTCTAACTCGTCCTTGAGTTCTTGTGTCTTAGCCATAGAGAAGTCAAGACTTTCTGTAAGATCATCTCTCTCCATACAACATTCATCTAACTTATCCTTGAGTCTAGCATTCTTCTTTCTTTCCTTTTTCAAAGCACTTAGAGCATTAGAAAGTTCACTTTCAAGATCCTTTATTTGATTGCTTTCTGGATCATCAAAGCCTTTTTCAGTTTTCTTATCGCTAGAGGTGCTACCCTCTTCAAAAACCATACATGCATCTTCCTTATAGTTTTCTGAAGCATCCTCATACATACTGGAAACCAAATCATTATTTGTACAATCATCCTCAAGGTGACCAAAATTTCCACATCTAAGACATTTCATGATAATGAATCTATGTTTCGGTTCTTCCTCTTTTTTTGAAATAAACATCTCATTTTCATCATCACTCGAAGAACTTTCACTATCACTACTCGAACACTTACTTGCTTTGTCTAGGTAGAAACTCTTCTTGTGCTTGTGAGAATACCTCTTTCCTTGATTGTTGTGCTCATCTTTGTATTTCCTGTGATGCTTGTGCTTTTCGATTCCTTGCTCTTAGAATCCTGTTTATCTTCATCACTTTCATTCTTGGAAACAGTACAGTCAGTAGCATAATGACCAAACTTTCCGCAATTAAAACATCTTATATTTTTCATGCTTTTTGCTCTTTCTAGAGAACTTGTCTTTCTTGCTGTAATATGCTTCTTCATCACTAGAAGACTCATCACTCTCTTTAAGTTGTTTGCCTTTTGATTTCTTGGTAGCCTTGAAAGTCGCCTCTTTCTTGACATCAACCTTCACTTGAGTTCTCAACTCAAATGCTGCAAGTATACTATGGAGCTCATCCTTTTTCAACTTATCCAAATCTTTAGCTTCCTCAATAGCAGAAATATTTTCACTAAATCTATTAGGAAGAGATCTTAAAATCTTATCACAAACATCATTTTCAGCAAGCTCAAGACCTAAGTCTTTCATGGAGTTAACAACCTCATCCATACGAAGCATGTAGTCACTAATATTTTCATCATCATTCATCTGGAGTTGTTCGAACATACCTTTGAAGTGTCTCAACTTGGCCTTTCGGACATTTGCATCACCTGTATGAACCACTTTCAGCTGATTCCACATTTCACTAGTCTGTCTTGCAGTGAATCACTTTGGTGAGATCTGCTTTTTGTAAGCCTTTCAGGATTGCATTCATTGCTTTTGAATTGTTGTGATGTAGGAGCCTATCTTCTTTAGTATAAGGACCATGTTCAGGAATAGTGTACCCATCTTCAATCACTTCCCATACCTCATTCCCAAGTGCCATTAGATGAACCTTCATCCTTGCACTCCAAAGACCAAAATCTGATCCATCAAGAATAGGTGCTGCATTGCCACTTGAATAATCCATTGTGTTCTTTGCTAGCTTTTCCTTCAAGATGTTAAACTTTTCGAAGGCACCGACTCTGATACCAATTGAAGAACACAAGCTTATACTGAGAGGGGGGGTGAACAGTATAAGACCACTTTTTACTTTTTCTTTCAATTCAACTTTCAATTCAATATTATGCAGAGTATAGATAGCAGTATCAAAAGCCGTAATCAAAGCAATGCATAAAAACACCATCCACAAAGAGACACAACAATTTACGTGGTTCACCCAATGTGGGCTACTCCACGGATAAAATCTTTCACTAAATTTTATCAAATCAAATTCTGGGAATACCTTTCCCGATTACAATGTTTATGGGCACCAACCCAAAGGAGACACCAATCCCCTAGCTCTGTTCTGGTTGGTGATCCTCTAGAAGACCTCTGCCTCCGCTGCCCTTAGCAAATGGAACTCTATCCACAGAAGACACCTGTCTTCCCTGCTCTGGCTGGAGACCTCTGTCCTCAACTCTATCACCTCAAGAGCTGGTCCTCGAATTTGCACTAAACACAGTCCTTCGGTCTAGCACAAATGTCCTCTTTCGTCTTTGCCTATTGCGCTTACTATGCCCTCTGCTCTCTCTATGCAAAACACAATAGCACTGTCTTCGCGCACTCTGATTCCTTGCGATCTCTCTCACTTAGAATATTTGATAGAATGCACTCTGTATATTGCTATCGAATTTTGCACTTTGCTCTCGATGATCGAACTTCTTCTCTGCACACTATCTGCGAATGTCGCACTTCGAACGCACCCTTGAAAAATCGATGCTCTAACTCTTTGAACAACCCTCCTTTTATACTAATACTTTCAAGATCAAAACCTTGATCTTAGTCGGCTGCACAACCCTAAACCATGTCGGTTGCAAACCCTAATCTTTGTCGGCCCAAATTTAACTTTGTCGGCTTCATTGCCTCTGCAACTCTTCTGCAGCTTCTGCTGTGAAACTACAACATGTCGCGATATCGCGACACCTTTGCAACCGTACACTATCTTATGGCTTTTGTCGTGATATCATGACACTTTCTACTTTTGCTGATGTCATCTTCACTCTTGTCGCGAAATCGTGACCCTTCTATCTTCATGGCCTTCTTCTCTGCTTTTGTCACGAAATCGTGACACTTCTGCCTCTGCTGACGTCATCTTCAATTCTGTCATGAAATCGTGACCCTTATGTCTTCATGGCCTTCTTCTCTGCTTTTGTCATGAAATCATGACACTTCTGCCTTTGCTGACGTCATCTTCAATTCTGTCGCAAAATCGTGACCCTTCTCGCTTTCTCAACCTTTTCTTGGCTTGCACTAGCGAAAACGAAACATGTCACGAAATCGTGACACTTTCGCTGCCTTATGCTTTTCTCTGCCTTACGCTCGTGAAACTGGAACATGTCACGAAATCGTGACACTTTCGCCTTCGAGCTCTTCCTTCTTGAATTCGTCGCGAAATCGTGACGCTTCTTCTGTTGAAGACTTGTTTACTGTCTCTATCGTGAAATCGTGACACTTTCTCCAACTGAATGCCCCCATCTCAACCTGTCACGAAATCACGACACTTTCTCCAACTGAATGCTGCCATCTCAACCTGTCGCGAAATCGTGACACTTTCTCCAACTGAATGCTTCCATCTCAACCTGTCACGAAATCGTGACACTTTCTGCATTTGTACGATTTCTTTGCAGCCTGTCACAAAATCATGACAGTTCTTATTTCTGACTCTTCCCTTTGCTACATGTCGCGAAATCGTGACACTTTGTCTTGCTACTTTCTCTCTCTTCGAACTTGTCGCGAAATCGCGACAATTCACACTACGGACTCTCTTTTTAGCATTATGTCGCGAAATCGCGACACTTTTTCTTTTGGACTCTCTCTTCTGCAACATGTCACGAAATCGTGACACTTTTTCTTTCAGACTCCCTCTTCTGCAACATGTCACGAAATCGTGACACTTTTTCGTCCGTACAATCTTCTTTGCAATATGTCGCGAAATCGTGACACTTTTCCTTCTCTGCCTTCCTGCACTTTTTGAGTCACGAAAATGCGACATGTCGCGAAATCGTGACACTTTCCACCTTGCTCTTCTTTTCTGCCAACATGTCATGAAATCGCGACAGTTTTGCCAACTCTTTCTCTCTCCTCAAACATGTCACGAAATCGTGACAGTTTTTCCAGCACTTTCTCTCTCCTCTAACATGTCGCGAAATCGCGACGGTTTTTCTTGCCTGTTGCATACCTTTTCTTACTTGTCTATTTCTTTGATCTTTTGCAAATGGGCTACTATGATCTTCCTGGAAACTCACTGTCCATGCTCTGAATAATCTGACATTAAATCAAATTCCTTCAAGAGCTTCTTGACATCAATGACAACTTCTACACTTGAGCAAAGGCAATGTACCCAAGGTACCCAAAATTGCCAACAAATTTTAGGGTACGAATTGCTCAAGGATTCTAAAGACTCAATTTTCTTAGGGGTTGAGCCATAAAAAATGACCTCTATTTATAATCCAACCTAGGGCATGCTAGGGTTTCAATGACACTAATCGTGTGGTTGAGATAAAATCACATCGAAGGGTGGATATTAAATTTAGGGTGTGGCATGGATTGATGTGAATGGATGGATAGGATTAAATGAAATCGGATGGCTGGGATTAATTCACTTATATAAATATATATTTATTAAATATATATAAAATATAATATATAAAATATTAATATTAAATATATATAAAATAAATATATATGAATAGTGGGTGAAAATGGCGAGAAAGTTAGGATGGATGACAAATGACTAGGTTTTGGTGGTGGAAATTGCGGGAAAGCATGGGTGGAGGACAAATGACTAGGTTTTGGTGTCTACATATCTTTCACCCAATATAGGCGGGGGTCCTTCTCATTCCCAAGGGTGGGGTTGCACAATTATTCGACCCTCGCTAGCCACTTGGAAGGCCCTCCCAATAGGTTGAGCAAGTTTTTTTAGAAATTTTTGCCCAAGGCCAAGGGCAGATTGTTTACCTAATTTATCACCCACCAGTAAGTTTGGTTCACCTATGGTTGTTGCTTCCACCACATGATATCTTTCGCCCGTCGATCGATGTTCCTTCAAAAATTGGTGCACTCCTTCTGAATAAAGGGAATCACTTCTTGAAGGGAAGAGTGGGTGAAGGGTGTAAAATTTCACCCACAAAACTACATCATCATACTAGTACACTTTGCAAGTGTTGCAACCACCACCTTACCAATAGTTCTTCTTACCATCCTTCGATGTTGTATCACAACTACCTCCTCACTCACAACAATTCCAATATCAAAAAAATCAACAAACCCCATCTCCCTAATATGTTTTGAACACTTTCACCACACCATCTTCTCAGGCTCCTACCTTTGAGTCTTACACTCCTTCGTCATCATTATCGCCATCTACATTCCACCCTCCAAGGGTGTCTGGTATGCCATCTTTTATTCTACCTCCACATTCATCTACTCCTATTTTTTGACTCCCTCCACCTCCACCATTTTAGGTTCCACCTTCTATTCCCTCATATACCCATGATCCATGCTACCCATATAATTTCACTAATACCCCATGCTATTCCACTTTAGCCTAGCTTCTTCACTCACTGCCCTTCTATTCAAATGCAAGTACCATATTTTGAAACCTCATCTCGCCCACCACTTGTACCATCTATCCAAACACCACTACCTCCACCATCATATACTGCACCTATATTTTTCATGACATATCCTTCTTGGTCACCATTCCCTATTGCCCAACCATTTTAGTAGGTCCCTCTCCAGAACATCCTTGTGCAACAACCGCAAACCCTACAACCAAAATATTACTATTCGTAGTGGATATCTACTCCACAATAGAGTATCCCATATACTTCGACATCTTACGCCATTCAACAACCAAATATAGGCATATTTGCAATACATTCCTTCTCCACACTAGGAAGAACAACTTCAATACCCATCCCATTCTCAAGCTACAACTGCCTTAGCACAATTCTTTACACCTCTAGCACCCGAGATCCAACTCTTGCAAGAGTAAGTTAAGATGCTAAATATTTTTATAGCTAGTTATGGATCCAAAAAACCCATATACACTGAGTTGTGTAACGACCTAGTTCACCCATTAGTTTCCATTTCTCCTTACCCATACTGCTTCGAGATTCCAAAATTTTATAAGTACAAAGGTAAAGAGGACCCTCGTGAATACATCAACAATTACCATTCTTCTTGCTATCAGCTTCACATTAGTGATCCCATCATGTTATGCACCTTTTCTCTCTCACTTGGGGGACAAGCCCTTGATTGGTACAACATGTTCTCGCACCATAGCTTGTTCACCTTTGAGCAATTGGCCAATTCATTCTTAGAACATTTATCCATTAATATCAAAAAGAAAATCAACTTCTCTAATGTTTATGCCTTATGATAGGTCGATGATGAGCCCATTACAAAATTTATCTCTTAATGGAGATTGGTCATCCATGACCTAGCTCATAGCCTTCCATCTGTTGAACTAGTTACACTCTTCTCAAAGAGTTGTCACAAACATATCTCCACTTCCTTGCAGCTTCATCAAAGTCGCACGTTTGAGGAAGCTATCACTCAAGCCAAGGTTATCGAGGATATCAAAGTCCAATTTGGAAATATTTATCTAGAAACCATCATAAAAATCTAAATTTTGCTTCAATAAAAATGCACCAAATCAACCCTTTCCTAGACTGCCACAAATCAACCAAGTGGTAGCATCTTCTCCATCTTCTTCATCTATATCATGACCTCCTCCTCCATAGTAGAAATTATTTTAAATTAACACATCCCTTCACCTAAATCGAAATAGACTCATACTCTTCATCCATATATTCTACAATACAATTTGACCCTACTCCTTAAGCCCTTACCATCTCTATTCCAAAGATTATACAATGTAGGTCATATTACCTTACTGGACATTTGACCTATTGACCCAAATCAACCCAAGCCTTGGGGGTACATTGAGCAAGCATTTTGTGCATACCATCAACAACATGACCATGGTATATAATCTTATCACTCCTTCTGTGGTATTTTCCAAGACCTCATTGATCGAGGTACCATTCAGGTCTCAAACCCCCTCACACCATAAAACCAAAATTTGGGTATCTATCAAAACCTGCTACCTGAACATAGGGGTATGAATCCCTAAGGAGCCTGGTCCAATCCCCAAGGGCAACCCAGATAGGTTAACAATATTTAATGATACCCCTCCTCATATGGCATCGTTTGCATTATCAACCTTATAACTCACACTCAATGCTATTTGCCATGCTATGATGCATCGATGGTTTCACCTCCAGTGCCATTCACTTATCCACAATCCCCTATAGCATCACATGCTTTGCCACCTTTACCATGAAACATCATCACTGTCTATGGTAGCCTCATACATTAGTTGTGTAATGCCCTAGCTTGGTTGTCCATCTTTGACCTTTTACAATAATCTCAACCCCATCGTGAGGCACTGAATGATAGCCTTCAACACATCGACCTTGAAATACACAATACAAATAAGTTTGTGAACTTCATAGGAAACATACCTCGTTGCATGCAACCCTCTATTAGCTTTCATGGACATGATATTACCGAAATTGTATAGGAAGGAGCTGATCCACCCCTCCATATATAGGAAACCATCAATGATATAACCTACAAGCGTGTCCTCATTGATATTGGTTCATCCATTAGTATCATCTCTACAACTACCCTACATCACCTTCACATTCAATTTACTCACTTCACCACCCCATAACTCAAACTTCATGTTTTCGATGGTTCCATGCGACCCATAGTGGGTTCCATCATCCTACCTATCTGTGTAGGTATCTTAAACATATCCATATTATTCCACATCATCTAGACCATGATGCAATATAATATCTTGCTTAGGAATAATTCCTTACCTTACATCATTATCTCAAGTATGCATATGATGGCCTTGTCCACTGTGTTCCCACTAATGAAGATCCCTTCAAATTATGCAATATCATAGACCTTCCAATAGGAACTTTGTTCTCCTCCACACAAGTCCTTCCCACTCCACATCATACTATAGAGACTCCTACATCTCCTCCTATATCCAATATAGCATCGCATCGCCTATGGAGGACTCATACATGTCCCCCTCCATATACTTTCCACTCGCCTTCACCCTCTGTTATGGAATTTCATTATTATTCCATACCTTTCTTACCATCTTCCTTGTGGTCTCCTCATCCTCATCAGTCATCTTCTTCCATAGATCCACCTCCCGTATTGATACCATTTTCACCACCTTCCTTGTGGTATTTTTTTTCATGTCACACATATTCTTATATAGATTCACCTTTTATTCCTACTCCTCAAACAACCCCACTCCGTTTTCATAATTGACCTTGGTTATTTACATCTCCTCGTAGCCCGACACTATCGCCTACTCACTCCACCTCACATTTCCCATACGTGAGTCATCCAATCCCATCTACTATAGCCGAATGTCATGAATAGGAACAACAATCCTCTCACCTCAATGATAAGTTATTTCATTATTCTACTACCACTATTTGAGATTACCAAATTTTACCTTCATATTTCAATTTGGACTCACCACCTCATTTGCCATCTCGCATGTCATCCCAAATCTCCATTTTTATGATGAATGTTGGTCGGGTGAATACAATGTTCATGATGCTTGCATGTGCCCTCCTCTAATATAATATACCCATGATTTTGGTCACCCTTCCACCTCAGTACTGACCATTGGTACTATCATACCACTTGGTCCACCTGATAATCATACCAACTTCATCTATGTAGGTTTGTACTCTTCACTCTCAGCTAGTATGCCTCCACCACTACAATCTAGTTTTTGCAACACTCTTGACCACATGTCCAACCCTCAATTCACCTTATGCTACCTTCAACATTTTAATTGGCATGGATTTGGACTAGGTCGATATGAGTAAGGGTTACGAAATCCTATCAACCCCCATGTTCAATCACCCACAAAAAAATCTGGTCTAGGCTATCATCTTGTAGCCATTCATACACTTGAGGATGAGCTTCAAGATATTTCTCTATGTCCTACCCCAATTTCTATGCACTAATTGAAAGAATATATCAACATAGATATTATAGATGAGAGTCCAGATCCCCATTCTACCATCACCATTCCATGCAGCTTCTTCTAAGAAATACCTTTTTTTGACACCACGTCTGCTTATTGTATTGATGTGCTAGTTGATAAATTGCTACCCTATCACTCACAACTCCTTATCTAGAGTGCAATACTTCACCTCCTTCTTCATAACCAATACATCCAGCCATACTATTTCCTACTTGCTGATAGATTCATCGATCCATAACTTAACCTCGTTCTCCACCCATGATTTTACATCCATCGCTAAACCTACCACATCGTTCACATACTTATGAGTCTTCATCGTCAGACTCATCATCTTCTATGAATTCCATTGCTTCTATCAATATGGTCGATGTGGATTTGTTCTCACCACTTAGATACACATCTCTCTTAAGTTAGGGCAACACACTAAGCCACAATGCTTCTTGCTATCTCTGTCTATATTACACGCTACAAATGTGCCTTCACCATCTACCCCACCTCACATCCTATGGGTTCACCACACTAACATATATCTAGATTATGAGTTTGATTTACATTAGGCTATCAATGACCTCAATCTTATTCTAATCCTATAACAACTTCAAGATGGTTCCCACATGCTTGTATAAGATACCATCGATGTCAATATTGGTGATGACCCCACCAATCCACATATTTTTAAACTCATCGCTAGCATCTCCTTGAAGGAGCACATCTCGTTTACTAATTTTCTTAATGAATACATTAGAGTCTTTGTTTGGTCTTACATGGATATACTTGGACTCGATCCCTCTATAGTGGTTCATAATATCAATTTGGATAGCGATGTCAAACCCGTAAAATAGAAATTGTGATGCATGCATCCTACGATCGCTTTGATGGTCAAATCTAAGCTCCAAAAGCTCCTTGATGTAAATTTTATCCAACCCATTGAATACTCAAAATGGGTTTCCAATATGGTGCCAATACCTATACCCTTTGGTGAAATTCATGTTTGCATTGATTTTCATGATCTGAACAAGGATTATCCTAAGGATAACTTCTCCCTCCCAAAAATTGACTCACTCATCGATTCTATTGTGGGCCATAAAAGTATTTCCATCATGGATGAATTTTTTGGTTACAATCAGATTGAGATCAACCCCACCGATCAACATAAAATATCTTTCACAATCTCTTGGGGGATTTTTTGTTATAAGGTCATGCCTTTCGGCCTTAAAAACATTGGGGTGACTTACTAGCATGCCATGACTTATATTTTTATGAGTATATACATAAAATCATGTAAGTTTATATCAATGATCTCATTGCTAAGTCCAAAGAACATTCACAACACATTTCTATTCTACACAAGATCTTTTGTTCATCTTCTAGAACATAATGTTCACATTAACCCAAAGAAATGTGTCTTTGGTGTTACTTCTGGTAAAATATTGGGATTCATCATCTCTCAACGAGGCATTGAAGTAGATCCCAACAAAGTCACAACCATCATCGATATGCCTCCACCCACCAATATTAAGCAACTACATAGCTTGGAGGGGAAAATTCAATCCATTCATCATTTTACTGCCCAGTTATTGGATAAGTGTAAACCATTTAACCACCTTTTACAAGAAGGGGTCACCTTCAAACAAGATGCAAATTGTCAACAAGCCTTTGATTCAATCAAATCTTACCTCACTTCATCACTAGTTCTATATCCCCTTAACCCACAACTATCATTCATATTGTATATCTCTGCTATGGATTTTACACTCGATACATTATTAGCTTAGAAGAATGCACTCAATCAAGAGAAAATCATATATTACATTAGTCATACATTAGTCAACTATGAAAATCGATACGCATACATGGAAAATCTATGCCTGGTTGTAGTCTTTATGACACAAAAAATACATCACTATATGCTTAACCACACCATATTTTTCATCGCTTATGATAATCTGCTACGATATATGATGAACAAGATTTATCATAACTCTCACACTGCTAAATGGATTATGCTCCTCACTAAATTTAACCTATAGTTTATTTCTCAAAATTTCATCAAGGGACAGGTCATCACCGATCAACTCACCAAGGCTCCATTGCTTTACAATCAACCACTCCTTATTTAGCTTCTAGATGACTCTATATTTCATGTTACAGAAGCAAAAGAACATGTCAAACCTGACGTATCAACTAACTTAACACTCTTGTTTGATGACTCCTATTGTACTCACACTCAGGGTGTAGGAATTATATTTTTTAAATCTGATGGAGAACCTTTCACATTTTCCTTTAAATTAGGCTTTCCATGCACAAATAACAATGTAGAATATGAAGCCCTAATTCTTGGTTTAAATTAGGCACTCTCCATGCACATTAGACACCTTCAAATCATTGATGATTATCGTTAATCAATTTAAGGAGATCTAACAATGTCATTGTCTAGTGCTCCAACAATACAAACAATTTTCCCAAAAACTCCTCGCCCAAATTGAGTGGTATGACATCGAAGCTGCTTCCCACTCATCAAACCGTTTCATCAACACAATGGATTTCTTGGGATTGTTAATACCACAAAACCCCCTTACTGACACTACACACATGTCTATTCATACCTTAACACAATAAACTATCTCACCTTCACATTCCATAGATTATGATGGTATTCATGTCATCCACATTGCACCATGTGATCCTTGGTTCTTCCAAATTAAGGATTATATCAAGTTAGGCTTTCTACCTTGTGACTTACCACATGCTCATCATCAAGCATTCAAACAATAGGTGATCCATTACACACTACTGGGGGACATCCTGTATCACTGCAGTCATGATGGTATTCTTTTGTATTTCCTGAAGCTGTATGAAGCTCAATGAGTGGTCCAAGAAACCCATGATGGCACTTGCAGTGGCCACTTCAATGGCATGGCTATCACTAAATTTATTTTATTCATGGGTTACTATTGACCCAAAATGGAACATGACTATTTTGAGTATTTCAAACGATGTATCAAGTATCAAAAATACTCTAACCTCACACACTTACGCTCACAAGCACTCCAACCTATCCAATCCATGTGGTATTTTTTCTAATGGGACTTAGATCTTATTAGATAGATTTTTCCTACTTCATCAAGTAACCATAAATTCATTATCACTACCATGAAATATTTTACAAAGTGGGTTGAAGCTATCCCACTTTTTCAAACCACATGAGCCAAGATCATGGTATTCATCACTGATCATATCATAGGTCACTTTGGAATCCCTTCAAAAATCATCTCTGATAATGAAACTCCTTTCAAAAATAAATCTATATGTGCCTTATGCACCAAATTCAACATTCACCACAACTTCTCTACCTTGTACTACCCATAAGGTAATGGCCAGGTTGAGGCTACTAACAAACCATTTGCAATATTATTCATAAAACAATCACAAAATCTCATTGCGGTCGGAATAATCAGATGCCATTAGCCTTGTGGGCCTATTGTACAAGTATTCGTACTCCTATTGGGGAAACACCTTTTTATTTGGTCTATGGGAATGAAACCATTATGCCTCTGGAACTCAAAATACCATCTTTACACATATCTATGAAAAAATTCATTGACTATGACACTGCTTGCCAAGCCAGGTTCAACCAAATTATGCTCCTGGATGAGCGTCACATCCACACCATAGAGCACACACGTGTCTATCAAGAACACCTTCAATGTATCTACAATAGTAAGGTACGCCAATGTGGGTTTTAGATAAGTGATGTGGTTCTCAAAGAGAATCAATAGATCACTAGTCAACCCTACAAACAATGATACAAGTTTATTTCCAATTTGCTAGGCCCATACATATTCACACACAAATTCGGTTTTGATGCCTATCGATTGGAAAATCTCGAATGACTCATCAAGCCTAAAGCCATCAACATCATTCACCTACACACATTTAATGCCTAACCTCTCTAGGTACACATTACCATAGCTTGTACATACTGTCATCATAATATTGTATATATCACCTCACTCACAAATTCACAATCTACATCGTACTAAACACAATATCATTTTTATGTTGTTGATATCTTTTATTTTTTTAGGTCTCTTATCACTAGTTGTGACATATTTCATGGAGATACCTCATTCTAGGTCTACACCTTCCACATACCATTCCCCCATCATGCATGACCTTCTGATACTACCTCTAGTACCAATCATCCTAATTGATATTGCAATACCACCCAACCCCATCCATGTACATCAGTCATCCTTATCATCACTTTTGGATCATCGCACTTCACCTTGAATTTACTCACCCCACCATAGGAATTATTCATATTCCCCTCACTTTGATGATAGTTATATCTCCTTGTCCTCCTTCATAGATAAGGAGAAAAACTCTCACCCACCATATCCTCATGCACGGGGACCATCCCCCCTCCATTGGTTGATGCGAGAGATCCTTATCTACTATCTTCTTCAGCTCGATGACCTTCACTAGGCTACTTTACTCCTAACAAATGAAACTCACCTATCCACACACACCCCTTAGGATTACATCCACCCTTATCGAATGGGATGTCACCTTATGATCAATCTCTTTGTCAGCATGCTTCTTAGGCTGCCTCATTGTGTGTTCCCCATCTCTCCCACATTGCTCTCTGCAATTGTCCCACACACCACCTATTCTCCAAATGCCCCCATCCCTACTCCGTAGTATCCCTCTTTAGCCTACTCCACCAACAAATCATCATTTCCAATCTTCTCCTTCTTCTTATTAATTCTCATATTTATGATCGTATCCCAACCCCATTTATACACTATAATACCGCTCCCCACCTACCTCAATTCTATCACCTCCTCTCTTAAAAATTCAACACATATTATCTTGCATTGAAAACCTTGAGTCACACTTGAGTCATTGTCGATGCCATTCCTCTCTCCACAATTCCTCTATGGCATGAATTCCCTCACCTTCTTCCATTACAATCCCTTACTTTTGCATGTAACCTCCACTGAATCCCAAGTCCACAATCCAACCATTTGCACCCACCCTATGTGCCTTGCACTCATCACCACTTGAGTCATACATATACCCCGTGCCTATATTCTCAGCACCACTTTATTAGACATTCCACTAGTTGCTCCACCAAGGCCTCCTTGTACTACCTATGATCTATCCCATCGATCCATTGCACCCTAAGCCATGAAACTACAGAGAGAACCAATTTTGTATTTATCATCTTCAACCAGAGCACGACATAAATGCATGTTACACTTTTAAAATCCTTGTCTAGGATATTTTGTTTGACAAATATCTTCCACACCCTGAACATGCTCTCTCCTCTACTCCACTTTGGAGCCCTCCAAATCATCTTGTGCCTCGTCATATACCGTCACATGAATCTTTCACATCCACACCTCGTTATTTCTAGCAGTTATCCAACTACACAAATCACCAAAATCCTAGTCACATCATCACTTCACCTAGTCATTTGCGACCTGATCCCCATCACTTCACACATCCTTAACTTGCTTTCCCCTCTTATTGCTTTTTTCCTTCTCTTTCGTCATCTCACTATCCAACATAGTTGTATGGTCACGCTTCGAGTAGCTACATACCTATGCTAGATTTCCCCTCATCTCTTCTTCCCATATATATCTGGCATTGTTTTATGGTCACACTTTGAGTGGCTACATACCTATGCTAGTCTGAAATTTTCTTCCTCTTCTTCTCATCTTCTTTTCTTCGTTGTTTCCCTCATTCTTATTTTTTACCTATCTTCATTCTCGTTTTCCTCCACATCTCTTCTCACTCCCAATTTTCCTTGTTCTTCATTATCATGTGCATTTTCCTATTTGCAACTTCTCTCATGTTTGCTACACCCTCCACACACTGGGGAAACCATTACCACTACTTCCTCTTCTCATCTATTCACATGAGTTTCTTCCAATATGGTTTTCAATATCATCTTGTTAAGTCTCACAAAATTCCTCTTGTAGATACTTTCCTTGCGTGTCATATCTCTCATACTGCATCCATTGTATATATGCATCATTCCTCCTTTACATCAATATTCATGCTTGTACATTCTCCCTATAGAAATGTGATCATGATAGGATTAAAATATACACTTGTTAGCATCACCAATTGGTTGTCCACTCCCCTTTATTAGGATTATGGAATATATAGTATTTTGTGTGATTTTGACCACTCACTAGTTAAGTCAATCAAACATCACCTCTAGCTAACAAATTATTACACTTCTCACAACTTCATTTGGTTGGTTCGATTTCTTTTAGGGACCATTCACACATGTCACATTTAAAAAAAAATTGAGTCTAGAGAAGACAACACCTTGCGTGGATATTACCATATAGAAAATGGTTTCCCCTACTTATCCTATCATTTGCGTGATAAAAATACTTGAGGATAAACAAAGGGACAAGCATAAGAAAAAATTAAAAAAAATAGCAAAAAATAAAAGACAACGCCCACATTCCAATAATAATAATAATAATAAAATAGCACCACAAAATGAGAATCAAAATAATAAAGGAAATAAAATAAAAGGAAAGGCCTCCAACAACACTATTGTTATGCTTGATCTCCTTTGGTCCTTAGGTTTTACATAAAATCATAGGATGATTTTCATTGCCAGCAATAGGTCCTAAGTGTGTGCTTGATAGTGGAATAGTATTACAAGTGATAACACATTTGTCACATTAGCAAACTTATTTTGTACATATCACTAAGTGCTTGTGGATGAGCTAGCTATTTTGGCTACATTTGCAATGGGTTAGTCCTACCTCCCTCAAAATGGATAAATGAACATCACTCATCACACACACTAGTCCCTGATAGACTTTGATCTAGTCAGGTTAGTTATGGGTTGTGATTTGACCTTTTGCTAAATTTCTCATGAGGTTTGATTGTTATAACTATGATTTTCAATATTATCACATAATCCCTATACCATCCTACATCCCTAAGATAACAAAATTAATCACATTGCCACCGATTCTGCTATGATATGAGTGCTTTCTCTACATATTTTAGCATACACATACATACATCATTGCATCTATTATACATTTATTCATTCACTTCCATTACATCATTTCATATTATATTTTAATATACATCATTATCATTCTCCTACATGTTATCACATGCACATATATTCATCCATCATACATTTACCTATCTATATTCTACATTAATGCATACACATAATGAAAAACCACACATTCATTCACATAAAATCATGACACATATATAAATCCACAACAAAAAATCAAATACATATATATATACAAAAAAATGGAATCCATCCATCATATGTCTCAGCTCTATTGCTCACTAGGAGTCTCATTGCTCCCCTCCTGAGCCATTATCACCTACTCCACTCTATGCACCTCTGCTACCCCACTAGACTCTGGAAATGCTATCACCACCTGTACCACCACAAACACCACTAACCTATCTGCATTTAGGATTGATCCCACTACCTGAGATACCTCTAGTACTACCATCCTCAGCTCCCTTGGCACTATCGATGGTGCATTGCATTGACTCTGTTGTGACTGTGTCTGTGTTCATGATCATGACCTTGATATCGATTGTGACCCACCATAATTATGAATGACATACCCAAATGATATCAAGGTTAGCTCACACTACATCCTCATTGACCACTCCTCTTTATACAACATTGACACATCCTCATTTGCTCATTACAAATGATCCACCTCCACCCTGAAAGCAGCCATCTTCACTATGACTTGATTTTATTATCCTGCATGATAAACCTCCTACCATGCCTATTGCTGCCTCTCTATCTTAGCATGCAACTATACCACATTTGCCTCATGTGCTACTTGAATTACTTCCATATTACTCTATGCTTGCTGCACCATGGAAATATCTTCTCTCAAATATCTCCTCAGTAGCTATTATCTCTACAACTCGATGACGTAGATTCTCTAAAATATTAGCATACCTCCATTGCTCCACCTCAAGCTACCCTCATAGCTCCTCATACCTCTCCTCTAACCCCCATAGCCCCTCCATCTATTTCCCTAGATCTAGGGTCAAATCAACCTCAATATCATGTAATTTCTCCTCTAGATATCGTACCTTCTCCTGTAGTATCAACAACTCATCCTGAGCATCTATCTTCTCTTGGATATCAAATAGTATGTTTATCATATCCTCAACCTCATACTCCTTCATCATCACCATATCTCTCTAAGTATGCCATCCTAATGCATCTACTGCCATACCACCTCCCTCCTCCTCCATAGGAACTACATCCTCTAATAGCTGGTCCCCACTATCAGCCTATTGCTCTCGTGACCTCACAATATAAACCTAGAATACATAATATCAACATCATTATTGTCATCAAAGAGGCACCTCTATCTCATCCTTAGACATTTCCCTAGCATAGGTCCAACTCCCCCTACTGTAGGTAACCCTACCACTGGCTGCACCCAACCATCAATCACTCCATCTCCTAGCTCCCAAATCTTTGTATCCCACCATGCATCATACTTATGAGTGGTCCCTACATCACCAAAATCTAGGATCACCATTAGTGTATCCCTCTTGCCACTCAAGAGAGGCACTATAGGTTGCCTTCTCCAATCATCCTACCTCCCATATATCACAACAGGTGCATCTAGTCTCCTATATCGCAAACTAAGCTATTGCAATATCCTACTAAAGGAAAAAAACTCTACCTACTATATATACTGCCTCACCGCCCATCAACCTCAATGGATCACTTCCAACTACTCAATATACTCATCCCACACTACCCCACCCTTCTAGGCCTCCATTGAATGTTCTTAAGCTCCAATGCATCGAACTGTATCCTCCAAAACAAATAATCACCCTCATGTGGGATCTTCATCCTCTTCTCCTCATACATACCTCAAGGCATAGGGTACGAAGTCACCCATCAACTTGTGCACAGTATATGACAACAGTGCCAATTTCTCTACCATGATGTGTTCCCATACCCAAACCTGTAGCAATTGAAGAGAAATAAAGAGCCCCAATAAACTAAAATAGAAAAGCAATAATAAAAAAATCAAAATAAGAAGATGGTATATTCACACATTACACAATATTTATCCTAGAAACCCTCAACCAATAAAAAACCATCATAGTATTATATTATTATTGCATTAAATTGACCGTATCTAATACAATAATATTATCCTTCTATCTTGCCAAACCCTAATGCAAGTGTGATATATATAACAAAGGCACATGCAAATATTTTTATAGTATCATGGATGAAAAAATATGGGTCCAAATATAGTAACCCTAAAATCCCATATGAGTCTAAAAATAAATTAAACCCTAAAAATTTTGGCTGGGGGCTACCATCCCTGGATCCCTACTTTTTAGAGGGCTACCATCCCTGAACCTCTATTCGAGACCCAGTCCAACCCCAAATCCTAGCGAGTATAGGTATAGAGTGTCCAATACCTTTTAGTGTTGGCCCCACCAAAATAACATGGGAAATATTCAACTTATTTCCAACATTCTCCCACTTGTTAAATACTTTTCATAAGGGCCAAAAATTGCCATTGTCAATTGCCAAGGAAAACCGTACCCATAGATCTTCTATACCAAGAATTTTTTTGAGCAGATACAACCTTTGCTAATGAATCAACAATATTCTTCTCTGTATCAAATTTCTCCAATATCACCCAGTTCTCTTCAACCATCTCTCTCACAAAATGGTACTTGATATCAATATGTTTTGACCGATCATGAAAACCAGGATTATTGGCCAAAAATATTACACTTGACTATCATTTTTAATCTTCATAGCCTTTTGTTTAAGACCAACTATTGAACACAACCTTTGTAGCCACACTGCTTCTTTACAGGCATGAGTTGCTGCAATGTACTCTACTTATGTAGTGGATAAAGCAACAATTGATTGCTTTTTACTCATCCAACTTACTACCCCTCCAAACAACCTGAACACATAAGCAATAGTGGACATTCTCTTATTAAGATCTCCAGCCCAGTTAGCATCCACACATCCTTATAAATTTACAATATCATTACCTCAAGAATTTTCTCCATAATAGATAGCATAATCTGTAGTTCAATGCAAGTATCTGAAGATCCTCTTCATAACAGTCTAATGTTCCTTTCCTAGATTTGACATATATCTGTTAACTACTCCCAATGCATGTGCAATATCAAGTCTAGTACAGACCATTGCATACATCAGATTCACCACAACACTAGCATAAGGAAAATGATGTATATCTTCAATTTTATCATTTATTTTAGGACATTGTTTAGCAGATAACTTTTGACTAACCGTATATGGAGTATATCTTTGGTTTACAATCATGCATCCTAAACTTTTGTAGTATCAAATCAACATATTCCCTTTGATTTAACCACACCTTTCTATTTTCACGATCCCTTATTATTTCCATATCCAAAATAATTTTTTTAGCACCCAAATCCTTCATGTCAAACTCAGAAGATAACTGAGATTCTAGTATCTTTATCATCTCATTACTGTTACCAATTAACATGTCATCCACATACAATACAATGATAACAAAATTTCCACCTTATTTTTTAAAATATACACATGGATCTGCTTTGATTTTTCCAAGCCCAAGTGTCAAGACAAATTTGTCAAATTTTTGGTTCCACATCCTTGGAGACTGCTTCAACCCATAAAGAGACTTCTTCAACTTGCATACCAGGTCCTCCTTACCTTTTACCTTAAAGAATTATGGTTGTGACATATATATATATATATATATATATATATATCTTCATCAATTTCACCATGTAGAAAAGTTGTCTTTACATCCATATGTTCTATTTCAAAATCAAAAGTAGCATAAATAGCCAACATAAATTTGATTGAAGTTAGTTTAGCCATAGGAGAAAAAAATTCATCAAAGTCAATTCCCTCAACTTGAGAAAATTCTTTTGCCACCAAGTGAGCCTTGTACTTCTCCAAATTTCCTTCTACATTGTACTTCTTCTTGAATAACCACTTACAACCAATAGGTTTTCTGCTAGGAGGTAATTTCACCAAGTCCCATGTCTTATTTTTATCCAAGGACTCCATTTCTTCTTCCATAGCCCTTTTCCAAGACTTATTCTCACTTGACTAAAGTGTCTCCTTTACAGTCTTGGGATCTTCATCAGTAACTAATAAATTAAATGTAGAATACAAATTTGAAGGACTATACCTATCTGGAAGTCTTCTCTCTCGATCTGATCTCCTCAAAATTGGAGTTCTAGGTTTTGCATATTCAGCTTCCTCCTCACCTTCTTCCTAAGAATATTTCTCTTCAGACTCTCTCTATAATTCAGGTTCTACCACAGGTTCTTCCTCCTGTTTCTATT
This sequence comes from Wollemia nobilis, assembly GCA_028583015.1. Classification (NCBI taxonomy): domain Eukaryota; kingdom Viridiplantae; phylum Streptophyta; class Pinopsida; order Araucariales; family Araucariaceae; genus Wollemia; species Wollemia nobilis. The sequence continues at coordinate 5,715,280 of JAQPPZ010000103.1, forward strand.
TTACCTGCACTATTTTTGGTTCTTTGCTTGGTTGCATTTCGTATTTTAGAACCCCTTTTGTTTCTCTAAATATCACATTACAACTGTAAACAACATTCCGTGTTTCTGGGTTCCACAACTTATATCCTTTAACACTAGTACTATAACCCATAAATATGCATTTTTTAGATTTATAGTCTATCTTAGTCCTTTTCTCTTTTGGGACATACATATAATAATTACAACCAAAAACCCTTAGATGTCTAAGAGAGGGTTTCTTACCAGTCCATACTTCCTGTGGAGTCTTGTCCACCAAAGCTGAGGTAGGAGATCTATTTATGAGATAACAAGCTATTAAAACAACTTCTGCCCAAAATATCTTTTCTAACCCTACAACACTTAGCATACTTCTAGCCTTATCCATCAATGTCCTATTCATCCATTCTACAACCCCATTTTTTATGGAGTATACGGAGTTTTTTTCTACCTTTCTATTCCATAGTCCTTGCAAAAATGCTCAAATTCATTAGAGCAATACTCACCACCATTATCACTTTTAAAACCTTTATCTTTTTCTCTATCTGATTTTCTACAAGAACCTTAAACTCTTTAAACTTATTAAAAACCTTAGATTTGTTCCGTAGAAAATATACCCAAGTCTTTCTTGAGAAGTCATCTATAAATGTAACAAAATAGATAGATTTACTTGATGATGGCACTTTTGCAGGTCCAAACACATCACTATGAACTAGATGTAGAATTCCTTCAGACCTTGTAGCACTACTTGGAAACTTGACTCTAGTTTGTTTCCCCAAAACACAGTGCTCACAAAAATTAAAATTTAATGGGAAATCAGAAATTCCTTGAGCCATACCTTTCATTTTCAATGTTCGAAGTCCTTTCTCACCAATATGCCCCATGCATTGATGCCACAACATTGTCTTCACTATAGGAATACTCAAAGCCATTTCAACCATATTATTTTCTTGTATAACTAAAGAGTTATTGCAATTAATACTTATAGTTCTAGCCTCAAGTATAAACAAAGTTCCTATGCGAACTCCTCTTTCCAACACCAAGGATCCATGGACCATCTTGCATCTATCCTTATTGAATACCATATTCACACCTGCATCGTTCATCTTACTCACATATATTAGTTTCCTTGCCAAACCTGAAATATGCAACACACCAGAAAGGATTTTAATTATTCAATCTTTTAGCATCAACTTGAATCTTCCTCGACCTATTGTTTTATATGTTGAATTATCTCCCAATAATACTTCCATATATCTTTTCATATTCACAGAACCCCTCTCTATGAGGAGTCATATGAAAAGAAGCACCTGAGTCAATCAACCATGAGTCATCACATTCACTTGAGCATGTTGTAGCTAATAATAAGTCCCCTGAATCTTCATTTATGGTCTTTGTTTTTGTAGAAGTTCCTTCACTAGATGATCTATTATTATCAACATTTTTAAATCTATAGTATCTTTTTATAATGCCCTACTTTACCACAGTTCCAATATTTCCTCTTTTTTGAGGCAACAAATTTTCTTTTCTCCTGATTTCTTTTTTATTCTTTCTTGAGAATGACATCTCACAATCAAGACTTCCTTTTGATGATAATCCTCAGAATATTTTCATCTCATTTCCTCAGACAACAAAGTTCCTACTATATCCTCTAATTTTAAAGTAGATGTAGTATTAATGACAACCATAACAAGGTTATCCCATGAGTCAGGTAATGAACAAAGTAAAGTAATACATTTTTCCACTTCATTACATTTTTACTTCTATAGAGGTTAATTGACTTACCACAATGTTAAAAGAATTAAGATGTTCAACCACAAAGTCACCATAATTCATCTGAAGTCAATTCAACTTCTTTTGAAGAAAGAATTTATTTACCAATGACTTTGTCTGGTACAATATTTCTAGCTTCTCCCATAACAACTTTGTCATGGTATCTGTAGATACATTCAACAATATGAAATTAGATAAGCACAACATGATAGAGCTTCTTGCCTTCCTATCGATTTTCAGCCAATATTCATCTGTCATCGATGTTGGTTTTTTCCCGAGACCACAATCCATTGATCTCTATCAACCAACAGATCCTCCGTATTGAGGTTCCACAAATCAAAATTCTATCCATTATTTTTTCAATCTCTATTTGTGTGCTTCCCATATTTATCCTTTGCTTGGATCTTTTTTCATATGACTTCCACTCAAGAATTAATTTATAATAGGGTTGAAACCCTTACTCCTCGAACAAAGCTAAAATCTAGCTTTGATACCAAATGAAGAGAAATAAAGTGCCCCAATAAACTAAAAAAAAAAGTAGCAATAACAAAATCAAAAAAAGAAGATAGAAAATTCACACATTACATAATATTTATCATGTAAACCCTTAACCGAGAAAAAACAACACAATATTATCTTATTATTGCATTAACTTGACCATCTCCAATACAGTAATATTCTCCATATGTCTCACCAAAACCTAATGCAAGTGTGATATATATAACAAAGGCACATGCACGGATTTTTACAGTATCATGGGCAAAAAAATATGGGTCTAAATATAGTAACCCTAAAAGCCCATATGGGTCTAAAAATAACTTAAACCCTAAACATTTTGGCTAGGGTTGCTACCCCTGAACCCCTACTTTTTATAGGGCTACCACCCTCAAACCCCTATTAAAGGCTCGACCTGACCCCAAACCCTAGCAAGTATAGGTACAGAGTGTCCAATACCTTTTAGTGTTAGCCCTACCAGAATAACATGGAAAATATTCAACATATTTCCAAAAAAAATGGGCTCCAACTCAAACCCGTCTACATCTCTCACACCAACTCTCTATATAACCATGCCAACAATGCATGTTCCCATGTAAACACTACCTCATGATATACAATATCACATACTACATCCATCATATTCCAAGATAATTTCACTCTTCAGGTATCTAGTAGAGCATATGTGGATATCATAAGCATCATCACACAATGGCGATTAGACATCTTCTTATACCAATAGTACTTGTAATACACCTCCTTTCCATAGTCTACCTCTACTCACTTGGCATAAAATATGCACTGCAACACCTCCTTCTATGTACCATCCACTGCTACCTTCACTAGAATACCTTCTATCAGTAGTTTATATATCTTGTATATATCCTCTAGTGTAATGGTCATCTCACCTATCAAAAAATGAAAAGTGTTCATGTCTAGATCCCACATCTCACATAATGATGAAATATATGCCTTGTTGTAATTTATAATTAATACATCCCACATGCCCTTCATCCACACCCTATCCATCCACTCCACATCCACTCCATCCAAGACCTTATCCAAGACTACTCTCAGTGATCACACATGATGTCGCAACTCAATCATCTTCATCTGTTCCATCCATAAACATCACATAGTTTTTTATTAGTTCCACATACATATTCTATTCATTTTCATCATTTCATTCAAACAGTCATTACATGCAATATTCATACATATCTCATGCATCAAACAAACAATACCCAAAATAAAGTTTGTATGCCGCCATGCGAAATCCAGTCCAGTTCGTATATTGCCATATGAATTCAAGTACAATTCACATGCCACCATGTGAAATCAGTAGGAAGGATATTTTTGGGCACCCATTAGGCCCTTTCATGATAAAATTGTCTCCCCATACACAAACAACACTTTTTTTAACACACAAAATAACATGCAACACATAAACACGTATTTCAAAACATGTGATTCGAACACCCAAAAATGCATCACATGACAACAAACCACTCATAATTTTGGATACCCATTTCACCCTTTCATAGTGAAAGTTCAAGTAGATTCAAAAAATAGTATATATTTGATACCCAATAAAACATTCACACTCATCCACATACACCTTATGGCACGTAATTTCAAAACACACCAATACAATCCAAAATGACAAACAAATCATATTTTTTGGATATCCATTTTGTCATTTTATAGTAAAAATCCAAACAAAATTTGAAAATAGTATACCATTCACACCATATAACAAAGTCAAACCTCACAAACATACATCCCATGAAATGCATCCACAAAACTTGCCAACACACGATGATATGAAAAATAAATCATATTTTTGGATACCCATTTTGCCCTTTCATCGTGAATGTTCATTAAAATTTCAAAAATACATTTTTTATTATGTAAATCAAGGTCAACCATCACGCCAATCACATAGTCAAACATGTCAACCTACTGGTCAAACCAAAAAATAATCAACAAATTTTGACACCATTTGGCTATTTTCACACTTTGTGCATGCATTTCAAACTAATATCACATGCAACCATACAATCATGCTTAAACTCATATTCCCATATTTTTTAAACATTCACACAAATAAAAATCAAAACAAGTAAAGTCTCGGGCACTTATTAGTGGAGTCCTGCATCGATCGCTAGTGCTTGTCTATCCTCTTGCCATATTTGTGTCGACTCAAAACTTTGTAAATGTTTTGCTTCACCAAAATTCTCTCACTCCTCACTCCATAACTCTTTTCCCACACAAATGATGTCTCATACACGCAAAAACGAATATTACAGGCCCAAAGACCCTACTTTGCAGGCCGCCATGCGAACTACAGTCCAGTTCATAGGTCGCCATACAAATCAAACCTCATGGCACCATTTCCATATTTTCTTCACTCTTGTAGATTTTTCCTTTTTTCATTGTTTACCTGAGTTTTCCTACCTTTTTTCACCATCCCTCTATCAATCGACTCATCACAAAATCACCACATATCATTTGTATCATTGTTGATTCCTCGCTTGAGGGGGTATTCATACACAAATCCACTTTGCATGCAATCAAACAATCAAACATCCAAATCACAGATATCACATATGTCTACAAATTTTTTTGCTAAATATTATCTCAAGATAATAACAAACTCAATCCCATTAAAACATTTGTTAAGTCACAAGAACCACACGCACTATCGGATACATCTCACTTTCATTCATGTATATCGATGCCGACCACATACTGAATTTTATGCTTGATTTATCCATGCAACTCATATAAAATGGTTTGACATATGCCATCATGCACTCATCAATAAATTAGAAGTAAATATTTGAATAGACATTTATTCTATTCGTATTTGGACCACCTTGCGTTGGTCATCAAAAAAATCAAAGCAGTCTTAAGTTGCCCTAAAAAACAACCAAGTATGATATTTGAAATATTTTACTAAATTGGAAAATCATCAATTTCACCATCATGTGTCATCTACATTCAATAATTCACATTCATCGACCCACACCTTTTTCATCTTCTCAAATATCTGGAGCCAATGGTCTTCTACCATTTTGCTTTTGACAAATAGTGACAAATAACATCTAGAGCCCATCCAAGCAATAAACCTTCACGAGAAGTCAATAATAGTCCAGTTCAACCCCATGGCTTGTGAACCCAAGATCCATTTTGTAGACCAACTTGTGAACTAGCCCTATAGTATTATATCAGGTATATATTAGTTTTAAGTAGTTTCTACAACATTTCCAATAATTTTCATCATGTTTTCCTCTATAATTGAGTTAATTTGTCTTCATAACCATAGGGCTTGATGAAGGTAGGCTCCCAAACACACTATAACCCTTTTACAGACCTAGAACATGTATAAAATGACACATACAAGCAAACTACTGGTGCCACACATGCATAGAAGCCCACCTTATTTGAGAAGCACAGAAAAACACCATCAAATGCTTCAAATTTGTGATGAAAATAGGGAATAAAGATCTCCATTGAAAGAGAAACTTATTTTGTAACCCTACTTCTAAATGAATAAAGCAACACTTTGAATATTTTCTATTAGTTTTAGAAATGGATATCTTTCATTCGCTTCAGCAACCAACTGTACTCCCCAACAAAAGATGAAATTTGAGTCTTTTTCTTTAGAAGAGTACAAGGGGTAGTACGAAGAAGATGTTGAACTTGGGAAGAAGTACAAAGATTTGAAAAATGGAGTGTAAGGCAAATCCAATAAGGATTTTCATTTGGAAAATAACTTTTTGTTCAAAGAGGGAAAACTCTATGTGCCCAAGGGAGATAAATGCTTATAGCTAATAAGGGAAGCTCACACATCACTAGTTTCTAGTCATTTTAGTGTGAAACAAATAGTAGCTAACCTGTAATTATATGTCTACTGGTCCAATATACAAAATGATGTGTCTAATTTTATCTATGGATGTGAAAATTGTAGCTCAAGCAAACCCAACAACCGCAAAGGTAAAATACTAAGCAAGGCAAAATGGATCTCCAAGAAGTAAGCAAAGAAACAATATTCCCATCTAAATAAAGATGATTTTGAGGGACCAAAATCCTCCAATGGGGGAGGTCTTGATCAGGAGATCAATTAAAAAAGTCATCTATAGGAAGTGTGGAAGGAGCTCTAGATAAAATCCTCACTTTGGAGCAATCAACACTTGTCGAAATATAGCATGGAGGAAAACTAGCTTAACTTTTATCATTCAATGAGTGGTTAAAACTCATTTAATAAAATGGGTTAGTTTTAAATAACCAACACCCATGTAACAAAATGGGTTGGTTTGAAATAACCAACACCCATTTAGTAAAATGGGTTGTTTTTAAATAACCAACACTCGTTTAATAAAATGGGTTGGTTTTAAATAACCAACACCCATTTAATAAAATGGGTTGGTATTAAATAACCAACACCCATTTAATAAAATGGGTTGGTATTAAATAACCAACACCCATTTAATAAAATGGGTTGGTTTTAAATAACCAAAACCCATTTAATAAAATGAGTTGGTTTTAAATAACCAACACCCATTTAAGAAAAGGAGGTTGCACAACACTAGGTGGCAGTTTAGTTTTTACACAACACAATGTGGCAAATTTTTCAAAAGAAATTGTGGAAAAATCTTGTAGAACACATGATGATGGCTTGATTGCTAGATCTGCAGTGGGAGAACAAAAGAGCAGAAAGACATCAGAGCAGGGTAGCAGAGTTGGAGAAGAAAATATTGCAATATAATACCACAATAAGGATTGTAATAAAATTATTATTTCCAATAAAAATCTATAGAAATCTCTTTGACCATGGTTTTACCCATTTTGGGGTTTCCACATAATTCTTGTGTTCTCTTGAAATTTATAATGGTGTATGTGTGATTTATTTTCTATAATATTTGCATTTAAATATTTGATAAGTAGATCAGATATCTAAGCAATAGTCTAAGCATGAACATATTTAACAAATATAAGCTGTAGGATTAAGCATAATCTATAGATCTATATGTAGAGGTGAATCCATGGTGTGGCACTTTACATATCATTTTGACATGGTCAAAGATTTATTTTTCCAACCCCTAATATATGGGATCCAATGAACTCCATTTCTTGACTTGACTCATAGACTTCGCCATAGACTAGAATATGAAGGACAAAATATTCATGAGTCTCTTATGGTGTAACTAATTCCAGAACATGAAATGGTAGTTCCTAAGGATTTCTTGGTTCTCATCCAAAGTGAATTACTACATTATTACTAGAGCCACTTTATCCTTGGGCACCTTGAAGGATGATCTTTTAAACTATTCTAAAATTTGACTTGCTCCTCCTATTCACCCAAAAATAGCTAGGATTCTCTAGACAGGGAGTGCTTCTCCCTATTATAAACAACCCTATCCACGGGAATGCCAATGACTTCTACGATAAGAGGAATGGAAACCTCAAAATCTAGGTTCCCCACTCTAACCATTTTTTTGCACCAAGAATATATCATATACTTTGCCATATCCCTATTATGGCCATTAAAATTCATCAGAAAATGGATGAGGTTACATTTCCTTAGAATATTCCTCACATCCTCGTCAACATTGAGAGAATTTGACTCAAGAACTACCCATTCCATATTTCCAAAAATCCTTCTGAGTAGAAACCACTTGAGTAAGAGCATGAACCAAAACTTTATTGAGAAGATATTATTATAATAGAAAGCCAAAGCTTTTGATACCCATAATATTTGTACAACCAACCTCAATTCCAACCTAAACTAACAACCAATGGCCTTAAGACCCAACGAGAAGCATAAAAAAAAATTATAGGAGAAAAGCCTTTAATTTTAATTGAAAATATAATCCATATCATGAAACCGACACTGGCCAACCTATCCTTTTAAGTACCACATTGTTGCCAACTCACACTCTAGAACTTGCACCAAGAAAAAACCAACTAAATTATAAAATTAAGCCTCAATTGGATTGTCTTAAAAGTGAATTGACCATTCTAGTGTCTTTTTTTTTGGTAAGTTAAATATTTTAAGTTTATGAGGGCATTTGAAAGGTACCCTAATGCCTTATTACATCATCTGACAAAAAGGATTCACAAACCACAAAAACCAGCAAGCATTCTTGAAGACCTGAGATTAGTAAGAAAAACATGAACAAACTAAAAAAGAACTAGGAAAATCCCAAGAGGGACAAAAAAGTAAGGCCACACAACAAAAGCCAATTAGGTAATAACAGAGTCATCCTTGTCATATTTCTTAACATCCTTAGCATCATCCTTAAAACCATTCTAGAGTCTTGTCTCCCATATCTAGAAGTATTTAGGGTGATTTCAAGAGTCTTGTATCCCATATCTAAAAGGATTTAGGGTGATTTCAAGGGATAGGAAAAATGATAATCTACACATGCTCACAAGATCCCAAATGTCAATTAATAATTTTTGTATACCAAACTACCACCTTAGCCCATTCATAACCATCATGAGAGGAAACCCAAGGGCTCGATCAATTACAAGTGTCCATGAATAACTAAGATCAACCCCTTTCCCAAAACATACTTTCCACCATTGAAATTTCATATCGAGCAGTGCATGTGAACAATGAGCATCAACTCAGCTCACTACCCCTGACCAATATTTTTGATGATGACCAACTTGGATCGCTACCCCTGGCCAATATTTTTTTGATTACCCACCACCCCCATCCTAACAACCCATGGATGCCACCACACCCTCTGAATGCCTTGAGCTTTCTGCACATTAACTATTTTGAAAACTTTACTATCCTGGACCTCACACCTAAGCCACTGCAAAGGGAGAGTCCATGAACTAAACCAATTGGTGCAAAAGGGCATGAGCTCTAGGTTTGAAATTTCCAAAAAAATCAAAGCTTTATTCCAATGGAAAGTATCGAAGGGTCCTAACTCAACAACAAAAATGCTACCAATACCATAGCAAGGATAAACTCTAAGCAAGTCAACTCCCATTAGAAAAGTAAAACCATAGAAACTAAAAGGATCTGATGATATTATCCAATTGGTTGAGATCTTTGAGGAAGGTTTCCCACCAAATTGTGATTTCTCCTTGGCATAGGCCCATATTAGTGAGGAAGTTTATGGTTTTGTTTCCTTCCCTGGAAACATGTTTGATTTGAAACTCTTCCAAATTTTAGATGATTCTTTAGGATTCTAAGATTAAGTTTTATATGGTCTAGCTAGGCATTTGAAGACCATTCATTGAATTTATGATGTTTAAGGAGTCTCCATAAATAACATATTTCTTGCAATCAATAGCTTCTAGTTTGTAAATATCTTGGAATAATGCTCTGGCCTCCACAAAGTGTCTAGTTTGATCCCTAATTTTTTTAAGAAGGCTAGAAAGATCTCACCTCTGGAATTTTTAATGATTCCCCCCATGCCAGCTTTCTTAGGGTTTAATTTAGAAGATCTATAAATATTAAGTTTAATCCAACTAGAGAGGGGGACTCCCATTTAGTTAGATCTCTTAAGTTCAGTCTTGGTTGCACCACATTTCTAACTTTGATAGAGAAACCTAAAACCAATTCTAAATTCTCCTCCTCCTTATGAAAGCTAATATTTTCAAGGGAATGGTTGAGGAATTCTCCACCATAGTAGAAATGGCTCTGAAATAGATATATTTTGTAGAACACATCTCAAGAGAAGGGGCAATAAGAAAATAAATGAGAGGAGGATTCAAAATCTATCCCATATAGGTAGCACCTATTACAAACATACATACCTCTCTTTTGGAGATAATCTAAGATGGGGATTTTGTTTTGAGTGGCAAGCCAAAGGAAGAAGTTCACCTTGGGGGTGAGGCCTCTGAGCCAAAATTTTTGGATAGGGAACCAAGGGTTAGAGACACCTTCCAAAATAAAATATGCACATTTCACTAAAAATAGCCCATTGTTCTCTTATTTCCATAGAAATTTATCAACATCCTCATTATTATTGATAACCTACAATTTTAACAAGTCAAGTATATGGTTCAAAGCCTCCTTATTGACTTGGGATAGGCCCAAAAAGTGAGATATTTCCACTTCTTTTTGTTGTTGAACGATTCCATAAAGCCAACCACTTTAAGATCGAAAGCTTATATTGTAATTAGTTCCACCATAAAATTTGGGTAAGAGGCTAAAGGGTGCTCCAATAGCCACTTATCCCTCCAAAAGTCTATGAACTACCCATTTACCAGATTCCATTTGCCTCCCCTCAATATTGTGGATCGGGATTTGATGATGTTAAGCCAAAACATTGATCCTTGGGAAGGTATTGGGCCCACAAGGAACTTGCCATTGTAGTTCAGGTGTTTTACCATCAATATTATTTATTTACTTATAAATATGATGGTTTTTCTAATATATACGTTAAAAATAATGTTATTATTGATCCATCTCTACATGCATTTTTTTTTAATATTAATGATAATCTATAAATACATCTCAATTAAAATATATTTTGGTCATTTTCCCCTAGGTATGGCAAAATCAAATGTTGGTCCATTATATCCATAGAGACCCATAATTAAAGCTCCCGTTAAGATAAAAATAGAACCACCTACAATGTACAAAAGGAATTTTATAGCTGAATATAAATGTTTTTTTCCACATGGATAGAAGTAGGTAAACAAGAATTAGTTCCAACTCCCACATGAGAAAGAAAAGTAGAATATCTTGAGAAGCAAATAATCCTAATTAGCAACTGCACATTTCCAACGTCAAGAAATGCAACAATCATAGATCTCAAGTAATCGGACAAGCAACTAAATTAGCTAAAGTATGAAAAATCTCATTAATATAAAATCCGTCAATTCTCACTCTTCAATGAAAATGAATAAGATTTATCAAATTAGAATCCTCTTCTAATAGGATTAATGAATTATCAAAATGGATATGATAATAGAATGTATAGGTGATTTTATTATTATTATTGATGGTTAATAAGGGGATTGAAAGGGCCCCATCTCTTTTACAAAACATGTCCAAAGATTTTACATTTTAGTCTCACCATCCAAGATGATAACTAGAACTAAAAAATAACTAAAAATAAAAATAGCTACAAGAAAAACTTCTAAGAAAAATACTAGTAGCTAGATCAGCCATGGAATGACAAACACAAAAAGACCACCTACACTTAAAACCCAAAAATTCTAAGAAAAATACCAATAGCTAGATTAGAAATCATATAATATCTTTCCCTACACCTCTAATTCTCATGAATACTACCTTATCTAATCTCCTCTCTAGCCACAAATTCGTTAATTTATATCAAGAAGTCATCCTTCTAGGTGGTGAAATATTCAACCTCCACCCCTATATTTTCCAAGATATTAGAAACTCTATTCCCTTCATGATATACATGATTTAACTAAAATTTTTGAAGAGAACATAAGATCTATTTTGTTTCACTAGTCATATCCTCAATACTCCATCCAGCTTCTTGGTTTATTTTTTAGAATGTTGATCAAATTTAATGAATCACCTTCTACTATGATGTTCTTAGAATTAATATTGCTCATCAATTTAGCTCCTAAGTAAAAGGTTTGGGCCTCTGCAAAGTGATTTGATTGAATTCCAAGAGGCTCAAGTAAAATCCAGTAGGACCTTAGCATTCAAGTCTCTGAAGAACCCTCTAGCCCCTACTCACCTTGGATTTTATTTTGTTGTGCCATCCACATTAAGTTTTATCCAACCATGGGGTGGGGGCATCCATTTGGTATCACATCTAGAAGGTCTTAATCTCTTTTCAAGGTGAAGAGGCAGAAGGTGGCATCTTAGAGCAATCACTTCTTCCTCTTTATTTTCCAAAACCTCCTTAAAATTGAGGATTCTTATATTTTTGGTTGTTGCACTCAGAATACGAAGAGCCATAGAAGACACTTCCCTCTTCCTATCTTTAAAGATTCTACTATTATGCTCCTTCCATACCCCCCAAAGGAAATGAGAGGCAAAAATTCCATAGAGCAGTAAGCCTTTTACTCTTAAATGATGACTCCCACTGTAGACACAAATCTACCATACTATTTGGGAAAATATAGGAGACATGAAGATGGATCATCAAGTCACCCAGTATTTATCGGGAGAAGAAAAATTCAAGGAATAGATGAAGCATTAATTCCCACCTTTGCTCACACAAGAAACATCTATTCACTATAGGAATACCCCTTTTATGGAGATTATCTATTGTCAAAATCCTATTTTGAACCACCAACCAAAAGAAAAAGGCTACCTTCGATAAGAGGCCTTTGATCTATATTTTGGAAACTAGAATCCATCCCCTTTCTTCCTGCTCCAATGTGTTATACCTTGATTTGATAGAGTAATAACCATTATCCTCCTCTTTCTAGATGATAATCAATAAATCTAATGTTACTCATAGGGTTCAGTTAGAGGAGTCTTTACAACTTCTTAACCATTGATAACAAATCCAACTCCAAACCTAGGATAGCCAAGTCCTTCCACATTTTACCATCATCTTTGACTAACATGTAAATATTCCCAAATCGTTGAGAGAAGGTTGGTTCAAGAATATTTACCTTTGGGGTCCTCAATCAAAGGCACATCTTTCAGCCATATATCCTTTCAAAAATTCACCAGCATTCCATCAGTGATACACCATCAAAAACCCTTCAAGAGAAGAGATATGATCTCCACCAAATTGTTCCAAAAAGAAGAACCTTTTGGCAAATTTTCAGAGTGGAGAAAGTTGCTCACATTTCTCAGGTATTTAGCTTTGAGGATTTTGATCCAATCTAACTGATCATTCTTCAATAGTTTCCAACCTATTTTCCCCATCAATGCTTTATTCATCTACTTGATTCTTCTAAATTCTAAATCCCCTAATTATTTCCTCGAGCATATTTGATCCCATGTCACTAGAGTAAAAATTTTTATTTCTTCTAAACCAAACCATAGGAAAGATATCTATATTTTTTCCATTCTATCCTTGATTTTAGCCTAAACTTTGAAGAGAGACATAAAGTAAATGGGAATACTATGGAGGGTAGATTTTACTAACTAAGATTTACCTACTTGGCTAAGGAGGCTTCCTCTCCATCCAGATAATTTTTTTATCAACTTATTAAGTACTAGATTCCACAAGCTTGTATTCATCCTTCCTTTGAACAACGACATCCCCAAGTATGTTGTTGGGAGATCTCCAATGTCACATCCAAAAAATTTGGTAATCCTCCTCTATCTTATGATAGGGGTGTTAAGAAAGTAGACTTTACTTTTAGAAAATTTTACCTTTTGTCCCACTATTGCTTCATACAAATCCAAAATAATATTTAGCTCCTTTGCTTGTGGGATTGAGGATTTTGAGACTAGGATAGTATAATCTACAAATTATTGATGTGAAATAGGGTATGCCGTATTTGTTGGTTTGAAAACTTACACATTTCCTTCCTCCACAATAATTTAAATGGCTCTACCCAAAGATTTTGCAAGGATTATAAAGAGGTAAGGTGATAGAGGGTTACCCTGGAACAACCCTCGATTGTTACTAAAGTATCCTATTGGGACACCATTGACCAAAACCAAGAACATTACTGAGAAAACATATTTTTTGATTAGCCCCACCCATCTAGCCTAAAAACCAAATTTCAGCAAAACCTTGGACAAGAAATCCCATGAAACTCTATCATAAGCTTTATTCATATCTAGTTTCAAAAGCATCCCTACCATTTCACTTTTCTCCATCGAGTGGATAACCTCATGAATGGTTATAATTCCATCTAGGATTTGATGACCTTTAATGAAGCCACCTTGCTGGCCAACAATGATGAAAGGCAAAACTACTTTCATCTTGTTGGTAATCATTTTTTATATTTTTTTTTATAAAGTGTTACATAAACTTGTAGGTATGAAATCCTTTAAGTCTCTGGATCTTGCAATATTTGGAAGGAGAGCTACAAAGGATGAGTTCACATACCTTAGTAAGTAATGAGATATTTGCACTTCCATAACAACCTTTATAATATCAGATCCTATAATGTTACTAAATTTATGGAAAAAGGTCGTAGGAAAACCATTCAACCTTGAGGATTTCTCCCCTCCTAAACTAAAATTTGCCTTCTCAATCTCCTATTTAGTAAAAGGGCTCATGAGATAAGTGTTCAGTTACTATACAACTAATGAGGTAATGCTATTAAGAAGTTTTATTTCAGCATCCTCATTCACAACCACTGTTGATCTAAGAATGTGTGAGAAGAATCTTACTACTTCAACATAGATATCCTTAATTTCATTAGCAACAGTTCCATATTCCTTCACCAAATATTTAATTTTATTACTTCCCCTATGTGTCAAGGTAGAGATATGAAAGAATTGTGTGTTCCTTTCACTCTCCTTGAGCCATGCTAATCTGGACTTTTAAATCCAAAATACTTCGTCGTAGGAAAGAATATTATGATAATATGATAGAAGCTTCCATTCAGACATCCTTAGCTACTCATACATTCCCATTCATTTAATATTCTTATACCTTTTCTCCAAGTTTTATTTAATTTTTGGTTTAAGTAAGAATAGGTGCCCAAAACATATTCTATTCCAAGATCTAAGATTTTTTTTGATAAATTTAAATTTGCAGGCTACTTGGGAGATCACAGGCCCTAGAAAGTCTTTATTCCACCATTCCTCTTGTAGACACCAAATTTTAGTCATTTGTAACCAAATTTCCACAAAACCACCAAAACACCCCTCAAATCGCCACAAATATACCAAAACCCTAAATTTATCACAAAACCATCACCATTTGCCTAAATTCACTCAAATTCCTCCAAATTTATAGTTTCCCTTATAATTTATCTAAATTTCTTCAAATTCTTTCATTTTTCTTCTAATTTTTTATTTTCTCAAATTCCCCTAATTCTCGATAATTTCTTCTATTTTCCCTATTCCCTTTAATTCCTCCTAAAATTCTCTAATTTTCCCTCCTTCCCTTGTAGTCAACTCATTTTCCCTCTTATTCCTCCTAATTTCCCTATTTTCTTCTAAGTCCCCCCTATCCTTCCTAATTCTATTTATTTCCTCTAATTATCCTCTAAATTCTTCTAAGGTTTTCCTAAGGCTCTTATTTTCCTCTAATTTCTCTTTTTCCCCTAATTTTCTAAATTCTTTCAATTTCCCCTAATCTCTCTCTAATTTCCTCCTACTCTTCTTAATTCTTCTAATCCCCCATTAGCTTCCCTAATTTCTTAGTTTCTATAGCTCTAAAATTCTCGCACTCCTTTCCTTCAGGCTAATGGATCCGTGCCTCGAAGGGGAATGGGAGAATAGTAGGTCTACACCTTGAAGAGAGACACTTGAGTTCGTGTCTTCTTTGGTGATTTTTCGACGAATTGTTTAGGGTTCACCAGGAAACATTTCTTGGTAGTTTCCATGCCTAGGTTTGGAGTTTGTTTTATGTGTTCCTTTTTTAGTTCTCACAATCACCTAGTTTTGGCCAATGCAACTAAGTTATGCTAAGTGCAATTCAATTTTCAATGAATACAACAAACAATAGTAAACAGAGGAAAATCTAATGTAAATGCTTAATTATGAAGGAATTTGACACTCTTACTCGGTTCGAAAGTCTGATGAAAATTTTGTTCTTTGTTGTAGGCAAGATCGTATGCTACAAGAACAAGATCGTATGTTGTAGGTCAAGATCGTACGTACGATATGTGATCATACCCACCGATCAGTGATCAACATATCTGATCACCATAGAAATCTGCAGTTTCATAAGTAGAGTGCAGGAAATAGAAAAATGGAGTGTGCTACAAACTTTATTAGATAGAAATCAGATGACATATGATCTATTGAATGTCTGACTAAGATGAATTATCATGTATATACCTTAAACTATCTAAAGTATGCAATTGGATGCAAATTGGTGAACTCCAAGAATGAAAATAACATAAATTTATACTATATGCAATGGAGAATGATAAATTAGATGATGATCATGCAAATCAGAGACTAGAAAATGTAAACCTACGCTTGGAGTTACCCCTAAGTGATCTGTAGGTGAGATCATAACCAAACAACAAGATCATATGCAAATAGAACAAGATCGTATCTACGATCACCGATTGTATCCTCATGCACCTACGATCGTAACTCTGATCCTACAAAAAAATAGTAAAATGACAAGGCCTAATGCAAAAATTGAGCGACTAAAATATGGAATTATATCGATGAGTTAGGAGGAATTCAAGGGGGGGAATGCTTGTGATTGGTTGTAGAGCTTATATTTAATATTATCAATCCGAGGGAAATCAAGGTCAGATTTAAAGAGTAACAATCCCGTATAGGTTATATCTTAGGAGTTAATACTAAGCTTAGCTCAAGTTTCTTTTTCAGGCTTCACGTGTATAAAAAAGTAAATGAACATAATTAAATTTGTGCAGAAATGAATGATGTAGGATATGATAAATAAATGCAATTATGTTTTACTTTTACTATGATTTGATTTACTGATGCACCTAATTACTGATGAATTAATTACCTGATGCACCTAATTATTTGTAAACTAATTTATTTATAATATGTTCTAATTTATTTGTGAGGATCCTCATGTAATTTATCTTATTTTATGTAATTTTAAATGTAGTTTAACTTAAGGCTAACTAATCCTAACCTAATGTAGGTGCGAGAGCTCAAGGACTATCTATAGGAGTAGGCCCTACCTCCTAGAGGGCAGTGTAAGTCTTTCTCCCCTAGTTTACTTATCTTAGTAACTAGATTTTATAACTAATACTAACATTATGTCTATTTTGTGAATGCAGGTAACAGATAAACATAATTTACATAACATAAATCAAACAACACATGAAATTCATAAAAATTACCATCTTTGAAGAACAAAATGCTATTTTATTACTGGAGCTTCCACTGTACATGTTGGACACGTTTCTTCAGAATTATAAACTTAGAACAGACTGTAATGTAACAATAGATGCAACAGAGAATAGACCTCTTTCAAGGTCTCTCCTATGTAATTTATATTGTAATTAATACAATTCTAAACAATATTCTCCACGTATTTGACATGCGGATTTTGTGGACTGATGACTATACATTAATAAAAATAATCTAAAACCTAACATAATACGTACTCCTACTTGGACTTATAAATACTTTGACTGGTCCAAGTGGCATCCTACAAATAATCCTAACAAGACAATGCTATTTTAACTGACTTGCAAGATATACATTGGGACCTCATGTCCTATATTCCAGGAAAGTCTAACAATATTTGCGTTTATATCTCAAACTTCCCAAAATAAACTGATTACAAGCTTTATAAAGCAATAATAACTTTGTCAACTTGAAATATTTCTGTAGGTAGTATGTGAGAAATGAAATATTTTGCTAAGTGAAAATATCAGTTATCGTCCATCTTAATATACCATCCATATTAATGTGTCGTCCATTCTAATGTGGCACGCCGAAGTCAACAGTCTTTATTATCCTTCAGTAATTGTTGGTAAAATATTCTTCAATAACTATCTTCAGTAGTTACCTTCAGTAGTTACCTTCAGTAATTATCTTCAGTACTCACCTTCAGTAATTACCTTCAGTAACATGCTTCAGTAATAAGCATCTATAACAAGATCAATTACTATTGTCACCAAACTCTATTGGTTCTTCTTCTCATGCGAGGTGCACTCCAAAGCTCATCGATCATCCATACCTTTTTATTGCATTTTTCTCAGAACTCGGATAAATTTGATATAAATCAAACATATTTGTTAGATTGTGGTAATTAATCAGTTTTCCTAATAAATCATAT
Source organism: Wollemia nobilis (assembly GCA_028583015.1). NCBI lineage: Eukaryota > Viridiplantae > Streptophyta > Pinopsida > Araucariales > Araucariaceae > Wollemia > Wollemia nobilis. The sequence goes on from JAQPPZ010000103.1 coordinate 5,733,384, forward strand.
TTTATTCAATAATAATTCATAGAAAACATATCATAATCATCATACAATTGTAATAATGAAACAATTTTGGTACAAAAATATGTGTCAAATAGCCACTTATCAACTTGATTAAATAGGCTAAACCAACAGGTGAAATTTGGCTAAAAACAAAATGGGTTGTAACTTCTTCCAAGTTGGGACTGATCGGCGGATCCGATCCCGTAACTACCGCATAGTTGGACAGGTAAGGACAAAAAACGTTATAACTTGTTTGTCATTTTACTTAACTGAGATTTTTTTATTTTTGGACGAGATTGTACGTATGATATTATACTTAAAATTATGATCAAATATCATATGTACAATATCACACACTTTAGAGATCATACTTACGATCTCACACACTTTAGATCCGATCTGAGATCGGACTTACGATCTCGTTAGGAGGTTAGACATGTACATAGTTTTTTGGCAGTTTGAGGGGTCAAATGATGTCAAAATTGGACATATAATATACCATTGGAAAGCTCTTTTTGAGCCCTATCCAATGGTATAAAATTTGAGAAGAATTGAGATGATTTGATAGGGTAAAAATTCTCTTGAAGATGACCTTAGTTTTTTAAGAGGGAAAACTTATCTTTAATGGGTCAATTTTTCTTGTCTACATTTTGCCCCCTCTTTGGCGTATTTATGAACAATAAATGCATCAAAGAAAAGTGTAGACACTTGAGTAGAAGTGATTATGATTGACATGGGAAAAAAGGAGTAGATGGTTTAGAATGAATAGTTCATGGGAAATTGATGTTTTAGAAAAATAATTACTAATTTATTGACTAGGATGCCCCCTCGAGTTTTTGTGCCAAATTCTATATTTGGTGGAAAACTCAAATTTTTGAATTTGAGGGTAAAATAGGTGATATACTGAGATTATTTTTGTGGTATACCCCCTAGTGATTGAGTATACCAATTTTGGAGATTGTGGCATACCAGTTGACTTCATTTTGTACTTATATTTTGATATATATATATATATATATATATTGATCCTTTTTGTCTATGCGACATTGAATGATTTGATTTATTGGATGATTTATTGCACTTGCTTATGATGGTTTGTGTTATATAATTTCTTGTAATCATGCTTTGATTTTTGAACTTTTTTTATCATGCTTAACATAAAAGGAAATGATTTTGTAAAGTGTTTTTGAAAGACAAAAGATGTTTTTGTGTGGTGATAAAATAGATGGATTAACAATGAACCTCAAAGGATGTTGTGTTGTTATATGACCGTTGGTGGAGATCGATGCTCGTTGGGTCATGAAGCGGATCCTGTTGTGAGGAAGTTTTGTATTGCTAATACCAAAAATATTGTGGGCTCAAGAGTGACCTTGAGGCTTATGATGATGAAAGGAGATGTTGATTTTAAAAGAAATTGATTTTGAGAAAATAGGTTGATAAAGATTATTTTTGTGAGGGATATAAAGTGATTTAAGCATGAAAAATTGGGAAGGATGACTTGCGCTAGGCATAGAATTCCTAGTGTGAAGTTTGAGGGAAAATAATTACTAGGAATTATACCATCATCGCGAAGTCAAAATGCAATGCATGATTATATATGATTTTGAAAATGCAAGTTGTATTTTGAAAATAAATCATTGTGTCACATGTTGGAAAATTTTGAAGATAATATATATATTGTAGGTGCTAAAATGAAGTGATGTGAATAGTTATAAACTAATGTTTTCTAAAAAATTTCAAAGAAATATTTTAAATTATTTCCAAGACAAAGTCAAATTTATCGAGAACCAGTGTGTGATGTGTGAGTTCATTATCCATCTTGATTTGTCATAATGATACAAAATATCTCAAGGATCAAAATATGTGTGCATTGTGAGGTTAATTTACCAATTTTGAGTAAGGTAGTGATACAAGCCAACTTTTATGAACCAATGTGTGTGCAAGTGAAATATTCATTAACCATGATTTTGTGCATGCAATTGTACCAAAATCTAGCTAATCCACAAGAGGACATTGGTTTGTACAAAAGAAGGTCGCTAATGTGATAGACATATCGCCATGCGAAAGGGATTACCCAAGGCCAAGCGGGTTGGGCACAAACCACCTGTTATGGGGCTTACCTCATGGCTTTCGAATAACTGAGGAATTCCAAGGATTCAAGCTCACTACCCCCTTCTTTTCTTCTGATTTTTGGAGTAGGGATTCTTGTCCATTTTTGAACAAGGGGATTTTATTGCTTTTTGTAGTAAAACTTTACTTTTCTTTTTCTTTTCTTTTCTCTTTTTTTTTTCGGGATACTTGCTCAGATTAGACAAGGAGCAAGGGATTTTATTCGGGTAGGGGGGAGCTTGTCCTTTTGCCAATTCTCAGTATTCTAGACCATGCACATAATAGGATAGCAAGGGAAACTTTTCACTTAAGGAACTAAGACTACTATGTAGTATCCTTTTCGAATTTGCAACAAATCATTTTTAAGATGTGAGAATGTGTTCTTGGTTCAAGAAGTAGCAAGATCATTTCCCAAAACTCAAAATTTTATTTAGTGAAGTAATAGTGCTTTTCGATACAAGAGAGATTTATAATCAAAGTGACGAAATCAAAATTATTAAATATGTAAATTAAGTGCATGGTTCAAGATAACATTTTAATTTTATCTGAAATAAAATAAAATATAACTTGAATTTTGGAAAACAACACACACTGATGCAAAGAATAAGAGTTTAACAATTTGAAATATTTTTGGAAATTTTCATGTTTTTTGATTTTTTTTCTTCTTTTGGTTTGTTTTGTGATTTGATAAAATTGATAATATATACAAAAAATGCTATATATACACTATACAAAGTGATTTGTGCATAACATTTCTAAGGTGGCTTCAAAATCAAAGGAGGTTTTGAAGGACAATTTGGTTGTGGTGTAGGTGATTGAAGCTGATTGGTTGATAGTTGAGATTGTTGTGATGAAGAATGATAAGTAGATGTAGATGAAGAAAAGTGATGGACAGAAGACGATGATGATAATAAAGAGGAAAATAATAGAGAACTTGATGTGATAACAATAATGAAAGAGAGAATGAAGGATAAAAGGTGACGAAAAAAATGTGGCAATGATGATAAAGAGGAAAAGAATAGAGAACTTGTTGTAGTGATGATAAAGAAAGAGAGAATAAAGAACAAATATTCCCTATGAATAGGAGAGGTTTGCAAAAGTTCAAAAAGAGATATCTTATGTGGATGATTGTCCCATTGTTGTTGAATGTTGAGGGAGACTTTAGGTTGAGACTTCAACACTAAAGACAAGTTTTCTATGCTTGTATCTTCTTTTGGATTATTCTTCAAAACCAAGAGAGGTCTTGAAGGTTGGTTGGATGAAGAATTTATTTCTTGCTTATCAAATTGAGTTGATTGAGCTTGAGTTTGCTCACTTGTAGTTTTTGTTACATTATTAGTGATATCATTGTAATGGGACACATTAGGATGTAATATTTGATTGGTTTCCTGTTGTTGATGATTGAATAGGGGTTTTTGAGAGATCCCCATGTCTTGATTAGTTGTTTGAGTTTGTGATTGAGAATTTTGATTTTGAACTTGTTGTCTAGTGATGGCTCCAATAGTACCCACAATATTATTGTTTTGCAAATGACCAAAATGAGGTCTAGCATTTACATTTTGTTCATTTGAAAGCATTTGTTGAGATGAAGGTCGAGTGGTCATTCTTCTAGGGAATGGTTCTTCTGGAACTAATAAATCTGTGATGGGAAGAATTTGATCTGACTCATCTTCAAAACTATTTGAATTATTTGAGGTGATGTCCATTTCACTTTTTGTTTCACTTTCTATGTCACTTCTTGTATCTTTTGTATCTTCTGAAGATGAAGATTGAAAATATTGTATTGGTCTAGTTGTGACTACAGATAAAGTAGGTACATAGGAGGTTTGAAAATCTTGTTGTGGCAAAAATTTGCTAATGGTTCCCACATACCGAGTTGGAGGAGGAACATTATGATGTTCTACTTGATTTACTGCCTCTTTACCATGCTTGGGTAAAGGATGTTGAAAAATATCTAAGTTTTGATTTGCATTTTGAGTTGGTTGTTTTTGGGTATTATTTTGAGTATTATTGTTTGCAAGAAATTGTTGTACTTCCATTTTACCTTTATCAATCAAATCTTGTATCACATGCTTTAACCTTTTACAAGAATTGGTAGAATGTCCATCCACTTGGTGAAAATTACAATGTAAATCAGCCCTATATCCAGTTGTAGTGGTATCTGGTTGTCTTATCTCTAGTAACCGTATCAAACCTTGTTCCAATAATTGAGGTAAAATCATAGTTAAGGGTTGATTTAATCTTGTGAATTCTCTTGGTGGCTTATCAGGAATTTTCAATACAAATTTCTTTACAACTTCTATGGTATTAACATTTGAGGTGTTTCTACTATCAGTAACTCCATCACCTACTACTTGTTTATTCTTATATTGGTTTTTAGAAGTTTTATCCTCATATTTCTTCTTAAATTATCCTCTTCTAATGAGGGCATCTTCTACCCTCCTAGCTAGATCAATGGCTTGATCAAAGGAGGTTACTGTAGTATTAGAAAGCTCATAAGATAGTTGTTCTTGCAAATTACCAATGAATATGTCCAACATTTCACGATGAGGTAATGCAAAATGTAATTTGCCTAAGAGTTATCTCCACTTAGTCAAGAATTCAGCAAAACTCTCATCTTTACCTTGTTTCAAATTGTATAAATCCTTAATGGTCACATGCCTCTCTATATAGGCACTAAATTGGTGGACAAACATTTCCACTGTCTCTTCAAAGTTCCTTAAAGAATTTATAGGTAGTTGATAATACCATTCTAGAGCCATGCCTCCAAGACTTTTAGGGAACATTTTTAGCAACAACAAGTCATCATAAGAGATATCATGACATGTTGTCCTAAACATGCGAAGATGCTCAATAGGATCTTCGGTTCCTTTATATATCGAGAGGACAGGCATAGGGAAATATTTTGGGTATGGTTGGGCAACCACAATAGGATCCAAGGGTTGGCTACACATCTCTCTATAACTGTATGAGGGACGGTAGGGATCCATTTGATCTAGTCATGAAGCCAATTGTTTGACCATGTCTTCAAGGCCCTGTGGTTGTCCACCAAATTGATTTTGTTGCACCATGTTGTTGTGTCTTTGATGATAAGTTGGTGTTGTTGTGTAAGGATTTCCAATTGAAATATTGTTGTGCAAAGTGTTGGTAGGAAGGGTGTTATGAAGCTGATATGGGATTGTGTTTTGTTGAATTTTCTGTTGATGATTGGTATTTTGCACTTGTTTAGATTTTTGTTGGTTTGATATTTGTTGATTAAGAGCTTGAGAGAAGATGGAAGAAAATAGTTGTTTTTGTTGTTTAGGATTTGTTTTGGTGTTGCTAGCAGCAATTTTAGATGATTGTGCCATTGGTTTTTGAGCATTTTGATTTAAGGGTATCATGTTTTGATTAGATGGTCCTGCTTGATCATTATCTTGGTCTATTGAATTCATGTATGATAATGGATTTGTATGTATCTAAAAAGTAGCTTCCAAGGCTGATTCCATAGCACCTTCTCCTAAATTATCCATTTGTACTGCTTGATTAAACTCTTCTATGTTGTTCTTTATAAATTGGGTAAAATGTTCAAGAGACTCGAATTTAACATTTCCTTTCTGATCTAATGTAGGTTTGTCAGGATCTTCTATTTCATCTTCTCCATTATCACCTTCATCTTGTTCTGAAGGTACATAATATTCAATAAGTACCCTATCATCAAGGTTTTCTTGGTCTTGTTCATCAGACTCTATTTGTTTACCGTTTCTCAAAACTTTAGGCATTTTGGTTTTAGGATTTTTATCTTGCAGATATATATGCTATATATATATGCTTAAATTTTTGGGGTATATATGTTATATATATACCTAAGTAAATAAATATGCAAATATGTAAATATATATTATATTTTTTTTTTGGTTTTTTATGTTTTTGAAACAAAGTAGAAAACATAAATTATAATATCCTAAATATTATACCTTAGTCTTCCTGAAAGAGTCTATAGATATCATTAATGGGTTCAAGTTCCTCTGGTGACATATAGTGTTCTTCCTCAAACTGAAAGTTGGCTTTCAAGAACTTGACAAAATGGGCTATGGTGATATTATCAACTTTAGAGTCTTGACCATAAAAGTATATTTCATGACAATATTCACGATAATGGACTACCCTAGGAGTTCTGTGAAATCTTGTCCTATTGTCCAAGACTATTTCTTGATCTTCTACGTGTGCTAAAAACCTGTGTACTATTATAGCATTTTCAAGGTAATCATCAAAGGTGTAAATAGTTGAAGAGATGCTTGCTCTTTTATCCATCAACCACCTCTCACATGCCCTTTGAATATCAAAGTAGTGGGAAGTGTTTTTAGGATCCAAGATTCTAGCTAGGTCAAACCTTATAATTTGGCTAAGTCTTGGTTCGTAGGTTTTTATGATGTCTAATCTTCTCTAGAGTTCAGTCCACTGTTCTTGAGATGGGAGACTAGAGTTTTCAACTATTTGAGAAATTTCCTGTGTAGATAATAATGTCCTAATGTTTATGCGTACAAATATTCTTATGTTGAAGTCTATCATTTATGAAATTTACTTAAAATGTGCAAATTTGACTAATGATCTGAAGAACACAAGCTTATATCGATAGGGGGGGTGAACAGTATAAGACCACTTTAAAATTTTTCCTTCAAATCAACTTTTAAATCAATATTATGCAGTGTATAGAAAGCAGTAATCAAAGCAATGCACAAAACACCATCCACAAAAGAGACACAACAATTTACGTGGTTCACCCAATTCGGGCTACTCCATGGATAAAATTTCTCTCTAAATTTTATCAACTCACAATCTGGGAATACCTTTCCCGATTACAATATTTATGGGCACCAACCCAAAGGAGACACAAATCCCCTAGCTCTGTTTTGGCTGGTGATCCTCTAGAAGACCTCTACCTCCTCTGCCATTAGCAAGTGGAACTCTATCCATAGAAGACACCTGTCTTCCCTGCTCTGGCTAGAGACCTCTATCCTCAACTCTTTCACCTCCAAAGCTGGTCCTCAAATTTGCACTAAACACAGTCCTTTGGTTCAGCACAAATGTCCTTGTTCGCTTCCTCTGTTCTGCACCAAACACAGTCCTTCAGTTTGGCATAAATGTACTCAAAAATTGCACCTCTACAAAATCACAGTAGAACTCGATCAAACATCAACCTATGCACCTCTATGCAATCACAACAACATGATCTTCGCGCACTCTACTTCCTTGCAATCTCTCTCACTTAGAAGATTCGATGGAATGCACTCTATACACTACAATCGAATTTGCACTCTGCTTCTTAGTGATCGAACTTCTCCTCGCACTCTATCTACGAAAGTCACACTTTGAACACACACTTTGATCAATGCAAAATCTCTTCAAACAGCCCTCCTTTTATACTAACATAATCAAGATCTAAACCTTGGTCTTAGTCGGCTATTATGCAAATGCAAAACCCTAACTCCGTCGGCTGCACGCCCTAATCTCCGTCGGCCCAATTTTAACTCTGTTAGCTTCAACCACCTTTGTGGTTCAGTAGCTTCTACCGTGAAACCACAACATGTTGCAATATCATGATATTTTTGCAACCGTGCACTTTTGTTTGGCTATTGTTGTGATATCACGACACTTTTGCTTTTGTCTGCCTTGACTATGACACTTCTGTCTTTGCTGACGTCATCTTCACTCCTGTCATGAAATCACGACACTTTAGTCTTCTTGGTCTTCTTCTAGGCTTGCACTAGCGAAAACGGAGCATGTCGCAAAATCATGACACTTTCGCTGCCTTGAGCTTCTCTCTGCCTTACACCCGTGAAACTGGAACATGTCGTGAAATCGCGATGCTTTCGCCTTCGAGCTCTTCCTTCTTCAATTCATTGCAAAATTGTGACGCTTCTTCTGTTGAAGACTTGCTAACTACTTCTGTCGTGAAATCATGACATTTTCTCCAACTGCAAGCTGCCATCTCAACCTATCGCGAAATCGTGACACTTTCTGCATTCGCAAGCTTTCTCTTCAACTTGTCATGAAATCGTGACACTTTCTGCATTCGCAAGATTTCTCTTCAACCTGTCATGAAATCATGACACTTTCTGCATCCGTACAACTTCTTTGTAGCCTGTTGCAAAATCGTGACGTTTCTCATTTCAGCCTCTTCCTTTTGCTGCATGTCGCGAAATCATGACAGTTCTCACTTTGAGATTTTTAGCATGTTGCAAAATCGTGACAGTCCTCACTTAGTCTTTTGCAGCATGTCACAAAATCATGACAGTCCTCACTTAGTCTTTTGCAGCATGTCGTGAAATCATGACACTTTTCGAGATACTTTATCTCTCTTCGAACTTGTCACGAAATTGCAACAGTTCACACTGCAGACTCTCCCTTCTGCATCATGTCATGAAATCGTGACACTTTTTCATCCATACAACCTTCCTTGCATTATGTCATGAAATCATGACACTTTTCCTTCTTTACCTTCCTGCACTTTTCGAGTCACGAAAATGCAACATGTCATAAAATCGTGACACTTTCCACCTTGCTCTCTTTCTCTACCAACATGTCGCGAAATCGTGATAGTTTTTCAAGAAGCTTTCTCTCTCCTACCTAAGTCGCGAAAATACATGTCGCGATATCGTGACACTTTTTTAAAAAGCTTTATCTCTCCTGCCTAAGTCACGAAAATGCGACATGTCGTGATATCGCGACACTTTTTCAACTTACTTTCTTTCGAACTTGTCAAGCCGAACCTTCAACAAAACACATTATTTTTACATCAAATAAAATTCTTTGAAAAGCTTCTTAACATCAATGACAACTAATTCACTTGAGCAAATGCAATGTACTCAAGGTACCCAAAATTGCCAACAATCTCCCCCTTTGTCATTGATGGCAACCCTTTACTAAAAACACGTCTCAGGAGCAAAAACTGAAACCAACTGTGCTAACAGCTAAAAATCTCCTATTGAAGTTTTGCTCCCCCTGACTTGAAGCTTTCCTCTTTACATTGAAGCTCTCCCTCTTACTCATATCTCTCCCCCTTACTCAAATCTCTCCCCCTTTGTCATCAATGGAAAAGGGTCACCTTTGGGGCTTGGGACTAAGAATGAGCCTCTTAGCTTAGTCCCTCCCCCACTTCCTCATGAGGAGATTAAAACTGGGGTGGGAGTAAAACTCCCATTAGGCACTGATCATCATCAATGTCTATAATTTCCTTGCCCGGTCTTTTCTTGAACTTTTTGTCCGCATTCCTGTTTTTGTCATTGTTCTTGTTCTTGTTCTCATCCCTGTCATTTTCCATGCCTTGATCTTTGGACTTGATCATGCTACTGTTCCTGTTCCTGTACCTTGGAAGATCAGCTCTACACTGTCTAGCTATGTGACCTGCATTGTTACATTTATAACAAGTAATACTTTAATTTCTTTTAGGCATACCTGTTCTTTGAATCCACCTGTTCTGACTAACCGTGAACCTGATATTAGCCTTCCAGACAATTGCCTTATGTCCAAACTGATTACAAGAGTAGCAATACCCTTGGAAGAAATTACCACTTCTGAAATTGTTGTTAACCTTCTTCATTTGAGACATGCAATGTGCAGCCATGTGACCAAACCTGTAACACGCAAAACATCTGCCGTGAAATTTTCCTTTATATGACCTCTTGGGTCCTGAAAACTTCTTCGCATTCTAAATTTTGTTTTCTATTTCTGCGCATCGATCACTCATGGACTCATGTTCTGAAGTACTTTCTTCATCAGAACTCTCTTCCTTTTGGAATCTCTTGCTAGATTCCCCAACCTGTTCTTTGTGCGACTTAACAAAACCAAGACCTATTTTATCTGTTGGATTTCTTTGACCTTTGATGAGAGACTTAACCTTTTTGGATCTATCTTGAAACCTGTACAGCTTATCCTTGTACTCTTTAGTTTCCACTTCCAGAAAAGCCATTTTCTGTTCCAACTCATTATACTCAAGAATCTTAGACTCTAACTCATCCTTGAGTTCCTGTGTTTTAGCTATAGAGAAGTCAAGACTTTCTATAAGATTGTCTCTCTCCATACAACATTCATCTAACTTATCCTTGAGTCTATCATTCTTCTTTCTTTCCTTTTTCAAAACACTAAGAGCATTATTAAGTTCACTTTCAAGATCTTTTATTTGTTTGCTTTCTGAATCCTCAAGGCCTTTTCCAGATTTCTTATCACTAGAGGTGCTACCTTTTTCAAAAACCATACAAGCATCTTCTTGATAGTTTTCTGAAGCATCCTTATACATACCTGGAAACCAAATCATTATTTGTACAGTCATCCTCAAGGTGACCAAAATTTCCACATCTAAGACATTTCATAATAATGAATCTATGTTTCGGTTCTTCCTCTTTTTCTGATATGAACAACATCTCATTTTCCTCATCACTTGAAGAGCTTTCACTATCACTGCTAGAACACTTACTTGCTTTGTCTAGGTAGAAACTCTTCTTGTTCTTGTGTGAATACCTCTTTCCTTGATTGCTTGTGCTCATCTTTGTTCTTTCTGTAGTACCTGTGCTTTTCAAAATCCTTGCTCTTAACATCCTGTTTCTCTTCATCACTTTCATTCTTGGAAACAGTACAGTCAGTAGCATAATGACCGAAATTTCCACAATTGAAGCATATTATATTTTTCATGCTTTTGTGCTTTCTAGATAACTTGCCTTTCTTGCTGTAATATGCCTCTTCATCACTAGAAGACTCATCACTCTCTTGAAGCTATTTACCCTTAGATTTCTTGGTAGCCTTGAAAGCTGCCTCTTTCTTGACGTCAACCTTCACCTGAGTTCTCAACTCAAATGCTGCAAGAATGCTATGAAGCTCATCCTTTTTTAGCTTATCCAAATCTTTAGCTTCCTCAATAGCAGAAATATTTTCATTGAATCTATTAGGAAGAGATCTTAATATTTTATCACAAACATCATTTTCAGCAAGTTCAAGACCTAAGTCTTTCATGGAGTTAACAACCTCATCCATGCGAAGCATGTATTCACTAATATTTTCATCATCATTCATCTTGAGTTGTTCAAACATACCTTTGAAATGTCTTGAATTGGCCTTTCTGACATTTGCATCACCTGTATGAACCACCTGCAACTGTTTCCACATTTCACTAGCTGTCTTGCAGTGAATTACTTTGGTGAGATCTACTTTCTATAAGCCTTTCAGGATTGCATTCATTGCTGTGATGTAGAAGCCTATCTTCTTTAGTATATGGACCATTTACAGGAATAGTATACCCATCTTCAATCACTTCCCACACCTCATTCCCAAGTGCCATTAGATGAACCTTCATCCTTGCACTCCAAAGACCAAAATCTGATCCATCAAGAATAGGTGTTGCATTTTCGCTTGAATAATCCATTGTGTTCTTATCAAGCTTTTCCTTCAAGTTGTTTAAAATTTTCGAAGGAACCGGCTCTGATACCAATTGAATAACACAATCTTATACTGAGAGGGGGGGTGAACAGTATAAGACCACTTTAAACTTTTTCCTTCAAATCAACTTTTAAATCAATATTATGCAGTGTATAGAAAGCGATATTAATAGCAATAATCAAAGCAATGCACAAAACACCATCCACAAAAGAGACACAACAATTTACGTGGTTCACCCAATGTGGGCTACTCCACGGATAAAATTTCTCTCTAAATTTTATCAACTCACAATCTGAGAATACCTTTCTTTATTATAGTATTTATGGGCACCAACCCAAAGGAGACACAAATCCCCTAGCTCTATTTTGGCTGGTGATCCTCTAGAAGACCTTTGCCTCCTCTGCCCTTAGTAAGTGGAACTCTATCCATAGAAGAAACCTATCTTCCCTGCTCTGGCTGGAGACCTATGTCCTCAACTCTTTCACCTCCAAAGCTGGTCCTCGAATTTGCACTAAAAATAGTCCTTCGATTTAGCACAAATGTCCTTGTTTGCTTCCTCTGTTCTGCACCAAACATAGTCCTTCGATTTGGCACAAATGTCCTCAAAAATTGCACCTCTGTGCAATCATAGCAGCACTCGATCAAACATCAACCTATGCACCTCTGCGCAATCACAGCATCATGATCTTCATGCACTCTGCTTCCTTGCAATCTCTCTCACTTAGAATATTTGATGGAATGCACTCTGTACACTGTAATAAAATTTCCACTCTACTTCTCGATGATCGAACTTCTCCCCGCACTCTATCTACAAAAGTCGCACTTCGAATGCACACTTCAATCAATGCAAAATATCTTCAAACAACCCTCCTTTTATACTAACATAATCAAGATCTAAACCTTGGTCTTAGTCAACTGTTATGCAAATGCAAAACCCTAACTCCGTCGGCTGCATGCCCTAATCTCCATCGGCCCAATTTTAACTCTGTCAGCTTCAACCGCCTCTGTGGTTCAGTAGCTTCTATCACAAAACCACAACATGTCATGATATCATGACTTTTTTGTAGCCGTACACTTTTGTTTAGCTATTGTCGCGATATCACGACACTTGCTTTTGTCTACCTTGACTACGTTCTTGTCGCAAAATCATGACACTTCTGTCTTTGCTGACGTCATCTTCACTCCTATCATGAAATCGTGACACTTTAGTCTTCTTGGTCTGCTTCTAGGCTTGCACTAGCGAAAAAGGAGCATGTCACGAAATCACGACACTTTCGCTGCCTTGAGCTTCTCTCTGCCTTACACCCATGAAACTAGAACATGTCACAAAATCATGATGCTTTTGCCTTCGAGCTCTTCCTTCTTCAATTCATCGTGAAATCATGACGCTTCTTCTGTTGAAGACTTGCTAACTACTTTTGTCATGAAATCACGACACTTTCTCCAACTGCAAGTTGCCATCTCAACCTATTGTGAAATCGTGACACTTTTTGCATTCGCAATCTTTCTCTTCAACCTGTCGTGAAATCACAACACTTTTTGCATTCGCAAGATTTCTCTTCAACCTGTCGTGAAATCGTGACACTTTCTACATCCGTACAACTTCTTTGTAGCCTGTTACGAAATCGCAACGCTTCTCATTTCAGCCTCTTCCTTTTGCTGCATGTCGCAAAATCATGATAGTTCTCACTTTGAGATTTTCAGCATGTCACAAAATCGCGATAGTCCTCACTTAGTCTTTTGCAGCATGTCACAAAATCGTGACAGTCCTCACTTAGTATTTTGCAGCATGTCACGAAATCGTGACACTTTTCGAGATACTTTATCTCTCTTCGAACTTGTTGCGAAATCATGACAGTTCACACTGCGGACTCTCCCTTCTGCATCATGTCATGAAATCATGACACTTTTTCGTCCATACAACCTTCCTTGCATTATGTCATGAAATCGTGACACTTTTCCTTCTTTGCCTTCCTGCACTTTTTGAGTCGCGAAATCGCGACACTTTCCACCTTGCTCTCTTTCTTTGCCAACATGTCGCGAAATCACGACAATTTTTCAAAAATCTTTCTCTCTCCTACCTAAGTCGCGAAAATGCGACATGTTGTGATATCGTGACACTTTTTCAAAAATATTTCTCTCTCCTGCCTAAGTCGTGAAAATGCGACATGTCGCGATATCGCGACACTTTTTCAACTTACTTTCTTTTGAACCTATCAAGCCGAACCATCAACAAAACACATTATTTTTACATCAAATCAAATTCTTTCAAAAGCTTCTTGACATCAATGAAAACTAATTCACTTGAACAAATGCAATGTACTCAAGGTACCCAAAATTGCCAACATGATCTTGTTTGGTTTTTTGTTTTTTATGTTTTTTTATAATTTTTATGCTTTTTTTGTGTTTTATAAATCATAAAGATGTCTATGTTATTCATGTCGGGTTCACCAAATAATGTAGCTCTAAAATTCTCGCACTCCTCGAAGGGGAATGGGAGAATAGTAGGTCTATACCTCGAAGAGATACACTTGAGTTCGTGTCTTCTTTGATTTTTTTTTAATGAATTGTTTAGGGTTCACCAGGAAACATTTCTTGGTAGTTTCCATGCCTAGGTTTGGAGTTTGTTTGATGTGTTCCTTTTAAGTTCTCATAATCACCTAGTTTTGGCCAATGCAACTAAAATATGCTAAATGCAATTCAATTTTCAATGAATATAGTAGATAGTAATAAATAGAGGATGCAAATGCTTAATTGTGAAGGAATTTGACACTCTTACTTGGTATGAAAGTCTGATGAAGATTATGTTCTTTGTTGTAGGCAAGATTGTATGCTGCAGGAACAAGATTGTATGCTGTAGGTCAATATCGTACGTACGATCTATGATTGTACCCATCGATCAGTGATTGAAAAATCCGATCATAGCAAAAACCTATAGTTTCATAAGTAGAGTGTAGGAAATAGAAAAATGGAGTGTGCTACAAACTTTATCAAATAGAAATCAGATTATATATGATCTATTGAATGCCTTGCTAAGAGGAATTATCATGTATATGCCTTAAACTATCTAAAGTATGTAATTGGATGAAAATTGGTGAAATCCAAGAATAAAAATAACAAAAATTTATACTATATGCAATGGAGAATGATAATTCAGATGATGATCATGCAAATCAGAGACTAGAAAATGCAAACCTATGTTTGGAGTTACCCCAAGTGATATGTAGGCGATATCATAACCAAATATCAAGATTGTATGCAAACAAAAAAATATCGTATCTACGATCACTAATCATATCCTCATGCACCTACGATCATACCTCCAATCCTATAGAAAAATAGCAAAATAACAAGGCCTAATGCAAAAATTGAGCGACTAAAATGTAGAATTATATTGATGAGTTAGGAATAATTCAAGGGATAGAATGCCTAATAAAATAGGCTAAACCATCAAGTGAAATTTAGGTAAAAATAAAATGGGTTGTAACGTCTTCCAAGCTAGGACTGATCAACGGATCCGATCCCGTAACTACCGCACAGTTGGACAGGTAAGGACAAAAAGTATTATAACTTGTTTGTCATTTTACTTAACTAAGATTTTTTTTAATTTTTAGATGAGATCATATGTACAATCTCATACTTAAAATGATGATCATATATCGTACGTACAATCTTGCACACTTTAGGATCGTACTTACGATCTTGCACAGTTTAGATCCGATTAGATATCGTACTTACGATCTTGTCAGGAGGTTAGACATGTACACAGTTTTTTGGTATTTTGAGGTTAAAATTGGACCATATAATATACCGTTGGAAATATATTTTCAAGCCCTATCCAATGGTATAAAATTTGAGAAGAATTGAGATGATTTGATAGGGTAAAAATTATCTTGAATATGACCCTAGTTTTTTAAGAGGGAAAACTTATCTTAATAGGTCAAATTTTCTTTTCCATAGTTTCTACCTAATATTTATCATTTATTCCTCTCTTCCCATCAAAGTTCTCATAATCCTTCTTATTCATTTAATTCCTCCATTAAGCCCCTCATTATCCCATGATTTAATTTTAAGCCCTCATCCAAATCCCTAGGAGAATTTGCACTTTAATTTAAAAATCCTAACCAAATCCCCAGGTTTATCCAAAATCCCCACCTAAGTCCCTCATTTAATCCACCTTGTCTCCCCACCCACTTTCCCTCCAAATTTGGATAATTTAAAAAATGCAAGAAAAAGTTCGCATTCAAAAGGTATTTGATTGGCAAATTTAATAGTTTGGTCCTCCTCAACCTCCATGTCACATTTTTAGCAATTTAAATTTCCATGAGTAGATCCCAAGGTACACTTATCCCCATGTACATATGATCACCCCTAGGCCAATTTATGGCGCTTGGGTGGATGAGAGATCATTCTACCCAAGGCTATTAAATGGGAAGGGTGCACATTCCTTCATGTTTCCTCCCTAGATTTGGCTTGGATCCTCCACCCTCTACATCGATGCCACATAGTCTCCACATCACCTCCATATCACCTACCCCTCTCCTCACCAAAATACTATAAGTACCCCCTCCATTTCCATCATTTGATAAGAGAAAACAAGCTATTTTTATGCTAGCAAAATCTCTCTAGACCATCCTTTTACCTTGGAGAATCTAGCTGCCCTTACCATAGACCTTGAATATCCTAGCCATTATATCCATGAAGTTTGCATGGAGGGATCAAACAAGCTTTGACCAATGACTGTACTCAGACCAATCCATAACCAACTACCATATTTGTAATATAAGACCCCTCGACACCACAAAAACCTCCCAATAAGGGTATTTTATCCCTCCTAGAACACCAGGCCAACCACCACCTCTAGTTACATAGTACCAACCATTTACCATAGAATGTCTTATTTAGTCTTCATTTAGATACGCACATCCTTTGTTTTTAGGCTCAATCTGCTATCACCAAGCTAGTTCAGTTGCATTTTAGGCATATTTCTTTGTGGTCTTTAGAATATATTATATTATTAACACTCCTAGCATAGGTTAATTATATTTTTATAGTATCACTCTTAAGAATAAAGCCCTCTATCCCTATAGGACAACTACCTCATCATTTTTTTTGAAAAATTCTTCATTTTTGAAAACTGCCCCTTTTCTATCCATAGATTGATCTAAGATGCATGTCCAACCACCATTGATAGTTAGGTTTGTGTAACTATCATCAGTCATTGCTAACTATCATTGCTGGTTGTTAGTCACCAGCTGTGATTGGTCTAAGATTATCATTGGTGGTTTCTAACTATCATTGGTGGTTGACAATAACCAACTGTGGTTGGCCCTATGAACTAGACCCATTTTGGGGATTCTTAGGGGGAATATTTGCCACACTCTACCATAGAATGGGTAGCCTCTATCTTGTTAATATCCTGCACCTAGTCCTAAACCAATATTTTTAGTTTTAAGTTGCATATTGTATATTAGGATAGTTGCACCCAAGTTTTAAACCATCGCGAGGATAGTTGACCCTTTTAGGTGCATTTAGTTCCTTTACATAAAAAAATGAAAAAAATAAAATAAAGCCATAAAAAAAATACACGACAACAAACATTTTTTTGCACACACTTTTACACTTTTAATTCAGCACTATTTTACAAAAATCATGTGAGGAAAACCTCCTGGTGAGTTGAAATTCATCCCCAAACATCGGTTGAGCCCTTAGTACAAGCTATAATTAGTATGCATTGCTTATTGGAATTCATCACTGAGAAGCTAGTTACCCTTGGGGCTAGCTTGAAGTAATATTTTAGATTATATGCCATTTAAACATGGAGCTTAATAATTAGTGGATCACAACCAATTTTGACAGAGGGTGAAGAAAAATTTTGGGTAGGTTGATAGCAGGAGTCAGATAATGTGGCTTCTTTTAGGAGTTATTTTTTATTCCCTTGGGATACCCATCACCAACCCTCCATCCTGGAAAGTCACATTAGCTATTCATGTCTCATTAATTGAAAGGGGGGTGGGTATGAATACATACTTTTAGATTCCACTTCATCATCTACCATTTTGTAGTTCCTAGGTATAGGGACATAAAACACACAAAAAAAAATAACTTCAAAACCTTCAAAAAAACTCAAAAAATAAAATCAATAAATCACTCAAAATAAAAACCAACCAAAATACCAAAACTTTACCTATTTGCTCTGTTTGTTTTTTTAGATATATGTTATTTTGAGAACCTTCCCAAAACTGACCCATTCACTTCCATTTCAAAAATCTTCATTCCCACATCCCATCCTATGTATGTTAGCCCATGGTCTTGACTCAAAGTTAAGCCAAAGCCCAAGTCCAAGCCTCCATGGACCACTTCATCCCACCCTCCCATCCTTCAATCATCCCCCCTCTTATTTCTTCTCACCATTTTTCTTTGTATCACTTCCCCTTAGTGATTATCCAAGTTGCACCCACTATTCATACAATTCACATATCTCCCAATAAGAATCCCCAACCCTAAATCCTCCACCTCATCCATATGATCAGAGTTTCTTCTTTCCCCAATCTCTATCATGGATCTCTCATCCATCCAACATCCATATGATACATCCCCATCCTCATTATTCTCATCAGTGGCCACCAACATAGCTATAAAATTCTCAATCATAATTTCTTCAATACCATGCACCACCAAACCAGCCTCAACATGAACCCAATCAATATCAACCACCCCCTGTATACCATCAACCCTTCAACTATCAACCACCTACAATCCCAACCAATACATATACCTAGTCTTACCAATTACCCCAAGTCTCCCAAGTTCCTTCCACCACTTCATACCAATCTTATCTGTATGCCCAAAATCACTCATATCATTCATACCACCCTTTTGAACCATATCATTTTTCTCATTCCAATTCACCTTACCCAACTTGCCAATGCACTTCAACCACTCAAACCCAACAACCATAATACCCACCTCAAAAACCTCAATACCACCACAAAAATCTTTATATCAACCCCCAAAACCAACATACCAAACTATGCCACCCTTAGCTCAATTACAAAACCAACCTACTTACCACCCTAAATGCATTCATCCTCAAACCCCTCGTTACTTCACACCTATCTCAGAGCCCTTGTCATCCATCTTCCAAATAATTCTCGAGGCATAGGTGATATACTTACCTAAAATAAGGCCAAATTATCTACATAAACCCACATATAGAGGGTATAGAGAAGATCACTATTGTGTATTCCATCACCAAAAGTATCATGATCTCCATGATTTTCAAAAATTCCAACACCTGCTACAAGATATAATTGATCGAGGGAACATTATCATTGATATCTCTTTAGACCCTCCTCACCAAAACCTTAGCGATCATCAAAATCCTTTACCACAACATGAGATAACACAACAACATAATGGTGCATATACTTTTATAACCCATGCAAATCAAGTTCATAAGATCAATAATATCCCATATTACCAAGTTTTTGTGGGAATAATAAGTCATGACTACTCTAATTCCACTTCATCCATCCCCTCTACCACTCAAGAACATTAATATTGGGAGTAGTGCATTGTTTAGTATGATTTTTAACCAAAAAACCCTCCATCTACTTCTACATTTGCCATAACACAAGTTACTAAATCAGCTTCCTCCTCAACTTCATCTTCTATGTCATCTGCTCCAACTAGTTTTTCTCTTCCTATTGTTGCATCATCTTCTCAAACCACTCCATCTAGCTTCCCTTCCAATTCATATTTCTCACAATCTACACCATCATACTCTTCCTCCATTTTTTCCAAGCTCTCATCCTCTACTATTGAGCCCTCCACTTCTTCCAAGTTGCATCGTTTAGAGTCTGCCCTCTACTCATTCAAAAAAGAGTCCCCTTGTATCTCTATTCAAACATCCAGTCTTGTCTTGGAGGAGTCCTTTGTCCATAAGGTCACTATCTCTCCCCCCTCTATAAATTTAGTTAAGGATTTTGGTTGCCCCTATAACATCCCCCTTAACTATTGCAAATATCATACCCATTGGTTCTTCCACCAATTATACCAACTTTTTCTATGGGGGTCTCGATGCTTCCTTTGAACCACCTATTTCTATCAAGTCTACAATACCATTTTGTGGTAACATTAATTATCTATCCAAGTGGCCTTTTGCTATGAAATATTTCTAATATTTCAATTGACGTGGATTGGACCTTGGGCGATATGAATAGGTTCCATGCTTTATTTTTTATCCTTCCTACCAACTATCGAAGGACAAATCTAGTTTAGGATATCATAAAAAATTATTGGTACTCCTCCTTGGAAATGACCTTCAATGTCTTACTCTTGATCTTGAGGACAATTATTCTAATGAGTATATTGATCTTGAATATAGTCATTTTATTCCTCCAAAATTTCTCCAAGTCACAACCATTCATACCCTTTCCCAACACACCTTATATGACAAGAAAATATTTGACCCATCTTGGGTCCCTCCAACTTGTATGAAGGAGACTCTCCTACCTTACCACATACCCCATCCATACCTTACCATTCTTCCTCCCCTTATGCAATGGATTTTTTAGGTTACTCACATCCAAGCCTAATGCATCAATCCCCTCCAACCAAGTCACCCATGCATCATCACAAGAATACCATAAATAACTCTTTGCATCAATCCCCCTCATGTATTCCACATATTCTAACACTACCTTTCCCCCTATCCTCCTGTATCCTTACCTCATACACCATCCTCTTCATGCACCTCAAATCCTGCAAGCTTACCACTCATCTCATGCTTTATATCTAGCTCTTCCTCTGGGTCACCCCTAGCCACATTATTACACACCTTCTCTTACTCATCCATATTTCCATCCTTCATTCCCTTAGCCTACCTGATTCAACCCTAGTCATCCTACCCAACCACTCCCACCTAACTTGCCCATCCCAAGAGATATGCAATAAATTTTTAACCAACTTATGCATCTTGCACTAAAATTAAGTCACCAATGAGCATCCACCTCATATTTTTAATTCTCACCAATCTAATACTTCTTCATTCCTCATCCTACTTAATCCCCTAATTGACCCATGTATTCTCCTCATCTACCTCATACTTGGACCCATCTCTTAGAACCAATGTCATGATATTTTAAAAGTTGTAGGATGTAAGACTGATTTCTCTACCTATCATCTGTCCTATAGATCCTAATAGACCCAAGTCTAAGTGGTACAATGAAAACCATTATTGCATTTTCCATCATCAAAAGGATCACAACATAAAATATTATTGGCATTTCAAGCATTTAGTGCAATACTTGCTTGATCAAGGGGAGTTATCCCTCCCATTAGTATGATTTCTTATTTCTTCTTCACTCTCTTTCATAAATTCACCTCTTTCCTCTATTTCTATATCTTATACAACCCTCAATCGAATTCATCTTGCTCTATATCCCAAACCTATCACATTGCCCTTCTAATATTCTTTAGTCCAATCCTCTTTTTCTCTCCTATATTCATCTTGTCAATATAATTAACCATCCCATCCACATCAATTTTTCCTTTCACCCATCTACATGTTGCACATAACCACCAATAAAATTCACCCACCCTACTTGCACCTCATCACAAATCACTTTATCACTTGAGTTGGATGAAACTTTCAAATCTATCATGAATCTTGATCAATCCCCAACATCCATTTTTGAAATCTATTTTGAGACTATCATTCATATTAATTAGTTTCATTAATCGTAGCATAGTTTTAGCATAGTTACTATGGTCACATTAGCACAATGACTTCGATTATATTAGCATAGTGACTCTTGTCATATTAGCACAATAACTCATGACTCAATAGTTTAGTTGTTAGTGTAGATTAGCATAGTTATTTCAATGTGCATGTAAATCTATAAACAATAGGGTTCAAATATTTTTATTACTTCAATCATTGGGGCATCCTACATTGATCATAATTCAATATGATCCTATGTCACATTCTCAAGTGTCCAATCAATCCATTTTGCACCCATCATCAACCACATTATTTTCACACCGCTCATTAATTTCCTCTTCTAGTTTGGTACTCATTCATCCTTCAAAATAAATTTTTATTGGGGGTATTCATCCTCTATTTTATCCTCTTATTATATTCCCCTTGGTCTATGGGGGTGTCACACCTTCCTTCACCCTAAATTTTATCACATATCATCACGACTACACCAAATCACACCATAATTTTTCAACTTGCTTGCATTTTATTTTCAACCCACTCGCATTCAATGTTCAATATACTCACATTTGATACCTAATATGCTCATATTTAATTCACATCTATTCCATATCTCATTTCCTTACCTTATTTCATTGCACATCACTCCTAGTTGTATGGTCATGCTTAGAGTGACTACATACCATTGACTGTTGTGGCTTCCTCATCTTCTTTTTATTTCTTCCCTCCTTTATTCACTTCTGTGTTCTTTCCTATCTTTTTATTTCTCATTTTTTATTCTTTGTCCTTCTCCATTATCTTGTCTCATAGTCGCTTCATCTCAACTTTGTATGATCTCATTTTTGACCTTAAAGCAATTTTGATCATTACTTGGATCATTTTTTCTTTACCATTATGTTGGAATTCATTGCATTAATCAAGGGTGTCTTCATGATTGTATTTTTACTTCCCTTTCATGTGTCATTCAATTTTATGCATATTTCCCATACATTTTCACCCCATCCTATCACCCCATCCTATCACACCATCCATTTGACACCTTATTTTTTGTAAAGTCTCTATTCTAAAGAATATCTAGGTTCTTTCGATCACTTAGCCATATCTAATGTCTCAATAAACCTTTATTGAATGTGAGTTAGTCCTTGTGTGCTATAGGTTATTCCTGGTTAACTTTGGTTTTCTTTTGGACCATGGACATCTATCACATATTAATTATATTTTATGCATAGTAAATATGAAATCCTGAGTCACTATCACCATAAAGAAAATAGTTTCCCCTGCTTACCCTATCATGCATAATTGAAGTCTTCAAATCCATTGTGTAAAAAAAAAATAGAATAACACAAGTCAAAGCACAAAATTACTTTTATCATTTATCGTGGATCCTAGGCCATCTGAGACCTCTCCACTAGGGCTATATATGTCTGGTTGGTAGTGGATCAATATCGAAGGATTATAGGGTTATCTCTACCAATGCTATAGATGCTTGAATGGTAGTTGAGTAAGCCCTTCCCATGGTGACATACCAATCATATTAGCAACTCTCTTTTGTATATACCTATGTACACTCATAGGTGAACTAGCTTATTGGTGTAAATAAAGAAGGATTCATCCAACCTTGCTCAAAATTGGCAATGAACATTCACTGCACACATAGTTGGTCCTTGAGAGACTTGACTCCCTAGGGTAGTCTTAGTATCTTCAAGGGCCTATTTTATTAATATACGAGTCTGATTGAGATCATTAGAGTGTCTAAGTCTCTTGAAAGCACATTTAGATTCTTTATTCCTAAGATATACTAATTGACAAGTGGTCTCATTCTCAGTTTGCTCTCTCATCTATTCCATCTATATTTTGCATCCCATGTTACCATTAATATCATAGTTAGGTGAGTACTATTGTTTTGACATCCCTAATTAAGCAGTTAAAATCCTACATATTGATACATGTCTATGCACTTTTCGAACAATGATTTCATTTGTATATAGGAATTTATTTTATTATATCTATTACACCTACTTCCATCTATCACTATTGCTTTTATCATCTCATACACTCATCAGGCATAATTAATCACATCATCATCCACCATATTGCATATTAAATCTTGATCATTTACCATGTCATATCTATCCAATCACATTCATTTTTTAAACACCAAAATCTATATACATAATACCATCCACACATAACATAATATCACAACATCCACCACTTATCATCATATTTATACCATGAATCCATCAATACACCTTGTCACATATCAATTCACAACTACACCCTTATCTCTCAAAAAATAAAAACAAGTGATGGATGAAATAAAAATGATCGCAAAATGGAGGCATTTCAAGCATCAACTAAAAATATCATCTCTATTGCTATCCCAAAATATGAAATCAACTACTTTTTTGAAAAGGTTGCATCTTTTTATCAAAGGTTATGCCCTTTGCCTTGCATGCACAACTAAATCAATCAATCAATCAAATTGATCAATCAATTCCTTAATCTAGTTTGGGTATGTTCAGTGTATCACATCTCCCCCCTAGGTTCAATCATAAGTACAAACATACACAAGCACAACCAAAAATACATAGGCACATAAGCATAGTCATAAGTCACATAGTCACAGTCACAATCACATAGGTACATAGAAATAATTATACAAGCACATAGGCACAATCATAGTTACATAAGCACAAGTGCATAGGCATACAACCATTGTCACATAGGCACATAAGTATAATCACAAGTTGCATAGTTATAGTCATAGTCACATAGGCACATAGTCACAATTGCATAGTCATATGGGTACAAATACAAGCACATAGTCACAATCCCAATCACAGTAATAGTCACACAGTCATAATCATAGTCGCACGAGTACATAGGTACAATCATAGAAGCACAATCACTCTCAATCACAACCATAGTATGTTGGAATATATTACATTATTTGGTACATGCTAATGTACCACCTTGGATACACCTTTATATTAGGAGAGTATCCTAGATTAGAGTGTGAGTATTTACATTATGTAATGTAATAAATGCACAAGTATTATTAGAGTATGCAAAGTATTTTGGTAATGTAAATATGCATAATATTCCATGTGCACATGAGTCCATAGAATATAAATATGAAGAGTTTCTAGAAGAGTGAAGGCCAAGAGTGTTCCATATGAAGAATCACATTCCATTATATATGTATCTATGAGTGTGTTGTGAGATATGAATTGTAGAATGATAGTGTGTGGAAGTATGGTATATTTGAGTTCTTTATTCAATGGAGATACAATTTTCATGAGCATTTGTTAATGGCAATTCTATGAGTTATTGTTGAATTTATTTATGAGTTTTATATGTTTAGAATATTTTCATTATCTTATATTTCATATTGTAACTTTATTTTAGATCTTGTGGTCATTTTATCTTAAGTATCTAGCATCAAAAGCTAACAGTGGTATCAAAGCTACAACAAGGTTTTATCTTGCATAGGTTTTAAAGTTACAAAGGATATTTCCACTAGTTAAGGAGAAACTAGTAAAGTTGAAGAAATTACCTTTGGAAAAGAAAACCAGGGAAGATAGTATTTTTCATTGTGTTGAAGGAAAACTAGTGAAGTTTGAAGATTTACCTATTCCAAGAGTAAATTTGGAATAGAAGGAAATTTACAGGTCTTGAAGATAGACCTTGATATTGATGAGATTAAGAGACCCAAGAAGGAGGTCCTATTGAAAATTTTGATAGATTGAAGAAGATTCCAGATTGCTATTTGGCTAGATTCTTTCCATAGGGTTGAAGGAAAACTCATGAAGACTAGGATTCAACATAGATTTATTTCCACTAGTTTTGAGAATAACTAGTGAAGTTTATTGATTTTAGAATTCTAGAAATTTGAATGTATTTGGTTGCTACAATCTAAATTTTTTGTTGCATAAGATTAGTTCTTAGAAGTTGATAAGCTTCCTAAAATAGATAGAGAATAATTTCACCTTTGTTTTCTTGAAATTCTATGTGCTTTCCTCGAGTAGGGATTAGTTTTGAGTTGCAGCAAAATTTTCGACATTGTAGATTAAGGAGGTCCAAGAAATAGGTCTCATTGAATATTGAAGACTATAGACATTGAAGATTGAGGAGATCCACGAAGGAGGTCCCCATAGAATATTGAAGATTGAAGATTGAGGAGACCCAAGAAGGAGGTCCCCATTGAATATTTGAGAAAAAATATAGAGGAGGACTAAGAAAAGGTCCACTTGAAGAGTTGAAGAATTTGAATATCCAAGAGAAGAGGTCTCAAAAAAAATTGAAAGAAGAAGAATAATAAATGCTAGAGAAGCCTTATTGGGAAAGTTGAAGAAGTGGTCATTGGAGGATATTTGAAGAGAGTTCGTTATATAATATTGCAAGTAAGGAGAAGCTCCTAATAAGAAGAATTTGGGACAATTGTTGCCATATAAAAAAAATCCCAAAAGGAAGAAGGATTTGTTAAGAAGTTTACCAAATTTTGGGGAATATATTTGAAGATCTCAAGATATTTAGATTCTTGAGGAAAAATATAGTGGAAGAGATCAAATTTGAAGTCAGAATTCAACAAGAATATTTAAGGAAAAAGAAATATTGAAGAGTCCATAGTTTTGAGAAGTTTGAGGAAAGCCACAATGATTTTGAAGGTTGATTTGCAAAGAGGTAGGTTGCTGATTTTTGAAGCAAAATTTAAAGGGTCACAAGATAGCAAATTGAATAAGGCATAGAAGCAAAAAATTGGAGGAGTTAGATAAAATTATTGGACAACAAGATAAGGAGGAGAAATAAAATTCTTTGAAGCTAAAAAATTGCAGATTTTTGGATAACAAGATGGCAGAAATAATAGTTGCAAGCTTCAGAGTTCAAGAGAACGAATTTGGAGGAGATTTGAAAACACAAAAATCAGATTTTGTGGGCAGAATTAGAAGAAGAAAATAGAGCTGCATATTGGAGAAGTTTGAGGTAGATTTGAAAATATATTTGGATAAAAAAGCAAAAGAAAGAGGAGTTTAAATTTCACCATTTTGGGGTAGTAAAATTGGAAAGCAAAAAGTTAGCTATAAAAGTTTTTTCTTAAGGAATAATAAAAATTGTTTTAATAGATACATTTTAAGGTTTAGAAGTTATCAAAAAGGAAGTCAAAATAGAGTGTTCCCAAGCTAAATAAAGAGACATTTTTGCCATATTAGAATCTAGTTAGATATTGCATAAAGAAGGAGTAATAAGGGAAAGAATATATTGTTTTAAAAAACATAATTTAAATGTTGCTTTTGTAAGCATTATTGAAGGTAGATCCAACAAGTAAAGAGGCTATAAAAGAGCACTCAAATATTGTGAAAATTTTATAGGTTTTTGAAGGTGTTTAAGTTTGAATTTTAACTTCAATACCTACATAATGTTTAGATCTAAAATTTAGAACAATGAGTACCAAATAAGGAGCATAAGCACTTGAAAAACAATGTTAAAGAAATCCAATGAATCAACTCATATAGTGAGGAAGTTGAGCAGTATCAAGCTAGGTTAAGGAGAAGAGTTGTAGGTCAAAGAGTGGCAGCAAAAGAAGGAAGGAATAAAAACCATCCAAAATGGAAAGAAAGAACACCAAGTTAATGGAGAAACCACTGAGAAAAAATAGAGCCACCAGTTTGAAGTTGAGCCACTATGGAGAGCCACTAGTTTGAAGTTCAGCCACCATGAAGAGCCACCTTGGAGGAACCCATGGAGCACTATTTTTTAGAAAGCCACCATTGAAATGTGGATCCACCAAGCCTAGGAGGAGGAATAAGAACCACAAGAATATAGAGAGTCACCATGAGAGGAGAAAAATTGCTACTTGCAAGTTTTAGAATGTAAGCAATAGAAGAGACGTCATTCAAACATTGAAAAGGCATAGAAGAAAATAAATCATTTGAGTTTTACAACTACCATAAGGAGAAATGAAGAGTTTGCATCTATAGCATTCAATACATAGGAGAATATATTGCATTGCTTGATTGGGAAGGTAAAAGACGTTACAAGGTAGCCAAGTATTGAGAGAGGAAGAAGAATGCAACCAAAGAAGAATAGAATGTTACCAAGAGCGTGAAGTGTTGAAATCATAATTCATAAGGTTGGATTGAGTGCTATAATATTATTCATGCCACTTGGCATGTGGAATGAGGAATACCATAAACCATTACGGACGAAGAATAATTTTAGAATGTGTTATTAAGTGCGTACACAACTATTGAAGTTAGAGAAAGATATTTGGCACCATTTGGCACTTGATATTTAGCAAGCCAATCATCATTGGAGGAAGGTGCAACGTTTAAGAGCACTTATTAATTAATGGGTTTAAAATAAGTCTACACCACTACCACTACCACTATCACTATCACTACCACTTCTACTACAACAACAAGGCTAACATATTTGAGTTTTAAGTTTGAGCACCTTGAAAAGCTTGGGAGGACAATTGACCAATCAAAGAGGAGAGAGAGAGCTGATAGGAGTAAGAGCTCCATACATACAACATAGAAGAAGAAGCACCTAAATATTGGAGGTGATTTATTTTATTTTAAATTAATTATATGCCCATATAGGAGTTATAAGGTTGGATGCAATTAGTATTTGCTAAGATTAAAGTGAAATTATTTTATTTACTTGACTATTGGAGAGATAAGATATTGAAGTAATATTTGAAACCTTATAAAACTGATTATTGCTATTATAAATTTTTATGAATGTTTGAATATTTGAAGGAATTAATTTGATGTTTTTTAATTTGATTATTTGAGTTTACAAAACAATTTAAAATATTTGCAATTTGATAAATTTGGAGAAATAAGATTTCCTACATCAACTTATAAATACAATACTTGTAAGTATATTTTTATAAAATTTCTAAATTTAGAGTTATAAGGAATTCAACACCAACATAGGATTGAGAAATTTAGAATTAAAGAAATTATATTATTTGAAATTTGGGAGATAAAAGGAATTCAACATAAGTTTTTGAAAAACTGAAAATTGCATTGATATTAAGTCAAAAAGTATTATTTGGCAAGTCTAACTAGGGAGATAAAAAGTTGTTGTGGGCATCGAATTGACATCAAGTTTTACTTAACACTGCAACTATCTATCTTCCAATTTTCTATCCAGGCATGCACCCGATAGTCGCAGCTCGACACTCAAGCATTGGATGGACCAAAGACAACTTCAATCCAACCTCCAGAGTAGGTTGGTTCCTTGTCAACTTAAAATGGTGTTGACTCAATTAAAGCTCAAATAGGGTTTTGAGATAAGGGTTAGAAAAGGTTTAGGGTTAGAGATATTATGAAAAATAGTGGTCGGATAGGCTAACAACATAGGCAACTACAACAAAAGGCTCCCACAAGCTATTTCCAGTGTCCCATCACTCAAGATTAACATCACCCAAATCCATGAAACCTTCACACATTAAAGCATAAACAGAGATATATTGCAGAAAGCAATTCCAACATCCAATATTGATAATCCAAATAGCAGAATAGACCAATAGTTAGATTTAACAGAAATAAACTTCCTAACAATACAGATCTAACCAAGAACAGATTTCAACTACTCTCACAACTAGTAATCCAATAAGCTGGAATGAACTAACCATTCAAGTATTAACAGAAATGCAGCTCAAGGCTTCGAACCTCTTGCACAAGATGATGAAGATGACAAATTTGAGTCAAAATATCAGAGTAATGCTCCTTCCATTAGCTCACAAGAATATTTATAGTAGGGCAAGCAAACGCACTAGAGCCGACCCTAAAAAATGAGGGTTCGACCTCTATTTATAGTTTGTAAATGAAATAATATTAAGGAGACATTACAAAGATTGTATATTTACAGCTCAGTAGAGAGTTTGCTGGCATTATCTTACTGTTTGGAGAGCTCTGGGAAATCCATTGTGAGAAATCCGCCATGGCAGCATACCTCTGCAACTTGCTGGTTTGTTGGTGGTAGTTGGAGTTTGAAGCAGTTAGACACTGCATCTCATCCATCGATCATTCTTGGAAGCTTGGCTCCATTGTAGATCTACAACTACCTCTAGTTCTTGTTCTTGAAAACCCTTCGATGCTTCATCTTCCTACCCTCCAACTGACTGCACTCTGATCCAGACAAGTTTTGGCCTTTTAAATCCTTCAAGAATGTTAGCAAAACTTGGACCATCGATCTTCATCATGGACGGCTATGATTAAACCTCCCAAGATACTCTACAAATTGGTGGGGAAAACCAAAGCACCATTCCACACTTTTAAGTTGTTGACATCATAATTATAGCCTTGATCCTACGAAATCAAATTCTAGTATAAAATGAATTAAGAGGTGAGCGGGATGCAATCCACTCATTAACCTTCCTCTTCTCTTCTTTGGCTTCAAAACAAATAAAATCTGCACCATAAAGCATGTTGACATCACCTTTGCTTTGTAAATATGCAGAATCACCAATCCACACTAAAGCAAGTGTAAATCATCCTTTGTTGTAATATTTTACCTCATTGTGGTGTAAAATACTCTTTATCACCATTCCACACCTAATGTAGTGCTTTCTACTCTTTGTCATCAATCCGCACCAAAATACTCTTGAGACTCGATGAAATTGATCTTACCGACACTTAGTCACTCGGAGCATGCAAAAAACTACACACGATCACCATTCCACACTTTCTTTTATGCATTGACATCATCATCACCAAAAATTTTTGTAGAATCGA
The DNA here is from genome assembly GCA_028583015.1 of Wollemia nobilis. Taxonomy (NCBI): domain Eukaryota; kingdom Viridiplantae; phylum Streptophyta; class Pinopsida; order Araucariales; family Araucariaceae; genus Wollemia; species Wollemia nobilis. Next base: position 5,763,375 of record JAQPPZ010000103.1, read on the forward strand.
GACCCATCGCCAATCCACACCAAAATACATTATAAACCAAGTGGAATTGCTCAAGGTAAAAAATGCACTAAGTGTTGAGTGGATTAGGAAACTCATGTTGTGGATCCACTCCAAAATACACTAAAAAATGTGCAGAATGGAAACTTCATACCTTAGAATAAAATTTTCAATGCTTTCTAAGGATGTGGCCATTTTGGGCCTACATTCTAGCACCTCTCGGGTGGATTTTCTCGCAAAGCCATAGAACTCAGAGTCTTATCCATTGGGCATCAGGAGTCAAAAAATGCTTATCTTCAAAAAATGCTTTAAAGAATAATTTCCATATGAACACTACCCTCTAAAAAATTTATGGTCATCTTCAAGGATAAACGTTCATATCGAGACCATGCTTCATACATCCTAGAGGATAACTATTCACATGGAGACTATGCCATAAACATTAATATATGTGCCATTCCAAAAAAACTGCTTCACTACTCCATCAAAAACACAACTATGTTCTCCTTATAAAGCCTTCTTACAATACATGATAAAAATACCTTCACACAAAACTTATTGTTTCTGTGTCTCTCTAGACTCATGCTTTTATTATTTCTTTTTGACCATGTTAGAGTAAAAATGAATCAAACAAAAATACAAAACTTATGACTACATATGTACAAAATAAAAATTGCTAAGCTTGTGCCCCTTCAGGGTTCGTAGCTCTTCTATCTTCTGGGACCTTCTTCGCATTATCCTCTAGCTCTTGCTCAGCTTCTTCCTCTGGAGAAGATTGCTCTTTATTTTCCTCTTCAACATTATCACCAAACAATTGCACCATCAGTTTCAAAATCTGTAGGGCTTGTTTCCAGGTTGCTTCTGAGGGGTTGGAAGTCTCCTTCAGCTGCTTATAAATGTACTGGAGTTCACCAATATCTTCATAATTAGTAGCACTTCCTCTATTTACCAAGTCTTCCATGAGGTCTCTGAGCTTGGTAAAATCAATAATTATTTGTGAAGCTTGCTCTTGGTCAATTGGTTCTTCTAGAGCATCAATTTTAGACTCATCTTGTAAGCTCTCACCTAGTACTTTTCTTAATTTCTTCAACTGACAACAAGCTATGATCTTCCATCCATAACCCTCTAAAACCAATTTGGATCATTTCCTTATTAACATCCACTACATCCTTGATTACTCCTTCAATCTTGTCATACAATAGCCAAGCCTTTTGGAGTGCTCTATGCTTCTTCACTACAATTATGGTAGCAACTCTAGCAATGTTCCACTCCTTATTAGGGATTGGCTTAGTAGAATCACTGAGTCTACTATCCACTAGCCTATGAATTTGCTCAACTAGAATTACCATAGGTTGTAGCTCTCTAGTGATTTTATCCAGATCCTTCTGAATGCTTTGGAGTAGGTGGTTGGCATCATCTAAATAATCAATAATAAGCTGTAGCCCTGAGCATTTCTCTAGAACTTCAGAGAGCAATTCCTTTCTTACTTTCTTTAGTCCAACCTTGGAAAAACTAGAAGATTTAGCCTTTTCAATCTGAAGTTGTTGCTTCAAACTTTGTATCTCCTTAGCCTGTTCCTCATTCTTTTTCTTGTGCTCTTCAATCTACTCCTTGAGCTTATTAGCTTCTTAAAACTTCTCTTGCCAGCTCTTAGCTTCTTTTCTTAGAGCTTTCTCCACTTCTTTCTGATTGTTAATAGTTTTCTGAAGCTTTTCAATTTGCTTTTCCAACTTACCCACCTTTTCTTTGAATATATCATTTTTTACATAAAAAGTTTCTAAGTGGGCTTTGGCTATGACCAATTCATCTTCATCAGGCAACTTCTCAATATCTTCTGTATACTCTTCTATACGATAATCTTGAGTAGTCATCTCAGTTTCAGGCTTGCTCACAAGGGGAATCATGGATCTAGATGTCCTTTGCCTTGAAACTGGATCAACAAACATGCTTCTCCTCTTTGTGGCCATCCTATTAGAAGGCTTAGACAACTTTTCTACCCAAAAATCATTGATTTTCTATGTAGCTTCCTACTCCTTCTACAAAATTTCCTGAGTAGGGTAACTTGTAGCAAGAGGAGAAGAAGACACAAGGTATGCAAGAGCAGAATCAATAGTTGATAATAGTTATGCAGAAGTAGTTACAGTAGAATCTATGACCACAGTGGAATCTATGACCACTACCATTGTTGCAATTGGTAAACTCATGGAAACTGAAGTGAGACTCACAGATGGGTGAGTGGGTGTACTTGAAATAATTTGCTTCTCAGATGAGGGTGGTGGTTGTAATGGTGAAGATGTAACTATGGGAGATGATGAAAGGGGAATCTCAGATGATGAAGGTGGAATTTGAGGTGACCTTGGAGGAGATGGGTTGGTTTGTACCTCAGTAGTGACTGATGAAATAGGAGGTGGACTATGAGGTGGAGAAGGTACCTTTGTTACAACTTCTTGCTCAGAAAGGGAGGGAGATTTCCTTGGGGAATCTGGAGGAGGAAGAGGAGAAGAGGGATTAGAGACCATACCTTCACCTACTGATGTAGGGTGTTGTGGAGTTATCTCTATGATCTGCTATTGTTCTTGTTGTATCAATTCTTCAATAGCTAAAATAATTGTTTTCTCAACTATATCCTCTTTATCCAACCTCTACTTCTTTGAAATCTCTTTCTCAACTCTTTTTGGTGCCCTTTTAGCTTTTCTCTAAAAAAATTGAAAGGTAACTTTCTCACTTTCTATCTCTTCTTCAGATAACCCTTCCTGTACTATTTCCTCTAGTAATATCTATTCAAAAATAGGATTTAATTCCACTATTACTATAGTGGTGAAACTCAGAGGTGTAAACCTAAAGTTCTCATCCTTTTCATTCCAATCTATATCTGTATCTGGAGGTTATCCACCTAGGGCTAGGTGCTTAGGCCTATTTACTATCTCTATGACTGGCACATTGATAGCTATCTCATTAGAATAGTGCATCTTACTCATCAACTCCAGTCCTTTTGGAAATTGCTCTATTTGCTCAGTTGAAGGCTGAAAAGTCTTCAGAATTTCAGTAGCAGTCAATGGAGTATCAGGTTCCTCTTCTTGAACTTCTTCTTCTGAAGGTGGGGATGGGGAATCAGACCCAGTTTGTGTCATTTTGTATATTAGCACTATATTCCTTGGGTCTTTGGGCTTCCAAGTTTTGACATTATTATCATACCTTTTAGAAAATTCACCATCAATTTTTAACCCAAACCTAGATTTTTCTTTACCAATCTCAATTCTCATCCTCCACCAGTCTGATATTTTGGCTTCATTCCATTTCCCCTTTTTCTCTACTTCATCACCAGTAGGTTCTTGAGACTGAGGGTCCTCTTTATTTTCTATTTTTTCCTCAATATATTTGATGGTAGACTCCTTCAACCGATGTTTTACATTATTGTCTGGATCAAAATCCATAATTTATTCATAAAAGTCTAACCATGGAGGAAGTTGATCCATCTTAGAAACATTCCACTCTAAAAGAGCAGTTTCTTTGTTATTTCTACCTTGTTCAAAATGGGGCCTGGATCTCTTCTCAAATTTATAGGCCTTTTCTCCATTTAAGGCTATATTCCTTTTATAGAATATATCATCTGGATCATAACTCCATCTCTGAGGAATATAGAACAGACCCAACCTATCTAGGTATTGGTCAATTTGTTCACCCTACCACTTCTTAGTAATAGTTATATCATCAACATTTTGGTAGGTCAACATAGATCTCCTCTTTCTCCTAGAGCCATAGTTCAAATCTATAAATTCTACTTACCTCAAGTATTCTAAGGCAAATAACCTCTCTATAACAAAGTGAGGTAGCAGAAAAGGCTTACCCATAAAGCCATATAGTCTAATGACTGTGCCCTCTATTAGGAGATACCAATCTCCTTCCTCTACACCTTCTATTCTCAATATTTTCTTAGCTAGAGGTGGTAGCCTAGGGCATTCTCCATACATTATTTTCAATGTTGGCCCTAAGAATTCCAAATTGAATTTGTAAAAAGACTCAGTACTTCTCAGATGATTAGTCCAATAATAAACTGGAATGGGGTCTCCTTCACTAGTCTTGTCCTTGATTGGAATCTAGGGCATCATATCTCTTACAACAGCAAAAAACATCCAGACCAAGCTTGAGCAATGTCTAAAACAAGGTGCATCAGAGCTTCTTTTCATGCTCACTAATTGCTCATGCATTCTCTGAGCAAGGAAAGTTGACCAATAAAAATAGATAACCCTAATACCCTTCTTCTCTATACCTTCCTCATACATCCTTTCATTGGAAATGCAATATGCAATAACTATTTTCCAACCATTCACCATTTTATCAGAGTCCAAACCATCCATACAAGCTAACATAGAATATAGCTCTAGGTGTTCAAACTGTTCAATAGAAATTGGGACCTAGGGTAATCCCTTCCTGGGCCTAGTGTCCTTGAGTTGTTTATAGACCCATTTTCTGAAAGACTCACCATCATTAGCTCACTTCTCCAGAGAGTAATACCCAACCTAGGTAGTTGTTTTAAACTCTTTTGGCCTTACAGGTGGTTCTGCTCCTAGGGCAAAAAACTTGTGATAGTTTGTAGTAGTGATGCTAAATAGGGTTTTGCCTCTAGCAATTTTTACTACTTTTGCCATTGGGTCATAAAATTTAATGATAGCCGCTATTAACTCAAGACAAGGATGAACGGAATCACAAATGTAAAAAGACAAGAAAGAGAGCACAACACATCTACCTTCAATCGATAGGGCTACTCCTTTCTTATATCTATTGTTGATGTTTCTCCTGAGCTTCGTTCTCTCTATGAGGACCAGCTCAGTATCCGCTACAACTTCTGCTTTGTCGATATAATGGCCCACTATCTTTTTCATCGATGTTCCAGCTTCTTGAGTATCTTCGAAAGCCATTTTTATCAGCAATGATTTAGATTTTCTATGAAATTTATAGGCAATGCTTCAGCTATCATTCTACTCTTCTTCACTCAATGAACGTTGCTCTTTGTCAAATGAGTAGAATTCTATGCTTTGACACTTTTAATTTTTAGTGCATGCACATCCTCCACCATTAATGTGGCTACTATATGACTTGCCCATTAGCACGCTTCTCAAATCAACACTCATTCCTTTTGGTGGCTTAGAGGTGGCATTCTAAATTTTGATTGGTCAAAATTCAAATGTGCTTCATACCCTTACGGCATCACTTTATCCTTTCTCTCTTTCGAGCATAGGAAAATTAGCATTTAATGTAGACCTTTTTCCCTTTTCCAAGTGGTACGATGTGGAATTGCTGCCCCACTCAAAAGTAGACTTGAAAATGATGGATTGGTGACACTTATTTTATTCTAGCCAACATAACTCTAGATTTTGGTGGATTAGGACCTTCCTCATTCCGCACATCATAAGTCTCAAAACCTAGTGGATTGGAATCCACTCATCATTCCACTAGCATTGTGGTCCATTTGAGTGTGAAAATACACATGTTACATTCCCTAAAAATGTAGTTCATTTAGGTGTAGATTGGAACCCACTCATCATTCTTCTAGTATGATGGTTCATTTGAATGTGGATTGGAGCTCAATGATATTCCACTTTGCACTTAGTGTATTTGAGTGCGAAATAGGAACTTGCTGCATCCTGTGGGAACACTTAGCCAATTTTACAAAATTTTCTCTTTTCTCTTTTTATTTTTTATTTTTTATACAACATGTTGTTAAAACAAAACTTGATACAAAGTGCAAAAAAATAAAGGAAATATGATACAATGTATGTACATATATTACAATGAGCTTATATTTCAATCAAAGTAGAGTTTAAGATGAAAACCATTAACCAGAATTGGTTGTATGTTTCCCTCTAGATCTTCAAGTTGGAAAACATTGGTCTCTTTGACCTCTACTATCTTGAAAGGGCCATCCCAGAAGGAGTCAAACTTTTGATGATGTCCTAGTTTTGCTCTTTCAACATTCCACCTGAGAACTGAATCTCCAACCTAGAATTTTTTGAACCTTACCTTTTTATCGAACCATACCTTGATGTCCATAGAATGCTTCTAAAAGTTCTCATAGGCCTGAGCTCTCTTCTCTTCCAACTATAGTAGGTGTGTCAGCCTTGTTTCCACTAGATTTTCCTTTGATTCTTCTATATTTATCAGTTTGAGTGCTGGAATTTCCAAATGGATAGGTAACACTACCTCCTTGCCATATACCAAAGCATAGGGAGAAGTCTTGATGGACTTCTTGATAGTAATCCTGTCTGCCCACAAAGCTTGCTCCAGCATTAGGTGCCAACTTCTTTTATTCCCCTCTAGTGATCTCCTCAAAATCCTTAATAGGTTTTTGTTGGTAGACTCTGCAAGTCCATTCCCTTGAGGGTAATAATTTGAAGTATTCTTAATGGTGATGCCATACTTGCTAGAAAACTCAATATATTTGGCTCCTATAAAGGCTGGCCCATTGTCACTCACCAAGGCTTTCGAAACTCCAAACCTTGAAATCAAACTTTCCATAAAATTGATCACAACTTCTTGATCTGATTTCTTGGTAGGAATAGCTTCTACCCATATGGTGAGGTAGTCTATGGTAGTTAGAATATACTTATGCTCTACTAAAGAATGAGGGTTGATGACCCCTATAAATTCTAGCCCCCATTGTTGAAAAGGCTCTTCAACTTGTATTGGCTTGAGGGGAAATGAAGCATTTCTTGTCCTCCCTACATGCCTCTGACATTTGTCATAGGCTCTAGTGACTTTGAAGGTGTCAAAAAATATAGTAGGCCAATAATAGCCTACTCTTATGATTTTCAAAGTTGTAACTCTACCTGAGAAATGTCCTCTAGATGGCCCTCCATGGAACTCCTCAATGACCTTTTGTTGTTGATCATCTTTTAAGCACTTAAGGAGGACTCCATCAAGGTTCCTTTTGTATAGCCCTTATAGTAGTAAGACATACTTCAAATCTTGAAGTCTATATCTTCTTCTTTGTGATGCATTAATATCAAGAGGGCATACTCTAGTTTGAAAGTAATTGATCATCTGGTCTACCCAATAGAGTCACCTGGTTGTATTCCTTCAATCTGATCATCTTCTATTGCCTGACAAGCTATTATTTTAGCTGATATTGCTACCTCTGTTAGACCTTGGCATAGGGCCCTACCTCTTACCAACTTGGTGGGATGTATCTCCACATCATATTCTTGGATCTTGGTGATCCAACCAGCTCTCTTATCTCCTAGTTCACCTTGTAGAATAAAGCTTCTTACATCCGGGTGAACAACATATACCAAGGTCTTACTTTGAACCAAATACTGCCTAAACTTCTTCAATGACTTCATCATAACAAATACTTGTTTCTCAATAAAATTATACTTAACCTGGTAATCATGGAGAGTCTAACTCCAGAATAATATAGGGTGCTCCTCACCTTGATCATTCTTTTGGGTGAGCACTGAGGCATAACTTTCTTCAGCTCCATAAGCGTAAAGAATAAAATCCTTACTAAAATCTAGATTTACTAGCACTGGAGCTGTGGCAATGGACTGCTTGATTATCTCAAAGGCTTGTTTCCTTACTTCAGTCCATTTGAACTCTACATCTTTCTTCAATAGTTCAGATATAGGCCTGACCTTTTGAGCAAAGTCAGAAATGAATTTCTTGATAAAGTTTATTTGACCAAAGAAGGACTGCAAGGCTTTCTTATTTATAGGTAGTGGAAGAGCTAGAATGGATTGGATTCTATCTGGATCTATGGCCATACCTTCTTTTGAGACCACATGACCTAGCAACTTTCCCTCATGTACTACAAAAAATGATTTCTTAGGATTGAGGGAAATGCCAAATTCTCTGCACTTTTGAAAAACTTGCTCAAGGTGTGCTAAGTGGTCATGCTTGTTGTGGGAAAACACAGTCATGTCATCCAAATAGATCAGAATGACTTTATTGATAAGTTCCCCAAAGGCATAGTCCATGGCTCTCTAAAAAGTGGCTCCCGCATTGGACAACCCAAAAGGTATTCTCTGGTAGGCAAATGTGCCCCATTTTGTGGTGAATGTTGTTTTATACTGATCTTCATTCTTCACCCAAATATGGTTATATCCAGAGAAGCCATCCAATAGTGAGAACCTTTCTACCCCTACCACTATCTGTAATATTTGATCAATCTATGGAAGGGGGTAGTGATCCTTAAGAGATGCTTGGTTAAGATTTCTGAAATCTACACACAAGCGAATATCACCATTCTTTTTCCTCACAAGTACCAAGTTGGCTACCCAGGTAGAATGTTTAATTGGATATATGATCTTAGCCTTTAATAACTTTAAGAGCTCTTCTCTCATTATGGCTTCGATCCTTGGATTTATAGGCCTTTGCTTCTACCTAAAAGGCTTTGCATCAGGCTCTAGCTCAATGGTGTGTTGGATAATCCTTTTATCATATACCTTGAGGTCTTCATATGACCAAGCCACAATGTCTTGGTACTTTATACATAAAGCTTTAATATCCTCTTCTTCTTCTGGTGAACATCGGATTCCAACCTTGAGCTTCTTTTCTTTTTCTATTTCAACTTCTTTATATATTTTGTCATTGACTTCCATGGATCTGATCCTTCTCCTATCTTCATTGTCAAACAAGCTCTCTAGAGTGACCAACCCTCTAGGTATGTGATTATTCCTAAGTTGAATAACATCCTATTGATCAATTTCCTCTAGATTTTCTTCTTGGATAGTGGAGAGATAGGCTTCTCTTACCAAAAAATCAATGATCTATTCATCACTCTCAAAAACCTACCAAAAAATCTGCTTATCTAGTACTATAGGTCTGAAAATCATTTTGATTCCCTTATCTTTCTTGACTCCAATATCTGTAGAAGGGTTGAAGTTAGCTCCCCTTGCTACTAAGGAGTCTACCAAAGTATTCTTTTCTCTGGGAATAAAGTTTATATTTAGGGCATCAAAGGATTCCATCAGATCCCATACCCTATTTTTGTATGCTTTTAGGTAATGGTGCTTACTACTACACCTTTCTCTTACCTGATGGATGATTAACTTAGAGTCACCATATATGTTTAGGACCTTAATGCCCATATTTTTTACTTGCATCAGTCCAAGGCATAAAGCCTCATACTCTACAACATTATTGGTGCATGACCATGTTAATCTATAGGTAAAACTCTTTGTCCCTTCTGATTGGGATTGTAGTACCACACCAACACCAACTCCATTTCTGCATCTAGCACCATCAAAGTGCATGGTCCATACCTCTATCTCTCTCAGAGACTGATTAGATATAGCAAGAATTTTCTTCTCTGATTCTACAGAAATACTATATGTGCCCATGCCTATCCCAAACTGATTGTAATCCTCTCTAAAAGGTAATTCATCTTCTAATTCCAGTTCTTCAAATTTATCCACAATTTCAAACTCTTCAAGAGGAGTGAGGTTGCACATGTCTTCTTCAAATTTTTCTATGTGATAAGACACAAGATTTTCAGGTGTTATCCTTATCCTCTTCCCTTTGAAGGGAATGACCATGTTGGAATAATCCATATACATGCATCCACCTAATTTTGCAGTGAACTCCCTTGAGAGGCATAAGCCAAAGTAGGGCTCTAGATCAACCACTACTATTTCTTGTACTATTGTCACCTCAAGGGCTCTATGTAACCTCATTAAAACATCCTTTATTACTCCCACTATTTTTATAGGTGTTCCATCCAATTGCAGTACTCCAGGGCAAGATCGGGTATACTCCATACCCATATCTTCACAGACTACTTTAGGCATAACTGTAGTTGATGCTCCTAAATCTATCATACAATTTTAGACTACCCAACCTTCCATCCTTAAAGAGATATAGAAAGGAGGGGGTTTATTCTTTAAAATAGTAGGGGACATTTCTTTCTTTTCTGAGGGCATACTAAGGATTGTGGTGGCTTACCTATCCTATGGATACTTGTTGAGAGAAGCTTTAAGCAAGTCTATCTGGCCAAGAATGAAAAGAGTATCATATAAACTAGATTTTGATGGTATCCTCTTCATATCTTCCACAATGTTGTATTCAGACTTAGCCAAAGTGGTCCTCTCAGGCCTTCTTTCTGGCTCACCATATTTTCTTTTATATTGTTGAGTGGCTTCTATTATTTATATTTTGGTAATAGAAGGGAATCTAAGCCTCTCTTGAGCCTCATATTTAGACCTCATTCTGTCTCCCTTAGTTTCTTTCTCAAATATCTTGGGGAGATTGTCTGTCTTCTCTTTCCCTTTAGCTTGGGGAATAGGAAAAGTATCACTGCTTTGGGGAGGTGGGTCATTCTTTTTCTGAGAAGGAACCTAGAATTGTCCCATATTTTATGGATCTACTTGTAAGGTTTTCTTCCTTGACCTTGTCATAATAGCAATTGGGCCATCCTCATCCAGCTCTTTCCCAACCATGATTTGGTCAGGTTGCCATAGCATATTTACTCTTCCCTTTTGATTCCTTTCTACTTGATCCATAGCTTGTTGAACATGGTGTTGGTACATGACACAAGATTGTGAATCATGAGGATCATTACATACCAAACACCAGATATTTACTAGACTTGTTTCTGAAGAACACTCAAGCTCTTCATATGTTGCATTTACTCTGACCCCAATACTATTACTAGGACCAGGTCTTTGATATTTGTTCACATATGGAAATCTCCTCTATTGAGATCTCTCCATATCTCTCTTTTCCATTGAATTCATTCTATTACTCAGAGTTTTCAAAGTATTTTGTATATCAAGAATGATAGAAAACTCTTGAGGAGTCTGAGAAGGAAGGGGAGGGAAAGGGACTGTAGTAGAAGGTGATTTTGGCTGAGGAATGGGATTCATTTGTGGATATGGGGATGATAAGGAAAGGGGGTCCATATAAGATGAAGTAGTAGCTTGGCTTTGGACATTTGTGGTTTCTAAATTATAAGGTAGTACAACTTTGGGAGGTAATCTCCCCACATTAATTAGGATATTCTCGGCATGAACTACTACATTATAAACTTGTGGAAAGGTTTCCACTCTAGATTGTTGGGTTTGCAAGCCTAGCTCTGATCCAAGAGCTCTGATATAATACATATAAGCAAAGCATGCAATTGGTCTAGCTATAGGGGGAATTCTCTTCCATGTTTTACTAAACCTCAAATTAAAATCTGAGATAGTCTCTTATTGATATTTTTGCATGGACATAAACTGATTAAGCAAGGAGAAAGGGTCAATAGATTCATTAAATTATTCCACAAAAGGCTCAGCCAATGCTGCCCATGAAGTGATGGTGTTATCCTCAAGAGTCCTAAACCAATGCAAAATCTTTCCTCTGAAGGATAGGGCTAGGATCCTCACAATAACATCCTCATCCTTTATGTTGTGGATTGCTACCAGATTCAAAATATCCTGATAGTGCTCATATGTCATCTTCCTAGATCCATCATAAGTGGGAATAGCCTTGGACACAACCTAGGGAATGGCATTCATATGGGCTAATCTAAGGGGACCAACTATGTTCCAACTGGGGTATTTCTGTAAAGGCTGAATTGGGGGTACATTTCCTTAATTTGCTACTACATTTCTAGCCATATTTCTAGGTGTAGGTCCTATTAGAGGAGTTATTGGATTAACTATAGGATTTTCCTCAGGAAGCTCTTCTTCTGAGGAGAAATCTTGATTCAAATTTCTGATAATAATAGACCCTCTATAAGGTAGCTCACAATAAAAATATGAGTCAAGGTTATTCCTTTTGAAAGACCTAGTATACATGAAAGGACACTGGTCTATAGGGGTAATTATTTTTTAGGTTTAAAGACCAGGGAGTCACCAAGTGAATTTGCTATTCTTCACTTAGCAAGGTCAAGACAATTCACCAAATCTTGATTCCTTCAGGTAGAGATAAAACAATAACTCATATGATGGGTTTTCATGTTCCTTGTGAACTGGTCCCATCGGGCATGCCAAAAACTATTGGGCACCAAATTGACATCAAGTTTTACTTAACACTGCAACTATCTATCTTCCAATTTTCTATCTAGGCATGCACTCGATAGTCGTAGCTCGACACTCAAGCATTGGATGGACCAAAGACAACTTCAATCCAACCTCCAGAGTAGGTTGGTTCCTTGTCAACTTAAAATGGTGTTGACTCAATTAAAGCTCAAATAGGGTTTTGAGATAAGGGTTAGAAAAGGTTTAGGGTTAGAGATATTATAAAAAATAGTGGCTAGATAGGCTAACAACATAGGCAACTACAGAAAAAGGCTCCCACAAGCTATTTCCAGTGTCCCATCACTCAAGATTAACATCACCCAAATCAATGAAACCTTCATACATTAAAGCATAAACAGAGATATATTGTAGAAAGTAATTCCAACATCCAATATTGATAATCCAAATAGCAGAATAGACCAATAGTTAGATTTAATAGAAATAAACTTCCTAACAATACAGATCTAACCAAGAACAGATTTCAACTACTCTCACAACTAGTAATCCAATAAGCTGGAATGAACTAACCATTCAAGTATTAACAGAAATGCAGCTCAAGACTTCGAACCTCTTGCACAAGATGATGAAGATGACAAATTTGAGTCAAAATATCAGAGTAATGCTCCTTCCATTAGCTCACAAGAATATTTATAGTAGGGCAAGCAAACACACTAGAGCCGACCCTAAAAATGAGGGTTCAACCTCTATTTATAGTTTGTAAATGAAATAATATTAAGGAGACATTACAAATATTATATATTTATAGCTCAGTAGAGAGTTTTTTGGCATTATCTTACTGGTTGGAGAGCTCTAGGAAATCCATTGTGAGAAATCTGCCATGGTAGCATACCTCTGCAACTTGTTGGTTTGTTGGTGGTAGTTAGAGTTTGAACAGTTGGACACTGCATCTCATCCATCGATCATTCTTGGAAGCTTGGCTCCACCATAGATCTACAACTACATCTAGTTCTTGTTCTTGAAAACCCTCAATGCTTCATCTTCCTACCCTCCAACTGATTGCACTCTGATCCGACAAGTTTTGGCCTTTTAAATCCTTCAAAAATGTCAGCAAAACTTGGACCATCGATCTTCATCATGAATGACTATGATTAAACCTCCCAAGATACTCTACAAATTGGTGAGGAAAACCAAAGTGCCATTCCACACTTTTAAGTTGTTGACATCATATTTTATAGCCTTGATCATGTAGAATCGAATTTTGATGTAAAATGCACTAAGAGGTGAGCGGGATGCAATCCACTCATTAACCTTCCTTTTCTCTTCTTTGACTTCAAAGCAACTAAAATCCACACCATAAAGCATGTTGATATCACCTTTGCTTTGTAAATATGTGAAATCACCAATCCACACTCGGGCAAGTGCAAATCATCCTTTGTTGTCATTCCACATCGATTGTAGTGTAAAATAGCTTTTATCACCAATCCACACCTAATGTAGTGTTTTCTACCTCTTTGTCGCCAATCCGCACCAAAATACTCTTGAGACTCGATGGAATTGGCCTTACCGACACTTAGCCACTCGGAGCATGCAAAAAACTACTCTCGATCGCCATTCCGCACTTTCTTTTGCATTGACATCATCATCGCCAAAAAAATTTGCGGAATCGGGACCCATCGCCAATCCGCACCAAAATACGTTATAAACCGAGCGGAATTGCTCAAGGTAAAAATTGCACTAAGTGTTGGGCGGATTAGGAAACTCATGTTGCGGATCCACTCCAAAATACACTAGGAAAGTGTGTGGAATGGAAACTTCATACCTTAGAATAAAATTTTCAATGCTTTCTAAGGATGTGGCCATTTTGGGCCTATAGTTGCCAACTTTAATATTAACAATTGAACATTGTTCTTAGTCTATCATTCAAAACTAAGGAGAAAAGAGTAGAGAACTTGAAGAATGAAAATAGTAGTTGCTCATATACTTAAATTTCAATTCAAAATTTAGAAGTTGAAAATATTTTATCAAGAAAGACAATATATTCAAAACTAGGGAGTCATAAGGTAGTCAACCTCAAAGGTTTTGAAAGGGAAAATATTCTATCAAGAATTTTTCTTAATACTCAGTATTAAGGAGCTAAAAGGATGTCTACTCCAATGAGTTCATTGAATAATGAAATGGAAAATGAAATTATAAAAGTAAGAGCAAAGGTTATAAAATATGGAATCAAAAATTTGATTGAAAAGTCTAAAGGAAAATTAGACGTAGTCTCAAGTTTCATTTATAAAGAAGCATTAGAATACAAATTTGAAACATTAGAATACTATCTGCATGCGAGAACGTTTTAAGCAATTGACAATGACAAAGATAGTTTTATGATTCCTTTAAACATTGCTAGTATAATATACATGGTATTTATTACACTTAAACATCTCAAAGAGAAGAACTTGAAACAAAAGGAGTTGATTGAATCCCTTAAGAAGAAAGCAACTGTTGATGAATCATTTAAAAAAAGTGTATTTTGTTCTTCATACAAAATTGATGCTTCAAGTTCATCTAATTCAGGGTCCTATCATGATCTTATAAGTGAATACTCAGAAGGTTCTGTACAAAAGAAGATTTATGATATGAAGAAAAAAGTCATAGAAAATATTTTTGCAGGAATAAAATGACAATGTGATATCATATGAAAGCATAAATATTGACATCAATGGTGAAGATAAGAAAAAAGAGAAAGAACCTGATCAAGAAGGCATACAATGCAAAGTGAGTTAAAATATGAAGACCATATTGAAGACTAAAGTCTTCAATAACCAAATAATGTAATACAAGGGGTGTTGGAATATATTACATTATTTGGTACACGCTAATGTGCCACTTTGGGTACATATTTAGATTGGGAGGGTGTCCTAGATTAGTGTGAGTATTTACTTTATGCAATGTAATAAATTCACAAGCATTATTGGAGCATGCAAAATACTTTGGTAATGTAAATGTGCATAATAGTCCATGTGCATAAGAGTCCATAGAATAGGAATATGAAGAGCCTCTAGAAGAGTGAAGGCCAAGAGTGCTCCATATGAAGAGTCACATTCCATTATATATGTATCTATGAGTGTGAGTGTGAGATATGGGTTGTAGAATGAGAGTGTGTGGAAGTATGGTGTATTTGAGTTATTTATTCAATGGAGATACAATTTTCATGAGCATTTGTTAATTGCAATTATGTTGAATTTATTCATGAGTTTTATATGTTTATAATATTATCATTATATTATATATTATATTGCAACTTTATTTATATATTGTGGTCATTTTATCTTAAGTATCTAGCATCAAAAGCTAACATAATCATAGGTACATTCTCAATCAGTCACATAGTCCCAAGCACATAAACACAATCACAAGAACACACTCAGTCACAAGCACATAGTCACAGTCACAGTCACATAGCCACAAACATATTGATATAGTCTCAATCAGGCATATAGTCACATAGACATAGTACACACACACACACACACACACACACACACACACACACCCATAGTCATCGGCACATAGACATCGACATACACAAGCACATGCTCTCAAGTGAACCTTGTACCATGTAATCTACTCTAGACACTTGGTAGTTGTAGCAACTAGTTATCCATGCAATTCAATAGGATGGGTAGATTACCATAATGACACTCATATCCAAAAATAAATAAAATACCACCATTTCACCACCTTATCCTACCAAAATTCACTCTTTGATCATCTCATATCCACTTTGCATTACCCATATCAATTCACCTTTTGTTAATTGGCTCCTCATTGTAATTCATCCTATATTTCACATGCTTACCACTTGAGAGGGTAAACGAAACCTAAAATTTAGAAAATTAATTTAATTCCCTTTTGTTCAGGTAACAAACAAAAATGTTCATCCATTGAATTAGGTGTCTCTTATTTTTGCACTGCATTGTGTTTCATACCACACGATATAAAAGGAGCATCTATAGAAACCAAATTTTAGTCATTTGTAATAAAATTTTCACAAAACCACCAAAACACCCCTCAAATTACCACAAATTTACCAAAACTCTCAATTTATCACAAAACCACCACCGTTTGCTCAAATTCCTCCAAATTTCTAGTTCCCCTTCTAATTCATCTAAATTTCTTCAAATTCTTCTATTTTTCTTCTAATTTCTAGTTTCATCAAATTCCTCCAAATTCCCCTAATTCCCATCTATTTCTTCTATTTCCCCCCCATGTTACTTATAATTCCTCCTATAATCCTCTAATTTTCTATCCTTCCCTTCTAGTCGGCTCAATTTCCCTCTTATTCCTCCTAATTTTCCTAATTTCTTCTAAATTTCCCCTAGCCTTCCTAATTCTATTTCTTTCCTCTAATTTTCCTCTAAATTCTTCTAAGGTTTCCCTAAGGCTCTTATTTTCCTCTAATTTCCCTTTTTCCCCTAATTTTCTAAATTCTTCCAATTCCCCTAATCTCTCTCTAATTTCTTCATAAAATTCTTAATTCTTCTAATCCCCCCCTTATCTTCCCTAATTTTTTATTTTCTACCTAATATTTATCATTTATTCCTCTCTTCCCCCTCAAATTTATCATAATCATTATTATTCATTTAATTCCTCCATTAATCCCCTCATTATCCCATGATTTCATTTTAAGCCCTCATCCAAATCCCTAGGAGATTTTGCACTCTAATTTAAAAATCCTAACCAAATCCCTAGGTTTTCCCAAAATCTCCACCTAAGTCCTTCATTTAATCAACCTTGTCTCCCCACCCACTTTCTCTCCAAATTTGGATAATTTAAAAAATATAAGAAAAAGCTCACATTCAAAAGGGATTTGATTGGAAAATTTAATAGTTTGGTCCTCCTCAACCTCCATGTGACCATTTTGGCAATTTAAAATTCCATCAATAGCTCCTAAGGTACACTTATCCCCATGCACATCTCATCACCCTCTAGGATAATTTATAGCACCTGGGTGGGTGAGGATTCACTCTACCCAAGGCTATTAAATGGAGAGGGTGCACATTCATCCATGTATCCTCTCTATATTTGTCTTATATCCTCCACCCTCCACTTGGCTCCAACTCAACTCCACATCACTACCATGTCATTTCCTTGTCACCTACCCCTTCCCTCACCAAATTTCTATAAATCACCCTCCATTTCCATCATTTACATCAATTGATATGAAGTTACTATTATGATATCAAAATTATATCAAATTGCCTTATTGCCCTTGGAGAACTTGGCTACTTATACCATCCACCTTGGAGAGCCTAGCCATTGTATACATGGTGTCTCTTTGAAGGGGTCAAGCAAACTTTGACTTGCAACTACACCTGGACCAGTCAACATGTTATCTCCACACTTGCACCAGAGAACACCAACACCCTCTAGAAGCCTCCTACAAAAGCACTCAGTCCCATATGCCATGGAGACCCAACCATTGTTGACTATTACATAGTATTAACCATAAAAGACAACCATCACTGACTATTACCTAGTACCAACCACCACTTGCGATTACTTAAAGCCAACCGTCACTGATTGTTACCTAGAGAAGCACCAAAGAGATCATCCATACAATATGTGGATACGTCACTGATTGTTACCTAGAGAAGCACCAAAGAGATCATCCATACAATATGTGGATAAATGAAGGTATAAAACATTGTGTTTCTCAATATTGTAAGATTTCATTGATGTTTTATGATCATTTTATGAGTTTTCTAATGCTTTCTTATATTGTATTTGGCAAGGGTCTCATGTAAGGGAGGCCCCTCAGATGTTACTAATCCAATCTAGTTTAGCACATGTGTAGGTGTGAAGCAAATGGCAAAGCACTAGGGTGGTCCAAGGAGCGCAAGTCAAACCCACCCACAACTTGATTATGGCATGAAAAGATAGTCCACTAAAGGGTATTGTTGTAAAAAGGGGGCATCCCCTTTCTTCAAAATACATTATACATTGTTAAACCCCTCTAACAGGATTGTGTTGTACTCAAAAGACTTATTATTAATAATACACATTTACTCATATCTTTTTGTTTTATTTTCATGGTGCATTTTCATGTTTATACCTCTATTATGGATTCTAAGTTCTCATGTCTCATCCATATTAGTTCAAAATAGATAGGACTCTTAAATTATTTTCTCCTATTCTCAACCTCCCAAATAATTTGATTATGGTTAGATCCTATTTTTGGGAGGGTTGTAAGAGTTGTGTCTTTGAAAGCCACTGGACCTTCTTAAGAAACCAAAAAATGATCTAATCTTATATGAATTAATTGATCTTTAAGCCTTCTATTAATCTGAGTATACTTAATTCTTCTATGTCCATGAGTTCATTGTCTTTTAAGAAATTTCCAAATCCTCACATTCCTTCATATGGAATAGGAAATACCCCTTTCTTATTATATGGATGCAATAGAGAGTTGAAGTCCCCAACTAGGACCCAAGGGATACCCTTGAAGGTTGATCTAATTTGACATAATTCTAACCATAGTTGTATTCTTTTCATAATTCACTAGTATCCAACTTTGTTTTATCTCCAAATTATGACAAAACAAAGAAATAAAATTACTATTGCTAACTATATGCTTTCAATTTTGTTTTTATTCCATAGGCACATAAGACCCCTAGAGAGCCCATTTTTGGACTCACTAAGCATTCTTCCTCTTTCCAAATAATATGTTTTATCATTTTTGAATTTTGAAGATCCATTTTAGTCTCCTACAGTAAAATAATATCTGTTTGGAAATAATATCTTAAAGCAAAATCCACCCAATATTTTTAGGGGGAATTCAACCCCCTAATGTTCCAAAACATTATTTTTATTACCCAGATTTCAAAGGATATTTTTTCCCTCATATTTAAGGATCACTTGAGTGTCATTTTCCATCTCAATAGATATTTTCTTCTCTCCAATTTCTACCTTAAGTGGTCTTCCCATCTAAGAATCTGATCCAACATCTACTTTTCCTTTCTTCTAGCTTGTAATCCTATTTGGATTACTACTCTCCCCTCCTAATTTTGACTATAATTTCTATTTCTCTCTCAAGATATTGGGGGTGATACTCAGATCTACTTTGTTTCCTTCCATTCAAACTAGTTCCTCAAAGGGGTTCAGGATTTACCTTGCTATGTTCACCAAAACCATCCACTTGGGTTGTTTTATTTTCTAAATATTGTAGACATCTAAAATAACTTGTTTCGACAATCACATTATCCTTCATAGAAGGTTCAAAAAATGGGAGTCTTACCTTGAGATTTTCTTCTTCAAAATTGCCTTCTTCGAGAGCAACCCCTCCTTTTGCAAGAGCCTCAGATTGAGTCTTTTCTAGAGCATCTCCATTATTTTCCAAATTGACACCTATATCTACTTGTCTCTCCTTCTTATAAGGATGAGGGTTTGGGTTTTTTTATGTTGTCACATATTTTTCTCCTAGTTTCCTTTCTTTTTCATGTCACAATTGAAGTTGGAGTGTTCAACATTATTACATAAAGAGCATTTGACTACAACATTCTCATATTCTAAATGTTGTTTCCATTTTACATGCTAATATTCAATCTCAATTCACTTTGGGAACTCCCTTTAAATATTCACATTCACACACATTCTAGCCAACATCAACCTAGATCAAGCTACGATTACCATATCTAAAGCAATCAAATACCCAATTTCTCAAGCAATGCCAACAAGAATCTCTTCATACCATAAATGGAGGGGAAGGCCCGAAAGCCTAACCCAAAATGGTGCTTTAGCAATACTCTAAGTTTTTGGATCAAAATTTGGTGCCCATTTTCTCAATAAGAGACCTTTGTGACCATAAAACCAGGGTCTCCCTTGAAGATATGTATCCCCAAATTCACAAGAAATAATATCTTAGGCATGGTTACAATATTAATGAATCCTAGTGATTTTCATTTGGAGCTCATCCACTTTATAATGGCATCTAACTTGAGCCAAACACCTAAAAAATTTCCAACCAATGCAAGCTCCCCTTGAGTAGCAGCGATGTCCACCAAAGAGTACATTTTTAAGAGTTTTCATATAAGATGTTTGTTGGAGCCAAATATGAATCAACATTAGATACCCCCAAATTAATTCATTTTTCAAAGCCTTCATCTAAATTTGTTGGTCTATTTTGCATTCACTTCTAAAAATTTATTTTTAATTTTTGACTCTAATTAGCCATTTTAAAACATTCATCTTAATCAAAAATTAAATCCATAACCTTAACCAGTCGATTAATTTACCTTTAGCCATTAAGAAATTAATCGTTAACATTATCCATATATTAAAGGGGTTATAAATTTTAAATCAAATGTAATATCCACCAAAGGCAATCCCCTAAGTCCATAGGTCTCTAATAAGGTTGATTAAAACATTTGGGCATAAAAGGAAATAAAATAAACCTAAGGTTCAATTAAATCACATGGGAAATTGAGGGTATGCACCCTCTTTGTGGTAAAATTCAAGCAACTCCTCCAATATGGATGGATGCACACGCTCCCACAAGATCTGAATGAACATGCTTTCACAATCAACCTGAATGTTTAAGTCAAACAGTGCCATGGTCAAAAATATTATAATATAAGGTGAAGAACGCAAGATTATACTAAGAGGGAGGGTGAATAGTATAAGATCAACTTTTAATTTTCTTTCCCAAACAATATTATCCAATATTATCAATGGAAATATCAATAATAGTAATCAAATCAATGCATAAATCATCACACACAAGAGATACACAAATTTTACGTGGTTCACCCAATGTGGGCTACTCCACAGAGAAAATACTTCCACTAAATTTTTTCAATAAATCTCTTAGGAATAAATTCCCTATTACAATATTTATGTATCTTTGTCCAAAGGAGACACCAATCCCCTATGCTCTAATTTATGGATCTCTCTCCACAGGAAAACTCTTTCCCTTTTATCTAGTTCATGGAACTTGATCCAGGAGAACTCTATCTCCTCAACTAGTTTGTGGATCTCTCTCCATAGAAGAAATCTATCTTCCTAGCTAGTTCATGGATCACACTCCATAGGAGAACTATTTACCCTTGCTTTGATTATGTGGACACCACTCCATTCTATTCTTGTTTTGTCGATCTCTCTCCATAGGATAACTCTTTCCCCTTTGCTTTGGCTAGTTATCTTCTAGAAGACTTCTGCCCCCACTACTCTGGATTGTGGATATATCTCAATAGGAGACCTCTATCCCCACTGTAATTGCTAATGGATCTCTATCCACTAGAGACTACTATCCTCTTTACCCTATCACCTCTAAATATTACTCTCAAATCTATCTCAAATATGCACCAAACTCTGTTCCAAGTCTAGCACAAATCTACTCTAAATATGTCTCAAATTTACACCAAAATCTATCCCAATTCTAGCATAAATGTGCTCTAACTGTGTCTCAAATATGTCCCCAAGACTTAGCACAAATCTTGATCAAATAACCAACCAACTCTGCTTAGATCTACCCCAAGACTTAACACAAATCTTAAAAAATCACCAATCAACTATGCTTAGATCTGCCCCAAGCCTTAACACAAAGCTTGAACAAATCATCAATCAACTCTGCTCTCAAGTATTCACAAGACTTCCTCAAATTTGCCTTCAAGTATTTTGAAAAGACTTGCTCAAGTCTGCCTTCAAGTCTTCTCAAAAGACTTTCTCAAATCTGCTCTAGCACATGCTCACAACAACTCATAAGATATGCTCAATCAATCTCAAATATTGCACACAATGTTATCAAATGCTTTGTCTAATATTCACAATAATTCCTTTAACTTGAAGCATTTTAGACACATTCTATCCAGAATTCGTTTAACCTCTGGAATACATAGAGAATAATATGAACTTGCAAATAGCTCAATATATTCTACTCAATCATTAAGTCTGTCACTTTCACAAATATGATTTCTAATGTTTGCACATTCACTTTCAATATCACTCAAGATTAATGCTAAAAAATTCACACATACATTCAAACAAAAAAACACAATTGGCTCACAAACCCTAAACAAGTGTTTTCAAACTTCTTTCAACAAAGAGCACAATGTAGGTCTCAACTCAAATATTTCCAACAATGCTTATCAAACAATCCTTTTCACTCCACCTTATGTTTTAGAAATATTCATTCAACAAAACACCTTAAATAAGGAATGATATGCCCATACCTTTTTTTTGCTCTTATGGAGATATGCCTTCAAAAAAATATGTCTCACACACAATACCTTTTGCAACTATAAAAGGTTAGTACAACACCTCTTTATGAGTTAGCAATCCTTCAACATGTGTGCCTAATTAAATTTAACATCAACACTCTTGGTTTATCAAACTATAGCATAAAATCATAAAATCAAACCCTTCAAAATATTTAGCAAAAATATAAACAATCAAAATACCTCATACACCTTTTAACTCCCTCTTAACTTCTAAACACATTCATAACAAATTTATCAAAAATCCTTATTACTCCACAAAGTCACTTTCAGAAATATTTCATTATAATTTTATTCAAAAATAAATGCATGTAATAATAAAAAAATTTCCCTTATATCTCCCAAAGTCAATAGTGCTCACAACAATCAGTCAAACCACATGTTCCTAATCTCAACCTTAGCAATTACCAAATTTAATTAGTGCTTACCGAAAAATACTACCACAAATAATCGAACACAGTGTCTACCGCCTACCAGCGCACTAGCTCCCCTTGGGCTGCCACTAGGCCAACCGCCCACACAAGGACCTAATACCATGATGCACTCTTTAACCACTACTCACCCTTCTTGCTAGTAAAATGAACAAAAAAAATTCTACCAAGTTTCAAATGCAGGATCTATCGTCTACCAATGACTTAGCGCCCTATGGGCTGCCACTAGGCCAACCGTCCACACAAGGACCAAATACCACAAAGCACTATTTAACCACTACTTACCCTTCTCACTAAAAAAATGAACAAATCATTGCTGTTGAGATTAAGATGCAAGATCTATCATCTGCCAGTTCCCTAACTCTGCCAAGCCTACCACTAGGCCAACTGTGTGGTTGGTGATAGGGGCATACGACCTTGTCTCTTTATACATCCATGTTTTTCGTTTTTCAAACTAAAAACCTTCACCCACCTTGATAACAAAATTTGCATCAACAATTAACATTAATCTCTCGCAACTTGCATAAAAAACTTATGTCTTTGGCCTCCAAAATTTATCATATAAATACCAATTTATCTCCATGCTTGGACGTCGACGAAGTTCAATAATTTAAAATTATTTTTGGCGTCAAACCCACTTAGGGTTATAAAACATTATAATATAAATATTATAATTATTTTATATTTGACCTTAGGATTTATCTTAACAACTTTAATATTATAATGATAAATATCATAATATTATTTCCTTTGGGCCTAGGTATTTTCTTTCTTTGGAATATTTAGACAATATTTTGGCCAATCATGTGGAGCTTTGTACCAAATCTCTTGGGCTTAAAATATAAATATTTTAACCCTCTTTTTATCAATTCC
Source organism: Wollemia nobilis (assembly GCA_028583015.1). Classification (NCBI taxonomy): domain Eukaryota; kingdom Viridiplantae; phylum Streptophyta; class Pinopsida; order Araucariales; family Araucariaceae; genus Wollemia; species Wollemia nobilis. Next base: position 5,786,895 of record JAQPPZ010000103.1, read on the forward strand.
TTTGCACTGAGATGAACTAACTTTTGACATCAATAACAACATAATTACTCAAAATTTCCAACATTATCCTCCTTTGTCATTGATGGCAACCATTTTCTAAAACTTATTTTTTCACACCATTTAATTCCAAATCCGCTTTGCCTGAGAAACTGCTCCCCCTGAATGAATGCTATCTCCCTTACTCAAATATCTCCCCCTTTGACATCAATGGCCAAGGGACACCTTTGGGGATAAATATAAGACTCTTAGATCAGCCTCCTCCCCACCTCCTCTCATTGAGGTGATTAATTTTGGGGTGGGAGTAAAGCTACTCCCAACATACAATGATCCTTTCCTTTGTCAACCTTCTTTCTCAACATGCCCTTTTTATCCTTTTGAGTATCACTATTTCTACTTGTCTCTTGAAGCTCTAGAAACTCTATTCTGCACCACTTGGCCTTAAGACCAATATTATTGCACTTATAACACTTATTTTTGTGGTTCCTAGAAGGTACAAATATCTTGAAGTTCCTCCTAGTGAAGCCATACCCATTTGTATCATGAACCCTACAATAAATTGCTTTATGACAAAAATGATTACAAGAGTAGCAATACCCTTGAAAGAGATGTCCATCTTTGAAGTTTCTCTTAGTAAAACCATATTTCTTCTTTCCATGAGTCCTGCATTGCATAGCCTTGTGATAAAAATTTTTACATGATAAGTAACATCCTTTGAAGAAATCTTGTCTTGGACCCACTGATCTCTTAGTCCTTTCTTTTTTGTGATGATCCATGTACCCTGTTTGTGCATTATTTCCTTCCTCTTTGATGCTATCACTTCTCAACACATCATAGTAAGTCTTAGGTTCTTATTTAGACACTTATTTTGATGTTCCTTTTTATACTTTATTTTCTTTTGAGCTTGAATCCCCTTTATGTACTTCTAGATCTTCTTCATTACCTAGTCCTATTTTGATAAATGAAGATATTTGTGGTTTGGTAATGTTATCCAAATATTTTGAACTTTTATAAAATCTGTGTGGCTTATCATTGAAATATTTCACTTCCATCCTTAGTGAAACTACCTCATGTTCTACTCTTTCACACTCTAGCTCTTTTGCTTTGAATTTTTTAGCCATACCTTCCTCAATTTTCTTTGCCTCTTCAACCTTAACCTTAAGGTTAGTGAGATCTTGTAGAAAATTTGCCTTTGTTTCCTTATCCTCTTGTACTTGGATTTTCAATCTTGAGTTCTCTCTTTTTAATTCTTCAAGATCAACAACGAGTCTTTCACATTCTAGCTCTTTTACCTTTAACTGCTCAGCCATACCTTCTTCAACTCTCCTTGCCTTTTCAACCTTAACTTTCAAGTCAAAGAGATCTTGTAGAAGCTTTGTCTTAGTTTTCTCATCCTCTTGTATTTGAACCTTCAATTCTAAGTTCTCCCTTTTTAACTCAACAAGTTCCTCAACTATGGCTCCCTTATTTTCTTTTTTTGAATCTTCCTCTAGGTCTTCAAGAGCATCTTCATATTCTTCTTCACTGCTACTATACCCAATTTTTGTACAATGATCTTCAAGGTGACCAAAGTTACCACAAATAAAATATTTGAGTATTCTTAGTTCCTTCTTATTCCCTTTTACAAAGTTAGCTTCCTTTTCACTGCTTGATTCATCACTTGAATCTATTTCCACTTCTCCTCTTAGAGCAACAATCTCTTTGAGAGTAAAATCAAATTCATTTTCCTCTTTACTGCTACTATACCCATTTTGTGGACAATAAAGTGCCATGTGACCAAGCTTACCACACTCAACACATCTCACAGATTTTTCTTCTTCCCTTCTATTAGTCTCAAGATCAAATTCATTTTCCTTTTTAGGTCTCACGGTTCTTCTTTTGCCTTTCATTTCCATGTGTGTTCTTGTAGATATTACTTCAAGATGTTAGGATTTTATGAAGGAACCCACTCTGATACCAATTGAAGAACACAAGCTTATACTAAGAGGGGGGTGAACAATATAAGATCAAATTTTACTTTTCTTTCCCAAAAAATAGTATCCAATATTATCAATGGAAATATCAATAATAGTAATCAAAGAAATGCACAAATCATCACACACAAGAGAGACACAAATTTTATGTGGTTCATCCAACATGGGCTAATCCACGAAGAAAATATTTACAGTAAATTTTCTCAACAAATCTCTTGGGAATCAATTCCCTATTACAATGCTTATGGACCACTATCCAAAGGAGACACCAATCTCTTGTGCTCTAATTTGTGGATGTCTCTCCATAATAGAACTCTTTCCCCTTTTCTCTGGTTCATGGAACTTAATCTAGGAGAACTCTATATCCTCAATTGGTTTGTGGATCTCTCTCCATAGAAGAACTCTATCTTCCCAACTAGTTCATAGATCACACTCCATAGGAGAACTCTTTTCCCTTGATCTGGTTCTGTGGACACCACTCCACTCTATTTGGTTTTATGGATCTCTCTCCATAGGAGAAATCTTTCCCCTTTGCTCTGGCTAGTGATCTTCTATAAGACTTCTACCCCCACTTCTATGGCTTGTGGATCTCTCTCCATAGGATACCTCTATACCCACTCACTGGATAATGGATATCTATCCACTAGAGACTACTATCATATTTACTCTATCACCTCTAACTCTTTCTCTCAACTCTATCTCAAATCTACACCAAACTCTATCCCAAGTCTAGCATAAATATTATCTAAATCTATCTAAAATATGCACCAAACTCTATCCCAAGTCTAGCACAAATATGCTCTAACTCTGTCCCCAAGCCTTAACACAAATATTGATCAAATCACCAATCAACTCTGCTTAGATCTTCCCCAAGACTTAACACAAAGCTTGAACAAATCACCAATCAACTCTACTTAGATCTACCCCAAGTCTTAACACAAATCTTGAACAAATCATCAATCAACTCTGCTCTCAAGTCTTCATAATACTTCCTCAAATATACCTTCAAGTCTTCTCAAAATATTTTCTCAAATATGCCTTCAAGTATTCTCAAAAGACTTTCTCAAATATGCCTTCAAGTCTTCTCAAAAGACTTGCTCAAATCTATTCTAGCACATGCTCACAACAACTCACAAGATATGCTCAATCAATCTCAAATCTTGCACACAATACTATCAAATGCTTTGTCTAATATTCATAGTAATTCCTTTAAATTGAAGCAATTTAAACACATTCTATCTAGAATTCGTTTAACCTCTGGAACATATAGAGAATAATATGAACTTGAAAATAGCTCAATATGTTCTACTCAATTATTAAGTCTATCACTTTCACAAATCTAATTTCTAATGTTTGCACATTCACTTTCAATATCACTCAAGACCAATGCTCAAAAACTTCACACATACATTCAACCAATAAAGCACAATTGGCTCACAAACCCTAAACAAGTGTTTTCAAACTTCTTTCAACAAAGAGCACAATATAGCTCTCAACTCAAATATTTCTAGCAATGCTTATCAAATAATCCTTTTCACTCCACCTTATGTATTAGAAATATTCATTCAACAAAATACCTTAAATAAGGAATGATATGCCCATACCTTTTTGTTTGCTCTTATGGAGATATACCTTCAAAAAACATGTCTCACACACAATACCTTTTACAACTATAAAAGGTTAGTACAAGACCTCTTTATGAGTTAGCAATCCTTCAACATGTGTGCCCAATTAAATTCAACACCAACACTCTTGGTTTCTCAAACTATAGCATCAACTCATAAAATCAAACCCTTCAAAATATTTAGCAAAAATACAAACAATCAAAATACCTCATACACCTTTTAACTCCCTCTTAACTTCTAAACACATTCATAACAAATTTATCAAAAATCCTTATTACTCCACAAAGTCACTTTCAAAAATATTTCATTATAATTTTCTTCAAAAATAAATGCATGTAATAATAATTTTTTTTCTTATATCTCCCAAAGTCAATAGCGCTCACAACAATCAATTAAACCTCATGCACCTAACCTCAAACTTAGCAATTACAATTACCAAATTTAATTAGTGCTTACCAATATTGCCGTGGAGATTCCAACACAACATCTATTGCCTGCCTGCACACTAGCTCCCCTTGGGCTGCTGCTAGGCCAACCACGGACATAAGGACCTAATACCATGATGTGCTCTTTAACCACTGCTCACCCTTATTGCCAGTAAAATGAATTAAAATATTGCCATCGGATTTCGAATGTAGGATCTGTCATTCGCCAATGCCTTAGCGTTGGTAGGGTACCTACGAATAGATATTTGAGGATATATTATTATATTGTATAAGGGTTGGCATGGGCCATCCATAACCCAAGGTTGATTGTATTATCATATTATATTATATTATAATATAATACTATATTAGTAGTAGACTTTCCAAAGTAGAATAAGAATATGGATATATAAAGAAGAGATATTTGTCGTTGTAATCATGATTGGATAAGAATCATATGTAGTCATATTTACCCATGAAGTAGCTTATGAGACTTTGCTCTCCTCAAGTAGCATCTCTCATCTTGGAAGATCTTGTGGAATGATTTCTTCCTTAAGGAGTATTATTGGTGTTTCCCTACCTCAAGGGTATTATCTATCTCTCTCTCATTTGTGGATTGTTATTGTGGATGAATGATTTGATATTTCTACATATTGGTGAATGATTTATGTTAATAATAATAAAGTCTACAACAAGTTGTATCAGAGCAACGATTTTGGCAAAGTGGGGATTTTTGTGAAATTGCAAAATTAGGGTAATTTTTTTTGGAAAAATATCTCATCTTTCAGGAGCCATATCTCTGTGCAAGTTTATCCGATTCAAGCGATTCATAGATCAGATTGTGCAAATTATGAAGAGATTTAAAATAAGTGGTTATATGAAGAAATATAAGTAGTATTTAGGGAGATACAACCTTTTTAATTTAGTCATCCGAAACAAGGATAATGACAAATTTCATAGATTTTTTCTAGAAAAACGTCTCATATTTCAAAAGCCATATCTCTGTGAAAGTTTATCTGATTTAGGCAATTATTGGATCAGTTTGTGCATAATTTTAAGAGCTTTAAAATGAGTGGTCATATGAAGGAATCCAAGTAGTATTGAGGGATATACGACCTTCTGAAGTTAGTCATATCGAACAAGGGTAGTGATGAATTTTCAAGTCGCAAATTTTTTAAAAGATAAAATTTGTTTAGTTAGGGTAAGCAAATCAATTGGACATTATTTGGTTTGGAAGAAAAAATGTAGATATAGTTGTCTATATGGATTTTTTAGCTTCAACTCAGTGGGAAGATATTTATTTCCCTAAAACCCTAGTTTGCATTAGGGCATGATATACATTATCAAAAAACCCTAGTTGCATTAGGGTATCAACTATGGAATGGTAAAATATTAATGGAGAAAATGATATTGATGTGAGAGAGTGGTTGAAAATAGTAAAATATAAATTTAGTGAAAACAAGTTAACAAATGGCTATCATACCTTGTTTACGGGGAAAGCTTTACAATGGATAGAAAGGTTTAAATGTGGTAAATTCTTGTGCACTTGGGATCAAATTGAACCAACATTCTTGAGCACATGGGTACCTATTCAATTCCAAATAAAGTTAGATATTTGTAAGAGAAAAATTGAAGTAAGGGATAAAAAGATAAATAGCCTAATGGATGTCATAAAAGACATTGAAAAGAAACTATAGGGAATTCAAAATGAGTGAAATGAAATAGAAGGAGATTGGAAAGTTTTTAGGAAAATGAATGAAGACTATGAACAAAAAATAAAATTACTCATGGAGAAAGATGAAAATGCCAGGGAAGATAATGAGAGGAATATAGAAGACACATCATTGGATTTACAAAAGCAAGAGTAGAATAATAAAGGTTTAAATTCAACTGAAAGTTCTATTTTGCAGGTTCATGGAAGCATTCAAAAGGAACAGGTTATTATTTTCATTGATCGAGGTAGCAGATATAATTTTATTAATATTGATTTGGCTACGAAGTTGCAAGTTCAAGAAATAAAAATTAAGGACATACAACTAGAGGATGAGCAGGTTCAAATTTTTTAAGATTTGAATATCACCATAGATAAATATGTTTTACATTCAGATTTCTATGCTATTGAGATGGATGATGAGGATATTATTCTTGGTTAGATTATTTGGGTATTGTTAACATTAATATGCAAAATAAGTTTATGAAGTTATGGTACAGGAAAAAGAAGATAATATTGCAAGACATTTCTCAACTTAAGGAGCAAGTATGCAAGGAATATCAAGAAGTGGTTGTAGAGAAACAAATTGAAGAACCTAAAACAAAATCCAAGAAGGCAGTAGCAACAACAAAGTCCATGGAAGAAGTAGCAGCAATGGAGTTCATGCAAATAACAATAAAAGATTCCAAGGAAGCTTTTATAGAAGAGCACAAGGGAACACCAAACAAAGAGAACATGAAAGGACAATGTGTAGAAGAATTTAAAACAATAGAGCCAAATGTTGGGAAGTCAAAGAAGGTAGAACATCAAGTTAAGGTTGCACCATATCACCATTCACACCACCATGAGCATCAACAATCTTGGAGGTATGGTTCAAGGCAACAATATTATGGTTCTACATGGAATAATAAGGGCACCAACTATGGTAGTGTTTGGAAGAGAAAGCATAGGGATCCTAGTTTTCAGAGTGGATCATCAACATTAAGGAAAAAGTGAACCCATCATTCAAGTTATCAAAATACAACATCAAAAGCATGGAGCCAACAAAGCAGATTTGGATACTCAAGTAACAAAATGGCATACCAGTATCAATGTATTTTACTTGGATGGATGGATGATCGAGATTGGTACCAGTTGCTAACTTTTCTTAGCAAATCATATTATCATGTTTCTTCATAGATTTCGAGGACGAAACATTTGTAAGGAGGGTGGCATGGTAGGGTGCCTAGGAATAGAAACTTGGGGATATATTATTATATTGTATAAGGGTTGGCATGGGCAACCCATAACCCAAGGTTGATTGTATTATAATATTATATTATATTATAATATAATAGTATATTAGTAGTAGGATCCCCAAAGTAGAATAAGAATATGGATATATAAAGAAGAGATATTTGTCATTGTAATCATGATTGGAGAAGAATCATATGTAATCATATTTTCCCGTGAAGTGGCTTATGAGAATTTTCCCTCAAGTGGCATCTCTCATCTTGGGAGATCTTATGGAGTGATTCCTTCCTTAAGGAGTCTTATTGGTGTTTTCCTACCTCAAGTGTATTATCTATCTCTCTCTCATTTGTGGATTGTTATTGTGGATAATGTATTGTAGATGAATGATTTGATATTTTTGCATATTGGTGAATTATTTATGTTAATAATAATAAAGTCTACAATAAGTGCCCTATGGGCTACCACTAGGCCAACCATCCACACAAGGACCAAATACCACAATGCAATATCTAACCACTGCTTACCCTTCTTACAAGAAAAATGAATAAATTATTGCCACTAGAATTCGAACACAAGATCTACCATCCTCCAGTGCCCTAAATCTTCCAAACCTGCCGCTAGGCCAACCATGTGGTTGGTGATAGGGGCATATGTTGTTTTTCAAACAAACAACCTTCGCCCATATTGCTCACAAAATTCACATCAACAATTAACATTAATCTCTCGCAACTTGCATTGAAAAACTTATGTCTTTGGCCTCCAAACTTTATCATACAAATACCAACTTATCTCCATGCTTGGACATCGACGGAGTTCAATAATTTACAATTATTTTTTGTGCTAAACCCACTTAGGGTTATAAAACATTATAATATAAATATTATAATTATTTTATATTTTACCTTAGGATTTATCTTAACAACTTTAATATTATAATGATAAATATTATAATATTATTTTCTTTGGGCCTAGGTACTTTCTTCCTTCGGGGTATTTAGACAATATTTTGGTCAATAATGTGGAGCTTTGTACCAAATATCTTGGGCTTAAAATATAAATATTTTAACCCTCTTTTTATCAATTCCTTTGCACTGATATGAACTAAAATTTGACATTAATGACAACATAATTACTCAAAATTTCCAACATAAGGTATAAAGGAAACCAAATAAAATTGAGGTAAGGGTTATGCACCCCCTTTGGTTAAAAATCGAGCAACTTTTGAGATCTGAACGGTAGAACTTTACTCAAGGTTAATCCAATGGATGCGCATTCTTTAAATTCCACCAACCTTTAAAAGCTCAAAGTTTATATCGGTCCTAACCGAAGTTTTAATGAAAATTTAATAAATAATCAAGGATCACACGCCCATTTTGATTTAAGCATCGAATAGATTTAATAAATCCAAGGGCAGCGCTCAATCCATCTTGATCCGACGGATGCGCATGTGCTAAGAGTAACCTAGGTTAATTAAAAGCTTTAATAAAAGATAAATCTAAGCTAAAAATAAATTATCAAATGTTTAAACATGGGTTTAATGATCAACCATAGTTTTAAACCTAAAAATAGAAAGTATGCACCTCCCTATATCTGAGCGACTATGCTTCATCTTGATGAAATTCGATGACCTCGTGCTACTCAGACAAGTCAACCCATTAACCTTTGAATTTTTAATAAATCAAAGGTTAAGCTTTAATTAAACTGCATTAGCAATAAACAATCATGATTAGCGAGGGTCTTAATATGTTGATAATTCTTCCCCCTTCAGTTAATCAAGCATTATTTAAAACTAAGGGTATGAACCCATTGTTTAACCCTTGTGAAAATATAAATAAATCGATGGCTGCACTTTCTCTTGAGTTCATATGATGATCGTGCATGCAGGAAGTTAACTGATAATTAAAAGCATCCTTTTAAGTGGTAAATAAAAAGGCATGAACCTTCATGGGATATGACGGTGGCACACACTCCAAATTAGATCTAATGGTAGCACTTTTACGAAGTGATCAAACGTTGACAAGTCAAACATAGGGGATATAAAATGCACATATTCATCAGATCCAACGTCAGCGTTTGATCATGCCAAATCTGACGATAGCACTTTCTCAAAAGTGATCGAAGATCGATTCACCTTAAGGGTTTTGGTTGCATAATTACCTAAAGTTATTATTAATACTAATATCAATGCTTAATCATGATTAAGTGAGGGTATAATACATTGCTAATCCTTCCCTTTTGTCCTGCTAACTTGTGCGCATATCTGGAAAATTTGATGGGTGCACACATACATTATTTGATCCAACGATGAGCGCGTGAGGAAATAATTAGATTATAAAGTGCCTATGTTTTAGTGGAAGGTTATTAATATTTTGATCACCAGATTAATCTTGGTAAATCAGGATTATATGAGATTTAATACATTGGTTAATTGAAAGAACAAGTCGATGATTTTATAACTTCGGACCTAAGTATTGTTGATCGAATTACTGCTAACCATAATTTTTTTGACTTAATGAACATGATTAATCTGATTAACTCAACATATGTTTATACACATTGGTGGACTAACAACCATGTAGGTTCTTGGACATTGATGATGGTGCTTGAACTGGACTAAATCTAATGGTGAGTGTTATGACTAATTAATGTACCATTAAAGGGTAAGTATTATGAATAAGGTGTCTTAAGTATTGATTAAACTTTGACTAATTCTAATGGTCGTACTTAGGATAAGCTAACTCAATTATGATTATTCTTCATTTGGACTAACCAATGTGTAGATTGGTGAATTTTGGTGGACACGCATCTCTATGATCAGAATCAAATGATCGGTCCTCGATAGAATGACCACTTTTAACGGTATATCTATTTTTGAACTAACTATTTTTCAGGGCAAAGGTGGTGGAATATTTTGCAAAAATTCTCATGAAAGCTACCACTACCACATTCCTAATTCCACATCAGAGATATAATTAGCCTAGTGACCAATAGAAAAATTGTAAATGATTGCAAGTACACAAACCAAAGTCCTCACGGACGTATAGGCCAAGGAAAATCACCTACTATAACCGTTTGTTTTTAAAAAATGACACAATGGCAGGCATCCATTGGCCTAATTCAAAATGTAGTTGGTGATGCTCCATTAATGATAATCCATGTGGGATCAATGAATCCACTCCACCCTCAAATACTTAAACCCCCACTTTCGAACATCACTGCCATCGTGGTTTTTTCAAGCAAAGGAATTTAAAAGCAAAGAACTATTCTCAGCGAGTAGAGAGTTGATAAGATTTGGGAGAGTGTGCTTTTGTTAGTTATAATATTTTCTAAGAAACAAATGGCCACTTGGGGAAATGATTTCAGGCCCAAGGATACCAAATAGGTCATGAAATTTGTCATAGACCAGTCACGTACGAAGAGCTCCCTAGAGAAAATATACCTGGGACTACAATGTATGATTTTATGAAGAAGTGTAGGCCAAAAAAGTAGCTCAACCATCCCAAAAATATGAGATTGAGAACACTTGTGTTCAAAGCTTTGGGCCTACCATGGAAAATTTGCAACGAGCCTCATGGCTATTGGCTGACTTATTCTCCAAAGCAAAGAGTTCACAAAATAAGGGTTTTCCAAAGAACAATAGATGGACCAGAAACCTAGGGAATCTTATATGCCCAAGAGTATACTATTCTTTGGACCTAATGGCATGGTTTGCGCTATCCTACAATGAAAGAACCAATTTTTTTTGAGAAAAAAAGGAGCGACCAGTGTTCAAAATTGCATCCAGACACATCCAGGAAGTCCTCAAACTAGCGCCTTCGAATACACCGTTAATTCATCAGGTAATTGAAAGGTAGTCTCAAAGGTTAACTAATTTAGAAGTTTTCAAAACATTGTTTGATTCATTTGAGCCTGTACAATTTGATTTCCCCATTAGAAAAACTACTTTCAAACCCTAGGTCAGGGATTTTTGTGATATGGTTAATATCATTTTGGGAGTGCAAGAGCTTAGTGTGGTATATAGAGATGTGTTGTACCTAGTAGCACAGAGTAACAAAAGAATAAATACCCCCATATATGCTTGGGAAGAAGAGTTGAGCAGATGAATGCACACCCAATTAACAAAGTTGAAGAAGGCAATTTTGGAGCAAAGGAAAGAAATGCCCCGGTTTACCCATTACTCAATTCTTGTACACCTGTTAGCTGGGAAATTAGGAGATAAAAGTAAAAGAAGGTTGGGAGCCATCGAGAACCCTTATGTCCAAAATAATTTTTGGAATATACATGAAGGACACTCACACTTTGGATGATTCTATGATAATTTTATGATGGAGGTTCACTGGATCCTAACAGGTGACATCCTTGAGAGATCGAGACCTGGAGTCAGAGACTTCATTAAAGAAAAATATATAGGATATTACTTCTTATCAAAGGACTTCACATACATCAGGATCTACGAAGCCAAAATTCCCCCTAAGCTATTACCCATGTATTTCCCTTTATTCCTGGATACCCTGGAGATGGTAAGACAGGTTGTCAAGAAGTCAAAATAAGATTAGTGAAGAAACATGGCAAGGTCCCTTGGCTCAATGTCCCTTGTAGGTTTGGGCATTACATATTTTTAGGGTATCCAGCTCTGTTCAAAGGGATGTACAATTTAGAACTCATGGATTTTTATGAAGTGACTTGGAGGCCCTATGACCTAGATAAAAAGTACAAAAGAGTAATGAAAAATCATGACTATGCCTGGGTCCAACACAGACAAGACCAGTATGAAGAAGTGTTATTGGAATCCATAGAGAAAGGAGAGAATTTGCAAAAAGTATGGAACAATTTCCCTTATGATATGAGGGGTAATTCATAGATTCAAAAGGTGTATGACTACCCCCTAGAGTTGGTTTCATTAAGAAGGATTTTTGTAGAGTCAGTAGCTCCTCTCATCCTAGAAGCCACCCCGACAGTTCGTGAAGACCCTATATTGGAAATCATAGAAGAATATGGTATTGATAAAATGGAGGTTAAGGTGAGTACTACAGATATCATAGAGCACCAAGTTCAAGTCCCTGAGAGCCATCACCTCTAAATAGAGGCAGCGCCCAACACTTCACAAGAAGATCCTACAAAGCCTCATATAGAGAAAGGGAAAGAAATTATTACAAGATCTTTCCAAGAATTGGCAATTCCAAAAAAATAGGTTGTAGCCCTTGTTTCTAACCAATTGCTAGCTCTTACTAGTGTGAAAAAGTTAGCCCTATGGGCCATCCCTAGTTCACTAAAAATCAACAACATTGAAGTACAGGTTCCATCAGTGATACAAATGAATATGAGGAGAGTAGGTGGTTTTGGGGACCTCTTAAGAGAACACAAAGTTAAATGGCAAGAATTTGTATCTGTCCCTTAAGCAAAGAAATCTAAACTGGCTCTAACCTCGACAAAAGTTACACTAAAAAGAGTAGAGGAAGAAATAATTTTTAGTGTTGCCAATGAGAGAGAACTATAGATAGTAGAAGGAATAGGTGGCATAGAAGAAAGTTCTACTTCAGGGGTAGAGGAAGACATGTCCAGATCATCTATGGCAAAGATATCCATACCTGCTCCATAGGAACCTTTTGTTTTCAAAGTTGATGATGAAACAGGGAAGATTTCAATGCATGGAAAAGAAGATGATATGGTCAGGATGAATAAAGCTATGAATGAACAAACTATAGACCATATGCACCAGAAGACTAAAGAATTAAGGAGCTAGTTGAAAATGAGTGATAAAGAGAAGGCAAAAATGCAAGCTTTTATCAAAGACCTACAATAATAGTTAGCTAAGGCAACCGCCACACTAGTACAACCCCCTCAAACTATGAAAGAAATAGACTATGCAGACTGCAACTACCAAATAAATAGAAAGCTTGCTATATCAAAAAGAACAAGACTTGGAAATCATCCTTCCCACTCTCCACCTGATGGCATAATATTTTGAAGAAATGTAGAGTATAGTAGTGATCTTAAGAGATGGCTTTGAGATAAAAAAAATATTAAATTTATGAATGTAGCAATATTGAAAACAAATAGAGGAAGGTGGTACAATGATACTACAAAAAATATTTGCTCTACTAGACGATATAAGAGGAAATTTGGCAGATATTGGGTAATTATTAGAAGAGTTCTTGGAAACTGCTAGCATAGAAGATCTCCTCATGAATAAGGTTGAAGGGTTTGACTATGAACCTGATGATGACAAAGGAATGGCCAGACAGACTACTATCTTGGTCAATACTGTGGATTCTCTTGTTTCTCAGTATGAGAGGAACAAATTTTTCATTAGTATACAAAAATAGAATCTTGCAAGAGATGAATGTAGTGAAGTTTGTAGTAACCTTTAATACTAATGCTTGGGGGCTTATTGAAAAACAAATTAGAAGGCTTCAACAGATTAAGAAAGAGAAAGAAACTAGAATATGTGGTCTACAACTAAAGCTAAATACACCTCCAGGGGAAGAAGTAAATATTACTCAAGCAGGGGAAACTTCAAAATAAGGGAGTTGGCCAGAAGATGAAATAGAAATAGAAGAAGACTATTCATCAAGGGAGAGTTAGAATATTAAAAAGCTAATCAATAGTGAATGACAAATTAGTTAATATAATATTTTTAAGGAGGATCACAATAAAATCCAAAGTGCAAGCCAAAAAGGGATAATGGGAGACAATTGTACAGAGTTTTAAAGATAAAAAGATATCACGATAAGTGTAAGGTCCAAATGAGGCCACAAATAATCGAATCAAGAACCAGAGGCCATAAAAGGAAGCATCCAGGTTTAGAATTGGCATCAAGCTTTAGATATAGCAAATCCTTGTTAAGAGGTATACTTGAGTTCCCTATGAGTTGTGCTATTGTATCCTTTGTGTTTTTTTCTATTCACCCCTCATTATTTTCTGTTCACCCCTCATTCTTACCCTTTGTTGTGCAAGTTTTGGTAGAACTATGCTTAAGAAGCTAATAAAATTTCCAATTCTTTTTTAGCCTGAAGTCTAGAGATTCTTCCTACTACCAGATTGGAATAGGAGAGTTGAATAAGTCTTGTTACATTATTTGAACAAGATTTTCTCATTGTATTAGAAAGTTATAACAAATTTCAATGTCATTTTTCCAACTCTACATGTAAATTCATTGAAAAATTAATACAATTATGGGGTTCAATTCTATCATTTTTATCTTCAGTTTTGTGTGTTACTTCATAGCAGATTACATTATTTGAATGTGTTATGAACATTTCTCTCATTGGTTAACTATTAGATTTATTATGATATTCGAATGAGTCTAATAGTGCTAATTTCTCTTTTCCCCATTCTCTCTGTTCATATTAGAAGTATTATTAAATATGTATAAAAACCCAATGAATCTAGGTACCAGTATACATAAGGCATAATAAGAGTTGTTATCTTTGCTTGGTCATTTTTATATAAGTTGTGTATAAATAAAATTTGGAGTGCTTAAACTTGTAATATCTTAAGTTTATAATTGGGGTTTCCTTACCCATTTTGGTTCCTTTTAAATCCTAGCAATACATATTTACAAAATAAAGAGGTAGGTTAACTAGAGCCTATAATAACTCATTGGTTTCAAATATATTCTTGTAGCATGACAATAAAATCCTATGGATGCAAGAAATTATTCCAAAAAGGTTGTAAGTTAAAGCAAAAAATATTCACCTTCTACTTACCCTTTAGAACGCTTACCCAAGACTAGATCCTAGGGTCAACGGTCCTATGTCTGCCATCCTCATTGCCTGCCTACAATTATTCTCCTGACTTGTGGTCAACATTCCCTGTGCTAGGCTTTTGTTGGGACATAAAACCAAAACCACACCCCATCGAGCCACTTGTCATCCTTAATATATAGAATGTATAAATGATTAAAAGGTGCTCTAATAAGAAAATACCTAGAGTATACCATAAAAGCATATTATTCTCTCTATGGGAAAAAATAGGATTAAGAAATCCACATATATGTGTAAAATAATAATTATTTCTAACCAAGGTAAATTTATCATAATGAAATGTAAAGGGAATTTTGATAGAAAAATCCATGCTTCAGATCTTGGGTCAAGTATGCGTTAGAATATTATTATAATGTGCACTATGCCTACACTTGATAGTTTAACACTTGTCTTCTGCCAGGTGTTCTTATGTCTTCAGTTTGAGTTGAAGTTGTGTCTTCTACTTTAACACTTGGAATGGATATTATGACACTTGTCATATCTCCCTCATAGGCTTTATGCCTATATATTGTAACACAACTTGTAAATACATAGTGCCTTATTATTTAGTACCAACATTTGGTATCAATCATATATTGGAGCTAAATAATACATCACTTTCATTGATGATTACAACATAAAGGTATGGATCTACCTAATTCAATATAAGTGGCAAGCCCTTGATAAGTTCAAAGAATTCATGGTACTTTTTGAAAGAGAAAGTGGCTATCAAATCTCCACATTAATATCAGACAATGGTGGAGAATATGTCTGCAATGAATTCTTCAATTTTTGTAAGTACCATGGGATAAGGAGTCAATTCACAACCCCTTATACCCCACAAAAAAATGGAGTAGCTTATAGGATGAATCAAACAATCACAAATAGGGAAAAATCAATGTTACATGCTGCTACATTGCCTAACTCATTTTGGGGAGAAGTTGTTCTTACTATTGCATACTTGACTAATAGGTCATACACAAAGGCCTTACATGAAAGAACACCAAAAGAAGCATGAAGTGGAAGGATGCCCTATGTGGGCCATTTGAGGGTATTTGGATGTGATGCCTATGCTCATATTCCTCATAAGAAAAGGAAGAATTTTTATGATAATATCCAAAAATGCATCTTTGTTGGCTATAGTGATAGTGTCAATGCATATAAGTTATATGAGTCTGTTTCCAAAAAAATTAGTTTATCTAGAGATGTACCTTTCATGAGTATCCCCCATATAATCCTCCTAAGGTCCCTAATTTAGAAGTAACTAATGAAATAGATGCTCCCTTCATGCATACAATCTCATCTAGTCCTTCCCCTTAACTCATAAATCAAAAAATTCATCCACAAGAAGAACTTCCCACAAATTATCCATGTCCTCCATCTCCTCCTACTCCTCCATATAATGATCAAGCCACATCATCCAATCCTTTACCTAAGTAGGTTAAAGCCACAATAGATGAAGCACAAAGATATTTGCCCACTTATACAAGGAAAAGGCCTTCAGCCCTAAGACACCAAGTGAATTATGCCCTAATGGCCAAAGTCTTTAGCCAACCAGAACCTTCTAATGTCAAAGAAGCACTTGGTGATCATAAATGGGTTCTTGCCATGGATCAAGAATTATATTCCATTGAAAGGAATCACACCTAGGAGTTAGTTGATTACCCCAAGGTAAATATACCATTGGCACAAAATGGGTGTACAAGGCAAAATATAAAGCATATGGCTCATTAGATTGCTACAAGGCATGTTTGGTAGCTCAAGGCTATAAGCAATAAGAGGGAATGGATTATGAGGAGACATTTGCTCCTGTGGCAAAAATGACTACAATCAGGATAGTTATTTCTATGGCAGCTCAAAAGCATTGGCCCATATATCAAATGGATGTCAAAAGTGTATTTATCAATGGTCACTTGAAGGATTAAGTGTACGTGAAACAAACACTAGGGTACACAGTTGAAGGACAAGAAAACAAAGTCCTTAGATTGAAGAAAGCTCTATATGGGTTGAAGCAATCACCCCGAGCTTGGTATGCGAAGATTGATTCCTATTTTCTCAACCTTGGTTTCACTAGATCTACAGCAGAATCTAGTCTCTATGTGAAACATTGGAGGAATCACATCATTTTGGTTACATTGTATGTGGATGATCTTCTCATTACAGGTGATGACACGGAAGGAATAAGGTTGCTCAAGGAGGAGTTATGCAAGAATTTTGAGATGTCATATTTAGGCCTCCTCCACTATTTCTCAGTCATAGAGGTATGGCAAGAGCCTGGTAAGATTTTTATCTCATAGGCTAAATACATTCAGTATATTTTGGAGATATTTCGCATGGAGGAGTGTAAGACCTCCCTCACTCCCATGGAAACTAGATTAAAATTGGTCAATAATGATGATGAAGAAACACCCTTTACAGACAACTAGTTGGAATTTTGATCTACTTAACTTCAACTAGACCAGATATTACCTATTCAATTGGCCTTATTTCAAGATTCATGCAGGATCCTAAGAAGAGCCATTGGATAGCATCTAAGAGGATTGTGAGATTTCTAAAGACCACTCCTCATCATAGCCTTATGTATACATCATGTGATTACTTCTCTTTTATTTGTGACCTATATTTAGATTGGGCTAGTTGTCCTAAAATTAGGATGTCCACATCAGGTTATTACTTTCAATTGGATCAGGGCTCTATTTCATGGAGCACAAAGAAGCAGAACACAATATCATTATCTTCAGCATAGGTTTAATATAGAGCATAAGTTGAGGCAACTAAGAATGCAATTTGGTTAAGGTAATTACTTCAGGACATTGGGCTATTCATACATGGTCCAACATATATATAGTGACAATCAAAGTACCATCAAGATGACCAAGAATCCAATTTTCCATGCCAAAAAAAAGCACATTGAGATCCATCATCACTTCATCTGAGAAGTGGTCCAAGAAGACATTATACACATGGAGTATCTACCAACTCAATATCAAGTGGCTGACATCTTCACCAATTCACTTGGGCAAGACAAGTTTTCTCAGTTTAGCAAATTACTCTATGTAATAGAAGTCAACATTAAGGGGGAATGTTATCTAATGTTGACTTTATTTTTTTCTATAGTTAGGATAGTTCACATTAAGGGGGAATGTTAGAATATTATTATAATGTGCACTATGCCTACACTTTATAGTTTGACACTTGTCTTCTGCCAGGTGTTTTTATGTCTTTAGTTTGAGTTGGAGTTGTGTCTTCTGCTTTGACACTTGGAGTGGAGATTATGACACTTGTCATATCTCCCTCATAGTATTTATGCCTATATATTGTAACACAACTTGTAAATACATAGTACCTTATTATTCAGTCCCAACAGTATGGGTTTTGATCAATGAAAGAAAAAAAGGAGAATTAAAAATTGGTATGGGATGGATCTAACCATTTTGGTTGTGCATATAGATCAGTAAGCTAGACCCATACTGCGAGTTGTTTCATGCCATAAATAAACGCGTACACTTAAGAAATCCGTTGGACAAGCGGATTCACACCTCTTACAACCTACGCAGTCTTCTGTTCTTGGAGCAGAAGCAATTTGCTTAGCTTTACATCCTTCCCAAGGTATCATTTCCAATACATTTGTGGGAAAATGTTGTACATGATGGGTACATTTGATACAGGTATCATAAATTTTGACTAAATATGATATTGGATCTAAGAAATCCCATTAGTCACTATGTAAAAATATATCAATTTCATAATATCTTCTAATTAATAGATGGCCAATAACGAGATATTATGAATATAAAACAAATCAATAATTGTGCTATCAGTGATATAATGGATATATTCAGATTCCATCTGTTCAATAAGACAAATAAATTTATATCAGTTTCATCTCTCCAGATTTAACCAAATCTGGCCCAAGTCTTACTTCATGTAAGAGACATTGTAGCCTCTCCAAAGTTGTTTATTGAGTTCTTATGTGATTCAAATTAGGTGAGGATAAAACATTCTTCATTATACTAAAAAGCATCACCTCTGATAATCTTTCTAAGGTTTGCTTTGGAAGAAGCCTCACATTATATTTGATGAATCTAATTTTTTGGATAATTATGAAACAATGCAACTTATTTTCATTAGCTCCATTGTTTTATATAACCCCTACATGTAAATTCAAATCCTATAATCAATGGGCTAGTATATATTTTTCCACACAAAGGCTACCAAACATGAACACCATACCTATAAATATTCTGCAAGAGAGACAATAATATAAATAAAAATTTGAATGTGAATTTTAATCAATCTAAAATTTCCAATATATAATAGTGGGATTAGTCCTTGACACAATTCTTAGTTATTTAGATTTAATATAATTTATGCAACATTTCATCAATTCTCATAATATTAATGGAGTAACCTATTATATTCATTTTTAATAAGTATACCCAAATTATGGAAGCCAAAGAACAATTAAGAAGTAGATTGTATGATGTTTCTAACTCTTTATCAAATAGTGTATAATAAAATATCCATGGTGTCCTTTCCTTTGTAAAATAGCTCCTATAAGAATTTTGCTTTGCACTTATCAAAGGTATATTGTATCCTTAAGAAGGTCCTCAAGTAAAAAAATACTCTTCTAAGATAAATTCTTACAAGAGAATCTTGATTGTTTTAAATCTAGATATATTCCAACTTGACCTAATGTTCATCATTTTTGATAATTTAAAAATCAACTCATTCTTCCATAGAAAAATGACAAAAAAACTCTTGAAATATATTTTGGAATTCATCTACTATTTTCTTGAGGCCTTCTACATAAACTAAATTTATAATAAAAATTCAAAAATATAGAATATTTTTCACATTATTATATATTTTTTGACTTTTGAGACACTAAAAATAAAATAATCCCAATTCAATGGTTGCTAATTTGGATCTAGAAAATATGGATAATCATTTAACTAGGCATTAGACCAAAACTTTATAAAATTTCCCTAATGAATGACTACGATATATATATATATATATATATATATATATATATATATATATATATATATATATATATATATATATATATATATATATATATATATATATAAACTATTAATTATCCAATATGAAGTTCCATGTTGTAGAACACCTAAGTAAGGTTGCTTTACTAACAATTTTATCGTGTCCACCAAACCTATATATTTTTAGTTACATTTTTGTCCAAATATTACCTTTATATTTGAATAATTTCCAACCATGTTTTGACCCTAATTCCAAGATTATGCTTTTATAATTTTTCTAGCTTACTCTTCCAATATTCGTTACTTTAAAAATATGTCTCATTTGTAAAGAGAAAACCTAAATTTATCCTCTTGTCCTTTAAAAAAATATCTTTAAATTTTGTCAAATTCAAATACTAATTTTGGTAATCTTGAAAGTGAAATCATATATAGGGATATTGTTTAATATAGCCTTTCTAATATATAGGGGCATTGTTTAATATAGCCTTTCTAGGTTTAAGTCACTAAACAATGATTAGTAACTTAAATTTTCAATCCACAAGATAAGATTTCATTCTATAGAAAATTCGGTTCCGAAGCTTTTTTTTACTTATATAAGAGAACACCTAGATTTGATGGCAATTTTCAAAATTTAATCCCCAAATTTTGATAATGGTTTGTTGTAAATCAAGAGTAGTATTGATAAAGAAACATCTTAGATTCTATCTTACTCACTAGCTCTCTGTTAGCCTTCTTAGCTTATTAATTTAAATTGTATTGCCTCACTAACTAATGGAGGATTTAAAATATAAATATCATCAAAATATTGAAGAGGATATTGAAAGATATCATTTGTCACAACTTACCACCTTTGATTTTGCCTTTCACTTTTGAATTTGGAAGAGTTATACTCATTGCCTTAATAAGAATAATGAAGAGCTAAGGAGATAGTGGACCATGTTGGTGGAGGCTAAAAGATGATTCAAAGTATCCAACAAAGGAACCATTGATCAAAATATAATATTTTGGAGTGTAATAACATGTAATCCATTCAAATCAATATTGATAAAAACAAGATATTTTGAGAAAATAACAACATATGCTATCATGCATTTTTGTTTATATATAGTTTTACAAGTATGCTTATTTTATCATAATTTGAAAAAAATGTATACCCTAAGATGCATCCTTTTTCTTAATAATATATGTGTGGCTTCTATAGGGTTCCACTAGAATTAAAATAACAAAACCTTACAATAATATCATTATATAGCTATTAGGTTAAATAAACCATATCCAACTTGCCTATTTATCAATTGTCATCTTCCTCAAACTACTATGGTTAGGATTATTATTCATGCTGATAATATTTGAAGATATTATTTTCGTCATCACTTTATATTATGGGCTTATCCCCACTTTTTTTTAATACTTACAATATTTATTTTATTTTCCCATACCAACACCCCTTTGATTTTTCTTTTATCTTTGTTTTTGCTTCTTGGATCTTCCTCTCTTTTTTTTCATTTCTACCAAAACTATCATCTTCACCAATATCTTCAAAATTTCACAGTTTTCATAGTCAAGCCTATCATCTATAGGTCTATTTTACTCTAAAGGATTTCAAGTGCAACAAATAACCTCAAAATAACTTTCTTATTTATGTTTCCATGAAAATACTAAAGTGCAAGTATGATCCTCCATAACAATTACTTATTATGATGCCCTATAAATCCTAAAATGCTATGGATATCTTCCATCCTTATTTATTTATTATGTTTCTCTTGAAATCCTAAAGTGCAAGGAATAAAATCTACACTACTTTAATTTTTACTACTAGGAGGGGATTTTATACTACTTTAGGAATATGGAGGTGATTTACTTGGAATAAATGTTGGAGCAGGTTAGGGTTTGATAGAGTGAGATCAAGGGAAACATAAAGATCTAGGTTTTCATACAATAATGGCAAGTAAGAACATATATTAGATATATGCTCTTGATTTTTAATTCATTTCTAGATATGGATTCAATAACTTCTCTTTTCAATTAATTTGACAAAGGAATTTTGCTTTTCTCCCATCAATTACCTTTTGATGAAATAAAATGGACAATATGGTTCAAGTTCTCAATGCCCACCCTTGTTGAGCACCTAAGCCACAATATTTGAATAAAACCACAAAAGGATCCTTTGTGGCCAAACTTTATGAGGTATCCATTGGGGAGGTGCCTCTAGCCTACATCCAACCCCAAATCTTGGATCTTTTAGATTAGGCACTAATTTGCAAATTTGCAGGCATGTGGCCTAGTTCGACTACAATACAAAAATGGATAAGTAGTTCTTGGAGTTCAAAAATATCTAGATATGAGTTCATGATGGATAGCCAAGGGTACTTTGTTGTTACTTTCTCATCTCCTAAATATTAAAACATGATTTTCCATGGAGGTCCATGGTTTTTAGGATCTAGTCCACTATATATGACTCCTTGTACATCAAGATTTGACCATCAAGAGCATGAACCTAAAGAGGTGGAAATTTGGGTATATCTTCCATTTTTGCCCTAAAACTTATAGAATAATCCAATGATGGAAATGATAGGAAACACCATAGCATCATACATTGATTGATCCCTTTCAGAGGCCAATAACTCAATATACACTTGTATATGTGTAAGGATAAACCAAAATAAAGGGCTTCTAGAAAATATTGGGATAAAAGTTCTTGATTGGGTTAACACCCAATCATTGGACTACAAGCACAAACCTTTTAAATGTATTACTTGTTACTAACATAGAAACTTCTTTTGAAATTATCCATCAACACCTGATTAGTTAAAAAATAAAATAGAAATTGAATTCCAAAATGTCAAGAATAGAAGGCTTCATAGATTGAGAAGTCAACTATGGCCTATGTAGGGGAAATTAGACCTAGCGAGCTCCAACAAATTTTTCATCCTCTCATTAAAAATTGAGGAAGATAAAAAAATAACAATTAATAATGAAGCTCACAAAAAAGGTAATGAAATAGTGGAAAACCCCATTAAGGAACATTTATATGACACACAATAAGCCCAATAGAGGACTCATGGCAAAGAGTTAGAGCACTCAATTTAAGACATTGAAGAAGATTTGAGGAAACACTAAAGGAGTTAGTCATACCAAGAGACACCTTGATAACACGCTCAATAATCAGGGGTAGAAAGTCCAACCAAATTCTAAGAGAAGAACAAACTCAGAAGGATATCCAAAACAAAACTTAGACTACTTTGGATTTTTCAAAGAAGGTCTCTAAAAAATGATAGTGCTATCATGGAACTATAGGTATTGGGTACTACTATGAAAAAACTACCTATTTGATCATGTGAAACTACATAATCCACTTGTGATTTGTTTACAAGAATAAAAAATGGTAAATAATGTAGTGGTCGTAGAATGGAATAAGATATGAAGACAATCAGAGCACGGTGTAGTAATTTCATTAGGTACATTAGATGGGGTTATAAAAAAATGGGATTTAACAAAAATTAACCTATATAGAAAAATATAAACAAAGTAAATAGCTTGCTTTATATTTGAACTGCTAATCAGTATTTGTATACTATTGTCAACATCTATGGGCCTAACAACCTAGAGCACAAAAGAGAGATTTGGAATCAACTACATCATTATATTTTCTAAGAATATGAGCATCACATTAATGTATTGGGAAAATATAGAAGGTATTAGGAATCATACCCTAATAAATACCTGGTGAAACACATAATTACTCAATAAGATTTATAGGATGTCATTCCTAAAAAATGGAAATACAACTGGACAAATAGAGGGTCAAGATTCCATTACATTATAGAAATATTAGCTATATTCTTAGTTAATGAGAGTAACTTGACTATTTATCCTCTTCTAAATATCCATATAATCTAAAGTGCAACATCTAATAATAAACCAATTCTATTGGAGAGAGGCTAGAATAGTTAGGAGGTAAGAAAGATCCCCATAAAATATAATTTAAGATGGGTAACAAGAATTCCGATAACTGATAGAGAATAGTTGACAACAAAAAGCATCATGAAAAGGCCTCAAGAAAATTTTAACACTTAAAAAAGAAATTAGAAAGTGGTTATCCAAAAAACCTTTTCAAAGAAAAGAGTTTATATTGTTGGAGAATATTATATTATTTGGTATATTCTAATGTACCCCCATGGTACCTTATGGTACAATGTAAATAATAGAATAGGATGTGAATCTATAGTTTAGGAGTGTGATTTATATTATCCTTATGTAAGTGTCCATGTGTAGGATGCATACAAGTTTCATGTAATAAAGTGTACACGTAGGAGTGTGCATGTGTGATAGAATAGAGTGTGCAAGTAAATAGATAGTCAAGAGTCATGTATACAAGTGGCAAGATGTGAAGCCAAAGGACATGTGAGAGTTATCTTATGTATGGAATAAGAAAGTTTGCAACTCTCTAATATGTTAGGAGTGTAATAGTCAAGTATTTAAGAGTCACCTTTCTAAGATTATATAATGGAGATAAAGCTGCATGAAATGTATGAGAAACTAAAGATTACATTCAAGCACTAATATTTAAGCTTGTATGTATATTTTGAGAAATTCTAATATAAGTTATCTTCATGTTATTGCATGAATTATTTTGGCTATATATTCATATTATTGTAATTTTCATGAATATTGTTAATTATTTTGGTCATTTAATATATTGATTGCTTTTATATTTGAATCTACTCAATATCTAGGATATTGGGGCCCGAGATAATCTAACTAAAAATCTAATTGATTTTACAACTTCAAAAATAGAAAATAGAGCTAGAGGACACATCTCCTCTCCCTCAACAAATTTATCAGAGAAAGGTTTTGTTTATAAAGTTATACAAGCTAATTTATGAAGAAGAGGCCCAATAAAGTTTTAAATATAGAATGGTATGACTACAAAAATGTGATAAGAACACATAATTATTCCATCTCAAAACAATTCAAAACTACCATAAAACACAATTAGAGAAATAGAAATGGATGGAACTATTAGGAGATGAAGCCACCATCTAGTTTTACTATCTGTAAAAGCTAGGCTACAACAAACGTCTAGGTTATAGCAGACATCTAGACTACTGGACATCTAGGCATCATATGTCTAGGATTCCAGACATCTAGGCAGTAGACTTCTAGGTTGGACATCTAGGCTACTAGACATCTAGGTAGTAGACATATAGGCTAGACGTCTAGGTTTCCAAAATCTAGGCAACAAATATTTAGGCCAGATATATAGGCTGCTAGACATCTAGGCTAGATGTCTAGGCAACAGACATCTAGACCAAATGTCTAGGCTACTATATGTCTAGGCTGCTAGACGTCAAGGCTATACATCTAGGCTATGAGATGTCTAGGTAGTAGACATCTAGGCCAGACATCTAGGATGTGGAAGATGAACAGTTCTAGATTCTTTTCTTTGGGAGTGGAAACAAATAATTTTTCGAAGGCTTCCTTTGGAAGAGGAAATGAATAGTTTCAGTGTCTTCCTTTTTTGCTCTATAAAATGGGAATGATCCCTTGCATGTGTATGCAATTAAGAATTTAAAGTTTGTTAAAATCAATAAAAAGAAGTTAACATTAGCCCATGGTTTTCTTGCACATTTTAGGTTTCCACATAAAATCTTTGTGTTACTTGTGTTGTTGTTTTGTTCTCTGTCATTGTGTTTTCTGCTTGCAGGTATAAAATCGAAAGTTTTTTACTAACATCTAGTATTAGAGCCTAAGGTTTTGTGTGAGTGGAATCTGAAACAATGATAGGAGGTGTAATCATATTTGAGATTAATAAATTTGATGATAGGAAATTTTATCTATGGAAGATGAAGGTGGAGGATTTGTTGGTTTAGAATGACCAATCTCTAGCCTTGAAAGTGATCGCAAGTAAACCAAGCAGCATGAAATATGAGGAGTGGGAAATTTTAGATAGTAAGGTGGTCTCTACAATATGTATTTACCTAGTAGACTCTGTCTTGTTCAATTTAGCTAAAGAGAAGACCACAAAATCCCTTTGGAAAAAGCTTAAAAAGTTGTATGAGACAAAATCAGCAACAAATAAGGTTTTTATGAAAAAGTAAATTTATAGCTTGAGGATGAAGGAAATTTCATCTGTGGTAGATCATTTGAATGAGTTTAATACCCTTATTATTAAATTGATTTCAATTAGTGTGAATATGGAGTATGAGGACAAAGCTATCACCCTACTTTATTCCATCCTGGACACCTAGGATCATATGGTGATGACCATCAATAATGCATCATCAGGAACTCTAAAATTTGATGATGTGGTAGCCGCTTTGTTGGTAGAATATTTGAGGCAAAAAATATCTCTAGAACCCTCAACCAATGAAGCCCTATCTATGAGAGGTCAATCTTTCAAGAGGAGTAAACAAGGTAGATCACGGTCCATATCAAAGTCTAAAGGACGCAAGAAGAAAAGGAAGTGCTGGCACTATGGGAAGCTAGGGCTCTCAAAGAAGGATTGTTGGTAATTAAAAAATGGTGAAAAGAAAATTCAGCCATCAATTGAGACCAGTATAGCAAATTCAGGAGAGATGACAACATGTGAAGCATTTTATATCAGTAACAAAAGATCTATTTTATATACCTAGGTTTTGGACTCAAGTGCATCTTTCCACATATCTCCTCATATAGATTGGTTTGAAAAATATTAGCCATACTGTTGTGGAATGATCTACTTGGGTGATGATAATCCTTTAGAAATTATGGGAAAAGAGGACATAATAATTAGGATAGATGATGGTAGAGAAAGGATGTTATGTGATCTATGACATGTGTTTGATTTGCAAAATAATTTTCTCTCAATCAAGATGATGGATAAGCTAGGGTATTCTTCACTTTCGATAACAACTATTGCAAAATTACCAGAGGAGATATTGTAGTAGCAAAGGGAGAATCTTATGGAACCCTATATCATTTATGTGATGATATGGTAATAAACCATGTAGCAGTAGTAACTTCTATTCAATATGCAGTAATGTTATGGCATCAATGCCTAGGCCATATGAGTGAAAAATGTCTAAAACTTATGCATGACAAAGATATGCTTTCTAGGATTGTCTTGTAATTTAGACTTATGTGAGCACTATATTTTTTGTAAACAAAAGAGGGTTTGGTTTACTACAAGCCTTGGTAAGAGTTATAATTTTTTGTAGCTTATACATTTAGATATATTTGGACCAGTCTCCACTTAGTCCTTAAATGGTGCCATCTATTTTCTAACTTTTATAGATGATTATTCTAGGAGAGTGTGGGTTTATTTTTTGAAGAAGTCAAAAGATTTGCAAAAATTTAAAGAGTTCAAATAAAAGGTATAGAAGAGTTTGGGTAAGTCAATTTTATGTCTTAGGTTAGATAATAGGGGTGAATATTACTCCAAGGAATTTGATAAATTTTGTACGCAGGAAGGTATCAAGCACTAGAATACTATACCATATACTCCATAGCAAAATGGTGTGGCCGAGTGGATGAATCACACAATCATAGAATGTGCAAGAAGCATGCTTAGTGAAGCCATGTAGTATAAAAAGTTATGGGTAGAGGCTTTTAATACAACTATTTATCTTATTACATATCACCTACAACTACGTTGGATGGATAGATTTTGGAGGAGGTTTGGTGTTGTAAGCTATTTGATTACTCTCATTTGTGTACCTTTGGCTATGATGTGTTTTCCCATGTGCTTTAAGAAAAAAGGTCCAAACTTGATCCAAATTTAAGCAAATATATTTTTCTCGGCTATGGAGATACAATGAAGGGGTATAGACTATGGGATCCTACTACCCACAAGGTAATTATTAGCCGAAATGTTATTTGTGATGAAAAATTCATGCAAAGGAATGAGGTACAACAAAATCCTAATTTTGTACCAGTTGAAGTAGAAATGAATGAATATGAATATGAAAATTAACATGCTAAAGTTTTTTATCAGCATGTAGAATAGTAAGTAGAACAACAATAAGAACACCAAGTAGAGTAGCCACAACGGTCACAAGACCAAGAGCCAAAAAAAATAGATCATTGGGTTGGAAGATCTACATGTCCAAAAAAGTGTTTGGAAAGGTATTCTCATGTTTATCAATCCTATTTTACTTTTTTAACTGATGATGGTGAGCCTAGTTCATTTCAAGAAGCTAGAGAGTCTGAGAATGCAAAAAAGTAGAGGAAATTCATGGAGAAGTAAATTGAGGCACTTTCCAAGAATAAAACATGGGAACTTGTGAATCTCCCACTTAGAAGAAATATTGTTGGAAACAAGTGGGTTTACAAAGTAAAAAAGAACAATGATGGGTTGTTAGAACACTATAAATCTCACTTGGTGGCAAAAGGCTATGTGCAAATGTCAGGTATAGAATTTAATAAAATTTCCTCTCCATTTGTGAAGATGACTATTGTTAGAGTTTTACTTGCACTTGTAGTAGCACATGATTTAGAACTAGAGTAGCTTGATGTAAAGACTACTTTCCTACATGGTGATCTCGAGGAGGAGATTTATATGGATCAACTTGAGGGTTATGAAGAAAGAGGTAAAGAGCATTTGGTTTGTAGACTGAAGAAATATTTGTATGGGTTGAAACAGGCACCAAGGATGTGGTATAGAAAATTTGACACCTTCATGAAGAGCCAAGGTTTTAGCAAGAGTGAAGCTGACCATTGTGGATACTATAAGAGGTTTGATGATGGCAATTTTATTATTTTGCTATTGTATGTTGATGATATACTAGTTGTAGGTCCCAACATGAAGAAAATCATTGATCTTAAGGCTCATTTGGCTAGGAAATTTGAAATGAAGTATTTAGGAGTAGCAAACCAAAATTTAAGGATGAAGATACACAAGGACAGAAAAGGAAGAAATATCTGGTTAAGTCAAAAGTCATATATAGAAAATATTATGCAACACTTCAATATATAGAATGCAAAACTAGTTTATACCCCACTTATTTCACATTTAAAATTATCTTCCAATTAGTGTCCTAGAACAGAAGCAGAGAAGACAAGCATATCTCATGTATTGTATTCATCAGCAAAAGGAAGCCTCATGTATACCATGATGAGAACTAGATCGAATATTACCCAAGCAGTAGGAGTAGATATTCGATACATGGCAAATCCTAATAAGGAGTATTGGAATGCGGTGAAGTGGATATTTAGATATTTTAGAGGCACTTCATATGCTACCATTTAGTATGGATCAAAAATTTACAAGTTAAAGGTTTTGTGGATTTTGATTATGGTGGATATATAGATGAGAGAAAGTCCACTACAGGATATATTTTCACTCTTGCTGGTGGAGCTGTGAGTTGGGATTCTAAGTTGTAGTTTGTGGTGGCTTTATAAACCACTAAAGTAGAATATATTACAGGGACTCATGCTAGAAAATAGGCAATTTGGATAGAGCGATTGTTGGGTGAATTCAAGGTAATGCAGGAGAAAATTATGTTGCATTGTGATAGCCAAAGTGCTATTCAGCTAGTGAAGAACCCAAAATTCCATGATCGCATGAAACACATTGATGTCAAGTACCACTTTATAAGAAATGTGGTGGAATAAGGTAGGATCCTATTGCAAGAAATTGATACTAAAGTGAATCCTATAGATGTGCTTACAAAGCCAATCAAGACAAAGAAGTTTGAGTGGTGTAGAACTTCTTTGGACTTGCTGAAAATGTAACAAGGGTAGCATTGGGAAATTGGTACTAGATGAAAAATATTGATAAAATAATTCTTGTATACTGACTTCAAGTGAGATAATGTTAAGAGGTGAAGCCACTATCCAATTTTAGTGTCTACAGAAGCTAGGCTGCAACAAAATTTTAGGCTTCTAGACATATAGGTAGTAGACATATAGGCTAGACATCTAGGCTACTAGATGTCTATGTAGTAGATGTCTAGGCTAGAAATATAGGTAACATATATCTAGGTTGCTAGGATGTAGAAGATGAATAGTTTCATATGCTTTTCCTTGGGAGTGGAAACAAATAGTTTTTCAAAGGCTTCCTTTTGCAAAGGAAACAAATAGTTTTGGTTTCTTCCTTTTCTTCTCTATAAAAGAGGAATGATCCCTTACATGTGTATGCAGTTGAGAATGTAAATTTTGATGAAATCAATAAAAAGAAGTTGTCATTGCCTATGGTTTTCTTGCACATTGTAGTTTTTTGCATAAAATCTTTGTGTTACTTGTGTTGCTATTTTGTTCTTTGTCATTGTATTTTCTATTTGCAGGGATAAAATCTGGAGTTTTTTACTAATAAGCACCATTTACATAGAGAAAGAAAAGATAAAATAATTGGTGCAAAACCACTTTTCAAGGCTACTCACCCATGTTCCTAGTGATCTTAAAGCTCAAGATATTTTTTTATAAAATATACAAACAATGCTTAATCAAGAGGACAAAGATGATTTATATGCCCAAGTGATAAAGGAATAATTGGAATCAGTGGTCCACTCTATTTCTAAAGATAAAGTTCCAAGACCGGATGTTTTCACTAATAATTTCTATCAAAAATTCCTATAGCTTATTGGACATGACTTGCTACAAACGATTGAAGATGTCAGAAATAAAGGTATTCTATCTAGATCCATTAACTCAAGATTTATTGCTCTAATTCCTAAAGAGAAAATTCTACTACTCTCAATATATTCAGGTAAATTTCTCTTTATAACTTCTCATTAAATTTTTTGACAAATATTATTGCTAATTAGATAAAAAATATGCTTAGTAAGTTGATTTCAAAAGAATAAGGAGTATTTATCATAGGATATAAAATCTATAATAATATCAATATGGTGCATGAGACACGCCACTCCAACTCTAGTATTAAATAAAAGAATATTACCATCAAATTGAACATGGAAAATGCTTTTGATAGATTCAACCTACAATTCCTAGAAAGAGTTCCAACTAATTTTAGATTCTTTGCACAAATGATGCAATGGATAGGATCCTGTATTAAAGCTACCTAGATCTCCTCCTTGATTAATATAAAACCTTATACTTTCTTCAAAGCTTTAGGGGAATTCATCAAGGTTGTCCTCTATCCCCATACCTCTACATATTACTAGCAAAAACACTAGGAAGAGCTCTTAGTAGCATGAGAAGTGTAGGGAAGTTACAAGGAATCAAAGTTGTCCAAGGTATCAGGCCTATCACACATACCCAATTTGTTGTGACATTATATTGCTAGGAGAAGTAACGAAGTTTAATATAAAATAATTAAAGAGTTATCTAAATTGATTTAAATTTTTTTATCTAAATCAATTAGAATAAAATTTTGTTTTTTACAATTAATATAAAGCCCATAAAAAATAGATGTTTTTCTCAAATCCTTAGATTTGAGAAAAGACCATATCAATATTTTAGATACTTAGGGGTTTCGATGGGATTCTACCTCAAACCATGAAATAGTTGGATGCCAACTATTGAGTAGCTATAGAAGTGAATACAAGAATATAGTAATGGATGGTTGAGTTTTTTAGGAAGAAGAGTTTTAATCATATCAGTCTTGTTTATGCTCCCAGTATATCAAATTCTAGTCTACTCTAAAAAGTGTTCTAAAAGCATTTTAAGGTATGGTAAAAAATTTCCTTTGGCAAGGAGGTAAACAAAATGAAAAAAATAATTCTATTTAGTTAGATAGGATTTAGTTACTAGAAGAGTGGATCAAGTGGAACTAGGAATAATACAAGCAAAAATCATGAGTAAGGCACTAGGGGCAAAAATCTTGTGGCATCTATCTTAGCCTCTAGAATTCCCATGGAAAAAGATTTTGGAAGATAAATATGCAAACTTAAAAATAGGAATACACCTAATGATAATTCTTAAAAAAAAAAAAATGGAGACTCTAATATGAAAACATATTGTGGAAGCTAAGCAATTGATCCTAAATAAGATCTCCTAGCTTCTAGGAGATGGATCTCAAATTGACTTATGGAATTATCCAAGTACTTTGAAAACCTCATATACTAAGTAGTTGTAGCTCTAATATAAAATAAGAGATACAACATTTGTAGATCTCAAAGCTTAATTAAATTCTATATTGGTGTAACAACATAGTGGAATGGAGAGATCCCCCATTGCCATCACCCCTAACAGTAGAATGGGAATATTTTAAGAAAAAACATAACATGAAACTATTGAGACAATAGAGTTTGGATCAACTTATTTGAGGAGACAAATAAATTAGGTGAATATATAGTTTATATGGGTACATAGATGCAATTGGATGGAGTTCCCAATAAAATATTGGCAACAATTTGGAATATAAAATTGCCGCCCTAGATTCAAGTCTTTTCTTGGTTTTTTTTGTAGAACAAGATTCTTATAGGTGATAAATTACAAAAAAAGGAATAGTGTTGATCCTCACATGTTTCCTAGATGTATGAAGAACAATGACACTATGCCCCACTTATTATTTGAGTGTAACATAACCACTCCCATTTGGTTAAATACAACCCATTATTTTGGATCTCCCTTGTTAGGAACTTTGAACATGGAAGACTATCTTGTCAATTGGCATTTAAAATATAAATGGGGACTAAAGGGGAAGCCATTAATCAAATATCTTTGGAAATAAATCCCCTTATTTTTTGTTTGGAATATTTGGAAGGATAGGAACATGTTGATATTTGAAGTTAAAGAGAAAAAAATAGTATTCTCATTGAAAAATAATCAAAGACCTAGTGACTAATTTGAAAGCCACCTTCAAACATAAGTAAAACCAGAAAATCTTGAATGTGCAAGAATTAAAACTTATTAGCAAGTTATACCTTCAAGACTTTATCTTAACGTGCATGATAGTATCAGTAATAATGCCACCAAAGGTGCATTACTCTAATTTGTTCTTTGATAGGTCATCTAAGTCAAATATAGGCATAGCATATGTAGGGGGAGTAATCATGAAATAATATCGGATACTTACACTCAAGTATTGCATCAACCTAGGAATTACTTCCAACAATGTGGAGGAGGCATTGATGTGTGATATTGGACTAAAGTTGGCTATAGAATAAGACACTTGAACATATATGAGGATTATACCCTCATTATAAATGCGCTATCCAAGGAGAAAAATATCAATTCAATACAACTCTATATCAAATTGGGTAGAATGAAAGAATTGATTACAAATTTCACATATGTGCAATATTCCTATATTTTCAATAATTTAACAAGAAAAAAGATGTACTTGACAACATTGCTATATGAAGAGAGCATTCCAATTTGAGAATTATATGGAAGAGAGTTCAAAAAAGATGTGATGGAAGATAAGAAAGAGAAAGTAACAAAGTAGATGGATATTCTAGAGCATTTGAATATTCAGGAATCTTCAAATACCCTAACATATTTGGGAAATTATGGAACTTTGGTTTCAATTTTTGCTAAAATATAAGGTTTTTTGAGTGTGGTATTGGTTTTGATGAGTGATCTTGGTAAATATTTTTATTATTGTAATTTTGAAAAAAATTTGGATCTCTATGATCTTAGAAATTTTTTAGCTTTTTATGATCTTGCAAAAAGTGTGGCTTTTTATGATCTTGAAATAGGTTGGCTTTATGTGATCTTGGCAAAAGTTTGGTTTTCAATGATCTTGATTTTTTTTTGGCTTTCTATGATCCTAGAAAAAGTTTGGTTTTCTATGATCCTTGAAAAAGTTTGGCTTTCTATGATCCTGGAAATTTTTTGACTTTCTATGATCTCGCTCAGTTTGTATTTCTATGATCTTAGAAATTTTTTGGCTTTATATGATCTTGGAAAAGGTTGAATTTTTGTGATCTTGGCAAAGGTTTGGCTTTCTATGATCTTGAAAAATATTTGACTTTTTGTGATCTTGGCAAAATTTTGGCTTTCTATGATCCTGCCAAACATTTGGCCTTCTGTGATCCTAGCAAAAATTTGGCTTTCTATGATCTTGGCAAAGGTTTGGCTTTCTATGGTCATGGAAAAAGTTTGGCTATATGTGGTTGTGATATGGAGAAGGTATTTTTGTTGTACAAGGGACAAGGACCATTTTAAAACTCATTCTTTATCCTAATAAAAAAAACTTTACTTTTAAAGAATTATAAACTTGACCCCTTTTTCCTCTTTATTTAAAAATTTTCTTCCACATATTTTTTTGCACCTTTAATTCCTCTTGAATTTGAATTTGCACATTCTACTTTCCCATCCCTTATAAAATTATTTATCTTTTCTAATGGTTGACTTGATTAAACTATGGTGGCCTTTTCTAAATGATGTTGTAGATAGGATTTCTTTGTCTCTTCCTTTGGAGTAGAATATCCTTGGTCTAATCTATCTTCTACTATAGTATGATTTTATAATCCACTTGTTGATTCCATTCTCTTAATTTAGATTCAATCTTAATGGATTGAGGCAAAGGTTTTGAAATATTCATAGCAACACATATATGAGTATATACAACATCATTTTTTTCCTTAGAAGTTGGTTCCTCATTGATGAATTCACCTAAGGATATTTTCAATATTCTTGAAAAAATCCTTATTGATAAGTTAATATGAAAGTCCAAAAACCTAACCTACACCAAAATATTTTTTATAGTTTTTGTCTGAATAAAAAAATTCTCACTCCATGGTATTTAATAAAGGGTATCTCTCCCCTAAACCATGAGTCACTATTCACTAATTTGTCTCTAATTTATAAACTAGAAAATATTATGACAAAAATAACCTTTACTGAGAAAAGCCATGGAATAATTTGAATTCAATCCCCACTTCCACTCAATCCAATTTTGAAACTTCAAAATCCCTAGCTAGTATCCATGGAACTTACATATTAAACCTCTTCTTTCAAAAACAACTATATCATGTCTGATCATCTCATCCTTGACAACCATTTATTGTGTAACATCTACTTTCTATATTGAACTTGCCATATTTTTGTTGTTCCTCTTTTCCTCGACTCAGATATTTATTCTTCTAGTTAAGTCTTCCTTATTTCTAATTAAAGCTTTCAAACATGACTTTCCTTCCACGCTACCTATTGAGGTTCGTTTGGCTCATGCTCATTCTCGCACTCACACTCACTTCCTCTATGATGCATCCATTTATTCAATATAGTATTGGTTACACTTTTCCAATAATAAATATAATTAATTAAATTTTATGTGGTTTTAATTATAATGTATTGATTATTACATGTTTATTTGATATTATGATAATTTATTTTACAAATAAATTGAATTTGTATAAGAGATTTTATCAACTATAGTGATGAGTTTTTTCCAAGATATTTCAAGATTGTAATGGTAATATTTTAGATATGGTTATCTCAATTGAAGATAACTTTCACAAATGCTCTAGATATTATTATATGGTCATATATAATGGATGTCAATTTTTTAGAAAACATGAAACTAATTTTAATATATTAAATTAAATATTATAAATTTACATGTTAATTTTATATTAAATTTGCATAATTGTGTAATAGTTAGTTACTTAATTACAACATATTTTTTAATTAGTTTTATGGAGCTAAAATTAGACCTACCAATATTACATCATGATTATGTTATTGTAATTTAGTAATCATGCATACATTATGTTATAAAATTTAAATCCAAGTATTCTTCTTGGTATTTAACATGAGATAATGTCATTTGTTGCTTGATTAAAAAGTATTTTTAATTGTTTGGTTTTTTTGGGATTAAAATCGACCCATTAATAGTACATCGCGATCATATAGTTGTATTCCAACAACATTTTTAGCAATTATGCATGTATCACTTTGTAAAATTCAAACTTGAGTCTCCTATTTAAAAATTAAGATATTTAGTAGCTTGAGTTGTTGTCACTTAACAATTTATTACAATATATTAAATAGAATATTTAATTATATTAAAAAATTTAATATATAATTTTTTTGTTGGATAATAAGAGGTTGTACTTGGGTCCTCCATCCTTGACAAATTACAACTCTCTTCTTTAGAGCTTGAGAGTTTACAAATAGATACACTTCTCATCTCAATTGAGATGCTATGTCTAGAAACCTACATCATTTTACATAAAATATCTAAATTCCTGATTTTCATTTTCTAGATCTTTTCAATTTTCTATATGAATACAAAAAATTCCAAAATTTAGCATCCTTCTTGACATTTTCCTATAGCAGCCTTCACAATACCAAAACTTCACCTCTATTATCTATGCCTTGCATCTTAGTAGAGCAATATTTCCAAAACATCACACTATCATAGTCCGATTTACCAAATTTGGATTGCTAGTTTCCTTCCTAAAACACAAGTGCAACCACAAAATTATAATAAATAGTTTATATGAAAACACATTATTATTAAAAAATAAAGTAAATATTACCAATGGAAAAAATTAAAGTAAATCTTAATCATTAATTGATTCAGGTAATTAATATTTTCTTGTCGGCTTCAACTAAACTTACTACTTCCTCTAACCATAGAAAGGAGAATTTAACTTTACGATCCCTCCCCCTACAAAGTGGATCAAGTTTAACTTTGAAGGGGTGGTTAAGGGAAATCCTAGAGCAACAGGAGGCGAAGGCATAGTCAGAAATGACCATGGGAGAATTCTCTTCACCTATGCTAAAAAAATTGGCCTTAAAACGAACAACATGGCTGAAGCAAGAGCCCTATATCAAGGGTTTCTTATTATGGATGGTTTTAATGTTGACAATATCATTGTTGAAGGAGACTCATTATTCATCATCAACCACCTCAAATCCATCCAATATTCATCATGGAGTTTGTGCAGAATTATTTGTGAGTGCATAATACTTATAAGCAAGTATTCCAATATCACTATCCAACATGTTTATAGAGAAGGGAATAAGGCAGCAAATTGGTTGGCAAACATAGGTGTCAGAGAAGAGACCCTTCATGTGTGGCAAATAAACTTTCCATAGCACCTCAAGATAGCCAATCATGCTAATGATATTTACCTCCTATAAACTAGGTTGCATGATGAATTGCATTCCATCAAGAGGCATCACCTCTTCCAATTATGCCAACCACAACTTATTCCATAAGCTCTCATGGAAGGTTGCTTTATATTTGAACAATTTTGTGATGCTATAGATGATAGAAATAGTGGATTAATCCTCCCTTTTGGGCCCGTCCTTCTTGTTTTTGTTTGTTTGCTTGGATTTATTTTGCCTGTTGTTTCTATTTGGTTGTGTTTGTTGCTCATTTTCTCTGGTCTGTTTTGGATTTTTGACCAGTGGGTTCTCTCCCTTATTCGGTTTGTAAAATTTTTAGGTACCCTTTATACTAATAAAAAAACTTTGTTGGCTAGCCTATTTGCATATTTGTTTCCTTCCCTTAATGTATGTGTAAACCTATTTTCTTCAAACTCTTTAGAAAGATCTTGAATTTCCACAATTATCAAATATATGTTTCATGGAGCCTTTGTTTTCTTCAAAATTACATTTATTACTATAAGGGAATCACCTTCCATCTATACTCAATTCCATTTTATTTGTTTGCATATAATAACCCTTCTAAAGCTGCCCAAGCTTCAACTTCAATATTTGTCTTAAACCCACTATTGAAAGCATAATGAGACAAAATCTCTCCTCTATTATTTCTAATAATTCCTCCTCCTACTGGTCATAGATTTCCTTTAGATGCTCCATAAAAATTCAAATTAACCCACTTCACATCTGGTGGTTTCCACTTTTAATTCCATTTAATGAATTGACTCTATCTATCAAGGCTTTCTACTTATATATTAGGGATTGATTGAGTTTATAGGGTTGGTTTAGACTCCTCTATGGCTAAACATATATTCCTTTTCATTACCTCTAAACTGCTTTCCTCTCCTTTAAATACTACTTTATTCATTTCTAGCCCTATAGTCCAAAGTATTATATCTTTTGACATGTCCTATATAGTCTATAAAGCCTCACTTTTATAAGTGCTTTGCCATTGCTTTAACCAATATTCAATTCTACTATTCATCACCATGTATTTACAAAACATATTAAGAATCCATTGCCATAGATTCCAGACTATTTAGCAATGTCCCAAGAGATGGTCTATACTCTCCTTTTTACAAAAAACACATTGAGAGGGGTCATGAAAATCCCTTTTCATAAGGTTATCCTAGGATAAAGTTCTTCTATGACCTACTAGCCAAACATAAATTTTGACTTTAGGAATTATTGGGCTATCCCAAATATATCCATATTCTAGTGATATTATTATTTTGTTGGTGTTGTACATTATATCCACTTCTTGTTGTGTATTATCCTGAGCTATTCAACTCCCAAATAATCCTTGGATCCATTTGGAATAATCATAGTTATTATATTTCTACTCAATTGTCTCCTAACATCAATGTTTTGTATATTTGTAAAAAATCTACTTTTAATTTGTATCTTCCTTCCTGATCCTTATAAAAAATATTTGAAACCCTATCACCATATTTATGTTGAAGTAATCTCATCCAAGGTTTCAAATTTGGATCTAAATTGAGTGATTTATTATCACACCAAGTATTCATCCAAATAGATTTTTTTTTCTCCAATTCTCACCATCCATATTAAACCTTTAATCCTAATATCGATATATTTTTAAAACCATTCCAAAGTGCAGAACCATTTGGTAGAGAGAATGCAGTAAATATTAAATTTGGGTCATTGGGATCAACATACTTAGAAGAAATCTTTCCCATTGTCTTTGAATCTCTTTTTACAATCTTTAGATTACTTTTCTTCTAAAATCTAAGTTTGCATCTATAAAAAATCTTAAACCAAGACCTCCCCTAGCTTTATCATCACACACCTTGCTCTATTTCACCAAATAAAATTTCCTTTTATCATGTAAACCTGACCATAAAAAGGATTGCATAATATAGATTAAAAAATTTTCAACAGATTTTGGCATAGAATACAATGACATATGATAAGTTGGAATGGCTTGTAATATTGAATTAAGTAATTGCACTCTTCCTACTTACGATAACCATATACCTTTCTAATATGGAAGTTTATTCTAAAATTTACTAATAAATGGATTTCATAATTTTGTCATCATTATCCCATCAAATAAAGGCATCCCTAGATAAGTTGTTGGTAACTTTACCTTATCCATTTGAAGCAACTTGTAAATTATTCCTTTGATATTAGTAGAAGTGTTAAAAAAGTAAAATTTGGATTTTGCCCTATTAACTTACTACCTTGATGCTTTTTCATATTCCTTTAAAATGTTATTCAAATCTTTGGCTTCATTTATTCTCACCCTTCCAAAAAGGGTTGTATCATCTACAAATAGTTGACAGGTTATGTTGTCGATGTTATTACTAACCTTAAGTCCACTTATAAGCCCATATTTGTAAGCCTTATTTAAGTTCCTACTCAAATCCTCTGCCATAATAATGATCTCCTTGTCTAAGGCCTCTCTTGGATTTAAAATATTCTGTTACTAACCCATTGACCAACACTGAATAAGAAATTGTAGAGACACAAGCTTTAATATATCTAACCTTTTTTTTTCTTGAATCCAAACTTTTCTAATACTACAAAAATAAAATTCCATTTAACCCTATCATAGGATTTACTCATATCAAGTTTTAAGATCATTGCTTTCTCTTTTCATGAAGCTTCTAAATGAAAAACTTCATGAGCTACTATGATCCCATATAAAATTTATCTCCCTTTCACAAATCCTCCTTGCTCTTTTGAAATTATTTTGTCTAACAATGGCCTTAATCGATTTTACATCACTTTGGAGATAATCTTATATGCCATATTACATAGGCTTATGGGTCTAAAAGAATAAAACAATTCAACATTCTTATTTTTTGGAATTAGAGTAAGATATGTTACATTTATTTTATAAGGTATGTATTGCTTTACCCTAGACTGTTCCACTACCACCAATAAATAATCCTTCACTATATCCCAATTATGTTGGTAAAAATCTATAGATATCACATTAGGACCTGGGGATTTATCCTTATTAAAAGAGAAAAGAGCTAAATGAACTTCTTCTAGAGTAATAGGCTCCATCGGTTTCATATTGTCTTCATTTATTATAACTAAAGGAACATCTTGAAGAAGTTTATCATTAAGAACTTTAGTCTCCTTTGATCCTAGAATATTCTACTAAAAAGACTACCTCTTTTCTAATTTCACTATGATCTTCAATCCAAACCCCTTCTATTGATTTAATTCTACTAATTCTTGAAGTTGATCTCTGAACTATAGTCATCTTATGAAAAAAATTGTATTTTTATCTCCTTTTAACCAATTCTATCTTTATTTTAATATCCAAAATTTCTCTTCCTTACTCAAATATTATGATATTCACTAAGAAACTCCCTTTTATTTGAGCTTGGATTATTATGATAATATTTTTTGTAATTTTGAAAGTTTATGTTTTAGTTCTTCTTTCTTCTCAAAAATATTTCCAAAAGTATTCTTGTTCCAATATTTTAATCTAGATGTCATAGATTTCATTTGATTTGGAAGAGCATACAACCCACCATTACCTGAAAAATTCAGTGTTTGAGCTATCGTATCAAAAAATTGAGGATGGTCTTCCCACATCCGCTCATATTTAAAATATGATATTTTTTTAAATTCACTTACCACCATTTTAACTCTTATTGTCTAGTGATCTGAACCAATCCTTGTTAAGGTATTAATTCTAGCACAAGTTCCTTCAGCTAGCCAATGATCTGAGAGTATGCATCTATATAATTTTTTGCTATTAGGTTCTAGTCTCTCATGTTGTTGGTCCAAGTATAGTTGTCTTCTTCAAACTCAACCTCCCATAGATTATTATTTTGAATAAAAGTTGATAAATATCTCATACTTTGGGTTAATTTCCTAATTCCTCCAAGTTTTTCATCCATATTGGTTATGGCATTAAAATATTATATGATCATGAATCGATTTTCTTGGTCTTTACTTCTAAAAAATGCTTCAATCCCACTCTAAACTTCTAATCTACTTGACTCAGTTGTAGATCCATAGACATTGATAAGGATGAAACAAATATTTACAAAGTAGCAAGTGACTAAAGAGGTTATCCAATGCCTAGTTTTATGAATGGTTACACAGAAGGTTCTAGAAGGATTCCAACAAGTTAGAATTTCCCATGTTGCTCCTTTAGAATCCATAGCATCCCATTCACATCTTGCCCAAAATACTTTCATAGTTTTTGAAACTTCTTCTTTTGTCATTTTAGTTTCTTGGATACAAATAATATCAGGATTATTACTTAAACATAGGACACCTCTACTTTGAGGGGGTATTAGCATCCCTTATATTCCATGAGATGATAATCATGTATCATTAGGGGCTTTTAGCCCCACCTGTGTATTACCAATATCATTTTATTGTTTGGTAAAGAGAAGTTCAACCAACTTAGTTTGTGTTCCTTTATCTATGTTAGCTCTTGCTTCCCTAGATATTGCTTGATAATTTGAGGGTTTTCCTCTTTTTGCCTTGCATATATCAGAAGTGGGTCTTATTATTCTATTCCTTAATATTCTTTCATAATTTTATTTTTCATCATATTTTTCCTCTCCTAGATCTATTATAAAAGCTTTTAACTTGTTCTACTCATTTTCTGGTATTTCCTTATTAATGGCAGAGGTATTAACTTCTAAAATTACATTTTCTTTACCAATGTTTTTCTCCTTAATGGTGCAAGAGAGTCTTCAAAACCTGATGAGACACATTCCTTACGTTCGTCTAGAATGTTCTTCCTTAAATTGGGATCATACTGAATAGACAATTCCTTGTAAATATGTTGAAATTGTTGTATTATGTCCTCTAAGTTTTGATCTACTTTTTGTTCATAGGCTAGAGCCTCAAAAGAGTTGGTATTTATTCCAATATCCTTCCTTACTAGTCTCAATTGTTTATTTTCTTTTATTTTTCTAGATTTATTTTTTGGAATTTGAAAACCATCTTCATCCATATCCATTTGTAAGTTTCTCTTGTAATTTTCTACATATGATTATGTTGGACTCTTCTTAGGGCATGATATCTCAATATGTCCCACCTCATGAAATATTCTACATCTAAAAGATATGTTTTCATAATCTATGGTTTGTATCCACATCTTATCCCCATACTTAAGAATGATTGATTCTAGTAAAGTTTTATTTATATCAATCATGACCATATCCAAGCATAAATGGCCAAGAATCCATCTTTCGTCATATTTGAAATCTCAAGGAATTCTCCTAGAGTGTTGCTTATTGCCTTAAAGGTATTTATTTCCTAAAATTTAACGGGTAACCCAAACATCCTAATCTAGACTGGTACTAGGGATAGATTTATATTTTCAAGTAAAAAGCCTTCATACCAACATGTAAGGAAGAGTCATGCTCTTCCCATAAACCAAGGACCCCCTTTTAGGATTTTTTCTCTTTCTTCCCTAGAACAAAAAATGGCTAGGAACAAACCTTTGGGAAGAAATGATAGAATCACTCTTGGAGACATCCAACTCATACCAATCCATTTTCTTAAGGCTGAAGCCCCTAGTCAATACCCATTAAATT
The DNA here is from genome assembly GCA_028583015.1 of Wollemia nobilis. Taxonomy (NCBI): domain Eukaryota; kingdom Viridiplantae; phylum Streptophyta; class Pinopsida; order Araucariales; family Araucariaceae; genus Wollemia; species Wollemia nobilis. Next base: position 5,829,160 of record JAQPPZ010000103.1, read on the forward strand.
TAACAAATGCTACCCTATCTTGGATCTACGAGGATCTCTTTGAGGCACGTTCACTAACCTCTACCACTAGAGATGATTCTAAGTATTTACCTATAAATTAGTCCATGGAAAGGAAACTAAAACTCAAAATCTATTTAAATTTATCTAAATATCATATAGCAAATATAAATATCAGGAAACTAAAACTCAAAATCTATTTAAATTTATCTAAATATCATATAGCAAATATAAATATCTGATAAAAACTTTATAATAATTTGCATGCACAATTTCTAAGATAAAGAAAGGAAGGAAAAACTTAGCTAAAAGATTATATTTCTAGATAGAATATCTTGCCTCACTAAAGTCCTAGACTTTTATTTCTCTTCCCATCATTTGAACCCTAGGTGACAAATACTTGCAATTTCATTTTTCATGACTTGAAAAATCGTCACTACCCTTGTTTTAAATGGTTGACTTCATTAATTTGTATCTCCTTTAATATTGCTTTGATTCTATCATATGATCACTCACTTTAAAACTATTCAAATTATGCACAAGTTGGTTCAAGAATCAGTTGAATCGGATAACCCTTCATCAAGAGATGACTCCTAAAAATGAGACATTTAAAAAAAAAAACCAATCCTTTGTGAAGCTATATCCAACAATTTTTAATATATAATAAATATTTTATAATTTATATTATTATAATATTATGCTATGTTAACCCAAAAGGGATAAGTTGGTTGGTAGCAATCAAGTGCTTGCTAATGGGTTGTCCTAGTTTGATTCCTTGAGGGTCACATTGACTTCATATTTATCCATTAGATTAAAGATTTTAAAGATTCCTTGCAAAACAAAAAAAACATTATACTGTGTTAAAGCTTACACATTAAAAAAAAGTCTTTAAAAAACTACCTTTCCCTTTTACATAAACTTAATTATATTAAACTATTTTGTGCCGTTGAAATTTAAACCTATAATTTAACTTAAACACTTTATATTTTATTATCTTATGTAAAAGAAATAAACTAACAAAGCAACTTGGAGATATTTTCACCTTAATGTATACTTTTAGATAGATAATTATTAAACATGTATGAGATATATGGGCAAACATCAAAACACATGCATCCACAATAAAACACCAAGGTTGATGTCCATTAAGAGACTAGGGAGAAATAACTCACAACTGTTACCCCTTTTGGAATAACCTATCTATGGATAATTTATTTTGCTATACAAATGTGTAAAAAAATTCAAAGAGTTACAAAAATATTAATTAATTTTATTTTAAAATTTTATTATTGTAAAATATTTATTTATAATCTGAAAGAATAATATCAAGTGATATTAGTTTAATTGATTAGATTCTTTAATACTTTAGGAAGAGATAAGGTTCAAATCTTGTCAAGTCACAAGTCACATTAATGACATTAATTAGATTCCTAAGTGAGACATGGATAATATTCAAGCTTTGTTGTAATACATTGTGATGATGATATAATACAAGTGGGGCTCATTTCAATCTCATACAACCAATTGATAATATTAGAGGAAACCAAGATTCAAGTCTTGTCAAACGACACATAAATAATATTTAAGCTTTGTTGTAATACATTATGGTGATGATACATATATAATATTTAAACTTTGTTTGTAATACATTATAGTGATGATGTAATACAAGTGGGGCTCATTTCAATTACATACAACCAATTTAAAAAATGTGAAAAACTATTAATAATATATAATAAAACCTCATTGACTCATTTTTGGTTGACTACTTTAAAATATTAACAAACATACTACTATTAAAAATAAACATTACAATATAACCACATCTTATCACCAACCATACAAAAAAAATTCTAATAACACATTTAAAAAATATGATGTTACATGGTTTGAAATGAGAGCTCCTTTCAATTTCATATAACTAGTTTAAAAATTTGAAAAACTATTAATAATAGATCATAAAACTTCATTTTCTTAATTAACTACTTAAAAATATTAACACACATACTACTATTAAAAATAAATAAGTATTATAATATAACCATCTTATCATCAATCATATAAAAAATTTCTTCTAGTAAGACATCTAAAAAAATATGACGTTACATAGTTTGAAATGAGAAAAATCTAAATCTCTGCTATCTTTCTTATAATTAGTAACAAGACGATTCATGTTAATGCCTATCCATATTTAAACATATGATGTTACATGGTTTGAAATGAGAAAAATCTAAATATGTGCTATCACTAACAAGATGATTCATGCTAATGCCTATCCATATTTAAACATTCATCTTTTTCAACTATATAACCGTAGTTGTCCAAAGTTAAGATTTTAAAAATTATATTTTTAATATAAGATAGTTTAGGAGATAATATAATGATTTAGGTTTTGGTTTTTTGGCAAGGTTTAAAGTTTAAACTATAATGTGTGTAAGGTTGTGTTAAATTTCCTATCAATAAGCTCAGCTTTCTCCTTACGAAAAATTATAATGAGATGAAGATACCCAACTTTAAACATTCATTATAAAAAAATTTCACACTAATTAAATTTAAATATAATATAAAATAAACTGATTAATGATCTAATAATAATTATCTATAAATAAAATGTATAATGTAAATTATATATATAATTTAAACATTATTTAATAAATAACAAAATGAACACATTTAACTAATCTTAATACCTAATTTACATATCTTACTATTTTTTATATTACAATTATTATAAGATTGTCGTTTCATCATCTTTCCTAATACCATGCCTAGATACTTTTGTACAGTGCTATTATGATAACCCATCAAATTCTAGTTCATAAGCTAATGCTAATATTATAAAAATACATATATGATATTTTTTACTATCGAGTATCTTATCTCACATTTGATGAAAATAAACACTATCAATTTGTGTTATTGTTTTGGGTAAATATTTTAATATTTATATGTTATATTATCATTATTTAAAATTTATATTATTTATATTTATTTAATATATTTATCATCAATATTTAAGTATAAAATTATATTACTTGTAAAATATGTTAGTTTTTCCTATAATTTTTATAATTTTGCATATATTAATTTTATGTTCTATGCTAATTCGTCATATATATCAATCGTGTTAATTATGTTAATTACTCATTTTATTGGCTTAACTAAATCAAAATCTTTTCAAACACAATAAGTATTTTAGTTTTTCTCTTCTAACAACTTTCTCAACGTTACCAAGGTTATTTGATCTAAGCATATTCAAACTAAATAATAACACCATCATATCAATTATTTAAAAATGTGATGATAATTTGTAGAACATCATATAGCAATCTTGTGCATACTATATAGTTTTCTCATATGACATCAATGACATCCATTTAGCACCAACACTTATGCGATCATCATATATCACTTTTATTTTGTAATCAATGCCAAACATCCATCATTTTTTAAATAAAGGGGTAAAAATTTATTGATAAAAATTTTGGATTATAGAGTACAACTGAGCTTCCAACCAGGACTCAAATAAACAACCAAACAGGCTAAAACCACTAGACTAGAATGACACCCAGAAAAGAAAATAAGAATAAACCACATTAAATCTGTACATCCTTGTGGATCAACTCCTACAGGTGTTGAGAGTCCCCAGACGGGAGACTCTCCCAATTATCGATACTCCAAGGATCTAGCAGCTCAAAAGCCCTTTTGGCCAAGTAATCAGCAACCAAATTCCATTCCCTTGGAATGTGCACAAAGGATATAAATTCGAACTCTTCACTCATTCTGAGAATCTGAACGACTATAGAGACCAACTGCCAATTAACTTCCTCCAACCTTTTACTATTTAAAATACTAACCACAATTTAAGAGTTAGACTCATAGATAATCCTATGCCAGCCAAGAGAAAAACCCCTCGGTAAGGCCTCAAGAATTGTAAGAGCTTCTATAAAATTGTTGGAGTGAACACCTTTATAAATGGAAAAGAAAAAATTGACACCACCAGTAGAATCTCTCCCAACACCGCCAATGCTAGCATGTCCAGGATTACCCCTGGACGATCCATCAGTATTAATTTTTAAAACTCCTCTAGGGGGTGGTCTCCACCTACCATCTCTCCTAACCTTCTTTCTGAGTTGAGGAACCCTACTAGGGATAGAAGAGTTCACACCATCCCTAAAGAGACCAAGGGCTTGTTGTACCTTCTCCTCCATAGAATCCAAATATGGTCCACATCACATTAGCTATGGATGGTTTCCTGAACCATATACAGGATCCTTTGCCAGATCTGTTGAACATCCAAATAACTACCCTAAAATATGTGTCAGTTTTGTTCGAGCCAAATTTACCAGATGATGCAAGAAGGGTCCAAATTCCAAGCCACCCGAAGGAAGAGGGCCTTGGCCGGAGGTCTGCCCAGACTACTCCAAAACTCCACCAGGGACAACAAATGAAAACATAGATGGTTCCAAGCGCTCCACCAATGGTGCCAAATGTCGTTGGCAAAGGAGCATTGGAAAAATAAATGAGAAAAGTCATCCTCATTCTTACTGCAAAGGACACAAAAAGAGGGACCCTAAAATCCCCTCTTCCTCACATTATCCCAAGTGAGGCATTTATTACGAGCTACCAACCAGAGAAAGAAGTTACATTTTGGCCAAAAAAATTTGTTCCAAACCTTTTTCCACCAAGTGATAGGAATACTCCCATACTTTTGCTTATCAAGAACCTAATAACCATAGGCTATCAAGTAGGTTCCCTTAGGATCAGGGTTCCAAGCCAGAATATCTTTACCCCTCAATGAAGAACAAGACCTCCCCATAAGAATAAGAGCAAGCACCTCTTTGTCCATGGCCAGTCCCCCCTGGGGCCATTCTTGTGGATCTTTCCACCTATACATCTCCATATTTCCAAAAGATTGGATTTTTTTAAAGTCCTCCACACAAGACTAGCCTGCTTCCAAGAAAAAAATGCTTAGGGAACGTAACCTAGGATATTGATTCAAGATAGGAGGGTGGACATCCCAAGAATCCTACCAAAAAAGAGCATTTGATCCCTAATTGCAAATATAGAACAAACCCTGCTTGATTAAATTAGCTCCTCTTTTCAGAGTGTCCCAGATAACTGAACCTTTCCCAACCAAGTTGACTCTAGGGATTTCAGCCTCAAAAATACCTCTCAAGTATTTACAAGATAATATTTTAGCCCAAATATGATCTTGAGAGGTACACCATCTCCAATAAAGTTTTGCAGCCAAATCCTGCCCAAAAAGAGTTTTCTATCGCAACCCAATGCCTCCCTCTTACATCGACCTACATATAGAATCCCACCTAACCAAACTCCATTTATATTGATCAAGTTTTCCAGACCATAAAAACTGTCTTGACAAAGCATCCATGTCCTTGATGAAGTGAGAGGGAGCTATTTGTACAAAACATCTATAAATGGGTAAAGCTTGAGCAATAGATTTTAAAAGCAACACTCTACCTGTAGTGGATAGCCACATGAAAGTCCAGTGATTCACCTTCCTTCTAAATTTATCAAGCATAGACTGCCAAGAAGATCTAGGTAGAGGGTGAGATGAAATTGGAATACCAAGATAAATGAAGGGGGAAGTCCCAACCTGGAATCTTAGAATGTGAGCAATTCTGGCTTGAATAAGAGGAGGGGTATTGAAGAAGAAAATAGAGGACTTGTCCTCATTAATAAACTGTCCAAAATCAGCAAGATATATGTCAAGATACTGTCTAATATTGCCAGGTTCCCTGATAGTGGCAACTCCCAACAAAGCAGTATCATCAACAAATTTAAGGTGGAAAAGAGGTGGCAAACTACTATCCCACTTCCACCCTTGAATGAGACCCTACATGAATTGAGACTTGAGAAATATTCCCAACCCTTCCGCCATAATGATAAACAAATAAGGAGATAAAGTATCTCCTTGCCTCAATCCCCTTGAGGCCTCAAACAGATCTGATGGCTCATTATTAACAAGAACAAAGAATGAGAAAGAAGAAACACAGCTCATCACCCATATAATCCATTTCTCCTCAAATCCAAAAGCAGTAAGAAATTTTTGAAGAAAGGACCATTTGACCCAATCATAGGCTTTGGCCATGTCCAACTTAATGAACATAGTTTTCTCCTTAGAAGTTTCCATCGAGTGAATAGCTTCTATAGCAATAACAACCCCATCCAAGATTTTTCGACCAACAACAAACCCTCCTTGCTCCTCAGAGATGATTTTGCTCAACCATATCTTCAACCTCTCAACAATATTTTTTTTGATTATCTTATACACAACATTGTAGAGAGCAATAGGCTTGAACATATCCAAGGAATTTGCTCCCTCTTTTTTGGGTATAAGGACCACAAAGGTAGCATTTAGGGCCCTTAGCATCTGTTTGTTATTTTGGGACTTATGGACCATATCCAAAAGATCAAATTTTATTAAATTCTAAAACTCCTGGTAAAATTCAATCGGGAATCCATCTGGACCTAGGGATTTTCCATTTTTCATATTGACTACAACATTTTCTAACTCCTTAAGGGAAATTGGACCCATCAAGTGCTCATTCATCTCTCTAGAAATAATCGCTAGAATACAGTTTAGAATAAGCTTTTCATTCTCATCATCTGATAGGGAGTCCTACTTGAAGAGAGAGGAAAAATACCTCTTAGTCTCTTCTGAAATATCCCTAAAAGAAGAGAGAAGGGCACCCTGAGAATTCACAAGAGAGGTAATCAGGTTACCATTATGGCGAGCCTTAACTAAGTTATAAAATAAGGTTGTGTTCCTATCCCCTTCCTAAAGCCAATCTACTCGAGCTTTTTATTTCCAAAAAAATTCTTCCCTCAGTTCCCATTCAGCAAGGTCTTTCGCAGCGTCAGATTCCTCAACAAGAAGCTCCTTCGTGAATCCCTGATCTCTAATATTTCTTAAAGCTTCTTCCATCCTCCTAAGAGCTGCCAACTTAGCCAAGGAAAGTTTCCCAAAATTTAGTCTATTCCATCTCTTCAATTTATGTTTTACAAATTGTAGTCGCTTCATAAAGGAATACATAATGATGCCATGAGGAGGTTTTCCAGTGGTCCACCAGCCTCGCATGAAATCATGAAGTTTAGGATCACGAAGCCACATAAGTTGAAACTTAAAGGAGGGATTTTTTTTTAGCCCTAACTCCAAAGTAGAGAGTTTGATAGGCCAATGATCAGATCCCCTACCCTCCAAAATCATAGAACTAGCACATCTGTTATTACTCATCCAATAACTAGATATCAAAAACCTATCCATTCTCTCTGATATGGAAGCTTCCCCAACCTTCTATTATGCCAAGTAAAGATCCCATTATCTATCTTGATGTCAAACAAGTTTAGGTCCTGGATATGAGCACTAAATACAGAAGAAAAAGGCTCAATATGGTCCATCCCACCACGTTTCTCCTCTAGACAAGTGATAGAGTTGAAGTCTCCAGCAAAAATCCATGGGTACAGGGGAAAAAAACTTATCACAAAGCAAATGTGCTTCCACAGATTCACTTTACCATTGTAATAAATAGAAGCATACACATTTGTAAGTAGGATGATTTTACCAGATTCATTATCATGTCTGACCATTGAAATAGACCATCTACAGGAAATCCAAGTAAGAGGAGATATCTTAACTGGATCCCATAAACAAGCGACACCACTAACATATTCACATACACCAATACACTAGCATTTTCCCCTTCTCCACAACTTTGGAGCAATATTGAACATACTATCAATAGCCAATTTAGTCTCCTGAATAAACACCACATCCAGAGAATGCATACGAACCAAATCACGAACAAATTTTTGTTTGGGGATGTTATTCAACCCCCTTACGTTCCATGAGAGGATAATCATTTTTGGGGGTTATAAAAATGGGAGTTCAATGTTCTCACCAAACCTGACTCCACAAAAGTCTCTCCCATTAACTTAATTTTATCCTGGTCCTTCTTCCAATCCACCTTTATATTCTTATCCAATTTTTTTTTTTTTAATTATTTTTTGCTGCAATCCCAACACCATAGGAGTTTTGCAGTCCAAGGATGATTGCATCAGTTCCTGAGTAGGAGAGGACATAACTAAATCTGTACCACTTTCTAAAATAGTTTCCCTTATAGGGCTAGACCCAACCATGTCCCCTATACTTAGATCCAAAGCCCTTTGTTCTTCATTTAAACCCCCTAGATCTGATTCCTTAAGTTCCCCCTCAAGAAGAGACATCTGATTTGGCCTTGTTATATTTGCATCAGGTAGCGATATTTTAGGTATCTCCATGCACTGATCAAGATTATCTAATATTTCAAAATGGTTGAGTAGAGAATCTAGCTGGCTATCCTTAAGGTCTTTGTTTTCCCTCCATCCTCTGTTTTGGGATTTTACCAGAACAAAACATTCCTTATCCCATTCCCCTTCCTTTATCGAGGATTTTCATTTATACAAACTTTGTCCAGACCGAGAGGGCCTAGGATTTGAAACCACAGACAATACAAACTTAGGGCATTTTCTTTACAGGTGGCCATATTCACGGTAAATTTGACAATGAAATGGAAGAGCTTCATAGTCAAGTTTTTGAACCCATGTAGTTGATCCAAATTGTATTTCAATAGAATCTAGAATAGGATTATTTAAGTCAATTTCAACACAAATACGAGCAACAAAGATTACCTTTTTATCCATTTGTCTGTTGTGACGGTCCAACCGACTTCCCAAGTAGAAGGACAATCTTATGCAAGATATTAGTTCTCAAAAATTCCAATGAGAGCCATGGAAGCCACACCCATACTAGAACCCACAACGGCCGCTCCTTTGATGGGTTGAAACCCACATGCCAGGATTTAAGAAAGAGTCCCACTTGGTTATAGAAATAAGGACCCCCTTCAAATGCTTTGTTACGATCTGCAATACAAGAGAAAACCACCATAAAATAGTTGCTCGCACTCAACATCACCTCCACATCACCTTCAGTATTCCAAGTCTTCTTGACCTAAGCCTCCACAAAGGGGAGAGAAATTTGGATGCCCAAAAATTTACCAATAAGGGCATGTTTGGTTAGATACTCCACATATTCCGCCACCAAGTTTGGTTGAACCACTAGAACTGGCCTGGCTTCACATTGTTCTAAACATCCATTGTTCTTTAACAAGCGGTTCCCAACATGCACTGGAAAATCTTGTTCCTTCCAGTCATTTTCAGATGAAAAAATATCACGAGCATGCACTCTTTGTGCCGAACCCGATGCCATCATTACATTCCTCCAATTTTTTAGACCTCCTCCGAAAGTTGCTGCCATCCCCCGCCAAACATCCAACATTCATTAGTGTTAAATAATTTATTTATTTTTTTAAAATAAAGTGGTAAAAATTTATTGATAAAATTTTGGATTACAGAGTACAACTGAGCTCCCAACCAGGACTCAAATAAGCAAAAAAATAGGTTAAAACCATCAAATAATATTGAAACCCAAAGAATACAACAAGAAAAAACCACATTAAGTCTAAACATCCTTATGGATCAACTCCTAGAGGTGTTGAGAGTCCCCAGACATGAGACTCTCCCAATTAACGATAATACAAGGATCCAATAGCTCAAAAGCCCTTTTGACCAGGTAATCAGCAACCCCATGCCATTCCCTTGGAATGTGCAAAAAGGATATAAATGCGAACTCTTCACTCATTCCTAGAATCTAAATGGCCACATAGGCTAACTACCAATTAACATCCTCCATCCTTTTACTATTTAAAAAATTAACCACAATTTGAGAGTCGAACTCGCAGATAATCTTGCGCTAACCAAGAGAAAACCCCCTCTGCAAGGTCTCGAGAATCGCAAGAGCTTCCATAAAATTGTTGGAGTGAACACATTTATAAATGGAAAATAAAAACTGACCATGCCAGTTGAATCTCTTCCAACACCACCAATTCCAGCATGTCCAAGATTACCATTGGAAGATCCATCAATATTAATTTTTAAAACTCCTCTAGGGGGTGGCATCCACCTACCATCTCTTCTAACCTTCTTGATGAGTTGAGGAACCTTGCTAGGGCTAGAAGAGTTCACACCATCCCAAAAGAGACCAGGGGACTACCATACCTTCTCCTCCCTAGAGTCCAAAAAAGGGTCCACATCACATTTGCTTTGGATAGTTTCCTGAACCATACATATGATCCTTTGTCAGATTTGTTGAATAGTCAAATGACTACCCTAAAAGATGCGATGGTTTTGTTCAAGGCAAATATTCTAGATGATGTAAGAAGGGCCCAAATTCCAATCCATCCGAAGGAAGGGGGCATTTGCTGGAGGTCTGCCTAGACTACTCCAAAACTCCACCAGGGAGAGCACATGAAAACAAGGATGGTTCCAGGCACTCGACCAATGGTGCCAAATGTCTCTAGCAAGGGAGCGTTGGAAAAATAAATGAGAAGAATCATCCTTATTATTACCACAAAGGAAACAAAAAGAGGGACCTTGAAATCCCCTCTTCCTCATGTTATCCCAAGTGAGGCATTTATTACGAGCTACCAACCAAAGAAAAAAGTTACATTTCGACTAAGAAAATTTGTTCCACACCTTTTTCCACCATGTGACAGGGAGAATCCCAAACTTTTGCTTATTAAGAACTTGATAACCATAGGCTACTGAGTAGGTTCCCTTGGGATTAGGGTTCCAAGATATAATATCTTTACCCATCAACAAAGAACAAGGCCTCCCCTTAAGAAAAAGAACAAGCACATCTCTGTCGTCGGCCAACCCCCTTGGGGCCATTCCTATGGATCTTTCCACCTGTACATCTCCATATTTCCAAAATATTGGATTTTTTTTAAGTCCTCCACATAGACCATCCTACTTCCAAGAAGAAAACACTTAGGAAATGCAACTTGGGATATTGAGTCAAGATAGGAGGGTGGCCATCCCAATAATATTCCTAGAAAAGAGCATTTAATCCCTGATTGCAAATCTAGAATAAACTACTTGTTTGATTAAATTAGCTCATCTTTTCAGAGTGTCCTAGATAACTGAACCTTTCCCAACCAAGCTGACTCTAGGGATCTCAGCCTCAGAAATACCTCTCAAGTATTTACAAGATAATATTTTAGTCCAAATATGATCTTGAGAGGTACACCATCTCCAATAAAGTTTTGCAACCAAAGCCTGCCCAAAAATAGCCATTTGTCACAATCCAAGGCCTCCCTCTTGAACCGACCTACATATAGAATCTCACCTAACCAATATCTATTTAGATTAATTAAGTTTTCCAGACCACAAAAACTGTCATGACAAAGCATCCATGTCCTTAATGAAATGAGAAGGAGCTATTTGTACAAAACACCTGTGAATGGGTAATATTAAACAACATATTTTAAAAGCAACACTCTACCTGTAGATGATAGCCTTCTGATGATCCAATGATTCACCTTCCTTCTAAAATTATCAAGCATATATTACCAAGAAGATCTAGGCAGAGGATGAGATGAAATAGGAATACCAAGATAAATGAAGGGGGGAGTCCCAACCTAGAATCTTAGAATGCAAGCAATCCTAGCTTGAATAAGAGGAGGGGTATTGAAGAAGAAAATAGAAGACTTATCCTCATTAATCAACTATCCAAAAGCACCAAGATATATGTCAAGAGACTATCTAATGTTTCTAGCTTCCCTGATAGTGGTAACTCCCATCAAAAAAATATCATCAACAAATTGAAGGTGGGAAAGAGGTGGCAAACTACTATCCCACTTCCACCCCTGAATGAGACCCTGCCTGACCTGAGACTTGATAAATCTTCCCATCCCTTCCACCATAATGATAAAAAAATAAGGAGATAAAGTATATCTTTTCTCAATTCCCTTGAGGCATTAAATAGCTTTGACTAATCATTATTAACAAGAATAGAGAACGAGGAAGAAGAAACACAACTCATCACCCATCTAATCCATTCCTCCTCAAAGACAAAAGTAGCAAGAACTTTATGAAGAAAGGACCATCTGACTCGGTTATAGACTTTGGCCATGTCCAACTTAATAAACATAGTTTTCTCCTTCGAATTTTCCATAGAGTGAATAGCTTTTGTAGCAATAACAACCCCATCCAATATTTGTCGAACAACAACAAACCCACCTTGCTCCTTAGAGATGATTTTGCTCAACCATATCTTCAGCCTCTCAACAATAATTTTTGTGATGATCTTATACACAACATTGCAAAGAGAAATAGGTATGAACATATCCAAGGAATTCACTCCCTCTTTTTTGGTAATAAGCACCACAAAGGTAGCATTTAGGGCCCTTAACATCTGTTTGTTCTTTTGGGACTCATGGACAACCTCTAGAAGATCAAGTTTGATTAAATTCCAAAAATATTGATAAAACTCAATTGAGATTAAATATGGACCTGGGTCTTTCCCTTTTTTCATATTGAATACAATATTTTCCAACTCCTCAAGGTAAATTGGACCCATCAAGTGCTCACAATCGAGGGAATATAGTTTAGAATAATATTTTCATCCTCATCATCTGAGACGAAGTCCTCCTTGAAGAGAGAGGAAAATAACCTCCTAGTCTCTTCTGAAATATCCCTGAAAGAAGAGAGTAGGTCCTCTTGAGAATTCACAAGAGAGGTAATTAGGTTACCATTACGATGAGTCTTAACTAAGTTATTAAATAAGACCATGTTATTATCCCCTTCCTGAACCCAATCTACTCAAGATTTTTATTTCCAAAAAAAATATTCCCTCAGTTCCAATTCAGCAAAGTCTTTTGCAACCTCCTCAATGAGAAGCTCCTCCGTGATTCCATGATCTCTAATATTCATTAAAGCTTCTTCCACCCTCCTAAGAATTGCCAACTTAGCCAAGGAAATATTCCCAAAATTTAGTCTATTCTATCTCTTAAATTTATGCTTAACAAATTGTAGTCGATTCATAAAGGAATACATAGCGGTGCCATGAGGAGGTTTGTCATTGGTCCGTTAGCCTTGCATGAAATCATGAAGCTTAGGATCCCAAAGCCACACAAGTTGAAACTTAAAGGAATAATTCTTCTTTAGCCCTAACTCTAGAGTAGAGAGTTTGATAGGCCAATGATCAGATTTCCTACCCTCTAGAATCATAGAACTAGCACTTCTGTTATTACTCATCCAAAAAATGGAGATCAAAATTCTATCCAATCTCTCTAAGATGGAATCTTATCCACATATTCTATTGTGCCAGGTAAATATCCCATTATCTAAATTGATCTCAAACAATTTTAGGGCCCGGATATGAGCACCGAAGATAGAAGAAAATAGCTCTAGATGATCAACCCCATCACATTTCTCCTCCAGAAAAGTGATAGAGTTGAAGTCTCCAACCAAAATCCATGGGTACAGGGGAGCCAGACTTCTTACAAAGCCAATGTGCTCCCATAAATTCACTTTACCATTGTAATAAATAGGAGCATACACATTTTTAAGTAGGATGGTTTCACCAAATTCATTATCATGATAGATCATCAAAATAGACCATCTGCTAGAAATCCAAGTAAGAGGAGAGATCTTAACCGAATCCCATAAACAAGAAATGCCACCAGCATATCCACATGCACCAATACACTAGCATTGAACCCTTATCCACAACTTGGGAGCAATATTGAACATACTAGTAGCCAATTTAGTCTCCTGAATAAACACCACATCCGAAGAATGAACACGAACCAAATCATGAACAACTTTTTGTCTGGGGATGTTGTTCAACCCCCTTACATTCCATGAAAGGATAATCATTTTTTAGGGTCAGAAAAATGGAAGTCCAATGTTCTCACTAAGCTTGACTCCACCAAATTTCCCCCCATTAACTTAATTTTCTCCTAGTATTTATTTTGACCTACCTTCATATTCCAATCTGAAGCACCTTTTTTAATCATTTTCTGCTGCAATCCCAACACCGTAGAATTTTTATAGTCCATAGATGACTGCATCATTGCCTGAGTAGGAGAGGGCATAACTAAATCTATGCCACATTCCAAAATAGTTTTTCTTCCAAGGCTAGAGTCAACCATCTCACCTGTACTCTGAACCAAAGCCCTTTGTTCTTCATTTAAACCCCCTAGATCTGATTCCTTAGGTTCCATCTCGAGAAGAGACATTTGATTCAGCCCTATTATATCTTCATTGGGTAGCGACATTTTAGGTATCTCCATGCAATTATCAAGATCATCTAGTATTTCAAAATGGTTGAGCAGAGCATCTGTTTGGCTATCCTTAAGGTCTCTTTTTGCCCTTCTTCCTCTGTTTTGGGGTTTTACTAGAACAAAACCTTCCTTATCCTGATCCCCTACCTTTATTAGGGATTTTTCTTTATCCAAATTTTATGCAGACTAAGAGGACCCAATATTTGAAGCCATGGGCAAGATAAACATAGAGAGTTTTCTTTGTAGGTGGTCGTATTCATGGCAGATCTGGCAAAAAAATAGAAGAGATTTATAGTCAAGTTGTTGAACCCATGTAGACGATCCAAACTATATTTCAATAAAATCTAGAATATGATTTTTTAAACCAATTTCAACACAGATACGGGCAAAAAATATTACTTTTTTATCCATCGTCTATTGTCATGGTCCAACCGAATTCCTAATAAGAAGGGCAATCATATGCAAGATGTCATTTCTCTAGAACTCCAACGAGAGCCATGAAAGTCGAACCCACACTGGAACCCGTGATAGCCGCTCCTCTGACGGGTTGAAACCCATATGCCAAGGTTTAAGAAAGAGTCCCACTTGGTTACAAAAATAGGGACACCCTTCAAATGCTTTGTTATGATTTGCAAGACAAGATAAAACCACCATAAAATAGTTATTCGCACTCAACATCACCTTCAGGGTTCCAAGTCTTCCTAACCCAAGCCTCCACAAAGGGAAGAGAAATTTGGATACCTCTAAATTTGCTAATAAGTGCATGTTTGGTTAAATAATCCACATATTACACCACCAAGTCTGGTTGAACCACTAGAACCGACTTGGCTTCACATCATTCCAAACATCCATTGTTATTTAACAAGCGATTTCAGACATGCAATGGGAAATCTTATTCCTTCTAATAATTTTTAGATGAAAAAATGTCACTAGAATGCATGCTCTGTGACATGCCCGATGCCATCACAACATTCCTTCAATTGTTCAGACCTCCTCCAGCAACTGCTGCCATCCCCGCAGAGCAATTTTTCATCATTAAACAATTTATTATTATCAAAAAGTCCATAAATCCATAGATTTAGGTCAAACAATTTTTTATGGTAACTAAAATATTTTCATAAAGTAATACCCAACCCATAAAATATTTCCTTATAATTGGTAACATTATATGTTAATACCTATCTACATTTAAACATTCATATTTCCCAACTATACTTGATCATCAACACTTTGACATTTATATAACCTTATTAATATATAATATTAGATAGTCTCGGGTGACAGTGCAATGCAATGGTTCGGGCCTTGGCTCTTCTTTGGGAATTCCAAGGTTTAAATTATGGCATGTGTGTGGTTGCGTGTAAAATTTTCTATTGATAATCTCAGCTCTCCCTTATATGAGAGGTCATGGTGGGATGGGAATGGTCAACCTTGAGCATCGGTTGTAAGGGTTTCTCACACTAACCAAATCTAAAAAATAAAAAAATAAAAAAAAATAAAATAATAATATATAATATTAGATAAAATGGATCCATGAGGGATACTATAGTGGTAAGTTCTTAGGTTTAATTCAAGAGACCCAAGTTCAAACCTTGGTAAGAGGGGACCAGGACCCTTCATAAAAACTTGTGTAAACTCAATTATTATCAAGTGGCATTAGCTCAACTAGTTAGATTCCTCAACATTTCAAGGAGGAGACCTAGGTTTGAATCTTGCCAAACGATATATGGATAATATCCAAGATTTTTTGTAATACCACTATGTGGTGATGATGCAATATGAGTAGGGTCATTTTAATTCCATATAACCGATTAGAAAAATATATTAGATAAATTTATTGATAGTCTAATAATAATTATTTATAAATAGAATGCATAATGCAAATTTTATAAATATATATTTTTTGCTTGAACATTATTTAATATGAATATACTAATAGAATGAACACATTTAACTAGTATTAATACTTAATTTGCATACTTTAATGTTATTTATATTACAATTATTATGCACATATTGACAAGATTTGGGGTTCCCAAGAAGATAGTCATAGACAATGGTAACTCTTCTATTTTTTCTTCCATTCTCCTTCAGCAAGAGGAATGAGTGAGCTGAGGTTTAGCGAGTGTGGTGGGAGTGAGGGTTTGAATTTTTTGGGTAGGAATCTCAGCCAAGGCGATAAAGGTAGAGTAGGTATGAAAGGGGTGGATGGGAACCTTGAGCATGGATCAAGAGAGGATCCAGATGAAGGCGGTCAGGCTGTGGCAGATTTGGATGTGGGCAGCACACGGGGGCCCGAACCTCCTCAGAAAGGCCCCAAAAAAAAGATACGAAGGACAATGTGGGGCCCAAGAAGTGGTTGTATTTTGTTGAGACTCTTAGAGGAAAAATAAAGAAGGTTCTCTCTCTTCCACCCCTAGTTCCAATAAATAATAAAATTTTAGCCCCGACAAGTTCCATGAGCTCTTTTCTTTTAATGGAAGAATTCTCCCTGGTAGGCAAGTTTTTGGGAGGTATGCCGGACATGGAGACTATCAGGGCTTGGGCGATGGGTAAATGGTGACTGGTAGGTAGCTTGGAGTTGCAAGATCTAACTCGAGGGTTCTTCATTATCTGTTTTAACAATATGGAGGATGCTAACCACATTTTAACAAGAGGTCCTTGGTTTCTAGGCAAAATGAGCCTTTTTCTCAAACGATGGGGTGAATATTTCGACCCTAAAAAGAAAAATATTAACATTTCCCCTATTTGGGTTCATCTCCCGAGTCTACCTACCCAGTTCTTCAATGAATATTGGCTGCAGGGCATAGCCAGAACTATAGGGGACCTGATATCCATTGACCATGCGACCTTGGCCAGGAAAAGGATGACTCATGCACGAATCTACGTAAATGCTAATTTGAATAATGAATTGCCAAGGTTTATGGAGCTAGAGTATAGAGAATACTATAGAAAATAGTTAATAGAATACGAGAACAGACCAGAATTCTGTGCAGAATGTAAAAATCAAGGACATCTATGCAATCAGTGCCCTAACCTGGCAATGAATAGAGAAAAGCAAAAGCAAGGAATGCTAGACAGAGGAAATTTGAGGAGTTTCCCTAGCAGAGGTGATTTCAATCAGGAAAAATATGTCTACCAAAAAAAGAAAAGAGAGGGTGCAGGGTCCCAGCAAGACAAAGGAAAACAACAGGTTGTTGGCAACCAAAATACTCAGGTAAGTTCCAATCCTCTAGTTTCAAATAAATTTTCAATTCTATCCAATATGGGAGTAGGAGGATTATCAGAAGACATGGAAGCCCAACACCTTTAGGCTAACCTTTCTAACTCCATCGAATCCCCATCCAAGTCACGATCCTCAAACCCTAATGCTAAAATTACTGTAAGCCCTGTGGGCATCACAAATGCAAACCCTAATGCATGATCTCTAGAATCCACATCCAAGTCGGGATCCTTAAACCCCAATGTTGGAAATACTTCAAGCCCAGTAGGCATTCCAAAGCCAAACCCTAATGCTGAAGAAATTAGGAAGAAATTTGAGGCGTTGGAAAATAAAAAATCTCATCTCCCTAACATCATCACTAGGAGCCAAGTGAATCCTATTGAGGGTCCATCCCACAAACCAGGGGGATATAGGAAAAAAGGAGAAGATTTGGATGTAGAGATGGAGATATGTGAAACTCTTTAGACTGAGGAATATGGCAATCTGGTTCTACAAAAAATTACCTCCCCTTAGTTTAGTCCTAAACAAACCAGGAGCACTGTGAAGTCTCCTATAGATTTTGGTAGTGAAAAAAGAAGAGGGAGAATATCAAATGCTAAGCATCAAAAAATTAAAACTGATAATGAAATTGCCAATGGAAAACAGAGAACCTTGTTTCAACAGGTTATTCCAGGTTCTAAAGACAACAAATTAGGAAAACCCCCTCAAGGGAGGGGGAGATGAATAAATCCCAAAAAATCTAAATGAAGTTCCTCTCCTGGAATGTGAGTGTAGCACCCTAAAATTGGTGCAATAAAACTTAGCAAATAATTAAAATTACCTTAGTAATAATTCAAATTCAAATCTCAACCCCAAAACCGCTCCAAAATCGCCTGTAACCC
Source organism: Wollemia nobilis (assembly GCA_028583015.1). Lineage (NCBI taxonomy): Eukaryota > Viridiplantae > Streptophyta > Pinopsida > Araucariales > Araucariaceae > Wollemia > Wollemia nobilis. The sequence goes on from JAQPPZ010000103.1 coordinate 5,847,450, forward strand.
GTTTCCTCATTTTCCATGCCATTTTTAGAGTTTGTTTTGTCCGTTGGACGATATCGTCGCCGATCAGACGATATCGCCTCAGATCGGACGAATTCATCTGGAGAAGAACGTCCAGACGATTTCGTCCCAAAACTAATTTTTCATAATTAGCCTCTGTTTCAACGGCATCTCTAATCTAGGCAGAAGCGTGTCTGCACTGTTAGAGACCCTCCCCGTTGGAGATCTCCCAAATTGGGATGATCCCCAACCTCCTAACCTCCCTCCTAAGCCTATTTAAACCTTAGGACCCCCCTTGACATTCCCCTGGCTGAATTTCCCTGTAATTTGATCTTTGCGTGCATTATAATACCCTGGATTATCATCTGCATTTGTGCTTTTCAAATTTTCTTGCAGGAACTTTGTCATTTTTCAGCCGGAGCAAGCTCAGATCGTCGCAGACGATCTTGTACAATTCGAGACGATTTCGCACTCTACAGACGATTTCGACTGCAGTCAACATTGGGGGCAATCAATGCCCAGAGTTTGCACTTTTTCTATACCTTTTTGCTATTTTATTTTGCATCTAGTTAGTTTTATTATTATTTCCTGTTATCCTGCATCTTGGAGTTCACCCATATAGCTTAAGTACATAATAACATCATGATTAGCTATTAAAGCATGATAATTTACTTGCATTTCTATTTGGGATTATCTTATTAACATCATTTTGTCATTTCACATCATTTTCCTTTATCAGCATAGCTGCATTTTCTGTAGTCTGTGTCCATTTCTCTGATTGCAGGTCTCTGACGAATTCGTCAGATCTCAGACGATCCTGTCAGATCGGAGACGATCCTGTCAAATTCCAGGCGATCTTGACTGCTCAAAAATTAGAACCTCCATCAGACATCCGAAATCAGGTATGGTTTTTCTCATCTAGCTTGTTCTCTATATTTTCTGTTTAAATCTATTTTTTGTATTCATTTAAATCTGCATTTCATATAGAACAGTTTAGATTCATTTGGCCAAACCTAGGACTTGAATGATTAAAGATAAAATTGAACACATCAAACACATTCCCAACCTAGGCGTGGAGACTGCCACTAAACGTTTCCTGGTGAACCCCACCATCCGTCAAAAAATCACCTTAATACCCCTCCCCCGAGAGGCGGGACCTTCAAAGGGCCTCTCAGTCCGAGGTACCGTTCCATCCTTCTCGCATCCCCCTTTCGGGCGTGGATCCTTTAGCCTGAAGGTAAGGGTGCAAAAAATTTGGAGCGATACATTTTGGTGAACCCGACGTGAAACTAAAACCTTTTGAAAACAAAAACAAAAAAACATAGATGCATTTAAAATCATTGGAAAACTACTAAGTTGCATATCATGTTTAGATGGTAGCTCCTAAGAAAAGACTAGCAGTTACTATAAATGTTGAAAACCAATTAGCAGCCATAGAAATTAATTTTGTGCTTAGTGTGCCTGAAACAGATAGAAACCAACTTTTGTGGGACGAACTTAATAGGAGACTAGATCTCATTTCATCTAGGTCAACTGAACTTAGGCAAATCAAGAGGTTTGTCCTAGATAGAATCCTGGATCCCGATCAACTCATTTTTTATCATGAACTTCAGAGAGCTTGCCATAGGTGGTTAGCAGATAGAAGAGCCCTTGTGTCTTCTGAGTTGTATACCTTTGAGGAATTCCTCGAGAATGCAGCCATAGTGCACCAATTCCTAGGTCGTATAGAGGACCAAGAAGCTGATCTTGCAGATAGGAAAAGGTGGAATAGAGTTCCTAGAGCTGTGTTATATCGAGAATATTGCCACGAACTTTATTTCTACCAACCAGAATCTGAGACAGATAATATCACTATAGCACACTTTATTAAGTTCCTGAAAAACAATTTCCAATTTGAAGAGGAGCACTTTATGACTCCTGAAGAACTTGAGCCCGTTAATGATATTTATAAATTGTTTATAGAAAACTAGATCATTGCTTTCATTATTATTATTTCTTGCATTTAGTGTGTTGTTTGTTACCTTTATAATATTGTTATAAAAACAAGAAAAACCAAAAACATAACAAAACCAAAACATTTTATTTTAAATCCTATAGTAGGTATATAATTAAAATATATACCTCTTAAGCTTGTTGCATATATATATATATATATATATATATATATATATATATATATATATATATATTTGCTGAAATCTAAGTTTAAGCACAATGACTAGACTTAGGAATGGTAAACAAAACTGAAGAAGAAGAAGAAGAAGATTGGTTAGGAAAGAAAACAAAAAAATCAAATGCCCTTCCTAAGGATCCAATTCCAGAAGGAGAAATTCTAGAACAGCTAGAAGATGAGCTTGTTGTAGATGAACAATAAGAAAATGTTAGAGAGGAAGGATCCTCATCCCCTAGAATGGCTCCAGACGGAACTATTGCTTTTGATAACTTAGATCATTTTTGGAAATTTTTCAATAATAATATTGGTGCTCTTAATATGGCGGTTCGTATTGATAGAGGCCAAATTAGTGACACTCAAGCAGCCATGGAAGATATGTTTAACATACACACCAATCCCTTGTCCTTTGTTGATCAAGAAAGTGATAAAGCTGGACCATCCAATAGAGATATGGTCACTATGATTCAGAACATGCAACAACAACAGGTTACCCAACCCCCTAAGGAACCTGTTATTGAGCCTAAAATCATCCCCACACAAAAGAGACCTTCATTCACTGCTTTATTTCGCCAAACTATTGATCAATATGCTTCAAATCGACAAAAACCTAAAATGAAGCCAAACACCAATTTTCAACAATCTGGGATACAACATAATACAACTTCAAAACTTCTTCATAACACCCTTCCTACCAACAATTTACACAATAGCAATATAGCATCTAATCTTCATGTCCCTCCATCATATGCTCACAAATCCCATATTAATGCCCTACCGAACCAATATGGTGGGCAAACCAGTAATCTGGAAGCCATGGTGAAACAGTTAGCTTCCCGCATGGACCAGATAGATCCCTACCGTCCCTCGTACAATTATCGAGAGATATGTAGTCAACCTTTGGATCCCATAGTTGTAGCACAACCATACCCTAAACACTTTCCCATGCCCGTCCTGCCTATATATAAAGGAACTGAAGATCCCATAGAGCATCTTCGTATGTTTAGGATAGCATGTCATGATATATCACATGATGACTTGCTATTACTAAAAATGTTCCCGAAAAGTTTAGGAGGAATGGCATTAGAGTGGTATTATCAACTACCCACTCATTCTTTGAGAAATTTTGAAGAAACAGCTGAATCTTTTGTCCATCAATTTAGTGCCTACATCGAGAGGCACGTGACCATTAAAGATTTATACAACCTAAAACAAGACAAAGATGAATGTTTTGCTGATTTCTTAGCTAGATGGAGGCAGTTGACAGGAAAACTGCACTTTGTGCTACCTTATAGGGAAATGTTGGATATTTTTATTAATAATTTGCAAGAACAAATATCCTATGAATTATCAACTGCTACCTTGACCACCTTCGATCAAGCTATAGACTTAGCTCGAAGGGTGGAAGATGCTCTCATTAGAAGAGGTCAACTCAAAAAGAAAGATGATGAGAAAACATCCAGAAATCAGTATAAAAATAAACAAGTTGTGGGTGACGGAGTCACTGATAGTAGAAACATTGCTAATGTTAATACTACGAAAACAACGGAGAAGTTTATATTAAAACCTCCTGATAAACCACCTCGAGAATTTACTAGATTGAATCAACCATTATCAACCATTCTTCCTCAATTACTAGCACGAGGCTTGATTCAATTACCAACTATCCGGGAACCTGATCCAACTATACCCGGATACAGAGCTGATTTACATTGTGATTTCCATAGAGGACCTGGACACTCTACCAACTCTTGTAAAATATTAAAACATAAAATACAAGATCTGATTGATAATAATGAAATGGAGGTGCAAGCCTTTCAACCTAAACAAAATGCTCCTAATAATGCTCAAAAGAACATTCCCCAAAATCAGAATCAAAATGCTAATCAATCATTGGATATATTTCAACATCCTTTACCATAGCATGGCAAAGAGGTGGCTAATCAAATCGAACATCATAATGTTCCCCCTCCTACCCGATATGTAGGGACTATTAGCGGACAATTACCTGTTCAGGATCCCCAAATATTTGGCACAACTTTCTCCATGGTCACGACCAGACCCTTGTATAATACTCAAACACCGGATCCTAGTGATGTAGAATCGGATACTGAAAGTGAAATAGACATCACCTCAAACCAATCGAATAGTTCTGAAAATGAATCAGATCCGATTCAACCTATCACAGATGCTATGGTTCCGGAAGAACCATTTCCTAGAAGAGTTACTACTCGACCCTCTTCTAATCAGTTCCTTCCTAATGAACAAGCCATAAACGCTCAACCGAGACCAGTTCAGCGTCTTCAATATAACATTGTAGGTACCATCGGAGTTGTTACCAGACAACAGGCTCAAAACTCTCAACAGGATCAAACTCAGAATGATGGATCAGCTCCATTTGTTTTGAAAAATCCCAATAAAGGGAATCATATGTCTAATGTTCAACCTAAGCCTCCTTACAATATTAATGAACAATTATCCAATACTACAACCAAAATTTCCCTTTTGGACTTGTTAAGATCTTCTCCTACCCATAGAGATGAGTTAATGCTTACATTAAGCCAAATGATGGTACCTCAAAATATTCAACCTGAAGCCATGTCCAATACTATCATCACTCGAGAAGTCGATTGTATTGACTTTCGAGATAGAGATATCCCACAACATAGTTTACATAAGGATAACCCCTTATATATTACTGCCCTAATTGGAGATGTAGCTATTAAACGAGTCTTGATTGATAATGGTTCATCTTTAAACATATGCACTTTTGACTTCTACCAAATATTTGGGTTTAGAAGTGATGAGATGAAAAGAACGGATATGATTATCAAAGCCTTCAATGACGAGACACAAGAAACGTGTGGAGTCATTACTATACCCTTGCAAGTTGGTCCTAGAACCCTAGATACAACCGTGTTTATTGTACATTGCCCTGCATCGTACAATATACTTTTGGGTCACCCTTGGATCAATGCGATGCGAGCGGTTCCCTCCACTTTACATCAATGTGTTAAATTTGAATTTAAAAACCAGTTGGTCACCATTCATGGTGATCCTAGACCCTTTGATATGTGTGCTTTGGCAGAACCCGTTGGAGTGCAATTTTGCCCTGCCCTGTCATCCACACATCCTAGTTCTTATCATCCATCCAAACGTGTGAAACACACACCCATAACATCATCTACCCCATCAACTACACCTATACATTTAACTCAACCATCTTCTGAACAAACCACACTAGAACCTCAAAAAGATCTTAAATCCACAACCAATCCTTCATGTTCCATCCCTATAATTTCAAAACCTATAGACCCATTTATTAACACCTCCACATTATCTACATCTATCATACCTTCCACATCTAAAGATATCGGGAATGATCCTTCTACATCTTATGCTCTTTCTGATGAACTCTTACCGATTTATCTAAAATTCTTATATCAGAAAAAACAAATGCTTCTATGCAAGATTCCATTATCTTAAGTAATTTGCCGCCATCTCCTCGTACTTTGGGCCTCCCACAACCTATGGGAAGTACTTACCAAGTCGGGAGTTGTGCTTTTATTTATAAAGGATATGATTGGGGTAGAATACCCCGAAACATCAAGACACATTATGATGGATATGCTAGATGCTATTTTGCTAATGAATATATCAAAGCTAAACCCATAATGCTTAAAATGGGATATAAAGGGAAAGGCTTGGGACCTTTCCAAAATGGTATGAAAGAACCTTTCGAGGTAGAACCATGGCCCGCCCGATGTGGTGTGGGCCTATTTCCTAGTAAGGGTCAACCCTTCCCTTTTGAAGATAATGATCAACTCATATGTTATCAAGATTATTTAGATGGGCGTGATGATTTGCCTCTAAAAAATCAGCCATTTACATGTAATATGCTATCCATAGCTTATCCTGAAATGATTGTTGAATCCGACGATGAGTTGGAAGGAGATATTTTCCATGATGTCTCCGTTGAAGAGTTGTTACACAATGGTTTTTATTTTGATGGTTCTATACCTACTATAGCCCAGCTTGAGGCCACGACTCCTCAAGATGAATTATCCAAGTTAACCTTAAAGGAATTACAAGAATTGGGCGTTTCACCTGCCCCACCTAATTTTGAAAGAGATCTACACATGGAAGTAGAAAACGTCATTAAGGTTAACATTGGAACTGAGGATAATCCTCACATAATCAGTATTGGATCAGAATTAAGTCAAGAAAAACAAGAGCAATACATTGCATTTCTTAAAGAATATGAAGATGTCTTCGCTTGGACATATGAAGATATGCCAGGTTTAGACCCTTCTGTAGTCATGCATCACCTAGTAGTCCATCCGGATGCTAAACCTGTTAAACAAAAACTTAGAAAAATGCATCCCAAAGTGGCCCTGCTAGTCAAAGGGGAGTTAGAAAAACTCCTGAATGTTGTTTTTATACAGGCTATTGATTATGCTGAATGGATCTCGAATGTAGTTCCAGTCACCAAGAAAGAAGCTACCAAAGTTAGGGTTTGCACGGACTTTAGAGATATTAACGTTGCATGCCCTAAAGATGATTTTCCTCTTCCAAACATGGATCAAATCATTGATTTTACTGTTGGGAGTGGAATGATGTCCCTAATGGATGGATTTTTTGGTTATAATCAGATCGGGATAGCTCCTGAAGATCGAGGCTAAAATAACCTTTATTACCCCTTGGGGTACCTTTTGTTGGAAAGTGATGCCATTTGGTTTAAAGAATGCGGGCGCAACATATCAACGAGCCATGACTTATATCTTTCATGATATGATGCATGATATCCTACATGATTATGTAGATGATATTATAGCTCGCTCCATTAATGAAGATGATCATTTAGATGATTTAAGGAAAGTATTTAATCGGTTAAGAGAATATCTTATTCGATTAAATCCAGCCAAATGTATATTCGGAGTCAAGTCCGGTAAACTATTAGGGGTTTTAGTTTCTTTACGTGGTATCGAAATCGACCCTCTCAAGATTGCGGCTATCACTGATATGCCCGCACCCACCAATATATCTGAGTTACGAAGTTTACAAGGTAAGCTTCAAGCCATCCGTCGCTTCATCGATAAGCTGGCGGACAAAACCAGTCCCTTTCTTAAGCTCCTTAAGAAGGATGTCCCTTTTAATTGGGACGACGAATGTAAGGAAGCTTTTGAACTTCTCAAACAATACCTCCTTAACCCACCTGTGCTTTCACCGCCTAGACCTGATCGCCCATTTCTCCTATATATTTCAGCTTCAGATTTTGCTTTAGGAGCTATGTTAGCTCAGCTTGATGATGAGAAGAGAGAGCGTGCTAATTATTACATTAGCAGAACCCTCATCAGTTATGAAACCCGCTACACAACATTAGAAAAACTATGTCTAGCAGTCGTATTTTCTACGCAAAAATTATGCCATTATATGCTCAGTCAGAAAACATATGTCATTGCTAAATATGATCCCTTGCGGTATCTCATGAGTCGACCTTATTTATCGGGTCGCACAACAAAGTGGGTTCTTGCTCTAAGCGAGTTTGAACTCACGTTCATAGGACAAAAGTCTGTTAAGGGTCAAATCATAGCAGATCAATTAGTTGTTGCACCCTTAGAGTCTACCCATCCCCTCATCATTGAGTTTCCTGATGAATGTCTTCAATTAGAGGCAGACCATGTTGAACAATGGTCCTTATACTTTGATGGAGCCCGATGCATGAGTGGGGCTGGTGCAGGTATTATTTTAATATCTCCACAAAAACACATTATACCTTTGTCCTTTAAATTAACATTTGCTTGCACCAATAATACTTGCTGAATATGAAGCTCTAATCCTTGGATTACGAGCTGCCTTGGCACTAAAAATTAAACATCTGCTAGTTTTTGGTGATTCTCAACTTGTTATAAACCAAATTAATGAATTTTATCAGACCAGAGATGATAAATTACGCCCATATAAAGCATATGTTTTACAATTAATATCTCTATTTGATCAAGTTACCTTGGAAGCTATTCCTCGAACTAGCAACCGTGCGGCTGACGCTATGGCCATAGCTGCATCTCTTCTGCCCTTGGAGTTAGATGACGAATATGCCACCATCATTATTCGTCGACTCCAGGAACCCGCTTCAAATAAGTCATGCTTAGAACCTTTGGATGTGTTTCTAATCAATGAAACTACTCCTGAACCTTGGTATACGGATATATTTGATTTTCTTCACAATGGGACTTTCCCTGCCAGTTCTAATAGGAACCAACGTCGGTTATTACGTAGACGAGCAAGTCGATTTGTAATAATTGGCAATACTTTATATAGGAGATATTTTGAAGGTATCCTCTTGAGATGTTTGAATCTAGAAGAATCCAAATCAGCTTTGAGTGAAGCCCACGATGGATCTTGTGGAGGACACTTCAGTGGTAGTGTCATTGCTAAAAAGCTCCTTAGGATAGGCTACTTTTGGCCTACCATGGAGAATGATGCACATGATTATGTGCGCCATTGCGACAAGTGCCAAAAACATGCTGACCTTGTCCATGCGCCTGCGTAAGAGCTACAGGCTATTTCATCTCCTTGGCCCTTTTCAAAATGGGGCTTAGACATTATTGGCAAAATTAATCCTGTGTCATCTGATGGACACAAATTCATCATAACCGCCATTGAGTATTTCACGAAGTGGGTTGAAGCTATGCCTTTAGCTTCCTGCATTGGAACACAAGTCTCTAAATTTATTTTTAATCAAATCATTTGTAGGTTCGGAATTCCTACAAATCTCATCTCAGACAATGGAACTTGTTTCAAAAATAAAGATGTTAAGAAATTATGCCAAAAATATAAGATTCAACATCGATGGTCCACTCCCTATTATCCTCAGGGTAATGGCCAAGCAGAAGCATCCAACAAAACCTTAATCAAAATTCTCAAAATATTGGTCAATAAATCTAGCCGTGATTGGCACATTCAATTATATCCAGCTTTGTGGGCATATCGCACTAGTGTTCGAACTCCCACTGGAACTTCACCTTTTGTCTTGGTTTATGGCGTTGAAGTTGTTTTTCCCTTTGAATTAGAAGTTCCTTCTTTGGCTCTACTACTTCAAGATACCGAAGTAGGGGATGAATATCGAGTTGGAGACTCAGTCAGCTGGAACTCCTAGATGAAAAGTGCATCAATGCTTTGGAGCATCTTCGTGCCTACCAAAACAAGCTTAAAAGATCATATGCTAAGAAAGTTCGTCATCGATCCTTTGAGGTCGACGACCTTGTTTTAAAAGAAAATAAAAAAAATACTAATGCAACTAAAGACCTTAAAGGTAAATTTGAGCCCAACTGGCTTGGACCATACATTATCACTGCTAAATTTGAATCGGGAGCATACAAATTAGCTACCTTAGATGGTAAATATTTAAAAGAACCTATGAATATTATGCATCTTAAGCGATATTACGCATAAAATTTGGTCATTTCATCATTTGTATATATTTTGCATCTTGTCTCATTTTAGTAAATTCATATAAAAAATTCAAAAAAACAATCATATTGTATTTCTTTCAATTCATCAATTAAGATCAAAATAAAAAAAAATAAAAAAAAAATCAAAATTATCAAAATATTCAAAAAACATCTTTTATTTCATACCTGTCAATTCTTGAAGTATTGCAGTTATATTTTCAAATTATTTTGGATAAATTAGCATTTATTTGGAATCCCTCACTTTCACAAACACAAAAATAAATATCTTGATTTTATCTGGCATGATTACTAATCTCTCTTATATCAAAGTCCACAAAATTCAATTAAATAAAGTTTGAGCACAGAGAATTGATCTTGTTATTTACTTAAACCAAGCATATCCTTTCACAATAAAATGATTATATTTGTAATGTCCATGCTATGCTACATAGTAGAAGTGGTTTCCTGAGCGAAAAGTTTCCCCTGCTATCCTATCATGCACATGGTCTAGAATCTTTGAGAATTGACAAAAGGACAAGCTCACCCCTACCCGGAATAAAAATCCCTTGCTCTACAGCTAATCCGAGCAAGTATCCCTAGCATAGGAAGAAAAGTAAAGTTCAAGAAAAAGAGAAAAAGAAAAATGTTATTTTGCCACAACAATATTTCAGCATTATCTCAAATATCAAGCCAAAATACAAAAGTACAAAAAAAAAAAGAAAAAAAAAAGAAAAGAAAAGAAAGCAAAAGCAAATGCAATAAAATCCCTTTCCCTACCCATTGAAAAGAAAAGAAGGGTTGATGAGCTTGAATCCCTGGAATTCTCAATTATTCGAAAACTGTGAGGTAAGCCCCATAACAGGTGGTTTGTGCCCAACCCACTTGGCCTTGGGTAACTCCTAGCGTGGTGATATGTCTGTCACATTAGCGACCTTCTTTTGTACAGACCTATGTCTGCTTATGGATTAGCTAGCTCTTGATAACCTGACCTACATAGTAGTCTGGTACGGTTATATGCATCTAAATCATGGTTAATGAACACTTATTTGGTTAATTCAAATCACTTGTATCAAATTATCTTGCTCAAAACTGGTAAATGAACAATGCAATTGCACACACATTTGTATTTGAGAGATTTTGTGTATCATTATGATAAATCAAGATCGAAAATGAACTCACATACGCACATGGGATTCCTTATAAATCTAACTTTTGTCTTTAAGATACTTTGAAATATTTTTTGCAAATTGTCTGGAATAATTTCATTTTCTCATCTGAGAACAGTTGTTTAGTATAAAGACAACTACATGCATTATCAAAAAAAAAATCAAAATCATTTTCAAAAACATGCAATAAAGTTACATTTATATATAACTTTTTGACTTTCGCGACGATGGTATAGTTCCAAAACAAAAATTGGAATTTTATGCCTAGCGCAAGTCCTCATCTTTATATTTTCTATTTATTTTCAAAAAATTAAAAATCAACCATGCAATAAAACTATTATATCAATTTCTTCTTTGGATTTCGCGATGATGGTATAAGTCTATACCTATAATTCTATGCCTAGCGCAAACCATCATTCTAATTTTCTTTTCCATATATTTTAAAACAAAATTCATCAAAACATATGACTTAAATCATTATGTTACACAAATATGCTTTACAAACAAACAAACACTTATTCTATTTCATGACATTATGTTCAAATTCAGTTTTTGCAACCATGGTATAAATTCTAAGGAATTGTTCAAAATTTTATCATACTTAGGAATTTATGCCTAGCAAAATCATATTTCTTTTCGTATTTCATGCATACTATTTTTTATGAAAATTTGAAAACAAATCATCAAACCATCATTATCTCCATCATTACAACACAAAGTCTTAAGACAGTCTCTTAAGCACTCTTTTACTTTTTAACAATATTTCTATACTAGGATTAGCTTGACGACCGAGTGAGCGGCGACTCCATGAAATGGTCTATAATAGCGACAATGTCCTTTGAAATTATTGTTAGAAGTCCCTTTTATTTTTTATCAAATCGCACCACAACCACCAATTTGTTTACATCAGATTATTTCATTTAAAATCTTACAGCATGATATCAAATTATAATATTTCAAAACAACATAATTACATGAATCATCAAATCAATCACACCAAAACATTAAAGCATCATACAAACATAAGCCGAGTCATATCACAAAAAAAAGATCATATATATACATATCTCAAAAAAATATATGTACATCATATCAAAACTGGATTGGTATGCCACAATCTACATATTGGCATACTCAATCCTCTCAAACCATATATACAGTATGTGCAGTGCAGTAGCCTAGCCTCGAGAACCCCTCGAGCTCTCAGCCTCATCTCCTCCCCCACCCTGAGGTGGACGAGGTGGCCCCATCGTAGTATGTGTGGTACTGCGAGTCCTAGTCATCGATCGGGATGAAGTCCTCGATGACCCAACCCTGATCGGATCCATAATACCGGCTAGCAGTTGTACCCTCTGACCCTCTGGCACCAGCTGGAAGTATATACCCTGATAGAAGGCGGTCTAAGAAACTGACCGCACCAGGTCCCGAGTGCTCGCTCCTTCGCTCCGTGCTCTGAGGCGTGCGACCTCATCTCTGAGCTGTGTGGCCTCAGCTCGGTGTCGTGCAGCCTCATCCTGTAAAGTCTACACCTGAGCCTGGAGATGAACAGTCTCTGCCCAAAGAGTAGCCATCTTGCTACTATCTCCTACCTCGACACCCTTGCCCTTATCGGGCGATGGTGGCCTCTCTCTCCGTGGAGAAGGGGGTCTCTCCTCCCTCCTCTCCCATTGCTATCGCGATCTCTGCTGAGCCTGTGGCCTCCTCTGCTCTCTCCTGCTGTGACCCTGTGCCACCTCAATGGCCGCCTGGTGCCACCTCCCCATCCGACGCACAACTGCATGAATTGGACCCTAAGCCCTCATCATCCGAGGAGGGCGGATGCCTGTGTACCAGGAATCATAGCCGTCATCAACCCCTGCATCATCCCCATCCACTGGCTGAATGGGGGCATCGTCCGCATCCTCACTCTAGAAGCACTGCATATCTGGAGCCCCACTGACTATAGTGTTATCCCGAATGGTCCAGGAAAACTCGTAGTCCTTGAGAGATGGGATCCCTTGCTATAGACCGAACTGCCTCAAAACTTGGTCATAGTGGTGGAGCTCCACCTCTCTCCTCTCCATCCTCAGCCAATAGGTTCGCCTAACGTGAGCCAACTCTTGTCCATCCTCGGCCCACCCTGGATGATCTCTCCAAGGCCTCCAGGTGATCTGGTCGAAGACAAGGTCATCAAGTAGTCTCTGGGACATTGGCAGATCTATCCGCCATTGTGACCCTCTCCGAAGCCACCAGTAGAAAGCTCGGGGCCTCTCCCCATCAATCCCTATCAGTGGGAGCCCTATCGGCCTCCGCACCATGATGTGCTCCTAGCACCAAACCTGTAGTAGTGATGTCATGACCAGACATCGACCACCCTTGTATACGACCCCATGCAGGATCCTATACAATCGGCATAGTACAAAGCTCCCCAAAGCAAACCTGTACCCGTGGTCTCTCATGTCGTAGACCACATATGTTAGTAGCCATGGTACTCTGCATCCACTCTGATGGCATAGCAATAGACCACCTACCACCCCAGCCAAAACCTGTGTCAGTCTAGATGCCCCAGGCATCTGGCGTAGCGACTTGATGTTCACTTTGCCCTTCTCCAGGGTGAAGCTCGGATCTCCGCACAGTCGCATCATCACATGGCCTTGATTGGCCATGGGAGTTATTAGTCGTCCTTGTATGGGGATCCTCAAAATCCTCCATACATCCTCCAATGTGGGAGTCATCTCCCCTATCGGTAACCGAAAATAAGAACCCGAATACCACCTCTCTGCTAGGGCTATCAATAGCCCCATATCTGTAGAAACCTGTGGCATATCTGCCACATGCTGCAAGCCGACTTGAGCCAACTGATCTCGCTCTACCTGAGATAGAGTGGCCAAGTCATCCCTCAGCCCATCGTATTTCCATTCTCTGCTCTTTAGTAATCCTCTTTGCAACATAAACAACAAAACAATAAAAATCATTAATAAAACAGTGATTAAAAATGCAAGTAAAACAAGTTCAATTTCATACAAATGATGATATCGTCCACTATTGGATGATATCGTCCAAAATTTGAGAAAATTCATCTCTGATTTCGTAAGAGGGAATCATCCCTTATTGTATGAAATCGTCCCCATATCGCCGATTTCGCCCTTGGACGAAATCGACGATATCGAGACGATTTCGACGAAATTGAGACGATTTCGTCTCGACGACGTCGATGACCCAAAAATGGTCGCGATGCTCAAAAATCATTCAAAATCAATCTAAAAAGCATGAAATTCAAAATTAAAGCATTCTAAATTAAGTTTGGACCCTTACCCGTAGCCCACGCCGGACCTCTGTCGATCTGTGCACTGTCTCGACCATTCTTGTCTGCAGAGCTCTAGAAACCAGGAAAATGAACAATAACAATGAATTAGGGTTTTTCCCTATTTTTCTTAATTTTATTCAAAACACTTAACAACATTTTAAAATTTTTGTTTTTCCGCATTTTTACCTCAAACGTTCGATTTGGGTAAAAACACGGAGGGGGCACCATAGTAAGCTGTCGTACGATTCGACCTAGAATCGTCGCCTAAAAATGGGAATAAATTTTTGCTTTCTCGTAAATCGAGAAGAACTCGTCTTTAACGCATTTTCTTCGGAAAATTTTCTAAAGAGGGGGCAAAATGTAGCACCCTAAAATTGGCACAGTAAACCTTAGTAAATAATTAAAATTACCTTAGTAATAATTCAAATTCAAATCTCAACCCAAAAACTGCTCCAAAACCGCCTGCTACCCGTTTCCTCATTTTTCGTGCCATTTTTAGAGTTTGTTTTGTCCGTTGGACGATATCATCGCCGATCAGATGATATCGCCTCAGATCGGACGAATTCGTCTGGAGAAGAATGTCCAGACGATTTCATCCCAAAACTAATTTTTCATAATTAGCCTCTATTTCAACGGTGTCTCTAATCTGGGCAGAAGTGTGTCTGCGCCATTAGAGACCCTCCCCATTGGAGATCTCCCAAATTGGGATGATCCCCAACCTCCTAACCTCCCTCCTAAGCCTATTTAAACCTTAGGACCCCCCTTGACATTCCCCTGGCTGAATTTCCCTATAATTTGATCTTTGCATGCATTATAATACCCTGGATTATCATCTGCATTTGTGCTTTTCAAATTTTCTTGCAAGAACTTTGTCATTTTTCAGTCGGAGCAAGCTCAGATCGTCGCAGATGATCTTGTACAATTCGAGACGATTTTGCACTCTACAGACGATTTCGACTACAGTCAACATTGGGGGCAATTAGTGCCCAGAGTTTGCGCTTTTTCTATACCTTTCTACTATTTTATTTTGCATCTAGTTAGTTTTATTATTATTTCCTATTATCCTGCATCTTGGAGTTCACCCATATAGCTTAAGTACATAATAACATCATGATTAGCTATTAAAGAATGATAATTTACTTGCATTTCTATTTGGGATTATCTTATTAACATCATTTTGTCATTTCACATCATTTTCCTTTATCAACATAGCTGCATTTTCTGTAGTTCGTGTCCATTTCTCTGATTGCAGGTCTCTAACGAATTTGTCTGACGAATTCATCAGATCTCAGATGATCCTGTCAGATCGGAGATGATCCTGTCAAATTCCAGGTGATCTTGACTGCTCAAAAATTAGAACCTCCATCAGACATCTAGAATCAGGTATGGTTTTTCTCATCTAGCTTATTCTCTATATTTTCTGTATTCATTTAAATTTGCATTTCATATAGAATAGTTTAGATTCATTTGGCCAAACCTAGGACTTGAATGATTAAAGATAAAATTGAACACATCAAACACATTCCCAACCTAGGCATGGAGACTGCCACTAAACGTTTCTTGGTGAACCCCACCATCCGTCAAAAAATCACCTTAATACCCCTCCCCCGAGAGGCGGGACCTTCAAAGGGCCTCTCAGTCCGAGGTATTGTCCCATCCTTCTCACATCCCCCTTTCGGGCGCGGATCCTTTAGCCTGAAGGTAAGGGTGCGAAAAATTTGGAGCGATAGAGTGAGAGGCCTCAATGACCTGGCCAAAAACAGGGAAGTCAGTGCAATAATAAATCAAGTGAATCTAACTATTATCATGTTGCAAGAAAAAAAATGATAACAGTAAAAAAAAATAGCAAAAAAAATCTAGAATCAAGGGGAGATAGTTTGTAAATCAGCCAGAGGAGCATCTGGAGGCCTTATGACTTTGTGGGATCCCCGGATAGTAGAAATCACCATTATTCAGAAAGATGACAGGGTTCTTAGTGTTTTATTTAAGGAAATAAACAACAACGAGTCATGGATCCTTTCAAATATTTATGCCTCGACTTCAATTCAAGGGAGAGCTCTACTATGGGAGTACTTAGGCAATCCGAGTGAAATCTTCCATAATGTCCCCCTGGATTCTGGCTGGGGATTTTAACACTCCTCTTTACCCTTCAAAAAAAATGGGTGGAAATGGACCACCTATCAGGAGCATGGATGAGTTCAATGACTTTGTGAACTCCAACATGTTTATGGATGTAAAACTTAGAGGAGTGAATTATACCTGGAGTAATTGGCGGATAGGGTGTCATCTCATTCAAGAAAGGCTTGATAGATTTTTCTATCAAAGGAGGCTACAACTTTGTTCGATGATTATACCATGCAAGCCCTTCCTAAAATTACCTCTGATCATAATCCCATTTTTTTGGAGATCCCTAACTCTCTGTCCTTTAAGAAACCCTTCAGATTTCAATCTATGTGGATCAAAAATTCTAGTTTTAGAGATAACTTAAGTCACTAGTGGCAACAACCTGTTAGTGGTAGTGTAACTTTTAAACTTGCTAGAAAATTAAAGTTTGTTAAGAAAAATATTTGAACTTGGAACAAAGAGGTCTTTAGGAACCTCTTTGAAAATAAAAAATAGGTTGTTGAAAGTTTGAAGATAATTGATCAGAGGATCCAACATGATGATGCTGATGAAACTACTAGGCAGGAGGAACGAACAAAACTAGTAGAGTTTCATAACATTTTGGCCTGTGAGGAAACCTATTGGAGGCAAAAATTAAGGGCTCTTTGGTTGAAATATGGAGATTAAAATTCCAAGTTTGTTCATGTCACCATTATTAGAAATAGAAGCAATAACAAGATAATTTTTTTTTAAAAAGCAGATGGTTCTATTACTCAAGACTTAACAAAAATCAGAAAGGATGCAGTAACTTATTTCAATTCTATCCTTGGTCAGGAATCATAGTGCAATGAGGAGGCCAAAGATATTCTCTTGCAATCCATTCCTAGCATAATAAATTAGGATATAAACCTTAAGCTTCTAGATCCCTTTTCTGATGAGGAAATTAAGGAATCCTTGTTTAGCATGGAGCCAGACAAAGCCCCGGGACCCGATGACTTTCCCCCTTGTTTCTATCAATATTTTTGGAACATCGTAAGTGAGGATGTAATTTTTGCTATCATAGAATTCCAAGAAAGAAATCATATCCCAAAAGGTATCAAATCTACTTTTATTTCTCTAATTCCTAAGAAGCAAATCCCTAAATCTATGGATGACTTCAGGCCAATCAGTTTTTGCAATGTTTCTTACAAGATCCTAACCAAATCCATTGCAAATAGAATGAGAGATATTCTGCCCCACATCATAGATCCATGCTAGGGAAGCTCTGTCCAGGGCAAGTCAATCTTGAATGGAGTTATCATAGTTCATGAAGCTCTGCACTCTGCTCATAAGACTAACAGGTCCATTTTTGCCCTCAAGCTTGATATGAACAAAGCAATTGACAGGCTAAATTGGGACTTTTTGATTGCTATCCTCATTAAGTTTGGTTTTCACCACCAATGGGTTAATTTGATCAAAGAATGTATTTTTAAAGCATGGTTCTCAATTCTAGTTAATGGAACAACTGCTGGTTACTTTCAAAGTCGTAGAGGAATTCGGTAGGGGGACCCTATCAGCCCCATGTTATTCATAATTATGGCAGAATATTTAGGCAGAACCATAAAAAATGCTTGTAGTTCAAGGCTAATATCGATAATCAAGGCAACATCTCTCACTAGGGTTGTTTCTCTCCAACAATTCATCGATGATACCATTATATTGACTAAGGCATCAGTGGTTGAGGCCAAAATAATTAAATACATCCTGCAACTCTACAAGGACGCTGCTGGTCAGAAATTTAATTTTAGTAAAAGCAAGTTATATTTCTTGAACACCCCCATTCATATGCAAGGAAGGATTGCAAAAATTTTAGGGTGTGATATAGCAAACCTCCCCACTTCATATCTTGGTCTCCCTCTTTTCATTGGTTCTCCGAGAGAGTCAATGTGGGACAGGGTTATTGAAAGAATTCAAAAAAAAATTACTGGATGGAAAGGTCATATTCTATCTCAAGTAGGAAAGCTCACCCTCACTAAGGCCTCTATTCAGAGCATTCTAGTCTATTTCCTCTCCATTTTCAAAGCCCTTGTGAAGGTTTTCTAGAAAATTGAGAAACTCCAAAAAGAATTTTTATGGACTAGATCAAAGGAGAAAAAAGGATACACCTTGTAGGATGGACCAAAGTGTGCAGACCCAAGGAAAATGGGGGCTTAGGTCTGAGGATAATTGCTCATATAAATTTAGATTTACTAGCTAAGCAGGCATGGCGTCTCATTTTTGGTGAAGAAAATGAATGGACAACTATCATCAAACGAAAGTATCTTCAAAATATGGAATTTCTAAGTGCCTCAGTTCCAATCAGAGGTTTTTCTTTTTGGAAAGTAATTCTTAATTGTAAGGAAATCATCAAAAAAGGTTTAAGATGGGTTTTAGGCAATGGTGAGAGGATAAATTGTTGGAATTACTGGTGGGCTAAGGATGAACCACTGACGTAATATCCTAACTTAGCCCAAATCAGAGATATCATAGAAGAACTCATTGGTAGAAAAGTCTTTGATTATATGGTTGAGGACAGAGGTAGAATGAAGTGGAAACAAATAAGAATTCAGGGATTTCAAGCAAAATCAAATTATCTTTGTAACATTATCGAGCAACAGTTTATCCCCATGATACCCAAGGAAGATCAAGTGACCTGGGCTCCTACGAAAAATGTGCAGTTCACTGTTAAATAAGCTTACAAGCTTCTACTTGATGATGAGGATTTTGTCCTCCAAAAGGACTTAGTTTGGATAAAAAAATTAATTCCAAAAATTGCAATATTTTCATGGTTGGTTATCCAAGGAAGAATTCTAACCATTGATAATATGATGTGTAAAGGTATTTGTATCACTAATGGTTGTTATCTGTGCAGGGCTAATTGGGAGACCATTTATCACATTTTCCTTGAGTGCCATTTTTCCTTGACTCTCCTAAGTGGGGTTTTTCATGCCTTCAATATTTCATGGGTTAAACCAGCCACTATACTTGATTTGTTCATCCAGTGGCCTTGCCCTTTTCAATCCAAATACTTAGATACATGTGGAAAATTTGTCTCAATCACTATCTTTGGTAGGTGTGGTTAGAAAGGAACCATAGAATCTTTAATGAGTCTATCCATGATCATAAAACTATCATTGCTAGGATCATATCCTTTGCCAATGAGAATGTGAACCTTATCCATTTTAATAGCTGTAAACCTAATCCGTAGGAGACCACGATTGCTCAATATTTAAGATTAACCTTTTTATATGAGTCTGTGCCTAGGTTAGTCAACCCCAAAGCCAATGTTAAGTGGTCTCCACCTCCTACGGGTTGGTTTAAGCTTAATTTTGATGGAGTAGCTAAGGACAATCTTGGCAGAGTAGGCGTTGGTGGCATTGTGCGAGATCATAATGGGAATATGATGCTTGCATTTTCTGAATATTTGGAAACAAGGATGAACAACGAAGCTAAAGCTAGAGCTATGTGGAGAGGCCTTCAAATGACTCAAGACTTATAAGGCAATTTGATCATAGAAGGAGAATCTATGCATGTTATAAATCTCCTCAATAATTGGAAAACACCTCCTTGGAGGATTAAAACAATTGTTGAAGAGGCTAGGATCCTTTTCCAGGGAATACAGGACAGAAAAGCCCAACATGTCTTTAGGGAAGCTAACAAAATTTTTGATAAGCTGGCCAATTTGGGTGTCGATGGTGATGGACTTTTCAAATGGGAACACGATGTCCCGAGTGAAGTAGAGGAGCTTATTCAACAAGAATGCCAAGAATGATAGTCAAATTTACCAATAGGGAAGGCACTGTAAGTTCGAAGGCTAGGAGTATTCCCATCTCTTTTTTGAATTGGACTCACAATAAAAATTATCTGAGTTGTCAGTCTTCATGGATGTCGCTTGGATATACCACAAATACTAATGGAGATAGTCACATGTCAGATAACATGGCTCCCAGTCGTCTTAGTAATTTTAGGTTGGTTGATAATCACAGGGAAGGAAAGAAACAACAATATAAGACTTCGAACCAAAGCCACGTGGACCACCAGATAGCCACCGCCATAAATCTAGCCAGCAAGTTCACTTCTCCAAGGCTGATTGGCCAAGATAGTATGTGGTACCAAAGCATGTCATATATGGAAGAAAGCAATTACCAAAGAATTATTAAGAGTAATTGTCAATACAGATCTTGTGGGAGTTTTTTTAGTACTCTGCTATGTGTGTCTACAACTTTTTGTTTCTCCATTGTCTCAAGGAAGGGATCCGTGTCTATTTATTTTTTGTAATTATGATGCATGTGTGTTTTCTCGGGGTATACCCAAAATGTTGTATGGGAATTTTATTTTTGATAATAGGCTATGTGCCTTATCGGATGTAATGGCTTTGGCGGCATGTAGATTTTACATATATAGGATCCTTAGTAAGGATATGTTCATCAACAACCCTGGGCTGATTTTTGTAAAAGGTTTTGGGTCAACTTTGTAAAACCCGGTATTAATGCTATAGTATCTTATCTACCAAAAAAATATATTACAATGATTATAAGATTGTCTTTCCATCATCTTACCTAATACCATGCCTAGTATAATAGATGATATCACTATGTTTATTGTTGTAGATACTTTTGTATAGTGCTAGATACTTTTATGATAACCCATCAAATTCTAGTTCATAAGCTAATGCCAATATTATATGAATAAATATATGCTTTGTTTTACTATCAAATACCTTATCTCACATTGCATGTTGATGGAAATAAACACCTTCAATTTATATTAATTAACTATGGAGAATTTGAATATGAGTGGAAGTGGAAAGGTGGTTGAATAGGGTAGTCAAGTGGTTGCGAGCAGTGTGGGCGATGGTTTGCAGGATGGTGGAGGTTTTGGTGGTTTGCAGGTTGGTGGGGGGTCTGGCGATCGGTAGGTTGTCAGATTTTTGAGGGACTAGTCCCTAAGGAAGTGGAAAAAGGAGTGGAGTCTTTCCTACCCGATGTTCTTGGGGCACCCTTTGGCGAGCCCATGAGTGGGTCCTCAAGGCTTGGTCATCCGTTTGACCAAGGTGAGTTTTCTTTTTTTGTGGTTACCACTAGAGGTTTGGGTCCGCATGAATCAAAATCTCTCTTTGAACAATATTATATTTGTAATAAATTGGTTATTATGGATGAGCTCTTGGATGTTATTATGGAGGATGGGTCATGGAATCTGATCGATAAATTCCAAGGTGGTAGATCGGACCTTGATTCCATTCAAATATGGGCTCTAAACAAATGGAAACCTTTAGGTTCACTGGATATAGTTGCAGTTTCTAATGCTTTCTTCATTATCAAACTAAAATACAAAGAGGATTTGAGGTGCATTCTGGACAGAGGTCCCTGGTTCTACGATAAGCAAGGCCTATTTCTAAGCAAATGAGATTACCAAGACTCATATTCTCTTGAAGTTTCTCTAAAACTCCTTTTTATGCTTGGACTCGTAGGATCTAATTTTGGAAGAACTTGGCTCCCCTTAGAAGCATATTGAGCAAGATGTTGCTATGTAGGATTCCCTAAAGTAGGCCAAAGTGAAAAAGGTCCTTATATCCTAATGAGGGTTCATCGGGTGTAGCTAAATACAAACCTAAAACAAGGAGCCTCTGAAAAGAGAAAGTTGATGTCGGGGTGAATCGCAAGGTAGGAAAACCTTCCAATAAAGCATTGATGATTCATGAGACAGAGTCAAAAATTGCTGATGAGCTCCAAACACAGTTGAAGTTTGAAAAGGAGAAATATGTCAAAGGTAAACAATTAAAACTTGAGACTTTTTACTGCTCCCTCTAATATTTGAGTGGGAAAAATGCACCAAATCCCATAAATAAAGTTGCTATCATGGAACATCAAAGGCCTAAATGGGCCTTCTAAGCAACAAGTTTTAGCATATATTAGGAAAGAGGTAAGGCCTAATATTATTCTTATTAGGAAACTAATATGGATAGTATTAATGTAGAGGCAATAAAAAAAATTGTTTGGAAGGAGGCTAGTTTTGTGGTAAATTATACCAATGGGGCTTTCGAGGGTCTCCTTTTCTTATGGGACCCCAAGAAATTGAATGGATCAACCATCCATGTATTTGATAGAGTTATAAATATCCTATTTTTTCTGTAAATAATTAAGATTTATATGGATTGCGTCTAATATATGTGTTCCCAATACGGGACCTAATAGGACCCTCTTGGGGGAATCTTTGAGATCAATGAGAAAAATGTTTAAGGGTAGATCCTAGATCCTTGTAGGGGATTTTAACACCCCTCTTTATCCTTAAAATAAAAAGGGTGGTAGCAATACTGGTTCTAGAACCATGGATGATTTTTCTTCATTTATTAACAGTTAGGAGCTTATGGATATGGACCTAAAAGGGTCCAAATATACTTGGAGTAATAGGTGTTTAAGAAATCAGCTTATCCATATTAGGCTTGATAGAGTGTTGGTTTCCAAGGAAGGTCTCCCATTTTTTAGAGATGCATCCCTTTGCTTCCTTTCAAAATTTAGTTCTGACCATAATCCACTTGTGTTTGAAAAATTCTAAAATCCTAGGTTTTTCCCAAGACCTTTTAGGTTTGAGGTAATGTGGTTGCAACATTTGGACTTAGAATATAGAATCAAGGAATGGTGGTCATAGAGTTTTTCGGGTTCTCTTATCTCTCAAGTGGATTCCAAGCTCAGAGTTTTCAAGGTTAATATTAAAATATGGAACAAATATGTTTTTGGGAAAGTGGACCTAAGAAAAAATAATTATCTAGGCAATTAAAGGAGCTCAAATCCACCTTAGAAATAGGGGAGTTGGCTGAGGGGAGTAGACTTAGGGAAAATAAACTATTAGTATATTTGCACAATGTTCTTGCCGAAGACGAATTTTTGTGGCATCAAAAATCAAGATTCCTCTAGCTTTGGGAAGGTGATAGAAACACAAAATTATTTCATATGTCCACCTTAAGGCACAAGAGCAACAATATAATTAGAGAATTCATGAAATCAAATGGATTTTTCATGAAGAACATTGAAGAAATCAAGAAAGAAGCTATTGAGTACTTTAAATATCTCCTATACTCAAGAGAAGGTAGGGACCAACAGGATGAATATAGGCTCCTTCATAACATTCCCCCCTTATTTCAAATGTCATGAATGAAGTTCTGTTCGCTCCTTTTAGAGGAAAAAATTAGGGATGATGTTTTTCCAAGGGAGGTCTTAAAGCTCCTAGACTGAACGATTGTCCTCCTATTTATTTCTAAAAGTTCTGGCATATAGTAGAAAATGATATCTTTGTGGCATTGAGAGAAATTCAAATATTGAACTTCATTCCATTTTATGTTAATTCAACCTTTCTAGTTATTATTCCTAACTTTGTGGGTGCTAAAGAATTCAAATATTTGAGGCCCACTAGCCTTTGCAATACAATTTTTAAAATCCTCATAAAATTAATGGCTAACAAACTCAAAGTCTTCCTACCAATAATTATTGATCATCCCTAAAGTTTATTTGTGGTAAGAAGGCAAATTATTTATGGTATTATCTTGGTGCATGAGCTCATCCACTCAGTCAACAAAAGTGGAAGACCAAGAACCTTCCTTAAACTTGACATAAACAAAGTGTATGATAGTCTCATGGGATTTTTTTCTCTAATTATTGGGTAAATTTTAATTTATATTGAGCTAGCTAAGACTTATCAGGGCTTGTATTTCCTCTAAAAAATTATCAATCATCATCAACAGGTTGCCCAAAGGTTATTTTCAAAGTTGTAGGGGAATCCACCATGGTGATCCTCTATCTTTGTATCTATTCATTTTGCTAGTTAAATTGCTAGGAAGAGCCCTTAAATTTGATCCTACCATTGTAGGGATTTAACCCAAAATTTCTATCAACCTGATTTCCCACCACCAATTTGCTGATAACACATTGCTATCCTTTCTTGCATTAATCCCACAAGCCACATTTGTTAAGGATATCCTTCTGGTTTTTGAGAAAGTGACATGGCAAAAAGTTAAATTGAGAAAAAGCAAACTTTTCTTCTTCAATACCCCCTGGGTAGACAGAGGAGAATTTTTGATATTATGGGTTGCAATATTGATTTTCTTACCTTAGTGTATTTGGGAATGCCACTATTTAAGGGATTTATTAAGGCTTCTCTACGAGATCTTATAGTGGAAAGAGTTTAGAGAAATCTAGCAGGTTGGAAAGGGGCTCTCTTGAGCCAAGCAAAAAAATTTGTGTTGGTCAAGTCAATCCTACAGATCATTTTGGTGTACTTCCTCTCTCTCTTTAGGCTACCAAGAAATATTCTCCAAAAACTTGAGCAAATCCAATGTTCCTTCCTCTGGTCTAGTTCTGAAGAGAAGAAGAAATTCCCACTGGTTGCTTGGGACCAAGTGTGTAGTAAAAAATAAATGGAAGGTCTAGGTTTTAGAAGACTAAAAATGATGAACAAAGATCTTATAACCAAGCAGGGCTAGAGGCCCTTGGTTTTAAAGCTTACTTGACCCTCATGTCCCATCCTAATTCCTCTGCCAAGTCCAAAACTATTTGGAAACCTCCTCCCTTGGCTGGTTGAAACTAAATTTTGACAAAGCCTCCAAATACAATCCTAGACTGGATGGATTCAGGGGAGTGATTAGAGACTTGACTGGGAGAATTTCACTTACCTTTGCTGAGAACCTGGGTTTCTAGACTAGTCACTTTACGAAAGCAAGAGCACTTTACCAAGGGGTCTCTTAGTTGAACTCAATGGAGTGTAGGTTGGTAATAATAGAAGGAGACTCCCTTAATATCATAAATATGCTCAGAGGTGTTCAAATACCAACTTGGACCCTTTCAAATTTGTTAGTATAATTCCAAATACTAATTCAAGCTCTTGAAACTGTTCAAATAAAGCATGTTTACAGGGAAGGGAATAGATCTACAAATTAACCAATTTGGGCCTCTCATAGGAAAACATCATAATTTTACACAAATATTTACCAATTGGGTTAATTCGATTAGATAATGAAATCATAATGTAATCTATCCTCAAAATTTCTCATTGAATTCGGTAGTTGGGCCCCTAAAGGCGGGGCAACCTGTTACTGTAATTTGAACTCAAAGAGCCAATTTTTGAATTTAAATTGGGTCTTTTTTTTCACCCATAGTTCGAGTGGAAAATGTATGTGGCATAATCATAGGTGGTAAGACAATTTGTATGCAAGAATAAAAGGTACCATGCAAGAGCTAGTTGATGACCAGGTCCAATTTTTAGAATGTTTTTAACTTTGAAGCAATTAGCATCACAAAGGAGAATTTATCGGGATTGGGGTGGAGGCTTCAGGGTGGCAACTTATTATGATTAGTGACACTCATTACTCTTGCATAAGGAAAACATAAAACAAATATTATTATGAAAATCAAGAGAAAGAAAATATTCATTATGGTGGATGGGCTTCTGTACTCGGTGCACTTATGGCACAGAGTACCAAAGCTTGTACACAGGATAACTATTTTGTCAATGATCTTACCCAAAGAGGCATTGGGAGGTAGATAAGGGTATGGTATGTAAAGGTAGGAACAATGACATGGAGTCCTATAGGAGGATGTACATGTATTGTTTAACCAAGATTTGACATCACCTAATTGGCTTGGCTAGGTGGCCTTTCACTATGTCAGTGTTGGAGGGCTTGAATTGGAGGTGTGGAATGGGTGTAATTATCACCCCAATATGGAGCTTTACTAACCTGAACGAGGTGTCATTTTTATGTAGCATGGTTATCACCACCCTTTAGCATAGTTTAGGATACCATGATTCTAGAATTGTCTTTCCTGTGATTATTATAATCTCAAGAAGTCTTGGAAAGGCAAGGAGAGTGCTTTTTCTGTGGTGAAAATCCTAGTGCATGAGTTGGCAAGAAGGTGGTGAAGGTGTTGCTAGATGGTTGGTTTTTAGAAGCTTTTATCTCCCTAATTGGTTGTATGGATTGAAAATCATTCCACCTTCTTCAGGTCTCATGACTCATCATGAGTATCTAAGGCAACTGGGTATTAAGAATGTTTGCTCTTTATTTTATTTGTAGTCTTCTAAAATCCCCTCGAGTGGTTCTATGACACAAACGAGTGTGTTAGTGATTTTGTGTGGTGGCATGGGTATTGGTAGCATCAAAATTCTTGAAGGATGGTCACCTTAATTCTAGAACCAAGCTCTCCTTTTATTGATGAAGATGTCAGGAATATCCATAAGAGAGGTAAAATTATGTAGTGTTTGTTAAAATTTGTTGGGCACCACAAGGAAATGGTAAAACATATGGCCTACTCTTGGTGGAATAGAGCAGTTAGTGTCATGATCCTTGAGTTTGAAATCAATATCCCCCTGATTTTAGAGATGATAGGCTTGTTTGTAGATGGTTTCGTTCATAATAGAGAAAAGCATTCTCTTTCAAAGGAATCTTAGATCTTCCTAGGTAAATAAGAATATTTGATTATAATCCAAAATGGGTTCAAGAATAATTCATTGAAATCTCCCTGGGATAGGGTGGCACTGCTCATTATGCAGTATTTTACATTAGATTTTTTTTTTATAGAATTGTCAGCACTTCAAATCCTATGATTGGTTGTCTAAAATTTTTTATAAGTAATTGGATGTAAATTTGACTCTAAGAATGAGATTAAGCTACCAAAAGAAAATAACCTTATTTATGATATCTTAATGCCTAGGGATTTACAAAATTTCATGAAATTAGGTCTAAGATTCCCAAATATTTCTAGGATGATGAAATGATCTTGGGAGGATTGAGAAATGATAGTGGGTTGTTTAAAATTCCTATAATTAGACTCTAAGGATGTCTAAAAGGGAATAACAAAGGCCTAAAAGGCTTAAAAAGTAGATAATAGAAATAAAAACGTAATTATAATTGAATTTTGAAAATATTAAAGTAATATAATAGATATCTAATACAAAATGAATGTCTATGCAATGACGAAACAAAGACCTAAGATAGAGATTGACTTAGGATTTAGCCTACAAATAATTTTACAACTACACCAATGTAAGACACACAAGTACAATAATAGAGATTAAAATATTTAATATGACCACAACAAATTATGAATAAGTATGTAATGATCAAAGAAAAATCCTACAAATGAAAATGAACTAGATACAAAATAGAGGTTAGATGTTACAAAATCTCAAATAAAGGAGATAAATAGATTAGATTGATCTTATAAATGTACTATACCTACAATAATAGAATATGAGTCTAAGATAAATGAAAATATCTATAAATTCAACTATGAATGAGGTCAAAGACAGAATAAAAATTTAAATAGCATAGACATGAGAAATAACAAGGATTAGCAAGATAATAAAATATATATACCTACAAAACGATGACTATAAGGATAAACAAGTATGGATTGTTGCAAATAGGAACACAATAAATATAAAATATTATTAAATACCTTTAAAGAAGATTTAGTATTGAAGAGATGAAGAAATGCAAGTGTTTGCAACTATAGCATGTAAAACAAATTCTTAGCAAGGCTTAACAAGAGGGAAATGCACAAAATAAATAGTAAAGGAGACAAAAGGAAAGGAGCTAGGAATGTCATATTCTAACTAATCCTCCTCTTTACACCAAGTATCCTTAATGCAATGACCCATTTTCCTTGCTTCTACTTTCCCTAAAATCTTGGTTCAAATTCCCCAAATGCAAGAGTGAAAATAATGAAAGAGAGTGAGCAAATTTTGATAGAGGTTTGATAGATAAGATTGCTACTTTAAATATCCAATCCAAGGAATCTATTCAAAGATCTTGGGAGGGATGATATTTGGAGGGAAAGAGAGGTCAAATATTTAATTTTATATTAGGTAGGAAATTCAAAATTTTGTAGGCCTAAGGGGATAGAGCATGCATGATAAAACTAGGGAGTGGGAGGAAGGAAATTGTGTGCTTCTAGCTCATGTCACAGAGATTCTGCTAATATTAGAAAAGGAGTGTTAGACTTTGTAGAAGTGTTGGTGTAGCATTTTTTAATGATCCTATTGATTGGTCAAAATACAAAAAATACTTTTTTGAAAAAGCATTGACAACACTTTTTCCAAGAGATGATGCTTATATAAAAGTATAAAATATGATGCCTAATTTTCTTAGGTTAATATATTTAAATGATTTTATGATATTTGGTTCCTTATCAAAATTGGGTGTCTACAAAGTGATATTTTGAATAGGTCAGATGATGCCATGAGTAGAAGAGACTTGTTGATGAGTGGAATGAGGATTGAAGTCATAGGTCTTGATGATATGAAAGAGCTTTATATTGATGATTTCAAGTTCAAGGAAGATTGGATAGCTCTCAATGACCCTAATACAAGAGATAGAACACCATGGATTAATTATTTTATCCAAGAGGACTTATTATTCAAATGGAATCACTTTTGCATACCATGGAGCTCATTGAGGGAGAATTTGATAAGAGCAAAATATAATAGAGGACTAGCTAGACATTTTGAGTAGATAAAACTTAAAAAAAAACTATGTGAAAGATATTATTGGCCAAAAGTAAGCATGAATGTGTGAATATTTATGCAGATTTATCAATTATATAAACATGCAAAAGGAAATATGTAGAATATTGGGTTGTATCATCCATTACCAATACTAGAAAGGCCATGGAAATACATAAGTATGGACATTGTCCTTCGATTACCTTGAATACAAAAGGGAAATGATTCAATTTTTTTTTGTTGATAGATTTTCAAATTTGGGATATTTATACCTTTCAAAAAAATAAATGATGCTACTCACATTGCCAATTTGTTATTTAGAGAAGTGGTAAGACTACATGGTTTTCCAAAAAGCATTGTTTTAGATAGATGTGTAAAGTTTGTAGGTCACTTTTAGTAGAATTTATAGAAGAAGTTGGGTATAAAATTAAGTTTTACTTTAGTTTATCACCCACAAATAGATGAAAAAATGAAAGTTATGAATAAGAGCCTTGGAAATTTGTTGAGATGCTTAGTTGACAAGAAACCAAAATTTTGGGATATGCTTAGTTAGCAAGAAACCAAAGCACAAGTAGAGTTTGCATATAACAATTCAATAAATAGAAGCACTTCCAATAGTCCATTTCAAATAGTGTGTGGATTTTCTCTAAGAGGAGTAGATTAGTTGTAGAATACTATTGATTTACAAAGATCTAATTCTTTTGTAAAGGACTTTGCTAATTACATGTAAGATTTACATCAAGAAAATATAATTTGAAAAAGAGTACTATGAAATACAAGCAACATGCTTATCTCAAGCATTGAACACAATAATTTTAAGTGGGATATTTAGTTTTGGAATATTCATGAAAGGAAATATTCCCAAAAGGCCCTTACAACAAGGTCAATTGGAAGTATATTAGACCTTGTAAGGTTTTAAAGAAGTTTGTAGCAAATGCCTATGAAATTAAACTCTCAGAAGGAATAGATATGTCATCAATTTTTAATGTGGTAAATTTGTATCTGTACTATGATAAACCCATAGAGAACACAAAATATATAACATATAATTTTCAATAGAAGGTTGTATAGTGTAGTTACTAGAGAAGGAACAAGATAAAATTAAGGTAGTGATGGATTCTAAAGTGGCCAAGAGGACAAGAGGAAAAGTATACTATGAGTATTTAGTCAAGTGGAAGAACCAGGTAGCTGAAGTAGTGGCATGGATGAATGATTTTGAGACTACTAAGTATGGAATATCAGTTACATATTTAAAAAATGTTAATGATATTTTACTCATGAAATATTTTCCCTTACTTTATGAGTATGATGTAGGAGCATATTAAATTCTATTAAAGATTTATTAAATAGTTGGTGAACATTTTGTGTAACTATTAAATCTTGCATATAACCCCATTGATGGGAAAGGAATAAGTAACAACATGGAAACTCCTATGAGGAGGGAGAAATTATGCACAAGGAGATTGAAGGCATCGATATTCCATGATTAGGAATTGTTTGAATCATTGTGTACATGGGAAGGTGGAGATAGGACAAATAAATAACAATGGATATTATCAATATGAGATTGTGGAGTTATAGGAATTTACAATCACCACTAGAAAATAAGACCTCTCAAACACAGTTTTGAGAGGATATTTTGTATACATAGAAAATAAATTAATGGTTTTTTATTATTATAGTTTTGAGGAGTCCTCTGATATGTCATTCAATGATTAGGTGTAGCAATATTTTTTGTGCAATTTTTTTCTATTATTTAATTGGGCATTTAGACTTCATGGGATTATAGACATGTATATCTACAGGTACTTCCAGACTACATCCCATGTATGGAAGGCCCCGTGACTATATAACCTAATTTTTGTTTAATTAAATTTAGTATTTTTTCATCAAAAAAATATCGAATATTGCATATAAAGGATATAAGAGGAAGAGAAAAAGGCATGCATAGAAGAATAAGAAGAAAGATATGATAAGCCTAAAATGAGGATAGAAAAGAAGGAATAAAAATATAAACGATCTACATGAATGTGCCTGAGAGTAGGGATGATTGTATCAATCTATAATGAAATGGTGTGTAACCAATGGTCATAAACAATAAATCACTCTACTCTATTTTCTACATGTATATTATATGGTGAATGCATTATGCTCTAAGAATTTTATGTTGCATATGCATGCATTTTGTAGGTTCTAGGTATAATTATGGGAGAAGACCAAGTAGCAATGGTTGTTCTAGGCCTCAAGTTAGATATTACAATTTTAAAGGTTGCATAAGTTATTTCCTCCCTTGATATCACCATTTGAGTAAATAAAATGTAATGTCATTCAAGTGAGAAAACTTTGTTACTCAAAATCAAGTGGAAGTTGTGTACAAGAGGAAGTTGCATTATGTTTTTCAAGTAGAATTTGCATTGTGTTGTTAAAGTAAAAGTTTCACTATTCCATCAAGTGGAAATTGAACTATCTTAGAAGCATTGCCATCATATAAAATCAATGTGTCATATTTTTCCCTTGTCATCTTGGGTATTGTCATCTTGTGGTAGTGTTGTATTATGTCATTGCCATCTTGAGACTTTGTCATCTTTTGGTAGTGTCATATTGTTCCATTTCCATATTGAGACTTTGTCATCTTGTGGTAATGTATTCTTGAGACTTTATTGTCTTGGGGTAGTGTCATCTTATACCATTGTATTCTTAAGACATTGTCATCTAGTGATGAAATGATTATTACTAGTTGTATGTGTGATTACCATAAAACTATTGTAATATATTGAGTTTGATAGTTGGATACTTAAAAATATCATCTTTAACTAGACTCTATTTTCTCAACTACATCAAATCCCATGCATAATTATATCATATGTGCATTAGAATAGCAGTTTTCTTGCTCATGGGTTTAATTTTAATGATCTAAAA
This sequence comes from Wollemia nobilis, assembly GCA_028583015.1. Lineage (NCBI taxonomy): Eukaryota > Viridiplantae > Streptophyta > Pinopsida > Araucariales > Araucariaceae > Wollemia > Wollemia nobilis. Next base: position 5,879,055 of record JAQPPZ010000103.1, read on the forward strand.
TGATTCTAACTCTTTTTATGGATTCTAATAAAATATCACAAGATAAAATAGCCATTGTGATCTACCATTTCAAAAATCAATGCTTGTTATCATGTCATATTTTCCATATCACATAGTTGAGTAATATTGTGATGCTTGAATAAATTGTGAGATCATTTTAGCATTATTTAAACAAGCATAAAATTTATTTCTAGTTTTAGATTAGATAACTTATCCCAAGCCTCAAATGTATGTTCCTTCACTAGACATGCATCATACCATGATCAAAGAACTGAATTTACACTCATATTAATATTTTGGATAGAGAAGTACTCATCATTGATCTCAAATATAATATACCAATTAAATTTGTTCCATGATTTCATTAACACCCCTTCTTATTTTGAAGGATATTAATGACTAAAAATAATAAGCCTTTAGAACAAACCTCATGTCCTTATGCCATTATTATGGTTAATACACACAATCTTTATGAAACATATCATAATGTAAATTTAGGCATTTCATAAGGTATATGAGTTTTGAGTTGACCATCATGATTCTAAAAAGGAGGCATGTTACCAAAGTTTAAATTCATTCATGTGTTGCTAAGCAATAAACCAAAATTCAAAAAAGATACATCCAATCTAAGATATAACGCTTTATTAAAACTCAAATGTTGAAGATTTAGTATTTATATAGTTAAAATTAAAAAATAATTGCTAGGACAAAAATAATTACCAATAGTTTCCATAGTGTTTAGATGAAATAATATTCAAATTTCAAGTTAAAAATAAAAAGAGATGGACTTTTGAAGATGAAAATATTTTTTTATTAGGGTGAAAATAAGGGGTTTTTGAAAGGGGCCCAACCATTTTTAACAATAATACTCCTCTACATTAAATCAAATAATGAGGAATTAGAAAAAACAAAAAAGGAACTAAGACATAAATAATCTACAATTACAAAGAGTAGTAGTAGAACAAGACAAGAAGTCACATAGACCCCTTACAAGGAAAAAAATAGAAATGCTTCACTTCCTATGACTACAAGAGGTGAATAAATCTTACAACCACTGATTAATAATTTAACCATAATGATGTCTATCATAAGATTGCAAATCCCTCTCAACTATACCCCTCAACTCACCAGGGAGATCATCCCTCTATAGAGTTGGTTTAGGACTATCTATACCTTTATTGGCCAACCAATCCTCCACTTGGTTGCCCTCTCGATAGATATGCACTATAGTAACCTCCTCCAAGGCTGCAATGATCTCTCTTGAATATGATATAATTTTTGATATGTTCCAAATAGCTTCATTATTACTCCTTAAGAAATTAATAATATCTAGAGAGTCACCTTCAATAATGATCCTCTTTATATTCAACTGCTTCATTAAGCTTATGCCTATGAATAGGGCCTTTGTTTTTACCATATGGTTGGATTGAATGCCATAAGATTGTATAAATTTCATTATGCTCTTTCCACATGGATTGAATGTTTGAAGATAAATATATTTTGGTTCCTATTGAAAGGGCTATTAACCTTTGTCCTATAGCTACTAAGCTGATATTAGATTATTTATCATTCACAAAGTTATGAGCACTTAAACAATATTTAGTCCTAACTACAGTAAAGAGTAATAATTGAATATTTATCTAAAAATAATTTTAATATAATATCAATCTTGAGGGTTGGCAATATATATGTCAAAACTTGATAATTTAACATTTAGCTATTAACATCATTGCCTAAGACTATAATGGATAAAATTAGCATTTACATATGTAATAAAGGCATGAGTTCTTTGTTCCATAAAAGAGTGTATTGTAATATGGATAAGATTTTTAATGCTCTAATGAAATGCATTTACTCTCAAAATGCTAGTGCCAACTTATAAAATAGACTCTTATGGCTGAAAGCAGTAATATATTGAATCAAAGAAAAATCCTATTACAATAGATGTAGTAAAGTTGATTAAAAGATATGTTATCTAAAATGCCTACAAAGGAAATAATGGCAAATAATTATAAGGCTGACCAATTTGGTAATGAGTTATATTCATTGTTCTAATATCCTTACTATGTACTTTCCATATAATGTTCAAACAAAAAACATGATTTTATTTTTGCAAGATTGTCTTTACATATTCTATTGATATAGACTTGTCGTGAGACCATCTATAAGTTTATGTTTTGTACTACATGAAAAATGTCATACTTTAAATATTTATACAAAAATGGTAATGGTGGATCAAATATAAATTGACAATATAAGAAATTAATGTGCAATATTATGAATTTAAATATTGTTAATATTTAAGTATTAAAGGTGTTAGCATGTATTCAGATTTGACTATATAATACCATAAATTATCATATTTTATTATTATTATTATATATTGAAAGAAATTCCTTATATGTGTGATGATAATATTAGACCTTATATCACTATAGGTCATGCAAATATTATTTTTGTTAGTGCCAAATTTATTTACATATTTCGCTTCTAATTAATTAGTTAAAAAGACAATTATCTTATATGTTTTTGTATTATATAAAAAAATTTAATCTTATTTTATGATTGGTTATATGGTATTTAAATGGGATCCTACTATATTACAATATGATAAAATAGTGGTATTACAACTTGGTAATTATGCATGTATCATTGGACAAGATTTGAACCTAGATTTCCTCCTTGAAAGTTGAGGAAATTTAACCAATTGAGCTTATGTCATTTGATAATAAATTTTTATATTTTTTTTTATTAGGGAGAAGAATGTAAAGGGTCCTTAAACCTTTTACATCCAATAATAAAATATAAGCGAGAGAAAATTAGAAGTAGAAAAGTAGTAAACACTCTAGGATCTAGCTACCAAAAAAGGATCCGAGTAGAAAAACAAAAGAGATTCACAAGAACAAAATAAACTAGATTGTCAAAACCCTACCAAGGCAGTAGAGGAAAACCCAATATGATCCAATTAAATCATTTATTTCTCAATTGCTTCATCCTAAGAATCCTACTCTAAACTGGAACCAAAATCATTAAATTTATTTTTTAAGTTACTCAAGAGAAGAGAGACCTCATCAACATAAGTTGCTATCATTTTGCTTACCATCCACATTGAAGTAATAAGATCCTTCAAGCCTAGTAAATAATTATTCAAACCCAAATGAGGATCTAGATATTTTTTTTCCACTTTATTCCTTGCAGAGGAACTGAATCGATGCTTAAACAATTTTAGGGGGGAGGTGTAAGACCTCTTTTTTAGTGGAGATATCAGGCTAGACTCCTAGGAGTCCTCAAATTTCTTATCAAAGCTAATATGTAGGGAGGCTACTTTCCCTTTATTTTCCATCATATTCAATTTTTTTTAATGCCTATGAATTTTTTATTTTAATTTGGAGCCACATGCATCCTCGTCACCAAGATCAAGATCCTTCTTGGTAGAGGTCATTTCTTTCAGCTGTTGGGCACTACTTAAAATTTTCTTCTAGTTTCTCAAACAATAGAACATAGAGGAGGCATCCTTATCTTCAAAACCCTAAAATGCATCCCCCAATTTACAATCCTCCTCCAAAGAATTTGGGATCTTATCTAACTCTGAATAGCTCTTGTAATCTAGGCCCAAGCTCACCACCTTTGTCTAATTCTCTTTTTTAGCAGAATGAAGAAAGAGGATCTTGAGTAGAATATAATGCAAAGGGACAAAGGTATTACCTTTTTGGACTTGCTTCATAGTATTCTCTAAAGAATTAAACATAAATATTGAGATATTCAACCTTTTATTCCTCCTTAGGTGATTAAGGAATGCAACATGGAAGCTCCTCACAATGGAAAAATATCCATAAAGCGTGAGGTATCGCATGAACATGAGGATCAAACTATCCCAAGGCTTAGGAAGGAATTATTGCATAATTGCATATTAGAATTTATCCATTTTTTTATCTTTATTAAAAAAAGTTTTTATCTCTTTACCCAAAGAGTATTTTTCTTTGTTAATGCACTCCCTTGAAGCTAATAAACCTAAAACTTCCATGATTAGCACCGCACTTATATTTAATTCGACCCCTTTAGCTCTTATTTTCCATATTACCATGAATGGATTATCTCCATGGACAACTCCTTATCCGGTCTAGTGAATTTGTTCAAGAAATTTATAAAACCTCCATTCACAAAGATATACCAAATCTACATATCATAAATTTTAAGCAGGGAAGAGATTTTTTGGAAGCAAAAATCTAGATCCCAATGGCTCAAAGAAGGAGATAAAAATACACAATTATTTCATACCTATATTTTGAGACAAATGGCTCATAACATAATCAAATAAATCAATAAAAATTATGGGACCCTAACAAAGGATATTTTTGAAATAAGAAATGAAGCTATCTTCTTTTTTTAGACCTTACTTTGTGAGCAAGTTATTGGTGAACCTGAAGCTGCAGAGAGCCTTCTAAGAAATATTCCAAGCCTGGTCTCGGATTCCATGAATATATCTTTAAATTTTCCCTTTTAATATGAGGATATTAGAACTACAGTGTTCTCGATGAATGATCTAAAAGCCCCAGGACCTGATGGTTTCCCCCCAACATTCTTTCAAAAATTTTGGTCTATTGTTGGGAACGAGGTTTGTATAGCCTTGAGGGATGTTCAAACCTTAGTGGTGATGCCAAGGGATGTCAATTCCACATTTTTGGTTCTCATCCCCAAGTCTGTGGGGGCCAAAAAGTTCTCTGATTATCGCCCCATTAGCTTGTGCAACACCATTCTTAATATTTTTACCAAGGTTTTGGTCAATATACTTAAACCTCTTCTACCCCTCATTGACTCTGATCAAAGTGGTTTTTTGGCTGGTCACCAAAATTTGGATGGGAATATTACTATCCATGAGATTATTCATTTAGTGGATAAAAGTGGAAGAGCGGGGGTTTTTCTCAAATTAGACATAAGTAAGGCTTATGATTGGGTTTCTTGGGATTTTATATTGGAAGTTCTAAGGAGATTTGGTTTTAATGAGCAATGGATAGCCATCATAAAAATGTGCATATCCTCAGTCAAATACCTAGTCTTGATTAATGGCTCTCCTACTAGATATTTCAATAGTTATTGGGAAATTCGCCAAGAGGATCCTTTATCCCCCTTTCTTTTCATCTTAATGGCAAAATATTTTCGGTGATTCACTTTTGCAAACCCTAATATTATGGGTATCAAAACCACCCTGATATCTTCCCCCATATCACACCAGAAATTTGTAGATGATACATTACATCCTTCTTGGATTCTGTCCATCAAGCTCGGGCGATTAAATCTGTTTTGAGTTAATTTGAAATGGTAGTATAGCAACAGGTTAGCTACTTAAAAAGCAAAATATTCTTCTTAAACAATCCTAGGGATATATAGAGGAATATTACCAATATTCTTGGATGTGAAATAGCTTCTCTACCCTCCACTTACCTTGTATTACCCTTATTCAAAGGTTTATATATGTCTACTCTTTAGGAACCAGTGGTTTAAATAATCCAACGTAGATTTGTAGGTTGGAAAGGATCTATCCTTAGCTAGGATGGGAAAGCACTCTTGGTGAAAACTTCCCTTCAAAGCATACCTATTTTATTCATGTCCATGTTTCAAATGCCTGGTAAAATTATAAAAATAATAGAGAAAATTCAAAGAGACTTCTTGTGGACTGGAGCTGAGGAAAAAGTAGATTTCATTTGGTGGCATGGGATCAAGTTTGTAGCAGTAATATTATGGGGGATTGGGATTGAGGAAGACTAGTATTATGAATAAATATCTAATCACAAAATAGGGTTGGAGAATAGTTCAAAATGAAAACATGGAATGGATTAATATTTTCAAGGCTAAATACATGAACTCAAACAATGAGTTTCTTCTCAAACCTGTCCCGGTTGAAGGCTCAACCTTTTGGATGAATGTAAATATTTCAAAAGATCTACTAATCAAAGGGGGGATGTGGATGATTGGAAATGGCCAAAAGGCAGACTTTTGGAATGATCCTTGGATATTTGATTATACTTTAGCCTCCTCCCTAGAGCTAGCAGTTGCTGAGGAAGCTTTTAGATAACATTTTGGTTCTAAAGTATTAGAATTTATTGTTACCTCCCCTATTTGTAAGAATTGGAAAATATTGTGTCATCCCTAGTGGAGAGCTATGTGCTCAATCTCATTTTTGACCAGTTAAATTTATATGTTCTTAAGTTTGGAGTGGAAGAAGATTCATTCTATTGGAAGGTAGATCCATCAGGTTTATTTTTGATCAAATATTCTTTTAACCTATTGGTGGATCCTACTCCCATGTGGTTCCCTAGCCATTTGGTCTAGTGGAAAGGGATGATTCCTAATATTAGTTTCTTTCTTTTTCTAGAAGTTTAGAACAAGGTGCTTACCCTTGATAATATTCATTCTAGGGGAATTATTATACCCAACTATTGTTACCTGTGCGAGGTCAATGAGGAAACTCCAATGCACATGTTTAATGTCTCCAAGTTTTCTAGGGAAGTATTTGATTCTTTTTTTTCCTTATTGGGTATCTCTTGGGTTTCCCCCCTTTTTCTTTATAATCTTCTCCTTCAATGGTCTTCCCCTTCGGTTCCCTATGAATTTTTTCATTTTGGAACCTTAGCTTGGCTCATATGTGGTGGGGAGTGTAGAAGGAATGTAATCAATGTGCATTCAATAATATATCCTCCTCAACCAACTCTGTTTGTTATAGAAGTATTACTACCACAATGGATAATGTGAATCTGTGCTATCCTAAGGGTAATTCTAAGAATACTAAGATTCATATAGAATGGTCATTGGGTTTTACAGGATCTACAATCCCCACCAATACCAACCCTATATTTGGTATCATGTGGCAGCCTCCCCCTTCTAACTAGATCAAGTTAAATTTTTATGGTACATCAAAGGGCAATCTAGGAAGATCCAAATTTGGAGGTATTATTTCAAACCAAAGGGGTGAAATTTTAATGGTGTTTGTTGAATGTTTGGGAGTTAACACTAGTCAATTTGCTAAAGTTAGGGCTCTTTATCAGGTCATTCGGTTGATTAGTCATTTAGGTCATCAAAAAATGATTGTGTAAGGTGATTCTCTTATCACAATTAACCACTTGAAGGGACACCCCCAACTAATATTTCTACTATAAACATAATTATAGAAGCTAGAATATATTCTCAACATCTCGAGGAAGTTATATTTCAACATACCTTTCGGTAAGGTAATAAATCTGCCAACTTCATGAAAAAATTTGGTAGTGAATAAAACTGGCTTTTATGTTTGGTGGCAGAATTTTCCCGAGGACCTGAGAAACTTGGAGGCTATGAGGATACCCAAAAGAAATGGGAAGCAAGATTAGTTTATTTTGCATTTACTTCCTAGGGTGTTTATATCAAATAGTATGGCTACTGAAGCAGGTGATTTAACTTTTATATCAATTGTGTGAATGCTTCCCTTATGAATTATGATGCAGGGTACACTAAGGATAAATATTTAATAACATATATTAAGGGTTCACTAAGGATATATTTTTTGTCCTTGTTGGGCACTGGTTTCCCCTACCTAAGATTATTTTGTTTTTTTGTTGTTTATTCTATTTGGTTTGAGGGAAGATCTATTGGTTTCTCCCAGGTATTTGGAGGTACATTTACCTCAATTCTTTCCTAGTGTTGTTGGATTTTTTTTTTTTTTTTACCTCATGATTTTTTGGCCAATTTGGCCCCTACTTTTTGATAATTAGTTTTACCCTGTAAAAGATTCAGGGACCCTTTCAAAATCCCTTCTATCATCTTATAAAGAAAAAGATATCCCAAATATCTCTATCTAGAGATAAATTTTTTGACTCAATTATCCTCTTGTCATATCCCATTGTATCTTTTAGGCAACCTCATAACATAGGTAAACATAGAACTAGAATATCCTTCAGGCGAACATAGAACATAACGTTAGTGATATGGGACATAGTCGAACATAAAATAGGAAAGGGATAGATGATTTGAAATAGAGACACTCCACACAATTTTAAAGTTATGCTCAAGCAAACCCTCTAAAAAAATTTTCTAATCACAGTGGGAAATGGGGAATCAAACATGGGATGAGATTCTTCCTAATATTCCTCATTGTCCCTTATAATCAGCCTCGAGTAATGAGCTATTCTACTGCTCAAAAATTAATAATATATTTCTAAAGGTGGCATAGAAACTTGGTTTTAACATGAAATTAATCCCCTTATACATGATAACTAGGCTAGTGGGGCCCCTCCTATGCCACCTCAACACAAAACTTTGGATTATAATACCAAGACAAGAAATTAATAAGAGGAGGATTAAAATGCAAACAACCTAGGAAGAAGACAAAAAACTACTCATGATTGGTGATAACCTCCACCACCTTGAGTTTATATTTATGAAGAACCATTAGAGGACAATGAAATCCACCATTAAGAGGAGTTACTAGTAGCTTTCCTAATTGTGATTTGAGTAAGTTCTTAGGGAAAATTTTCTCTCTAGATCATGAGGGTTTCCTGGTGAAGACCAAGATTAGCCATAGAGTTAGCAACCTTGTTTCCTTCATGATACACATGGTTGAATTGAGAGTTCTCCAAAATTTGGATATTTTTTTTAGCTTCCTCCAAGAAATATTTAATACTCTAGGTAGGGGTATGAGATTATTTCATGATATTGATGATATTAAAAGAATCAACTTCAATTATGACCTTGTTATTCAACCCTCCTAGAAAATTAAAACCCCAAAAAAGGGCTCTAGCTTTTACAAAGTGGCTAGTTTGAAATCCCAATTTTCTAACATAAACAAAAAGAATTTTCCCTTTACTATTTATGTTCACCCCCCTACTTCAAAGAATCTGGAATTCCCTTTAGCAACCCAATAAAAATTTAAACTTAACCAACTAGGAGGAGGAGGTTCCCATATAACATGGGAGTGATCAATCTTCCCCTAACTCGACATGAGGTTCTTCCTATTAGGAAGTTCGAGTTTTTTTGCAATTATGGTTTTAGACTCATTTTTCCACTCGTTACTAAAAGGAAGTTTAGAAATATTTTCTAGCAAAGAGACAATGATTCTTAGACCAATTGCCTTTGGGTATCTTTTAAAATTTATAAAATCTATATTTTACCTTTCCTTCTAGACTCCCCAAATAAAATGGGGGAAACCTAGTTTCCAAAGCATGCTCATATGATTACCTCTGAAGGGGGAATACCATGGGATACATATCTCATCCATATTTTTAGAAGTCACCAAGGCAACTCCAAAGCTTCTAAGGAGAATGTTAAAAATTTATTGGGAGAAGGGACATTCCAATAAAATATGATTTGTATCTTCTTGATTGGATTCACAAAGGTAGCATATGTTAAGAATGGCCAAACCTCTTTTTTGGAGGTTTTCAATTGTAAATATTTTGTTCTAAACAACCAGCTAGAAAAAAAATTAATTTTGGAAATGAGATTCTTGAGCCAAACCTAGTTCACTAGGAACCAACCCTCACAATACTCCTCCATTAAATAGTATGTAGATATGACTGAGAATAAACCATTCTCTTCCACTTTTCATATCAAAGAGTATTTTGCAAGATAGTTTTTTATATACTGGATTCTTACCATACTAGAGAGATATTTAAGGGCATGTTCCCCTCTAGGATCTAATCCCATAATATGTATGGGTTTCCAAAATTTTCTTCCTTATCTCTCTTAAATAAAATCATAAACTTTATTCCCAAGGATATGGGTAGTGATTGGCTCCAAGACCACCAAATTTGGGTTGAGGATTAGGGGGGAATCTGAGATCCAAGAGTCTCTCCAAAAGTCAATCTTAGTCCCTTATCCCAATATCCATCTCATCTTCAACTGAATCTAACTTCTAGTTTTGAGGAGGCTATTCTATAAATTCAACCCATTTGAGGGGGTTGGTGACTCCAAAAAATATTTTATGGGTTGGGTACTACTTTGTGAAAATATTTTAGTTACCATAAAAAATGTTTAACCTAAATCTATGGACTTTTTTGACAATAATTAACTATTTAATAATAATGAATGATGAACCTTTAGCATTGATTACAAAATAAAAGTGATATATAATGATTGCATAAGTGTTGGTGCTAAATGGATGGCATTGATGTTATGTGAGAAAATTATATACTATGCACAATATTTGTTAATATCTCATGCCTATATAATGTTCTACAAATTATCATCACACTTTAGAATAATTGATATGATGGTGTTAATATTTAGTTCTAAGATGCTTAGATCAAATAACCTTGGTAATGCTAATAAAGTTGTTAGGAGAGAAAAACTAAAATACTTCTTGTGTTTAAAGATATTTTGATTTAGTTAATACAATAAAAAGAGTAATTAACACAGTTGATATATATGATTTTTTTATTGATAAAGGGTTTTGAAAGGGACCCAAAACCTTTTTACAAGCCGAATAGGGGAGATCCCAAACAAAATCCAAAACCTCAATTAGAGTAAACCAAAAAGGAGGATTACCCTTGGTGCTCTCGAAATAGAAAAATTAAACACAACAAAAGGGGATAATACTCGTAGGCAAATGAGGGAAGAAACATAACAGTAAATAGTAAAAAAGGAGAAGCCCCAAAACATAGAGAGGCCATCCATTAAATATCACTCCAGGATGTAATTCTCGTCATCATCATCCTTTGGGGCATCCTCCCTGGGTTGGCCCACCTTTTGGATCTTCATTTGATTGATAATATTACCCACCCTCAGTAGTATGGATGTAGCCAAAGAGATGATGTCATCCAGATCAGTCACTTGGTTTGCATCACCCATAGGCTAGACAAAGAATGTACCAGGATATGTCTTAGCCAAAGTCTTTTGCAATTTTTGATTAGGAGAAGCAAATTCAAGCGTAGAAAAATTTGTAGACATCACATTTTTACCTTTTTCAGTAGAATATTTCACTTGGGACGAGCACCTACTGGGAGTCAACAAGGAACCCAACACTAGCCTCTATCTATCCACCTTGCTAGGGGTTCTATATTTGACATTGATGATTGGACCATAAGGAACAACATCCATCACTGCTAGGGAAAAACCAGGGATGGGCTCAATATTGAGGTTCACCATAGAGCCTCCAACTTCAACAATACTTTACTCTAGAATCTAACTAATATAATTATAGATTATAATATGTAAGCCCTAGTGTTTTGGGTATGTGGAATTCCCCTTACACACACTATCAATGGAGATTTCCATCGACCAAAATAGATACTCCAAAATATTAATTAGCTTGATGTCCTTTAGGTAATTTAGAAATACCATATGGAAACTTTACAGTGAAGAGGATGACTCATCGATCATCATGTATCACATCACTGGAAGCAGAGATCTATTACATGATTGTGGGAAGTCCTCTCAAATGAAGTCATTGTCCTTCTTAGTGAGGAATTTACCTTTGTCATAGAAAAATAACAATTCCCCAACCATCAAGTATTTATCTCTGGAAATAATCTCCCCATCATTGGAAAGTTCAATGATTTTTATAAAAAAGTCAATCATAATTGCAAATGTGAGTTCCTTAAGGGATATAGGGCTGCTATCCCAATATTGGACAAACTCCCTTGATAGCTGTGGGTCATGTCCTTGAAACTTCTTCAAGAAATTAAGTAGACCATGGGACCCCATTATTTCTTCCATCATGGGTTGAGTTACAGATGATCAAGCTCAACAAGCACCATAAACTCCTTCTCTACAGTCACTAGCTCACCCCAAACATGAAAATAGAACAACCCAACCCACTCTTGCTTATTAAAATCATACACCACTTCTACGAAGTTGAAATTGCTACCAATTAAAGGATGGGCCACCGTGGAACAAATAAATTTTATGTCGTCACTCTTGGGCCTAGTGTTAAATTTGGATCATTGATGACAGATCTTAGCCTTGAAAAACCTCATCACATGATATCACACCTAAGAATTATTGGGTCCATCAGCCAAGCATTGGCCAAACAATGAGGTATGAAAGGAGGATTGAAAATCTGATGAAGAACAACATTGATATTGACAACATAACTTGGAGTGGACAATTCAAAATATCAAAGAGTGCTTGAGGGTATGGATAAATGAGAGCTTTTCTTGAGGTAGTACTATCTCTATAAGAGGACACATGTATGGGAGAAGCTCTATCTACCATCCACACAGAGGTGATGTTGGAAGCCCTGGTTGACAATGAGGATATAATTGATTAAATGGCACAAGTTCCTTGGAGTATCTAGTTTGGAAATGCCAAAACATCCATTCAAGGTAAAGAAAACATGGATGATGCATGTTTCTCCACAAATTTCCTAGGTCTTGGTTTGATACACAGCCCCCTCATTTTTCATTTTTTCCACTTTTCCCAATGCGATCGCTCGAGCTCATGTGGAAATTGCAATTTCACTACACCTTGGGTGGATAATTGAGACCAAATTTACAAAGGTAACCACTAATTATCATGTGGAAATTGCTACTCCGTTGGGTCTTGGGCAGATACACCTGCTTGAAATTCCAACCACACTAGTGTGAAACATTAAGAACAACATAGCCCCAAAGAATTTTGGTCGAATACTTTTGTTTATGATTCTCAAAATCCTTACACACATATCTTGAGAAAAAAGGGTGAAGCCCAATTATTGAGATAGATGGACATCGAGCTCTACCCCAACACTTACAAGAAATAAGCAAAGGTGGACACATCATTATTATGACAAGTATCTAATAAACATTGGGTAAAATCTATAATATAGATCCTAAGAGAATCTAGTGTCAAGTCGAAGTTGCCATGATGTCAACAACTTTGTTGCCTTAATGATACACATTCTGGATTGATATATTCCTAAAGCTTTAAAGACTTAGGATGGTCTCATGAATTAATGGGATGAAATTCCATAGGGGCTTCACATATCCTTTGATGCAATTGATAGTATTCAGAGAATCACCTTCGATGAAAATGTTATGGATGTGGAGCCCCACAACAGTCTAGATGCCTTGGAAAATATTTCTAGTTTCCATAAAAAAATTTTATTATACCCCCAAATTTTCCACAAACGCCAGGATAATCCTGGCATTTTTATCTCTAATGATTTCTCCATAGTTGGCCCTTCCAGTATTACCCTTGGAAGCCCTATAGAAATTGGGTTTTAACCATCTAGGAGGGGTATGAATCCAAGTAACTAGGGACCTATCCACCTCAATATGGGATTGGATATTTGGATCTAGGAATAAGTTAAGGAACTTAGCCAAATGAAACTTAGGCTAGGATATCAAGCTATCATTAGGAGTTAGGTTAGCATTTTTAGCAGCTCTGGAGGTAATCCTATGGAACACAGATTTGGGGTCCCTACTTGTTTTATGGAAGGCTCTATTGTTCCTTTCAAGCCACACCTACCAAATAAAATGGGGTAGGGTTAAGGACCACCAAAACTTAAGGTGGATGGAAAGAAATGGGTTGGGCCACTAGAGAGAAAGGTCCACAATCGAGTTAGGGACAACCCAAGCAATATTAGCCAAGGAGAACAGAGAGGAGAGAATCTTAGTAGAGAAGGGACAATTCATAAATATGTGGTCAACCAACTCCCAAGATTTTGGTAAAGAAAACACCAATTCAAAATAATAATGCCATGGATCAAAATATTATTGGTCATGAGGATCCTATTCTGGGCCACCAACAAAAAAAAGTGGGTGATTTTAGGTATGAGATACTTTAACCAAATACTCTTGACCAGAAACCAATTACTAGAGGGCTCATCCAAGGTGGAATAAGCAGATTTGACTAAAAATAAACCTGACTCAAAAAGTTTCCAGAAAGGAGTATCTTGAGTCAACCAGCTTGGAATGATCTGAAGATGAAGTAAGTCAACAATTACTTGGAAAGAAACTCTTTGATCCAAATTGCCAACATCCGGGGTGTTGAGTGTTAATTTTACTCAATTGTGAAATTACACTCTCCCTTAGGGTTTGGACTCCAAAAAATCTCTCTTGCAAAGAAGTTAAACAAACAACTTCTCTAAGGTCTCCACTATATTAGCATTTGCATATGTGTATTAGTAATATCAATAAAGATATATCAATTCAATGCTAGGAACACCTTAGTGATTGCAAGTAACTGTAAACAAGGGGCAATGTTGGTTTATTTTACCATGCTACTTTAATGATTGTTCATGAAACCAAAATGAAATAAATGTGAATTGGCCCTCATATGACCACGATGTAATCCTTAGTTCCTTTTATCTTGAGGATTTTAAGGTAGATTTTATCTTCCCTTATTAAGTGGATTTTAAACAAGTATTATCTTGTATTAAATCCTACTTTAAGCATGGAAATGAAGATTAAAATCTATCTATTTATGTGAATCTAAAATTATGAATAGACTCATTAAATATTGCTTCTTATCATGAAGATAAAGATAGCCTTTGATATGATTAATAAACTATTCCTCTTTGATGAAATCAATTTCCACAAAGAGATAATAATTTATTACCTTAAAATATAGGCTTTTAAAATGTCATTTTAATTATCCCTCTTAAATGAAATTAAATTTTCATTTAGATGAATAATTTAGTGCTTTGAAATAATAACCTTCAATGTAGTGCACAAATTACCTCTCTTTCATAAAATCAGAATTTTTATAAAGAGAAAGCAATTTAGGCTCCAAAAATGGTAGCTATGAAATGTCATTAAAATTTACCCCCTTTGATGAAATTGAAATTTTTGTAAATGGAAGTTCATTTTATGCTTGCCATTGAAATATAAAACTGAAAAAATTAAATTTGGCCTCAAAATAGAAATTTTGAAAATCTGCAATAAAACAACAACTTCAAACAATTTTTAAAAATACAAAATGACTCCGAAGTAAAAACTTCTAAGTGCAAAATGGAACTCTGAAGTATACTCTACATAGCCATGCAATTATTTTTGGAGTTTGAAATTTTTAAATTTTTATTTTAATGTCTGAAAATTAAAAAAATCTGAAAATAAAAAGTTAGAAAAAATAAAAAAAATGAAAAATCTAAACAGAAAATGCTGCAACTTTAGATTTCTCCACGAACTCTACAGGCATGAATATTTTGCATAGAAAACCAATATTAAAGTTACACTATTACGCAATCATTAATTAATGCAGTGCAAGATTCTAAGGAAAAAGGGTGTAATAGAATAGAAATAAAGACAGATTAACCATTAAAATGCATAAAATCTGAGTATTTCCATAATATTGCAGGTGAAAGATATTCAATGTTCAATATTGTGTGCAGAAAACACAACCCCTAAAATAGGCATAATGCAGGAAAAGTAGTCCAGCGATTTGGCAAAAACACCTTTAGAAATCTGGCCCAACATACTGCAACCAGGTCCAAAAATTATCCAGCCCCTCTTCTCTGTTTCATTGTTGTTTATGAAAACTTCAATCTAATGTTTCGTTTTCTTTTTATTTGTCTTTTTGGTTTCACTTTCTTTTGGATTTTATGTTGAGATTCACCACTCTATTGCTTGGCTTCAAAGCATTCTTTTATAATCGTCACTTTAATAAGCTATATGCCTTTTCCTTCACAACATCTTAGAAAAAGGTTTTTTTAACATCATTGTGAAATTTGGCCACATGGCTACCATAGGCATCTTTTATAAAGGCCTTATAATGATTCCATAATCATACAACCTCCTCTAAACCCTTTTTATTTTACTTTCATCCAAATGAAAGTTTAATCACATGCTTAGAAATGGAAAACGTTTGGGTGATATGTATTATTTCTTCCAAAACACTATGGACGGAATAATGAAATGATTAAAATTATTTTAAAACATCCTTGATGATTATGTTTATCTAGTTTGGTAGAGCACTCACCCACTCGATTTCAAATGGAATCAATAAAAGCCTTTAGACTATATAGCCCGTTGAGATGCACATTTGATTATCGCTGCCATATTGAAGCCTTGGAACTGCTCCTTTACCCTGTCAAGTGTGTCCTCAGACGTTTTGAAAGTTTGGACTCATACACTTGCAATTTTACCTTATATTCGTCTCGACCATGAGAAATAAGCCACATGACCAATTTATTATGTCCTAATATACCCACTATATTATATTCTGTATCGATTCACTGCACTATATGCCATGCCGAATGTTGAGTTGGTTTGCTGTACACTAATTTATTCGACATCACCAACATTATCCTAAAATCACCCCTAGTCCATGCTGGCCATCCTTTTGTATGATCTCTGTGTTAAACTACCAGGTCATCACTACTCTGGGGTCTTCGTTCCTCTCTGCCTGTGACCTCATTTTAACTCTACTTATGCACTACTGATCTAGCCCCGTGAAGCGCTTGGTTAAACGTAGTGTTGTCTCGGTAATTCTTTTGCTTGTGGTGCTTGGTAGGGCTGCGTTCATTTAACGTCTTCATATACCACTGCTAGCGTATGTTTCCCATATTGTGTGGGGTCCCTCGCTTCCCTACACTTGGTATCAACTTTCTGGCTTTGTCCCCGATGTCGAAGATCCTCACACTATCGGTATACTACCCCCATTGAATCCACATTGCCATGAAGGCTCTGCGCTAATGCTCATGAATGTGCATTCATCCTTTCATTGCCACATCTCATCCTTGATCTATGTGGGCATCCTCACATGTTCAACTCACCACTGTAATTTGTGTCTTATGTCTATGTCATTGTTTAATTCTCCCTCAAATACAACCCCGATCTTATCCATCGTGTCACATAAAATGCTTGTAATCTATGCTCGTTCGGTGCCCATGTGTGTTGTCCTTTGATGGGTTCTTAAATTTGGCATGGCTAACAATCAGATATGCTTTCACTGTGACCACCACTTCATTCAACGTGATCCACCATGTTTCACACCCATCTCGATGCGCGACCCTCTGGCATCCACAACCTATAAAAGGTGTTAATTTTGCTATGCGGTCGTCCACCTCTTGCTACTTTATCCCTACCAAAATTAGATATCCTAGATATTACGAAGCCTTTTGAATCACTGGTTATCCTTTTTTTGGGTGCAATTTGATGTTCGGTAGCTACCATTCGTCATTATAACTGCTGGTAGAACTTGCTGCATCAGCGTGCCACAAACCCATTAAATCCATGTGAAATTTGTGAAATGGGTATGCAATTCTCCCATGTAAATAATGGCACAACTTCGACATGATGATCTGGTATTCCTGAATCCCATTACGCTATCTTCGGTCCTCCTCCAAGTTGCTCATATGAGAGTCTAAGTCCACCTGGTGAGCCTTTTGGTGTAATACGCCATTGATCCTTCTCTGTTAGATGTATAGGTCGTTTTCACCGTGTCAAATTATCGAATTGGCCATATTAGTTGATTGCTTGGTTGCCCACATCGCCGTATTGCAATACCATCTCTATCGTAGTCGCCCGCATGGGTTTCACCACAAAAACTGTCTACATAAAAAAAATTTCTTCATAATATTGCACACCATAAGGCGGTCCTACTGAGGCTTCGTAACTTCCAATTGAACCTCATCTTCATATTCTTGCACTATACAATTGACCATCATATATCTTCATACATCAGGATTCATGGAGTGCATCATAGTATGCGTTTGTTTGTCCACACGGGTCCACGTCTTCGACATGCGTAGGTCTATGTTGTGCTTAGGCTGTCAAGGTCCCGCTCGTCGAAGTAATTACACTTGAATCCAAAAATACAAATCCACATAAGAACCATGGTGAAACAATATAAGAGAAATACCCATATAGAATGATGGCCTATATACCCATAAAAAACTTTATTATATTTATTTGTTTTCTTTTACTTTATAACTATTTATATAACACCCTATATATGTAAACCTATATAGGTATTTGTTTGTTTTATTTTATCATTATCTATATATTATATATATATATAAATAACATTTTATTTATTATTTTTTTATTATTATTATCTTATATATATAATATATATTATGTAGATATAAATAAATATTATTATTATTATTTTTTTATTTTATACTTTTACTTTTATATACTATATATATAATTTTTATTAAAAGACCTTTATTAATTTAATCAAGTTTAAAGTCTTCACCAAACCTAAACACAAACAAAGGTAACAATGAACCCAAAACCTTAAAAATTAAAATAAGATTAAATTTACTGACACTGTGACTAGATAACTAACATCCAAACCAGGATTTGAATCAACACCATGACATCGACCTTTATAATAAGAAAAGAAGACATGACTAACTGAAGACCTTCGAAAATCGCATGATGAGCTCATGGCTCAGATATTATCAAACATTAGCTCTCGAAAACACATAATACTCCCAAAACCAAAATTTAAAAGGTGGGTCCCCAATTTTGGGGTGCGTTGTGGAGCAGCCACAACAAATGGTGACTCTGCTAGGAAATGCTCCTGAGCATTTTGGTAAGAACCCAACCTGAAATGAAAACACACAAGATCAATGAAACATAGCTTATTTAGCAACGTCTCGAGAAGGTGGGGGTAAACAACTTTAGAATGAAAACAACTAATCCATCTGCCTTTGCTCAGTGTGTGTAAAAGTGATTCATTTTTGCATTTCTGAAAATACTCCAGATTCCATCATCCCTTTCTACATTAGGCTATGAAGTACAACTCATGAAGTGAAGACTTTTACAGATAGAGCCCCACTGCCAGTCAGGCGTCTATAGCCCCGGTGAGGTTTATCTAACTCACCCATGTGTTCGCTTAATGCTTTGCAAAGCCCATCTATCCTAGGTGGGTCTAGACTTTCATTGCTCATTCTCTCTTTTTTTCTTCCTCTTTTTTTTTCCTTTTTTTCTCTTTTTTTTTCTCTTTTTTTTCTCTCTTTCTAAGTATCAAACTTTTCCTAGCCAGGGCCCCACTGCTAGTTAGGCGTCTATAGCCCCGGTGGAGTTTTCCTGAACTAGATGACAGATTTCAAGAAATCTGTTGCATAGCTTGTACCTATGGAACTCTTGCAAAAGCATCAAGTCTCACTAGGTTAGAAAGCCAAAGTAGAGCATTTTAGATTTTCGCCTAGGGTTGCATAATCAAGACAACTTCATCCTTCTTACTTCTAGAAACACCATTTAATGTGTGTGTGAGTCCCATGTGGAGCTTTGGCTAACTTTTCATCGTTCCACTTTCCACCATTTTGGTCCCCAAAATCTGAGCATGATCACCAAATAACTCATCCCCATTTTCCTAAGTTCATCAGTTTTCAGATCAGGTACTCCAACCTACTTAAATAAAGGATCTTCAAAAATTCCAAAGGCCAAAAGTTAGTGACCACGAAATATTACCCTTAAGCAAAGGGGACAACCCACTACACAAAAATAACAACACAAACCAAAACTATGTCCAACCAAAACCGAAACATGAAAACCAAAAAATTATATACAAATGTACAATATGGTACAATATGGTGCAAAGTTTTGAGCTATCACTTCCCTGGATCCCAAACATGATTAGAACATTTCAAAAGACATATAACATGATACACATGCCAAATGTTGTAAGAATCCAACAAAAACAAGATTAGGCCAAACAATGCAACAAACTTCAACTTACCTCTCTCTCCCCACCATTTTAGTAAAGTTCCATTAATAATCCCATGGTGGAGTTTCAAATTATCAAATTGATTAGACAATAATTGATCTTCAATTTCTTCATGTCTATTCTTTATTATGTCAATTTCACACTTTGATTCATGATGTAGAAATAAGCTTTCATTTTCAAATATGAGATCTTGCAAATAAGAACCTATTTCTAAAAATTTTAAAGCCAAATCATTTTTCAAATTTATAGGCCAATCAAATTCATGTAACCATTTGCAAGCATCTAGGATATTTATTAAATGAGGATCATCATAAGTTTTTATCCTAGATTCAATTACTAATTGATTATGAACTTGATTTAACACTTCAAGCATACCAACTTCATTTTCATTCAATAAAGCAATATCATTAGTGGTGTGAGGAGAAATTAAGTCAAATTATTTATCAACCACAAATGGCATTTCATCATTGATAGTATTTGAATCCAACAATCCATTAGACAAACCTTCACTTGAATTTCGAATGGTGGAACCTAAAAGGTGAGATTTTACCTTTGGCACATTTCCATTTACCATTACTTGAAGAGGATTTGAAACTTCCTCTTTTCTCTCATGACATTCATCATCATCATCATGTAGCACTTGTTCTTTGTCCATGACCTATTTATCAAAGACACCAAACTTAGGCACCCAATTAAAAACATGTCCATCCTTTTCAAACCATAGGTCTTGTCTATCTAGGGATGGGTCAACTAACACATCTCCATGATCAATCACTTGGGTTGTTTCAGATAATGTGATATTTTCAATTGGATCATCGGTTATATCAAACCCAAACCACTCAAGTTCTGAAATTTCCTCATTTTGAGATGGCATAGACATTGTAGAACCAATAAGTGGATCAAGATTTTCAATTTCTTTTCCCTCAAAGGAATCTAAAGAAAATGATTCTCCTTCTTTATCCATGGTTGTAGAATCCTTATCACTTTCCAAAACTTGAGATTTGAATCCCTCTTCCAAAACTTTCTCAAATTGTACAGGATTTGTAATATCCTCATACGAGAAAACAATTGTATTATCCTGCATATCAATTGACACAAAAATTTCATTAGAAGATTTAGAGCGAGCATATTCTTCCCATTTCTTCCAAGAATCATAGTAATCATCTTCCAAAATCAAGTTGTGACGCTCAATTACTTCTTCGTCATCTTTTGATTCATCAACATGTTTCTCATCCAATTCATCTTCACCTTCCTTAGATGGTTCAATTATTTCCAAAAGTGGGTTATTTCTTGAATTCAAATTTGTAAGGCTATCATAATCCAAATTAGTAACCCATGATTCAATTTTATCACAATTTGGAAGGTGTAGATCTTCTTGGCCATCAATTTCAACAATATCATCCAAAGTATCTTCCAAGAACAAGTGGTGAAATTCTATTATGTCTTCAAATTCATTTATTGATTCTCTTTCAAGCTCACTTTCAACCACTTTTGATGGCCTAGGAGCTTCTATAAGGGGATCAATTTTTACATCTTGCTCCATATAGTTACCCCAATCTTCCTTTGCGAGTACACATGACCAAATCATATCCTGATAAGTTTGTTCATCCAAATCCTCATTTGTGGGTAATGATTCTAGATCTTTTCTTTCCAAAACAAGATGGTGATCATTTGATTCCAAATTCTTGTTACCCATCCATAGAATTTCTTCTCCAAAATCTTCATGCTCTTCAAGACATTATGAATAGGCATTTACTTCAATGTAAGTCACATCAAAATCTCTTCTATCACCTGAAGGAGCATAACATGAAATATCATTAAGATTATCATTATGAATTTTCTTCCTAGGATGATTTGGATGCATACATTGATGTGCTCATTTTTGTGATGGAACCACATCTCTACTTGACTTCTTAACCAACTTATTTTGCTCTTTTACTTCTGATACAAGCTTCTTTGGTTGAGTGGTAGAAGTAGTAGGATTAGTTGTGTTGACATCAACAGATAAAGTCTGGACACTTTTTGCAATAGCTCCATGAGTGACCACATGATTCTCTAACCGTGGAGTGGTTGGATGGATAGAAGTACTCGTATAAGCGCATGTGGGAGCATAAGTGGGTATGGTAGGGTAAAATTGATTGTGGGGCAAAATATTTGATATCAAATTTTGTTGTGCCCATGCTTGATTTACCATCGAGGTTTGATTGCAAGCCCCTAGTTGTCCTACCATAGGTAATTGCTCCATCCCATAACCTTGTGGCCTCAATTTTTGATCTATAATCATAGCTTCTGTGTAGGCCGATGCAAGATTAGTGACCAAAGGATTTGTCCTAATGAACATGGAAAATAATGGATCCAATGCCCCAAAGTATATTTGAAGAGCACCACTCTCCTCAATAGTATAGGGAGCAATTAATCTCGTATAGAGCTTTCAAAATCTCATGTTGAAAATTCTCACTGGCTCATTAGGTTCCCTCTTGCAAGAAGAAAATTGTTGATAAATCATGACAGGATCAATGGGCAACCTAAATTGATTGATAAAAGTAGTTTCCAATTGGGCCCAAGATGTAATAGAGCCAGTGGGTAAATTGATGTACCAATCATATGCCACCTCATCTAGGCTCCCAGGAAACAATCTACATGCCACATCCTCATGTTCGACATTCCACCTAACTAGGATATCCACATAAGACTGAATGTGCTCCTCGGCTAATATTGTGCCATTGTGCTTAAACTTGGGCAAAAGTTTCTCTATGCTCTTGGGCAAGTCATGAGCATCTCCACTAATGTTCAAAGGATTACCATGCACCCCATACCACTTTCCAGTATTTGTAGCCATTAGTGAAACTCAAAGGATAACTTCAAAACCAATTTGTTAGTCAAATAAATATTTCTTACAAATAAGCATAAAATGACTAACAATCTCAAATGTACAACATATGAATGATCATGTTAGCATCAACCAAGAGATATGTATCCATTAAACCATGAAATTGAAGAACATTCTCAAATTTGCAAATAGATTAGCATTAGCACATCATCAAAAATAGAGAATGTTAGAATCAAATGAAAGTGATCATATGGAAACAAAACCTCGTTAGTCAAGACCAATGTTTTGTAAAATAAATATTTCAAGTAACATGAACAATTTAGCATCTAAATAGCCATAAAATAAATCAATTCAAATCCTCCTAGCTCCCAAAGTGTGAGTGTTAGAGGAAACCAAAGATGCTAATCAAATGAACTTGAAATATTTAGCAATTCAAAAGCTTTCAAAATTATATCAAATCACATTATTCTTGTATGAACAATCAAAAGCGTTAGATCAATGAATAGCAATTCATGTCCTCCTTTTAGCATCACAATGTTGTGTGTTAAAAGAGGTCTAAAGATAATAATCAATAGGGCATGAAATATTCCAAATTTTAAATCCCTATAGCATTTAAAATCACAATAAAATAAACCACATCATGCCCTCCTTCTAGCGCCAAAATGTTGAGTGCTAAAGGAGGCCTAAGATGTGGGTCAAAATAACTTGAAACACCATAACCTTATTATTCATTGCATGAACAATTTAAAAGCATGTAAAACAACAATGAACAATTTAGCATAAATAAAATAACACCAATTCATGCCCTCCTTCTAGCGCCAAAATGTTGAGTGTTAATTTTACCCAATTGTGAAATTACACTCTCCCTTAGGGTTTGGATCCCAAAACCCTCTCTTGCAAAGAAGTTAAACAAACAACTTCTCCAAGGTCTCCGCTATATTAGCATTTGCATATGTGTATTAGTAATCTCAATAAAGATATATCAATTCAATGCTAGGAACACCTTAGTGATTGCAAGTAACTGTAAACAAGGGGCATATGTTGGTTTATTTTACCATGCTACTTTAATGATTGTTCATGAAACCAAAATAAAATAAATGTGAATTGGCCCTCATATGACCATGATGTAGTGCCTTAATTCCTTTTATCTTGAGGATTTTAAGGTAGATTTTATCTTCCCTTATTAAGTGGATTTTAAACAAGTTTTATCTTGCATTAAATCCTACTTTAAGCATGGAAATGAAGATTAAATCTATCTATGAATGTGAATCTGAAATGATGAATAGGCTCCTCAAATGTAGCTTCTTATCATGAAGATTAAGATAGCCTTTAATATGATTAATAAATTATCCCTCTTTGGTGAAATTAATTTTCACAAAGAGATAATAATTTATTGCCTTAAAATAGAGGCTTTTAAAATGTCATTTTAATTATCCCTCTTAAATGAAATCAAATTTTCATAAAGAAGAATAATTTAATGCTTTGAAATAATAACCTTCAATGTAGTGCACAAATTACCTCTCTTTCATAAAATCAGAATTTTTATAAAGAGAAGGCAATTTAGGCTCCAAAAATGGTAGCTATGAAATGTCATTAAAATTTACCCCCTTTGACGAAATTGAAATTTTTGTAAAGGGAAGTTCATTTTATGCTTGCCATTGAAATATAAAACTGAAAAAATTAAATTTGGCCTCAAAATGGAAAAATTAAAATTTTAAAAATCTGCAATAAAACAACAACTTCGAACAATTTTTAAAAATACAAAATGACTCCGAAGTAAAAACTTCTAAGTGCAAAATGGAACTCTGAAGTATACTCTACGCAACCATGCAATTATTTTTGGATTTTGAAATTTTTTCATTTTTATTTTAATGTCTGAAAATTAAAAAAATCTGAAAATAAAAAGTTAGAAAAAATAAAAAAAATGAAAAATGTAAACAGAAAATGCTACAACTTCAGATTTCTCCACGAACTCTACAGGCATGAATATTTTGCACAGAAAACCAATATTAAAGTTACACTATTACGCAATCAATAATTAATGTGGTGCAAGATTCTAAGGAAAAAGGGTGTAATAGAATAGAAATAAAAATAGATTAACCATTAAAATGCATAAAATCTGAGTATTTCCATAATATTGCAGGTGAAAGATATTCAATGTTCAATATTGTGTGCAGAAAAAACAACCCCTAAAATAGGCATAATGTAGGAAAATTAGTCCAACGATTTGGCAGAAACACCTTTAGAAATCTGGCCCAACATGCTGCAACCAGGTCCAAAAAATATCCAGCCCCTCTTCTCTGTTTCATTGTTGTATATGAAAACTTCAATCTAATGTTTCGTTTTCTTTTTCTTTGTATTTTTGGTTTCATTTTATTTTGGATTTTATGTTGAGCTTCACCACTCTATTGCTTGGCTTCGAAGCATTCTTTTATAACCTTCACTTTAATAAGCTATATGCCTTTTCCTTCACAACATCTTAGAAAAAGGTTTTTTTAACATCATTGTGAAATATGGCCACATGGCCACCATATGCATCTTTTATAAAAGCCTTATAATGTTTCCATAATCATACAACCTCCTCTAAACTCTTTTTATTTTACTTTCATCCAAATGAAAGTTTAATCACATGCTTAGAAATGGAAAACGTTTGGGTGATATGTATTATTTCTTCCAAAGCACTATGGATGGAATAATGAAATGATTAAAATTATTTTAAAACATCCTTGATGATTGCATTTATCCAGTTTGGTATAGTGCTCACCCACTTGATTTCAAATGGAATCAATAAAAGCCTTTAGACTATATAGCCCGCTGAGATGCGCATTTGATTATCGTTGTCATATTGAAGCCTTGCAACTGTTCCTTTGCCCTGTCAAGTGTGTCCTCAGACGTTTTAAAAGTTTGCACTCATACACTTGCAATTTTACCTAATCTTCATCTCGACTATGAGAAATGAGCCACATGGCCAATTTCTTGTATTATATTCAGTATTGATTCACTGCGTTGTATGCCATACCAAATGTTGAGCTAGTCTATTGTACACTGATTTATCTGACATCATCGACATTATCCTGAAATCACCCCTAGTCCATGCTGACCACCCTTTCATATGATCTATGTGTTAAACTGCCAGGTTATCACTACTTCGGGGTCTTTGTTCCTCTCTGCCCGTGATCTCATTTCAACTCTGCCTGTGCACTGTTGATATAGCCCTATGAAGTGCTTTCTTAGACGCAATGTTGTCCCGATAATTCTTCTGCTCATGGCACTTGGTAGGGCCGTGTTCATTTAACATCTTCATCTACCACTGCCAGCATGTGTTGCCCATACTATGTGGGGTCCCCCGCTTCTCTACACTCGATATCAACTTTCTAGCTCTGTCCTCGACATTAGAGATCCTCACACTATAGATATACTACCCCCGCTGAATTCACATCATCATGAAGACTCTCTGCTAACACTCATGAATGTGCATTCATTCATTCATTGTGTCTCATCCTTGATCTACGTGGGTATCCTCACCTATTCAACTCACCACTACAATATGTGTCTCATGTCTATATCGCTATTTAATTCTCCCTCGAATACAACCCTGATCGTAGCCATCGTGTCACATCAACTACTTACAATCTATGCTCGTTTGGTGCCCATGTGTGACATCCTTTGCTGGGTTCTTAAATTTGGCATGGCTAACAATCGACTATGGTTTCACTACAACACCACTTCATTCGATGTGATCCACCATGTTTCACACCCATCTCGATGCACGACCATCTAATATCCACAACCAACAAAATGTTTTAACTCTACTACGCAGTCATCCACCTATGGCTACTTTATCCCTACCAAAATAAAATATCCCAGATATACCAAAGCCTTTTGAATCATTGGTTATCCTTTTTTTGGGTGCAATATAACGTCCGATAGTTGTCATTCGTTGTCATCACCGCTGGTAGAACTTGTTGCATCAGTGTACCGCAAACCCATCAAATTCATGTGAAATTTGTGAAATGGGTATGCAATTCTCCCACATAAACAATGGCACAACTTCGACATGATGATCTGGTATTCTTGAATCCCACTGTGCTATCTTCGGTCCTCCTCCAAGTTGCTCGTCCGAGATTCTAAGTCCACCTAGCAAGCCTTTTGGCATAATACATCATTGATCCTTCTCTGTTATACATACAAGTCCTTTCTGCAGCATCGGATTATCGAATTACCCATCTTAGTTGATTGCTTGGCTGCCCACGTCATCGTATTGCAATACCATCTCTATCGTAGTCGCTCATGCGGGTTTCACCACATAAATTGTCTACGTCAAACAATGTTCTTCATAAAATTCTACACCATAAGGTGGTCCTACCTAGGCTTCGAAACTTCCAATCGAACCTCATCTTCGTATATCTGCGTTGGATGATTGACTGTCATATGTCTTCACACATCAAGCTTCATGGAGTGCATCGTAGTATGCATCTGTTTGTCCACGCGGGTCCACATCTTCAGCATGCATAGGTCTATGTTGTGCTTAGGTCATCAAGGTCCCACTTGTCGAAGTAATTACACCTGAATCCAAAAGAACAAACCCATGTAAGAACCATGGTGAAACAATATAAGAGAAATACCCATATAGAATGATGGCCTATATACCCATAAATTTTTTTATTATATTTATTTGTTTTCTTTTACTTTATAACTATTTATAAAACACCCTATATATGTAAAGATATATAGGTATTTGTTTGTTTTATTTTATCATTATCTATATATATTATATAAATAACATTTTATTTATTTATTTATTTATTTTATTATTATCTTATTTTTATATATAATATGTATTAACATATATATTATGTAGATATAAATAAATATTTTTATTATTATTTTTTATTTTATACTTTTACTTTTATATACTACATAGAAATATATATATATATATATATATATATATATATATATATATATATATATATATATATATATATATAAGTTTTATTAAAAGGTTTTTATTAATTTAATCAATTTTAAAGGCTTCACTAAACCTAAACACAAACAAAGGTAACAATGGACCCAAAACCTTGAAAATTAAAACAAGACTAAATTTACTAACACTGTGACGAGATAACTAACATCCAAACCAGGATTTGAATCAACACCATGACATCGAACTTTATAATAAGACAAGAAGACATGACCAACTAAAGACCTTCGAAACTTGCATGATGAGCTCATGGCTAAGATATTATCAAATATTAGCTCTCGAAAACACACAATACTCCCAAAACCAAAATTTAAAAGGTGGGTCCCCAATTTTAGGGTGCGTTCTAGAGCAGCCACAACACTGGGATAGAGGTTTCAACCTTGGCATAGCAGATTCAAAGGAGATGAAATTGCACACCTTGCTCCCAAACAACTAATCAAAAATGGTTTTAAAGTTGTTTAAGGACTAATCAAGAATCAGAGGTTGATTGATCGACTAGGGATACTCTTAGAATTTGATTTGGGACCCATCACCAAGATTCCACCTGCTTCCTTTCTACAAAATGTGTTTGACCTGGCAAATAGAATTCCAGAAGGCAGAGCCATGAGGAATGGGAGAGTCATCAAGAAAAGATCCTCTCCTAAGATTTTTTTATGATGTCCACCTTTAGATAGGAGAACTGGAAATGTTTTTCCACCCTTGCTTGTAGATCATAGCCATGTTCATATTGTGAATTTTCCTAAATCCAAATCCACATTTATTTTTTAGGAGGTAAAATTTGTCCCAAGCAATGAGAGGAAATCTGAATTTATCCTCCATTCTGGATCTTTAGTTGATATATATGAATAATTAGAATCAGAACATATAATTAAAATTTGCAAAGTTATAATGATTATAGGAAAACTTGACATATGAATATTTAATAAATAAAATAATTTTATACTTGAGTGTTGATGATAAATATGTTGAATAAATATAAATTACAAATACATATATATTAAATAATGGTAATATAACTATAATTACCACATCTAGGGAAATAAGGAGTAATCTTCTGAAGATTTTGCTAAGGGTAGAGAACAGTCGCGATGGCGCAACATTTTGAAGGTTGGAAGCGGAACTAGGTTAGCGAACAGTCATGATAGGGTGACATTTGAAGGTCGAAAGTAGAACTAAAGTGAAAATTCATGATGATGAGACATTCTGAAGGCCAAAGATCAACTCATGACCAAAATTCATGATAACATGACATTTTGAAGACTAAAGTTAGAACGAAGGCGAAAAGTCATGATGGCATGACATTTTGAAGGCCTACGACAGGGCCAAGGTAGAAATTCATGATGGCACGACATTTTGAAGGCCTAAGGTAGGGCCAAGGCAAAAATTCATGGTGATGTGACATTTTGAAGACCGAAGTTAGAACCAAGGTAGAAAGTCGCGATGGTGCAACATTTTGAAGGCCTGGGGTAGGGCCAAGGCAAAAAGTCACGATGGCACAACATTTTGAAGACCTAAGCTAGAACCAAGGAAAAAAGCCATGATGGTGTTATATTTTGAAGGCCTAGGGTAGGGCCAAGGTGGAAAGTCATGATGGCACAATATTTTGAAGACCTAAGCTAGAACCAAGGTGAAAATTCATGATGGTGTGAAATTTTGAAGGCCTAAGGTAGGGCCAAGGCAAAAAGTCATGATGGCACAATATTTTTAAGGCCATATGAACCACGATATCCATAAATATGTTAAAGAAAATAACCTTAACCAAAATATCTCAACCACTTCCAGTTGAAAACTCCATGCTCTCTTCAACTACTTCTTTACTAGAATGAGCCTACGGGAATACTGTTGTAACAAATTTTAATTTTTTATTATTTAAAAACTCTTATATATAGAATGAGTGACCAAAAAAAATGGTCGACTCTTAAGTATTTGCAAGGCTATGTATACAGACTTCTAAATTTTTTAATAAAGATCATCCATTTTGGTTCTTGGCTCACTAGTGTTCTAAATCAAGTATGTATGTGTTTTCGATTGTTATATAAGTCTAAATTGAATGTAACCTGCATTGATTCTTATTCTGAATTTTTGCAATAAATTTCAGTTAGATCTGCAATTAACTTCACGGATAACCTTATACTAAAATAGATCTTCACCAAAAGTTTTAGTTTCTCTATTTTGGTTCTTTGTTGGAGCAAATCTGCCTTTGTTTACGTTTGCGCCCAAGACTTTGCCAACATTGAAAGACTTTGCTTCTTCTAGAAAAAAGGAGGGGAAGGGAAATACATAAAGAGAGGGAAATATAGTGATAACTAGAGAGATAAAGTGGTACATATTAAGTAACAACAAATCAAGTATGGCAACCTTTTACAGAGAAGCATAACAAAGAACCAAAATAGAGAAACTAAAACTTCTGGTGAAGACCAATTTTAGTACAAGCTTATCCATGAAGTTAATTGTAGATCTAACTAAACTTTATTATGGAAATTTAGAATAAGAATCAATGCAGGTTACATTCAACTTAGACTTATATAGCAATAAAAAACACATACATACTTGATTTAGAACACCAGTGAGCCAAGAACCAGAATGGATGATCTTTATTAAACTTTTCAAAAGTTTGTATACATAGCCTTGTAAACACCTAAGAGTCGATAGAATAGGCTTTAAAAAATAAAGCTAAAAAATGGGAGCAAATGTTCAATGAAGCAGCCCTCTACAAAGAGAAAGCATCAAATGCTGAAGAACAAATTCAAGTATTACAACAACAGGTCAAGGACCTTAAAAAGTAGCTAACTGACAACACTGATAAAACCAGGGGGCTATCCAAGGAAAAAGTAAGGACAATCAGAAGGAACATGATTGAAAGCATCAAAAATATGACCTTGAAGGCTAGGCCCACACTCTTATATCTTCTCAAAATCAAAGATATGTTGGGCCAAGTAGAAGATGAATTAGAAGCATCTATCAACCTCCTGGCAACAAGGCTGTCAAAAACCAATAAAATTCAAGTCCTGGCAGATCGCATGCAAACAATAATTAGATATAGAGCATGGGATAATAATTTTTCCCAGGCCAAATTAGTTGCCAGAAATTTCTTCAAGAGGCACAAGCTGGTGACCAAAAGTGCCAAGCTCATATAGGAGCTCAAAGTAGAGGCTAAGGCAATTCTAAAACATGTAAGCATAACTAAAAATTGTGGCATGCCTAGCTTCTGGGACAAGTATTCAAATATCCTAACAAAATATGAATTGAAAGCCGCCTGGAAGAAATTTATAGAAGATGAGTCATAAATTGATAGCTGGGAAGAGCCTGTTCAAGAAGAGAAAATATTCAACATGGCTTAGGATATTACCTAGATGAAATCTTGCCTACATGAGTTGTATATGAAATCAAGAACCTTATCATATGACAAGGTTGAAGAGTTGGAGTATATGTACATCACTTTTAAAAATAAAAAAATACAGATGAGGAAACCTAGAGGAAGGCTTGCACCACCTATAACAAAGTAGTAAAAGAAAATGACAAACAAGAAAGGGCTAAGAAAGCTTTGTTAAGCAGTGTAGCAGCTCCCAACCAAGGTGAAGCAGAAAAATCTAATGAAGAAGATACTCCAGAAGAATGACCACCCTAAACCAGGAGACTTTTTGTGCTTGGTGTCATTCCCCTTCTTTCTCTTATTTTTATTAAGTTATTTTTTTTACTCCATTCCCCAATGGATAAAGGCTCTAGGTTTTGATATTTTGCTAATAGAATTACCCTAGGAGGTGCCAATAATATTGGTCAAAATGACCACATCTAGGGAAATAAGGAGTAGTATTCTAAATATTTTTCTAAGGATAGAGAACAGTCACAATGGCACAACATTTTGAATGCTGGAAGCAGAACTAGGTTAGCGAACAGTCATGATAGGGTGACATTTTGAAGGTTGGAAGTGGAACTAAAATGAAAAGTTATGATGATGTGACATTTTGAAGGCCAAAGATCAAATCATGATCAAAAGTCATGATAGCATGACATTTTGAAGACTGAAGTTAGAACCAAGGTGAAAATTCATGATGGCATGACATTTTGAAGGCCTAAGACAGGGCCAAGGTGGAAAGCCACAATGGCACAAAATTTTGAAGGCCTAAGGTAGGTCTAAGGTGGAAAGTCATGATGGCATGACATTTTGAAGATCGAAGTTAGAACCAAGGTAGAAAGTCACGATGGTGCAACATTTTGAAGGCCTGGGGTAGTGCCAAGGCAAAAAGTCATGATGGCACGACATTTTGAAGACCTAAGCTAGAACCAAAGCAAAAAGCCATGATGGTGCAACATTTTGAAGGCCTAGGGTAGGGCCAAGGTGGAAATTCATGATGGTACGATATTTTGAAGACCTAAGCTAGAACCAAGGCAGAAAGTCATGATGGCATGACATTTTGAAGGCCTAAGGCAGGGCCAAGTTGGAAAGTCATGATGTTGCAACATTTTTAAGGCCATATGGACCATGATGTCCTTGAATATGTTAAATAAGATCACCATAACCAGAATATCTCAATCACTTCCAGTTGAAATCTCCATGCTCTTTTCAACTACTTTTTTACCAAAATGAGCCTACGGGCATACTATTGTTAAAACTTTCAATTTTTTGTTATGTAAAAACTCTTATATATAAAATGAGTGACCAAAATAAATGATCGGCTCTTAGGTTTTTACAAGGCTATGTATACAGACTTCTAATTTTTTTAATAAATATCATCCATTCTGGTGCTTGGCTCACTAGTGTTCTAAATCAAGTATGTATGTTTTTTCAATTGCTATATAAGTCTAAATTGAATGTAACCTGCATTGATTCTTAGTTTGAATTTCTACAATAAAGTTCAATTAGATATGCAATTAACTTCATGGATAAGATTGTACTAAAAAATATCTTCACCAGAATTTGTAATTTCTCTGTTTTGGTTCTTTGTTATGTTTCTCTACAAAAGGTTTCCATACTTGCTTTGTTGTTACTTAATCTGTACTGCTCTATCTCTCTAGCTATCACTATATTTCCCTCTATTTATGCATTTCCCTTTCCCCCATTTTTATAAAAGAAGTAAGGAACCAGCCTCCTATGGAGATTGAACCATGTAAACTCTATGTTAGCTTGGTATTTCAATGTTGGCAAAGTATTGGGTGCAAACATAACCAAAGGTAGATTTTGCTCCAAAAATAACATATGAATATCAAAATCTTCACCTAAAATTGTAATGGACCTAATTAACAATAACACAAATTAATAGTGTTTATTATTTATTATAAGGTGGAAAAAGGGGTTTTGAAAGGTGCCCCAACCTTTTGTAAAAAGGATCCAACCATCCTTCTAAGAAAATCAAGAAAGGAAGAGGCACAAAAACAACCAAAAGTGATTCAAAGATCCTAGAGATAAACTAGCTCTACACAACTAAAGAGAGACAACACAAGTAGGAGCTAACAATAACTACACTGAGAAAACAAAATAACATAGGATTCCCATGCATAGGAGAACATAAACCCAGAATTAATAAGCCAAACAAAGAATCCCCACAAGGGAAGAGGACTAAAATAAAAAATCCAAAAAAATCAAAAAGCCACTAGGAGGCAAGGAATCCGAGACTCTGTTTTTGGTTCCACTAGGACCAACACCTTCTTCCAAATTTTCCTCCTTCATATCCCATTGCTCTCAACCCATAAGGACCAAAATTTCATTTGCATAAGAGATAGTGACCTACATAGAGTCATTTAGGGACCTCTATAGTTTTAGAAGCATGTTCTTGAGTTGTTTAGGGTCTGATCCTAAGGTCTAAATTTGAGGGTCCTAGATGTTCTTTGCACTTTCTACTCCAAGGATAAGCTTATATTTATTGGGAGGTAAAGTCAATTGTTTAGATTTAGAGTCATCGATACATAATGGGGCCTATTCAGGGTTCGATAACTTGGTAACCAGATGCTTGGACCATCTGGTTCTCTCATCATTACCTATTTTACCTTTCAGGAATGAATCCACCACCTTGGCCACTGACCTCACAATGGGGTTAGCATTTGCAATTTCTTAGCTAATAGACTCGTTGCCTTTAGATTTGGATGATTATAAGAAGTCCATAATTGGATTCGATGCCCTATTAAGGGAATTTAAAATTTTCTCCCCATCCAAACCTCTGGACTTGACCACATAGTTGAACAATATTTTAATCAATCCTTGGTGAACTGGATCTAGGGCTATCCCTTTTTTTGACCCTGCTCATCGATCTTGCCATGGACTAAAATAGGAAGGAGGGAATGTTCATCAATCTCTTATGGTGTAAGTGATTGAGGAACCTAAAGTGGAAACTTCTTAGGATCTTTGGTAGCACTTTTGCTTCTCTTTTCTACACAAATAAAAGTGCCCTTGGTAAAAGTGTAGGTAGTGCTTCTTCTTGGATTGCTTTCACATGCATTGTTTCTCCTTCCAAATTTAGGGTATATTCCAATCATGTTTTATAAATAGGGGGTTTGATTAGTCTAACTAGATAGTTTACTTTTCACTTGTAATCAAATATTTCCCTAAAACAAATTACATCTAACTTCCCCCTAGTTTTGCAGGTTTAAAAAAAGTGCAAGAATAGAGCAAAAGCACCAACAATGCTTCTACAAGCTCCAACACTTCTACACAACCTTTAGGAAATAAGTATTTTAGTTTCAAGGATTCTCTATATGCTTTAGATTTGTTGTTTTATATTTTTAAGATTCTCTATTTTCTATAAATTAGGTTTAAACATACTTATTTGGGTTGATTAAAGATTATTTAGAATAGTCTAAATGTCTTATTTCAAAATATTTAAGCAAGAAATTGAAATTCATGTAGTTGCATTTTAGGATAATATTGTATGATGCATTATCTCTTATTTGCCTTAAAAAATCTCCTTTTATTTTTTTGGAAAACATTAAAATTTGAAAAGCATGCTAGTTAGGTACCATTGTTTTATGTATTTTATATTATTACATTTGTAAATTTCCTTTCATATTTATTAGTGATCTTGCTTAGGTTTAGAGACAAAACCCTTAGATGTTTTCTAATTCACTCATCAAACGTAGCATGGATATAAACATATACATATAACATATACATGTATATGGAGGTAGGCTAACCCAAGTGAAAATATTAAGGTCTCCTTTGGAAAAGAGACTCAGGTTATCATCCTATGGAGAAAGCTATGACTACATTTTGGTAAACTCAACCTAAAACACACATTTCCTTAAAAAATAAAAATTAATTCAAATTTAAGAGAGATCATTTAAATTTTTTATTTAGTTAGATCACATTAATAAATATCGATAATTGGTTCCTCCAAGTGGTATGAAAATATCAATGTTGAGTCATATATCTAGGTGTGATTGATCCTCATACTGTTCCTTGTTCACATACCTCAAGGTTTACCCTCATTTATGGCTACGTGTATTGAGGGAACTAAGTCGCCTCTAGTATCAATAGGTATGTTAAAAGGGTAGATATATTGAGAGATCCTCCTAAGGTATATTAGCCAATTCATTGATATATGTAGAATTTACTACCTATCTTAATCAAGACTTAAAAAAATTAACCTCTCTTGATTTATTTAAAATGTATAACCTATGGATTAACATTGATACAAAACTCACAACAAATGCCTAACATCAAAAACTTATCCACTTTTTGCACATTCTTAAGAAGAATAAAAAAATCCATAGGTGAACCTTAACTTTAGATAAGTAGAGTATATTGTAACAAAGGTAACATTTGATTCTGTAGGTCACATTAGAGAATACATAACAATTAATAAAAATATTTTCTTAGATGTTCTTAGGGAAGAGCTCAAATAATTAAGTAGAAGACAACCTTATAATTTCAATTTAGGAAATGAAAATGTTGAACAATCTAATGGATAATCTATTACAACACCATCAAATGAAGATCAAATTAATGTTTCTAGTGTTAATGTGGTTATGACTCACCCTATATATTCCATTAATCCCCCAAACCTATCTCTAGGTATACATATTTTATTACCATCTTCTAATGTCCCCATGACTATCCCAATTCCTAACCCTATTTCCACTAATCCTTTCTTGATGACTATTTTTGGGATTAATTATATTCCTGCATCCACTAAACCTAATCAAGTTTCATAACCTTTAGAAACATGACCTCCAATACCTCAAGCTTATTCTCAACCTATGCTAGTTTTACTAGTGGCTTCAAATCAATAAACATTAGAATTGTAAAACATAAATGCTAGAACACCTTGAGAAGAGAGATTCCAAATTCAAATAAATAGAACACCAAATCATATCTCTTTAGGGAACAACATTAGGATAAAATATTCCTTTAAAAAAAATTATAGTCAAACTTTAGAGCCCATGATCACTAATCACCTTTTCCACCAAATTTTAGAACTCCTAAATTCCAAATGTATAATGGTAAAAAATATCCCATTAATCATTTAATTTTATTTCAAATTGCTAGTAGTGATATAACCCATGATGAAATATTACTCCTTAGGATCTTCCCTAAAATACTTAGTGACCTAGATTCAGAATGGTAATTCTATATACCTCCCCATTTCATTAATAATTTTAGATAACTAATGGAAGTATTTTTAAATAAATTTTAATTTACATCAAAGAAAAGATCACCATATATGACTTATACCAACTTAAACAAGCTAAAAATGAAAATTTCATAGATTTCTTAGCAAAATGGAGAACCTTAGTAGAAATACTCCAATATATTTTCTCACCAAAATAATTTTTACACATCTTTATATGAAATATTCATGAAAAATTATCTTATTCCTTAGAGACAACTAATATCACCTCTTTCAAAGTAGTAAACATGACAAAAAGAGTAGAATTTACTTCCTAAGATAAATATAACTTAATTATAAGAAAGAAAGAGATAAATATCCTCACAAAAATAAAGAAAATATAAGAATAAACACTTTGTAGGGGATGGTGTAAATGATTCATGCCAAATGAATAATATAAATACAACTCAAACTGCTCCTCAAAAACTTGTGTTATCAAAATAAGATAAACCTAGACATCAATTTATACATACTAGTCAAACTCAAACCACCATCCTAAAAATACTCATTGACACAAAAATGATAAGTCTACCACCTATTCAACCCTTAGACACTTCAAAATAGTTTTCCAATTAGTATCAACAAGAGGAGCATTGTTATTATCATTGCATTGATGGTCATAAAATTGATAGGTGTAATACTTTGCAAAATATTAGCCAAGACCTTGTAGAAGTCAGCAAGAGTTTAGTTAATAAAAAATCTTCCCCTAACCAAAATTTAGAAATATTTAAATATCCTTTACCATACCATATTTATAGAGGTGCTAATTTTATAGGAACCATCTATCTAACTAATCCATTCCATACATCAGCAACAAGCAAGAAATCAACCCACAAAACAACCCGCACAACCGCCATTAGTCCATTAAATTACCAAGAAAAAAACATCCAATATACCACCTTTAGTCCTTATATCTCCTAAATATAGTAAAAAATATTTTAACCTTCAACAACAATTATAAAGTATTCTTGCCAAGATCTCCCTTTCAGAATTGCTAAGAACTTTACTAGCTCATAGGGACATATTACTAAAACTCTTAAGTGAACAAGAGGTCTCTCAAGATTTTTTGTCTAATGATATTACCAATATAGTAGGCTTCACTAGAAAAAATAGTGCTATCATAGCATTTCATGAAATGGATATGCCTTTAAATGCAATGTTGGGAGATCTACCTCTTTATATAGCAACCCAAATTAAAGATAATATTACCAAGAGAGTTTTGGTAGATAATGGGTCAACACTCCATGTTTGTAATATAGAATTCCACCAACACTTTGGATTAAAAAATATTTACATGAATCTAACCTCATAATTAGGGTTTTTGACGATGAAGAATGAGAGGTCACTGACACCATTACCTTACCTCTCAAGGTATTTTAACTTATAATATTTTGGGTTTGAGATCCTAGCTTCTTGTCTATGAGTTGTCATTGATGTCAAAAGGAAATGGCATTAATGTTAAGAGGATGTGTTGGCTTCAAAGGTGGAAGATTCCAAGAGAATATTTTTAAGAGAATCCGGAGAGATTCCTTGGCAAGGGTTTTTCATAAAAACAAAAGTTTAAATTGGATAGGGTTTTTATTAAAACCAAGTTAAATGGTTTTTATTAAAACCAATGGAGGTTCTCTTTATTATTTATTTAATTATTATTTAAAACCCTTCAAGGTTTAAATTTTAATTAATTAATTAAGGGAGAAATTATTTTTAATTTATTAAAAATACTTAAAGGTTTTTAAACCTTTTTTATTCTTAATTTATTAAAATTATTTAAGGGTTTTTAAACCCTTTTTGAAAAGACTTTTGATTAATTTCGAAATGGTCTTTATTTCCGCCGACGTCAAGGTGTCTTCGAAGAGACTATTTATTCTCCAACTCCTAAGGTTGGAAGGCTAATTAATTCGAAATTCCCCGAATGCAATTTGTGGTGTTTGTGCTCTGTATTCGCTACGATCGAAGGAAGACTTAGAAGCACGTGCGGTTGAAAAGTCTTCGAGAGTTTTTTTCGAGGGTGAAGTGGAGGGAAGTTCACTTGTGAACTTCGTAGCCCGCGTGGGCTAGTGGCAGCGAAGGTTGTTGTTGGGTGCTGCATTGGCGGAGGTCACCGTTTCGAGTCTCGCGGGGGTGCTTTGCTAGAGTAACACACGTTTTTATTAAAACGTCTTTATGCCATGAAATTCGGAGTTTCTTGGACAACGATTTATAATCTTGAAGGTTCAATTATCTTCTACTCCAATAAGTTTTTTCTTGGTGAGCTTGTTGAGTTTTTGGACAGGTTTCGGTGGGGACTTGTGAGCAGTTTTTGGACAGGTTTCGGTGGGGACTTGTGAGCAGATTTGGACAGGTCCTAGCAGAGGACTTGTGAGCTGAGTTTGATAGTTCTATCAGAGAACTTGAGGACAGAGGTGCATTGGTTCTATGAGAAGAACCTGAGGACAGATTTGGCAAGTCTTTGAGAAGGCTTGTATGCAGAGGATTGATTTGTTCAAGAGTTGGACAGATCTGATAGACAGAGGAAGACTTGTACTAGACCGACTGACTGTGTTTGGTACAGGTTGCTGAGCTACTGTGGACGTGATCATAGAAGGCAGAGGTCTCTTAGGCTAAGCATTGAGGACAGGAGGTCTTCGATGGAAAGGAGTTCCACGTGTTGGCAAGAGGTAGAGGCAGTTGATCTTCTGAGGGATCATTTCCAGAGCAGAGGGGAAGGTATCTCCTTTGGGTCGAGGCTCATAAACATTGTAATTGGGAAGGATTCCCAAAGAACTTTGAGATAACTTTTAGAGAAAATTTTTTGTGGACGTAGCCCAACCATTTTGGGTGAACCACGTTAAAAATGGGTCTTCAATGTGTGATGCTTTCTGTCTTGATTAATGTTGTGTTGATGCCACTGCTATCTAAAGTTAAAATTATTAATTGGTTAAGTCTTATATTGTTCACCCCCCCTCTTAGTATAAGTCCATGTTCTTCAATTGGTATCAGAGTCGGTCTCTCCAGAAAGAGCCTAACAGCTTGGAGAAGGATCTATCAGAGGAACATACAGATTCAGAAAGAGATGAAGAGGTTGAGTTCGATCTCAAAGGTGAATTCTTCTTGGCTTTAAGAAAGCTTGAGAAATTTAGGGAAGAGAATTCTGTTCTCAAGCATCAATGTCGGGAAGAAGAGATAGCAAGATCAGAATTGTCTCAAAGTGTTATAGACTTCAAAATTCTAGCTGAAGAAGGGAAGAAGGTTGAACAGGTTCTGACAGAGGCTCTCAAAGGAAAGGAAGCTGATTGTGAGAAACTAGAAGAAGAGGTTATGTCTCTTAGAGTGAAGTTGGAACAGTTGGCTCTCAGACAGAATACTCCGTGTGAAAAGCAAAAGAAGGATTGTATCACCATTCATGAAACAGGGTCTTCGAGCAAGATCAATCTTCATCCTGAAGAGCGGTGGATTCCAGTTGGTCACAAGAAGAACAATCATCCAAGGCATCAAAACAGGTTACATAATACTTTCCATGGCTATTGTTTTTCCTACAAGAAATTTGGTCACAAAGCTATGCATTGCAATAAGTCTTTGAATAGCCATAGTAAGGAAAATGTTAACTCTTTTGCACCTCTTATGAATAAAAATGTCATGTGTTACAAGTGCAAGAATTTTGGGCATATAGCAAGGATGTGCGGTTTGGATAGATCTAGCCTTGAGTTCACTAAAAAGAGAAATGAGATCAAATCTAAGTCAATGATAGTTCAAACTGCTTTTCATGCTCAAGACAAAGTAGAAAAATGGTATCTTGATAGTGGTTGTTCAAAACATATGACTGGTGAAAAGGAAAAGTTTTTGGTCTTAAAAGAAACAAACAGAGGAATAGTCAGTTTTGGAGATAATAGGTCAGCTAAAATCTGTGGTAAAGGGACTCTTAGTTTGGATGGGAAATCCAAAACAGAAAATGTGCTTTATGTAGAAGGCCTAAGACATAATCTTCTAAGTGTGAGTCAACTTTGTGATCAAGGGCACATAGTATCTTTCTTTTCAGATAGATGTGAGATAAGTAAAGAAAAAAATGGAAAACTCATTGCTAGTGCTACAAGGACTCCAAACAATCTTTACATGCTAAGTGAGATAAAAAAGGAAAAGTGTTTTCTAACTCAAGAAGATGAGAGTTGGTTATGGCATAAAATATTGGGGCATTTGAGCTTTGATAATCTTGTCAATATTAGTAACAAGGAAGCAGTTAGAGACTTGCCCAAAATAAAAAGGCCCCATAACATCATTTGCGGTCCTTGTCAACATGGAAAATAGACCAGAACCAGTTTCAAATCAAAAGGGTATACTTCTTCAAAACCATTGGATCTTATTCATACTGATTTATGTGGCCCTACCAGAACTCAGAGCATTCAGGGAGAAAGCTACTTCATGTTGTTTATAGATGATTATTCTAGAATGACTTGGGTTACTTTTCTCAAAGAAAAATCTGAAGCTTTTGAAAAATTTAAAGCTTTCAAAGAAATGATTGAAAATGAGACCGACAAGAGAATCAAATGCTTAAGATCAGATAGAGGAGGAGAGTTCACTTCAAATGAATTTGTGGAATACTGTGAGCAACAAGGAATCAAAAGAGAATATTCAGCAACAAGAACTCCTCAACAAAATGGAGTAGTTGAAAGGAAAAACAGAACTATTGAAAATATGGCTAGAGCTATGTTAAATGAGTCAAAACTTTCAGATGGTTTTTGGAAAGAGGCAGTCAATACGACAGTCTACATTATCACCAGGGCCCAACTTAGAGTCAATCATCATAAAACTCCTTATGAGTTGTGGAAAGGAAGACCAGCTACAGTAAAATACTTCAAAGTGTTTGGGAGTAAGTGCTTCATTAGAAGGGAAGATCAAAATTTGGGTAAGTTTGATCCTAGGTGTGATGAGGGAATCTTTCTTGGATATTCCAATAGAAGCAAGGCCTACAGATGCTTCAACAAAAGAACTCATACAGTTGTAGAGAGCATAAATGTAACAGTTGATGAAAAGACAGGGATAAGAGAACCGGTCAAGGAACTCGATGATGAAATTTGTCAAGAAGAATTCAGAGAGGTTTCAGATGAAGAAGAGGAAAGACAACAACTGCTTCCCAAAACTCCTTCACGATATGTTCAGAAACATCATCCCAAATATTTGATCATTGGTGATCCAAATAGCAGGAAAACAAGAAGAAGAGTCATTCCTTCACATGATTCTACAAATGTTTCATTATTATCTCAGATTGAGCCAAAATATTTCAGTGAAGCATGTGCGGATAAGTTTTGGGTAAAAGCAATGGATGAAGAGCTAAATCAAATAGAGAAAAGTGAAACTTGGGAATTGGTTCCAAGACCTAAGGACAAGAATGTCATTGGCACAAAATGGATATTCAGAAATAAACTCAATGAGGATGGAAATATTGTCAGAAACAAAGCTAGGTTAGTCTGCAAAGGTTATGCTCAAGTAGAAGGTGTTGATTTCGAAGAGACGTTTGCTCATGTTGCTCGTCTTGAAGCTATCAGAATATTTTTGGCCCTTTCAAGCTTCAAATCATTCAAGGTATATCAAATGGATGTAAAGTCAGCTTTTCTAAATGGGGTGTTGGTAGAAGAAGTCTACATAGAACAGCCAGAAGGAGTGTCTCTCTCGGAACAATCAGACTATGTGTGTAAACTGAAAAAGGCCTTGTATGGGTTAAAGCAAGCACCTAGGGCTTGGTACTCAAGACTTGACAGGTATCTTCATGAGCAAGGCTTCAGGAAAGGCATGGAAGATAGCAATTTGTATATTAAGAATGAAAATGATGATATGTTGATTATGGTTGTCTATGTTGATGATATTATTTTTGGGGGAAATAATACTCAGATGTGCAAAGTTTTTGCTAACACCATGCAGAAGGAATTTGAGATGTCTATGATTGGAGAGTCATCATTCTTTTTAGGTCTTCAGATTGCTCAATCAAAGGATGGTATATTTCTCTCTCAAGGAAAGTATATCAAAGAAATGTTGAAGAAATTTGGGATGATGGACAACAAACCAGTGTGTACTCCAATGATTACAGGGTGCAAGATGAGTAAAGATGATGAATCTCCAAGTGGCAGATCAGAGGTTGTACAGATCTATGATTGGCAGTTTATTATATATTACAACTACCAGACCAGATATCATGCAGGCGGTTGGGTTAGTAGCAAGATTTCAGGCAGCTCCAAAATATTCTCATGTTATAGCAGTTAAGAGGATATTCAGATATCTGAAGGGCACTATGGACTTTGGGCTTTGGTATCCCAAAGGTGATGATTTCACCCTCACAGCTTATACAGATGCAGATTGGGCAGGCAATATTGATGACAGGAAAAGCACTAGTGGTGGAGCATTCTTTCCGGGAAAGAGTTTGGTTTCTTGGCTAAGTAAGAAACAACCTTCAGTTTCCTTATCTACAGCAGAGGCTGAATACATAGCAGCAGATGGCTGGGTGTACACAGAGTTTTATGGATGAAAACCACCTTGGAGGATTTCAAAGTCAAGCATGAACAACCCATCTCCATACTTTGTGATAATACAAGTGCCATAAGTATTTCCAAAAATTCGGTAATGCACTCAAGGACAAAGCATATTTCCATCAAGTATCACTTTCTAAGGGAGAAAGTGCAAGACAAGCAGGTCAAGGTAGAGTATGTGTCTACTAAAGAGCAGATTGTAGATATCTTCACCAAACCTCTTCCAAGAGATACGTTTGAGTATCTAAGGGAGAAATTGGGAGTTGTACTCCCACCCCAAAATTAATCACCTCATCAGGGAGGTGGGGGAGGGACTAAGCTAAGAGGCTCATTCTTAGTCCCGAGCCCCAAAGGTGACCCTTTGCCATTGATGACAAAGGGGGAGAGATATGAGTAAGGGGGAGAGCTTCAAAGTGAAGAGGAAAGCCTCAAGACAGGGGGAGCTGTTTATGTTGAGTTTCTGTGTTGTTGAGAAGCATGGTTTGCCATCAATGACAAAGGGGGAGATTGTTGGCAATTTTGGGTTTGAGATCCTAGCTTCTTGTCTATGAGTTGTCATTGATGTCAAAAGGAAATGGCATTAATGTTAAGAGGATGTGTTGGCTTCAAAGGTGGAATATTCCAAGAGAATATTTT
Source organism: Wollemia nobilis (assembly GCA_028583015.1). Taxonomy (NCBI): domain Eukaryota; kingdom Viridiplantae; phylum Streptophyta; class Pinopsida; order Araucariales; family Araucariaceae; genus Wollemia; species Wollemia nobilis. Next base: position 5,922,165 of record JAQPPZ010000103.1, read on the forward strand.
TAAGAGAATCCGGAGAGATTCCAAATTGGATAGGGTTTTTATTAAAACCAAGTTAAATGGTTTTTATTAAAACCAATGGAGGTTCTCTTTATTATTTATTTAATTATTATTTAAAACCCTTCAAGGTTTTAATTAATTAATTATTTAATTAATTAAGGGAGAAATTATTTTTAATTTATTAAAAATACTTAAAGGTTTTTAAACCTTTTTTTATTCTTAATTTATTAAAATTATTTAAGGGTTTTTAAACCCTTTTTGAAAAGACTTTTGATTAATTTTGAAATGGTCTTTATTTTCGCCGACGTCAAGGTGTCTTCGAAGAGACTATTTATTCTCCAACTCCTAAGGTTGGAAGGCTAATTAATTCGAAATTCCTCGAATGCAATTTGCGATGTTTGTGCTCTGTATTCGCTGCGATCGAAGGAAGACTTAGAAGCACGTGCGGTTGAAAAGTCTTCGGGAGTTTTTTTCGAGGGTGAAGTGGAGGGAAGTTCACTTGTGAACTTCGTAGCCCGCATGGGCTAGTGGCAGCGAAGGCTGCTGTTGGGCGCTGCATTGGCGGAGGTCACCGTTTCGAGTCTCGCGGGGGTGCTTTGCTAGAGTAACACACGTTTTTATTAAAACGTCTTTATGCCACAAAATTCGGAGTTTCTTGGACAGCGATTTATAAGCTTGAAGGTTCAATTATCTTCTACTCCAATAAGTTTTTTCTAGGTGAGCTTACTGAGTTTTTGGACAGGTTTCGGTGGGGACTTGTGAGCAGTTTTTGGACAGGTTCCGGTGGGGACTTGTGAGCAGATTTGGATAGGTCCTAGCAGAGGACTTGTGAGCTGAGTTTGATAGTTCTATCAAAGAACTTGAGGACAGAGGTGCATTGGTTCTATGAGAAGAACCCGAGGATAGATTTGGCAAGTCTTTGAGAAGGCTTGTATGCAGAGGATTGATTTGTTCAAGAGTTGGACAGATCTGACAGACAGAGGAAGACTTGTACTAGACCGATTGACTGTGTTTGGTACAAGTTTCTGAGCTGCTGTGGACATGATCATAGAAGGTAGAGGTCTCTTAGGCTAAGCATTGAGGACAGGAGGTCTTCGGTGGAAAGGAGTTCCACGTGCTGGCAAGAGGTAGAGGCAGTTGATCTTCTGAGGGATCATTTCCAGAGTAGAGGGGAAGGTATCTCCTTTGGGCCGAGGCTCATAAACATTGTAATTGGGAAGGATTCCCAAAGAACTTTGAGATAACTTTTAGAGAAAAGTTTTTGTGGACGTAGCCCAACCATTTTGGGTGAACCACGTTAAAAATGGGTCTTCAATGTGTGATGCTTTCTGTCTTGATTAATGTTGTGTTGATGCCACTGCTATCTAAAGTTAAAATTATTAATTGGTTAAGTCTTATACTGTTTAGCCCCCCCTTCTCAGTATAAGTCCATGTTCTTCACTAGTTAGTTGTTCCTTTATTTATGCTAACACTAATCACAATGTGGAGATTCATGGTGGTAACTCTATTCCAGTTGAATAATCATATGCTTCATGTTGCATGTAACCTGCATATCCCATTCCTAAATAAATGTTAGCTAACATGGGATATTACGGAAAAGGTTTAGCTTGACTTGAACAAATCATTAAAGAGCCAATAGAAACCAAAGAATACCTAGGATGCTATGGGATAGCATACATTCCTAATAAGAATGAACCTTTAACTTCATCACTATTGCTAGAATATAATGAAGCTAGTTATATAAAATCTTTGCATGGGTCGCAATGGGGTGATGAAGATGAGAAATAATTATGGTCTCTACTTAGTACCAAGCCTCACAAAACTTAACATGTTGCTAGTGTCAATTTATTAACTATAGTTTATCCCAAACTAATATCAAACATGAATGAAGTAGAGGAAGAAAACTCCTACAACCCTTCTAACCAAGATGACACTTGCGTTAAGGAATCTCACTTGAATAATTAATATTGCTTCTTTGTAACTACCCAAGCGAGAATAAACAACATTATATCTTTAAGAATTTGAAGATCTAGGAGTATTACCTACTCCCTCTCAATTTTAAGGTGAGTCAAAAATATTAATTAAATAAACCATAGACATCAATATTGGTACTAAAGACAGTCCCCAAATCCTAAAGCTAGGTAAAGTCTTGATAGAAAATGAACATATATAATAAACTAATGTTTTAAATTTAGTGATTTTTTGCCTGGATATATGTAGATATGCTTTGTATTGACCCATATTTGGTTTTCCATCACCTTGTTGTACAACTTGTTGCCAAGCCAATCAAACAAAAATTAAGAGAAATACATCCAAAAGTCACCCTTCTAGTCAAAGATGAACTTCAAAAGCTTTTAGATGTTAGCTTTAATAAATAAATAAATTATTTGGATTGGATATAGGATATAGTTCCTATCACAAATAAAGAAGGATCCATTCAAATTTGTATGGACTTTAGGGATTTAAATAAATCATTCCTCAAATATGATTATCCATTACCAAACATTTAAATGATAATAGACTTTACTACTAGGTCCTATAGTGGTTCACTACTAACCTCTCACAACTAAGGAAAAACCCTAATAACTGATGGTTAGAGTTTTGTCCAAATCACTAAGAATAGGCTCAAATAACTCCTAATAATCGAGACTTGTACAAAATTTCATTCAACAAAAGTCCCAATAGATGGCCAAAATAGTGCTAAAGGAGCCTACCCTTTGCTATAAGTCCTGATATCAAAGGTTTTATGATCAACAACAAAGTGCAATGAAGAAAAATCTTGACCAATATGTAAGATATTTCGAAAGGCCAAGTATACATGAATTCTTGAGTCAAATCAAAAGTGACAAATGTAGATGAGTTGAATCAATGACTTTCTCGAATGAAGATATGAAGACTGCCTACCAAAATATGACCTCAGTTATTATCCCATACATTCATTCAATATGAAGCATGGTTTTGATAGTCCCATTTTGACCAATCATCATGATCAAGGAAGTGCATTCAATGATCAGAATCTCAAGGAAGAGTAGATGATATTTCCAAATCTAATTACAAATAATTTTGGAGGGAAATTCTCTTGATGTAGCCTATAAATAGCAGTAATGTTAGCTTTGTAAAGTATTGGTAAGTTTACAATTGTATGCATTTTTAGGCTTTCCTTTCATTTATCTCTGTAAAAATAGTTGTGGTTCCTGAGAAGCTTGTGGGAAATCTCAAACCCTTGCTTCTAGCATAATATTTGTAAGAGTTTGCTTGTATTATATATACATGGGATCTTGTATCTAATTTTTAGCATTTTTCTATAGACCCATTGTTGTGTATGTGTATGTGTTTGTGATATTTTTCCTAAATATAAAACTTTTCTAAGTATACGTGTGTGTGAGGGTCCTACATCTATATTTGGACTGAGTCAATTACTAGTTTGGTTCTCTTGAAATACCCACCTTCTTGCATACATATAACTAGTAGATTTTGATTACACTTCACTGTGTTAAGGAGAGGAGTGTTCACTACTAGCACATAGAATTTAGGCCTATTTTTGTAGAAAGATCTTAAAAAATCTCTTGGCGCATTACCCCATATTTTCTTTTCTTTGTTAAGTTTATTTACTTTCTTGCATTCTTTTCCTTTATTGAGCAGCTAGCTCTTTTAAGATCACATCTCAATAAGGAGACTACCTTGTAAAAACTCTAGGAGGTCCCTTGATTGATCTAAATCCCATGCTCTCAGTTATGGCCTACTATGTTGCTTCAATTCTAGGCACAATCATCCTAGTGGGGATAATCAGAGATGATAATGGTTTAATGGCATACCCAGTGGGACCCCAATGACACATCATTGGTCCTAAAATCATAACAAGGAGTAGGGTTGAGACTCGATGAGGGTCTTAGTATATTATTACTTGCTAAAGTGCCTCTTTTTTCACTTGGTGAATCTACTCTAGAATGAACACCAGAAGAATCCATTGATGAAGATATTAGACCAAGGTTTGGGTGAGGATCTTAGTCTACCTAATTTTGAGAAGTAAGAAGTTGGATTCACCTGGTGACTCTACATCAACAAAAGAAACCTGAAGGTATGTAGAAAAAATATGCTATAAAATTTTATTGTCATATATGGCTAGCCCATCATATATCCCTTAAAATGATATAGGATCAAGCCCCTTAAGCCCCCCAAAAAACCTAATAAATGGAAAAGCTACTTGAGTACATACTGGTAATATTACCATAATACACCAACAATGGTTAAAGAAATCCATTAGAACACCTCAGAGAATTGATATTTATATACCAAACACATAATATAGTGGAGCAAGATGTGGCCTTAAGGATATTAGTGGCATCTCTTAAGGGAGAGGTACTAAAAAAATATGAATCTCTTCCTCCTCATTCAATCATAGAATGGGACCAATTGGCTTCATTACTCATGGATGACTTTGTTATAAAAGGTAAAGAAGACACAACTAATGTTAGCAATGAGATGGTTGGAGAAGAAAAGGTTTCTTTTAATCATCAACAAAATAACCAACCAAGTTCTTATAAGAAAAAAATCATACAAATTCATAGGTCCCTCAAATGGAAAAGCTTATATAAGCAATATATTAGAAAAAATATCATCACCATGCCTCAGTCGATTGTCAAAACAATAAAAATAAGGCCCAAAGCAGTATGGGGGGCAAATCCAAGATAAACATGGCTAGAGAACCTATCACTCCCACATTTATGGATATAAAATAACATGCTAGTAAAAATAAAAATGGGTTCTCATGGTAGAAATGTTATATGGACCCTACCTAACTCAATTCTAAGCAAGAAGAAAGAATCATATGTTTCCAATAATAATGAAGAGGCATTAAAAGTAGGGGGTCCACATTTCAATAACTATAACACCTACAACAAAAAAAGTGCTAATGACTAATCATAGTATGGGACCCAGGCCCACAATAATGGAAATTTAGAGACATAAGCTCATAATGAGTTGTGTCTCCAAAAAAAAGAAAAAAACTTTGTTCTGCATGCAAAAGTAAGCATGTTCATTGGCTTTAGAAATCAATAACTATCTTGACAAATAAAAAATCATTGAGAAATTCTCAATGGATATAAATGAATGGGAATAGATGGATAGTTATAGATCATGATTGGAGAAACAAATGGCCAATCAAAGATCAAGGCATTCCAACCAAGGATTTTTTTCAATCAAGAAGAGGTCAAGACCTCAATTCTTATAAGAACTACACTTGTAGGCTATTAACTTTTTATAATGTATAATATGGTAAAAAGCAATCACAAGATGTAAGATATTCAGAAAAGTAAGATAATGAAATTCTACAATAATTCTAAAATATGCTATAATTGAAAAGTTGAAAAAATAGTACAATGCAATGTAATGAAGGAAATTAACACTCAAGAACTCTAATGGAAATTACATTGTACCTACTCACTACTCCATAGTAATATCTCCTATGCTCGTCTATCTATCTATGAGGCCTATATATAAGAACATAGGTTACTTGGACCTTACTCTTCCTAACTAGATCTCCTATGACTCATGTACAAGTGGACTCCTTGTACATTTACATCATTGAACATTGACACTTGTGAATTTATTACTTCTTCCTAAAGTAACCTAAGATAAAACCCTAATCTAATAATGTAACCAAGGTGGTACATTGACATGTACTTGAATAATTTAATATACTCTAACACCCCTTGTATTACATTATTTGGGTATTGAAGACTTTAGTCTTCAATATGGATCTTCAATCTGGTACTGGAATTTGTAGTCTCCTTCTCTGCTTACTATAATCTATTCAAGTAGTTAGCATCTTCATACAAGGTAGAGAAAGTTGTTGCTGAGGGTTCTTCTATTTCTCCAATTTGAATATGTCCATCTGGTTTAGTCTTTGTGGTTTCTTTTCTATTTATATCTTCTTTGCTATGTTCTCTCCTAGCATGAATTTTCTTCCTTTTCCTCCTTCTCATGTGATTCTACACTGATACTAGTGGAATATATGTTTCATGACGAGTTCTTATATCATCACAATAATATTTATTTATATTTCTAGTTTGCTTCATGTGTTGAGCAAGTACAAAAAAATAATTAATGATAGATAAATCATCAAATATTCCTCTAACATGAATATAACTATTTTTTGTGTATTCCACCATGCTCTAAAGAGGACTTCATGAAGATAACCAATTAATGCTGCAAAGGTGCCTTATTTTGCCTCTTTAAGGAATAAGGAGAATCTTTCTTTATCGCTAGTAGATAGATACGTGTATCCTTCAAGGGTATCTATTAAGTTTTGGGAGTAAAATTCCACTTCATGAAATAGTTCGTTGGTAAAAGCATTTCTTAATATTTCATCCATATTTCTTCTTGATTGCCCTTGAGGTAGTATTCCTTAGAGTTTTGGAGATGGATCCTTTGATGTAGTCTAACTTATGACTCCCTAGTTTAAGGTATACTATGAATTTGATAAATCCTTTCAAGCTTAGGTTTTGTAGAAACCTTTATCTCTCCTAAAAGGATTGAATATATGATCAAACTTGATAAATCCTATTATTATCAAGTTTTGTAGAATTCCTTATGTCTCCTGAGTGATTGGAATATGTTATAATTTTGATAAAATTATTAGTAAGTAATATTTCACATTTTGAGTTGATTATATAATATTTTGTAAATCAATAATCAACTTCTATTTGATATTATCTCTCCTAATAAACTGTGCACTTATTGTATCATTCCAAATTTTTTGCACCCTTACCTTCAGGCTATAGGATCCACGCTCGAAAGGGGGATGCGGGAAGGATGGGACAATACCTTGGACTGAGAGGCCTTTCAAAGGTCCCGCCTCTCGAGGGAGGTGTATTAAGGTGATTTTTCGATGGATGGTGGGTTCACCAGGAAACTTTTGAATGGTAGTTTCCACACCTAGGTTGGGAATGTGTTTGATGTGTTCAATTTTATGTTTGATCATTCAACTCCTAGGTTTGGCCAAATGAATTTAAGTTGTTCTATATGAAATGCAGATTGAATACAGAAAATAGATTTGAACAAAAAACAGAGAGAATAAGCTAGATTAAAGAGCCATACCTGATTTGGATGTCTGATGGAGGTTCTGATTCTTGAAGCAATCAAGATTGCCTCTGATCTGACAAGATCGTCTGTGATCAGACAGGATCGTCTAAGATCTGACGAATTCGTCAGAGACTTACAATCAAAGAAATAGACACAAAATACAAAAAATGCAGCTATGCCAACATAGGGCAATGATGTAGAGTGACAGTAATAATATTAAAATGATAATAATAAACAAAAACATGAGTGCATTACAATGATTTAATGACAATTTATGATTTTATTATGCATTAAGACTATATGGGTGAACTCCAGGATGCAAAATAATAATAAGTTTAACTAATGCAAAGGAAAACAGTAGATAATGGAGAAAGAATGCAAACTCAGGGCACTGATTGCCCCCAATGTTGACTACAGTTGAAATCATCTTGTATTGGTACGAAATCGTCTCGAATTGTGCAGGATCGTCTGTGACGATCTGAGCTTGCTCCGGTTGAAGAATAACAAAGTTCTTGTAAGAAAATTTGAAAAGGGACAAAGGCAAACAATAGTCTAGGATATTCTAATGCATGTAAAACTCGAAGTGCAAAAAAATTCAGCTAGGGGAATATCAAGGGGAGGGCCTAAGATTAAATAGGCATAGGAAAGAGGTTGGGAGGTTGGAGATCATCCCAATTTGGGAGATCTCCAACGGGGGAGGTCTCTAACCGCACAGACACGCTTTTGCCTAGGTTAGAGACACTGTTGAAACAGAAGCTAATTATGAAAAATCAGTTTTGGGATGAAATTGTCTAGACGTCCTAGTCTAGACGAAATCGTCCGATCTGAGGCGATATCGTCTGATCAATGACGATATCATCCAACGATCACAAAAAATCCTAAAAATGGCACAAAAAATGAGGAAAGCGGTTAAAAGGCGGTTCGGGGTTGAAAATTTGAATTTGAATTATTACCAAGATAATTTTAATTATTGCTAAGGTTTAATGTGCCAATTTTAGGGTGCTACATTTTGCCCCCTCTATAGCGAATTTTTTGAAGAAAATGCGTTAAAGATGAGTTCTTCTCGATCTACGAGAAAGCAAAAATTATTCCCATTTTTAGATGACGATTCTAGGTTGAATCGTATGACAGCTTACTATGGTGCCCCCTCCGTGTTTTTACCCAAATCAAACGTTTGAGGTAAAAACTCGGAAAAGCAAAATTTTAAAAATGTTGTTAAGTGTTTTTGAATAAAATTAAGAAAAATAGGGTAAAACCCTAATTCATTGTTACTGTTCATTGATATATATATATATATGATCTTTTTTTGATGATATGACTTGTGTCTTATGTGTTTTGTATGATGCTTTGATGTGTGGATTTGATTGATTTGATGATTCATGTGATTATATTGTTTGAAAATATTATAATTTGAGGTCATGCTTTTAAAATTTAAATGAAATAATCTAATGTAAACAATTGGTTGTTGTGATGTGATTTGATAAAAAATAAAAGGGACTTCTAACAATAATTTCAAAGGACATTGTCATTGTTATAGACCATTTCATGGAGTCGCTGCTCACTCGGTCGTCAAGCTAATCCCAGTATAGAAATATTGTTAAAAGTAAAAGAGTTCTTAAGAGACTGTCTTAAGACTTTGTTGTGATGATGCAAATGATGATGATGATGGTGATTTGTTTTCAGATTTCCATGAAAATATAATACATGAAATATATTTAAAGATGATTTTTGCTAGGCATAAATTCCTAAGTGTGATAAATTTTTTGAATAATTCCCTAGGAATTATACCATCATTGCAAAATTGAATTTTTACATAATGACATACAATAGAAACAATGTGCATTGTTGTTAAAGCATAATTGTGTAACATAATGATTTAAGTCACATGTTTTGATGCTTTTAAATAAATGGGAAATAAAATTGGTACAATGTTTTGCTCTAGGCATAGAATATTTAGGTATAGACTTATACCATCATCGCAAAATCCAAAGAAGAAAATAATAGTTTTATTGCATGGTTGATTTTTTTAATTTTTGAAAATAAACAGATAATATGAAGATGAGGACTTGCGCTAGGCATAAAATTCCAATTTAAGTTTTGGAACTATACCGTCGTCGCGAAATTCGATAATATATATGATTTGAGTGTATGTTTTGAAAGAAATTTTGATTTTTTTGAAAATGTATGTAGTTGTCTTTATACTAAACAACTGTTCTTCAAAGAAGAAAATGAAATTATTCCAAACAATTTCCAAAAATATTTCAAAGTATCTTAAAGACAACAGTTAGATTTATAAGGAATCCCATGTGTGTATGTGAGTTCATTTTTGATCTTGATTTATCATAATGATACACAAAATCTCTCAAATACAAATGTGTGTGCAATTGTATTGTTCATTTACCAGTTTTGAGCAAGATACTTTGATACAAGTGATTTAAAGTAACCAAATAAGTGTTCATTAACCATGATTTAGATGCATATAACCATACCAAACTACTATGTAAGTTGGGTTATCAAGAGCTAGCTAATCCATAAGTAGACATAGGTCTGTACGAAAGAAGGTCGCTAATGTGACAGACATATCACCATGCTAGGAGTTACCCAAGGCCAAGCGGGTTGGGCACAAACCCCCTGTTATGGGGCTTACCTCACAGTTTTCGAATAATTGAGAATTCCAGGGATTCAAGCTCATCAACCCTTCTTTTCTTTTCAATGGGTAGGGAAAGGGATTTTATTGCTTTTGCTTTTGCTTTCTTTTGCTTTCTTTTCTTTTTGTATTTTTTTTTTTTGTACTTTTGCTTTGATATTTGAGATAATGCTGAAATAACCTTTTTCTTTTTCTCTTTTTCTTGAACTTTTATTTTCTTCCTATGCTAGGGATACTTTCTCGGATTAGCTGTAGAGCAAGGGATTTTTATTCTAGGTAGGGGTGAGCTTGTCCTTTTGTCAATTCTCAAAGATTCTAGACCATGTGCATGATAGGATAGCAGGGGAAACTTTTCGCTCAAGAAACCACTTCTACTATGTAGCATAGCATGGACATTACAAATATAATCATTTTATTGTGAAAGGATATGCTTGGCTTAAGTAAATAACAAGATCAATTCTCTGTGCTCAAACTTTATTTAATTGAATTTTGTGGACTTTGATATAAGAGAGATTAGTAATCATGCCAAATAAACCAAGATATTTATTCATGTGAATGTAAAAGTGCGGGATTCCAAATAAATGCTAATTTATCCAAAATAACTTGAAAATATAACAGCAATATGTCACAATTTGAGAAGTACAAAATAAAATATGTTTTTGAAGATTTTGATGATTTTGGATGTTTTTGGTGTTTTTAATTTTAAGTTATGAATTGAGAGAAATATAAGATAGTGATTTTTTTGAAATATTTAAAAAAAATATATACAATGATGAAATGACCAATTTTTTATGCATAGTAACGTTTAAGATGCAAAATATTCATGGGTTCTTTAAGTTCTTTTCCATCTAATGTAGATAATTTGTATGCTTCCGATTCAAATTTAGCAGTGATAATATATGGTCCAAGCCAGTTGGGCTCAAATTTACCTTTAAGGTCTTTAGTTGCATTAGTATTCTTTTGATTTTATTTTAAAACAAGATCGCCGACCTCAGAGGATCGATGACGAACTTTCTTAGCATATGATCTTTTAAGCTTGTTTTGGTAGGCACAAAGATGCTCCAAAGCATTGATGCACTTTTCATCTAGGAGCTCCAGCTAACTGAGTCTGCCAGCTCGATATTCATCTCCTACTTCGGTATCTTGAAGTAGTAGAGCCAAAGAAGGAACTTCTAATTCAAAGGGAAAAATAGCTTCATCGCCATAAACCAAAACAAAAGGTGAAGTTCCAGTGGGGGTTCGAACACTAGTTCGATAAGCCCACAAAGCTGGATATAATTGAATGTGCCAATCGCGGCCAGATTTATTGACCAATATTTTGAGAATTTTGATTAAGGTTTTGTTAGAAGCTTCTGCTTGGCCATTACCCTAAGGATAATAGGGAGTGGACCAACGATGTTGAATCTTATATTTTTGGCATAATTTCTTAACATATTTATTTTTGAAACAAGTTCCATTGTCTGAGATGAGATTTGTAGGAATTTCAAACCTACAAATGATTTGATTAAAAATAAATTTAGAGACTTGTGTTCCAGTTGCAGGAAGCTAAAGGCATAGCTTCAACCCACTTCGTGAAATACTCAGTGGCGGTTATGATGAATTTGTGTCCATCAGATGACACAGGATTAATTTTGCCAATAATGTCTAAGCCCCATTTTGAAAAGGGCCAAGGAGATGAAATAGCCTGCAGTTCTTGTGTAGGGGCATGGACAAGGTCAGCATGTTTTTGGCACTTGTCACAATGGCGCACATAATCATGTGCATCATTTTCCATGGTAGGCCAAAAGTATCCTATCCTAAGGAGATTTTTAGCAATGACACTACCACTGAAGTGTCCTCCACAAGATCCATCATGGGCTTCACTTAAAGCTGATTTGGATTCTTCTAGATTCAAACATATCAATAGGATACCTTCAAAAGATATCCTATATAAAGTATTGCCAATTATTACAAATCGAATTGCTCGTCTACATAATAACCAACGCTGGTTTCTATTAGAATTGGTAGGGAAAGTCCCATTTTGAATAAAATCAAATATATTCGTATACCAAGGTTCAGGAGTAGTTTCGTTGATTAGAAACACATCCAAAGGTTCCAAACATGACTTATTTGAAGTGGGTTCCTGGAGTCGACAAATAAGGATGGTGGCATATTCGTCATCTAACTCTAAGGGCAAAAGAGATGCAGCTGTGGCCATAGCATTAGTCGCACGATTGCTAGTTCGAGGAATAGCTTCCAAAGTAACTTTATCAAACAAGGATAACAATTGCAAAACATATGCTTTATATGGGCGCAATTTATCATCTCTAGTCTGATAAAATTCATTAATTTGATTTATGACAAGTTGGGAGTCACCAAAAACCAATAAAATTTTGATTTTCAATGCCAAAGCAGCTCGTAATCCAAGGATAAGAGCTTCATATTCGACAATGTTATTAGTGCAAGCAAATTTTAATTTGAAGGATAGAGGTATAATATGTTTTTGCAGAGATATTAAAATAATACCCGCACCAGCCCCACTCATGCATCCAGCTCCATCAAAGTATAAGGACCATTGTTCAACATGGTCTACCTCTAATTAAAGGCATTCATCAGGAAACTCAATGATGAGGGGATGGGTAGACTCTAAGGGTACAACAGCTAATTGATCTACTATGATTTGACCCTTAACAGACTTTTGTCCTATAAATGTGAGTTCAAACTCGCTCAAAGCAAGAACCCACTTAGCTGTGCGACCCGATAATTAAGGTTGACTCATGAAATACTGCAAGGGATCATATTTAGCAATGACATAAGTTTTCTGACTGAGCATATAATGGCATAATTTTTGCATTGAAAATACGACTGCTATACATAGTTTTTCTAATGTTGTGTAGCGGGTTTCATAACTGATTAAAGTTCGACTAATATAATAATTAGCATGTTCTCTTTTCTCATCATCAAGTTGAGCTAACATAGCTCCTAAAGCAAAATCTAAAGCGAAAATATATAGGATAAATGGGTGATCAGGTCTAGGTGGTGAAAGCACAGGCGGGTTAAGGAGGTATTGTTTGAGGAGTTCAAAAGCTTCCTTACATTCGTCGTCCCAATTAAAAGGGACATCCTTCTTAAGGAGCTTAAGAAAGGGACCGATTTTGTCCGCCAACTTATCAATGAAGCGACGGATAGCTTGAAGCTTACCTTGTAAACTTCGTAACTCAGATATATTGGTAGGTATGGGCATATCCATGATAGCCGCAATCTTGAGAGGGTCGATTTTGATGCCACGTAAAGAAACTATAACCCCTAATAGTTTATCAGACTTAACGCCGAATATGCATTGAGCTGGATTTAGTCGGATAAGATATTCCCTTAACTAATCAAACATTGTCCGTAAGTCATTTAAATGATCATCTTTTGTGATGGAACGAGCTATAATATCATCTACATAATCATGTAGAATATCATGCATCATATCATGAAAGATATAAGTCATAGCTCGTTGATAGGTTGCACTTGCATTATTTAAACCAAATGGCATTACTTTCCAACAAAAGGTTCCCCAGGGGGTAATAAAGGTTGTTTAAACCTAATCTTCAGGAGCTATCCTGATCTGATTATAACTAGAAAATCCATCCATTAGGGACATCATTCCAATCCTAGCAGTAAAATCAATGATTTGATCCATGTTGGGAAGAGGAAAATCATCTTTAGGGCATGCAATGTTAATATCTCTAAAGTCTATGCAAACCCTAACTTTGATAGCTTCTTTCTTGGTGACTGGAACTACATTCGAGATCCATTCAAGCATAATCAATAGCTTGTATAAAAACAACATTCAGGAGTTTTTCTAACTCCCCTTTGACTAGCAAGGCCACTTTGGGATGCATTTTTCTAAGTTTCTGTTTAACAGGTTTAGCATCCGAGATGGACTACTAGGTGTGCATGACTACGTAGAAGGGTCTAAACCTCGGCATATCTTCATATGTCCAAGCGAAGACATCTTCATATTCTTTAAGGAATGCAATGTATTGCTCTTGTTTTTCTTGACTTAATTCTGATCCAATATTGATTATGTGGGGATCCTCAGTTCCAATGTTAACTCTAATGACGTTTTCTACTTCCATGTGTAGGTCTCTTTCAAAATTAGGTGGGGCAGCTAAAATTCCCAATTCTTGTAATTCTTTTAATGTTAACTTGGATAATTCATTTTGAGGAGTAGTGACCTCAAGTTGGGCTATAGTAGGTATAGAACCATCAAAATAAAAACCATTGTGTAACATCTCTTCAATGAAGACATCATGGAAGATATCTCCTTCCAACTCATCGTCGGATTCAACAATCATTTCAGGATAAGCTATGGATAGCATATTACATGTAAATGGCTGATTTTTTAGAGGCAAATCATCACGCCCATCCAAATAATCTTGATAACATATGAGTTGATCATCATCTTCAAAAGGGAAGGGTTGACCCTTATTAGGAAATAGGCCCACACCACATCGGGCGGGCCATGGTTCTACCTCAAAGGGTTCTTTCATACCATCTTGGAAAGGTCCCAAGCCTTTCCCTTTATATCCCATTTTAAGCATCATAGGTTTAGCTTTAATATACTCATTAGTAAAATAACATCGAGCATATCCATCATGATGAGTTTTGATGTTCCTGGGTATTCTTCCCTAGTCATATCCCTTATAAATGAAGGCGCAACTCTCGACTTTGTAAGTACTTCCCATAGGTTATGGGAGGCCCAAATTACGAGGAGATGGTGGCAAATTACTTAAGATAATGGAATTTTGCATAGAAGCATTTGTTTTTTCTGATATAAGAATGTTAGATAAATCAGGTAAGAGTTCATCAGAAAGAGCATAAGATGTAGAAGGATCATTCCCTATATCTTTAGATGTGGAAGGTATGATAGATGTAGATAATGTGGAGTTGTTAATAGATGGGTCTATAGATTTTGAAATTATAGGGACAGAACATGAAGGATTGGTTGTGGATTTAAGATCTTTTTGAGGTTCTAGAGTAGTTTGTTTAGAAGATTGTTGATCTATATATGAGGGTGAAATTAATGGAGGAGAAATAGATGAAGTTATGGGTGTGTGTTTCACAGTTTTAGATGAAAAATAAGAATTAGGATGTGTGGATGACAGAGCAGGGCAAAATTGAACTCCAACGAGTTCTGCCAAAGCACACATATCAAAGGGTTTGGGATCACCATGGATAGTGACCAATTGATTTTTAAATTCGAATTTAACACATTGGTGTAAAGTTGATGGGACAACCCGCATTGCATTGATCCAAGGACAACCCAAGAGTATATTGTATGATGCAGGGCAATGTACAATAAACACGGTCGTATCTAGGGTTCTAGGACCAACTTGCAATGGGATGGTAATAACTCCACACGTTTCTTGTGTTTCGTCATTGAAAGTTTTTATGATCATGTCAGTTTTCTTCATTTCATCACTTCTAAACCCAAATATTTGGTAGAAGTCAAAAGTGCAAATATTTAGAGATGAACCATTATCAATCAAGACCCTTTTGACTACTACATCTCTAATTAGGGCAATAATATATAAAGGGGTTATCCTTATGTAAACTATGTTGTAGTATATCTTTATCTCGAAAGTCAATACAATCAACTTCTCTAGTGATGATAGTATTGGCCATGGATTCAGGTTGAATGTTTTGCGGTACCATCATTTGGCTTAATGTAAGCATCAATTCATCTTTATGTGTAGGAGATCTTAATAAGTCCAAAAGGGAAATTATGGCTATAGTATAATTGCTCATTAATATTGTAAGGAGGTTTAGGTTGAACATTAGGAGAATGATTCCCTTTATTGGGATTTTTCAAAACAAATGGGGCTAATCCATCATTCTAATTTGGTTCTTGTTGAATATTTTGAGCTTGTTGTCTGGTAACAACTCCGATGGTACCTACAATGTTATATTGAGGATGCTGAATAGGTCTTGGTCTAGCATTTATAGCTTGTTCATTAGGAAGGAACTGATTAGAAGAAGGTCAAGTAGTAACTCTTCTAGGAAATGGTTCTTCCGGAATCATAGAATCTGTGATAGGTTGAATAGGGTCTGATTCATCTTCAGAACTATTCGATTGATTTGAGGTGATGTCTATTTCACTTTCAGTATACGATTCTACATCACTGAGATCCGGTGTTTGAATATTATGTAGGGGCCTGGTTGTGACCATTGATAAAGTTGTGCCAAGTTTTTATAAATCATGATTAGGTAAATGTCTGCTGATAGTTCCTACATATCGAGTAGGAGGAGGGACATTATGATGCTCAATTTGATTGGCCACCTCTTTACCATGTTTTGGTAAAGGATGTTGAAATATATCTAATGATTGATTAGCATTTTGATTTTGATTTTGGGGAGTGTTCTTTTGAGCATTATTAGGAGCATTTTGTTTAGGTTGGAAGGCTTGCACCTCCATTTCATTATTATCAATCAGATCTTGTATTTTATGTTTTAATATTTTACAAGAGTTGGTAGAGTGTCTAGGCCCTCTATGGAAATCACAGGTGTAAATGCTTCTCGTATCCGGGTATGGTTGGATCAGGTTCCCGGATAGTTGGTAACTGGATCAAGCCTCTTTCGAGTAATTGGGGTAGAATAGTTGATAATGGTTGATTCAATCTAGTAAACTCTCGAGGAGGTTTATCAAGAGGTTTCAATATAAATTTTTTTGTTGTCTTCATTGTATTGATATTAGCAACATTTTTGCTGTCAGTGACTTCGTCACCTACAACTTGTTTGTTTTATATTGATTTCTGGATGTTTTCTCATCATCTTTCTTCCTAAGCTAGCCTCTCCTAATGAGAGCATCTTCTACTCTTCGAGCTAAGTCTATAGCCTGATCGAAGGTAGTCAAAGTAGTATTTGATAACTCATAAGATATTTGTTCTTGTAAATTATTAATAAAAATGTCCAACATTTCCCTTTAAGGTAGCACAAAGTGCAATTTTCCTGTCAACTGCCTCCATCTAGCTAAGAAATCAGCAAAAAATTCATCTTTGTCTTGTTTTAATTTGTACAAATCTTTAATGGTTACATGCCTTTCAATATAGGCACTAAATTGATGCACAAAATATTTAGCGATCTCTTCAAAATTTCTCAAAGAATGAGTGGGCAATTGATAGTACCACTCTAATGCCATTCCTCCTAAACTTTTTAGGAACATTTTTAGTAATAACAAGTCATCATGTGATATATCATGACATGCTATCCTAAACATGCGAAGATGCTCTATGGGGTCTTCGGTTCCTTTATATATAGGCAGAACGGGCATGGGAAAGTGTTTAGGGTATGGTTGTGCTACAACCATAGGATCTAAAGGTTGACTACACATCTCTCGATAATTGTACGAGGGACGGTAGGGATCTATCTGGTCCATGCAGGAAGCTAACTGTTTCACCATGGCTTCCAGATTACTGGTTTGCCTACAATATTGGTTCGGTAGGGCATAAATATGAGATTTGTGAGCATATGATGGAGGGACATGAATATTAGATGCTATATTACTATTGTGTAAATTTTTGGTAGGAAGGGTGTTATGAAGAAGTTTTGAAGTTGTATTATGTTGTATATCCCAGATTGTTGAAAATTGGTGTTTGGCTTCATTTTAGGTTTTTGTCGATTTGAAGCATATTGATCAATAGTTTGGCAAAATAAAGCAGTGAATGAAGGTCTCTTTTGTGTGGGAATGATTTTAGGCTCAATAACAGGTTCCTTAGGAGGTTGGGTAACCTATTATTTTTGCATGTTCTAAATTAAAGCGGCCATATCCATATTGGATGGTCTAGCTTTATCACTTTCTTGATCAACGAAGGACAAGGGATTAGTGTGTATGTCAAACATATGTTCCATGGCTGCTTGAGTGTCACTAATTTGTCCCCTATCAATACGAACTACCATATTAAGAGCACCAATATTATTGTTGAAGAATTTCTAGAAATGATCTATGTTATCAAATGTAACAGTTTCATCTGGAGCCATTCTAGGGGATGAGGATCCTTCCTCTCTAACATTCTCTTGTTGTTCATTTTCTTCAACCAGGTCATATTCTGGTTGTTCTAGAGTTTCTTCTTCTGGAATTGGATCCTCAGGAAGGGTATTTAATTTTTTATTTTTCTTGCCTAACCAATCTTCTTCTTCTTCTTCTTCAGTTTGTTTACCATTCCTAAGTTTAGTCATTGTGCTTAAATTTATATTTGAGCAAATATATATATATATATATATATATATATATATATATATATATATGCAACAAACTTAAGAGGTATACATTTTAATTATATACCTACTATAGTATTTGAAATAAAATGTTTTAGTTTTGTTATTGTAGATTAAAGATACAACGCCAAACAAAAATAAAGAAATCACAATAAAGGAATGCAGAACAGTTGTACAAAATGAATGATTTTTATTAATCAATGGAGTTTAAAAACTCCTTTTAAGTACAACGGGGCCTGTAACCCTTTTCGTGATACAAAGTTACAATTTGTGCTAGGGTTCTCCGAAACCCTAGCTGGCACAATGTGGTGGCGTCTCCGAAGATGTATCCTTAACCTCAACAGAATGAGTGGGCTTCGTTGTATCCTTTGGCTCGGACCACTCCAGCTTAAGTAGCTGCTATCAACAAATCAGATCTACCATTAGAATCCTGCACACATTAAAATTACCAAAGAGTTAGAAACTAATAAGAGGGCTCCACTATGTGAGCCCTCAGAAACAGTCTAAAACCCTAGATTTATGAAATGAAATAAAATGGAATGCAGAATTTAATAGCAGATTAATACATAAAGAAAGATTACTTGCTTTAGACGAATCTATACCTTTTCCTGTTAACGCGGCGAGACCAGGCGGCACCTGGAAGTGATGTGACTGTCAGATCGGCTGCAGAAGGCGCCCTGGTGCGATCTCGAGGAATCCGTTGAGCACCCGCGTGCTTCTGGATCGGGGTTGCAGACGTCGGTCTGCGTCTGCGGCTGCGGGTAAACGCCCGACAGCGCTGGCGACAAGGATGAGGGATTCTGCAGAAAGAGTGCTGCAGAAGGGATGGCGATGGATGCGGCGAAAGGGTTTAGTTCAGACTTAGGGCCGCAGAAGACTCAGAAGACTCAGGATTAACGAGCAATAGCAAACTCCAAACTTAGATAGGGAAGATAAGTAGGTTTAGCCGAAGAGATAGGGTTTGAGCCATCAAGGTGACTCAATTTATAATCTACTCTTAGGGCACACTTTAGGGTTTTAACGACACTTTGAACGTGTGGCTAAGATTAAAGTGGATCCAAGGGTAGAGAATAAATCTAGGTTGTGAAACGGATTAAGATGGATGGACGGATGAGATTAAATGAAGGATGGACGGCTCAGATTAAATCACTTAAACTATATTTATATATATATATATAATATATTAAAATATTAAAATATATATATAAATATTAATTTAAATAAATTTGGGGATGAAAAATGGCGGGAAAGGTGAAATTGGGCCAAATAATGGTGGGAAAGTGTGGATTTGGGCCAAATAATGGCGGGAAGGATGGATGACTGACACGTGGCTGACAGGAAGGTATAGATGACTTACAAGTGGCTGGATTTTGGTGTCTACAGATGCCCCTTTTTGAGCTGCTTTGTGTGAAGACACAATGCAGCACAAAAACTTAAGACACCTGAAAAGCTGGATCAAACACAACTCTCTCTCAAGACTAAAGCACAACTTTGAAGACCAAAGAATAAAAGAATATTTAAAATTTTTCAGCTTACCCCCTCAATTGGCGAGCGAGAATGGTTCTCACAAGCCAATTGGAAGAAATTCGGAAGAAAATGAACCGTTTTTGCCCCAACGGTGAAAAAAAGGGGTTGGTGTATGAACCATCTGTTTATGTCCCAACAGAAAAGGGGTTGGTGTACAAACCAAGAAAAGAATATGATTGAAGACGATATGAGTGATGTGAAAGATGGACCGTTTTTTGCCCCAACGGTTATAAAGGGATTTTTGCCAAACTGTAAATTCCATGATCATGTAAGATGAATTCCACTATAGGAAAATTAGAAATTGATAACGGATGCACCAACTCCTGTGTGTGAATCCATACTGTTGATGAAATTGCCTTGTTGGCGCCATTGATATGCAGAGATGAAAGATGCATGAAAGAGTCCGGAACTCAGAGATGCTCCTAGTGATTGTATGGATAATTCCTCGGGTCGGAACCAATCAACCTAGGTAGCCACAATCTCTAGCAAGACTTAAAATAATGACGATATGAAAGATTGTCCATGTTTAAGGCCCCATGAACGAGGCCATCAATGACAACTGTTGAGCAAATTAATCTTGGTATGAGGTCACTTGAAAAGTAGAATACCCAAAATTGATTTCCAATTTTCAAACAGTGAAATAATTGATGATGATAAATGGTAAGTGTCCTTATGGTGGTTTAATCCTCTTACCGAATTGCATGGATTCAAATCGCTGCAATCGCCAAGGTGATAGAATATACCACTAGATACGAGGTTTACTTTAATTTGATTTGGCAAAAATATGCATGATGAACGAAGAATGAAATTGACGATAGATCAGAAGAATTGATGAATGTGGTTAATTTTGTGAAGGTTTTGAATATTTTTAACCCAATTTGTAAAACAATGATGAATGATGCGCTTTTTGAGCGAAATGACAAAATTTGTGTCCAAAACTGTTGTAACCTTCACAAAATGTTTTATTATGATAAGAAGAATGGATGAATGCAATTTGATGAAATTTGGAGGAGGTAAGCTTCAATTTTGTAGGTTTTGTTCCTTTATTCAATACTGACACCAAACGTCGGTCTGCGTTTGTGGTTGGCAGAGACGCCCGTCGGTGTTTAGGCGCTCTGCAGATGCAGGACTGCGTCTGAATCCGCCATGAAATGCCCAACTACGTTTCAGGGCACCAAAATCAGCTATTTAAACAGTTTCAGCGAGAATTTCGCTCATTTGTGCGTTCGAGCTTGAGAGAAGTGCGTCTGAGAGAGTGGAGTGAAGTGGAGTGAAAGGTTGTGTGGGAGAGTGAAGCACGCGGGAGCTATGGCGGAGATGGGAGCGGACGCGCCAGTGCAGCCAGCTGAGGTATTTGTTCATTTAAGCAAGTACTTATTATGTGTTTTTTTTTTTTTGGAAAAATTTGTAACAAATTTTTGTTTTGTTGTTTTGGTGCTTAGGGTGTTAGAGGCACGACACCGATTCTCCCCTATCATTCCGGGGATGAGGAGGTCGTTGTCCCGAGCAGAGCGGGAGATATTGGAGGCAGTGGGACTAGCGGAGGCAGCCCGGTTGGAGGTAGTTCGGGCGGATGAGGGGTACCTCTCGGCTTTGGCCGAGAGGTGGGATCCAGATCGGGGGACGTTCCAGCTCCCGACTGGAGAGATGACGGTGACGCTTGAGGATGTATACCGCATCCTCAAGGTGCCCGTGGAGGGGGCGCGGGTGGAGGTTGGATGAGATAGGGCCACGGAGATGGCCAAGGTGTTTGGGGATGACTGGAGGGAGATCCGGACGGAGAGCGGGGGGATCCCATACTTGGCCATGTATACGGCCAAGGAGTTGGGAGCGGTGGAGGCTATGACGATGTTCGTGTTGGCCAACATTGTGGCCCCGAACAGCATCGGGTGCGGGTTCCCATGGAACCCGATGGGTGTAGTGAGCGAGATGCTCACTAATAGGGTAGTGTATGCACTGGGCGCCCGCTTTATTGGCGCGGGTGTACCGGGAGTTGTATGAGGTTCGGAGACGGGGCCGGAAGGGCCCGGGTTGCGGTGTGGTGCTCCGGTCGTTGGGGGTGGGAGCACTTCGAGTGGCCCGACCGAGAGGGTTGCCATGGGCTCACTGGGACGTGAGCCGGGCTTATGGTAGGAGATGGCCGGTGGCGGAGGAGAGAGCAGTCGAGCCGCCCCGTGAGATCGGGGCAATGGTATAGGAGACTATGGGCAGACTTGACGGATGTCCAAGTCATTTGGAGGCCCTGGCGGGAGGCGAGGTGGATCGGGGATGGAGAGCACCTGAGACGGGTGCGACAGGCCAGATGGGTAGTGGGGCGGAGCCACGGCGAGGCGGAGTACATACAAATGTCTCGAGTACTCCGCCTAGGTCAGATTGAGGCAAGATGTCCCCGGTGAGCCAGTGCGCTACCGGAGGCACAGATCAGAGGGGGATTTGTCGTGTGTCGAGCCGTGGAGGGAGGCGACAGAGGACGATGAGGACATGGAGATCCTCGATGTGGACGACGTCGGGGTGACAACTGAGTATGCAGCATGGATGGCCGTAGAGCCGAGGTGGGAGCCACCATTGGTGGCTGGTGGAGCCGGAGAGCCCGAGGCTGGGGCTGGAGAGGGCGAGGGAACCGCAGAGGTTCCCAAGCGCAGGGAGGGTCCCCGCCTTCGATCTGACAGTCGAAGGCGAAAGGGGAAGATGGCACGGCTAGGCTTCGGGGAGCGGAGATGACGGGGAGGATGGCGGAGAGGGCCTAGGAGAGGCCGCAGGAGAGGCTAGGGAGGTACCCCCTAGCGGGCACGAGAACGAGTTGGCGCAGCTGCAGCAGCAGATAGCAGAGCGCGATGCTATGCTAGCTGCCCGGGACGAGAGGATAGCTCGGCTGGAGCAGCAGGTGGCAGAGCGGGATGCCCTGTTAGCTGCTCGAGGAGGAGAGGATGGCCCAGCTACGGGCGGACTTGGATGGAGCGACCGGGGTGCCCCGGGATGACGGGGTGACGAGACTCCGAGCGAGCTAGCGGAGCGGGAGCGACGGTACGGGATAGACATAGCTAGGCTTAGGTCTAGGACTCGTTACATTGAGGCTCTAGAGGACACATTGTTTAGGTATCACATTGTGTTGCTTGATCCTCCATCCTCCTCTGTCTCTAGGCGTAGTGAGTCTAGGCACACCACTAGGTCTAGGGCTCCTACTAGGTCTCGGGGGTCCTGTTTTGATGGTTAGCTTAGTGCTTAGATGCACTCTTTATGAGCCTTGGTGCTCTATTGTATATTGTAGCCTTTTGGCATTCATTGTACGGTTTGACCTTTATACATATATATATACATGGCTTTTATTTATTTGGTGTTTTACTCTCTTTTGTGTGAATGCCTATGTTTTTGTGATGCATGTTTTTATATGTTTTAATGTTTTTGATGCATATGTGATGGAATGGAATGCAAACTTATAGATGATTAATGCGAGACTAAGTAAATGAAATATGCACTAAGAAGCACTCATACTTTTAGATAGTTAGATTTAGCGAATTGTTATCATAATTGTTTAATCAGGGGCACCGAACTTGGTGGCTTGTGAATGGATGACGTATGGAATGACATGAATATGGAAGAAGATATGGAGGGTGATATGGAGGTTGATATGGAAGACTGTTTTACAAAGACTCAAACATGCTAGTGGTATCAAACAAACTTACTAACACTGCCTAATTCAACTAGGACCAAATGTGTGTGCATGCGAGTTCATTAACCAAATCAGAAGCATGGTAGTGACTCTAGGCAATCAAAAACATGTGTGTGTGCAAGTGTGTTCATTAACCTCATCTTGCATAAATTAGGTAACCCTGTTATGGAGAAGACCCCGAAGCTAGTTTGTCCGTATGAGCATTCAGAGGTCTCTTTTTGAGGAGAGACATGTCGCCACGCAATGAGTATACTCCACTGCCAGTCAAGCGTCTATAGCCCCGGTGAAGGTTAACTCCATAGTCCATGTTGTTTTTGACCTTTGTAAGCCTTTGGGATGACTACCTATCCATCTGACTGGACAAGTAGTACGATCCTTACAACTTATTTGGGATCAGTGGTGTGTGAAAAATGTTCATTTCCTTAGAGCTTTGGGGAATCGGATTCTCAACCGAAGTATGATGAGAATTTTACCCTATCCTTACTACTCTGTTTATATTTATATTTTGTGATTGCTTGTGATAGTGGTAAGAACCACTATTTTATGGACTATGTTTGCATGATAGGACAAACGAGGATTACCCTTTTCACTTCAAGGCACAACCCAAGGATGGTGTTATCTCTCTTTGACACAAGATGTTTTTAAGATGTGAAAATGTGATAGGTTCAAGACCGCTTTTGAAATCATTTCCCAATACTCAAGATTTTATTTAGTGTAATTTGTGATATGGCCCTAGAGAACTTTGACATGCATTTCGAAGTTTGCTTAAAACACTAGGAATGGGCTGAGTGATTGAAAACATTTTGGCAATGTAGATATGTGCAAATGGAAAATGGGTGTACGAATGACAATTCGGTTTGATGGATTTTATGAAGGTGCCCTCGATTAAGGCAACATGACTTTTGCTTGACCAAATTTTATATCCAAAAGATAGAATGGTCTCTAACATGATATGCAACTATGGCTGAAAATGAAATGTTATGGTTTTCAATGAGATGTATGCACATGAAATGCAATGTTTTTGAATGAGATGTATGCAACTAACAATGAAATGCAAATTCTTTTTATTTTATTTGTTTTTTTTTTTTTTTTTTTGTTTTTTGTTGTACAAGCCATGTATATATGTACATATAAAATTCAAACTATGCGTAGAATGCCCTCAAGTGTATAACATTAAGTGGTTCGGGTTCTTCCTCTCCCTCTAAACTGGCAAGTCTATAAGTTCCATTGCCCACTCTTTCGGTGACCATATATGGACCTAACCAATTAGCCGCGAATTTATCTCGAAGATGCGGCAATGCATTGGTGTTTTGTTGATTCTCTTTAAGGACAAGATCCCCTACTTGAAATTCTCTTAGATGAACTTTGGCATTGTAAGCACGTTTCAATCGGTCTTGATAAACTCGCAAATGCTCTAAAGCATTGATTCGTTTTTCATCTATGAGTGTGAGTTGATCAAGACGTGCTTGTCTAGCGAGTATCATCATCGATAAATTCCTGCAAAGAAATTCGCAAGGAAGGGATCTCGAGCTCAAGAGGCATGATTGCTTCAGCTCCATAGACCAAAGAAAATGGCGTTGCCCCAATGGGAGTTACGATGCTTGTTCACGTAAGCCCATAATGCCAAGGGGATTTGTGTATGCCAATCTTTATGATTTTCTTTAACAAGTTTCTTAAGAATAGCAATTATGGTCTTATTGGAAGCTTCAGCTTGTCCATTGGCTTGTGGGTAGTAAGGAGTTGAGAAACTATGTTGGATATTATACTTTTCGCAAAGAGCTCGAACATCCTTATTCTTAAAAGACTTGCCGTTATCAGAAATGATTTTAGAGGGAATACCAAAACGACAAATGATATGGTGAAGTATAAACTCCACAATTCTAGGACCTGTCGTGATTGGTTAGAGGAATAGCTTCAACCCACTTTGTGAAGTATTCGGTGGGCTGTAATGATGAAAGTATGTTGTCTTGAAGAGGCAGGTGAAATATTGCCAATTAAATCGAGACCCCATTGTGAGAAGGGCCAAAGGCTTTGGATGGGTTGTAAAACTTGTGATGGTATATGGGTTAAATTAGCGTGTTCTTGACACTTTTTACATTGTTTAACATATTTGCAACAATCTTGTTCCATAGTGGGCCAATAATACCCCATACGTAAAATACGCTTCGCAATGGCCATTCCACTAAAATGACCACCACAAGTACCATCATGGGCTTCGGCAATAGCTCTATGTGTTTCACCTGCTTCTAGACAGTGGAGGAGTACTCCATCATATCTACGTTTATACAACACATCCCCCAAAAGAACAAAACGAGCTGCCTTTTGCTTAAAGCAGCGACGGGCAGTTCGAGACAAATCAGATGGGAGTGTTCCAAACTTGAGGAAGGCTACTATCTCACTAGACCAAGGCTCATATGGATCCGAATGGATAAAGCAAACATCCTTTTCATCCTTAGACTCAGCACGGACAATTGCAGACTTAGAGATTGTGGAAATGATTAGGGGTTGTACCTCTCCAAGGGAGTCCTTTGGAATCAATGATCCAAGAGAGGCCATGGCATCCGCAAATCTATTAGTCGAACGAGGCAAACTAGTGATCTCATACCAATCAAACTTAGAGAGCAACTTCATTGCTACATCATGATAAAGCTTAATGGTAGGTTCTTTGGCTTGGTATTCTCCTGTAATTTGTTTAACCACGAGTTGAGAATCCCCAAATATCCGAATACGCTTAATGCTCATAGCTATGGCTGATTGAAGACCTAAAATTAAGGCTTCATACTCTGCTGTATTATTGGTGCATTGGAAGTCTAGTTTGAATGATAAAGGGATGGGAATCCCTTGAGGTGTATGAAACACAACTCCGAGCACCTTGACCTTTCGCGCACTTAGAGCCATCAAAGAATAGCGTGATGTCAACATCTTCCTCCGGAATGATGTCCTCTTCTTGTTCGGTGATAGCAAATACCGAATCATCTAATCAAAGGATGATCACTAGGTAGTGGAGCTTCCGCAAGTTGATCGGCTATAACTTGACCTTTAACGGATTTTTGGCTAATGAATTCAAGATCGAATTCGGTAAGCAACATTATCCATTTAGCGGTACGAGTGTTATTATAAGTGCGAGACATCATATAACGCAGAGGGTTTTCTCTAGCTATGACATATGTTGTATGGCTAAGCATATAATGACGAAGTTTCTTAGTGGCAAAAACCACTTCTAAGCACAACTTTTCCACATAAGCATATCGGGTTTCATAGCTTACCAATGTTCGACTAATATAATAGACAGATTGCTCACGATTTTGTTCATTCTTTTGTGCAAGCATTGTCCCTAAGGCAAAGTCCGTTCTTTGAGATATAAAGATTGAAAGGGACCCCTGGACGAGGCGGAGCTAAGGCGGCGGAGACGCTAAGTACTTGCTTGATGTCATCAAAGGCTTTACGACACTCATCTGTCCATGAAAATTGTACCCCCTTTTGTAGTAGGTGGCAAAATGGCCTACATTTATCGAGAAAGTTGTGCAATAAAGCGACGGATTGAATTAATCTTTCCTTGCAAACTACGCAACTCCTTCAAATTAGTTGGGGGACACATTTCCATAATGGCTTTGACCTTGTTTGGGTCCACCTCAATACCTCGTTTAGAGATAATAAAACCTAGGAGTTTGCCCGAGGTAACACCAAAGACACATTTCTTAGGGTTCAACCTTACTTTATGCTCTAGAAGTCTATCAAAAACTTTTTCCAATACATCAAAATGCTCTTGTCGAGTTTTAGATTTTGCCAATAAATCATCCACATAATCTTCGATAATCTTATGCATATAATCATGGAAAATATAAGTCATGGCTCGTTGATAGGTTGCACCTGCGTTCTTAAGGCCAAAGGGCATCACCCTGTAACAAAAAGTTCCCCAAGGTGTGGTAAATGTTGTTTTGTGTTGATCTTCAGGGTTTATTCGAATCTGGTTGTATCCTGAAAATCCATCCATGAACGAAAGCATTTCATGACCAGCGCAGGTATCGACAAGAGTATCAATGTTTGGAAGAGGAAAGTCATCCTTAGGACACGCTTTATTTAGATCTCAAAAATCGGTGCAAACACGTATTCCCCCGTTAGGCTTGCGAACGGGTACCATGTTAGAAAGCCACTCAGGATAATCAATCGGGACGACAAATTTAACATCCAGAAGTTTCGAAATCTCCGATTTAACTATGAGGGCCACGGTAGGATGCATTTTCCTAAGTTTCTGTTTGACGGGTTTAGCATCTTTTTGTAAGGTGAGGTTATGGACAACCAAATTAGGGTCTAGGCCTGGCATGTCTTTGTAAGACCATGCAAATATCTCCTTCTTCCGCTTGAGTAGAGCAATCATTTGCTCTTGTTCCTCTCGATGATAGACTTTTAGCCGGTTTCACAATTTGGGTGCCATCTTGGTCCGTACTAAGGTCTACATCGATAGTTTCTTCAATAGACATGTGGGAACCTTCCTCAAGGTGATGGGGAGTAGGGATCGGATTTATGTCATCTAAAATGTCATCAGGCTCCTGTGCCTTGCTCTCGTCTATGTCCGCCTGGAAGACCTCTGGCTTAGAAGATGAAGGTGAATGTGGAGGTGAAGGAGGAATGTAGTTGGCGGAAGCCCTTAACAATTCCTCGGAAAGGATGAACTATGAAATAGATGGAGGAGATGAAATCCGATCCATGTCAATCGAGTTTGGGTTGATCGGGATTGGCTTATCCGGATCATATGGATTATGGAGCGGGGTGAATAAGTCTTCAAAATTCATTGTCGACTTATGAAAGAAAGGATGGGCGGAATGGAAGGGAATACCGGTGAAGACCTCGGAAGACCTGAAATGCAAAACAACATAGTTTTTCAGTTGTTTTTTTTTTTTTTTGTAGTGGTGAAAACCACTATTACACACATACATAAAGCAATAAAGTATTTTTATATATTTTGATATTTTTTTTTTTTTTTTTTTTTTGGGAATTTTCTGATTTTTTTTTTTTTTGGTAGTGGTGAAAAACACTATTTTAGTATATACATATAATACAGGTTTGGATTATGGCTTATGGATGTGGCGGAGGGGGTGGTTCACCTCGTTCTTGTGGAAGAAGCAAGCGAAAGATGGCCTCTTGGAGAGGGAACAATTGGAGATAAAACTCGTCTTGTTCAGTGAGGGGAACAATGGGCGCCGACTCTTCTTCAGATTCATCACCATTTGACATGACGTCAAATTCTTCATAGGCTTCATCTTCGGATTCGTCGGGGTGGAGGATTTCTTCTTCTGAATTAAGATTAATGCTTTGAAAAGCTTGTTCAAAAGAAGAAAGGGATGGAAGTGGTTGGTAGCCCGACCAAAACGCTCAGTGGGTCTCTGGTATGGCATATCGATGCGTTCAGTTACCCCTTGCTCGTATCGACCTAGGCCAAATTGCTGCCAATTATGTACGTGGAAATAGCGAGAGGGAAAACCCTCCATCCTTTCGATATTGGCGAGGACTGGATGCTTGGGTTCTAGTATGGTGGTAGGACTAGAAGATGACTCTATTCCCCCATATACAAAATTAATGGAATTTGGCATAGAACCCATGTTATAAACCGATCCAATGGATAAATGTTGGTCATGTGGACGACCAAAATCTTTAATTGTTTGCACATTGAACGGTGTGATGTGGACATCTTGGATGGCATACTCACCAATACCTGCATCAGTGAGATGGACCTTGACTTGGGAGAGAGATGGACTAGATGATGGAATAGAAGAATGTGGGATAGAAGAATTGGAAGGATTTGGTTGGGTTGATGCTTCATTGACTTGTGAAACATCAGCTGGTGATGGTTGGGAAGATGGAGGAATAATAGGTGATGTTGAAGAAGGTGTAGAAGAAGGGGGTAATGACGTGGAAAGAGATGATTGGTCATGGCCACATGTGCATGTGGTCAATGATGAAGAAGAAGGAAGATTAGGAGATGAAGAAAGTGGTGAATGAGATGGAATAGCGGAAGAGGAAGATGGTTGCGATATGATGGGTAGCTCCTCGGGAATGGGAGCTTTAGAAGAAGATGGTATAGAAGAAGTAGATGGGGTCAAGAAAAGATGAGTGGATGGCAACACAATCTCATAAGGATTTGAGACATAGTTGCAATGTTTGAAGGGTTCGGTGTCAGCAGGTACACAATGAACATGTCCCTCATATACATACTTGAGACATTGATGCGGTATAGAAGGGACACATCTCATCTCCCTAAGCCAAGGCCGTCCAAGCAATACATTGTATGCCATGGACCCTTCCAAGATGTGAAACAAGGTATGCAAAGTTTGGGCCCCTACCTCAATGGGCAAGATAAATGTGCCAACCGTGGAAGATAAAGCATCATTGAATGCTTTAAGAGTAAAAGTCGACTTGGTGATAAGGGATGGCGACAGCTCTAGATGACTCAACGCCGATGTTGTAATGATATTGATTGAGGAACCGGTGTCAATTAAGACTCTCTTGAATGGCTTGTGATCGATCTTGGCCATGATATGCGGTGGAGGATCTATACTTTCTGTTGACAAAGGTTTGATTTCAAAATCATAGAAAGTGATGGAGGGCTCCATGCATGTTTGAATACTCCCCACAAAGTTGTTGAAGGCATTAGTATCTTGAGTTTGAAGCTCGATTGACTTTAAGATTTCCATTAATGCCTCTCTATGCGGGGGAGATTGTTGAATGAGGTCATAGATCGATAACTTGGCAGAAGCCATTTTTAAACTGGTAGTTAATCGGCTACTCAATGACATGATGGGTCGTTGGCGTTGAGTAGAATGATTTAGCGGTTGTTGAGAAGTACTAGCACGTCGTTGGGTCACTGTTACCTGAGGTGGACTGGGGGTTTGTACAGGTGGCTGTGGTTCAGCCTGATTTGGTTGGTTCGCCCTTTGACCCCGGGTTACTACGTTAATAGTACCCACAAAACCTTGGTATTGTTGTACATGGTTGACTTGATTAGGAGGAGTTACCTGAGTTACTCCCCCGGAAGTTGTTGGAGCTTCCTCCCGATATGGAAGGGGTGTTTGAAATACACCAAGATTTTGATTTTGTTGGGCTAAGGGGCTATCCAATTTAATGGCTCCAATCTCAATAAGATCTTGGATCACATGTTTGAAAGCTGTACAATTATTGATATCGTGCCCATTTTGCCTATGATAAGGACAAAATAGGTACTCCTTGTAATACTTCCCCCTTCTAGATGGTTCTAAAGGTTTAAACTCAGGTAAAGTTAACTGATTTGTGCTATATAACTTGTTGAATATGACCGCATATGGTTCATCTAAAGGTGTGAACTGTCGCTTGGGACGATTTTTTTGCCAAGGTCGAGTTTCCATGGTTGGCCCAGTATTGTGAGTTGGTTGAGGAGGGGCGGGTACCGCATGATAAGCAATTGGTTGCGGTTGACTTTGCATTACTTGTTGTTGTTGAGCCATTACGGGCTGGCTCGCCACCACTTGATTAACTTGGTTAACATTTGAGGTTGTACTAGCTTGTGCTTGTTTGTTTTGGCCATAATTATTATTTCGTTGTTGGCCCTTTTGTTGCCATTCTTTTCTACGGGGTTTTAAAACACCCTCTTGGACTTTAATGTCTTCTATGATACTTGCTTGGGCCAAAGCCTCTTCAAAAGTCCTGTATTGTTGTAATTGGAGTAACCAAGAGATAGGTTTTAGACAACTCCGGGTGAACATTTTGGTTAACTCCTCCATTGGTAGGGAGAATGGCAATTTATTAATGATAGCCCTCCAACGGTTTCCAAAGTCATAAACGGTCTCATCGTCATGTTGCTTGAGCTTGTATAAGTCGGACAATGAGACTTTCCTTTGTACATTTAGGGAGAATCGTTCTAAAAATAGATTAATCAATTGCTCGTAAGCATAAATGCTATGGTGAGCTAAATGATTGTACCATTGTACAACATCTCCCCCTAATGTACGAGGAAAAGTTACGAGCATAAGAGCGTCATTATTTTGGATTCTAAAGCGAGCATGCATGAATGAGCTCACATGTTCATGAGGATCCTCGGTTCCTCAAAATTTGTCAAACTTCGGTAATGTGAAATCGATCGGATATGGCGGTGAAGGTACCGAAGGATGAATTGGTTGATTGATCAACGACCTTAGCGTAGGTTTATGACTAGATGAGCCGGGCATGTTGAGCATAAGGTTGTCAATCTGTTGTTGCATAGCATGGAGTCGAGAATCTTCATGAAAATTTTGATTCGTTTGATGATTATGATGATGCAATGGAGGAGTGGAAAAATGATGAGATGGGATGAAATTGCCTGGATTAGGCGGTGTGGAATGGACAGGTTGTTGGTATGGATGATACCGGAAAGAAGGTGATTGGGGTGGATGATGAACTGGGCTGGGTTGGGAGAAAGGTGGGGTAGGAATGGACAGCACCGAATATTGGGGTACCCAGGTGGGGCCTGAGCTAAGAAAAGTTGGTTGGGTAGAAATTGGTTGGGGTATAGGATTTACTACGACGGGTGGTTGGGCATTTTGTTGCTGTTGTTGCTAAAGCAACTTGTCGAGGTACTCCCTAACCTTATTAATCTCTAACCCAAGGGAGGTGGGATGATTGGATGAAGGTGGAGGGCAGGCTGCCATGGTAGTCACAGGAGGCGCATAGCGAGGGGCAATGAAGGTGGCTGAAGTAGGCGGTACCTGGGAAGAAACAATGGACTGTGCCCCAGGTAGGGTGAAACCATAAATGGTTTGGGAAGAAGAGGGTTGAAATTGGTCATGGTTAGAGGAGGTTCCACCAGCCTCATAGAGAGAATTGGTGTACACCGGGGTAAATGGAGGAGAAAGTGGTCGGGAAGACACTACATTTGTCTCCAAAGGAGGACAATTGAGCATCTGGGAAGATGTTGGAGATGAAGCCGGGTGAGCAGATACAACATTAGCCTCAAATATGGGGCTAGTGTAGACCTGAGTGAAACCAGCGGGTAGGGTTGATGCAATATCCTGCTGAAAAATAGAATCTTGCATAGGGGAATCTTGGATTGGCTCAAGGACATAGCCAGTGCCATCTCTTAAGTGAGTTTGCACTTGGGCCATATCAATGTGGGTAATATGATAGGAATTGTCTTCCTCCATGGGCATGGCCATGCGGTAGGCAGCAGAAGGACGTGAAAGACCTGCAGGCGAACCTGCCTGAAATTCACTAGGATAAGTGGCCATGTTTGGTGGTGGGGATGTTATGTGAATTATTCATTTGATTATTTAGATTTAACATTTTAGATTGATTCCTTGTTAAGACCATAAAGCAATAAATCTAAACAAATTCAGAAAAGAAGAATGCAAAACTTGAATGATAAATTTACACTAAAGAAATTATCAGAGAACAGTCACAACCTAGGTTTCAACCAATGTGTCTTACCTGCGGTTAATTAATTATTTTCTGATCTTAATCTGCAGTAAATTTTAAGTGTCCGGTTTATGAGTTTTGCATGTGATCTAATCTTGAATTATTCACAAAAAAAAGGTAAAAACTATGGCTAGGAAAGGACAACGAGATTCTTACTGGTGATGAAATCCAGAAAGTTTGCTCGGGGGTGACCTATGGTGTCTAAGGCAGAAGTTTAATGGATGGAGATGAATTCCACCGTCACTAAACTTCAAGCAATATCCGGTGATGAAATCCGGATATTACTTGTTTTAAATGCAATATGAAATGCAGTGAATTTTATTTTAAGTGTTTTAGTTGTCTAATGTATACATACAAAGCTATAAATCAAAAGTTCTAATGATCTAAGCAAGAGGCTACTGAAAACATGCCATTTCCTCTGAAGAAGTGGAGTACACCGTTCAAGACCCCCTGCCTACCAATGATATCAGATATCAAAGGAGCAACCGGAAGGTTCGTCCACTTCTCTGCTTGGAATCACCCAATGGCAGGAGTACTATTGACATCCAATCAATAGTCCTACTTAGATAACTAAAACAGATAATTCGTAGCTATTCTAATATGCAGCTAGGTATGCAATTTTTTTTTTTTTATGCAAGCAACAACCAATAATGCAATGCAGAAAAACCAAAAACGTAAAAAGTATAGTTTAACAGAAAAAAAAAATGCACTTACTCGGAAGCCTACGCTTTTTCTGTAAAACTGCCTTCAAACGCCCAAGGGAGTCTACGCAGGCTGAAACGCACCTCTGCATTTCGGATCGGACTTCCAGACGCCGCCCTGTGTCTGCTGCGTTTTCTGCAAACTCCTCAGAAACCCTAGTTCGTTGGAGCAACGAATTTCACGATTTCGGAACACTGCAAAATAAAACAGAAAATAGGAATAGATCGAGTAAAGCAAGTATTAAAAACATGAAACCCTAGGGGGTCCCACCGTGATCGCCATTTGTAGATTAAAGATACAACGCCAAACGAGAAATAAAGAAATCACAATAAAGGAATGCGGAACAGTTGTACAAAATGAATGATTTTTATTAATCAATGGAGTTTAGAAACTCCTTTTAAGTACAACAGGGCCTGTAACCCTTTTCGTGATACAAAGTTACAATTTGTGCTAGGGTTCTCCGAAACCCTAGCTGGCACAATGTGGTGGCATCTCCGAAGATGTATCCTTAACCTCAACAGAATGAGTGGGCTTCGTTGTATCCTTTGGCTCGGACCACTCCAGCTTAAGTAGCTGCTATCAACAAATCAGATCTACCATTAGAATCCTGCACACATTAAAATTACCAAAGAGTTAGAAACTAATAAGAGGGCTCCACTGTGTGAGCCCTCAGAAACAGTCTAAAACCCTAGATTTATGAAATGAAATAAAACGGAATGCAGAATTTAACAGCAGATTAATACATAAAGAAAGATTACTTGCTTTAGACGAATCTATACCTTTTCTTGTTAACGCGGCGAGACCAGGCGGCACCTGGAAGTGATGTGACTATCAGATCGGCTACAGAAGGCACCCTGGTGCGATCTCGAGGAATCCGTTGAGCGCCCGCGTGCTTCTGGATCGGGGTTGCAGACGCCGGTCTGCGTCTGCGACTGCGGGTAAACGCCCGACAACGCTGGCGACAAGGATGAGGGATTCTGCAGAAAGAGTGCTGCAGAAGGGATGGCGATGGATGCGGCGAAAGGGTTTAGTTCAGACTTAGGGCCGCAGAAGACTCAGAAGACTCAGGATTAACAGCAATAGCAAACTCCAAACTTAGATAGGGAAGATAAGTAGGTTTAGCCGAAGAGATAGGGTTTGAGCCATCAA
Source organism: Wollemia nobilis (assembly GCA_028583015.1). NCBI lineage: Eukaryota > Viridiplantae > Streptophyta > Pinopsida > Araucariales > Araucariaceae > Wollemia > Wollemia nobilis. Next base: position 5,956,604 of record JAQPPZ010000103.1, read on the forward strand.
GGTGACTCAATTTATAATCTACTCTTAGGGCACACTTTAGGGTTTTAACGACACTTTGAACGTGTGGCTAAGATTAAAGTGGATCCAAGGGTAGAGAATAAATCTAGGTTGTGAAACGGATTAAGATGGATGGACGGATGAGATTAAATGAAGGATGGACGGCTCAGATTAAATCACTTAAACTATATTATATATATATATATATATTAAAATATATTAAAATATTAAAAAATATATATATAAATATTAATTTAAATAAATTTGGGGATGAAAAATGGCGGGAAAGGTGAAATTGGGCCAAATAATGGTGGGAAAGTGTGGATTTGGGCCAAATAATGGCGGGAAGGATGGATGACTGACACGTGGCTGACAGGAAGGTATAGATGACTTACAAGTGGCTGGATTTTGGTGTCTACAGTTATATTTTGGTTTTTCTTGTTTTTTCTATTTTTTGTTTTTGTAACAATATTATAAAGATAACAAACAACACACCAAATGCAAGAAATAATAATAATGAAAGCAATGATCTAGTTTTCTATAAACAATTTATAAATATCATTAATGGGCTTGAGTTCTTCGGGATTCATGAAGTGTTCTTCTTCAAATTGAAAATTTTCTTTCAAGAATTTGAAAAAAAGTGCTATAGTGATATTATCTGTCTCAGATTCTGGTTGGTAGAAATAAAGTTCGTGGCAATACTCTCGATATAACATAGCCCGAGGAACTCTCCTCCACATTTCCCTATCTGTAAGAATGACCTCTTGATCTTCTACACGACCTAGGAATTGGTGTATAGTGGCTGCGTTCTCGAGGTATTCCTCGAAGGTGAACAATTTTGAAGACACAAGAGCTCTCCTATAAGCTAACCACCTATGGCAGGCTCTCTGAAGTTCATGATAAAAAATGAGTTGATGAGGATCTAGGATCCTATCTAGGGCAAACCTCTTGATTTTTTTAAGTTGTATTGATCTAGATGAAATGATACCTAGCCTCCTATCAAGTTATTTTCATAGAAGTTGGTTTCTATTTGTTTCAGGCACACTAAGCACAAAATTAACTTCTATGGCTGCTAATTGGTTTTCAACATTTATAGTAACCGCTAGTATTTTCTTAGAAGCTACCATCTAAACATGATATGCAACTTAGTAGTTTTCTAATGCATCGATTTTTTGTTTTTTTTGTTTTTGTTTTTGTTTTCAAAAGGTTTTAGTTTCACGTTGGGTTCACCAAAATGTATCATTCCAAATTTTCCGCACCCTTACCTTCAGGCTATAGGATCCGCGCCCAAAAGGGGGATGCGGGAAGGATGGGACAATACCTTGGACTGAGAGGCCTTTCGAAGGTCCCGCCTCTCGGGGGAGGTGTATTAAGGTGATTTTTCAACGGATGGTGGGTTCACCAGGAAAATTTTGAATGGCAGTTTCCATGCCTAGGTTGGGAATGTGTTTGATGTATTCAATTTTATGTTTGATCATTCAACTCTTAGGTATGGCCAAATGAATTTAAGTTGTTCTAAATGAAATGCAGATTTAAATGAATACAAAAAATAGATTTGAACAGAAAATAGAGAGAATAAGCTAGATTAAAGAGCCATACCTGATCCGGATGTCTGATGGAGGTTCTAATTCTTGAAGCAGTCAAGATCGCCTCTGATCTGACAAGATCATTTGCGATCAGACAGGATCATCTGAGATTTGATGAATTCGTCAGATGAATTTGTCAGAGACCTACAATCAGAGAAATAGATACAAAATACAGAAAATGCAGCTATGCCAACAGAGGGCAATGATGTAGAATGACGATAATAATATTAAAATGATAATAATAAACAAAAACACGAGTGCATTACAATGATTTAATGACAATTTATGATTTTATTATGCATTAAGACTATATGGGTGAACTCCAGGATGCAAAATAATAATAAGTTTAACTAATGCAAAGCAAAATAGTAGATAATGGAGAAAGAATGCAAACTCAGGGCACTGATTGCCCCCAATGTTGACTACAGTTGAAATCATCTCGGATTGGTACAAAATCATTTTGAATTGGATAGGATCGTCTACGACAATCTGAGCTTGCTCCGACTGAAGAATAACAAAGTTCCTGCAAGAAAATTTGAAAAGGGACAAAGGCAAACAATAGTCTAGGATATTCTAAAGCATGTAAAACTCGAAGTGCAAAAAAATTCAGCCAGGGGAATGTCAAGGGGAGGGCCTAAGATTAAATAAGCATAGGAAAGAGGTTGGGAGATTGGAGATCATCCCAATTTGGGAGATCTCCAACGAGGGAGGTCTCTAACCACACAGACATGCTTTTGCCTAGGTTAGAGACGTCGTTGAAACAAAATCTAATTATGAAAAATTAGTTTTGGGATGAAATCATTTGGACGTCCTAGTCCAGATGAAATCGTCCGATCTGAGGCGATATCGTCTGATCGACGATGATATCGTCCAACGGTCACAACAAATCCTAAAAATGATGCAAAAAATGAGGAAAGCAGTTAAAAGGCGGTTCAAGGTTGAAAATTTGAATTTGAATTATTACCAAGATAATTTTAATTATTGCTAAGGTTTATTGCGCCAATTTTAGGGTGCTACACTTATCAATTTGAAGTTCTCTATGGTTGGATTTATTTTGTCCCTTTAGTATGAGTATGAGACAAGTGTAACCAAATAATTCCAACTCCTTTAAGTAAATAATGAACTTCCTTTTATAGCCTTTAATATCAAATAGTTTAAAATATTAAAAAATTCCAATAATCTATAGTTTGGTGTAGTATGCCTTATATCTCCCTACTTTGGAATGTTAGAAAATAATGATAATAATATTTGCAAATTGATATTTTAGTTTACCAAGGTTGACAACCTTATATCTCCTACTTGGTTATTTGAAAATATTGTAATATGTATATGCACTTCAACGATTATACCTTGAAATATGAACTTGCTTTATAACTTACTAATGCTTGGTTGATTTGTATTACTCCAATGCAATAGTAAACTTAACTTTATATAGTTCACCTTATAACTCCTTTTATACCTTAATAAAAAACAAATAATCAGTTTGATATTACCTTTATAATATTGCGCATAATAAATCTTATCTTCGCTCCTCCAAAAGATATTTTGAATGTTGTATTTGTTGGAAAATGTTGAGCATTCAATGCTCTATCTTCAATGGACATCTTGTCAAAGTCTTTGACCTCCTTTAATAGCCTTTGACCTTGTTGTGTATCAATGCTTTGATACTGCAACTACGTGCTTCTTCCTTCACGTCTATGTGTATGAATCATATTTGGAGCACCTTCCAATGTTACCTATTAATAGTTTTATTCCTACATGGAATATTTGGTGCATTACTATACCTTATTGCTCCTCTTGACACTTGGTGCAATCGTTATTCAAGTGTGTAGGTGGTGGACAACCGTTATAGTCTTCTAATGAGCGTTACAAGGTGGTGAACAACCGAGCATTAATTTGTAATGCTTCTCCTTCAAAATGATTGCAATCCCTTCATCCTTTGAATGATACCTCTTAATGCTTCCAAGGTGAGCATTATTTCATCTTGAGCATTACCTTATAGGATAAGCATTAGAGAGAATAACAGGTGCCTTAGTGTGACAAGTGGCACATCTTATTTTACATGTAGAGGTGTCTCCAATATCCTTATAACCCTTATCTTTCCAATGAGTGCAAGCTATTAGTTTGCTTCAATGAATTTTAATGATTCCTTCTTCTTACCAATAAGTGCAAGTTGTGCTATCCAAAATCTATCTCTAGTTGTGGTGATTCTAGGCAATGCAGTGGTGGTTCTATGAGGCTCCAAGGGTGGATTTGAATGCTCCTTCTTGGTGGATGATTCCTCCAAGCTAGGTCTTGGGTATTGCACCTTTAACTCTATCTTGTACCTTACCCCTTTTATGCCTTTGATATGTTGTCTTGAGTACTACCTTTGCAATGTGTAGTAGATGATAGCTAACATAGATAAATGATAGCTTCTTTGTGATATCCTACTTGTGCTATGCAATAGATAATAGCTCCCTTATGTGGCTACCTTGTGCTTCAGGTTGCTTGTTGTGGATGCCTAATTTCATGACTGATGGGGGTGTCTTTAGACACCATAATGTGAGCCCTTTGTTGACTCACCTTCTCTACCCAAATTTTTCACCTTCTGCCTTCGATGATTCACCAATAGTGGACATAGAATACCTGTTGTCTTAGTGTCTTGAGACACTCTATATTTCATCCTCTTTAGGAGGGATATGGTGCACCAATGTAATATAAATAAGAAACTCTATTTTGCACCAAATTTTTGAGAGTTTCTTGTCTCCTTTTGATGCTATTTTCTCCTTTATATGATGGCTCCTCATTGTATAGCTTGAGGATAAATGTAGATAGATCTGAATATTTTCCTTTGCTTCTTATATATGGCCACTACTTGCTCTATTCCTTGAGAGCAATGTATTGTTGCCTTTCTTATTAGACAACACTAGTATCTAATTCCTTCACATGGATAATTTAGTAACAATGAATCCAAGCTAATAATCATGTAACTAATATGCTCTTGAGAGATTAATATTTGCACTAATTTTCACCTTTACTAAAATACTTAGTGCACCTCTAATAAGATTTAAGAGAAACTAATATAGTGCAACTACAATATCCTTATTACTCCTTAAAAGTAACTTGTAATATGCACTAATGATAACTCTTAAAGAATTCACAAATGCTCTATAATATCTGCAATCTAATGTAGTCTTCTTTGTTGTAACTAGATAATAGGAAGATGATATTTTTCTTTCTATCGAAATATATCCAACTCCTATTTTAATGTGTAGGTAATAAACTTAAAATAATATTTCTGCACTCTCTTGAAGACTATAATATGAGCCCTTCTCCTTGCAACTTTAATTCTAATAAGGTACTTAATGAAGCTAAGTAACAATCTGAATATGAGTGTTCAAGTAATGAACCCTTTACACCTAAGTTGCTTACCTTTAATGATCTCTAAAGATGATGTAGATCTTGATGAATAGATTCACCAATTTTTTGTCTGGAATGGTAGTAAATCATAGCTATGAAACCTTCAGTATTTTGTTGTAGATTCAACAAACCCCTATCTTCAAAATGTGTCTTCTTAGCTATGAAAGGTAATCTCCAAATATCTTGAATTTGGTAGGCTTCTTCTATATGTGTTCTCCTTCAACCTCCTTGTCAAATTCTGACTTCAAATAGGGCCTTCTTCTCAAGAATCTAAAAGTCTTGAGGTCTTCACTAGTCTCCTCCAAAATTTGACAAACTTACCAAATTCTTCTCCTTTGGGCTTGTTTTCGGATGGCAAATTGTCCCAATTCCTTCACTATTAGGAGCTTCTCCTTGGTAGTGAATTTCTCCAATGAGTTATTCTAGGAACTCCTTTAATGAGGCTCACCAAGCCTTTTTCTTATTTCTCCTTGAGACCTCTCCAAGGTCTTCAATCTTACAACTTCTCTGGTCTTCTCAATGAGACCTTTCCTTCAACCTTCTATTGTGGAAGTGTTGCAATGAGATATCCCTTTTGGATCTCTAAAATTTGTTGCTTCAGGAACAAGACTTTTGCTAGTCCTTCTCTATCTCTTCCAAAACTAGAAGTTCTTCAATGGGATCTCTTGTAGGTCTCTTCAGCTTCTCAGGCTGATTTCTTCTACTCCTTCAGGGTGAAGTCTTCAATCTTCAATGGAGATCACCAATCTCCTATCTTCACCAGGACTCTTCTCTAGAGTCTCTTCAATCTGCTACTTGTAGTTTTTCAATGGAGATCACCAACCTCCAATCTTCTCCTGGAATATTCTCTGGAGTCTCTTCCTCAAATTTGGAACAAGGCTCCTATGGCCTTTTCTTCTTCTACACTACATAGGTCTACAACAGGACTTCCCTCAGGTTCCTAGAATCTCCTCTTCTTTTGTTTGTTGCTTCTAGTGTTGGATTGATTTTGAAGATGATATTCTTCCTAGCTCTCTATAGGAAGCTTCCCAAATTTCTTCGAATCTCCTTTTTCCTGCAACAAAGTATTAGGACTGTAATGGAAGAAATTCTAAGTGATGAATCTTCACTAGTTGATTTATCAATCTAGTGGAATGAATGTTGAGTCCTAGTCTTCATGAGTTTTTTTGCAACTCTATGGAAAGACTCTAGCCAAATGCAATCTCAAAAATTTTGGAACTAAGATTTGCTTCTCTCATCTCAATCTCTCTTGTGGCTCTTCCTATTCCTATCTGATCTACCGTGGCTCTGATACCACTATTAGCTTTTGATAATGTATGATATGGGAGAAATCAATCACAAGATGTAAGATATGCAAAAAATTAAGATAATGGAATTATGCAATAATGCTGAAATATGCTATTAATGGAAAGTTATGAAAATAGTACAATGCAATATAATGGAGGAAAATGAACACTAGAACTCTAATGAAAACACCATGATTGTAAAAACTATGCCAGAGTTTCCTCTCAAAAGTGAAATGTTTATGCAAGAGACCAAATATATCTTGGGAATTATAGATTTCACTTTTGTATCCCTTAATGATATCGAGATAATAGAGTAAATTCTTGCCATTATAAACTTTCTAAGAAACAATGCAAAGAAAAAGTTGTTGGTGCTTGACTTCAACAATTTCTTAGCCTGGAAAATCCACGAAGGGTTAACAAATTTTGGAATACATGTTTCTATTTATGACATATTCCAATTACTATCAATAGGAAAAATGGTTAGCTAAGTCAACTAATAAGAATATCATATGGATATTGATGAAATCCATTTCTAAGCCACAAAGGTACTAGCATACAAAAAATAGTAAAGCATTATGGGTAGATGAAGTAACACCAAAATCATATACCAACTCATCACCCTATAAATTAGTTTAGAACAAAGAGGTTGTATTACCAATAATTTTGTATTTCCCTTCCCTCCATATTTTGTAGTATATTGAACTAGAATATACCAACATTTATCCCATGCAACTAAGGACAAATGCATTAATGACCCTAGAAAAGTAAAGAGAAAAGACTTTTAAAACAACAATGCAACACCAGGGGGCCATCAAAAGGTGGTTTGATAAAAGAGTCATAGATATGGAGTACAAAGAAGGAGATCTTATATTCAAGTGGGATGAAGACTAAGAAAAACCAAGGGAACACAAAAATTTTGAATCCTTATGAAGGAGGCCCTATCAAATTCTAAAAATTGTAAGCTTGAATGCATATAAACATGCCACTATGGATGAAAGAAGTTGTCTATTTCTATGAATGGATAACATTTCTACCCAGTTTAATAACAAAATATATGGCCAAATGAGTATGCAAATGTGTACATGTGTTCCTAATAGCTATTGTATCAAAAATTATGTTTTCCATTCTTCTCAAAATCCCACTTCAACCATTCCTTTTCTTCCTAAAATTAGTGGTTTCTAAATTTCCTTTTCTTTTCTTCTTCCAAATGTCCAATTGGTAGGTTATGACATCCCATTATAATGATATATTGATATTTAGAAAAAATTCCTAAGTAAAATTTATGAGTGATTCACTTGAAAATGTGAGTGACCCACTCACTAACACACCCACTATGAGCAATTCATTCAAGTAGATAAATTGCTTCCTTTTAGGCTAACTGTCCTACCTAGAAGGGCTTGCACAAGGCATAGGCAAAGAATGGAAAAGGGTCTATGTGGGGTTTTATAAAAACCCCATTCCAAAATACCCCCACCACTTTTATTATTTTATTCATCGCAAAACAAAAGTGTAACACAATCCCTTTTACATTAGTGGCATGAGAAAATCACTTGATAGCATTTTTTGGCCTAGCCAATTGGGTCAATCCCAATATGGGATCCCATTTATAAAATCTAATATCATTTATAAAATAATAGTTCACTCAATAATGAGTGAATCACCCCAAAATCAAGAGTCTAAAACCTTATTTTCCTTAAATTAATCACTCCCCAATTAGTTCAAAGAAATTTCCTCCAACTCCATAATCAAGTGAATTGCTTACTTATGCATAAAATTGCTTACTAGTTTGAGCAGATTAATATAAATAAAAAAATCACCAAGTGCCTTAAATCAAGAAAATAATTTATAATTAAAAGTGAGTTGCTCCATTTTCCAAATTCTCTCAAGTTTCCATAAATCAAGTAAATTGCTATGAATTGCAAGCAAAACACATTGTTTTTCTAGACAACCATATTTTACCCTTTTATAATAGTTTACCTTCATTTTTCCATCCCAAAGCATCATGGATACCAATTTTACATCCTTCATTCCTTCTTTAACTAAAAAACACCCTATTTTATTGTCTCTACACTAGTACATTTGCTTCACCATAACCTATACCTACACTTTAGAAGGGTTCCTACCATTAGGGGGCTAATTATAAAATTTTAGAGAAAAGAGAAAGGGGTAAGGATCCCCTCCTCTAAAGAGGCCTAAGAAAAATTTTGATGATACCTACTAGAGATTGAATAAGGAAGCTATACATACTAATAAGGAAAGTTAAGAAGGGATTCCTAAGGAGGTTCAACTTGGGATCCCAAACTAACTCTAGAAGCATAAGTCATATTTGTACATTTGGGATAGCTATAAAACTAGTGCCTCAAATATGGATCTTACTTAAACTCGTGGGAGCCATAATGGATATATATGACTTGATGAAAATAAGTTTCAAACTCCTTCAGTGGAGCAAATATATCCTTTATATCAAGGAGGGATTCATAATAAAAATGGTTAAGGTGATTGATGACCCACCAATGTAGGTATCATGTAACCATATAATATAGAAAAGATTTTATTACAGAAACATAAGCACCTACAAGGAGGATTTATTAATCCCAAATTTTAAGAAACTTACCTTAATAACCAACTTCCATATTCCACTATAGTTATTCTTATTCAATGAATATGTATAGAGTGCACTAAACATTATAGTTATGGTTTAGGGGGAGATGATATATTTAAATCCTCTAAGGAATATGTTACCTTTTTTCATGTTGTGCAAACCTACTCTAACCATTCATAAAATATTCACTTTATTACGTACATAGTAGATCAAATGTATAACTAGTTAAATACCTTCAATGATGAAAGGAGATTCAACTACACATCCTACTTGGTCTAGCTCATTTTTTATTACAAGAGATATTATTTTCTATTCCTATAGAAATACTAAGTAGGACCCAATAGATAATCCCACTCAATAGTTGAATACATAGATGTATTCTATAAATAAGTAGGAAAGACCTCCTACCACTCCTATGATGAGGTGTACAAGATAAATATGTAGAAACTCAAGGAGAAAGCACCAACATTATTTGATGAGGGATGCTAGCTCATAAATTCTAGAGAATGGTTGAGAAAATATTTATACCTAGGGATGTCCCAATCCTTCATCTACCTCTATGGATTTTTATCCATACCCTTTGTATTATTTGCATGCATACCTAGCTACATGTTTAATCTAGAGTATGTGTGACAACTTGACTATGTGAACCTAAAATACTTAGAGGGCAGAAGGAAACCATATTCACCCCACTCAAGTAGTTTATCATGAATATCACACTAAATTTGCATGAGTTCCACCATGTGGTAGTAACAAGACAAAGAGATAATATAATATAGTAGCTAAGATATTACTACTCCCATGACCCATATGGAATATTTGAGAAGACACTGAGAACAAAATGATATATACCTTCTTTGCACATGAAAAAAGATACAACATTCAATAGGAGTTACATTCTAGCTAAGAATGAACCTTTTCACTTTGAAGAATAACCATGGGTATAAATATGATATCCTAAGTTGGTATACCAACCCACTAGGGAGGCACATATTTTACACAAAAGTGAAGGATGAATCTAACCTAGATATAAAAATAAACCATCAAAAGCTAGGGGAACTTAAAAAGTAGGTTACACAAATAAAAAAAGCCTATCATGGTATATGACAATGTATAAAATACTCATAATCACAAAGTTTACCAAATATGACTCATTCAATGATGATTTCCTTTCCATATGGGATAGAAGGCACTCTAAAATTACAAAGAGAATCAATATTATTAGTGAAGCAACAATATATACCTTGACATCCCAAATATCTAAGAAGAGATTAGTGCCTGAGATCACCATCTCTATTACACTAACACTAGTAATGGTCAATTCAATTGTGATACAAGCAACAATCAAGTAATAAAGAGGATTTGATAGGTATAGGTTAATTTTTTATGAGGTTTAAGTGGCCAAGGAATAACAACAATAGAAAACAAATCTTGAATATGGAAAAATCTATCAAGGAGGATACCCTCCTAAGTTGGGAATAATGATCATCATGGCCAATACCACTACCACCATCACTTCCCTACCACTATACACTACTTCCCCTTATTTATCTATCTATTCTTCTTATATTCTCACTTCTTCTCTTCCTTACCATTCTTTTAATATACTTTTTCACCCTCCATTTGTGTAATTTATAGTTCTCCAATGGGCAACCCACCTCCTATAGTTTTTTCATGGTTGGAACCCACCACATTACTTCTATTGCTCACCATTTATACCATAACTACATAACCTTTGATACCATATACCATTACACCACCATCATTTATGCACTTTCCAACTATATCACCATTAGATAAGATGATAGTACAACTGGCATCACGACCCACTCCCACCATGTCCATTTCATTTCCCTCCATCATAATGCAATTTTCTCTACTTTCTCCATATTTGACTTCTACACATTCACTTCCTCTATCACCTCAATCTATATAATGTCTCCTATATGCAATGGTGCCCACTTTTCCAACACAAGTGACCAATTCTATAGGGTCACCCTATCAAAGTAGAATGACTACTAGGCCAAGCATGGAATTTGCATGGAAAATAATGTGTGAGGCTAAGAATATAGATATCATTAAGGAATTTAATATACTTGCAACTAAAGAGAATAAATGAACAAAATAATATATAAGGCTCAAGTAAAGGACCTCCAAATATTCTATCCTAATTTAGTTATAGTTGGAAAGGAAAAATGACAAAATTGATATTGTTAATGCTACTAAGTTCAACCCTTCTAATGTAGTTATTGTTCCTACTGCCAACCACCAAAGGGTCCAAACTAGATCTAAACATAATATAACCATACCAAATAGTCCAACTATCATATCGTATCACTTGGTGTAAACTTGAAGTTTGATCACTTGGAAGTTGAGCATGAAGCAATCCATAGGAAGAATAGGGAGCTTAAGTAGAAGTTTTTTTATTTATTGAATAAGCTTAAGTAGAAGTTATACAACTAAAGAAACAAAGAAACTAGATTTAGCAAGATAATAAGGATTGAAAATGAGAAACATAATAAAAATACCAACTAAGAAATTAGTTTTGGAACCTTAAATCCTCGCTTTATAAGATTAAAAATAATCTACAAAAACTAAAATATCGCATAGAATAGCTTATGTGAGAGAAGATTCAATTCCAAGAGGTCTTAAAAGTAAAATATTACCATGTAAATTTGATGACCTTAATATAGATGGAAACAACTATAGATCCCAATGCAACTCAATATATACAATAATTCAAATACCTCTAGGAAAATATTAGGAAATAGGTGAAGAATGCTTATGAGTACTTTTGGTTTACCTCCTTTGTAGAAGAGATCCTAGAAAAAATAGCATAAATAATTTAGCACATGGAAGTATATCTAACAACAATGAGTTAATACTAGGAGTTATTTAAAATCATATCATCGATGATGACATCACATACACAACTCCTTAAGATGGGTCATAAGGACCTAGTTAAAAAATTAAGGAAAATATTGGATGCGTAGAGAAATATCCAAGCTTGCAACGATAATTTGGCATCACTAAAGACCCAAGTGCAAGAAATGAAAAAACAAAATCAAGGATTAGTTGCTACTAGAATGCATAATATATTTTATCTACAAATGCATATCCTATATGATAACATAATTGATGCTATGGTCAAATAAGATAAGAGTCAATCCAATTAGGGGGATGTAGTTCATTTGTATAGAAATCTAGAACTAATTTAAGCCAAGTTGCAAGAGCTAATTAGAAAGTAGGAGGAATTATTGAAGAACCCATTTAAAGATATGATAGGATAAGTAAAGAACCTTGTCTTAGTCTAGTTTCCAGCAATAAAGAATGTAAAAATGTTGGGTTTTCTACCTTAGAAAACTAGATAAAGAGAATCAAAATTTTGATCATTTTACCATGTAGGTCCCATTTTTTAGGATCCATTACCCAAGGATAAAGGCAAGAAATAGGATCTCATGCAAATCAATATTAGCACCCTTTGAATTTACTAGAAATGTAGTACATTGATAGTACCTTAGGATTCATAAAATTTTAAGGAGCACAAGCAAAGAAATTAGATAATGAATGCCTCACATGACCTCCCAAAAATTTTGTACGTCTAGCATAGGTACTGATTTTCTTACAAAATAAGAAAATTGGATTTGAGTGATTCACTAGCAAGAAGGATTTATTGGATCAAAGGAGTGATTCACTTATGAATAGCTAGTGATTTGCTTGTAAATGTAAGCATTTTATTTAAAAAGTGAATGATTCACTTGTAAAACTAGATTAAATTTCTTAAAATGTTATAGAGAGGTAAATTTGAAGGCATGGATCCTAAGATGAATATTTTAAAATGTGATATTTTGGCATTTACGAGTGCATTAACTCATTTTTAAAACCTTATACTCTTGTTAAAGGTATAATTAGAGGTAATGTAGCATTAGGTGGTGTATAATTTTACTAAATATACCCCCAAATATTTAATTTTAGTAGGAGTAATTTTTTCTTACCCTAAGTGATTTAGGGTTAAATATTTAATATAAATAGGATCCTATGGATCCATTTTATTCATATTTTAGAAATACGAATTCAGATCTACACACTATGAAACCCACATTGTGATTTGACTTATGATACTAGAAAAAATGACTATTCCTTATGTATTCAATTAGTGACACCAATATCTCTATTTGCTAAGTGTGTGGTGATTGTGGCATTGCTATTTTAGCCCATCTTGTAATTTTCTTATTAATTTCATATCTAACTAATGGGTGGACATCAATGTTACTCAAATTTTCATGTGTTGATTGATCACACACTTTTCTTGTTGTAGTCTAAACCCATATTTTCTTTGAATCACTCACCCCATTAAACTTTCATGTATTTCTACTTCCTTAATTTACTTTTTATACTTTATGTTATGTAAGTTATTTTAGGTTAGGATAGGACTATTTTTTGATGACAGTGGAGGGTTGGCCTAAATATAGAGGTTGGTAGAATCCATTAGCAATCCCTTTTGACTTTGTTGAAACTAGAATTGGGGCACAAATATTAATTGAGAATTCAAAATAATTCCTCAATTTAACAATCACCTAATTAAATATCATCCCAAAATATTCTAAAGAAAAACAAAAAACCTTTGATAAAATATGTATAAATTAAGAATAATTATTCTTTAATTTGAAAAATTTTAAGTTGGTAGATAATCCTTCTCATTTTTATCATATTTTATAATTACATTATTCTTAGTTTTAACAAGTGTAAATTAGTCCTTTATTGCTCAAGTATCTTACATAAAGTACTAGCATCCTATTATACTCCTTTAGTACCATTTATGAACTAGAATGTAGTGAATATAATCACTCTCTAATTTTTGAGATGGTAGTGTATTTTCTAGGATAGACCTTATATGTAAAAAACTTGGCATTTACTCTCTTGAATATTGATGCTTCTTATCTTTAGAAACCATGTCCATAATGGTCTTTGATCCTATATAATCTTATTGCTAAAAATTCCATATAAATCAAACCCTGGTGAGGTCATTGTTATAGAGAAGTTACATATGATTTCTCTTCACACGATCTACTCTAGAATTTGATCAAATATCCTAGGTGCAATTTGTATCATGTTCATTTTTAAGTCACTATAGAGGGATATATTAATTATCTAAATTATATCACCTACTTTAAACTTGTAAATAATACATATCCTAGTTTCTATAAAATCCTAGGACTTGTAGTGTGATAAACATGTCAAAATTATTTAATTGTATATGTCATTTAGAAAAATAAAAATAGAAAATTCATTCTACAAATTGTGTGATATACATCCCATTTATGAGATAATATGGAATTATACCATGCAAACATTCAAGGTAAAATGTGTTAGACCTTTCTAGATGATCAATTTAGAATGTTCTAACCTATAAGTGATACAAAATTTCATGATTTTTAAGATCCTTATTTCTCATATACTATATTAACTATAAATCTACCACTTTAAATTTTGGGATTATTCTTCTTGTCAATTAATTTTTTTATCTTCTATTTATATTATAGTAGTTTCCTAGTGCTTCTCACATTTTATTACATAATTTTATTGGCCCTTGACTTCAAAGCATTTAACCCATATTTTGCATCCATTGTATATTCATGTACTAGATTCTCTAAATTCGGATAAAATCCTTTATACATATATACTAAATTAAATAGTAATTCTTATATGGATCACTAGTAGTACCTACTTCTTATCATACTCTATATAACCATTCCAAACTCTTATTATTTTCTGAATTATTTTTAATGAGTTTGATCAATTTATCTATTCAATAGATTAGCTTGACCATTTTCTTAGGGATAAAAATAAAAATATCAAGTCAAATCTATGCCATACTACATACAAAGGAAGAGGAACTCTATTAGAGTAAAATCCTTGGTATTATCAATGAAAATGATAATGATTTGTTCAATAAATTTTATTATGACATTATGAGTGGCCTATTTGGTAGGGATAAATTCCTCCAAATTCATGAAATCATATATAGTAGTGAACATTTACTTATATCCATTTCTAGAAATAATCATTACATATCCAACAAAATACAATCCTGTTTATTAGGATGGGGTGTCTAGTATTACTAAATCTAGGGGGAGTGCCCCTCTTTTTGGTAACTTTCTTGATAAATATTTATATTCTTTATTGGACTTAACATGCTTATTAACATCCAAAACATGTGCATCCAACAATATACAATCCATAAAAATTTATACGTGGTGTTATTTATAAAAAAATTACCATAGAACCCACATTTAAGTTTAAAAATTTGGCATTAAAGTTTCACTTTATTCACACTTATCAATAAAAATCCTATATTATTCCAACACAAGATGCCAATAAAAAAAAACTACCTAGTTTATGTTTGATGTAACTTTGTTACCTATTATTCATCACCTCTGATGTTCTAGATTCTTGAGATACTATAGTATTCTTATACCATGGGTCTTCATGGATTTCATTTGATATACCTAAATATTAAAATGAAGTTTATAATTTAAGAATTAGAATATAAATTGATTCCACTCAAATTTGAGTGAGACACTTTTCTCTAACAAGGTTGGTGGATTTGATCTCAATGACAAACTTAAAAGTTTTTAAAAAGCACCATTCTATCCTAGTTTTTCTTTCATATGTTTACACTTTAGGGCTATTCATATGTGCCACTATCTAGAATCCTTTAGATCCTTCATAATGATAAAATTTTGCTTCTCCATCATAAATTATTTGACCACTGCTCATTTTATGATTTGCTTATAAACACTAGTGAATTTTCATATCCTTATCCATACTTCTACATAAGGATCCCAATCAGCATATATTTTAATACAATAATAATGTTTGGAATTCCTTTATGTATCATAGAATATACAAGAAAATAATAGTTTTTAATGTTGTTTGAATCATTTGAAAATCTTATAAATATTTCATATCACATTTTATTTATTGATCTTTCTTCAATATATTGTTTGTTGGAATATATTACATTATTTGGTACATGACAATGTACCACCATGGGTACATCTATAGATTAGGAAAGAGTGCCTTAGATTAGGACAAAAATATTTACTTTATACAATGTAATAAATGCACAAGTGTACAATGATATTTTGGAAAAGTAAATGTGCATAGTTATCCCTATGTACATGTGTCATTAGAATAGGAATATGAAGAGTCATAGGAAGAGTGTAGGCCAAGAAACACCATATGAAGAGTCACATTCCATCCTATATATGGATGTGCAATTGTAATAGAGAAGTATCACAAAGGGAATATCAAGAGATGGGACATCACCCATGGAGCAATGGAAGGTGATGTAATATGATGTATTTGAGGTCTTTTATTCAATAAGAGTTTATTGTATTTTTTAGTATTTGCCATTAGCAATATTGGAGTTATTGAATATAAGCTTATTTGCTTAGCATTATTATTTCCTTCATATTGAGCTGAGTATTATTGATTTAGTGGCCATATTATTGAGTGTTTATTCATCAAAAGCTAGCAATGGTATTAGAGACACGGTAGATCTAGCGACAATAGATCTATATAGGAATTGAGAGAGCCACTAGAAACTATTATAGCTTTTCATAATTCAACATCGTTACTGTATTTTTTGTAAACCAGATGCACATTTGGACCCACCATTTGCAAAATTTGTTGGCTTTGAGATTGTTTGATAGAAGTTATTATATAGATAGAAGGAAGGAAATTTCTACTGGTTAAGAATAGACTAGTAAAGATAAAATAATTTACCTCTGAAAAGAGAAACCAGAGAAGATAAAGGAAAATTACCTTTGTAAAGATAAAATAGAGAAAATAAAGGAGATTACATTTAGAAAGAGAATCCAGAGAATATAAAAGAACTACCTCTGGAAAAGAAAACCAAAGAAGATAACATTTCTCACTAGGTTGAAAGAAAACTAGTGAAAGTTAAGGATTTACCTGTTCTAAGAGCAAAATCAGAATAGAAGAAAATTTACAAGTCTTGAAGACAAACCTTGATATTGAAGATTTAGAGACCCTTAGAAGAGGTCCTATTGATAAATTTGATTTATTGAAAGTGTGAAGATAAAAATGAAACACCAAATATAAATAACAGAAAATGAACAAATAGTGATACAAGAGATTGCACAATAAAATAGATCTTATATTATTAATGCTAGTGGATCTCAATACAATCAAATGTGCCCCAAATAGGGGTTTACACTATTTATTTTGATACAATTAATACAATATACTAGGGTTATTTGAAACCCTATTAAAAAATGCTTGTGGTATATTCAAAACTCGCATTTTATCCCAATAGGGGGGAGTGGGCTTCAGCTATCCATTGACCAAACCACTCAAGCTTAAGCAGCTACCAAATGCCTGTATATTTCTAGATATGCACATAAAAAATGATAAAAGAGGGTTAATAGCAATTGTGAGGGCTCCACTATGTGAGACCCTCAGAAATCAATAAAAACCCTAGGTATAAAATAATAATTCTACAAGAAAATATAGAAATAATAAAATTAATATTAAACCAAATTGATTTACCTTGTGAACTCATTGCCTTCTGATCTATCGTTATCATTGTTACAAGAAATTTGGTGCACAAATGCCCTAGCGACACCCAAGGGTTCACTAGTTTATAGAGCTAGGATTTGAGACACCCACATGCACTCAAGAATGGTGTAAAATGCCCAATGGTTCTTGAGAATAGTATAGGGGCACTCATGAGTAGCATAAGGGCACTCAGGAGTAGCAGAGGAGCACTCAAGAGTAGCAAGGAGGTGCTCAAGGGCTGAAGTAGGTTTTGTTGCTTCAAACGAGGGATGCAGTGATTGATGCGATGGTGAATATAGGGGTGATGGTGATGATGGATGAAATGGATGGTGATGGTAACTTGAGGACTTAGGGCACAA
Source organism: Wollemia nobilis (assembly GCA_028583015.1). Taxonomy (NCBI): domain Eukaryota; kingdom Viridiplantae; phylum Streptophyta; class Pinopsida; order Araucariales; family Araucariaceae; genus Wollemia; species Wollemia nobilis. Next base: position 5,974,422 of record JAQPPZ010000103.1, read on the forward strand.
AGGCTCAAGAAAATCAATGGATTTAGGGACAGGAAAACTTGGGATTCAGGGAATTCAAACTTTTGGGTTGAGCCATAAAAATGACTCCTATTTATAATCTTCCCTAGGGCACATTCGGGTTTCAACGACACAATTTGTGCATTCAAGATTAAAACATGAAGAAGGGTAGAGATTAAATTTGGGCAAATGGCATGGATTAAGGTGGATGAATGGCTACTATTAGACCAAGATGGATGGCTGAGATTTACACACATATATACATTATATATATAATATAATATAAAATATTAATATTTAAATATATAATAAACAAATATACATAAATATATGTGAATAATGGGTAAAAATAGTGGAAATACCTAGATGGATGACAACTAGCTAGATTTTTGTGTCTACAGATGCCCCTTTTTGTACCGCATTATGTGAAACACAATGCGGTGCAAAAATACGAGACACTTGTTTTGAACTAATGGTGAAGCAACTTTGTTGAGATGTGGATGTGAGATTGGAGATAAAATAATTTTGATTGCATAATTTACCCCCTCAATTGATGAATGAGTTTGCGGATGAATCTCATGAGCCAATTGAAAAATAAGTGCAAATAATTGTATGGATGAATGGTGTAATTTTGGATGATATGAATGATGTAAAATGATTCCATTTTTGTCCCAATGGTTGAAAGGGTTTTTTTGCCAAGTGTAGATGCCATGATCATGTAAGATGTATCCCATTGTGGGAAAGTCAAAACAAAATGTGGTTGCCCCAAATTTGGGGTGATTCAATGTTGTTGAAGAATGTGCCTTATGGCATCATTGATATGCAAAGATAAAGATGCAAAATATAAAAAAAGAGTCAACTATAGAGGGCCAGTTAGTGACTATCAGGTAATTCCTATGGTTAGAACCAATCACCCTAGCTAAGACCAGTCGCCATGATGACTATAAAGGAAATGGGAAATGATGAAACATGATTTTGTCCATGTTTTAAACCCCATGAACTAGGCCATCAATGATAGCTTTTGTGCAAATTATTCTTGGCATGGTTTCACTCAAAATGTGAAGTACCAAAGGTTATTGTGATTTCAAACAAGGAGATATGGGATTATGAAAATGACCAAGTTTCCTTATGGTGATTTATTCATATTACCGACTTGCATGGATACCAATCATTGCAATCACCAAGTAAATAGAATAAACCACTAGATATGAGGTTCACTTGAATTTTTGTTTGAACTTGAAAAATATGTAAATGTTATGATTGATGATTGGAAATGATATTAAAATGAAGCATTGATGATGAGAATGATTATTATGGTCATTTTGTGAAAATTTGGGCCATTTTGGAGTGCTTTGGAATTTGATAAGTGATTTTGCGCCTTTTGGGTGTAAACTAAAATTATGTAACCAAATCGGTTTGGACCTTCACAAAACCTGATAATATGATGAAATGGATGCATGGATGCAATTTGGAGTGATTTGGTGGGGGTAAGCCACTATTTTGCATTGATTTTATTTTTTTGTTAGTTTTAATGCCAAACACCAGTTGGTGCTTACTGCATGCACAAACGCCCACTAGTTTTTTGGCACTCCCCAAATACCACGGTGTACCTCAATGCACTAGGAAATGACCATGGGCAATTTCCACTAAGATTACCAAAATAAAGTTCTTTAACTCGTTGAAGGCAATGATTCAAAAGTGCATGATGATTGGGGCATATAACATTGATTAAGTTAATGAATAACCTTAATCAATTTGACCATTTTAGGTCATATATTTTTGCTTTGTGTTGTGCTTTCACTCAATGCATCCCAAAAAGGGGTATCTTTAGACACCTAAAACACATCATGTTGAGGATACTACCTATATGGAAACCCTTTCAGGTCATATGACCCACTTTAGGAAGCCTTAGGGCTTAACAGTGATTTTTATCACTATAATAGGGAGGAATTTCCCTTTTTAGCTTGGGTCATCCTACCTAGACATGGCCTCTAGAGGCCATCCTGGTCTGAGGCGATCAGTAGTCATGAATGTCCCACCCTAGGATGGTCATGCCTATAACAAGTTTTAACTCTCAGGTTGGGGGATAATTAGTTACATGCTAGCCAAGCACAATGGTTCTTGATAACAATTTCTTGATTTCAATCATTTCTTGGCTTCTCCAGCAAGCCTTAGGATCCCATTAGGAAGCCTATTTAAAGGTTCCTAGCCTTCATTAAAAATATTAACTCTTTCATGCAATGAAGTGTTGTTGGATTGAGCAACCAAGGAGATACTACTCTCATGAGCAATAAAGTGCTACCGGATTTCAACCATGGAGCTTCCAAGCATGTCAATGGACCACCTCAAAGGTTGAAGATCAAATTAGTGCTTCTTATGTCATACAATGCCCTTGCTTCTTCCAAATCCTACCAATTAAGTCATTATTCATGAGTGCACCCTTAAACATCAATTTTGTAGATCAAACCCCAACATCACCTCACATCAGTTACAAGGAATTCATCTGTAGTTCAGTGGTTGTCTCTCCTCAAGATGACCTATAGGCACCACCACCCTGATTAGGGATGACCAGTAGGCCAAACCGCTTTGCACAATGATGACCTCCTAGAAAAATCTATTTTTCCTATTTTATTGTGTTCAATAGATTTAACAGTATTTCAATTATTTTCTAGCATAGTTAGATTTTAGTTTTATGCATTTTTTTATTGTATTTCAGCTTTCTTTATCATTTTCCTTATCATGGATATGGGCCTTATCTTGAAAGGCTCTTCAAATGCTATTAATGTCTTTTAAGTTTCTTTGTGTGTAGATTATAGGTCTTTACAAGGGAATTACAACATAAAGATTCATCCATCATCATTCTACATTACGGAGGTCACGAGAAACTCCTCTCCAAATCAGTTTGTGGGATTGAAGAATATTTTGTGTATTACATCCAAAGGATTGTTATTGTAATCATTGTATCAAGAAGGGTAGCACATCCCTAAGAGGGATTTTATTGTAATCTCATGAGAAAGAATGGATATCATTGTTAATAAAAGGATGTCATCATTCTTGTTGTCTATATCTTGTTCTTGATATTTGTGATTTCATTGTTATTGCTATATTTCATGTTTATGTGTTTGGATGTATGGTATTTTTCATATCTTCATGAGAAAAAAAATTGTAGTTTTTTTTATTACAGAAAGGGAAGTAGAGAAAAGTAAAGTGTCGAGTTTCTAGCTGTGATCGTCTCTGGTCCAATCGGTCCCTGTATTAGACCATATCTATCACAAAAAACACCTATTGGAGACCATATCTAGTTTAGAAGTCCTCTATCTATAACCATCGCTCTATAGGATGACCTTTATCTATTAATTTTTCACACTGCTTTCTTGCTACCTATTTACAGGCTACTCATTTAGGGTCCTACATTTATGTATTTCTAAAATTTAAATGTCATTTACTTAAGATTTTGAATATAAAAATTTATTTATGCATTAGTAAAAATTCATTGATTTCTCTTTGATTTTATTTTACTTGCATAAAATGAACCTCACACACCATACCCTATTTCAACATTGACGAGTTGGATTTCATCACCAATTTTTGATCGAGACTAGTGATGGTGGGTTTCATCTCCACCTCATTGGCTTGTATGTTGTTACTTCATACCCCATTTTTGGCCAAGGCCAGTCCAAGAACTATCATAAGGTGAGGACTAGTAGGACCTAGGCTCCCTCATCACATTTGGATTTTATCACCAAACCCCCAGTGGGTTTTACGGCTTGGACTTCATCACCAAGTTAGTGTGTGAGAGCATATAGATGAAACCTTAAACTGATTCAATATCATAAAAAAACAAGAAAGAAAAATAGTAACAACAAAAACAAACATCAAAACACACCCAAACAGTTATAGAGATTCAAAAATACAACTTAAACGAGATAATCACATTTTTTTATTGTGTGTTTATTTGCTATTTGTTTGGGTAATCAAGACCATGGTAACTATGTGCGGCCAAGATCGATCAAGGGCTAGTACCATAGAAGATTATCAAGGAGGGATGGCACACCTCCACATCAATATTGAGGATATGGCCATCCTTGATTGGTATCCTAGTTATTATAGAGAGTCTGAATTAGAGGAAATTCCCATTCAAAATGCATCTATCGATCCTTATTATGATCATAATGATGACCTCCATAGTTGAGATACTTTCTATACTCACCATAGACAAACCCTACAACACGGGGAAGGTCCTAGTAGGGTGGTGCCATGGGTTCACATCCTAAATTTCCCCATACACCAATTAGAAAATTATTAAGAGTACACACCATGGACAAGGTTGTATGAGCATACCACTCCTCTAGACCATCCATGGATGAGTCGGCAATATGCTTTCTTATACAGGTATGACACTCGTCATCCTGCTCGAACACCCATGTCATCTCGTATAGTCCTAGTCAATGAGGAAGAGAGGAATTTTGATCATCCCCCTACTATTAAATAATATTATTACATATAAGCACATTGTGCCTCTATGTCACCTAAGTATGTTAAACTTACATATAAGCCCGAATACCTGGTTAACACAACTTCCCTCGATTATGAAAAATAGATATATTTTGGGATTTTAGATCAAGCCAAGGTTATTTTTATTAATACGAAGGTAAATCGGTCCCATACTATTGACCGAATAGATCAATCCCTTAGGAATAATGTTGAGAAGAAAGTGATTTTGAACCAACTATGATTGGATAAAAAATGCTTGGATGAATAGTATTAGTTGAGTCAGCAAAAACTGTAAGAAAATAGGGTGTACCAAGAAAGGCTATATCAAGAGAGATTGTAAAAAGCCATGCATGAGGTGGTTCCTACACCAAGTACCTATAGGTAGTAGATCTATCAAAAGTGCATGGCACATAAACAAAAACTACCACCCAAACCTAATCATAACCATCTTCCTCATGCATCCCCTCAACATCATAGTTCCCAACAACATATTCCAAACAACTCTCAATATGAGCATGAGGTCTATGAGGACTCAAAGTCAAAGTATCAAGATCAAGAAACAAACACAACACCTACCAATCAACCAGAACAACCAAAGCAGGTGAATCATATGAATGTCAATCCACCTCCCTAAGATTTTGTGGGAATGATTAATGTTGTGACAGAGAACCAGAGCTCTCCAAATCAATAGACGTAACTTGTGAAACCATACAACATTTCCTCCACACCACAAGTTCTACCTCCTTTGAATCCAGTAACACCTACTACATCTCACCCAACATCTCCACAAGATAAAGAATAGGTGTACCCACTACACCAAAATGAGGATAATCAAGCTACCATAGTTGAACACTCTGAGTTAGAACAAGAGCATGTGGATATACTCACTAGAGAAGATCATCATGAACCATTGACATATACTCATATGTTAAGGAGTACTGATCCACATCTACCTAATTATCTCCTAGCACCTCCATCCAATCCACCTCCACAACTTACCAGTTGTCATCCCACTTCATCAAAAACCATCCAATCATCACTCCCAATAGTCTTGTAACACATTGGCTAGGCTATCTAATATTGAGTTACAAGTGAGTCATCAACACAATGATCTATAACAAATATGTTGAGCAAGAAGGATTGTCATTGTTGTCAACACAGGCAGTCAGATCCAAGGATGCAGTGGATAACAGACTTGAAATGGGTTTTTCTTAAAACCCAGTTGGCTCTTCGTTTTGTTGAAAAAGATGCCCTGGTGTTGAAGATATTTAATTTTAAATATTTAGTTTAAATTTTTATTTTATTAAAAATTTAAATTAGAATATTAAATTAAATTAAAAAGGGCCGACGTGTTACTATTTCGCGGCAATAAGCTACAGGAAGGTAACGAAGGTGGAGAAGAGTTTGAGGCCGACAAAGTTAAATCTGGGCCGATGGATTTTAGGGTTTGGCAGTTGACAAATTCTAGGGTTTCTCAGTCAACGTTCTTCTAGGGTTTGCCTCTAAAATTTCTTCTATAAAAGCAAGGGTTCTTCGAGTTTAAACGGTGCAGCGTGATGTGATATATGTGCATGAAGTTCGGGTGCAGCAGTGTAAGCGTGTGCGCAGAGAAAGCAGAGTGTGCAGAGAAGCACGAAGGGCAAAGTTGATTGCAAAGTATGGCTATAGCAGTGCAACAAACTATGTGAAGTGATTGTGCAAGAGAGATCAGAGTGCACAGAGATTGCAAAGGTGATGTAGACCAGTTAGAGTCTTGCAATAACAAAGGTATATGTCAAACATTTTTTTATTCAATATTGAAGTCCAGTTGGTGCTGGAAAATTAAGGGGTTGGTGCCTCTTTCCAGTTGGTGCTGGTAAACAATTTGTCCAATTAGTCTTGTCAAATTAAGGGGTTGGTGCCTCTTTACGATAGGGTGCTTGGTAAAATAGGAGTTGGTGCTCCATTCTCGTTGAAGCAAATAAAGTTAAGGGGTTGGTGCTCCTTCCAGTTGGTGTTGGTAAAGGATTATGTAAAGTTGTAGCTTTGCATTGACTGGATTTGGATGGTAGTCCAAGCAGTATTTTTGAGGAGTAGCCACATTGGTGAACCTCGTTAAAATGCTGTGTTATGTGTGATGCTTTATTGATGCATTTAGTATCTCTTTTATCTGCTTTAAACTGCTGCTAGTTTTATAATCTAATTGTTTTAAAAGTTTTTAAAGAACACACTGATTCACCCCCCCTCTTAGTGTCATTGTGATTACAACAATTGGTATCAGAGCCAAGTACCTAAAGAGTCTTAAACAGCTAAGGTGATCTTGTAATTTACACAATGGCAAGTGGTGAAGGATTCTCTTCGAACAAAGCGCCAATGTTTGATGGGACAAACTATGCGTTCTGGAAAATTAGAATGCAAACTTATCTCAGTGCGTTGGGCTTTGAAATCTGGGGTGCGGTAGTCAATGGTTACAAAGCTCCTGCCATCGCTCCAACAGACACTGCAGGTAAAAAGGCATTTGAATATGATTCAAAAGCAAGAAATGCTATTATGTGTGGACTAATTGACAGTGATCTAGTCAAAGTCATAAGTTGTGAATCAGCAAAAGAGATCTGGGATAAACTAGAGAAAATTCATGAAGGAGATGACAGGATCAAGGAGGCTAAACTTCAAGCACACCGAGCTCAATACGAATCTTTAAAGATGGACAATGATGAGAACATAGAGACTTTCATGCAAAGAGTCAATGGGATCACAAATTCAATCAGAGGTCTTGGCGAAGAATTAACCGATGTTGCTATTGTGAAAAAGGTATTGAGATCACTTCCTCCTAGATTTGATTCTAAAGTCTCTGCCATAGAAGAAGCCAAAGACTTAAATCATTTTAGTATGGATGAGATGCATGGGTCCTTGACTGCTTTTGAAATGAGAATAGGAAAGTCTAATCCCACAGATAGAGAAGCAGCCTTCAAAGCTCAAAAAGGCAAAAGCACAAAACATGAATCTGAAGAAGAAAATGATTCAGATATAATGGAAGCAAATTTTGTAAGAAAGTTGAAGAAAGGAAAAGGAAAATACAAAGGAATGCTACCTCTTAAATGTTTCAGATGTGGAGGCATTGGACACTTTGCTACGAAATGTCCTTTCAATGACAAAAACAAAGGTGAAGAAACTCAGCATCAAGAAAGAGGAGAATGGAGGAAGAAATCAAATTTTAGAAAAAGGTAAGTTTAATAAGAAAAGCTTTATCTCCCAAAATGTAGAATCTTCAGAGGACAGTTCCAGTGAAGACTCTGAAGAAGGAATAGGTGAGGCTCTTTTTATGGCATTTGAAATAGACGAATCAGAGAACATAGAGGGGATGAACTCTAAAGTTGAAGAAGTTGAGGCTGAAGTTGATTTAGAGGGTGAGCTAGTGTCTGCTCTTATAGAATGGGAATCAGAGAAAAAGAAGAATGAAAAACTGACAAGGAAACTTAAGGATGCAAATGACATTATTGCCAGTTTAAAAACACAGACTGAAGAATACAAGAAAATGTTTGAAGATCTAGAAATACAGGTTTCTATGAAGATAGACCACTGCTACAAATTGGAAGAAGAAAATGTGAGTCTCCGAATACAAATACAAGAGCTGGATAAAAAAATCAACTGTCATCTAAAACGTGAAGAAAGCTCGATGAAACTAGACAAAATTCTGAGCGATCAAATATCCACAGGCATCAAATTTGGTCTCGGCTTTACTAAAGGAGAATCATCAACTGAACCAAAAACAAGCAATGTTGAAAGTGAAAAGAACAAAGACAAGAAACAAGTCGTGGAAAGTAAAACGAATCAGGCAAAAGAAATATATAATGCCAAACCTGAAATGACAGCTGACAATGATGGCTTTACTAAGGTCACACATCAAAAGAATAGAAGATCCAAGGCTCCAGCAACAACTTGGCCAAGACCATATTTCAGGTTTACTCATTATTTCTATGGTTTTTGTTTTAAATGTAATAATTATAGGCATAAAATTGCTGACTGCAAATACAATATAGGTCCAAGAAGTTTCACTAGTAGAAATGCGTTTGCTCCTTTAATGAATTATGCAATAGAGTGCTTTAAGTGTCACAACTTTGGGCATATTGCCAGAAATTGCCGTAGTATGTCTGTTTCATTTCAACCTCAGAAAAGAAGAACTCAACCATATAATGCAAAACACAATAGTAGTTCTTCTGAAGGATATATGCAAAATTTTGAAAAGGGAAAATCTCAGCTAGAACCCAACAACATAGTTAAGACAGAATGGAAACAAAAGAAACAGCTCGAGAAAGAACAAGAATCCTTAATAGTGCAGACTGCTTTTAGAGCTCAGAATAAATATGTACCGTGGATTCTTGATAGTGGTCTGCTCAAGTCATATGACAAGTGATAGACAAAAATTTGAAAATCTTCATAAATATGAGGGTGGTTCCGTGAAGTTCGGCAATAAAGATGGAGCCAAAATAATAGGTAAAGGATCGGTCAAAATAAGTGAAGGGAAAATCAAGTCAGAAGAAGTTCTATATGTGGATGGTCTGAAACATAACCTGTTAAGTGTGAGTCAGATCTGTGACAAAGGACATGAAGTGGTGTTCAAGAAGAAGGGTTGTGAAGTCAAAAAAACAAAGAACGGGAAATTAATAGCAACCGGCTCAAGGACGTCTGGCAATATGTACACACTATCAAAATTTTCAGAAGGTATGTGTTTCATGGGACAAGAAGAAGAGAACTGGTTGTGGCATAAGAGGCTTGGAAACATAAGTTTTGATAATCTGGTAAGAGTTAGCGCTAAACAAGCAGTGAGAGATATTCCAATCATTAAAAAACCTACAAATAGTATGTGTGCTTCATGTCAAAAAGGTAAACAGACCAGAGTTTCATTTAAAACAAAAGAACATCACACTAGCAGGCCTTTGGAACTTATTCACACAGACTTATGCGAACCCATGAAGACTCAAAGCATAAACAGCGACAAGTACTTTATGCTGTGCATTGATGATTTTTCTAGAATGACTTGGATATTCTTCTTAAAAGATAAATCATAAGCCTTTGAAATGTTCAAAACTTTCAGACAGCTGGTAGAGAATGAAACAGGGAAAAGGATTAAATGCTTGTGGTCAGACAGAGGAGGAGAATTTATTTCGAATGAATTTTTAGAATACTATGAAAAATATGGCATCAGGAGACAATATTCAGTAGCCAGAACTCCTCAGCAGAATGGTGTAGCAGAGAGGAAAAATAGAACAATTCAGGAAATGGCACGCACCATGCTGGCAGAAAGCAAAATAGCAGATAGATTCTAGAAAGAAGCAGTTCACACAGCAGTATACATTCAGAACAGGTATATGTTAAGAACTCATGAATGCAAAACTCCGTATGAGCTGTGGTTTGGTAGGAAAGCAACAACAAAACATCTCAAAGTATTTGGCTGCAAGTGCTACATCAGAAAAATAGATGACAATCTTGGAAAGTTTGAAGATAGAGCAGATGAAGGTGTGTTTGTTGGTTATTCTCCACACAGCAAAGCTTACAAATGCTACAACAAGAGACTCAAGAAAATTGTGGACAGTGCAGACGTTAAATTCGATGAAAGGAGGAAACAAATAGTTAATTTTCAAGAAAACTATCCAATCTACGAAGAAGTCATTGAAGGAGATGAAGTACATGACACAAAAAATACAGATACGGCTGATGCAGATAACTTATCGGATGGCTCAGAGGTACAAGAAAACAGAAAATTCAGAATGGGCAATTGGTAGAAAAATCATCCTAGAAACCAAATAATTGGAGATCCCACAGCTGGAATTCAGACAAGAAAGAAAGTAATAAGTAATTACTCTCTTTTATCCAGCATTGAGCCCAAAAACATAGATGAAGCAAGCAAATATGACAGCTGGATGAAGGCAATAAATGAAGAGTTAGATCAGATTAAAAAGAACAGAAATTGGGAGTTAGTACCTAGACCTGCAAAAAATAATGTAATCGACACTAAATGGATATTTCGCAACAAGTTAAATGAAAACGGTCAGGTCATTAGAAATAAAGCAAGACTGGTTTGCAAAGGCTATGCACAGGTCGAAGGGATTGACTTTGAAGAGACTTTCGCACCAGTAGCTAGATTAGAAGCTATTAGGATGTTTTTGGCACTAGCAATTTACAAGAACTTTAGAGTTTATCAGATGGATGTTAAATCTGCATTTTTAAATGGGAAACTTGAAGAAGAAGTCTATATTGAACAACCAGATGGCTTTCAAATCAGTGAAGATCCTAACCTTGTCTGCAGATTAAATAAGGCACTGTATGGATTAAAACAAGCACCACAGGAATGGTATTCTAGGCTAGATAATTATCTCTCTCAATAGGGATTCAAGAAAGGTTTAGTGGACAACAATCTGTATGTGAAAACAGAAGATGGGCATCTCATTGTTCTTGTTGTCTATGTGGATGACATCATATTTGGTAGCAACAAAGATGAATCTTGTAAAGACCTAGCAAACAAGATGTAGAATGAATTTGAAATGTCAATGATTGGTGAACTGTCTTATTTTTTGGGACTACAGGTTAATCGGAATGAGAAAGGTATATTCATTTCCCAAATCAAATATGTGAAAGAGATGTTAAAGAAGTTCACTATGGAGGATAGTAAGCCGATCAGGTACTCCCATGACAATAGGTCGTAAGTTAAGTAAAGAAGACAAATCTCCACCTGTAGATCAAACCATTTATAGATCAATGATAGGAAGCTTACTATATTTAATCGCAACTGGACTCGATATTTTGCGAGCGAGTGTGCATGGTAGCCGATTTCGAGCCGATCCCAAAGAGACTCATGTAACAGCAGTTAAAAGGATTTTTCAGTATCTCAAAGGCACCATGGAGTATGGATTGTGGTATCCAAGAGGCAAAGATTTCACTCTTATATCATATTCAGATGCAGATTGGGCTAGATGTGTTGATGACAGGAAGAGTACTAGTGGAGGAGCATTCTATTTGGGGGACAGATTGGTTGCATGGCACAGTAAGAAGCAAGAGTCAGTGTCTTTATCTACAGCCAAAGCAAAGTATATTGCAGCAGCAACATGTTGCACACAAGTTTTGTGGATGAAACAGACCTTGAAAGATCTTGGTATTAATTTTAGTGAACCAATATCAGTAAAGTGTGACAACACCAGTGCAATCAACATTTCTAAGAATCCAGTAATGCACTCACGGACAAAGCATATTGCTATAAGGTATCATTTCTTGAAAGACAAAGTTGCAGAAGGAGAAGTCGGATTGGACTATGTCCCAACTACAAAACAGTAGCAGATATTTTTACAAAACCTTTGCCCAAGGAAGTATTTGAGTATCTTCGAAGCAAATTAGGAGTAGTCACACTTCCTAAGAAGTGACTAGCTACGGGGATCACCTTCTCAGGGGGAGCACTTGAGTGTTTGAGGATGGACTCAGGGGGAGTCAAATTGTGCTTGAGAAGTGTGAGGATGGACTCAGGGGGAGTCAAACTGTGCTTGAGAAGATTGAGGATGGACACAGGGAGAGTCTGCAGCAGCCCTTTGGTATTATTGACAAAGGGGGAAAAGAGTTACAAAAATGTATACAGGTGTTGCCAACAATTCCAAAGGGGGAGATTGTTGAGCAAGAAGGATTGTCATTGTTTTCAACACAGGAAGTCAGATCCAAGGATGCAGTGGATAATAGACTTGAAATGGGTTTTTCTTAAAACCCAAGTTGGCTCTTCATTTTGTTGAAAAAGATGCCCCGGTGTTGAAGATATTTAATTTTAAATATTTAGTTTAAATTTTTATTTTATTAAAAATTTAAATTAGAATATTAAATTAAATTAAAAAGGGTCGACATGTTACTATTTCACGGCAATAAGCTACAGGAAGGTAACGAATGTGGAGAAGAGTTTGAGGCCGATAAAGTTAAATCTGGGCCGACGGATTTTAGGGTTTGGCAGCTGACAAATTCTAGGGTTTCTCAGTCAACGTTCTTCTAGGGTTTGCCTCTAAAATTTCTTCTATAAAAGCAAGGGTTCTTCGAGTTTAAACGGTGCAGTGTGATATGATATATGTGCATGAATTTCGGGTGCAGCAGTGTAAGCGTGTGCGCAGAGAAAGCAGAGTGTGCAGAGAAGCGCGAAGGGCAAAGTTGATTGCAAAGTCTGGCTGTAGCAGTGCAGCAAACTGTGTGAAGTGATTGTGCAAGAGAGAGCAGAGTGCACAGATATTGCAAAGGTGATGTAGACCAGTTAGAGTCTTGCAATAACAAAGGTATATGTCAAACATTTTTTTATTCAATATTGAAGTCCAGTTGGTGTTGGCAAATTAAGGGGTTGGTGCCTCTTTCCGGTTGGTGTTGGTAAACAATTTGTCCAATTGATGCTGGCAAATTAAGGGGTTGGTGCCTCTTTCCGATGAGGTGCTGGTAAAATAGGAGTTGGTGCTCCATTCTATTGAAGCAGATAAAGTTAAGGGGTTGGTGCTCCTTCCAGTTGGTGCTGGTAAAGGATTATGTAAAGTTGTAGCTTTGCATTGACTGGATTTGGATGGTAGTCCAAGCAGTATTTTTGAGGAGTAGCCACATTGGTGAACCTCGTTAAAATGCTGTGTTATGTGTGATGCTTTATTGATGCATTTAGTATCTCTTTTATCTGCTTTAAACTGCTGCTGGTTTTATAATCTAATTATTTTAGAAGTTTTTAAAGAACACACTGATTCACCCCCCCTCTCAGTGTCATTGTGATTACAACAAAATATTGTATCAAATCACAAACATTGAGTTACGATTGAGTCATAAAAAACCTTAATTGCCTTATTATCAGGCCCAACCACCTCTTTCATAATATAATCCACATCAATAAAATTAGGGGTAAATGCAAAAGTATTGTTCACCTCGTAATTATATGTCATTGCTTGAGTTTTTGATATATATTTTTAATCGACTTTGCGAGGGCAAGGCTATAAATCTACCAGATATTCATCCCTTGGATCCAAACAAGCCAAAGCCCAAGTATCATCGAGAGGACCTATACTACCCTTATCATCAAGTAAATGGTCATGAAATTCAATCATGCATCTCATTTAAAAATAGAGTACAAGATATGCTTGACAATGATGAACTTCAAATTGAAAATCCTCTCACCCCTACTAGCCAACAAATGGGTATATTCAAGGATATGTTACCTATGCATGGGGGTCAGGTAGAACAACCCAGGTAGGTGAATGAGATACACACAACCCTACCCCCTATTCCACCTTGTCTACCTCATTCAAGATGTTGTTCCCTTGCTTGTACTCCTCTATTTGAGCCCATGCTAAAAATCTTCCACAAGTTACAAGAGGCAAAATAAATTGTTTTACCTAATATACGCCCCTTGGACCCAAAAAGGCCTAATCCTAGGAATCATAGGGAGAGTCACTTTTTATTTATCATCAAAAATAAAGCCATGACATTATTAATTGCTATGCATTTAAATGGGTGGTTTAATATCTAATCAATAGGGGAGCATTTTCCATAGATGATCAGCTCATCGCATCTCGTCAAAATCTTGGTATTAACCAAAATTAATTACTACAATAGGAGGGATCAACTTTCATCATCCCTCCCAATCAAGTTAATCACATCACATCAAGTATAGTGCATAGTGGGTGTGTCCAATGTGTCACACCTCTCCCATCATCCACATCACAACCAATGATGCAATTTGAGGATTCTAAAGGTATCACACCTTCCCCACATTCACCAATCACCACACACTTTGGGGGTTCTTAAGGTATCGCACCTTCCCCCTAAAAAAAAAAATCATCATCAAAAAAATTAAAATTAATAAAAATAAAACTCACAAAAAGATTGCACTACTTACATCATCATGCATTTTACATCATTGCATTAATTGACTACTTGCATTAGACATGTTTTTCATTGCATTAGCATTAGTACTAGTTTTTTCTTACATGCTAAGGTATGGCACCATTCTTGTATATTTGGTATCTATCTTAATCAACCTTATCCATCATCATCATTTACGGTTTTTCTTATGAGATTTTGCTTATTAAGGGGTCCTTGTAAGATAGGGTAGATACCAGATGAACATAAAAAATGATGTTTAGATGGACACTAACTATTTTATGTACACATTTTAGTTTATAAAATATTATAGGGAAAACCCCAACATCCCACATATCACTACCATCCACATTCCCCTTCGTGAGTAACTGTGTTTTTCAACACAACCAATAAATTACTATAGGGTGTTCACTAGGGTTTCAGTCATTCAGCCACTCCTAGTTTTCCTTCAGATTTTGTAGAAAGCTATCTTTATTTTAGAAGGTAGGTTTTTGCTTTGATAGTACCTTGCATAATTAAAAACCCCAACACCATTTTACACATTAAAATCCAATTTTGAACAAGTAAGGATGGAGCTACAACATAGTCCTTACCACCTTCAGCGAAAGGTTTCCCTTGCTCATCCTATTATGTGCATAGTCTAGGATGATGAGAATTGACAAAAGGATAAGCTCATTCATACCTAAGCAATCCCCTTTCTCTTTCGTAAAATGAGGAAGTTCCCAAAAAAATAGTGGTTTTCACCACTAATTAATTCCCTTTCTCCTAAAAAAAAACTAGTTTTGACCACTATAAATGAGCAAGTATCCCAAGCAATCAAAATAAGAGAAGGGGGTAATGATCTTGAATTCCTAGAATCCTTAGTTATTTAGAAGCCATGGGAAAATCTCCATTACAACAATGGGTTGAATGAAACCCGCTTGGTAATGGAGTAGGCTTATGCATGGCAATATGTCTATCATAGTAGTGACCTTCTTTTGTACAAACTAATGTCAGTTCATGGATGAGATAAATTTTGGTGGCTTGTATTGCCTAGTAGTCTAATCAAACCATGTCCAACATTAGTATCATACTAACCATGAGGTGATCCTTATGACAACAATGGGTTTAATGAAACTTGCCTGGCAATGGGGTAGTTCGATGCATCATTAATAAACATCACTATGCACACACAAGGATATTGAATAACTAGATCTTCCTAGCAGACTTGTATCTTTTAAATTCATGTGTAGTCAAAGTCTTTTGACTGGTCAATTAGGGTTTTTGAGTCTCATGTAAACCATGGTGTTCCCTCATAGCATCTTACTAGTCATCCATCCATCATTTACATTTTTATTATATTACATATGGTTGGCTTTCAAATGTATGACTTTGGTGAAAAGGTTAACCATTTGATTTATGGATTTTATACATTATGTGGTGCTTACATTTAGGTTGCTTTGCATCATATATTCATTTACTATATTTTAGAATATAAACATAAAAATAATTTTTTTTGCACTAATCATAACATTAGTACAAATATCTATGCATACATACTACAATGTCTAGGCATACATCTAGCATCCATCATTGCATGTCATTAGTACATCACATACATACCTAGCTCAATGCATACATAATAGCTCTATAAAAAAATATTCATCTAACATACATGCATCATCATCAACAACAACTTGGGAAAATCAAGGTATCGCACCTCCCCCAACAATCAATCCAATAATCAAACCACTTAGGGCAATCAAGGTATCGCACCTTCCCCAAACCATTAATCAAGAAAGCAATCAATCTGCTTGGGGGTATTTAAGGTATCACACCTTCCCCCAATCAATCACATAATCAACACATCATATGCTAGGTTTAAAAATGTTGCATCCTTTTGTCAAAGGTTGTGCCCTTTGCCTTGCATTCATATCAATCAACACATCAACTACTAGGTTCAAAAGGTTGCATCCTTTTGTCAAAGGTTGCACCCTTTGCCTTGCATTCACCATCAATACAAAAGGTCCTAAAGGCACTTAAGCCCTTTGGTCACATCATCACAAAAATCCCCAAAGGCACTTAAGCCCTTTGGTCATATCATCACAATAAGCTCCAAAGGTACCTAATTTTCTTTGGTCAACATCAAAAAGTTCCAAAGGCACCCTGATTCCTTTGGTCAAAATTAAAAGGCCCCAAAGGTACCCAGTTTTATTTGGTTACCATAAAAAATACCTAGAGGAACTTAATCCCTTTGGTCACATCATCATAAATAATTACACCAATATTTAAACCCTTTGGTCATATCATCCAAAGGAACTTACACCCTTTGGTCAAAATTAAAAAAGCTCCAAAGGCACCTACACCTTTGGTCAAATCAATTCAAAAGGCTCCAAAGGTACCTAAATTCCTTTGGTCAACATCAAAAAGCTCCAAAGGCACCTACACCTTTGGTCAAATCAATCCAAAAGGCTCCAAAGGAACCTAACTTCCTTTGGTCACAATTTTAACCAAAAGGCTCCAAAGGAACTTGACTTCCTTTGGTTAAATCAATACAAAAGGTCCCAAAGGCACCTAACCCCTTTGGTCACAATCATTCACAAAAATTGAGTGAATCTCGTATCTAGTGATTTACTCTATAAACATGGTGATTTCAGAGATTGCTTAACCAAGAAATTTGGTAGGATGAGTAAATTACCATAAGGTCACTCATAAAAAACAATAATAAATGGGTCAAAATCAAGGTTGTAATTAGGACATGAGCCCTCTAAACTGTCAAAATCATCTTAGAAAATCCAAATCAAATCATCTTGGTCAAGCGACTCATCACTTTTATCATTTTTCCATTTCCTCATCGACTCATCGCTTGAGGGGTAGTCATATTAATTACAAAATTCATAATCAAATAAATAATCAAACACTTAATTATGCAAGTTGTATTTGTTCAAGAATAATTGCCAAAGACAATCATGTCCTTCTTTCTTGGGGTGGATAACAAGCAAAAATTTCAAACAACACAAAAGCTTGGCATTCATAAAACATGAAGCTATAAGTTTACCCATCATTGAAAATTTTGTTGGTATCACAATGGCACTAATAGGGGGGGTGAATTAGTGACTTAAACAAATTTTTTAAACCCTCTAAATATGATTTTTTAGGACAACAAAGAACATTTATTAAAATCCACACAAGACACATAAAATGGCATCACATGACACAAGGATATGACAGGGAAACCCAATATGGGAAGAAAACCCTAGTGAGAAAAAGCTCCCTAAGTCTACTGCTCAGATCGAGCCTCACTGCAAATGAAGTAGAATGATGTTTTTATCAATGGGGCCAAATGGATCCCAATGAAAGGAAACAGTTCAAATTGAACCACATCCAAAATTATTCTTCACCCACACCTACCACCCTTTTGATCTTAAATATGATAAAATAAATGGTATAAAAATGC
The DNA here is from genome assembly GCA_028583015.1 of Wollemia nobilis. NCBI lineage: Eukaryota > Viridiplantae > Streptophyta > Pinopsida > Araucariales > Araucariaceae > Wollemia > Wollemia nobilis. The sequence goes on from JAQPPZ010000103.1 coordinate 5,992,201, forward strand.
CTACAATAAAAGCAGAACTCACAATAGTCTGCAAGTACAAAACTCACCACATATAATTGCTGCAATGTGAATAATTAATCATGAAAACCCCTAAAAATTAAATACCACTTCAGCACTATCACAACACCTGCAAATTATATACCGATCTGATCCAAATAACATATTCAATATGCACCCACAACTGCAATAACAAAATCTAAAGTATTCACACTCTACTAAAAATTCAGCAACATTTCGGCAGTACCTCGTTACGTACACCAAAACTCAATTGAAAAATGAAATGCTACAGAAAATATTTATAGGATAATGAAGATGGAAACCACAAATGGTTTCCAAAACCATGTGCAAAAACCACTCCAAAAACCACACACCTAGCTTAGGAAATTGCCAATTTCGACATTGAAATTAAAAATAATTTTCATATGGGCACTCCACACTCCACCAATCAGCTCTAACCTGCACTAACACTCCAAAAATGATATACCATGACCACTACAGAAAATGGGACCAATATGGATGCCACTTCCTCAAACATTTCCAAAAATATGCATAAGATATCCCAAAAATTGCCGAAAATAGCTCCACACTACACCACATAACTCCAAATTGGGTCCCACTAAGATTTAACGACTTCTTTTCCAATTTCCCACATTATGCAACATAAAATTAAATTATATTCACTAGGAATATGACCTCTATCACATATGTTGCATAAAAAAATTAATTAAATACATTTTTCCCTCCATTCCTAAGTCTCAGAACACATTCCAAGGAAATTGGAGATGACAAAGAGTGGGAAATATTGAATTAAATAATTAAACCAATTGTCATGGATAAATAATATATTAAAACACATACGATCAATAATCCATGCCACAAAAAATTCAAAATTAACTTTCTCACCAAAATTACTTCCGAACTAGGTGTGCTGGAAAACACACTATGTTATGCAAACATGGACAAAATTGTGGGTTGACCACCAATATGAATGGAAACTATGAATACCATGTAGGATTCCATGTAGAATGGTTTTGAAAACAATGACAACACTCCAAGAGGCCAAAAATCTCCCCCTTTGGCATTGTTGGCAACACAACATTAACTACAACAAACTGCACAATGCAACATCCTAAAGAAAACCAACAACAAACCTCAAATTTGTCTTGAGAAGCACCATCCAGAAAAAAAACTCATATCAGACCTGAAAAACCACATCTTAACTCCCCCTTACTCCAAAAATGCATCAAAGAAATATGGTTGCAGTTAGCTCACTCACCCCCTTTGACAACAATGACAAAAGGGCACAACAATGCATCTTGTTTGACAATTTTGCATCAAACTCCCCCTGAAACCAATCACCAACTCACATGATGTTGTCATGGATATAAAATATCAGTAATATATGCTCTAAAAAAAATCTTATAATCTATACAAGACACTCCAAGACAGTTCTACACAAAGCTTATTTTAAACTGCCCATTCACTAGGACATTCGAGGAATGCCAAAGCAACAAAAAGCACCATAACTTGCTGCCCTTCACACAAACTGATATACAATAGATAAAAATATAAAATACATTGATATAGTGATGAAAAACTAGATCCATCATCGTAAAATATAATTACAAAATATTTACCAAGAACTGCATCACCTTGCCAAGCAACACCACTACAGACTGTGAATCCAATCATTGAAATTTTTGCACACACCATCCTCAAGCAACTATTAGAGAATAAAAACATCAAATAGAATATTTAGGAGGATAAAATTAAATAATGGGATGCTCTCCTTGAGTATGTGCCCTTAAAAGATAAAACAATCTAGTGTGAAGGAAGAGGAACAACTCCTAGGAGTTGCCTCAAGTGCTCAAATGTCTCCATTGGAAGAGGCTTTGTAAAGATATCTACAATATTATTTTTAGTAGGCACAAATTCCAACTTAACCATATTCTAAGCAACCATATCCTTCAAAAAATTATACCTTATATCTATGTGCTTAGTCCTTGAATGCATAACTAGATTATTTGAAATATTGATAGCACTAGTGTTATCACAAAGAAGGGGAATAGGCTCACCATTTGCAATACCCAAGTCCTGAAGAGTTTTATTCATCCGTAACACCTGATTGAAGCAAGAAATAGCAGAAATATACTCATCCTCAGCTGTATATAGAGAAATTGAATCTTGTTTCTTACTGTGCCAAGAGATAAGCTTGTCACCAAGGAAGAAGGCACCACCACTTGTACTTCTACGATCATCAACACAACCAGCCCAATTTGCATCTTTATAAGCCTTAAATGTGAAGTATTTTCCCTTTGGATACCACAATACATACTTCATAGTACCCTTAATATATCTTAAAATTATTTCTATGGCCTTCACATGAGTTTCTTTTGGAGCACTCTGAAATCTAGCAACCATGTACACAACTTGCAAAATGTCATATCTAGAAGTAGTTAGATACAATAAACTACCAACCATTGACCTATATAGGGATTGATCAACAAGAGGAGACTCATATTCCTTACTCAACTTACACCCTATCACCATAGGAGTACTCACTGGTTTGTTGTCCTCCATGTTAAACTTCTTAAGCATTTCCTTAACATACTTAGATTGACAAATGAAAATACCTCTATCCAACTGATTAATTTGAAGATCCAAGAAGTATGACAACTATCCTATCATGGAAATCTCAAATTCATATTTCATATCAGTAGAAAACTCATGACACATTTCATCTTTATTGCCTCAAAAAATTATATCATCAACATACACAACAATAACAAGTTGATCATCACCTACAACTTTGTAATACAAATTTTTATCAACCTTACAATTTTGGAAGCCTTGCTACAATAGGTACTTGTCCAACCTATCATACCATGCTATTGGGACTTTCTTCAGCCTATACAAAGCCTTTTTCAATTTTCACACATAGTTCTCATCACCAAGCTAAAATCCATTGGGTTGCTCTATGTAAACCTCCTCTTCTAGGTTGTCATTCGAGAAGGCGGATTTCACATCCATTTGGTAGACCTTGAAATTCTTATGGAAAGTGAGAGAAAGAAACATTATAATGGCTTCCAAACTTGCTACAGGTGAAAATATCTCATAAAAATATATGCCCTCCACTTGAGCATACCCCTTGCACACCAATATAGCCTTATTTCTCACAACTTGGCCATCTTCATTAAGTTTGTTTCTAAAGACCCACTTGGTTCCAATTACATTTTTATTAGTATGTCTTGGAACAAGTTCCCAAGTCTTATTTTTCTCTATTCGATCAAGTTCTTCATTGAAATCCTTAATACAACATTCATGTTTGCTAGCCTCATCAAAATTCTTAGGCTCAACTTGAGACAACAAAGAAAAGTTTACCTGCTCATTTGTCCTTGCAAGTCTTCTTCTTGTTTGCACACCTGTATTGGGGTCTCCTAAAATATTATTTTGAGGATAATTCTTCTTTAAATACTTTGAAGGAGTCTTTGGGGAAGCAACCTCTTCATTCTCTTCTTGAGCTTCTTCAACTTCATCTTCTTTCTCAATGGTGTCATTCTGAATGGGTGGATCAACTTGTTCAATTACCTCACCAATGCCTTCATCAATATTTATATTGATGCTCTCAACTATCTTACCAAGCCTCTTGTTGTAGCATTTGTAGGCCTTGCTTCTATATGAGTATCCAAGAAATATGCCCTCATCCGTTCTAGTATCAAACTTTCCAAGGTTTTTTTCATTTCTCCTTATGTAGCACCTACTCCCAAACACTCTAAAATGTTTAACTATAGCTTTTCTTCCAAACCATAACTCATAAGGATTCATATCACTGTGAACTCTAAGCATGCACTTGTTTAGAATATACACTGATATACACACTGCTTCCCTCCAAAATCTATCAGCAATATTTTCCTCATTCAACATAGTTCGAGTTATTTCTTACATTGTTATGTTTTTCCTATCAAAAACACCATTTTGTTGAGGTGTTCTTGCTACTAAAAATTACCTCCTAATGCCATGCTCTAAACAATATTTCTCAAACTCTGTTGATGTGTACTCACCATATCTATCTGATCTCAAACATTTGATATTAGTGCCCATATAATTTTCAGCTCTTGCTTTGAACATTTTGAACTTAGAAAAGGCTTCTAATTTTTCTTTTAAAAACAAAACCCAAGTCAGCCTAGAATAATAATCAATGAAAAAATGAAGTATCTCTCACCATACATACCTTTAGTTCTCATCGGTCCACAGATATCTGTGTGTACTAGCTCCAATGGGCGTGTAGTAGAGTACTCCTTAGTTTTGAAGTGTGCTCTTGTTTGCTTTACTTGTTGACAAGAGGAACATATGCTTTTTTATGGCTTTGAAATCTTAGGCAAATTCCTTATGGCATTCTTTGAGCTAATTTTGACAAGATTGTCAAAATTGATGTGACCAAGCCTCTTATGCCATAACCAATTTTCCTCTTCTTGTCCAATGAAGCAAGATTTGTCAAATATATCACAAATATTATAAATATTACCTGTTGTCCTTACTGAATTAGCAATGAGAGAACCATCATTTGCATCTCTAATCTCACAACCATGTGCTTTGAAAATCAGCTCACATCCTAAATCACACATTTGACTCACACTAAGCAAGTTATGCTTTAGGCCATCAATAAAAAGAACATTTTCATATATGATATTTCCATTTCCAATGATTACCTCTCATTTACCAACTATATTGGCACCATCATTGTTTCCAAATCTCACAGAATCGCCATCATACTTCTGCATATGCACAAATTGATTTTTATCTCCAGTCATGTGACTAGAGCACCCACTGTCAATGATCCAGGAAGTGGATTTATTCTGAGATCTGAATGCAGCCTGCACTATGATATAATCCTTGACCTCTTTCTCCTTTCCCTTCTCAATCCATGTCTTTTTGGGATTTGGTTTTGGTTCCTTATCCTTCTTCTCCAAATCAACCTTCTTGTGAACCTGTGAATTTTGTCTAGGTGGCAGATTGTTTTGCATTCTATTGGGATGATTAGATCTTCTCTTCTGCATTGGATTAGCAGAATAAAAAATAGTTCTACAATGCCTTGCAATATGCCAAAAATTTTTACATATAAAAAATTCTAAACTATGCTCAATTAGAGGTGCAAAAGAGTTATGTGTGATAATGTTTCTAGGCCTAGAGTTGAGCCTACAATTGGTAATTTTATGATCAAATGAATTGCACCTATAACAATAACCATAAAAAGAATAATTTAACCTAGTTTTCTTCCTTTGACATGTGTTATCATATCTTCCATTAGGTATCCTTCTTTGATGATTAACTTTGATGAATCCATGATTGTCCTTCCTCGTGAAATTATTCTCCTTTTGCACACTCTTCTTATCATTTCGGGGTTGCAACTTCTTGTCATCTTGGAGAAACAACTTATCACCTTTAGGAAGCTGCAACTTCTTGTATTCAAGGAGCATAAAATCACTTAATTTCTCATACTTAAGTGGCTTTACATCTATGACAAAATCTGAACACTCACCTTCTTCAAATCCTATACCAAACTTGATCTTAGGATGCCTTTGTTGCTTGATAATCTCATCAAGTTTTTCAGAACTCTTCTCAAATTTTAGAGTGGTACAACTCATCAAATTAGATTTCTCTAATTTTTTACTCAAAGAACAAATATCCTCTTCACAAACTCTTAGCTTGAGGTCTTCAACTATCTTTCGGGACTCTTCTACATGAATTTTCAAATCTGCAATCATCTTGTTTGAAAACTCAAGACTACATGTGATTTTATTGTTCTCCTCAACTTGAAATTTCAGATAATTTAGTGCACCATCAGAAATTTTATTAGCCTCTTCAATCTGATTTTTCAAATCTGCAATTTGATTATTTGCATCTTTTAGTTTTTGTGCATACCTTTTGTTCTTCTTCACCTCTTTCTCATACTCCTCAAGGGCATAGGCTAACTCTTCTTCAAATTCCATCTCAGGTTCATCTTCCTTTGTGTCTTCAACCTCATTTTTCTTGTCTTCTAAGGCCATAAAAATAACCTCACCTGAATCATCTTTAGAGTTACTTTGCACACTATCTTCGGAAGCACTATCCTCATGGGTGATTAAGCTCCTCTTTTTGAAGTTTCTTTTGAATTTTGCAAAGTTCTTCTTGCTGCCTTCTCATTTTTCTTTAGGCTTTTCTTCATCATCACTCTTCTCCTTTTAGGGACATCTTGTTGCAATGTGACCAATTATTCCATAGTTGAAGTATTTGAGTGGAAGTTTTCCCTTGTACTTGTCTCTTCCTCTTTGCAACTTTCTCACAAAGTTTACCTCTTCTTCATCTGAAATTTCATCCTCTTCCTCTTTCAATTTAATATTCATGTTTTTAAAATCTTTGAAGGTTTCCTATTTTTTTGTAGGTTTATCTTTGCCTATCCTCATCTCATAATTTGTAAGTGACCCATGTAGCTCATCCATGGTCAAAGTATTAAGATATTTTGCTTCTTTAATAGCTGAAACCTTGGAATCAAATCTTGTAGGGAGTGATATTAGAACCTTCTTCACAACCATGGATTCTGAAATTATTTTACCAAGACCTCTAATTGCATTTAAAACCTCATTCAATTGAAGCATAAAAAAATCAATATCATCATCTTCATCCATTTTAAAAATTTCAAACCTAGCTCTAAAAATCTACAATTTAGCTTCTCTTACCTCTACATCACCTTCATGAATAGCCTTCAATTTATCCCATATTTGCTACGAAGTGTTGAGACCCATAACCTTAAACAACTCACTAGGAGCAAGAGCATTTGTTATAGCATTAGTAACCTTCAAATAATTGTTATATTCTTGTATGGTAGTAGGATCAGTGGGGGGTGTAGCAGGGATGGTATAGCCATTTTGCATAGACAACATAACACCCATACCCAAAGAACCAAGGTATCACATCATCCTATAGCTCCAAAAGGTATAATATTTTCCTTAAAATAGAGGGGGATTATTTGTATTGCAACTAGCCATTGTGAGGACCTAACTTAGTTGATTAATATTGCAAATTGAGAAGTCTAGCTCTGATACCAATTTTTGGTATCACAATGGCACTAAGAGGGGGGTGAATTAGTGACTTAAACAAAATTTTCAAACCCTCTAAATCTAATTTTTTAAGACAACAAAGAACATAAATTCAAATCCACACAATACACATAAAATTTCATCACATAACACAAGGATATGATGGGGAAACCCAATATGGGAAGAAAACCCTTGTGAGAAAAATTTCCCTAAGTCTACTGCTCAGATCGAGCCTAACTGCAAATGAAGTACAATGATGTTTTTATCAATGGGGCCAAATGGATCCCAATGAAATGAAATGGGTCAAATGGAGCCACATCAAAAATTATTATTCATCCACACCTACCACCCTTTTGATATGAAATATGATAAAATAAATGGCATAAAAATACCTACAATGAAAGCAAACCTCACAATAGTCTACAAGTACAAAACTCACCACATACAACTACTGCAATGCGAATAATGAATCATGAAAACCCATGAAAATTAAATACAACTTCAGCACTATCACAAAACCTACAAATTATATACCAATCTGATCCAAATAACATGCTCAATATGCACCCACAGTTGCAATAACAAAATCCGAAGTTTTCACACTGCTAAAAATTCGGCAACATTCCAAAAACATCTCATTACACACACCAAAAATCCATTGAAAAAATTAAATGCTATAGCAAATATATATAGTATAATTAAGAGGGAAACCACAAATGGTTTCCAAAACCATGTGCAAAAACCACTCCAAAAACCACACACCTAGCTTAGGAAATTGTCAATTTCAACATTGAAATTCAAAATAACTTCCATATGGGCACTCCACACTCCACAAATGATATCTAACCTGAAATAACACTCCAAAAATTATATGCCATGACTAATACATAAAATTGTACCATTATGGATGCCACTTCCTCAAAAATTTCCAAAAATATGCATATCCCAAAAACTGTCGAAAATATCTCCACACTACACCACATAACTCCAAAATGGGTCCCACCAAGAGTGAACGACTTCTTTTCCAATTTCCCACATTATGAAACATAAAATTAAATTATATTCACTAGTAATATGACCCATATCACCTATGTTGCATACAAAAATTAATTAAATACATTTTTCCCTCCATTCCTAAGTCTTAGAACACATTCCAAGGAACTTGGAGATGACAAAGAGTGGGAAATATTAAATTAAATAATTAAACCAATTATCATGGATAAATAATACATTAAAACACATACTATCAGTAATCCATGCCACAAAAAATCCAAAATTAACTTTCTCACAAAAATTACTTCCAAACTAGGTGTGCTGGAAAACACACTACGTTATGCAAACATGGACAAATTTGCATGATGACCACCAATCTGAATGGAAATTCTTAATACCATGTAGGATTCCATGTATAATGGTTTTGAAAACAATGACAACACTCCAAGAGTCCAACAAATTTTACCAAGATCAAGTATACCTCAAAAGTCGTGAATCCTGGCTGAAAGGTTTACTAAACTCAAGTTCTTCAACTTGTTAGAAGCAATGGTTTGAAAATGCATGTTACTTTCACGATTGGGGTATTTAACATTGATTAGATCAATGAACATCATCAGCCCTCAATTTTACTCTGGGTCATCTATTTTTGCTTTGCATTGTGTTTTCACATAACACATCCCAAAAAGGGGCATTTGTAGATACCTAAAACATGTCATATTAAGGAGACTACCTATATGGACTCCTTGAAGACCATATGATCCACCTTGGTCAACCTTAGGGCTAAAATAGTGGTTTCACCACTCAAACAAGGGATATTTTCCTTTACAATTATGGTCGTCCATCTAAGGGATGACCTCAAAAAGCCATCCTACCAAGGGACGATCCCCAGTTGAGGCCATCCTACCAAGGTATGGCCCCTAGTCAGGGTCGTCCCACCCTGAGATGGTTGCATCAGAAGAATCACCAAAAAATTATCGAGACATAACTAGCAGCCAAAACCACAAGTTAAACCTGCGCATGAACTCGCACTGCAATTTTGCATGTGCATGAGCCTGATTTAGGCAAAAAATATGACACAATCAGTTCACATGAAATCTCAGAGGAAAACATTCATTTTCCTAATGCGGATTGATCCTTCGCCTTTTCATGCACAGTTTGGCACTATTATTAGATTTATTTTTAGGAATCTATATAATAGTACTCACCCCTCTTTCAAAAAGATATAGAGCTCTCAGATTTAAAGCAACGAAGTGCTACTAAATTTTGATCAGAGATCCAATAGCTTTCATAATAATTGAAGTGTTATTACCTTGAATCCCTAAGAAGGCCATGTCGTTGGAATGCTCTAAGGGATAGAGGTATGCATTACCTTCTTCTATTTGACCTCACATATTTGCTTTGGAGACCAATCTATACCCACCAAGTCACTATAACAACACATCAAATCCACCAAAAACACCAATAGATCAAAACTAGAATCACCCCCAATATTGGCCTTGAGAAAGGATCCAAAAATTAGTGATCATATCCCTCAGAGATGGCCCACAGGTATGACCATCCCACATAGAGACAACCTCTAGGATAGATTTGTTCTGCTTTATAATATTTTTTCAATAGATTTTAGAAATTTTATTGATTCACAGTTTAAATTATATATATTTATTTCACGAACACATTTATCATATTTTTATAATTTATTACTTTCATTTTATCAGTTTATCTGCACATGCTATTAACCCCCTTGCGTTTCCTTGTGTGCAGAATACAAGTTTTATGTGAAGGGTGCAAGAATTCAAAGATTATCATCCCTTGTGGAGGTCATGAAGAAACCCTTTGTAGGATGGTTTGTGGATGCAAGAGAACCCCAAAAGTGCACCAGATCTATTTCGAGAAGAGAATCAAATCTTCTTAGTTATTTATTGTATCGATTGTATCAAAATGATGAACTCCCTCGAGGGGATGAAGTTGTAACCATATTTTGAGGAAACAAGCTATCATTAATAAAATGGACTCACCCCATATATTTTCTTGTTTTATCATGATGTTATGGTTATACACTTTTATTATTCATAGTTAGCTCATATTTCGTAGTTTTGCAATCATACATTTTTAAGTTAAAGGAGCATTGATTTTTGAGCATTTCACCAAAAATAGGGCACAAAGGTTACAAAACCATAATTAGATGGAAGGAGTCTTTAGAAGTAGTTTAATTAGGAGGTGATATGATTGGACTAAGAAAAGGATGCTTAGAAGAAGAAGCAAGCAAGGTGAGAAATAAGAGTCTTGGAATTAAAAACTAAAGAAGGGACCTAATTGGAATAGATAAAAATTGAAGTGATAGAAGAAGGGAGCTAGTCTAAATTATGCAAACAAAATACCACTAATTAATGAAATTCTAGGAGTAAAAAAATAACTTTTCTGTGCCTAAGAAGAAGAAATGATGAAACAAGAAATGTAAAACTATGCTAGAAAGCAAATTATAATTAAAGGAATTCTACCTCTAATGACAACAAGGAAAGTGCATTAAAGAAAAACTAATCTATTGTAGAAATGAAAATCACTCTACCATACTCTAGCCTAAGCAAGAAAGAAGATGATTTCAAATGATAACCATGAAACAAATCTACTCTATCAAAGCAAGGAAGGAGCTATCCTAAAAAAGTGAAAATGAATACATGAAAATCTAATTTATGGAAATATATTTAGACACATAATTAAAATAACTATGCTAAGAACATAATAAAAACATGAAATGAAGATACACTAAGAAGTGATAAAAGAATTTTAAATTACAAACTATTCTAGAAAAATAGTAAATGATGTAAAAAGAAAACTAATCTAATAACATTAAAATATAAATTATTCTAGATAAGTGACAAAAAGTTGAAAAGGAAATTCTATTCTAGGCAAACAAGAGATGAAAATGAATTAAAATCTACTCTAAGAAAACATGTGAAAATGATAGTGATGATGATGGGGTTCGTTGACCTTTGGGGTCTACTCATTTTTTGTTCCTAGATATCACAAGGTGTAATGGAAGGGTATATATGAAGTAGGAATCCCTTCTTAGAGTGAAATGCTTATGCAAAGTGAGATTATTTAACCTAGAAGGATAACCACCCTTTTGATCTCCAATATCGCTCTATGGCACATGGAGAGAGCATACGGGATCTACCTTCCTTTTAGTGTGAGGTGTGGTGTGGGATTCATTGCCTTAGGAATTATGGTCTACTTTTGATCTCCTAGATCACACTAAGGTGCAAGTGAAGAGCATACATAAAACCAAAATCCTATTTAGTATGAGTATGAAGGATGATGATGATTGAAAAAGGAGGAAGGTGACTAACCTTAGACACCCAAAATTTGATCATTGATAAGGTGGTAAGGACTCATACACACCTAGATTTTATTGTGATGTGTTATGTGAGATCAATACTTAACTGATGGGTATTGATCTACACGATAGTAGGTTAGATTGATTATCATCTAGGCCTTTATGGTTAGGATTGATGATCATATGAGGTCAAATAGTGAGATTTAGGTGTAGATAATGAGATACTGACTAGATGGATATTGGTCTAGCTTGTGTTAATATGACATTGATGATATGATAGACCTGTGAGATAGACAAACAGTAGTAATGGAAGTAAGAAAACATGAAAAACTATAAAGAAACACACAAGACATATGTCCTATAAAATATAATAGCAAAAAGACTAATCCTACTACCTAGAAAATAGAAAATTCCAAGTGTGGTTTGGGTATGGTCTGACCGTGATTGCCAAATATGTAGTATAGAAGATGCACCATTTCATTGATTGAATAAAATATATTACAAATATTATTTTTGTTACAAATTACCCTCTTGAGGTTTGCAATAGGGCCTCCAAAATAGAGTGTACCTTTCACAACAAGATAATAATGATGGTGCTACAAAGTCTTCTATGCCACCTATAAAGCAACAAAAATTGTGCATCTAATCCATTGCAATAATGTGTCAAATTGACAAATGAAACTATGTAACCATTGAGATAGTAAGATAAAAAAATGGGGTGCTCTTTTTATTAATAAAATGAATCTCAATTACAATATGTCCCTCTTAGGGATACCTAATTCAATACAAAATTACAAATAATGTAGCCCCAAAGGGGAAATATGCACTCCACAAGATCTTTACTCTTTAACTATTCTAATTATAGAGGGTTTACTTGCAACCTCTACTTTTGATGCCAAGAAAATGGATCTTGATGATATTTAGCCCTTGAATAGCCTTGTAACCTACACACAAGAAACTACAAGAAAGATCAATATCATATGATACCTCTCGAAATGAGGCTTGTTTCTTGAATAATGCAAAATGTAAAGCAAATGCGTAAAGTAATGATAAATGCATGAAAATAAGAAAGAATGTAGAAATAATGAATGTAAATATGACTAATCTAGGTTAAATATCCAAATTGAAAGGCTACTAATCTAATCTAATGCTAAAATAGAGAAATCAAGACATCAAATCAAGGCCACTACTGATCATATCGGTGGGCTTTGTTAGCCATTATCGATATAGTAGTGGCACCTATGGGTCGCTATTGAAAATAGTGACCATAGGATAGAGAATTTGTTCTCTGTGATTAATCCTCAATAATTCTAAATTCCACTATTAAATTGATGTGCAAGGGTCAGTCATGTCTCAAGATATAGTTGATTGTAAAATTAGGTTTAAATTCATGGTAATTTCTTGTAAAACAACAAGGTGATTGATACTCAAGCTTTGATGAACTCCATTAATGAATCTACCATCGTCATGATGTAAATTGGACAACACTTCGTTGCACCTCAAGGGATATTACTTCTCTCCTTAGTTTGGTAGTGCTTTGCTATGGCATTGCTCATCAAAATATCTAGACTTCTCTCTTATTTTTGGGACCTTAAGTAGACTCCCAAAATTCTCATCCTAGCTTGCCCATGAATCCAAGAACAAGATTTGGTTGGGCTAGGGCCATTGGGGAAAAGCTTCTATTGGAAAACCATCAAGAATTTGTTCCATTCCAATGGATTTTACTCAACTCGAGTAGCCCAAGTTTGTTACAGAATCAACCGTATTTGACAGGCATGACTCAGTCTGTGGCTACTATTGATAGGTGTAGCCCACATGTGGTCATTGTAAATGTTAGCGATGGTGAACCCACCTCTAGATACCCACCTCTAGATAAATCAGTGGCCTAAGATGAATAGGACTAAGCCACCCTATTTGAGTGGTTAGAACCACTATTGGGTCTTAGAAAGGTCCAAGATGAGTCATATGTCCTGAAAAGATGTCCACATGAGTAGCCTCCTCAACATGACATATTTTAGGTGTCTACAAATACCCCTTTTTGGGATGCATTGTGGGAAAACACAACACTAAGAAAAAATAGATAACCTAAAGTTATATTTTAGGTTGATTTATGTTCATTGATTTGATCAACTTTAGATACCCCAATCATGGAAAGAACATGCATCTCTGAATCATTACCTCCAACAGAATGGTGGCTTAAATTTGATTAAAAATTTGATGCATTCTGAGAACATATAGGTAGCATTGTCAAGCTATGAGGACCGTAAGATCAAACCAACAAAGGTTTAGGTTTTCATTTTTGATTTTTGCCCCTGCAAATGGGGAAGCTTATGATAGTTGTTAGCAATGATTCATGGACAAACATAATTATCATGATTTGGTGTTTAATTGTTGATTTTTATTATGAATGTTATGATTATGACTACCCCCTCAAGCGATGAGTCTATGAGGAAAATGACAAGTGATAAAAGATATGAGTCGCTTGACCATGATGACTGATTTGGATAGTTCAAGATGATAATTATTGTTAAGAGAAAGTCCTATTACAGTTGTGAGTTCAACTATTAATAGTAATTGTACATCTCTATCCCATGGAGTAGTCTAGCCATAATGACCTTCTTAGGGAATCGAGATGATAGTAATTCAATTAAAGCATGTGATGAATGGCTATGTTTGATGATATGATGAAAATATCATAGAAGAAAAGAAATGAACACCTCATTCCCGTGGGGCAGTCTGACTGCAATGGCCTTTTTGGGGAGTGAAGTGAAAATATTTTAATTTGTCAATGAATAATTTGGTTCAAAGGGTCTTATAGTAATTTACTCATCTTATCATATTGCATGGAGCACAAGTCACTGCAACAACCAAGTGTACAAAGTAAATCACTAGGTACGAGGTACATTTGAGATTGTGATTTATTTATTTTTTGGTGATTTTGAGTTTTATGATGATTATGAACTGGTAGATGTGATTTAATGTCCAATATGAATCTCCCTGTGGTGAGAAAATGGGGGTATTTATGACTATTTCTCAGTCGTCATCAAATAAAGTGGCGAAGGCCTACAAATCCAATGACCATCATCAACATTGGTGGTCAAGCAACTGTGACCATTTTTGAAGTGAGCGACTGCTAAAATTGAAAAATATAAAAGGGATTTTTGGAAATTTTCAAATTCATTATTACCATCTAGTAGTGTAAGAAATAGTGAGATCTAAGGAGAGAGACCAAACTTGACATAGAATACTATTGAAATTGACACTAAACCAATGGTAGATCAACCTAAGGTAGCAACGAGCGATGGAGCCGGAGATCCTAAGGTACCTCTCCATCTCATCCTCGTGATTTGTGCATTAAAATGAACCTCACTAATTAATGGGTTAAGGAATCACATTAATATGTAGGCAATGAACTTCACCCCTTAGTTTAGGATTTAGCTTAGGTTAGCTTAAGGGTAGCTAGATTCAACTTTTTGCATTTATTTGGGTGGGAAATGAGCCTGTGTGGGGGCCACTTTAGGTTTGTATTCGATGATAGTGACACCTGATTGGCTGAATGGGGGCTATCAACATTGCTATTAGTGAGGTTCAAATCTGAATGATAAAAAAATTTACCATTTGTGGTGGACATCAATGGTGTCGATGACGACCGTGGTGACCATCGACGTTGTGAGTGGTTGAGAACCTTAGGTTTACTTTTTTTTTAATTTTTGGTTGTTTATTTATTTTATTTTTTTGAAATTTTATGAGATGAGTGATTGATTGTGTGTATTTTATTATGCTTTACTTTATGTTAGACTCATATAGCTCAGGATCGAGAGCCCAATATATTCTTGGAGTTGTGACCATTGTTGGATGAGGATGATTGGAAGTGGTTTGAGGTAATTGGCCTCAAACAGGTTGTTCGATTGCCGAAAGTGATGTCAAATCAGTCATACCTCATGGCCCTGGCTCATCGATGGGATAACAATACTAATACTTTCCATATCCCTACTGGAGAGATGACGATGACATTGGAGGATGTGTATCGTATCTTTAGGATTCCTATAGATGGATGGGCTATCATTTCTTCTCCTACTGTAGTTAAGGAGATAGTTTTTGTGTGGGTTTTTCGATGTTGAGTTGTCGAGGCATTGGGGGAGATAGAGCATGGTGGGGTTCCTCTAGAGTATTGGTATAGGTAGCACATATTCTCTCGATGCTAGGTGGTATTGATGTACATTATCTCAAATGTGTTATTACCTAACTCTTTAGGAGCAAGGTTCCCTTGGAACCTTCTAGACATGGTGTAGGACCTTCTAGAGTGTGACCTATAGTGGCCCTTGATTATAGCATAGGAAAGCACACTTCTAGCTCATTTATATGATGCACTATATGAGATTACATAGCAAGGGAGATTGGCCATGGGATGTAGCCTGCTGCTATAGATATGGGGTTGGAAGCATATCAAGATAGATTGACCTAGTATATTACCATTGGATATAGCGGACTTAAGGGAGGATGGTTGCTTCTATGTAGCATGGTGGTCCTAGGAGACAAATACTAGCTAGAGATATCCATGTACAAGCGAGCTAGAACACTATATTACGTATCTAAAGGGACTACAACCAGCTCAAATCATATGGAGGCCCTACCTAGGTTGTCCTGGTTGGCCTGAGGTAGGGAGGTACTTGACAAGAGTGAGGTATGGTAGATGGCTCATGGGGTGCCCTAGGAAGGATAGGGAGTACTTCCACTACTCATGGGTCACTAGGTAGTTCAATATAGCATAGGATGTGCTATAGGATCCAATTATCTATCACCACCAAAAGGCATAGATACAACTCACAACACCTCAGATGATAGGTCTAGTAGAGGAGGTGGACCCTCCTATTGAAGATACTGGAGTAGAGGAACCCAGGACCACTATGGAGTATGACACTTGGTGTGTCACATAGCTATGGTAGGGTGGTGATAGCTTGGGCAGACCCAGGGCATCGACGATATATGAGAGAGGTTATGATGATGGATGATGAGCGCATCGCAGGATGAATGGTGAGTGGGGGTAGGTAGTTGGATATATGCATTATCCCCAGGATGAGGAGGAGGGTCAAGATGATGCCCTAGAGGATGAGGTGGTACATCTGTATATATAGGTATAGGTTTTATAATAGCAATTATAGGAGTTAGATACTAGTCTTGTGTTGGATCAGAGTCAACTCAATGCAAGATAGCAATAGTGACGGGGGTATGCAAAGGAGAGGACTACTCTCTAGACTTAGATTTCTTCAACCACTACTATGATAGACACACTAAGTATGTAGTTAGAAACCAAGACCACCAAGGTAGATGCTCTCAAGATGTAGCTACCAGTAGCCTCTACAACTTAGGTTACACCATTCACTTCAACCACTCAGGTACTGGTAGCCTCAGGTGGGGATACATAGGTTAGAATACTATAGGGAATAATAGCAGATGAGGGTGCATGATGTACATAAAAATTAGCATACATTTTTGCTTTAGAGACTCAGGTCAACCTATGCAGTGGTAATATGCCAACTAGATCTAGGTAGGGGGCTCTTAGTAGAGTAGGCAGAGTGAGTCTGGGTAGTCATTAGTGCGGCCCAATCACAGGTTAGGTGTGCAATTAGAGATATTGGTAGCTACTATCTTCAAGAAGCCTTGCAAAGATGAAGCTAAGGGTAGAGGTGATTTAGGAAGTGCAGGCCTGGTTTGATATGTCATGATGACTATATCATTTTTGAGTGTAAGGTTTGAGGACCTACATAGTTGTAGCATGTAGGTGTTTTTGTGCCTTGATGTACTTTGACATACATATATTTATAAGATACTATTTTATGGATCATTATATGTATAGTGTCTTTGCTTTTATGTTCATGGATGCAATTCCTATATGATGATTTTATTATGTTATATGTATGCTATGTATTGATGACATTTGATAGCTAGATGATAGATCTATGATGCTCTACTATGTATGCTTATATGAATGTAATGATGAATGTTAAATGCATGTTTAATTGTTTCAATTGTTGTATGCATTTAATCTATGTTATATGATATGGTGGATGTAATGCATTAATTACATGAGGATGGTCTAATGCACATGAACCTGTATGCTTTAATCACATAAAACATAAGGAATGAATCTAATATATTATTAAAAAACTAAAAGTAGAAATCACAAAATGTATGAAAATCATGAATGAAAATGGTAACTCTTATCATAATAATTAATCATTTAAACATCCATATGTGAGATGAGATGATGTGAGATGTAGGGGTTTTCCCTATAAGCTTTTGTAAACTAAAATATATGCATAAAATAGTCAGTGGCCATATAAATATCATTGCTAATATTCATCCAATATCTATCCTAAGATATGAACACCCCTTAATAAACAAAATTTCATAGGGAAAACTATGATTGTTTAATAATATGATTTGTTTCTATAAAAGAATTTTTGAGGTTTTCCATGAGAATCAAACACCTTATTTGATTGATCAAAAGTCGTATAATGACTACACAAGAATCCTGAAGGATACAATACTATTAATAATACCAAGATATTCACTATCCTTATGTGTGCAAATGAATATATTATATGAGGTATAATACTACCTCATTGCCAGACGGGTTTCATTCAACCCATTTCTATAATGAGGATCACCATGTGGTCATCATGATCTTGATTTTGGACGTAGTTAGACTACACTACTAGGTAATATAAGCCACCTAAAGCTAGCTCATCCATAAGCTAACATTGGTTTGTACAAATGAAGGTCACTAATGTGACAAACATATCACCACACGTAAGGATACTCCATTGCCAGGTGGGTTTCATTCAACCCATTGTTGTAATGGATATTACCTCATGGCATTTGAATACTGATAAGTCCAAGGATTCAAGCTCGTCACCCCCTTATTTTATTTTAATTTCTTGGGATAATTTCTTATGCTTAGTGATGAAAATAATTGTTTATTTTACATTTTGTTTTATTTGGAGCAAGGTATTTGCTTAGTGATGAAAATCACTATTTATTTTGCTTTGCTTTCCTTTGGGAATTTGCTTGTTTTATATTAAAACAAGTGATTTCTTGGGTAGGGGGGAGCTTGTCCTTTTGTCAATGATTAGTATTCTAGCCATGCACATAATAATATGAGCAAGAAAAACCTTTCGCTTAAGGTGACCAGGATCACTTTGTAGTGTCATCCTTCCTTGTTCAAACTAGGATTGTTAATGTTTACAATTGTGATGGGATTTTGATATATGGAAGGTACTATCAAAACTAGGCATCATTTTTGGAAGCCCAAATAGCTTTTTATAAAATCTAAAAAAAAAACTAGGGATGGATGAATGACCAGAAACCCTAGTATACACCTTATAGCAACTCATAAGTTGTGTTGAAAAACACATTTACTCACAAGGAATATGAATGATAATGATATGAGGATGCATTATTGGCATACAAACATGTTGCCAACTGTAATAATGTAAACATAACCTATCCTAATGTAAGTGCAATGGATGAATATGCCTAATGCAATGCAACTAATGGATGCATATAATGGAATGCAAATGTAAATGTTTTTATATTTTTTATGTTTTGAATTGTTTTTGTGTTTTATGTTTTCTGATTTTTTTCTTGGATTTTTTTAGATTTTATTATTTTTGTGATTCTTTGTGTAAAATACCCTTAAGTTAAGAATTTTGAGAGGTTCAGGCTCTTCAATACCTTCTAGTGATGTTAGGCAATAATTCCCAAGTCCTATATTCTCTGTTATGACGAAGGGACCTAACCAATTTACCATGAATTTGTCTCATAGATGAGGCAGCAGGTTTGAGTTCTGTTGTTATTTTAGCACAAGATCTCCAAACTTAAAGTCTCTTGGATGGAATTTATTATTGTAAGCCCATTTAAGATGATCTTGGTAAACGTGAAGATGCTTAAGAGAATTCACTCATCACTTATTAAGAAGGATCAATTGATCTAGGTGAGCTTGTCGCGCAGTGTCATCATTGATAAACTCTTTTAATGAGATGTGCAATGATGGAATCCAATTCCTAGGGTATAATGTAATAAGCACCATAGACTAGCCAAAATAGGGTTGCCCCAATGGGTGTCCATATGCTAGTTCGATAAGCCCACAAAGCAAGAGGTAATTAAAGGTGCCAATCCTTATGATTTTCTTGAACTATTTTATTTTGCATGCTAACTACTATCTTGTTAGGGGCATATGCTTGCCCATTAGCCTATGGATAATAAGGTGTTGCAAAGTTGTGTTGAATATTGTATTTGGACATTAGAGCCCACACATCCTTGTTACTAAATGAAGTTCCACTATCCAAAATTATTTTTGATGGGATCCCAAAATGACATCTTATATTATAGAGTATAAACTCTGTAATACGAGCTCCAATCATAGAGGTTAAACGGATTGCTTCCACCCATTTGGTAAAATATTCAGTGGCTGTTATGATAAATGTATGTTAGCCCAAGTATGTGAGAGAGATATTATAAATTAGATCAAATCCCCACTGAGAGAATGGCCAAGTTGATTGGATCAGTTGTAAGACCTATGATGGTAGGTATGTAAGGTTAACGTAATGCTGACACTTGATGCACTTTCTGACATACGTGCAATAATACTTCTCCATTGTGGGTCAATAGTAATATATTCTAAGGATGCATTTGATGATGGTAATATCACTTAAATTACCACTATAGGTACCATCATGAGCTTGCAAAATTTCCCAACCAACTTATTGGGGCTCAGGACAATGAAGGACATCATAGCTCTGTTGATACAAAATGTCTCCTAACAAGACATATCTGGTCACTTTTTGTTTGAATGCTCTTTTTGTGACATACAACAATCCCTATGGTATGATACCAAGCTTTAGGCAATCTTGTAATTTGGTAAGCCAATCCTGATAAGCGATAGCATCGACTAACTAAACGACTTGTTCCCATTGTGATTCGAGTTGCAAAAATGTAGATTAGGAAACAACCCTATGGTGAATGGTAGTATCACTCTCCAAATTAGCTTGCAAGATCAATGAACCCTGGGATACCTTTGTTAAAAAATATCTAGATTCATAGAACCATTCATGGTTTTGTTCTATATGAATCATGTGGATTGATTCGTGATTGTTTTGAGCCTCATGCAACATTGTGGATTGCAAGAGCATCTTAAACTAGATGGTAGTGAAATAAGTGAAAGGATTATGAGGGATTAAGGATCCCAAATATTCCATGGTGTCTACAAATTGATTTTATGTATGAGGTATTACCTCAATGTCATACCACTTTAGCTAGGCTAGATAAGTGTCCACAAGCTCCTTGTACACTTTAAGGATAGGAAACCTACATTGGTAGATTCCTTTGACTTGGTTAACTATGAGCAAGAACTCACCAAATATGTTTAGCTTTTTTATCTTCATGGTGAGGGCTATTTGGAGACCCAATATTAGGGCCTCGTATTCAACATTGTTTTCGGTGCAATGGAAATTGAGTTTAAATGACAAGGGCATTGGAACTCCTTGTGGCATGAAAAACATGATCCCTATGCCACCCCCTTGCTTGCATTTTGAACCATCAAAGGACAAAGTCATGTCAATTTTATTATCCGGTTCTTTGGGTTTGCGTGACTTCAATAATGTGAATACTGCATCATCGAGGAGTTCAATGACAAGAGGTCTATCATCCTAAAGAGGTGCCATTACCAGTTGATCTGCTATTACCTAAACTTTGATTTAATTTTGGCTTATGAATTCTAGATCAAATTTTGTTAGTACCATGATCCACTTTGCAATACATGTATTATGCTATGTTCAACTCATCATTTACTGCAAAGAATTTTATTTTGATATGACATACATAGTATGACTTATCATATAGTGGTGCAACTTATTAGTTGCAAAAACCACTACCAAATAGAGCTTCTCAATGTATGCATATTTTAGCTTGTAGTCGACCAGGGTTCAAATAATATAGCATATCACATGTTCTTTGTCTTATTTGCTCTTTTGGGCTAACATGGTTCTAGTGCAAAGTTCATGGTAGATATATAAAGAAAAAAAGGTACATCTAGTCTAGGTAGAGCGAAAACTAGCGGTGATGCCATGTATTGCTTGACCTTAGAAAAATCTTTTTGGTAGTCTTCATCCTAATTGAATGGGACCCCTTGTGTAGCAATAAATTCATGGGTCGATATTTATTCAATAACTACGTGATGAAGCACTTTATGGATGCTAATTTGAACTGTAGGCTTCGAAGTTCTGTGATATTTTTTTGAGGAAGCATTTCCATCATTGCTTTGAATTTTCTTGGATTGACTTTGATCCCTCATTTTGAAATGATGAATCCCAAGATTTTTCCATATGTGACACCAAAAAAACATTTCTTGGGGTTCAAATTGATATTGTTCTCAATCAGGTGATCAAAGACCTTTCTCAGGATCTTTGCATGCTCTTAATGCAATAATGACTTGGTAAGAAAATGATTAATATAATCCTCTAGGATTTTGTGTATGTAGTCATAGAAAATATATGCCATAGCCCGCTGGTATGTGGCACCAAAATTTTTGAATGCCAAGTGGCATAACCTTGTAGCAAAATATTCCCTATGGAGTGGTAAAGGTTGTTTTGTGTTGGTCCTCATGTTTGACCCGAATTTGATTATAGCCAAAAAATCTATCCATGAGAGAACATCTCATGACTAGTTGTAGTATCTACAAGAGAATAAATAGTGGGCAACAAAAATGCA
Organism: Wollemia nobilis; assembly: GCA_028583015.1. Lineage (NCBI taxonomy): Eukaryota > Viridiplantae > Streptophyta > Pinopsida > Araucariales > Araucariaceae > Wollemia > Wollemia nobilis. The sequence goes on from JAQPPZ010000103.1 coordinate 6,014,374, forward strand.
TCCTTTGGTGTTACCTTGTTAAGGTCCCTGAAATCCGTATATATACAGATTCTTCCATTAGGTTTTCCTACAAGTACCATATCTGATACCCATTCTAGATAGTCAATGGGAATAATGAATTCTACATCCAATATTTTTTGCAATTCATATTTTACCATCATAGCAATGATTGGATGCATCTTCCTAAGTTTCTACTTGATCGGTTTCTTGGTACGGTCCAATGAAATGTTATGAGTAACCAATTTTGGATCCAGAACCAACATATATTTATACGTCCAAGTAAAAATATTAGGTTTCTCTTTCAATAGAGGTATGAGGATGGATCATTCCTCAAGAGATAAGCTTTCTCCAAACTTGACTTTCTTAGGATTCATGAAATCTGAGATGATATCCACTTTGAAAGTTTCCTCTATCGACATATGTGATCCCTCCTCAAGCTAGTGAGGTGTAGGGATCAAATGGATGTCATCTACTGGATTCAAAGGATCTACCATATAGAGGTCAACCTTAGCATTATAAACATCATGAGCACACCCTGGTTGAAAATGGAATGGTTGTAACATTTATTCATTAGGGAAGAAATCCTCAGGTGATAGGGGTGAAGTGATGTGATCAAAATTAATGGCCTTAAGGTTGAGGTGCAATGGTTTTGAAAGGTCGTATGGGTTATGGAGGGGTGATGAGTGTCAAATTGACACATATTTTATGCAAGGATTATCTGTTTTCTATCTGCAAAATCATGAAAGTAAATGTGTTTTAATGATTATTTTACCTTATTTATGTGATTTATCGGTTAATTTGATGAATGAGGTTAAAATGATAAATGATCATATTTTACACAAATTGTGTGAAGTTTTTGTATGTTTTTTGCAGGTAATATTACAACAAAATACAAGTCATATATTGAAGAAAGGATGAAAAAATACCTAGAAGACACATGGATGCGTGCTATGGAAGGGCGCTACGAAAGGGTGCTACGAATGGGCATTACGAAAACCTGGAAAAATCTATGAAATAACCCATTTCACATAAATTCCACATAAGCTATGGCTTTATCAAACACCACATGGACAACTGAAAGAATCAAGCACGAAAGGTTTCAAATTCCACATGGGTGGTTAGAATAATCAAATGTGGGTGACTCACCATTTATTTGGGGCATATAAGTTGTTACGTGAATAGCTATAATAAATGAATCCTTACCTAAAAGAAAGGATAAAAGCTGTAGAAAAAGTCTAAATCAAGGGTTGTATTGTTACGTAGCTATCCCACCAATTCAAAGTTAGTATTATGTTATAATTAGTTGCCACTTGGACCAATTAGAATATTTATTGAGTCCAAGTATTTTAGGAGATGTGTTAATTTAGCTTTATTCTTGATAAGAACATAGTTGTGTATCAAGTCCAAACCATATGGGAGAAATACGAGGAGTTATGTTTGGAATTGTCTGAGTGACTATATATATTTACATATGATACCTTTGAAGGGGAATGGCAAGCTAATGGATAAATATATGTAATCTGTGAATATTCCCGATGTAATATTTTGTATGCAATTCTGGAAGTTTGATGCGCAACCATGTACGTTTGATTTTCAATAATAAAGCAACAACAATATTTTCTTCAGGATATGGTAACTATTTTTATAATTATTTTATATTTTTCTTGCTTTGGTAATTTTTATTTATTTTATTCTCTTCTAATTATGAAATAATTAAGAATTAGATTAATTAAATGAGAGTAGATTATTGAAGTTAAAGTAAAATAGAAAATAGAGTATGGGGTTAACACTAAACTTCCGGAGGCAAGGCCCACTCGAAAGGTTAGTCCCTAAATATCTTCCCCCCACTAACATGGTAGATAGAATTAGATTAAAATATTAATTTACATGAAAATATAATTAGAAATTATAATAGATAAATAATGCATTAATTACGTGGATCCACATTAGAATAATTCATAAATTGCATATTTAATTTAATTTTATTTTATTTTCTACAAACTTTAATTTTTGCAACACATGAAACCAGAAAGAGACCTGAACTAAGCTTAGTATTAATTACTACGGTACAATCTATACTGGGTTTCTACTCTTTAAATCTAACTTGGATTAACCCATATTGACAAAATTAAATGTAAGCTACTACAACCGATCAAGGGGTGTGGTTAAATCAATGGAGATCATATTTATGGATGGAAGGTAATATCCATGACCACGTGGGTAGGACTCATCAACTACTTGTTGCTCTAAATGCTCCTAGTCTGGACTAGGAGGCTTTGGGATTTCAGGATCCACTTTAGAAGGAGGTAGGATAATTGGATCCTCTGGTGGAAGTAACTATGCTAGAATAGGTAGTTGCAGGAATTCCCCATGATAAATATCATCTTGTTTAGTAAGGGGTATTTCAGGCTTAATGGCCCTTACCTAATTATTTAGAGGATGAAGGTGTCTAGGATCTATATATGCCATCTTAGTTTCATCCACATATTTATCATTGTTATTGACCCAGTCAATTCTGGGAATTGTCTTTGAGTCAACCTCAGTAGAGATGTTCTCATGATAAACCAAAGGAGGCTCTATAGTAACCATAGTTATTTGATGATCATCCCTCCATTGATGTGAAGGGGTGGGGTATGCATAGGGATTCAAATTGATATCTTACCTAAAACCTAGACTTAGGTATTCTAGAGATGTAGCTAGAAATTCATCCTACCTATGGATAGAGTATCCTAGCCCAAATTTGTTAGTGGAAAGCTGATATTGAGGCAGGTAAGGTGTCTTACGACCTTGTTCCTATAAGCCCAAGCCATTACCATACATGGCGACAATCAAAATATCTCAGCACAAACTCAAGGTTTGACAAATAATATACATTCCTTATGAAAGGTTCATCATCATCATCATTGATAGGAGAATAGTCTATGGCTTGGTCAAAGCCCTCATAAATAAAATTGGTTTGATTTGGTGGTATCCCAAGAGGTACCACCATCCCAATAGGCAATGGAGGAATGCGGGGTCTCCCCATATCTCTAGAAAATTCAATTATTGGTGTAAACATGATGTTTTAAACCAAATACTCTGCTAGCCTAGGATTTACTAAGTGAATTGTCACACGGTGTAGATGATATGGTGGATGATGCAGGTGAAGCAAGTTGAGGCATATCCTCTTCTATATCATGTGAATCATCCCCCTCCATGAGATTTGAAATCTCTATGGTTGCCACATTAGGTATGGCTCTAGGCTCTTCTTCTACCATGGGTGACTTAAACTTCTACTTATCCTTCGATTTTGATGATGTTGAAGGATTTTTAGAAGCGATTGTTGGCATAGGTGATTATGGTCATATTGATGTGGATGGATCAGCCCACACTAACTTATATCTATGTTTTGGATGTTTAATTGGTGATGTGTATCAATTGTCTAGATGTGTCGATGGAAGAACAAAATTCCTCAGTATATCAACCTGATTCACATACTTGAATGGTTCTTCATTCGAGGAAACGACATGGACTTGTCCCTCATGGAAATATTTGATGCACTGATGCAAAATAGAGGGAACACATATCATATCCCAATACAAGGATGCTCGAGTAATATGTTGTACTGCATTGCACCTTCCATCACATGACACATAACTGATATGGTCTTAAGTCCTACCTAAATAGGTTGAACTATGGTATCGACTATGGAGCATAACGCATTGTTAAATGCTTACAACATGAAAGTTGAGGCAATTATGTATGACTCAGAAAGGCTCAGGTGTCCTAAGGATTTTTTTGTAATGATGTTAATTGAAGAGCTTATTTCAATTAACACTCACTTGAAAGGTATGCGATTAATGCAAGTGATAATATGTAGTGGAGGATTTTCTACATTAGTCGAGATTGTCTTGATTTCATGATCATATAATGTGATCATAGACTCTTTACACTTTTGGATATGCCCCAAAAAATTATTAAAAGAATCCATATTTTTGGACTGGACCTCAATGGACTTAATAATTTCCATGAGGGTCTCCCTATGCCTAGGGGACTGTTCTATGAGCTCATAAATGGATAACTTGGTTGAGGTTGTTTGTAGACTTTGCATAAGCCTAGTTTAGATATTGATCATCGGTCTTGCTAGTGGGTCTAGAAAATGATATTGAGAAAGCCTTTGCTGAGGTATAGTATGTATACGGATAGGATCCAAGAGTGTCTCAGGTTGAGTGTATCTCTTATTGTGAGTGATAATATTGATCATGACAACAAATCCCTACGTGGGCAGATCTATGTGTATTTCATTGACATGACTTATTTTATTTACCTTAGCCTCATTATGGGGTAATATTTCCTTGAATATGACCAATTATTGGTTATCAGGAGCCAAAGGATTATCAATTTGCAATTGATTCATATCTAGCATGTTTTGCACTAGGTATTGAAACCATAGCAATTTTCAATGTCATGACATTTTTTTCTATGATAGGGACAATATGGTCCTCTCTATATCCCTTTGGCTTAGGGTGGTTTGGATCCAACAAGTGACATTTAGGTAAGGTAAATTCCTTAGACTCACACAATCTATTGAATGAGGATGCCAAAGACTCTAGGAATGATGTGTATTGGTGAGGTGGATGACATTGCTTGTCCTTACCTTCATTTTTATTGCACTAATTATAGTGAGTTAGGGGAGGTTGTACCTAGTAATTTAGATGTTTATTACACTTATCCACATTTGGAAAATTCAATAACACTTGATTCACAAGTGCTGGTTTCACCTGATGAGGGTGGTTACATGTGTTATTATTCCAATCTTTCTTGCAGAGTTTCAACTCTCCCTCTTGGATCTTGATGTCCTCTATTACCTTGGCTTGCACCAAATCTTCCTCAAATGTTGGATACTATTGCAATTATAGTAGCAACAAGATATATTTAGCATAAAAATTTTGTGAACATCCAAGTTAATTCAGAAGTGGGAATGGCAAATGATAATTTTGACATGATTTTTTTCCATCTATTCCCATAATCCATAACTAGCTTATCATCGTATTGACGTAGGTTTTATAAGTTAGATTAGTTTTCTTCTTGATGCCAAAATAAAAGTGTTCAAGGAAAGCATTTGATAGCTATTTGAAGCTAGATAAACTATTCCTTAGGAGCTGATTATACCACTCAAGGGTAGCACCCGAGAGTGTGATCACAAAAGTTCATAGCAATAAGTCATCATTGTTCTGCAACTAGAAACACAAGTTCATAAAACTTATAACATGATCCTGTGCATCCTCGTCTCCCCTAAACTTGTCTAGCTTAGGAATTTCAAAGTATTCAGGATATGCTAGACTAGGTACTGATGGATTAAGGGGCTGGTTGTAAATTTTACTCAGAGTGGATTTTTGGTAAACCATACCTTGTTTCTTGAATGATTTGATTCTCTCAGTGAGCACCTTGTATGCTTGAGAATATATGATCTCTTCCTCTCGAAGGGGTCTTTCGGGAGAAAGCAATGGAATGTTTTTATGTAATAAAGTTGGCCTATTGTAATCATCAACCAAGTATACTAAGTATGGTTCAGGATACATCTGATCCTGTTCATCTTGTTATATTTCATCATATTGTTCATACTTTAGCCGATTTGGTGTTGGGTATAATTTTTGCTAAGAAGCATGTAGTAAAGCATGATGAGGATGAGTGTTTGTTTTCCTACTAGGTAGCTCCTAATGAAATATATTACATCTCGAGGTGCGCTACTTCCTATAAGCACTAGGTGTAGGTAATTATTCTTGAGCTAACCTATTTTATCATTCTTCACATTCCTTTTGCTCAAAAATCCTTTGTTCACACAACTGGTGCTCATAGAGATGCTAGTGATGCAGCCTCTATGTTTATTCATGCTCATACTCTAGGTGCTCATGCTCATTACATAAATCCTCCAATTGGGTTTGGATTAATTTCTCTCTTTCGTTTGCATCAGGCCTAGGCAATCGATCTGTTCAATCTATTGTGTATGGTCATTAGCTTTACAACTCTATGTACAAATATTTGGTAATTTTAGTTCTAGTTGTAGGTATAGCTACCCTCTTACCTCTATCTATTGAGGCCACATTAAAACCATGTTCAACCCTATATTCAGTGACCTCATGTGTGGATGTGGTGGTTGTATTATGTGTTCATCTAGAGCACTCACCTTGGAAATACTTATGATGTGCAATATCTGAATGAGAATGGGCAGATGAAGTGGCCCTATGGGTTGAATTTCCACCATAGTTGTCTAAGAAATCAAGTTGATGGATTTTCTAGGGTTGGTTAAGAGGAGTACCTCATTCATAAATGTTATGAAATAATATGAGATCTACTCCATGCTCGAAGGGATTTGAAGCTTTTGTGAATATATGAATGGATGCAACCCCTCTAGTTTACCTCTCATTGTCTATTAGCATGATGTGATGACTGATATCTAGAAGGAAGATCCTCATAGTCATGATGAGCTCCAATAAAAGTTCTCCTAGGTGGGGTTTCTGGATGAGATCCCCCATGAGTGGAATTATCTCCATGGAGACTACCTGAATGTCATTCAGGTATGGCTTGGTCAAGTGGACTAACTCTAGGGTAGTTTGTGCTTCCTTGTGCATTGGCCACCACCCCATTCATTGACTAAATATAGCTCTGTGTGACCATTCATTTTTGAATTATCTCGTATATGATTTTAAGAAATAAATAATATATACAGATGGTTATCTCTTTTAAAGTTTGATTGTTCCTAAAAATTTGGATTATGTGCTTTGATTTGTTGTATATCGTGTCACTTTCTCATGTGAGTTTGAATAATAGTTGATTTAACTCTGATTTTTTTAAGGTTTTCACCTGTACCCTCTCACACACTAACTCGATGATGAATTTCAAGTTGTGAAAACCACCAGGGTATGGAGATGAAACCCATACCCAATGAGGGAGCACAAGTCCTACCGATCCTCACCTATATTGATTGTGGGTAGCGATACACCCTTAGAAGAGAAATATGTGCTATTTTATATGGCTAATACAGTTCTTGGAGTCAACCTTAGCCATAAATAGGTTTGAAAAATCACAATATCTAATCCAAATAGGTGGTGATGAAGGCCACTGTTGATCTTGATCAGTTCATTGGATGTCACTTCCAAATCCTTGATGTTAAACTTAGAGCATGAGGTTATGTGGTTCATTTTACTTTATACAAAATCAAAGATACATAATACAACACACCATGATTTTTCACTACATGCATAAAAATAATGTTTAAGATTCAGAAATATGCATGTAAAAAATGTTTTTCTTTCAAAAAATGCAGTGTAGAGATAATATGAGATAGCCTTTTAGTAGGCTACAAGCATGCAAACCCTAACACTCAATCTAATAGAGGTCTTATCTATGAAAATAGTGCACAACAGTGGTTGTCAGACATAGAGGTAGTCAAAAATTTGGCCACTGGATTATGGGGCGGCGAGCAGCAGAGGTCACCATTCCCAACAGCGATGGCTAGTAAAAAAACTATAGATTTAAAAAATTTGACCTTAAAATTTTTCTTTGTTATTTAATTAATTCCTATTTTGTAATTTTTAGACAAATACAATAGAGAACAATTTAAGGCCACTTATAAGTGTAGCCTTAGTTTGAAGAAATTGTTGCAATTTTGGATTTTTTGTGTCTATCCTGAGGTTGCCTATGGTAAAATTGTTGGAGACTCTAGCTATCAAATATGATGGCAATGGTGACTGTTAGGCATGGTCACTCAGAGTGGTGGTACCTAAAATGTAAAAATAGCAAAAAACTCATATTAGAAAAAAAATCAAGGATGGTATCACACGTGATCACCACTTGTAAAGTAGTAAAAACCATGCATCTAATAAATTGCAATAATGTGATCAAATTGATAAATGAAACTATGTAACCATTAAGATAGCAAGATAAAAAAATGGGGTGCTCTTTTTATTAATAAAATGAATCTTGATTAACCAGGTGTTGTAGGTGAGTTGGAGAGGAGAGGGCAATCCTCCAAGGGAGGTCCCAGGTTCAAATCTCCACCCTACCAAAAAGCTGAATTGGGTATCTAAAATCCAATTGATAATGTTGGTGCGGGCAGGATCGGGTGTGACCCCTAGGTGACTTTGACGATGTAGAACCCCCTGTTCATGGTCTCTCAGACCAAGGCGGCTCCGCAAGGGGTTTTTCGCTTTAAAAAAAAAAAAAATCTTGATTACAATACGTTCCTCTTAGGGATACCCAATTTCATACAAAATTAAAAAGAATGTAGCCCCAAAGGTGAAAGATGCACTCCACAAGGTCTTTGCTCTTCCATTATTCTTATTATAGAGGGTTTACTTGCAACCTCTACTTTTGGTGCCAAGAAAATGGATCTTGATTATATTTAGCCCTTGAATAGCCTTGTAACCTACACACAAGAAACTACAATAAAGGTCAATAGCATATGACACCTCTTGAAATGAGGCTTGTTTCTTGAATAATGCAAACTGTAAAGCAAATGCGTAAAGTAATGATAAAATGAATTAAAAAAAGAAAGAAATACAAAAATGTTGAATGTAAATGCGATTAATATAGGTTAGAAATCCAAATTGAAAGGCTACTAATCTGATCTAATACTAAAATGGAGAAATCAAGACATCAAACCAAGGTTGTTGCTGATCATATCGGTGGGCTCTATTAGTAATTGTCAATGTTGATGGTGGTGCATGTGGGCCACTGTTGAAAATAATGACCATAGGATAGAGACTTTGTTCTTTGTGATTAATCCTTGGAAATGCTAAATTTCACTATTGAAATAATGTGCAAGGGTCGGTCATGTCTCAAGACATAGTTGATCGTGAAATTAGGCTCAAATACATGGTAATTTGGTGTAAAATGGCAAGGTGATTGATCCTCAAGATTTTATGAAATCCATTAACAAATCTATGTTGGCAATTTTGGGTTTGAGATCCTAGCTTCTTGTCTATGAGTTGTCATTGATGTCAAAAGGAAATGACATTAATGTTAAGAGGATGTGTTGGCTTCAAAGGTGGAAGATTCCAAGAGAATATTTTTAAGAGAATCTAGAGAGATTCCATTGGCAATGGTTTTTATTAAAACCTATGGAGGTTCTCTTTATTATTTATTTAATTATTATTTAAAACCCTTCAAGGTTTTAATTAATTAATTATTTAATTAATTAAGGGAGAAATTATTTTTAATTTATTAAAAATACTTTAAGGGTTTTTAAACCCTTTAGAAAGCAAATTTCGATTAAATTTGAAATTACTTTTCTTTGCAGCCGACGTGTTCTAAAGTCCACGTATGGACTATAAATATGATAAGGTTCCTAAGGTTAAAACCTCTTGAAAAAATTGAAGGCAATTAATTGGTTTGGCTGCAATCGAATGTTCTGTTTATGCTGCAAAAGAGGAGAGCTCGTGGTTTGAAAATATTTCGGAAAGCCTGACCGTTTATGTGGAAGGAAGTCTATCTTGGACTTCGTAAGCCCCTTGTGGGCTAGTGGCAGCGAAGGATGTGTTTGGGCCTTGTGTAGGCAGAGGTCTGCATTTCGATCCCCGCGAAGGAAGCTGTGCATGGATTAGTCACATTTTTATTAAAACGTGTTTTGTGCCACAAATTTTGGATTCTTCAAGGGCAGCCAATATAAGGTGTGATTATTTTCTTGATATGATTTTTGGCATTGTTTAGCATTGTTTAAAATACATAGGAGAAATAAGGGGATATTTCTTTGGTTGTATTTTTGAGATTAGTCTTTTGCTATGCTAAATTTAAAAATGGAGATATAAGGTGTAAGTTTTGGTTGTGTTTTTGGCTTCTTTGGTGGTTGTTTTTAAAGAAGAGAAGCTAAAAGGTGTATTAAGGAAAGTTTTTATATATGCTCATTTATCTTGGTTCTAACCCTAACTTGGTTGGAAGTTTGAGGGTTGTGTGTGGTGACAGCTTTAAGGATCAATTTTCTTCTACTCCAAAAAAGTATGGGCACATTTTCCTTATGAGTATGATTGGTGTATGTTTTTCTGAAATAAGGTTGGAGTGAAAAGGTTTTCAACTAGGTTTCCTTTGGTTGGGTGTAAATCCTATTTTCTGGTTTGTTGAAGACTTCTTATGCATTGTTATCCTTGATGAGAGTTTTGGTGAATGCATAATTTTGGTTTGAGGTAGTGGAAGCATTGTGCACTAGGGTTTATGTTTGTGAGTCTTGCTACTTGCTTTGAGTTGGTGAAACCCTTGGTTGGTTGTTTTGAGGTTGATGGTTGAGTTGCTTCCATAGAGGTTGTTTGATCAAGTTATTGCTTTACTTGATTCATGATATTGGGCTTACTCCATTGAGTTGATTTGAGCAAGTTATTCTTTACATTTGGTGATATTGTGTTGGTGGATGTTTTGTTCAAATATCTTTGGAGGGAAAAGGATTTCTACTTGTTTCCTTTTCTTGTGATGATTGGTTGAATGCTTCAAGGTTGATGTTGAGTTGAATGGTGTTGGTTGACTAAACCTTGTTTGATGAGCATTGTTGTTGAAACCCTAATTGATGGTGAAAAGAACATGAGTATCATTGTTATGTGATTCTTTGCATAGTTGGAAAATGTTGGGGTTTCATGTTCTTGAAAGAAAACATTCTATCCTATCCATTTCAGATATTGAGTTGAGTTTTCAGATTTGAGATTAAGATTGAGATGATTTGTTTTGAGTTGAGTTTTGAGATTGGGATTTTAGTATATAACATATTGAGTCTCGAACAATTCTCTTTATGCTTCTATGAGTTTGACAAATCACATTGGGTCTCTAACAATTCACTTTGTGATTTCCTACTAAGAAAGTTTTTCTTGGTGAGCTTGCTGAGTTTTTGGACAGGTTCCAATGGGGACTTGTGAGCAGTTTTTGGACAGGTTTCGGTGGGGACTTGTGAGAAAATTTGGACAGGTCCTAGCAGAGGACTTATGAGCTAAGTTTGATAGTTCTATCAGAGAACTTGAGGATAGAGGTGCATTGGTTCTATGAGAAGAACCTAAGGACAGTTGGCAAGTATTTGAGAAGGCTTGTATGCAGAGGATTGATTTGTTAAAGAGTTAGATAGATCTGACAGACAAAGGAAGACTTGTACTAGGCCGACTAACTATGTTTGGTACAGGTTGCTAAGCTGTTGTGGACGTGATCATAGAAGGCAGAGGTCTCTTAGGATAAGCATTAAGGACAGGAGGTCTTTAGTGGAAAGGAGTTCCACGTGCTGGAAAGAGGTAGAGGTAGTTGATATTTTGAGGGATCATTTCCAGAGCAGAGGGGAAGGTATCTCCTTTGAGCAGAGGCTCATAAATTCTGATTGGGGGAAGGTATCTCCTTTGGGCCGAGGCTCATAAACATTGTAATTGGGAAGGATTCCCAAAGAACTTTGAGATAACTTTTAGAGAAATGTCTTGTGGATGTAGCCCAGCCATTCTGGGTGAACCACATTAAAATTGGTGTCACTTTGTGGATGATATTGTGCATTGCTTTGATATTGCTTTGGGTATATTGCTTTACTATTTTGAAGTATAAAGGAAAAAGTAAAAAGAGGTCTTATACTATTCACCCCCCTCTCAGTATAAGCTTGCGTTCTTCAATCTACCATCGTCATGATGTAAATTAGATAGCTCTTCGTTGCACCTCAAGGGATATTACTTCTCTTATTAGTTTTGCAGTGCTTCACTATGGAAATTGCTCATAAAAATCTCCAAAATTCTCTCTTATTTTTGGGGCCTTAAGTAGACTCCCAAAATTCTCATCCTAGATTTCCCATGAAGCCAAGAACAATATTTGGTTGGGCTAGGGCCATTGGGGTGAAGCTTTTGGAAGCTTCTATTGGACAACCATCAAGAATTTGTTGCATTCCAATGGATTTTACTTGGCTTGGGTAGCTCGAATTTGTAATCATCTTTGATAGGCATGACTCAGTCTATGGCTACTATCGACAAGAACAACCCACCTATGGCCACTATCAATGTTAGTGATGGTGAGCCCACTGCTAGAGAAATAAGTGGCCTAAGCTGAATAGGACTAAACTATCTTGCTTGATTTATTAGAACCACTATTGGATATTGAAAATATCCAAGATGAGTTATATGGCCTGAAAAGGTGTCCACATGAGTAGCCTCATCAACATGATGTTTTTTAGGTATATACACCACCTTGAAATTTGGGTTGGTTTTTGGAAGCTCTAGTTACTTGACCACCCTAGGATGAGTGCTCCACGAATGCACCTGCACATAACACACAACAATATTTTAGTAGATTCAAGTGGTCCTACCTTGGTTAGGCCTAAAATTTGTAAAATATGCAAACAATAAACTTGAAAAATATTTCTTAAGATGAAAATATTATATTAAAATGTCATAAGAACATAAAAAACATACCTTGCTACTTTGTTTGTTGTTGAGGCTATGACTATTTTTTATCCTAAAATGTGATCTTACAAGGATTTGTGGTATTCTCTATAGACCATATGAGGTATAACAACAATGAATATAGACCTTTCAAGGTTGAACGGTCTCTTCCCTAGTGCTCAAATGGTGTTGAAACATTTGGTGGACCTCTAGTAGGATGTGAAGGGATTTTGATAGCAATATGGTATCGATTTGGTACTTTGTTTGTGAGTAGCTTCTAAAATGAAAATATATACATGGTGAAGGTCACATTCATATTCATGGTTATTGAGCAATATGCAAGAGGATGGGCTGCAAAGGGAGGCTAATAACACACAAGAGGATTGAGTGGAAATTTTGGTAGAGTTTTGGCTAGTGACTTCAAGACTTCTTGCAAATGGAGGAAAATAGGGGGTATTTATAGATTTTTTGCAAGGGAGAGGGGTGGTGACTAGGAAATGACATGGCATGATGTGGTAGCCATGTGGAATGTGTGAGGGGACATGGAAAATCTAGATATTTCTACTTAGGATAATGTGCACCTTCTCCTCTTAATGACCTTGGATGGAGAGAGTCCTCACCCACCCAAGTGGCATGTGCACATGATGCCACATAAATGCACTTTAATGGGGAGGATCCTCACCCTTTCCAAGTGTCATAAATAGGCATGGGGAGTGATGAGGGTGCATGGGGATGTGGATAACTAGGGTGATGTGGACCTATTTTAGGGTCAAAGGAGGAATCTAGGTGGGAGGGGTGTGCACACAACTAGGGAGTTGTGCACCTAGGCTAGGGGGATGGGAAGTCACATGGTGACTAGGGGCTTAGTGTAGGAGGGTGTTTAATGGGAGGAAAGGGGCTAGGAAATAGGGAATTTAATTTTTGTAAGGTTGCAAGGTGGGATTAGGGATTTTTGGGCATTAGTTGGGGAATTTGAAAAATAAGTTAGGATTTTGGGGATTAATTTAGAATTGTGAATTAGTTATGGATTTTTTTGGGATTTTGGTAAGTAATTGAAGAATTTGTAAAATAGCTTAGGACTTTGGGGTTTACTTTAGAATTGGAATTAATTATAGATTTTGGGGATTTTGGTAATTAATTGGAGAATTTGGGAAATAGCTTAGGATTTTGGGGAATTAATTATGAATTTAGAGGATTTTGGGAAGTTATTGGGGATTTGCAAAATTAGTCAAAATGGTTTTAGGGAATTACAAAATGATATATTTTGGGTGTCTACACTAACAAGTTTCCTTTTAACCACTATACTTTGTTACATTGATAGCTCATCACACATTTTAACATACTAAATCTAGGTGGATGGTTGGCATGCATAAATACAATTGATAGGGATAGGTCTAGAAGTTTTTTATTAATATCAAAGCTTAGGGATATTACTAGTATTTTGTTTTGATTTGTCATTAGTGTCGAGAAAAATGGTATTTTATGTTGGACTTTATACCTTAGCCTAATTTTATTTCTAGCTTTATATCTTAATGTCATACTTTCTCAACCCTCAACATGACATCAGTTGCCTCAAAAGTCCAATCACCTCTCTATACTTAGAAAAATTTTGGATTTGGATTGGTGTAGTCATGGATACTTAATGCTAGACTTTGTATCTCCTTGGGGTGATGTCAACATCTTCAAAAGTCCATTCACCTTCTAACTTTTTTTTTAATTGGTAAAAACATATTTTGAAAGGGATCCTAAACCTTTTACATTACCATTCAAAAACAGGTAACCCTACCAGGATCACCTTCAGAAATCAACCTAACAAGACCACCAAACAAAAAATCAAAAACCCAAAGACCATATTTGGGGTAGGACAACACAACAAAGATTCAAAAAAACATAAAAAAGGAACAAAACTCGAGAAGACCATAAAAATGGTAGTCAATAAATGCCAATTAATTAGTCATTTTAGATAGACTAACTGAGATACCCTCAATAGCCTTGGCACTTTCCTCCATGTTGTATTTGATAGCATTCACCATTTTGAGAGCTTGTTGAAGGATAGTCCATGTGGTGTTGAATGACATGGACATATTCTCCAACATGTTTGCCAAGATTACAAAAGTTTTAGTGTTGGTTTTCATGGGACTTCATATTTCTTTTGGGATTTAAACTTGGTGTTATTTCCTTCAATATTAGGAGTTTTAAGCAATATGGAGAGTCGTCAGAAGAATCCATATCACTTTTTATGGAAATTCACCTTTTGCTTGTTGATGGTTTGAATCTGGTCGAGCGTCATCTGGGTTCAATTTTAATCGATGGTAGAGTAGAACAAGGGACAATTTTCCCTTTGGATTTTTTCATGTCCTTTGAGGCTTTCTTTATCTCATCATTGCTTACAATAATCCACCTAGGACTATCATGGCTGGGATTAGCTTTAGTAGGATTACTAAGAATGTCAATAGATGTAATTACAACCTTTTGAGCCTCCTTCTATAGAACATGGTTGTACAATGTGATATGGAGACTCTGATACTTTGAATGGAAATATGATTCATATTTGATACTTTCCACCAAAATTTCCATTGACCTCACCAAGTAGTCAGGGACATTAATGTCCTTTATGTCCCTTAGATGATTTAAAAAATCCAAATGAAAGCTTCTTAGGGGGACGTTGATCTCATCCATAGTAAAGTACTGCATGTTTGGCATGAGGACCCCATACCATGGAGCTAAAAGTGTAGTTCAAATGATCTCATATTTTTATTTCGCAAGCCTCTTACTAAAATATTTAAGTTCTAGGGAATGACTATCACAGAGGACGATATCCCCATCATTGGGGATCTTGATCACCCTAGCAAGAAAGTGAGTAGTCACCTTGAAACTAAGTCCTCGGATGGTAACCTTACCATTATTCCATGATTTAGTGAACTCCATTGATAGCTTAAGGTTTGCAACACTAAATTTTTGTAAAAAGGACATAAACCCATACCTGTCCAGAATAGCCTCGACATCGACATCAAGATGTAGAGTGTCAGGTTCAAGCAACACCATTATGGTTTGATGGGAATTCATAGAAATTATTAGATAAAATATGTTAAGGCCTTGATGCATGATTAATTTAAGCTGATATCTAAGAATGAAAAGAGGTAGAGCATCATATATGTGCATGCCACCTATTATGGGGATGACCTTGTTCCAATGCTATTGATTATGCCAAGGGGGCCTAGACACATAAGCTAGAAAGACATTGGGGATCTTGTGGCCAGTTAAATTAAAGCAAAAATTGACACTCATATTAATCAAGATCAAAAGGGTATTGGAAAAGGTGATGTAAATAGTTCTTCCTTTGATTCAGTGATGGATTCTGACACAAGGTGTCAAATAATTCCATAGGGGATAATTGGTGCAAGTACCATGGAAGAGGAAACCATTGTCATAAAAAATAAATATAAAACAAAGTTACCACAAGAGATAGTAGAACCTTGGTATTGATTAAAAGTAAGACACAGGCCAAAAGCACCATTGGAAATGATCACCATGGTAGAATGACTCAGTTTAAAAATAATTATTGGTATAATTGGGATGCCATCATCATTCCAAGAAATAAATGTTTTGACAATGGAAGCCATGAGTGGTAAGGATATTTACCTTGATTATATTCAATCTAACTCCATAGGTGATAAGGAAAAATGAGCTGACCAGGTCAATGTTGATGCCACAGGTGATGATAAAAGTTGAGTTGGCTAAGATGAAGCTAATACAAATAGGGTTTATTGGGCTCATGTTGATAGGATAATAATAAATAAACCAAGCCACCTTGAAAACTTAAATATGATGATAAATACAATAGCCAATGGTAATAAGCTTATGAAGACTAGGTGACCACCTTGGTCTAGAACAAGCACTATAGAAGTAAATTTCCCTCATAGTTAAAATGAGTAATAAGACTTGCTATAAAATTATTGTGCTTGACCTTAAGGGACTCTTCTATCACTTCCATATTTTCCAAAATATCAGCAGTATGATTCCCTTATCTGTACACATGTTGAATGATAACATTTTTGAATTTACTAAGGAACCTTTTGCACTCTTCAATGATATTAACAACACTCCATGCAGGTTCTTGGGATCCTTTGATATAATTGATGATATTAATTGAGTCACCTTCAATGATGAGGTGGTCAAATTTATGGTCATCTATAATTCAAATATCCAAGTAAAGTGCTCTAGCTTCAATGATGTTGTTGGATTGTATGCCCATATTTTTAGAAAAGGTAAGAATTAATTTTTCTTAGTTGTATTTGATTATTCCACCACCTCTCACCCTTCCTAGATTACCCTTGGCCACTCCATAGAAATTGAACTTGAACCATCAACTTGGTGGAGGTGATGATTTGATCAAGGATATATCAACATGGGGTGTCAAGGGGCCAGGAGGTTTGGAATGGAGCTTAAGGATAGTATACAAGTGGAACTCCAAATTGGTTCTTAGGGCTTCATAGGACAGATTCAGACGAGCATTTTTTGTAGCAAAGGTGAGAACTTAAAGATACATGGAGTGGGGAAGACAAAAGGACTAGAGAGCCTTGAGATAAGAACTAAAAAAATATTAGTCCATTTTTTGCATGAATTAGAAACGAATCTCGGTTGGGCCCAAGAAAGACTAATCATCTCAAAAAGTGATCCAATAATAGAGAGGGAAAAGGGGCACTCAAGGAACAAGTGAATTGTAGATAACCAATTAGAATTGCATAAGTAGCACAATTTGGGGAGGGAAAAGCCTCTGGTAAGGAGGTTATCAATGGTAAGGATCTTGTTTTGAACAATCATCCAAAAGGACAAAGTAATTTTGGAAACAAGGTTACTAATCTAGACAATCTTGGAGGTAGACCAATAGTCCAGGGGATGATCTTGGAGATAGTAGGTATTTTTAATAGAGAAATGGCCATTTTCATAGAATTTCCAAATGGGAGAGTCTTGAGAAGGGTTTCTTGGGATAACACATGCTCAAATAAGATTGGTCAATTCAAAAGTTGCATTATTTTTATTAGTAGTGAGGTTTTTTGTTGGAATTGATCTCCACATATATTGCTAGCCAGACCTACAAAGAAAGTTACTCACCTTATCACCAAAGAGTTGGTCAATGAAGGGATTTAGGATAGCCATATTTGGGTCATTGATTAATGGTTGATCCTTCAACCAAGGGTAATTACAAAATTCTATGCTTCTTCCATAGCCAAGGTGCCATCTTAACCCTTCCTTTATAATTTTCCTAGTTTTAATAATAGAGTTCCAAAACCAGAATCCAAAAGGGAGAGGGTCATCATCTAGAAAAGAATTTTTCTAAAGGTACTTGCCTTTGATGATATGAATCTAGGTTGTTTGAATATTATTGATGATCCTCCATCCTTATTTGTCTATGAGGATCATTTTCATTGTGTTCACCTTTCAAAAGCCCAAACCAACTTGGTATTTCTTTGAATAATCCTTGTCCCATGCCACTAAAGAAAACCATTTACGATATTCAACCCTAGATCAAAGAAATCTCTTTTGAATTTGTTATATTATTTTGCAAATGGATGAGGAATATTTTAAAATAGACATAAAACATATCAGGATACTCTAAAGATAGGATCGAACAAGATTAGCTTTGGTTTCTTGGCTTAGAAGGGTCACTTTCCAACCAGTAAGCTTTTTAAGGATCTAGTCGATGACATTATTCCACATGAATTCATAAGGATTCCCATGGAAGAGAGGAATACCCAAATAAGTGGATGATAGGATTGATATGGAGCACCCAAGATGTTTGGTAATTTTGAGCTATCTATCAATGGGTATATTTAGAAATAAAATTTTGCTTTTCTAAAATTGATCTTTTGCCCAACATCCTCCTTGTAGAAGTTGAGGATGAATTTGATGTCCTTAGCCTTGGTAATTGAGGAGAGGGTTGCCAAGATAGTGTCATAAAAACATTACTGGTGCATTAACATATTAGAAACTGAGGAAGCCTTGATTCCTAAGATAATGCCTAGGGAGCATTTAGCCTTAAGATATCTACCTAGGGATTCCACTAGAATGATGAAGAGAAAGAGTGGCATCGGTTCCCCTTGCCTTAAGCCTCTGAAGCTCTTAAAGTACCTTGATACATAACCACTGACTATCATGGAAAACCAAGAAATATTTAGACATTATTTTATCAGGGTAATACAATTAGCATGGAAATCAAAGCATGGATGACAAAAAGGAAGTCCCATGAAACCCTATCAAAGGCTTTGTTCATATATAATTTTAGGAGGAGGCTAGACTTCTAAATTCTAGAAATAGAGTTTATGAGCTCATGAATGGTGATAATGCCATCAATTATGAGTCTACCCTAAATAGAACTTCCCTAGTAAGGGTTGATGATGATCGGCAAGAGCATTTTCATTATGTTTGCAATGGTTTTAAAGAGCAGCTTGTAGATGACATTGCAAAGGCTAATGGGATTGAAATCAAAGATGAATCAACAAACCTATGACTTAGGAATAAATTCAAGGAAGATTAAGTTGGTATGTCTAGGTAGGCTTTTAGTTATTTGAACATATTTCACAACTTTCATAATATTCTGCCCAACAATATCTCATAAGTGTTGGAAGAAGCAAGGAGGAAACCCATCAGGCCCATGGGCCTTATTGAGAGACATGGAAAATAGAGTTTCTTTAATCTCTTCCTTAGATAAAGTTTCTAGAATGTGTTCATTACTCTCCTAAGAGATGAGACATGGAATATTTTCAAGGAGTGCACTAAAATCCTGGGTTGATATTGATTGGCATGATCCAAGGATAGTTTCAAAATGGACGATCACTTTAGCTCCAACCTCATGAATATTACTAGTGGTGGTCCAATCATTTTTTGTCAACTCTCAAATTTTGTTGGTGATTCTGTGCCTAATAGTTAAGGCATGAAAATATCTAGTGTTAGAGTCTCCTTCTTTCATCCACAATGCTTTGGACTTCTACCTCTAAAAAAACTCTTCTTTAGCTAAAATATTATGGTACTCAGATAGGAGAATTTTCTCTTTCTCCCTTAGCCTAGGGTCCATATTTCCATGTTGGATGATGTCTTCAATGGCATGAAGTTGGCTTGCAATATTCTGCTTGCATTAAAAAATATTTCCAAAAAATTATTTGTTCTAAACTCTGAGGCTGGTCTTGATGAAGCAGAGTTTTTGGAATATAGGTAAACCAGAAGAATATTTGATCCACCACTATATAATTTAGTTTCTAAGACTCGAATGCTAAAGCCACATAGATTTTAATATAAATAGAGTTTTGAAATATGACATTGGTTGAATATCTTCTAGGATTAGTGGATTATGGTTTGAGCCTATTCTGGGAAGAGCATGAAGTGTGGCATAACTAAATGAATGGATAACTTCCTTGGATATCAATAATCTATCAATTCTCAACTAAATGTTTTGGTTTCCCATCCTCCTATTTCTCCACATGTATTTAGTTCCCTTTAGGTGGATATCCATTAGTTCATTCCCATAAATAAACTCTGCAAAGTCTTTGTAACATCTTGGTAGAATGGGAGTCTCCACTTTTGTCAAATAGATATAGTTAAGTGTTGAAACCACCAACCAACGTCCATGCATCATTCTAAAAAGTGTATCTCATTTGACTTAGAGTACTCCATAAACCCAGTTGACCTGAAGGATTATTATGAGCATATACATTTGAGAAGACCCATTGAGTTTTAGTGTCCTTACTAAATAATATAATGATGATAATCATTTTTGAAGATGAAATAATCTTACCTTCTATTTTTATTGGATTCTATAAACATGAAGGCCTCCTGAGGTGCCATGAGTCGGGCTTGAAATATATTCACAGTTCTTCAATAAAATTTTGGCAATCCTATCACTATTAGTAATATTAATCTTAGTTTCTTAAAGTTTAATGATGCTAGGCTTGAACTATTTCTATGAGAAGATATTCATCTATAGTTTTTGGATGAATATTTATTCTCTCCTCCCCTACCTTGGGAAGGAGGTGGTTTGAGTCTCTTCTCGTCATCCTTGGGGAAGTCTACATTGATTTGATCTATAAGAGAAGTGAGGATAGTGGATTGAGTTCCATTAGAAATATAATATTTAGTTTCTTTACACCTGATCTCTTGATTGGATGATCATCCCTTTTTCTTTCTACTATCAGTGTCAGCTGTGAGATTTTTTTGGTTTCTGGTAATCATTTTGGGAGGACTGGACATTTCCTATGGAATAGAGAGATAAATAGTGTTGGTGATGATACCAATAGTTTCAACTTGACTAGGGATGTCATTTAGAAGGTCCACAAATTCTTTGGACAAGGGTAGGCCTGAGCATCCTGACCTTGAAGGGAAATGAGGAGGGTCCATATTGAGATTTGAATCAATAGGTTGATGCTCATGGGGATCAAGGTTGGATGTGATAACATTTATGGTGGTTTCATGAGAAATAACTTGAGATCCATTCAATGAGATAAAGGGATTGGCATTAGAAAATTAATAACATACCTAGTTACGACCATTCTTCAAAGAGTGAGACATCTATTGTTTACCTTTTGAATCCACCATGGGGTCTTTATTACCAGAGTTTCCATGTGGAGGTTGCAAGGTCACTTTTCTCTAAAATTTCTTAGCTCGAGGTCCATCCTTCTTTATTTCCATTTTCAAAGAGGGACATTGAGCCCTGAGGTGGCCCTATTTGTGGCATTCGATACAGTAGGCTAGTTTATTCTCATATTTAACTTCCTAATGTCTTCAATTAGGACTTGAGACAATATCAATACAAGTGGTTAATTCTGAATCTAGATTGGTAATTACACATAATCAAACATAGATCATTTAAATTTTCACTTTGGTTGTTGGGTCGAATGCCACCAAATATATTATAGTTTGAACAATTCTTATCAAAATTCCTTCATGCCAAAACTAAGCTAGGAGGCCTAGTAATATAACCTAGATGGAGGTCATGTTGATACTTTATGCATTCAGGTTAAAATATTCTCCCCATATTTAGATAAATAGGATCCATAGGCTAAAGAACTAGGGATAACTTGTAAGGATATGACAAGTGTATTAGGATTTTTTAAGCCTTATAAGAAATAAACCTCTAGGTAAAGTGACCAGATCCATGTTGCCAATGGGACACCATTTATAAAATTCCCATTTATAGATGGATTCAATATTTGGGTGAGAGTCAATAAACTTGTCTACCAAATATAGGGAGTCTTGGTCAACTAAGGAGGCCATGAATTCTAGCAGAATCACCACTTCTTTGCCATTTTGAGAGAAAAAGTCTAGGATTTGAGTTTTTTTAGTGATAGATGATCCTACCCTTTTTCTAACTATCTTCATAAAGGATTCTAAGGAGGTGTTATGAATTGGGATAATTGAAAGGTCCCCTACAACTCCTATGAACTCCACACCCCCATCTGGATCATCTTAGGATCTAGTATGGGGATCATCCTCTCCTTCGTTGCTCAGGCCTTGGTTCTCACCTTCGAGAAATTCAAATTTTTGTGATAGTCTGTTTGCTCAAGGAGAACCACTACCAATGCTTTATTTTCTTGCTACACTTGCCATATTTTCTCACATAAATTCATATTAGGGATATAAAAAGGATTCAAATCCATTCACCTTCTAACTTGACCTCTAGACTTAGACAAATTTTGAGTCCAATAGTGTGCCATGTTGGATACTAGGTGCTGAATTTTTCTTATCTTTATGTTGATTTAAGCTCCTTTTAAATTTTGGTCAACATCTTCAATAGTCCATTCACCTTCTAACTTGATTTATAGACAGCCAAAATTTGAGTCTAATAGTGTGACATGTTGGATTCCAGATGCTGAATATTTCTTGTTTTTATGCTGACATAAGATCCTTTTAAAGTTTGATCCCCTTTTATGCCAAATTTTCATGGCTTAGGTGATTTTTTGGATATGGTTAGTCGTGTTATATTTCTTGCTTTTTTGGATGATGTCAATAGTTTCAAAATTCCAATTATTTCTTGAACATGTTGGGTGACATGCCTTAGCTAGAATTTTAGTTTGGCATTACTAGAAAATAGTAGATCTTCTTGCCTTAGCCAAAATTTTAGTTTTGACTAGGCATTATTACATGTTTAGCTACTTTGTAATTATTTTGCTTAACTTCTATTATATTTATATTTAAATATTCATTGAAGATATGCTTTGACAATTGACTTATAAAAAGTGATGCTCCCAGTCACTACTGCATTTAGCAAAATTCACCAAAACTTTAGCAAAATCATCATTTTGTTGGATTTATAAGGATCTAGACATGTGGGTAATCACACTAACCCATGCTATTATACATGGGATATTGAGTATCATTATCATGTAGGTACTCTCTAGATTATAGACCCTTGTACACCATTCTAGATATTTTGAGATATGCATGGCTTATTAGATGAATATCCTAGTGCTTAAATCACTTTTTGTACATGATATTTGCATTTTATGTTCTTTTATAGATTTTGTGGATGGAAGAAATAGTTGGAGTCTTAGTTGGGATCAAATTTTGTCAGATTTTGCATAAATGAATTAGAATTGTTCTTCATGCATCATGCACACATATTTCTTTATTATTATGGCATCACATGCTTGCCTTTATTATCTAAGAACCTTGGTATACGGTCAATGGCCTAGTGCATTATCTCCCCTCTCTCTTCTTGTCCATGTTGGTTTTTTATATCTTTCTATCATAAAATATAGTAGAATATTACATAGGTCATAATATAAAATAGCCATAATATTAAAGGTCAAAATAACCTAATCTCAAATAACAAGAATGAAGCAAATACTTACAATAAACAATATCAAATTATTCTTATTAGTAAAAATTAAAGAAGATACATTTTATGGAGCTTTATCTCCATAATATAGCTTTACGAGATGACTTTTTACATTCTTGATTGTTGCATTCCATATAAACTTTAGATTATTAGCTTTCCACTTGCATAGAAGACTCTTAGCTTTCTTTCATGACACATGTACATGTTCTAATTTATCAAATAATGTAATATCATAACATCCCCCCATATTTATTATTTGATATCTTAGTACTTCTAGAATATTTAAAATTTGTTTTGACTAAGTGCTTTTGTAAAAATATCTACAATCTGATCTTCAATAGAAATATATTTTAACTAAATATGATAATTTTGAACATGATCCCTGATAAAATGGCATTGAGATTCAATATGTTTTGTTCTTTCATGAATAATTGTATTTTTTATTAGATTAAGTACTCCTTGATTATCACAATTTATTTGTATAGGAGTTCTTCTGATACCCATATCTAATAGTATATATTGTAACCATAGTGCTTCATAAATTACATATTTTGTTGCACGATATTTTGCTTCTATAGATGAGAGTGCCATTGCATGTTGTTTTTTACTATACCATGAAATAGGTCCATATCCAAGATAGAAAACATACCCTAATGTAGATTTTCTATCATCTATAGATCATGCATAATCAAAATATGAATATCCTTGTAAACATAAATTGTTATCATCCTTTTTATATGTTAGTTCATATTCTATAGTTTTTCTAACATAATTTAGTATTCTTTTTGTAGATTTACGATTACTTTTCCTAAGTTCTTGCATAAATCTAGAAATATAATTTACAACAAAAACTATATTTTATTTAGTATTTGTTAGATATAGAAGACTTCCAATTAATTGATGATAAATAGTGGCTGAGACTAGAGGTGTCTCATCATATTTGGACAATTGTAACCCTTGTTCCATAGGAGTATCCTTGGGTTTACATGTTTGCATCCTATATTTTTCAAGTAATATTTTTGCATATTTTGTTTGTGTTATTGTGATATTGTTTTTATTTTGATGAATTTTTAAACCAAGACAATAATGAAGAAGTCCCAAATATTTCATCTCAAAATCCTTCTCTAGGTCTTTTTAACTTCATTTATCATAATATTTTAGCTTATTATAATTACTATGTCATCAATGTATCTCATAAGTATTATTACGTCACATCTAACATTTTTTGTATAGAGATTTGGATCTAATAAACTTCTTTTAAAATTTTACTATAATAATTGATCATTAATCTTTATATACATGCTCTTGGTGCTTGCTTTAGACCATACAAGGATTTGTTTAGCTTGAAAAATTTATGTTCTTGTCCTTTAATTATAAATCCTTCTAGTTGTGACATATATACTTCTTCAATATCACCACTAAGAAATGCACTTTTTACATCCATTGATGTAGTTTACATCCATGATGTGCTGCTAAAGCACAAATTGTTTGAGTATAAGTCATTTTTGTTGTTGGTGTAAAAGTTTCTTCATAACTATTTCCTTTCATTTGAGTATATACTTTCACAACCAGTTGAGCTTTGTATTTTTCAAGTGGACCGTATACTTTATATTTGATCTTGTAAATCCTTTTACATCTTACTATTTTCTTTTCTTGAGGTAAAATAACTAGATTCCAAGTTTTATTTTTCATCAATGTTTCATATTTTAATTCCATAGCTTCCTTTTATTTTGTATGATTTAAAGAATTTAGTGTTGTTTTAGGTTCTACTACAAAAAATATCAATCCCCTATTCATTCTCATAAAATTATGAGTTTGGGGTCTTGTAGTAGTAAGGTCTAGTATTTGCTCTAGTTTTGAATACTTAAGTGTATCTCTAAGCCATATGGCTTCTTTCCTTTATAAAATTGAAGCAGTGTTTGTGTTTTCAATCTATTTATCATGTATATATGATTCTAAGTCTTCACTTGATAAGTCTTCTTCTAAAAAACTTAGAATTGCTTTTGAATTAACTTTTTGTTCTTTAGTAACATTTTTGTTTCCTTCAACAAATATATCTCTCCTTGTGTAGATTTTGTTTGTTATTGGATCAATTATTCTATAACCTATTGATTCATCATCATAATTGAGAAAATTATCACACATAGTTTTGTCATCTAGTTTAGTTCTTATTTGCTTTGGAATATGCATATATGCTTTACAACCAAATATTCTTAACTGTTCTACTATAGGTTTTCGTCCTATCCATATTTCTTCAGGAGTGATATTTTTCAATAATTGTGTAGGTGATCTATTCTATAAATATACTATTGTTTAAAATACTTATACCCAATATTTATGATTAAGGTGCACTTATTTTAACATACTATGAACCACTTCCACAATTGATCTATTTCTTCTTTTTGCAATACCGTTTTGCTATGGTGAATATGTTGTAGTAACTTTTTATTTTATACCATTGGTTTCTAGAAAGAGATTAAATTATTGTGATAAGATATCTCTTCCTCTATTTGATCAAAGAATCTTGACTATCTTGCCTATTTTATTTTCTACTAACAATTTGAATAGTTTGAAATGCTTGAATGCTTCATATTTGTACTTCATAAAATACACCCACACTTTTCTAGAGTAATCATCAATAAATAGTTGAAAATATCTATGTCCTCCAATACTAGTGATGTTCATTGGACCACATAAATCAATATATACTAATTCCAATGGTTCTTGAGTTCTATGTTGATTGAGTTCAAAAGGAATTCTATGTTGTTTTCCTGCTAGACATTCTAGACATATAGTAGATTCCCAAGAAAGTTTAGGCAATCCTTTAACCATTTGATGTTTACTCATTTCATTTAATGAAGATGCACTTATATGTCCTAGTATTTTGTGCTAAAGTTCTCTAGTTTCTAAAATCCTCACTAATAGAGCCTTGTTGGAAAATGTATCTAGAGTAAATAAACTTTTTTATATGAACCAGAAGCTAAAATTTTTCTTTTTTTTATAATAAGACATATATTTTTATCTTTAATAGTTTTGAATTCAACTACTAGATTCTAATCCATAAGTTGATATATTTAAAGAATATTAGTATTTAATCCTTGTACATATAGTACATCTCTAATTATCCTTTTTTCATTTGACATATCAATTAAAATATTTCCTACTCCTTTAACCTCATAGGTCATACTATTTGCTATAACAATCGATTTTTCATATTTCTCTTGAATAGTATTAAACAACTGTTTATTTCCAGTCCTATGGATACTTGCTCCAGAGTCAATGTACTAATAATCCATAATACTTTCCTTTGAGGTAGTAAACCTTATAGCTCCCAAATTACTATAACTTGTGTAAATTTTAAAAAAATTATGATCCTTTACTGTAGAAAACCTTTTAACTCCAAAATATTAAATTTCCAAAATTTCAATTTCTTAAAAAAAAAAATATCTTTCTCTAATTTCAAAAACCTTTTTAAACAAATTCAAATAGTCTTCAAAACTTCAAATTAAGGCTTCACACTTATAAAAAATCTTAATAATTATTTTAACTCCAATTAATCTTCTAACCTTTAATAATATTGTTACTCCACTCAAATGACTAATTTAAAAAAAACTTAATTATCCATATCTAAACCTCATTACTCCACTTTAGGTTTTCAAAAAAATAAATATGTTATATTTCTCTCCAAAAATTTAAGCATTGGAAATTTCTTTTAATATCAAGTAATATTACCTAGGACATCGTAAATATTACTATAGTATGGTGTTGCATGCTTATCGGATGTTGTTGATTGCATGAATGCCTATCCATAAATGATTTTAATATTAAAACCTTTGTTGTATGCTTCTCAAACATTGGAAAACTTGCTTGTTGCTCATGGCTACAACTCTATGCTTAAATGTCTGCTAACTACACTGTTACATGGATATTATCCTTTGTTGTAATAATATCAAGTGACTTATGCTTGGAGAAGGCCAAGTGATTATTCTATTGATCTAATCTTGGATAAGACTAAGTGATTCTTCTAATATTATATGCTTGGAGGAGACCAAGTAGTTCTTCTATTGGTCTATGCTTGGAGAAGACCAAGTGGCTCTTCTAATGGTATACACTTGAGCAGTTATTTTGCT
This sequence comes from Wollemia nobilis, assembly GCA_028583015.1. NCBI lineage: Eukaryota > Viridiplantae > Streptophyta > Pinopsida > Araucariales > Araucariaceae > Wollemia > Wollemia nobilis. The sequence goes on from JAQPPZ010000103.1 coordinate 6,041,697, forward strand.
ATACTAAACCTAGATAATATTGAGTGGTCTCGCTCTCTTTTACAATGCTTAGATGAGGCAAAATGGTCTCTTTCTCCTTGAACTACACTTCAATGAAACCATGCACCTCTTCTCTTCTCTACTTATAAAATTTTGAGTATTACCTTCTCTAGTTTACTTGGAGAAGACTTAGTCATATTCTACTCTCTTTAATATTTCTCTTGCTCCTTATATTTTCTTCTATGTGTAGGCTTCTTAGATCATTGTGTTGTAATGGCCATGCTAGGTTGTAATGTTGGATTCTTTTAGACAATATCTTCAACATTGGCCTCTATTGACCACAATATTTCTAATACACTTATACCTTTTATTCTCTCTTTCCCTTTGTTTTTCTTCAATGTTGTTTCTTTAACTACTTGTAGCTTTCAATCCAATGCTTAAAGCTATATAAATCAAACTATGTATGTTGCTTTATCCTTCTTCAAGACTGTTATACCTTTATTTTTCTACTGTTATGGATTTCTTCTTATTATGCCACTTTATCTATGTGGATTATAACTCCACTCTCTTTCTTATTTGCAAATGCACTTTGGTGCTCTTCCATTTTCTTGATTCTACTACTTCTCTTTCTTTATTCTCTATTCTACTACTTCTCTATTCTTTGTTCTACTTCTTTCTCTATTTTAATCTAAAATATTTAATGTCTTATGTCATACCTAAGAACCAATATGATTATCTTTCTTAATAGAGAACCCAATAGAAATGTTAGGGTGAAACTGAATATCCCTAAATAATCAACTATCTTCTGAGTTGATTTTGCCTCAAACTTTAATATGCAATTCCTAAAATTTTAAAAACTTAAATTTCAAAAAACATATTTTTTTCAAATTATTAAAACCAATGTTAGATTGGATTTATCCTTGAATTACCAACTTCATTATGGGTTGGTTTATCCTATCAATCAATGTCCAACTTCTCTTCTAATTTGGACCTTATATTTAATATAGTTGAGTCCTAGTCTTCACTAGTTTTCCTTCAACCTAGTGGAAATACCCTAGCCTAATCTACTCAATAAGACCTTTAAAAATAGAGTCCAAGTATTTACTTTCTTTAAAGTGGATAGACTGTAAATTAACTTTATAAAAATGAAAAAATATAATAATTAATGGTAGCTAATAAAATAAACTCTATCAAACTAGATAGAGTCTTGTGGTAGCTTTGATACCACTATTGGATTTTTAAGCCTTTCTACCACAAAATATAGTGAAATATTACATAGGTCCCATAAAATATCCACAATATTAAATATCAAAATATTCTTACCTCAAATAACAATAATGAATCAAATACTTATAATATACAATCTCAAATTCTTCTTCTTAGTAAAAATTAGAGAAGATTTATTTTATGGAGCTTTGTCTCCATAATATAGCTTTGCAAGATAACTCTTTATATTCTTGACTATTGCCTTCCATATGACCTTTAAAATATTAGTTTGCCACTTGCATATAATACTCTTAGCCTTATTTCATGACACATGTACATATCCTGCACATCCTAATTTATCAAATAATGTAATATAATCTAATAATTTTATTTTTGTTCTATCTATTACTTATTGGCTTTAGCAGTACTGGTCCATCCATATCTAGGCATTATATTCCAACACCTTCATTTTACACAACCAATAGCCTACTACTAGTGTTGTACTTTTCATGAATACACCTTGCATTTTCTTACATCATCAAGGTATTGAGGTGTCACACTACAAAATTTAAATATTATTCTCCAATATGTACCTATCATCATTACTATCTAGAGTACTTATTTACCTTACAACGTTAACACCCAACAAGCTTATTCATTGGGCCATATAGTCATGAAGTATTCATAGGGTAAGAAGAATTTTGGAAGCCTTTGGTGGGAATAGGAGTGAAAAATGAATGAAAATAAGTCTGGAATAATTGGAGGAAGTAGGATGTGCAAAATGAAGAATATCAATGGGACTTATATGATAGTGGAAGGAGAAAAAAAGAGAAATATAAAATATGAGAGATATAATACCTGAATGATGAAGACCTATTAATATTTTCTAATTTCACCGTGCATTGTATTTTAGAACTCACTTTGCATTTATCCCATTTTTAGTTGCTGTTTCAACTTAAAAAAATAATAAGGTAAAAAATATGAAGCTTCTCCCCCTTTTTTATTAGTAAATAAGGGGTTTTGAAAGGGACCCAAAACCTTTTACAAAGAGAAAATATAATCTTTGAAGGTAAAAGAAAAATATAGAAGAGGATGTAAATCAAAATAATCCTTAAACCATAAGGCAAGGGCCAAAGGAAGACATAGCAAAGAAAGATAAAGAAACCAACTAGATAAAGGATGCAAATCCAATGAGGGACCAAAAATCCAAACATTATTCAGTTCTTACCTTTAGGCTTCTTCCCTAAACTATCTAGCTCTTCTTTGGGGCAGATGTCAACCATTTTATTTTTAACATCTTCCAGGTGGGTAGCCACCTCTTCAACCATCATACTAACCATTCTATTAATTCTTAGAATAATTTTAGTCAAATATTTAATTATTACATAGACCAAAAAAATAATGGGGTTTGCATCCCAAATCCCCATTGAGATTTAAATATTTATCCTCCAATATTGACAAGACATACCTCTAGATCTCTTCCTTTTCAATTGACTATAGAAAACTAATATGGTACCAAACAGTGTGATAAGAATCATAGTTTTTAATTTTTTATTGGAAATACCACAGTAGAAGGTTAGAAAAATAAAACCACTTTTGGGATTGGGAACAACTGGGCAACCTAACCAATCACAAAATCCTACAACATTGATATAAACAAGAACCCACTTCCTAAAAATAAAAATAAAAGAATCCATATCTAGAAACTCAAGCTTATAGGACATGGAACTCATAGGAAAATATTTGTACCAAAAGGTCACCCAAAAAAAGAGAAGATAAACCCAAAAATATGACCACTCTAAATTATCCTTCCCAAAGCCAAAATCAAAACAACACTTCTAGTCTAAAAGCCAAAAAAATAGGAAGGAGAAACTTAGAGAACTAAACTAGAAACCCAAGTAAGAGAAGAATTGATGTTTAGCCAAGCACCCAGGCATGAACTAGTGCCCCAAAAACACCTATTAGATAGAATAGACACCTTATAAAATAGGAAATGGCTAGGGTAAAAGAAAAATATACCCCAAAACACACTATAGACTCTCTCATAATCATAATTGAATCTATGGGGTCTATCACTCCCATCAAGGAGACCCAAAAAATAACTTTAGAGAAACACTGCCAATCATATCAACCACATGAGTGTCCTTTCTGACTACCTCTGAAAGAACAAGAGGAAAATCTTGAATCCACACTATTAGCTCCTTAAGTTCCACCTTGAGACTGGCCATAAAATCTATTGAAGTATTTCCTTCCCTATAAATATAATTAACTTGCTTATTCTCCAAGACCTATAGAATTTATTTGACCTCTATCGGTATATCCTCTATGCTCCAACTAGGCTGATGTAGGCCTTTGATATAGTTTATAACATTTAGAGAGTCACAATTTATTATAAATATATTGATATTTAGTTTTTTCATTAGATTAACACCTTGATATAGAGCTCGTGCTTCTACAAAATTACTAGTTTGAGATCCTAGATATATTGCATAGGTAGCAATTAAGGTTCCATATTTATCTCTGATAACTCCACCAACACCAACTTTTCCAGGATTACCCTTTGTTGCACCATCAAAATTTAGCTTAGCCCAACCATCCTATAGAGCTTTCCATATGGTTTGAGAGTGAATGGAGGGAAGGATATAATTAGAAACATCCATAATCCTAAAAATACCCCATATTTCCACAATATCTAGATCTTCGTTTGCCTCTATGGGAATTTCAAAGTTTAGGCTATGAATATTTTTAATCAAAGCAACACATATCCTGGCTCCAATGAAGTTACAATCCTTATCATTGTTAAAAGCTCTTCTATTCCTTTATTTCCATAGAATCCACATGATATGGGGAAGACTAAACATCCAAAGAGACTTTAAATGAGGACTAGAATAGGGGAAGAACCATTGGAGGTAAATATATACCATATTATTTGGAAGGACCCAAGAGATACCAAAATTTTGGAAAATTAGGGACATCACTTCTAGTGAAAACAAGCATTCCAAAAATAGGTGTTTAACACATTCAGAGTCCTTTTTGCATAAATGGAATTTGTTGGGTAAGGCCATACCTCTCTTTTGAAGGCTATCAATTTTTAAGATCTTCTTTTGGATACATAACCAGTAAAAGAAAATAATTTTAAAAATCAGGTCTTTTAGCCAAATTTTGGAAGTTGAGAACCAACTTTCCTCATTACCTTCCAACAAATGATATGTTGATTTCATAGTTTACTACCCTTGTTTGTAAATTTTTTAGAAAAGGGAGTCCTTCTCTCTAAAATTATCAATACTTTTCATTATCAACAAAGCTTTTAAATTTTCTAGAGCTTGTTTACCATTTTGGTCCAAGTTTGCTATATGAATGGGTTTCCATTTTTTCCTATTTTCATCCTTATAAATAAAGTTTGAGATATTAGTGTGAGTTAGATGAGGTTCCAACATCCCACCTTTGATTGAGGGGTTTCTTCTAAATTTTATCTCTTTCTTTTCCATACTCTATATTGGTAGATTCCACCACAAATTGAAGGACCTATAGTCAACCAAACTTGCTTGAAAAGCTTACCAAGAATTAAAAACTCGTAGGCTAGTCAATCTTATCGACCTCACCAATCACCCATATTATTTTATTTTTCTTTTGTCCCTGGATTTAACTCTTTAGGCATAAATATATATTTCTTAATAAAGAGTGAAACCCAATTACCAAAAGAGTGTGGTTGTCTCTACTAGGCTTTATCATAGGCTAAGAAAAGTGTAGACATTGTCAATGGAGTACCTTTAGAAAACACCAAAATGGTTCTAGCTAACATCAAGATTGTTAGTGGGCTGCCATAAATTTAAATGCGTACATTAGCTAACACTAGTAATTCAAATATTGATTATTCTTTACCTCTGATATTTTATTGATTCCCCATGGCATATGAGTCATTAAAACCATATGCATTATTTGTCCAAGGCCATTCCTTGTGGACATTCTTGTCATCCTTATAGCACTAGTAGGTTGTAAATAATATATTTCTAGAATTATATTATCCTGAAAAGTGATGCAATGCTAAAAGGGAAGGCCTCCTTATATAGGCTTCTCAACTAGGAGAAACCATCTATCAACCTACCATGTTAGTCCTATTTTTTCTTAGCCCAAAGGTTGTCAGCTTACTGAGGTGAACCTTTCCAATGCAATCTCTAATTAATCTTCCTGATCCTATGCATGTGACTCTGCATGGTGCTCCTTTCAATATTGAGCTTCCACTATTCAACTATTTATTTGGTCAATTGCCTTATTTTAGTTTCTTTTTTTGTAATTAACTTCTATTTACATGTCAACATATTTATGCAAAATTATGGTGTGCTTCTTCATGCTATCCGTGCTTAGCTTTAGTTGTTCATTAGAAATTGTAGTGGCCTGACCATATGATTCTAAATTTTCATTTTTCTCATTGGTTAAGATTTTTGGTACATGTAGCTTGTTATAGAAAGACTCTGCCATAGGATTGAATTTGAGCCAAAATCAATTTTCAAAATTATTTTACAAGCAACATAAAAATAAACAAAAATGAATCACCTTGAGTATATGAGTTGATAGCCATATTCCCAATCTGTATTGATCCATGTGCCAAATCAACATTCCTCATTTGAAGAGTTCCCAAGTATAAGATAATTATTATGCTAGAACATAGCTTAGAACATTCTTTGGTCATGTGTGACTTTATTTTTGATTGTCCTAGAACCTTTGGGTGTTGTTAAAACATGTGACCCATTATGCTTTGAAACTAATTATAGTTGGCCTTTGAATTTTATAGATTTCCTAGACTTGACAAAATCGTTGCTTTGGGATAACTCAAGAAGAATTTATGCCATATCAGTTCGTGCTCACTATTTGGCCAATCAATTACTTCTACCATTACCTACTTTATGACTTCTTGAACTAGATTTACCTTTTGTTCTTCATATCTTTTGATATGATATGACCTGAGATTCTCACCATGTATTCAAACCACTTCTTGGATGCAAGGGATAGTCATGTAAGTACAATTTTATGCTAGATGTCCCCCTAACTATTCTAAAAACTCTTTTTATAAGCACATACCAAATAGTGAAGGTAAATCAATGACCACCACATTTTGAAATGTTACAAAGTATGGTAGTTTATGTTGCAAAAATGGAACATTTTCCATTATCCCTATTATTTGGAATTTACTTCCTTTGAATTTAAATGTTTTGAAATTACCTCTAGCAAAATATAGGCTCATGGCATGATATATTTCCTAAGGAATAATTGTGATAGTAGCTTCTAGATCTATTGTGTGTTATGTAGCACCCAACATTCTAAACATAAGGACAAATAAAAGGATGGGAAATTTTTCTTACCCAAATTAAGGGATGGTCACTTATGCGCTAACTTGGAATCTAGGAGAGAAATTCTATTAGCCACTGAGCCCTTCAGAGCTACTTCAACCAAATTTACTTGTTTGAATGCTATCAAGGTTTCTTCTAGATCTTCAAATTCTTTTAAAATATTACCTCTAGAAGTATCTATCGGTTTGGTTACCTTTTGATCTAGTCTTTGATAGATTTCCACTAAGTCTTCCCTCTAGTTTCTTATTATAGTTGGGTAGTATAATCTTCGATAAGCCTATTATATTTAAAACTGTAAGCATAATGTTTTTAGACCATAATTTTTTGCAAATAATTCTAGCCTCTACTTTTTTAGGTGCTCCCCTTGTGAACATAGTACCTATTCTAGTTCATTCTCTTTGGCTTGTTTCCTTTCTTTCTCCACTATTTTCTTGAAATTTTCCATATATCTAATCTCCTAAGAATATGCTGGCCAAGCAAGATGATTCAATATTACATAAATATTGATTGGATACATTATGAAGTGCTTTTTCATTGCAAAAAAATGATATGGATCCATTCCAAGAGCTAAAAAATCCTCTGACTCTTAGGCTGCCATTGAGTGGAAGTGTAGTTGATAGTGTTGATAAGTACTACCATTGTAATAATTGTTAAATATTGAACACTTAAGTTTGACTAGACTAGAGTATTTTATCTTTTCTTGATCTCCAACAATATAAACATGTTTTATATTAACCTCACCAATTTGGATAACTTAGTCTTTTGAGAAAAATTCCTCTCGTGGGTATTCCTCATACCCTACTCTAGAATTTTGTTGGTCTACATTATTAAGTTTATTGGTCGATCACTGAATCACAAATTTTAGTTCCTACATCATATAAGACTTTGGGGTTGTTGTAATAGGTTTCTTCTTTGTTGAAGAGAGATATGAGCAATATGGGTCATGCAACATATATGACTATGAGAAAGATATGGCCAAAAATGAAACTTGTAGGTTTATTTGATGAATATGAGGGGTTTCTAACATGATGGTTCTAGGCAAGATATTTCCTACTAAGATGAGCATACTTTCTACCCTTATGGCCATCTAAAATATGTATGGGAAACTTATCTCTTTAGAATGCTAGATCAAAAGGCTTGGGTCTAGGCTCATAGCATGAAAGTAATAGATATAATATTGGGAATATAAAGGCCTTATTCCTTGTGGAACTATTATCTATATTATTCTAAATTTGATATTAAAATAAATGATACTCTCATGAGGCAGCGACAAGCCTTTACATGGAGTAAAATAGAATGAGAAATAAGAAGATATGTCCTAGGTCATCATTCTCTAATATGAGGAGTTCAACTAAGTCCACCCAAGTCCTAATGCTATTATCTTCCAAGGAGTGGTACTATCACAACACCTTTCCTTGAAAGGACATCATAAGAAGTATGACCATCACATTATTATAAATGTTGGCTAGAGTAGCAACTTTGATAATGCTCATAAGCATATTTATCATTACCATCATAAATGGGAAAGACTTCAATGCAACTTGAATATCTAGAAGGTTGAGGGATCCAAAAATATTCCAAGTTGGACAAATCCACTTGACCATAGTTTTGAGAAAATGTATTAGTATATCGACCTTGCTGCTAAGATATTTATGGAAGCCAAGGGGTTTACCCCTTTCTTGATGAAATTCTTTGGAGCTAAAGAACATATTACCAGATATTTTGTTTCCTCATGGAACCAGGGTGAGGTTGCATTCCAAGGAGTCCACTTCAAGGTGAAAATTGAAATGCTCATTGAGATCACCGGCTTCCTGCTTTTTGGGTGCTTTATAAGACATTATAAGCACAATTGGGAAGAGGTGATGGATCAATTCCCCAACAAAGGGAATTTCTTGGGCTGGGATAAGTCTACCTTGCATGTGTCTTATCTCATAGACCTTTGGAACATCACCATAATCCCCATAATGCAGTTTTTTACGTGTGATGACCTAGAGAAGTCATTGCAAAGATTTCTCCTAGCTTTCATCAACCATATATGGGATGGTAAGCCAATCTATGTTCCTGACTACCTATTATATTCACTTTTCCTGACAATTAAAAAGTTTCAAAAGTCAAATGGAAAGCTGCTACACCAAGGTCTTTTAGAAATTATCTTTAGACATGCCTTAGCCAATAGGCCTCTAGTTCACAGCATCAAACCAATTTCTGCTAGTCCCCATGACGAGGCTCACTAATCACCCAATAACTCTGGTGAGTCCCCTGGTGGCCCTGGTCTAGTAGGGGGGTCACCCAAGGGCTCTCCTCTTAGGAGCACAAGGTAGAAGAAATGTGCAGCGATGTCCTATACCCCCCAGTGGGTAGATCCTTGGCTAGACTTAAAAACCTAAGGTGGAGTCGTCTTCTTCCTCCACCCACATTATTTTTAACTCTATGAGTGACAAGGAGGATCAGAGCTCCTAGATTATACTAAATCTAGTGGTGTCCACCATCTACACCTTAATAAAATACCTGGAGGAGGCCTCCAAGATGTTGACCCATTATATTACAAATAAAAAGGAAGATGACAAAAACTAATAGAAGTGGGACCCTCTTCCCAGGGCGATGGCATGAAGGTTGGTTTCATTTTGCTAGTAAAAAATATTTTTATGTCAGTGGTCAAGAGGAAATTTTGAATTTGTTTCAACCGATTGCTGGGGTTCACCCCTATCTGAAGGAAACTTGTGTCTTAGTGGCATTTTTTTTGTTTACTGTTTGTTTTCTTTTTCAGTTGATACCCTATTTTAGTGATCTTCCCTCTAGATCATTGAGGGTTTTTGGGGTGGGTGGTAGCATATTTTTGAAAATATTGGCTCTACATGTGGTGGTTTAGCCCTGATTGTAATAAGGTCTTGGGTTTCTTTCAAAACACGTTTTGTAAATACTACTTAATTGTACAAAACAAATGTATTACTATGACTATGAAGCCATAAATTTGATTGATATGTAGTGAGATACCTCACTTTCTATTCTTTTTACCACGTAATTTTGATATTTTCTACCAATGGAGTTGTTATCTTCTCTAGTTCTTGAATCAAATGAGTCGTTAGGTGAACATGTATTCTTAACTTATGAGGTCAATACTATTCACCAAAATCTTAAGTCCTCTGAGTAACTGATATATTTACTTTAACCATATCAATATGATCTTTATGGATGGGATAGATTTATGAAATCTAGTCTCATTGAGTGTGCCCAAAATTCTTGGTCAAAAATCCATCTATGTGGATGAGATGCATCCTTGAATCTTGGTCAAGATTGGAAGACATAATTTCTTCTAAGTTAGCCTCCAAAGAAGGTTGGTTCCTTGTATAGATTTACTAAAATAAAATGCGGTTGAGACTAAAAAGAGAAACTATAAGGGTTAGAAGCATGCAATATTATAGATTAGAAATAAAGCTAGCCAAAATACAGCTAACTATAATAAGCTTCAACTGCATAAAAGTCTTATACACACAATATAGAAATTACCTAACAGACCAGCTAGCATGCAACTATCATAGAATAATTTCTAATTTTATTCACACATCTTATACATTCCAAAGATATCTAGAATGATAATCCAAATAACAATCCAAATTCAATTAGAATTGCTTTAATAGAATACACCATTCAAGAAATATAAGCAGAAATGCATAAAATATAACTCACATATCATGTTCTATAACACTAGAGATAGAGGCCAAACAACATTGAATTCTATTGATAGGAAGCAGTTATCATACAAATTACATAGACTTTAAATGCTAAAAATCCAAACCTTTATTAGTGGTACATTGAGATATTTATAATATTTTTAACACATCTTGTTAGCTCTCATTACTACAAGAAAACTACCTACAGGTCTATCAAAGATGATTGTAGGGAGTGGACTTCACTTTCCATCTTAGTCAAGCTTAATTACTTTGATTATGGTTTGCTAATATGTTTGGTCTAGATTTATATCATGAAGCTATCTTTCACATGCTTCTAACAGATCTTAGCATACTTTGATAGGTTCTATTTTAACCACTACACTTTGTTACATTTCTAGCTCATCATGCATTCTAACAAACTCAATCTAGGAATCAATTTGGCATGCACGAATACAGTTGACAAAGATAAGTTTGAAATATTTTTCTTAATGTTGATACTTCGGGGTATTACCAATATTTTGTTTTGATTTGTAGTTAATGTCAGGCAAATTTGGTCTTTCATACCAAACTCTATACCTTAGTCTAATTTTTATTCTAGCTCTATATCTTAATGCCAAACTTCTTGAACCCTCAAAATGATATCAACTACCTCAAAAGTCCATCAACCTTTCTACCAGATGCTAAAATTTCCATCTCCTTAGGGTGACATCAATGTCTTAAAAGTTTGGTCACATTTTCACTTTATCTCTAGACTTAGCCAAAGTTTGACTTTGGTACTATGCCATGTTAGATGCTAGGCATTGAAATTTTTTGTTTTTATGCTAATTTAAGCTCATTTTAAAGTCTAGTCCCCTTACATGTTAGATTTTCATACCTTAGCCAATTTTTTGGATCTTTTTAGTCTTGTGTTGGACTTTTCTGCTTCTTCGGATGATGTCAACACTTTCAAAATTCTGGTCCTTTATTAAACATACCAAGTGACATGCCTTAGCTATAATTTTAGTCTAGTACTGCTACAAAATACTAGATCTTCCTACCTTAGACAAAATTTTGGTTTTGGATAGGTGTTAGTACATGTCTGGCTACTTTGTAATTCTTTGGATTAACTTCTATCACATTTTAATTCAAATATTCATTGGAAAATATGTTATGATGGTTGAATTATAAAAAGTGATGTTCTTGGTCAATAGTACCTTTAGTAAAATCCACCAAAACTTTAGCAAATTCATCACCCCATTAGGTCTGCAAGGATTTATACATGTAGATAATCACACTAACCCACACTATGATACATGGGGTGCTCAGTATATTTATCCTAAGCTACCCTATTTCTTGATTACATAGCCCCATCATCTAAAGAATCCTATATACATATTACTAAAGGTGCCATAGTGGCTATAAAGAATGATAAAATTCATAAAATATATGGGGTCTATGACTATAAATCAACCTTTATGTACCTAAAACTATGTTTCAAGCATATATTTCATCATCCAATAGGTGTCAAAGTAAGAGCATTTACATGGGCATTCATAGCCTTGCTATTTCTTCCTAGGATTATGCTACATATAGTTGCATCTAGATTAGCTACTAATGTAGTTCATACTCTTTATTCATTACCTCCTTCTATAGGCATAACTACAACTCCCTCTCACATAGCTAGAAATTTGTATGGTCCCTTCTTGATACCTAGGTCAAAATAGTATTGATATTTCAAGCCCAACTTTATAGGTTGGTCAACTACTTTAATGGGCCAGGCTGGTGATGTTGATGTAATACTATCAAGTCTAGGATGCTCCATAGGGTAACCCTTTGAAGTATATTAATTATTTACCTCCTCTTAGAATGTATCTATAATCACACAAGAAACACAAATTATTACAATCATCATATCAAATAAAAATAATGTATTATAATGCTATGCTAGCTCTAACTATACATGAAAATAAAAATACTATTGAGCTATCTAAGGAGATGGTTTTACCAAGTTCACTTGCTTTTCAAGTGGGGTTATCCTCCTCTAAATATGAGACCTCTAGGTCAGTAGTGTACACTCTAGCCTTGTATATACATATCTCTTATATATCGGTATCCTCCTCATAGCCTCTCCCTCCTCTAAGGTATATCCTCTACTACCCCCTCTATTGTAGCCTCCTCCTCTCCTAGAGACTACTTATTGTTGCTCTCTACCCATGCTACTCTAGACAACTTTCCTCTTTTCCATGTTTTTAGGGTGTGGTACATATATCTCCATGGGTGTCCCACTACCTAGGACACTATGTCTATCTCATTATGATGGCCTCTCTAGGTCCCTTTGGTCTCTATGTTGTGGGTCCCTCCTTTCCTCCTATTTACTAGAAATAGCAACCCTATGTTGGTAGCATTATGCTTTCCTTGTCTACTACTTGCTCCTTCCTATGTTGTCATTATGTTTTTGATAGTGGAAGCACCCCATCTAGATGAGGATCCCTAACCTATTTAGGGATCCACATCATCCTATGAGGATTTGTAAACTCAAGTCAATTATTATATACTACAATCACCTACTACACCTCTACAAGTCATTGTATATTCTAATTGTTGGTTTGTTATAGGTGGTGATAGGGGATCTAGATGATCCATCCTTATGGAATCAAAATAAGTTGTGGCACTTGTAGTTTTTCCACTTCTATGATGTATCTCCACCACCTTGCAAAAATCTCTACTAGTACTATGTCTTGGGATAAACCTATGGGTCTATACATCATAATATTATTATATAATATCCATCTCTATAATAAGAATATTAGAATTATGGTGCATACCTAGTAGTCCTAAATCTAGTATAGGTCATGTTATAACAAATATAATAATACCCTCCATGTAATTTCCCTCTCTAGTCTAGTATAGTCATCCTCCAAGGCTATGTACAACGGATAGATAAGTGACATCAAGATATTATTAATACCCTTGTATAGAATGTGTAGGCAAATAAAATAATCCCCATGCATCATGTAAATGTTACTATCATGGCTACATGGATCTACAAGAGCAAAATGGTCCATTGTATATCTATTCATCTCTCCTTGGTCATCCTCTATTGTCATGATCTATAAAGTCCATCTAATGATTACTAGACCTATAATAAATTATACATCCTCCATGGTCATTTTCATCTTGATAATTTCAAAAAGTGTTGGTATTAATAGAAACATATTGGTCATTGTATTATAAAAGAACATAAACCCGCAACATAGTGCCTAGAGGGGTCAAATGTAGGGAATCTTAGCTACTTGATCCAAAATAACCTAGTGTAGCTTTGCTTGCACTTGAGGAGTCATACCCTCATGTAACCAATCCTATATTTATGATGGATCCATGTGCCATCACAAGAAAATATTCCCTATCCTACTAGTGTTAGTGCCACTGCTAGTGCTTACCTTGGCATTGTGTCAACCCCTATCATGTCCTTGGTCCTCTCCCCTACATTGCCTAGCCTCACCATACCAAGCCATTTCCAAAGCAAGCTTAGTCTCTAAAAAAATATTTTTGACCATGATCATAATTTATGATCATGATCACTGATTAGGGTTAGGATTACCCCTATTTATATAAGACAATGATTATACCTTTTGATGCATGACCAAGATCATTGCCTTTATCCATGATAACAAATTTCATCCATGATTGTCCATTTTTTGGTAGGTGATGCATATCACACCCTTTTTCAAGATTGCCCCATTTTGCTACTGGTTGATTTTATAAAATTTGACTATAATTACCACTTTTCCAAAAATGGTAATCTTGGTTGACCTCAATTTTTGAGCCTTTTGGGGCATTTCTAGGCCATTTTTTACTTCCTTATATGGACATCACCATATAGGTGCTATGAATTTTCTAATTACCATTGGCCATATCTGTGCTCAAATGGAAGGTCATCTGAATATGTGGTACTCATTGCAAGGCTAGGAGTGTGCACAAAATAAAATTCAAAATTCAAAATCGTACCCCACAATATATATTTTTCAAATTTTTACTATAAAATTGGTTTCCTACATAATATTTTGTTGATTTTTATGAGGATATAGTACAAATAGTTCTCTTAAGGGTTTTTCCTTGATTTGGAATCAATTGTGTATCCTATTTTTCCTTATTTTACATCCAACTAGCGTTTTTAACACTTTAGGAATTTTTTTAGGTAAATTACTTTCAAGTCACATGGGGAGGTAAAAATCAAATATTTCTATCCAAAATTTCTAGAAACACATATAGGTAAGTATTAGGTATGGTTTCCTCTACTTTCATATTTTTGGCTATATGTTTGTGCATGTTTCTATTGTTTATTTCATAGTTTTTATATTTTGCATAGATTGTAGAATCAAAATTAACAAAAAAATTATTTTAGCTCTTTAGCATATATTTTTCATTTTTAGTACAAGGTAACCAAAAATTCGTGAAAATGAAATCACCGGAAAAAATACTTGATCCATTGAAAACATAAAAATACATTTGCAGTCTACCTTGCAATTAATATTTGAAATATTTAAAATTATTGTGCAATGTAGTCTTAGAGGAAGATGTTAGTGGTAAGTTTTTGAATTTTTATTTATGAAATTAAAGGTAAACTTTAATACGAAAATAATATAATCCTTCATTAAAAAACTTGTGTTTTATCCTAACAAAAAAAATTATAGCATATTATAAAAGGGCTCAATCCATTGTTGTTAACAAGTGTCTCTATGGTGATAATATTTATAAATTAATATTTTTATCTATTATTTATCCATTATAATATTTTTTTCTTTTTATATTTATATATTTTAAAACCATAGTTTATAAATTAAATAAACATTTATCAATTACCTACAACATAAAATATTCCAAAAGCAAAACAAGGAATACATATTGCATATATAAAATATCTATATGGATGCAACTACATGAATCCATTTTATGTGAGCTTCCATGTACTCACGGGCCATGTTTTTCCATCATATCCCTCCTTACCTCATGTGGACAACCTCTATCTTTCTGCCTGAATGAAGGTACCTTATCTTCTTGGACTTGCCTACTTCAACATAAATACTTTCTCCCTCAATCACAATTATATTAGCAGTACCATGTCCTAATAGCAAAAGTAGACAAATTAATAGTTGAATTTGGAGGGATGTTACAACTCTAATACTCTAATACTCTCTTTTTTTTATTTTTTTCCTAAGGACTCATGAGTGGCTATAGTCCTTAGGAGCATCAATATGTATTTATAAAAAGAGCACTAACAACTAATATTGTAAGTGGTGGATAGTCTTGCCCTCCTATACATGGGATATGGGTGGACTAACATTGTTAGTCCTGGGGTAGGATGAAAATGAGCCATGTTGGCCAATGGTTTTTATTCCCCTTATCCATCCAAGTGTCACTTTATTGCCATATTTATTGGATGTTTCCACTTGCTAACTTTACCAAAACCTAAAATAAGAGTAGAGTCATGGTTTTGGTTCTCTCTCTTTTTTAGGCACAACCAAAGTCATTGATTCCTAGTTTGGTATCTTCAATGGATATTTATGAAATATCCTAGTTTGATAGTTTGGTACCTTCAATGGTTTTCAAGGGATATTATATCCTGTAAATGTAATTTAGGTGTGATATCTCCTTTACTATTGTGGTGACATAGCAAGCAAGATAGAGTAGAAGTTATTATTCTATTGTGATCATTATGAATGGAATGATTGTGTTTTTTATTATATGGAAGGAGTTTTGAAAGGGTCCTTAAACCTTTTACAAATTTACAAAAAGGACAACAAAATAAATTATTGGCACAAGACTAAAAAGAGAAGAGATACGGAGTCCAACTGCCCATCACCAAAAAAGGAATGGAGAATAAAGAAGAGAAAAAGGACCAAAAACAACCTTGATAAAATAAAACCTCAAAGGATAGAAACACATCCATCATAGATATTAAGAACGAACTGAAAATACCTCAACATGCAATAGTTATCCATTGAGAAAAACTTGAACAAATAAAACAAATATTCTAAGATATCTAAGAGTAATCTACACACATTTCAAAGTAGAGCAAAATAGATCCAAGAAAACCTCTCACAAGCCAAGACCAAATCATCATCTACAAAAAAAAAATTAGGATTATTCCTTCACCTGCCAAGGCCAACGGTTTTATATTTGGGAGTTGGTACATTAACATGAGATTCCAAAAGATCTTTCCCTCCATCAAAAATTAGGATCAACTAGGATCCATTGGCAATATCTAATTCTATTTCTATTGGAATATATTACATTATTTAGTACATGCCAATGTACCACCTTGGGTACATCTCTAGATTAGGAGTTTGATTAGTATTTACTTTATACAATGTAATAAATGCACAAGTGTTGTTAGAATGTGCAAAGTACTTGATGATGTAAATGTGCATGTAGTCCATGTGTACGTGATTCATAGAATAGGAAGATGAAGAGTCATAGATAGGTGAAAGACCAAGAGATATATCTCATTATATATAGATCTTTGATAGATAATATAATAGAGCATAAATGATAGTATAGAATAGATAGGAGAGTAGAATATAAGTTAGACACAATGTAGAACTTGTATGAAGCATGGAGCATTTGAGATCTCCACATTTTGTATGAACATCCTATTTTTATGAGCTTTCATTAATGGAATTTTTATGAGTTATTGTAGAAGTTTATTATGAGTTTTTCCTGCTTAGTATATTGTCATTATCATATATTTAATATTGCATGCTCATTTTAGTCGTTGTGGTTGCATTTCCTTAAATATATAACATACAAATCTAAAATTGGTATCAAAGCACAACGTATATTGATAGGATATAGAGAGAGCCACAAGAGACATTGAGAGGAGATAATGAGATTTAATTTCCAAAAAATTTAGAATTGCTATTTGGCTAGTCTTTCCATAAGGTTGTAGAAAAACTTGTGAAGACTAGGACTCAACAAATATCTATTTTTTAGTTAGATTGAAGGATAAATACTGATGTTTATTGACTTATAGAGATCTAGATATTTGCATGGATTTCCTAATGATCTACATAGGCTAGATCTATTGTGGCTCTGATACCACTATTAGATTTTTATGTAACGAGCAATGGGAGATAGCAATCATAAGATGAAGAATAATATAAAAGAAATTAAATCTATGAGATGACTAAAGTATGCTATAAATAGAAATAACATAAATGAATACAATGTATCTATGGAGGAAATGAACACTCCATTAATGAAGCTACTAAACTACATTACACCCATCACCATTATATGGTGATCCACACAACATTGTACTACTATGCTATAAGCAACTTTATCTATCTATGTCCCTCTTATCATATCTATCTAACAATAAGGCCTTTCTTATATAGGAATATAGGTTCCTTGGCAAACACTCTACCTAGTTGTGCAAGGGACAACTTGCACAGTGACACTTGTGCATTTATTACATTGCATGAAGTAACTAGATAACTTCCCCCTAAAGTAATCTAATGTCTTAAGTATGTACCTTGTAAGATACATTTACATAACCCAAATAATGGAATATACTATATTTATAACACCCCCTTGTATTATATTATTTGGGTATTGAAGACTTTAGTCTTAAATATGGATCTTCTTCTTCATATTGATCTTTGTACTCCTCCTCTGTATTCTTTGTAACATGTTCAAGCAAATAATTAATGTCTCTATAATATGTAACATTTGTTGATAGAATTTTCACCTCATAGGCATCAGTGGGTTGTTCCAATTATTCAATTTCTTCTATCCTTTGAACCAGGTGTCCCTTTTGATTTCTCTTTTGATATTCTAGTTGAGGATAATTGGTTGGTCACTTAAATTATTGTCGATGAGGGTTCCCTTGATATTGTCAAGTTTGAAATTAATTCCCATTATTCATCTAATTTCCTTGCTTTCAATTTTTGGGATTTCATTTGCAATAGCTGGTACTATGAACTTTCTTTCTACATATCTGACAATACCATATCCTCTTTCTAAAGAAGAAATATTTTCTTTTAGATTATCTTTTTATGCCAATGCAGTGTCATTCATCTCATCTTTCATAATATTTTCTAATTCATATTCTTGAAGTATATTGACTAGGTCATCAAAAAAAGTATCTTTGCTTAAAAAAAGTAAAGATGTGACCAGATATTTATAGTTATCTAGAAATAATATCATGGTTACTTGAGTGAGAAGTTCACCCTTAAATATTTCTTCTAAGGTCAATAATTTCCCTTTAATATCTACTATTTTTCTTAGGAACAATTCTATGCTTTCTCCACTGTACATATTTAATGAGTGAAATTGAGTTTGGAGATGAAGGGTAGTCGCCTTATTATTTCCTTCAAAAAATTTCTCTAGGCTTGTCCATGCATCTAAATATATTTTGGCTGAACTGATATATGGTTGAATCTCATCAATGATAGCAAAAGTTATTATCATTAGATCCTTTGAATCATTTTCTTCAAACTTTAGGATTTCTGTTTCACCTATGGTAGGTTGATGACATCCCAAAGTTTTCATATACTAAGATTGCTTTCACATTATTTTTCCAAGAGAATTAATTTGGACCCTTGAGCTAGTTGAGATTCTTCTAGGAAGAATTCTTTTGATGCCATTTGAATTTCCCTAATATCAATCCTTATATTTTGTGGACTTATGTCTCCCTAGATATTTTTGGAATATGATATAGTGCTTTCATAAAATATAGTTCAATTTTGTATAATTTTTGTAACGATCAAAAATCAACTTCTTAACACCTTATTAATCCTATTGAACTAAGCACTTTTCAATTTTTGAAGAGGTTTTAATGTTGGATTTCTTTTGTCCCTTTTGAGAATTTCTTGAGACAAGAATATTATAATTTTCCAACCTTAGTAAAAATATTAATAACCTATTTTTATATCCCTTGGATTTTATTTAAATATTTCTAATTTCCAATAACCTCGTTTGGAGTTGTAGCCCTTATGACTCCCAAATTTGTAAAATTAGAGAACATTAATATTTGTAAATTTTAAATGGATTTATTCCAAGTAGTATTCCTTATTTCTCCTAGGTTATGCTTTGCAAATATTAGTCACCTTTGATATTTAATTTCCCTAAGTTTTGCTTTCAAATGAAGATTGATTCCTTTCAATCATTCAACCTTATAATATAACCTTATAACTTCCTTTTTATGGAAAGCAAATTAGATGGGAAATTGTAACTTTATGAAACTAATAGTAGACTATACATCTTGGGACCAATGAGTAATGGAAGATTCTCCCACTTGCTATTTTCTTCAACACTCACTTTGATGCTTCCTTGACCCGTTTGACCAAGAGAAATATTCTTCACCATTTTTGGATACTCCGAATTGCTCTCAGATTTTTATTGATCTATTGTCATGTAGCTATCGAGATACTATCAATATGCTATCGTAATATTGCCAAGTCACTTTAGACTCACTTGCTACTTTTGCTACTGATTTGCTTTCTTTTGTTGCTGCATCTAAGTCATATTTAATAGGCAATCAAATGTGTGACAAGTGTCACAGATATTTTTTTTAAATGCTCCAAGAGAGCTTTAAATGTTTGGTGGAGGTATTATCTCAATGCTTGTTACAAGTGTCACCTTTTCTTGAGACGTTTATTTTCACTCCCTCTTCATGCGTTGTCTAAAAATATATTTTTGCTTCAATGCTTACCTGACTATAATGCTCCTTGCTATACATAACTCCTCTACTACCAATATGATATTATAACATATAATTCATGGACATTTTCTAGGGTTCTTTTGGAGAATGACAAGTGGTATCTCTTTTATTTGCATACCCTTATCTTATCAATGCCTTATTGTAAGCCTTTCAACCTGTTCTTCCACCTTGTTCTTTGTTGTACTTCATTGGTGCTGAGATGTTTCCAACCAAGCAAAGCTTATGGTGGAGATATAGAAGAGATATGCAAGAGATTTGGTGGAGCTTTGGTGGATATGTGGTAGTTCTTTGATGAAGACTCCATTATGCTCCACTAATGGTAGGAATGCTCCTTAATTGGACACATGGTTGATTTTATAGGAATTCTCCTTGATTGGACGTATGCTTGCTTTGATTGCCTTTACTTATACATTGCTTGATTTCCCCTGGCTTTGTGCCTTATATTTTTCAGGTTCAACAATCCAATATACGTAGAATATGAGCCAAAATGAGTGTCTTTTTTCTATGCTTGGGAGAATGATAACGTTTGGTTACCTTTGGTTGATTCAACCTGGTTATAATGTGCTTTTTAGGCACTTTCTAATATGCCCTTTTTCCTACATAGAATGAGTTAGAGAAGTGCAACTCAATGTAACAATATTTGCAAATAAGATGCCTTTTGCACCTTTTCTCACACTTCTTTTTGTAGGTCTTATATTCTAATTAATATGGCAAAATTTTGAATACAGTGTAGAGGTTTTGAGGTTGTCTTTTTTCTTAGACACCTTCCATATTTTGATTGGATATTATGATGACGAATCCAAGCTTTGATAGAAATAGATAGAAGCTCCTTATATGATACAATTTTCTGCACTTTTCTTCTTGCAATTAACTCTGTAATGCTTTGGATTTAAGACTCACCAAGTCTCAATATTTTAAGCTTCTATTTCTATTTTTGTCTAGTCGTATTCTTCTCCAAATTTTGGAGGATTCTAACATGTTTTGGTGGATTACCTTAGCCACTATGTGTTGTAGATTTTTGTGCACTTATAGTGTCTTTAGACACTTTGACAATTTTTTTATTTTTTGCCCTTCTCGAGAACACAAACTATAATCCTTTTGAGAGCAATAAAATAGTGCAAATACATATTAAATACTTTCTTTTAATGCACTAAAAATTTCACCTTATCACTCCAATAAAATCTCAAATTAATGCACTTAATCAAATTTACTACAACTAATCAAGAATAATCTGAAATGAATCTTCAAGATTTATTCTGTAATTTCACTACAATTAATATTGTAGGACTTAGTCTTATTTTTTCATTTCCAAAGCATATGATAGGTAGATGATAGAAGTAATTCTGAACTCTAATCAACTCCTAATTAATGTGCAAATGAACCTTAAAAAGAAATTTTATCTTTTTGTACTTTTGACGATTGTAATCCAATATTCTTTCTTGCAACTTTAATCCAAATTCAGGTGCTTTAAAAAATTTGATAAGTAATCCAATTAATGAATCTACTTGCACCAAAAGTTTCTTACCTTTTGAAAGTTTTTGTAGCTCTTTTACCACTTCTGTAGGGGTTGTAGATCTTGATGTCTAGGATCACCAAGTTTCTACTTTGAGTAGGATCTTGTAGCTTTTTGAATATTATCTTGAAGAAATCCTTCTTCACCAAATGATGGTCTCAAAATTTCCTTCACGAGCCTAGGATTTGGTGGCTTTTTCGTATCTTGTGGTCTCCATATGCTGTAGATTTGGAGAAGTTTTTGTCTCTAAAGTGGTTCCTTCTTACTATGAGAGGTAATCTTCAAATCTCCAAGATTTGGTGAGATTATTCTATCTTCAAGTCTTCTTGTTGAATTTTGACTTAAATTAGGATCTTCTTCTAAGATTTGGTACTCCTTACCAAATTATTCTTCTCATATTTGACACTCCTTTCCAAATTACTCTTCATAGATTTGGCACTCCTTGCCAAATTCTTCTTCACAAATTTGGAACTCCTTGCCAAATTCTTCTTCACGGATTTGACACTCCTTGTCATATTCTTCTTCTCTTGGGCTTTTTTTTATATGGAAATAATTATCCCAAATCCTTCACTATCAAGGGCTTCTCCTTGGTAGTGGATTTCTGCAAGGAGTTCTCCTTTGAGAATTTCTTCAGTATGGCTCTCCTAGCCTTTTATGGATGCACGATGAGACCTTCCCAAGGTCTTTGATCTTACAACTTTTGATGGTCTTCCTTGAGACCTTCTCTTCAACCTTATGCTCTTGGAAGTGTTGGTGGTGATATATTCTTCTGGATATTTGATTCTACTACTTATGGATTTGAGTAGGACTTGCCTAGTCCTTCTTCTTCTTCTTCTTCTTCAAAGACTAGAAATTATTCAATGAGATCTTCTCCTGATCTCTTCAATTTTGCTTCAGGTGCTAAATTGATTCTAAAGAAGATACTCTTCCTATTTTTTGTAGGAAGTTTCTCAACTCACTAAATATTCTTTACCTTCAATAAAGTATTAGTATCAAAATATTAAATCTTATTCTAAATCAGATATTCTCTTTGAATTCTTCTTCTGGATCAAGGTTTTTGTGGCCTTTTTTAGTATCAAGGCTTCTATGGCCTTTTTCAGTACCAAGGCTTCTATGGTATTTTTTAGTATTAAGGCTTCTATGGCCTTTTCAATATCAAGGCTTCTATGGCCATTTTCAGTATCAAGACTTCAATGGCCTTTTTAGTATCAAGGCTTCTATGGCCTTTTCCAGTATCAAGGCTTCAGTGGCCTTTTCAATATCAAGACATCTATGGCTTTTTATTCAAGGCTTCTATGGCCTTTTCTTCAAGGCTTCTATGGAATTTTTTTATCAAGGCTTCTATGGTTTATTATTCAACTATGAAGTTCTTCACTCCAACAATGGAGATCTTTAGTCTCCTAACTTCACCACAACTCTTCACCAGAAGTCTTCTTCCACAGTATTCTTCTCTTGCACAAGGAACTAAACTCTGCACTATGAAGGCACACCAATATTCGAGCAATGAATTTAGAGTCTCCTAGATTTCTATTGTAGGAGGATTTCCAATCCTTTGAGAATTAATTTTATGCAACAAAATAAACTTTAGGCAATAGTTAATAGAATTCAAATATCATGAATGATCTTCACTAGATGATTTTTCAATCTAGTGGATTGAATGTTGAGTCCTAGTCTTCATAAGTTTTTTTTAAAACTCTATGGAAAGACTCTAGTCAAATGTAATCTCAGTATATTTTGGAGTTGAGATTTCTCTCAATCCTAACTTTGTGTCTCTCCCTAATTCTACCACCTAGACTCTTCTAATATTTTTTGACAGTGGCTAGTCCAACAGTGCATCAGGTTGTCAAAAACTTAGACCAAATAATAATGGTGGTTTTCCTATTAATATACATAGGCTATATTTGGTGTGGCTCTGATACCACTATTAGCTTTTTATGTAATGATAAATGAGAGATAACAATCACAAGATGCAGAATAATTTAAAAGAAAGTAAATCCGCGCGATTACTAAAGTATGCTATAAATATAAATAACATAAATAAATACAACATATCTATGGAGGAAATGAGCACTCCATTAATGAGGCTACTGAACTACGTTACACTCATCACCATTATATGGTGATACACACAACATTGTACTACTATAATAGAAGGAACTTTATCTATCTATGTCCCTCTTCAAATATCTATCTAACAATGAGGCCTTTCTTATATAGGAAGATAGGTTCCTTGGCCAACACTCTACCTAGCTGTGAAAGGGACAACTTACACATTGACACTTGTGCATTTATTACATTGCATGAAGTAACTAGATAACTCCCCCCTAAAGCAATTTAATGTCTTAAGTATGTAACTTGTAAGATACATTTACATAACCCAAATAATGGAATATACTATATTTATAACACCCCCTTGTATTATATTATTTGGGTATTGAAGACTTTAGTCTTAAATATGGATCTTCTTCTTCATATTGATATTTGTACTCCTCCTCTGTATTCTTTGTAACATGTTCAAGAAAATAATTAATGTCTCTATAATATGTAACATTTTTTGATAGAGCTTTCACCTCATAGGCATCAGTGGGTTCTTCCAGTTCTTCAATTTCTTCTATCATTTGAACAAGGTGTCCCTTCTGATTTCTCTTTTGATATTCCAGTTGAGGATAATTGGTTGGTCACTTAAATTATTGCCGATGAGGGTTCCTTTGATATTGTCGAGTTTGAAATTGATTCCCATTATTCATCTAATTTCCTTGCTTTCAATTTTTGGGATTGCATTTGCAATAGATGGTACTATGAACTTTCTATCTACATATATGAAAATACCATATCCTCTTTCTAAAGAAGAAATATTTCCTTTTAGATTATATTTTTATGCCAATGCAATGTCATTCATCTCATCTTTCACAATATTTTCTAATTTATATTCTTGAAGTATATTGACTAGGTTGTCAAAAGAAGTATCTTTTCTTAAAAACTGTAAATATGTGACCAAATATTTATAGTTATCTGGAAATAATCTCATGGTTACTTGAGTGAGAAGTTCACCCTTAAATATTTCTTCTAAGGTCAATAATTTCCCTTTAATATCTACTACCTTTCTTAGGAACAGTTCTATGCTTTCTCCACTATACATATTTAATGAGTGAAATTGAGTTTGGAGATGAAGGATAGTCACCTTATTCTTTCCTTCAAAAAAATTCTCTAGGCTTGTCCATGCATCTAAATATATTTTGTCTGAACTGATATATGGTTGAATCTCATCAATGATAGCAAAAGTTATTATCATTAGATCCTTTGAATCATTTTCTTCAAACTTTAGGATTTTTGTTTCACCTATGGTAGGTCTCTGTATTTTCCCTTTGATGACATCCCAAAGTTTTTCATATACAAATATTGCTTTGACTTTATTTTTCCAAGAGAAATAATTTGGACCCTTGAGTAGTTGAGATTCTTCTAGGAAGAATTCTTTTGATGCCATTTGAATTTCCCTAATATCAATCCTTATATTTTGTTGACTTATGTCTCCCTAGAGATTTTTGGAATATGATATAGTACTTTCATAAAATATAGTTCAATTTTGGTTGATTTTGTACAATTTTTGTAAAGATAAAAAATCAACTTCTTAACACCTTATTACTCCTATTGAACTAAGCACTTTTCAATTTTTGAAGAGGTTTTAATGTTGGATTTCTTTTGTCCCTTTTGAGATTTTTTTGAGACAAGAATATTATAATTTTCCAACCTTTGTAAAAATATTAATAACGTCTTTTTATATCCCTTGGATTTTATTTAAATATTTCTAATTTCCAATAACCTCGTTTGGAGTTGTAGCCCTTATGACTCCCAAATTTGGAAAATTAGAGCACATTAATATTTGTAAACTTTAAATGGATTAATTCCAAGTAGTATTCCTTATTTCTCCTAGGTTATGCTTTGCAAATATTATTCACCTTTGATATTTAATTTCCCTAAGTTTTGCTTTCAAATGAAGATTGATTCCTTTCAATCATTCAACCTTATAATATAACCTTATAAATTCATTTTTAAGGAAAACAAATTAGATGGGAAATTGTACCTTTATGAAACTAATAATAGACTATACATATTGGGACCAATGAGTAATGGAAGATTCTCCCACTTGCTATTTTCTTCAACACTCGCTTTGATGCTTCCTTGACCCATTTGACCAAGAGAAATATTCTTCACCACTTTTGGATACTCCAAATTGCTCTCGAATTGCTATTGATCTATTGTCATGTAGCTATCGAGCTACTATCAATATGCTACCATAATATTGCGAGGTCACTTTAGACTCACTTGCTACCGCTGCTACTGATTTTCTTTCTTTTGTTGCTGCAACTAAGTCATCTTTAATAGACAATCAAATGTGTGACAAGTGTCACAGATATTTTTTTTAAATGCTCCAAGAGATCTTTGAATTTTTGGTGGAGGTATCAATATTATCTCAATGCTTGTTACAAGTGTCACCTTTGCTTGAGACGTTGCTTTTCACTCCATATTCATGCGTTGTCTAAAAATATATTTTTGCTTCAATGCTTACCTGACTATAATGCTCCTTGCTATACATAACTCCTCTACCGCCAAGATGATATTATAACATCTAATTCATGGGCATTTTCTAGGGTTATTTTTGAGAATGACAAGTGGTATCTCTTTTCTTTGCATGTCCTTATCTTATCAATGCCTTCTTGTAAGCCTTTCAACCTATTCTTCCACCTTGTTCTTTGATGTACTTCATTGGTGCTGAGATGTTTCCAACCAAGCAAAGCTTATGGTGGAGATATACAAGAGATATGGAAGAGATTTGGTGGAGCTTTGGTGGATATGTGGTAGTGCTTTGATGAAGACTCCATGATGCTCCGCTAATGGTAGGAATACTCCTTGATTGGACATATGCTTGCTTTGATAGGAATGCTCCTTGATTGGATGTATGCTTGCTTTGATTTCCTTTACTTATACATTACTTGATTTTCCCCTGGCTTTGTGCCTTATATTTTTCTGGTTTGACCATCCAAGATACGTAGAAGATGAGCCAAAATGAGCGGCTCTTTTCTATGCTTAGGAGAATGGTAACGTTTGGTTATCTTTGGTTGATTCAACCTGTTTATAGTGTGCCTTTTAGGCACTTTCTAATATGCCATTTTTCCTACATAGAATGAGTTAGAGAAGTGAAACTCAATGTAACAATATTTGAAAATAATATGCCTTTTGCATCTTTTCTCGCACTCCTTTTTGTAGGTCTAATATTCTAATTTATATGGCAAAATTTTGAATGCAGTGTAGGGGTTTTGAGGTTGTATTTTTTCTTAGACACCTTCCCTATTTTGCTTGGATATTGTGATGACGAATCCAATATTATATAGAAATACATAGAAGCTCCTTATATGATACAATTTTCTGCACTTTTCTCCTTGCAATAAACCCTGTAATGCTTTGGATTTGAGACTCACCAAGTCTCAATATTTTAAGCTTTTATTTTTATTTTTGGCTAGTCGTATTCTGCTCCAAGTTTTTGAGGATTCTAACATGTTTTGGTGGCTTCCCTTAGCCACTATGTGTTGCAGATTTTTGTGCACTTATAGTGTCTTTAGACACTTTGACAATTTCTGATTTGTTGCCCTTCTCGAGAACACAAAAAATAATCCTTTTGAGAGCAATAAAATGGTGCAAATACATATAAAAGACTTTCTTTTAATGCACTAAAAATTTCACCTTATCACTCCAATAAAATCTCAAATAAATTCACTTAATCGAATTTACTACAACTAATCAAGAATAATCTGAAATGAATCTTCAAGATTTATTCTGTAATTTCACTACAATTAATATTTTAGGACTTAGTCTTATTTTTTTTATTTCCAATGTATATGATAGGTAGATGATAGAAGTAATTCTGAAATATAATCAACTCCTAATTAATGTGCAAATGAAACTTAATTTTTTTTTTTTCTCTTTTTGTACTTTTGACGATTGTAATCCAAATTTCTTTCTTGCAACTTTAATCCAAATTCAGGTGCTTTATAAAATCTGATAAGTAATCCAATTAATGAATCTACTTGCACCAAAAGTTTCTTACCTTTTGAAAGTTTTTGTAGCTCTTTTGCCACTTCTATAGAGGTTGTAGATATTGATGTCTAGGATCACCAAGTTGCTACTTCGAGTAGGATCTTGTAGCTTTTTGAAGATTATCTTGAAGAAATCCTTCTTCACAAAATGATGGTCTCAAAATTTCCTTCACGAGCCTAGGATTAGGTGGCTTGTTTGTATCTTGTGGTCTCCATATGCTGTAGATTTGGAGAAGTCTTTGTCTCTAAAGTGGTGCCTTTTTGCTATGAGAGGTAATCTTCAAATCTCCAAGATTTGGTGAGATTCTTCTATCTTCAAGTCTTCTTGTTGAATTTTGACTTCAAGTAGGATCTTTTTCTAGGATTTGGCACTCCTTGCCAAATTATTCTTCTCATATTTGGCACTCCTTTCCAAATTATTCTTCATAGATTTTGCACTCCTTGCCAAATTCTTCTTCATGAATTTGGAACTCCTTGCCAAATTCTTCTTCATGGATTTGGCACTCCTTGTCATATTCTTCTTCTCTTAGGCTTGTTTTTAGATGGCAATAATTATCCCAAGTCCTTCACTATAGGAGCTTCTCCTTGGTAGTGGATTTCTCCAATGAGTTCTCCTTTGAGAATTTCTTCAGTACAACTCTCCGAGCCTTTTTATGGATGCACAATGAGACCTTCCCAAGGTCTTTGATCTTACAGCTTCTAATGGTCTTCCTTGAGATATTCTCTTCAACCTTATGCTCTTGGAAGTGTTGGTGGTGATATCTGATTCTACTGCTTCTGTATTTGAGCAGGACTTGCCTAGTCCTTCTTCTTCTTCTTCTTCAAAGACTAGAAATTATTCAATGAGATCTTCTCCTGATCTCTTTGATTTTGCTTCAGGTGCTAAATTGATTCTAAAGAAGATACTCTTTCAATTTTTTTGTAGGAAGTTTCTCAACTCACTGAATCTTATTTCCTTGCAATAAAGTATTAGTATCAAATTATTAAATCTTATTTTGAATCAGATATTATCTTTGAATTCTTCTTCTGGATCAAGGTTTTTGTGGAATTTTTTAGTATCAAGGCTTCTATGGCCTTTTTCAGTACCAAGGCTTCTATGGCCTTTTTTAGTATCAAGGCTTCTATGGCCTTTTCAATATCAAGGCTTCTATGGCCATTTTCAGTATCAAGACTTCAATGTCATTTTTAGTATCAAGGCTTCTATGGCCTTTTCCAGTATCAAGGCTTCAGTGGCCTTTTTAGTATCAAGACTTCTATGGCTTTTTCTTCAAGGCTTCTATGGCCTTTTCTTCAAGGATTCTATGGAATTTTTTTATCAAGGCTTCTATGGTTTGTTATTCAACTATGAAGTTATTCACTCCAACAATGGAGATCTTCAGTATTCTAACTTCACCACGACTCTTCACCAGAAGTATTCTTCCATAGTATTCTTCTCTTGCACAAGGAACTAAACTCTGCACTATGAAGGCACACCGATCTTGGAGTAATGAATTTAGAGTCTCCTAGCTTTCTATTGTAGGAGGATTTCCAATCCTCTGAGAATTAATTTTATGTAACAAAAGAAGCTTTAGGCAATATTTAATAGAATTCAAATATCATGAATGATCTTCACTAGATGATTTGTCAATCTAGTGGTTTGAATGTTGAATCCTAGTCTTCACAAGTTTTTTCTACAACTCTATGGAAAGACTCTAGTCAAATGTAAGCTCAGTATATTTTGGAGTTGAGATTTATCTCAATCCTAACTTTGTGTCTCTCCCTAATTCTACCACCTAGACTCTTCTGAGAGTTTTTAATAGTGGCTAGTCCAATAATGCATCAGGTTGTCAAAAAATCAGACCAAATAATAATGGTGGTTTTCCTATTGATCTACATAGGCTATATCTATCGTGGCTTTGATACCACTATTAAATTTTTATGTAATGAGAAATGAGAGATAACAATCACAATATGCATAATAATATAAAAGAAAGTAAATCTACGTGATGACTAAAGTATGCTATAAATAGAAATAACATAAATAAATACAATATATCTATGGAGGAAATGAACACTCCATTAATGAGGCTACTAAAATACATTACATCCATCACCATTATATGGCGATCCACACACCACTGTACTACTATATTATAAGTAGCTCTATCTATCTATGTCCTCTTTCTCATATCTATCTAACAATGAGATATTTCTTATATAGAAATATAGATTCCTTGGCTTACACTCTACCTAGTTGTGCAAGGGACAACTTGCACATATACAAATTGTACATTGCCACTTGTGCATTTATTACATTGCATGAAATAACTAGATAACTTTCCCTTAAAGTAATCTAATTTCCTAAGTATGTACCTTGAAAGATAAATTTACATAACCCAAATCATGGAATATACTCTATTTCTAACAAAGTACAAGGAATTGAAGCTACAAAATTGATAAGTTTGAGGTAGCAATTAAGTAGAAAGAAGAACTACATAGTTTACAAATTTGGAGCACTAAAAGGTGAACCAAATAATCAAGAAGACTAGCTACAAAAAGGAGGTGAATATGTATGCAATATTGGTGCTATAAAAGTTCATTATTCGAACATTAATATTAGTCAATTTTAAAGTTTTTAAAAGTATAATATTAGATTTATTAAAGGTAGCATAAATAGTTTAAGTTAAAGGTGTTCAAGCCAAGAAAGGAGGTAGCATTTTCATATTAGAACCTGCAAAATACAAACAACAAAAGATATAATTAAAAGATTGCTTGAAATAGGAGTAATAAGGAGAAGAATTTATAAAGTGAGTATTGTTTTCTGCAAGCTAATAGAGTGTAGTATTATTAAATAAAAACGAAATAAGAGCAGGTCTTGGCAGCAATATAAGCACAATGATAACTGCAAATTTGAGAAGTTTGAACATCAAGTTTGAATAATAAAGACACAAGAAGACAAGCTACAAAAAGAGACAAAAATGTCTAAATTTTTTTGGTGCAATAAAGGTATTTTATATAAGTTAAAATAGATTCATTTCTAGTTTTGAAAGCACAATATTTGAATTTTTTTTTAAATTAGCAAAAAAAATACAAGAGTTAAAGTGTCTAAAGACACCAAGTAAGGGACTAAAACTCCAAGAAGGTAGCACCCACATTGGATTAAAACCTACAACAAAAGAAAGAAGTTAAGGATAGATCCAAAGCAAGGATAAAGGTGCAAGTCTTATGGAAGATAAATAAAGCAAGAAGCAAAGTGTTTACCCAAGTAAAGAGACTTGTATATCTGGCAGAACAACATTGAGAAGCTATCAAGAAAAGCAGTGAAAAACTACCAAGGAGGATGTGTTGAAGCACAACCAAAGGAGGAGTCATAGACATAGAAGAGGAGCATCTATTGAAGGAGAAGAGCCACCACAAAATATTATAAATAAATAAGCACCTATAAGCATTGAATAATGAATACCAAGCATCTTAAAGTTGCAAAAGGAAGACCAAACAACGTATGTTGAAAGAAATAAGCATTGGAAAAATATACTAAGAATATTAAGGAAAGGAAAGCAATATTGAGTACCAAATAAAGGTGAAGCATTACATGTAAGTATTGAGAGGAGAGGAGCCACCACTTATTACATCAGTTAAAACTCATATGGCACTTGGCACAGAAGAAAAGAACACCAACAGTCATTGAAAATACTTCAAACTAGCGCTCATTGACAAAGGAGGGCACATGTCATAAAGTAATGCTTATTTTGTCATAATATCATCTAACTGGGTAGAGCAATAAGAAGTAATACCCAAATAATATGTTGAGTGCCATGTTGCACATAAGAAAAAAAATATAGTCAAGTTTGAAGAGCCCAAACCATCAATAGTGCACATTCAAGATCAAATAACGTAGAGGAAGAAAGAGGAGGATAGTCAAAGTTGAAGAAAGCACTATACACAAGGAAGAGCAATAAATGTAGTGAAAGAATATCATGTAAGCATTGAATACTAAGAGGAGAACATCACCTAATTAGAGTGCAACTTGTAGTCAAAGGAGTAGCATACCAATATGTAGCACCTCATGTCCAAGAAGGTATATTAATATTTAAATACTATTTGTATTTCATAAAGGTCAAGAAGGCATAAGGTTTATCAATACTAAGGTTAAGTTTAATTAATTAAATGAATGGAGATATAAGAAAATAAATTGGTAAATTACAAACTTAGATGATTTATTGATTGATTTGAAAGACTTTTGAAGTAAGGAGGATTTAACTTGAGAACCTTTTAAAATTGCATTATTTGAAATTCAAGTATTAAAATATTTGCAAATAATTTAACTAGGAGGAATAAGGTTTTCTACATTGAAATTGAAACATTAAAATTGCAAATATCCTTTATTTTCTAAATTTTTAGTTAGGGAGTTATAAAGAGTTCAACACCAATTTAGGTTTTTGAAATTTAGAAGAATAGAAGTTGAACATTAGGGAGATAAAAAGGATTCAACTCAAAGGAAAACTAATAAAGCTAAGAATTTTATCAAGATCATAGTACATTCAAAACACTTAGGAGATACCAAGAATTCTATAGAACTTAAGAATTGGAAATATCTTATCAAATTTTATCATATACTCAAAACTAGGGAGATATACGGTAATCTACAAGTGTTATTATGGCAACAAATAAATTCATACTTTCAGAATCCCAAATTCTTAAAGGACCTAATTACACTTCATGGAAAAACAAAGAGAGGTCAATATTGAATAGTTGAAAATCTTTGGGATATTGTTTTTTTTTTAATTTACATGGTGGAATCGGTAATTACCACAAATTCGGGAAGGTTGTTCAGCTTTTATGGCTGCCATAATATTCTACGTTGTCCACACCAAAAGCTGCCACACAGATCTTCGTGTGATATGCCCCTATAACCACAATGATACAATCATTTTAAACCTTTTACGCCATTGAAAGCACCATGAAAAGGACAAGCATTCAGTTCAGTGAGGCCCAATATTTAAACCTTGGAACTTTGCCCCCATTACGGGGTTTGGTCGAACCAATTGGTCTACACCTTAGACCTAGCTTTGGGATATTTTTAAAGAAGAAAAAATAAACCTATTATAGAGGCTCGAGAGATTCAAAAGTTTGAAGAAGATGAAGCAAGAGCATTGATGATAATAACATTTACAATTACATATGAAATACAACCATACATTAGTTCAACAAAAACTTCTACAAAAGCTTGGAAAAATTTATCCACTATATATGAAGAAAGGAATAAAGCCACTATCTTGAATCTTCAAACTCAATTACATTCTATAAAAGTTAATAGTGGTGAAAGTATATAATTGTTCCTAAGAAAAGTAGCAGATATAAAAGGAAAATTTTTAACCTTAGGAGAACATGTAGAAGATAAGTTTCTTGTTCAAGTAACCCTAAGAGCACTTCCATAAAGCTACAAGCATCTAGTTATATCTTTACAAATTCTAAGTAAAGACACATAATTTGATGAGTTAGTCAATATACTACAAGAATATGAGCAAGAAAATTTAGTAAAAGACCCCTCAGAATATGAGCGGCAGATTTGGAGGCGAGCATCACGCGGGGGCCCGACCCTCCTCAGAAAGACCCCGACAAAAAAGATACGAAGGACAATGTGGGGCCCAAGAAGTGGTTGTATTTTGTTGAGACTCTTAGAGGAAAAAGAAAGGAGGTTCTCTCTCTTCCACCCCTAGTTCTAGTAAATAATAAAATTTCAGCCCCGACAAGTTCCATGAGCCCTTTTCTTTTAATGGAAGAATTCTCCCTGGTAGGCAAGTTTTTGGGAGGTAGGCCGGACATGGAGACTATCAGGGCTTGGGCGATGGGTAAATGGTGACTGGTAGGTAGCTTGGAGTTGGTAGCTCTAACTCAAGGGTTCTTCATTATCTGTTTTAACAATATGGAGGATGCTAACCACATTTTAACAGGAGGTCCTTGGTTTCTAGGCAAAAGGAGCCTTTTTCTCAGATGATGGGGTGAATATTTTGACCCTGAAAAGCAAAATATTAACATTGCCCCTATTTGGGTTCGTCTCCCGAGTCTACCTACCCAGTTCTTCAATGAATATTGGCTATAGGGCATAGCCAAAACTATAGGGGACCTGATCTCCATTGACCATGCGACCTTGGCTAGGACAAGGATGACTCATGCACGAATCTGCATAAATGCTAATTTGAATAATGAATTGCCAAGGTTTGTGGAGCTAGAGTATGGAGAATACTATAGAAAATAACCGATAGAATATGAGAACAGACTAAAATTCTATGTAGAATATAAAAATCAAGGACATCTATGCAATCAGTGCCCTAACCTGGCAATGAATAGAGAAAAGCAGAAGTAGGGAATGCTAGACAGAGGAAATTTGAGGAGTTTCCCTGGCAGAGGTGATTTCAATCAGGAAAACTATGTCTACCAAAAAAATAAAAGAGAGGGTGCAGGGTCCCAGTAAGACAAAGGAAAACAACAGGTTGTTGGCAACCAAAATACTTAGGTAAGTTC
Organism: Wollemia nobilis; assembly: GCA_028583015.1. Taxonomy (NCBI): domain Eukaryota; kingdom Viridiplantae; phylum Streptophyta; class Pinopsida; order Araucariales; family Araucariaceae; genus Wollemia; species Wollemia nobilis. The sequence goes on from JAQPPZ010000103.1 coordinate 6,075,713, forward strand.
CAATCCTCTAGTTTCAAATAAATTTTCAATTCTATCCAATATGGGAGTAGGAGGATTATCAAAAGACATGGAAGCCCAACACCTTCAAGCTAACATTTCTGACTCTCTCGAATCCCCATCCAAGTCAGGATCCTCAAACCCTAATGCTAAAATTATTGTAAGCCCCGTGGGCATCACAAATCCAAACCCTAATGCACGATCTCTAGAATCCACATCCAAGTCGGGATCCTTAAACCCCAATGCTGGAAATACTTCAAGCCCAGTGGGCATCCCAAAGCCAAACCCTAATGTTGAAGAACTTAGGAAGAAAGTTGAGGCATTGGAAAATAAAAAATCTCATCTCCCTAACATCATCACTAGGAGCCAAGTGAATCCTACTGAGGGGCCATCCCGTAGACCAGGGGAATACAAGAAAAAAGGAGAAGATTTGGATGTAGGGGTGGAGATATGTGAAACTCTTTAGACTGAGGAATATGGCAGTCTAGTTCTGCAACAAATTACCTCCCCTCAATTTAGTCCTAAACAAACCAGGAGCACTGTGAAGTATCCTATAGATTTTGGTAGTGAAAAATAAGAGGGAGAATATCAAATGCTGAGCATCAAAAAATTAAAATTGATAATGACATTGCCAATGGAAAATAGAGAACCTTGTTTCAACAGGTTATTCTGGGTTCTGAAGACAACAAATTAGGAAAACCCCCTCAAGGGAAGGGAGAGAGGAAGAAATCCCAAAAAATCTAAATGAAGTTCCTCTCATGGAACATGAGAGGCCTCAATGGCCTACCCAAACACAGGGAAGTCAGTGCAATAAGAAATCAAGTGAATCCAACTATTATCATGTTGCAAGAAACAAAAGCTGATGAGATTCAGTCAAAAAAATAGCAAAAAAAATTTGGAATCAAGGGGAGATGGTTTGCAAATCAGCCAGAGGAGCATCTGGAGGCCTTATGACTTTGTGGGATCCTCGAATAGTAGAAGGCACCATTATTCAGAAAGATGACAGGGTTCTTAGTGTTTTATTTAAGGAAATAAATAGCAATAGGTCATGGATCCTTTCAAATATTTATGCCCCGACTTCAATTCAAGGGAGAGCTCTACTATGGGAGTACTTAGGCAATCTGAGTGAAATATTCCATAATATCCCCTGGATTCTGGCTGGGGATTTTAACACTCCTCTTTACCCTTCAGACAAAATGGGTGGAAATGGACCACCTATCAGGAGCATGGATGAGTTCAATGACTTTGTGAACTCCAACATGTTGATGGATGTAAAACTTAGAGGAGAGAATTATACCTGGAGCAATCGGCGGATAGGGTGTCATCTCATTCAAGAAAGGCTTGATAGGTTTTTTCTATCAAAGGAGGCTACAACTTTGTTCGATGATTCTACCCTGCAAGCCCTTCCTAAAATTGCCTCTGATCATAATCCCATTTTTTGGAGATCCCTAACTCTCTTTCCTTCAAGAAACCTTTCAGATTTCAATCTATGTGGATCAAACATTCTAGTTTCAGAGATAACTTAAGTCAGTGGTGGCAATAGCCTGTCAGGGGTAGTGCAACTTTTAAACTTGTTGGCAAATTAAAGTTTGTTAAGGAAAAGCTTCGAACTTGGAACAAAGAGGTCTTTGGGAACCTCTTTGAAAATAAAAAATAGGTTGTTGAAATTTTGAAGATAATTGATCAGAGGATCCAACATGGTGATGCTGATGAAACTACTAGGCAGGAGGAACAAACAAAACTAGTAGAGTTTCATAACATTTTGGCCTATGAGGAAATCTATTGGAGGCAAAAATCAAGGGCTCTTTGGTTGAAATATGGAGATTCAAATTCCAAGTTTTTTCACGTCACCACGCTTAGAAACAGAAGCAATAACAAGATAAAAATTAAAAAAAAAGCAGATGGTTCTATTACTCAAGACTTAACAAAAATCAGAAAGGAGGCAGTAACTTATTTCAATTCTATCCTTGGTCAGGAATCGTAGTGCAATGAGGAGGCCAAATATATTCTCTTGCAATCCATTCCTAGAATAATAAATGAGGATATAAACCTTAAGCTTCTAGCTCCTTTTTTTGATGAGGAAATTAAGGAAGCCTTGTTTAGCATGGAGCCAGACAAAGCCCCGGGACCCGATGACTTTCCCCCTCGTTTCTATCAAGATTTTTGGGACATCGTAAGTGAGGATGTAATTTTTGCTGTCAGAGAATTCCAAGAAAGAAATCATATCCCAAAAGGTATCAACTCTACTTTTATTTCTATAATTCCTAAGAAGCAAACCCCTGAATCTATGGTTGACTTCAGGCCAATCAGTCTATGCAATGTTTCTTACAAGATCCTAACTAAAGCCATTGCAAATAGAATGAGAGATATTCTACCCCGCATCATAGATCCATGCCAGGGAAGCTCTATCTAGGGTAGGTCAATCTTGGATGGAGTTATCACAGTTCATGAAGCTCTGCACTCTACTCATAAGACTAATAGGTCTATTTTTGCCCTCAAGCTTGATATGAACAAAGCATTTGATAGGCTAAATTGGGACTTTCTAATTGTTATCCTCCTTAAGTTTGGTTTTCACCACCAATGGGTTAATTTGATCAAATAATGTATTTCTAAAGCATGGTTCTCGATTCTAGTTAATGGAACAACTACTGGTTACTTTCAAAGTCGTAGAGGAATTCGGTAGGGGGACCCTATCAGCCTCATGTTATTCATCATTGTGGCAGAAGCTTTAGGCAGAACCATAAAAAATGCTTGTAGTTCAAGGCTAATATCGGGAATCAAGGCAACATCTCTCACTAGGGTTGTTTCTCACCAAAAATTCATCGATGATACCCTTATATTGACTAAGGCATCAGTGGTTGAGGCCAAAATAATTAAATACATCCTGCAACTCTATGAGGATGCTGCTAGTCAGAAAGTTAATTTCAGTAAAAGCAAGTTATATTTCTTGAACACCCCCATTCAGAGGCAAGGAAGGATTGCAAAAATTTTAGGGTGTGATATAGCAAACCTCCCCACTTCGTATCTTGGTCTCCCTCTTTTCATTGGTTCTCCGAGAGAGTCAATGTGGGACAGAGTTATTGAAAGAATTCAAAAAAAACTTGTTGGATGGAAAGGTCATCTTCTATCTCAAGCAAGAAAGCTGACCCTCACTAAGGCCTCTCTTCAGAGCATTCCAGTCTATTTCCTCTCCATTTTCAAAGCCCCTGTGAAGGTTTTCCATAAAATTGAGAAACTCCAAAAATAATTTTTATGGACTGGATCAGAGGAGAAAAAAAGGATACACCTTGTAGGATGGACCAAAGTGTGCAGACCCAGGGAAAATGGGGGCTTAGGTCTGAGGAGAATTGCTCATATAAATTTAGATTTACTAGCTAAGCAGGCGTGGCGTCTCATTTTTGGTGAAGAAAATGAATGGACAACTATCATCAAATGAAAGTATCTTCAAAATATGGAATTTCTAAGTGACTCAGTTCCAATCAGAGGTTTTGCTTTTTGGAAAGCAATTCTTAATTGTAAGGAAATCATCAAAAAATGTTTAAGATGGGTTTTAGGCAATGGTGAGAGGATAAATTATTGGAATGACAGGTGGGCTAAGGATGAACCACTAATGCAATATCCTAACTTAGCCCGAATCAGAGATATCACAGAAGAACTCATTGGCAGAAAAGTCTCCGATTATATGGTTGAGGATAGAGGTAGAATGAAGTGGAAACAAATAAGAATTTAGGGATTTCAAGCGAAATCAAATGATCTTTGTAACATTCTCGGGCAACATTTTATCCCCATGAGACCCAAGGAAGATCAAGTGACCTGGGCTCCTATGGAAAATGGGCAGTTCACTATTAAATCAACTTACAAGCTTCTGCTTGATGATGAGGATTTTGTCCTCCAAAAGGACTTAGTTTGGATAAAAAATTTAATTCCAAAAATTGTAGTCTTTTCATGGTTGGTTATCCAAGGAAGAATTCTAACCATTGATAATATGATGTGTAAAGGTATTTGTATCACTAATCATTGTTATCTATGCAGGGCTAATTGGGAGACCATTTATCACATTTTCCTTGAGTGCCCTTTTTCCTTGACTATCCTAAGTGGGGTTTTTCAAGCCTTCAATATTTCATGGGTTAAACCAGCCATCGTACTTGATTTTTTCATCCAGTGGCCTTACCCCTTTTCAAGCCAAAGACTTAGATACATGTGGAAAATTTGTCTCAATCACTATCTTTGGCAGGTGTGGTTAGAAAGGAACCATAGAGTCTTTAATGAGTCTATCCATGATCATCAAACTATCATTTCTAGGATCCTATCCTTTGCCAACGAGAATGTGAACCTTATCCCTTTTGATAGTTGTAAACCTCATCTACAGGAGACCACGATTGCTCAATATTTAAGCTTAACCTTGTTAGATGAGTCTGTGCCTAGGGTAGTCAACCCCAGAGCCAATGTTAAGTGGTCTCCACCTCCTACGGGTTGGTTTAAGCTTAATTTTTATGGAGCAGCTAAGGACAATCCTGGTAGAGCAGGCACTGGTGGCATTGTGCAAGATCATAATGGGAATATGATGCTTGTATTTTCTGAATATTTGGGAACAAGGACGAACAACGAAGCTGAAGCTAGAGCTATGTGGAGAGGCCTTCAAATGACTCAAGACTTAGAAGGCAATTTGATCATAGAAGGAGACTCTATGCATGTTATAAATCTCCTCAATAATTGGAAAACACCTCCTTGGAGGATTAAAACAATTGTTGAAGAGGCGAGGATCCTTTTCCAGGGAAGATAGGACAGAAAAGCCCAACATGTCTTTCGAGAAGCTAACAAAATTGCTGATAAGCTGGCCAATTTGGGTGTCGATGGTGATGAACTTTTCAAATGGGAACATGGTGTCCTGAGTGAAGTAGAGGAGCTTATTCAACAAGAATACCAAGAATGATAGTCAAATTTACCAACAAGGAAGGCACTGTAAGTTCGAAGGCTAGGAGTATTCCCATCTCTTTTTTGAAATGGACTCACAATAAAAATTATCTGAGCTATCAGTCTTCGTGGATCGCTTGAAGAACACAAGCTTATACTGAGAGGGGGGGTGAACAGTATAAGACCACTTTTAAATTTTTCTTTCAAACAACTTTCAATTCAATATTAAGCAGTATAAAGATAGCAGTAATCAACAATAGTAATCAAAACAATGCACAAAACACCATCCACAAAGTGACACAGCAATTTACGTGGTTCACCCAAGGTGGGCTACTCCACGGATAAAACTTTCCTCTAAAAGTTATATCAAAGTCCTCCGGGAATCCTTCCCGATTACAATGTTTATGAGCCTCGGCTCAAAGGAGATACCTTCCCCTAATTCTCGCTTTGGTTGGTGATCCTCTAGAAGACCTCTACCTCCTCTGCCCTTAGCAAGTGGAACTCTATCCACAGAAGACACCTGTCTTCCCTGCTCTGGCTGGAGATCTCTGTCCTCAACTCTGTCACCGCAAAGCTGGTCCTCAAATATGCACTAAACATAGTCCTTCGGTCTAGCACAAATCTGTCCTCTTCCTCTATTCTTTTCTATTATAGTTGCACTTGGTCGAAACCAATTTTTCACAGTCTACGCAAACACAACAGCTCTCGATCTACTTATGCTCTTCTACGAAAACACAGCAGCACAGTCTTTGCACATCCAGCGCAAACACAGTCGCACAGTCTTCGCACTCTTGCTCAAACACGATAGCACTGTCTTCGCAACCTCTATGCAAACATAGTAGCACAGTCGTCGCACACTTCATGCAAACACAATAGTCGCTCAGACTTCCACTTATGCACCTCTACGATCGAACTTCTCCTCGCACTCTATCTGCGCAAATCGCACTTCGAACGCACACTTCGATCGATGCTCAAACTATTCAAACAACCCTCCTTTTATACTCACAATCTCAAGATTGAAATCTTGGTCTTAGTCGACTGTTTTACCCTTCAACCACGTCGGTTGCAAAACCTGCTACTATGTCGGCCCAGATTTAACTCTGTCGGCTTCACTGCCTCCCTGTAGCTTCTGGCGTGAAACTTCAACATGTCACGATATCATGACATCTTTGCCTATCGTACACCTTCTATGCTTGTTGTCGCGAAATCATGACACTACTGCCTTTGTCGACCTCCTTACTGCTTATGTCACGAAATCGTGACACTTCTTGTCTTTGCTGACGTCATCTTCTCTTCTATCATGAAATCGTGACCCTTCTATCTTCATGCCCTTCCTCTCAGCTTTTGTCATGAAATCGTGACACTTTTGATTTTGTTGATGTCATCTTCAACTCTATCATGAAATCGTGACCCTTCTTGCTTCTTCAACCTTTTCATGGCTTGCACCAGAAAATGAAACATGTCATGAAATCGTGACGCTTTCACTGCCTTAAGCTCTTTTCTGCCATATGCCCGTGAAACTAGAACATGTCACGAAATCATGATGCTTTTGTCTACAAAGCCTTCCTCTCTACTTCTATCATGAAATCATGACACTTCACCTATAGAAGACCTGCTTCCAGTTTTTGTCATGAAATCATGACACTTTCTCCAACTGAACGCTGCCAACTCAACCTATCATGAAATCATGACACTTTCTGCATCCATACTTCTTTGTAGCCTGTCGCAAAATCATGACGCTTCTTGTTTTAGACTCTTCCCTTTGCTGCATGTCATGAAATTACAACAGTTATTTCTTCAAGCTTTTTAGCATGTCACGAAATCATGACAGTCCTTCCTTTGATTTTTGTAGCTTGTCACGAAGTCACAACAGTCCTCACTTTGTCTTTTGCAGCATGTCATGAAATCATGACAGTTCCTGAATCACTTTCTCTCTCTTCAATCTTGTCACGAAATCGTGACAGTTCACACTACAGACTTTCTCTTCTGCAACATGTCGCGAAATCGTGACACTTTTCTTTTGGACTCTCTCTCCTGCAACATGTCACGAAATCGTGACACTTGCTCGTCCGAACAACTTTCCTGGCAATGTGTCGCGAAATCGTGACACTTTTCTTTCTCTGCCTTCCTGCGCTTTTCGAGTCGCGAAAATGCGACATGTCATGAAATCGTGACAGTTTTCCTGCTTCGTCTCTACCTTCCAGCATGTCACGAAATCATGACAGTTTTGCCAAAACTTTCTCTCTCCTCAAACATGTCGTGAAATCATGACAGTTTTGCCAACGCTTTCTCTCTCCTGAAACATGTCACGAAATCGTGACAGTTTTTCCAGCCGCCTGCATACTTTTTCTTACTTGTCTTTTTCTTGATATTTTTGCAACTGGGCTACCCTGATCTTCTTGGCAACTCACTATCCATGCTGAAACCTTCATCAAGACACATTCTTTGACATCAAACCAAATTGCTTCAAGAACTCTTTGACATCAATGACAACATCTACACTTAGAGCAAAAGCAATGTACCCAAGGTACCCAAAATTGCCAACAATCTCCCCCTTTGTCATTGATGGCAAACCTTAACTGAAAACACAAGTCAAGAGCCAAAACTGAAGACAACTGATCCAACAACTGAGAATCTGCCTTTGAAGTTTTGCTCCCCCTGACTTGAAGCTCTCCTCTTCACTATGAAGCTCTCCCCCTTACTCATATCTCTCCCCCTTTGTCATCAATGGCAAAGGGTCACCTTTGGGGCTTGGGACTAAGAATGAGCCTCTTAGCTTAGTCCCTCCCCCACCTCCTGATGAGGTGATTTAAAATAGGGTTGGGAGTGAAACTCCCATTAGACACTCATCATCATCAGTGTCTACAATTTCTTTGTCGTGCCTTCTCTTGAATTCTTTGTCTGTATTTTTGTTTCTGTCACTGTTCTGATCCTCGGACCTGTTCATACTGTTGTTCCTGTTTCTTTTATCATTCCTGTTCTTATCCATACCTTGATCCTTAGACCTGTTCATATCACTTTTTCTGTTCTTGTACCTTGGAAGATCAGCTCTACACTGTCTAGCTGTGTGGCCTGCATTGTTGCACTTATAACAGGTAACAAAGTTATTTCTGTTTGGCATACCTCTTCTTTGAATCCGTCTGTTATGAGTAACCATGTTCCTGTTATTAGTCTTGCAGAACATTGCCTTATGCCCGAACTGATTACAAGAGTAGCAATATCCTTGAAAGAAATTAAAACTTCTGAAATTGTTGTTTACCCTCTTCATTTGATCTATGCACTGTGAAGCCGTGTGACCAAACCTGTGACATGCAAAACATCTATCGTGAAATATTCTTCTGTTTGACTTCTTGGGTCCCGAAAACTTCTTCTTCGCATTCAGAATTTTGTTCTCTATTTCTGCGCATTTATCACTCATGGATTCTTGATCTGAAGTACTTTCTACATCAGAACTCTCTTCCTTTTGAAATCTCTTGCTAGATTCCCCAACCTGTTTCTTGTGCGGCTCAACAAAACCGAGACCTATTTTATCTGTTGGTTTTCTTTGTCCTTTGATGAGAAATTTAACCTTCTTGGAGCTATCCTGAAATCTGTAGAGCTTATCCTTGTACTCTTTATTTTCTTCTTTCAAAGAAGCCATTTTCTGCTCTAACTCATTATACTCAAGAATCTTAGACTCTAACTCATCCTTGAGTTCCTGTGTTTTAGCTATAGAGAAGTCAAGACTTTCTATAAGATCGTCTCTCTCCATACAACATTCATCTAACTTAATCTTGAGTCTATCATTCTTCTTTCTTTCCTTTTTCAAAACACTAAGAGCATTATTGAGTTCACATTCAAGATCCTCTATTTGATTGCACTTTGAATTATCAAGGCCTTTTTCAGATTTCTTATCACTAGAGGTGCTACCCTTTTCAAAAACCATACAAGCATCTTCCTTATCATTTTCTGAAGCATCCTCATACATACTAGCAACCAATTCATTATTTGTGCAATCATCCTCAAGGTGCCCAAAATTTCCACATCTAAAACATTTCATGACAATGAATTTATGTTTCGGTTCTTCCTCCTTTTTTGAAATGAACAACATCTCATTTTCATTATCACTGGAAGAGCTTTCACTATCACTGCTAGAACACTTACTTGCTTTGTCCAGATAGAAGCTCTTCTTGTTCTTGTGTGAATACCTCTTTCCTTGATTGTTGTGCTCATCTTTGTTCTTTCTGTAATACCTGTGCTTTTCAGAATCCTTGCTCTTAACATCCTGTATATCTTCATCACTTTCATTCTTGGAAACAGTACAGTCAGTAGCATAATGACCAAATTTTCCACAGTTGAAACATCTTATATTTTTCTTGCTTTTGTGCTTTCTAGAGAACTTGCCTTTCTTGCTGTAATATGCCTCTTCCTCACTAGAAGACTCATCACTCTCTTGAATCTGTTTGCCTTTTGATTTCTTGGTAGCTTTGAAAGCTGCCTCTTTCTTTACATCAACTTTCACTTGAGTTCTCAGCTCAAATGCTGCAAGAATACTATGGAGCTCATCCTTTTTCAACTTATCTAAATCTTTAGCTTCCTCAATAGCAGAAATATTTTCACTAAATCTATTAGGAAGAGATCTTAAAATCTTATCACACACATCATTTTCAGCAAGTTCAAGACCTAAGTCTTTCATAGAATTAACAACTTCATCCATACGGAGCATGTAGTCACTAATATTTTCATCATCATTCATCTTGAGCTGTTCAAACATACCTTTGAAGTGTCTCAACTTGGCCTTTCGGACATTTGCATCACTTGTATGAACAACCTGCAATTGTTTCCACATTTCACTAGTTGTCTTGCAGTGAATAACTTTGGTAAGATCAGCCTTCTGTAAACCCTTCAGGATTGCATTCATGGCTTTTGAGTTGCTGTGATGTAGGAGCCTGTCTTCTTTAGTATAAGGACCATTTGCAGGAATGGTGTACCCATCTTCAATAACTTCCCATACCTCATTACCAAGTGCCATTAGATAGACTTTCATTCTTGCACTCCACAGACCGAAATCTGATCCATCAAGAATAGGTGTTGCATTGCCACTTGAATAATCCATTGTGTTCTTTGCAAGCTTTTCCTTCAAGCTGTTAAACTTTTTGAAGGTACTAGCTCTGATACCAATTGAAGAACACAAGCTTATACTGAGAGGGGGGGGTGAACAGTATAAGACCACTTTTAACTTTTTCTTTCAAACAACTTTCAATTCAATATTAAGCAGTATAAAGATAGCAGTAATCAACAGCAGTAATCAAAACAATGCACAAAACACCATCCACAAAGTGACACAGCAATTTACGTGGTTCACCCAAGGTGGGCTACTCCACGGATAAAACTTTCCTCTAAAAGTTATATCAAAGTCCTCTGGGAATCCTTCCCGATTACAATGTTTATGAGCCTCGGCTCAAAGGAGATACCTTCCCCTAATTCTGCTTTGGCTGGTGATCCTCTAGAAGACCTCTACCTCCTCTACCCTTAGCAAGTGGAACTCTATCCATAGAAGACACCTGTCTTCCCTGCTCTGGCTGGAGATCTCTGTCCTCAACTCTGTCACCGCAAAGCTGGTCCTCAAATATGCACTAAACACAGTCCTTCGGTCTAGCACAAATCTGTCCTCTTCCTCTGTTCTTTTTTGTTACAGTTGCACTTGGTCGAAACCAACTTTTCATAGTCTGCGCAAACACAACAACTCTCGATCTACTTATGCTCTTCTACGAAAACACAGCAACACAGTCTTCGCACATCCAACGCAAACACAGTCGCACAGTCTTCGCACTCTTGCTCAAACATGATAGCACTATCTTCGCAACCTCTACGCAAACACAGTAGCATAGACGTCGCACACTTCGTGCAAACACAACAGTCGCTCAGACTTCCACTTATGCACCTCTACGATCGAACTTCTCCCCGCACTCTATCTATGCAAATCGCACTTCGAACGCACACTTCGATCGATGCTCAAAACATTCAAACAACCCTCCTTTTATACTCACAATCTCAAGATTGAAATCTTGGTCTTAGTCGACTGTTTTACCCCTCAACCACGTCGGCTGCAAAACCCTACATTACGTCGGCCCAGATTTAACTCTGTCGGCTTCACTGCCTCCTTGTAGCTTTTGGCATGAAACTTCAACATGTCGCGATATCGTGACATCTTTGCCTATCGTACACCTTCTATGCTTGTTGTCACGAAATCGTGACACTATTGCCTTTGTCGACCTCCTTACTACTTATGTCACGAAATCGTGACACTTCTGACTTTGCTGACGTCATCTTCACTTCTATCATGAAATCGTGACCCTTCTAGTCTTCATGCCCTTCCTCTCAACTTCTGTCATGAAATCGTGACACTTTTGATTTTTCTGACGTCATCTTCACTCTGTCATGAAATCGTGACCCTTCTTGCTTCTTCAACCTTTTCATGGCTTGCACCAGCGAAAACGGAACATGTCACGAAATCGTGACGCTTTCACTGCCTTAAGCTCTTTTCTGCCATATGCCCGTGAAACTGGAACATGTCACGAAATCATGATGCTTTTGTCTACAAAGCCTTCCTCTCTACTTCTATCATGAAATCATGACACTTCACCTGTAGAAGACCTGCTTCCAGTTTCTATCATGAAATCGTGACACTTTCTCCAACTGAACGCTGCCAACTCAACCTGTCATGAAATCATGACACTTTCTTCATCCGTACAACTTCTTTGTAGCCTATCATGAAATCGTGATGCTTCTTGTTTCAGACTCTTCCCTTTGCTGTATGTCACGAAATCGCAACAGTTCTTTCTTCAAGCTTTTTAGCATGTCGCAAAATCGTGACAGTCCTTCCTTTGATTTTTGTAGCTTGTCACGAAGTCGCAACAGTCCTCACTTTGTCTTTTGCAGCATGTCATGAAATCATGATAGTTCCTGAATCACTTTCTCTCTCTTCAATCTTGTCGCGAAATCATGACAGTTCACACTGCAAACTTTCTCTTCTGCAACATGTCACGAAATCGTGACACTTTTCTTTTTGGACTCTCTCTCCTACAACATGTCGCGAAATCATGACACTTGCTCGTCCGAACAACTTTCTTGGCAATGTGTCGCGAAATCGTGACACTTTTCTTTCTCTGCCTTCCTGCGCTTTTCGAGTCGCGAAAATGTGACATGTCACGAAATCATGATAGTTTTTCCTGCTTCGTCTCTGCCTTCCAGCATGTCGCGAAATCGTGACAGTTTTGCCAAAACTTTCTCTCTCCTCAAACATGTCACGAAATCGTGACAGTTTTGCCAGTGCTTTCTCTCTCCTAAAACATGTCACGAAATCGTGACAGTTTTTCCAGCCGCCTGCATACTTTTTCTTACTTGTCTTTTTCTTGATCTTTTTGCAACTGGGCTACCCTGATCTTCTTGGCAACTCACTGTCCATGCTGAACCCTTCATCAAGACACATTCTTTGACATCAAACCAGATTGCTTCAAGAACTCTTTGACATCAATGACAACATCTACACTTAGAGCAAAAGCAATGTACCCAAGGTACCCAAAATTGCCAACACTACTTGGAAATACCGTAAAGACTAATGGGGACAATCACATGTCAGATAACATGGCTCCTAGTCATCTTAGTAATTTGAGGTTGGTTGATAATCATAGGGAAGGAAAGAAACGATAATATAAGACTTCGAACCAAAGCCACGTGGACCACTAGATAGCCACCGCCATAAATCTAGCCAGCAAGTTCACTTCTCCAAGGCTGATTGGCCAAGATAGTATGTGGTACCAAAGCATGTCATATATGGAAGAAAGTAATTACCAAAGAATTATTAATAGTAACTATCAATACAGAGCTTGTGGGAGTTTTTTTCAGTACTCTGCTATGTGTGTCTATAGCTTTTTGTTTCTCCATTGTCTCAAGGAAGGGATCCGTGTCTGTTTCTTTTTTGTAATTATGATGCATGTGTTTTTCTCGGGGTATACCCAAAATGTTGTATGGGAAGTTTCTTTTTTATAAAAGGCTATGTGCCTTACCAAATGTAATGGATTTTGCGGCATCTAGATTTTACATATATAGGATCCTTAGTAAGGATATGTTCATCAAAAACCCTGGCCTGATTTTTGTAAAAGGTTTTGGGTCAACCTGTAAAACCCGGTATTAATGCTATAGTATCTTATCTACAAAAAAAATAAATAGTAAAAGATAAAATTACTAACAATGTCTTAGTCTCAAAATATAATCCACAAGGAAATGTTACCTCATTCTCAAAGGGTAGATCAAGATGAAATAATAGATATTGTCAAGTATGCAAAAAGAAAGGATATAGTACCAATTATTGTAGATTCAATCCAAGAAATCAATATCAAGGAAATAAAACAAATTTTGGAAGCCAATCAAATAGGCCATTCCAACCAAGACAATATCAGAATCAATATAATTCACATCAGCAATAATTTCAGCATCCATATACTTCTCAAAATAAATACAATTATCCTCAACTTCAATATAGATAAGAGAAATAAATAGAACATTTAGTTCAAGAGGTTCAACAAATTTAGGAACTAGAAGAACCTATAGATGAACATGAAGTTAAATATATTTAAGCTAATATAGTATTTTATGAAGATACTAATTATTTACTTGATCAAGATACAAACAAAGAGTACAATGAAGAAAGCAGAAAAGAATAATTCAAGTTCTAAAACCAGGATGAAGACCATGTTGAAGACTAAAGTCTTCAATAACCAAATAATTTAATACAAGGGGGTGTTGGAATATATTACATTATTTGGTACATGCCAATGTACCACCTTGGGTAATCTCTAGATTAGCAGTTTGATTAGTATTTACTTTATGCAATGTAATAAATGCACAAATTTTGTTAGAATGTGCAAAGTACTTGATGATGTAAATGTGCATGTAGTCCATGTGTACATGAGTCATAAAATAAAAATATAAATATTCATAGGTAGGTGAAAGACCAAGAGATATATCTCATTATATATAGGCCTTTGATAGATAATAGAATAGAGCATATAGGATAGTAAAGAATAGATAGGAGAGTAGAAAACAAGTTATACACAATGTAGAACTTGTATGAAGCATGGAGTATTTGAGACCTCCACATTTTGTATGAACATCCTATTTTTGTGAGATTTCATTAATGGCAGTTTTATGAGTTATTGCAGAAGTTTATTATGAGTTTTTCCTACTTAATATATTATCATTATCATATATTTAATATTGCATGCTCATTTTAGTTCTTGTGGTTGCATTTCCTTAAATATATAGCATCAAAAGCTAACAATTTCTCAATTTCTAGAAGATTTTATGGGGGGCCTTTCCACTTTCCTCTCAACCCCTACATCCATTCCCCCTTTTGATTGGGTTTTGTAACTGAACCCATGAATGGAATGGTTGTTGATGCCTTATATGTCAACTAATTTATTTTACTACATTAGGATTAGCCCTAGATTTCAATTTTTTTCAGATGATATTAGTGTAATTTATTTTTAAAAATTTATCTCTATTTTAACTTATATTAGGACAATATTAACTTTGATTACATGATTATTTCTTATCTATCTTGTTTTGAGTATTTGAGTATATCTTGTATTAACTCATGTAGTTATATGAGATAGCCCCTTTTCCCATAAATAATCACCTTACTACACATTCATTTTCCACCAAGGCATTTTCCATGTGGTATAGGAAATTAACATCCCCATAGAGAGGAATCATATACTAGGATTTTTCTTGGGATATAATATTGATAGCATAACATAGTATCTAATGCAACAATGGCCAGTCAAAATGATATGTAAAGACATAGAATATTGAAATTCCCACTAAGAAGCTTAAGTACCTTAAACAATATCTTGTGACCATCCTCACTAATATGTTCATTAGTGATGGCATAAAGAAACTATTTCCACATGTAAAAACAACATATCTCCCACAAAAAAAAATGTTGAAAGGGAAACTATTTTATAGAATATTCATTCTTTTCAAAAATTATAAATTTTTAAAATAATAGAGAGAAATACTTCTAGCTATAGATGTTGAAAATAGACCTTAGATGCAATAATTTAGAAAAAGTATGAATAGTGACCCTAATAATTTTCCAAAAAAAGTAAAAGATACTAACAATTTGATCTCAATCTTCATGGTTGACCTATACAATCATTTTTTATACAACACTTATCAAATAATCCTATTTTATTCAACTACCATGCAAGCTACTATATCTAATAAATTACCAATCCTTAGTCTTGATAAACAAAGGTCTTTTTAGTGCATTAAAACTTGTCTAATAATTTTTGGTAACCAAGGATGAACTCACATATTCTACATCTTCTTTATTTTATTAGATTTCAAGCATTTTTCCTTCTCATCTATTGTGCTTGGATACCAAAACATCCAAAAAATATTTTTCCTTTTTAAATTCTAAAATTCAATATTGGGTTTCTTAAACACCTAACAAAATTTAGCCTATCTTCTTATAGCATAATTGCTTCTTCAACAAACAAGAATTTTTGTAATAACTCTATCACAAGAAGAAATCAAACAACTTTTGAAACAAATTCCAAAGGATAGGGTTATGAAGAAACCTATTGATGAATATTTCCCTTCATCCATAATGACATTGAGAGATCATATTGATCCAAGCTCCGATTAGAGTATTTTAGAAAACCCTAAAAATACAAATTTTGGTCATGGTAAATCTTCCAAAACTACTTCCAAGAACACACTCCTTTTGGAAGTATCATAAAATATCAAGCAACTACACTTTTAGATCAAGTTATAGATATTCAAACCTGTTCTAATACAATGTTGAAAATTATAATATATTTAAGAATGAACAATATTAACATATTACTCAACAAAGAAAAGTTAAATCACACATAAGAAGAATGTAGATATGAAAGGTTCACTTAAACACCAATAATCACATTAATAGATAAACAATAATCTCCAATCAATAAGAAAATAATTGGAAAAGGTGGGGTTTAAATATCATAACAGAAATCACCCATGGTGAGGATTAAAAAACCATTTAATGGATAATAATGAAATATTACAATGAAGTCAATTATTAAGATGCTCAGGTATCCATAGGGTAGTATTCAAGTAATTAGAATTCAAGGTTTGTCATGGCCTCAAGTGAATATTAAAATTGATTTCAATATGTTTCTCATATTAGTACAACATAATGATTACAACATGCATGATAAATTGATTTTGAGTTCCCTATGAGATATGCCATGGAAAGCATAAAGGAGAGAGGTTATATTTCTATTGATTTCAAGTTGTTAATAATGTTCCTAGTTTCAACACTTTTATATATATATTTTTAAGATGGTCCAAAGAACCTTTGTAAATAAAAGGTTCATAGTTTATTAGGTTTATTAAATGCATTAAACATGAAGATCAATAACTTCACCTTGTTGGAGTTTGTAATTTGATATACTAAACAAAGATGACATTGTATGATGTACTCTTGTGTAAGCCTATGAACAACCATTATATAGTATAATTATATATTGTTTATCTATGGCCTATGGGACCATATTTAACCATATATATAATATATTAATTATGTATTATTTATCTATGGCCTATGGGACCATATAATTAAAAAATTAACTTCTGTTTAACCAAAATTCCATTTGTTATATCAAGCTATCTTAATATGATTATGTATTTGGGGTTTGGGTATTGGTATAAATACTTCCCATCCACTCCATCTATTGCATTGAAGTTATTTTATTCTTATCTACGGATATTATAGTGATTATTGGTTCTCAAGGGAACCCTTAATTCATGTCTATCACCTTTTTCCCCTTTTTTGTATAAAATTTTAGTAATTAGATTGCTTTCATTTGTTTTTAGAAAGTGGTGGGTATCAAAGTGGGAATGGAACTACAAAACTTGGTTGTATATAATACCTCTTCTCTTCATTAATCTAAGGAGTAGATTAATGACTTTATTCCTTATTATTATTCCTTCTAAAAATCTAGAAGGATTTTAAAGAATATAGATGTCTTCAATGATCATCGCTCTGGGGTTATTTTCGAGGGAAATTTCTAGAGGCCATAACTTTTGCATGTAGAATACTTTGGATCCTATTTTTTCAAATCACATGATTTCTTGAACTCTTTGTGTTGGTGGTATTTGTTTAAGTATTTAATTTAGGTGGAGGGATGTCTCTGTTAGGATTTATTACATCATAAACCATGTGATAAGTCAAGTGGTATAACCACTCCTCATAAAGTACATGCATGTAGTATAGGACAAGGTAGTTACAAGTTCATTTGAAGGTTTTTTTATGCCTAAAATAGGCATCCTATCTACTTCAATACCCTTTTTTTCCCATAATACAATCATTCAAAACATTAATATGTAATATGTGGTATCAAGGCAAGAATAAGGATGAAATAATTCTCCTTTTGATCCTCCTCTAGCTTCAATTGTTCAACATAAATAATCCATAAGAGCACTCTATTTGATAAAATAATTTTTTAATTATTGAGAAAAGTGGTTTCAAGGGTAAAATTACATTGTATAAATTTATCACCATGAAGCAAAATTCCATGATAAAATTAAAATATTTCAAGGAGGAAAACCCTTTCCAAAGGCAAAAATCTTATAAATAAACAACCAAGCTAATTGAGGAAAGAAAAGAATCCATTGAAGCTTATTAAAGCATTATAAAATGAATAGATCCCCTTGAAAGGGTTTACGCACATTCCAAGAGAAAGAATTACTATGTTCTAAAGGAACATAAAGATATATGGTTTATATAAGTTCAAAAGGCCCAAGCCTTTATGAATCACCAAGAAGCAACAAAGTTAGTGAATTTTGTAAAAAATATAAGTATAAAAGGATTAATGAAATTTCTAAAAAAATAATAAAAGAAAAGTTTTAGAATATTCATAAAAGAGAATAAGAACTAGAGAATACTCTTAGATAAGCTCTCAAAATATTACAATAATAATAAGACACATGAAAATAAGACATCATTTATGAATTCTAGTTACAAACTTCAAAGAGTCTATATTTAGAAGTAAGGCACATGCTACCAAAATATTTTTATAATGTGAATAAACTTCACCAAATGGTGAAGGAGGACCTCATGTAAAAAATGGCCATAATGTCACAAGAGCCTGATGAAGCACAAGGATGCAAACATGAAGATATAAAATATCTAGGGCAAGAAATGAGAAGGAATTTAAGAAAGAAAGGAAAGAAAAAAAAAATATTAAAGAAAAAACACCATCTATAGAGACATCTACATTTTAAGAATAAATAATTACATCAAAGAAAAAATGACTATATTTAAGAAAGAAATGTTTGTATTTGAGGAAATATGACTAAAAAATAGAAGTGAGAAGGAAAACATCTATTGAAAGCAACTGCAAAGGGTGACAAAAAATCTAAAGCCAAGCAAAATCAAAAGGAAGTAAATTGATGGTTTCATTAGAATGTGGAATGTTCAAAGGAGATTCTAGATCAATAGGTAATTTAGTTGTAGTGTTATAAAAAAGAAATCCTAAACGCTCATTCAAAGGTTACTTGATCCACACCCAAAGGTCACCCAATCGACACACAATTAGATGATGTAGCATTCGTATCTTAGAAGAATAAAACCATAAAGAGAGATAATAATAACCTTTATTGATACTGATATAACATGGACAAAGAACATGTAGTGATAAATCACTACACCTTTCAAAAGTGAAATTTTGAGTCACAAACAAGCACATAATAAAAGCTCGATAAAAAAGGTTCGATTATCAGAGGTCAAATCTCATGATCTAGAATGTCCAAAAGTCAAAATTTCTTAAGTCATGGATAGAATACAAGGAGCAATTTTTTTTATAAAGGTACCTAAGGTGAAAAGTCTCGACAATCAAAAGTTAGAGTGGCCCCAAACTCAAACGATGAAGAAAACTCCTAAAGAAGAAAAAATGGATGCCTTGAAAGGCAAACTAATAAGGTGCACATTATTAAAGGAGTATCATCCTTTCCTACAAGGTAATATCTCCTATCTTCATGAAAGGACAATAGCAACATGGAAGCCATGACAAAAGAAGATTCAATATCTAAAACATAAAATAAAGATATCTTCTACACCCAAATGATGGAAATTTCTAGAATTGGGTAGATGAAAATAAATGTGATGGTTGCTCATTCAAGGGCTTAGGACCATTTGAAATTCATGACTTTGAATCCAGAGGATCTTAGAGGAACTAATAATTTAGACAAGGCATGATGCAGTATCAAAAGTAATAGCCACCTTGAAATCTCTGCATGAGTTTTTGAGGGAAAACCCTCCACTTATAATCTAGATATAGGAGTAGCATTAGCTTTGTAAAGGATCAATAATTTTACAATTGTTTACATTTGTAGGCTTTCCTTTCATTCATTTTTGTAAAAAATATTGACTCCTAAGTGGCTTGTGGGCAATCTCGAACCCCTAATTCTAGAATAATCTATGTAAAATATTGCTTGCATATATATATACATGGGAGCATGAGTATATATTTTGGTATAGCCATCTATGGTATCTTGTAGATCCATTTTTGTGTGTATGTATTTTTGTGACCTTTTGCCTAATTTTTAGGTTTTATTAAGTTTATGTGTGTGTCAGGGGCTTGCATCTATTTTTGTACTAGTCATGTGTTTAGCTCTCCTACAAGACTCATATGCTCATGCTTACATATCACTGGTAGATCTCATTTTTGCTTCATTGTGTAGATAAGAGGAAGTGTTCACCGCTAGAACATAGTTTTCAAGCCTATTTTTGTAGAAATATCTTATCATATCTCTTGGTGCATTACCTCCTTTTATTTTTTTGAGTTGTTTTTACTTTTAATATCTCACATCCATTTTCTCTTTGTTGAGCATAAGTGTGTCTTGAAGATCAGCCTTGTAAAAATATTGAAGGTCCCCAATTGAGTTGAACCTTGCACTCTTGACTATGACCCTCTTGTATTGATCTTCGTGAGGTATGATTGCCCTACCAAGGAAAATTAAAGATGACAACAGTTCAATGACATACTTTATGGTACCCCAGTGACACATCATTGGTCCTAAAATCACAACAAGGAGTAGGGATGAGACTTGGTGATGGTCTCTATTTGTTTTTTCTTGTTGAAGTGACTCTTCACTCATCTAGAAACTATGCTCCAAAATGAACACTAGAAGAAGTTGATGCTGAAGATACTAGACTAAGATTTAGGTGAAGACCTCTGTCTACTTAATTTCTAGAAGCAAGAAGTCGTATTCACCCGATGACTCCATAAAAATCCAAAGAATCCATAGGCTCAAGATGGTTGTCCCATCTCAAAATTTATCCTCTTTATGGGAAGAAAAGAACCCGTTATGACCTCCAAATCCATCAACTATTTGGGAAAAATTTCTAGTATCACTATTGAAATTTTTTCTTGACTCTACTAGATAAGACCAAACATCCCCTTTGGAGAACATGTGAGAAATGGTTTTCATTTACTAGGTGCACAACATCACGAAGTAGGATGTGACCCTCATGTTGTTGGTGGTTTCACTACAGGGTAAGGCTAGCCTAAATTATAATGCTCTATTTCCACATTCAATCTTTGATCAGGATTAACTTACTACCTGGGTCATTAGCAATTTCATAGAATAAGAAGACAATAGAAATTGAGTCGTGCACTCCCTCCAAGGATGTATCAAAAGGGGAGATGTAAAACATCCTCATGAAGGATAAAAAAGAGATCTATGAACCCCCTAAAAAACATGAGAAAATATCAAAGGATGCCCTCCACATACATCACAAAGGGTATGAGTCTACAAATAAACTAGAGACTAAAAAGGCTCATGATGTGGAGGAAAATTTTGGATCAAACCTCTTCTACCCTTCTGATGACCAAGAAGGATAATGGAAAACTCTCAACTTGGATGTCCTCCTTTTTTAAGAGGCCAATCCAACACATGCAAAGAACCTCTTAATCCACAAATATGAGAGGACATAAAAAATCTCAACCAACAAATGGGGGTATCACTTTAGAAATTCCAACCTTAGCAATATCCCTAGAACCTACCTTCTTGAGATGAAAAATTTGCAAGAAAGTCCTAGTTTTATCAAGATTACAATCTTTCACCCAAGAAAATGGAGAAAAAAGAAGAAAATACTTGAGAAGCTAGTGGGTAGACCTTTTTGACTCCATACCCAATGGATAAATGCCGCTCGCTTAAAATATTTTACATATGTACCATAAGCAATCTCAATTTTATGAGATACCAAAAGTCTCAACCACCTATAGAATTTCAAATATGTGACTTGACCACTAAAAACTTCTAATTTTAGGGGAAACTTATCTTGAATCTAATAACAATGAACTAAGGTGCCAATTTTTTGTGTTCCTTATCTTTAGAAAGATAAAGATCCCCTAAGAACCACTAGAAATAAAATGATAAATCACTAAATCTTTTGAAAGTGAAATTTTGAGTCATGGACAAGCACATAAGAAAATCCCAATAAAAAAGGTTTAATGATTGAAAGCTAAATCTCATGAGCTAAGAATTTTTGACAGTCAAAAGTTCCTAAGTCATGGATATAATATAAGGAGCAAAAGTTTTGATAAAGGTACTTGAGGCAAAAAGTCCCAAAGATCGTAATTTAGAGTGGCCCTAAACTCAAATGATGAAGAAAACTCCTAAAGAAAAAAATAATTATGCCCTAAAATTCAAACTAATAAGGTGCATAGTCTTCAAGGATTATCATCCTTTCCTACAAGGGAATGTATTGTATCTTTGTGAAAGAATAGCAAAAACATGGAAGCCATGACAGAAGAAGCTCCAAGATCCAAAACATTAAATAAAGAGATATTCTACACCCAAATGATGGAAATTTCTAGAATTGGGTAGATATCAATAAATATGATAGTTTCTCATCCAAGGGATGGGCCATTTGACATTCATGACTTTAATTAAATCCATAGGACCTCAGAAGAACCGATAATTTAGACAAGACATGATGTGACATCATAAGTAGCTGCCACCTTGAAATCTTTACATGAAATTTGAAGGGAAAACCCTCCCCTTGTAATGTATATATAGGAGTAGCATTAGCTTTGTAAAGGATCAACAAGTTTGCAATTGTGTACATTTTTAGGATTTTCCTTTATTTCTTTTTTGTAAAAACAATTAGCTTTTGAGCAACTTGTGGGTAACCTCGAACCCCTGCTTTTGTAAAAATATATGTAAAATATTACTTGCATATATATACATACATGGAAGCCTATGTATTTTTTGGTATAGCCATCTATGACCTCTTGTAGACCTATTTTTGTGTGTATGTATTTATCTACAACATTTTGCCTAATTTTTAGGTTTTATCAAGTGTGTGAGAGAGAGAGAGAGAGAGGGGTCTGCATCTATTTTTGTACTAGGCACGTGTTTGGATCTCGAGTAGGACCCACTTGCTCATTCTTGCATATAATTTGTAGACCTTATTTACACTTATTATGTTGAGGAGAGAAAGTGTTCACTGTTAGCACATAGCATTCAAGCCTATTTTTGCAAGATCTTAGTTGATCTCTTGGTACATTGCCCCTTTTCCTTTTATTGAGTTGTTTTTACTTTTAATCTCTTGCATTCCTTTTCCCTTTTTTGAGCACAAGTGGGCATTTAAGATCACATCCTAACAAGGATTCGAGCTTGTAAAAAATCTCGAAGGTCCCCGATTGAGCTGAGCCCAATGCTCTCGATTCTGACCACTATATCACTCCTTGTGAGGCACATTTTCTCCACTAGGGATAATTGAAAATGACATTAGGACAAATGCACATGTGGAGAATTTTCAAACAAGGTTAAAAGAAAAAAATAATATTTAAAAAAAGAAATATTCTATAGAGGAAGATGCATTTGGTCTACTTTACTTGGTAAGATATATTTTTCTCATATTTTTGAAGCATCAATTGAAATCCAAGGATAATAATATACATAAACTCATCGAAAAGAGTTTTTTTAAGGTAAACTGAAGAAAAGAAGAATATTTAAATTTTGTGAAAGTTTACCATGGCTAGTGGAGCATCAAAGTTCTTGTCAAATCCCTAATTGCTGAGGGGAAAAATTATGTTTCTTGGAAGACCAAAATCAAGAGGAAACTTGAGTTTGAGGAAGTATGGAAAGTAGTATATGGAATCAAGACCCGTCCTATTATAAAAGGAGTCGATCAAATAAAGTTTGATAAGACATACATAATGACAATATTAATCATCATGTTAGAAGTAGCGATGAGGTCCAAGCATATACTAGGGATTTGACCACAACCAAAGAAGCATGGAAAAATCTAAAGATAGTCTTTAAATCAAAGAATAAAAATCAAATTCTATTCCTCCAAATCCAACTTCATTTTTTGAAGATGAGAGATGGAGAAAAATTAGAATATTCATGAGGATAATTGTAGATTTGCAAGCATCATTACAAGTATTAGGAACTCTGGTATCTAATGAAATATTAGTTCTAATTATTTTGAGATCACTCCCATCAAAGTAAAATATTTTGTGACAACATTAAATATCATTGAGCAAACACTAAGCTTTGAAAATATGGTGAACTTCATAATGTAGATGCCTCACATATAACAAATGAAGAAGAATAGTTATTATTTACAAGTCAAATATGGAACTAGTCATTTAGAAGAGGCATGAGACCTCCACAATGCTTCCAAAAAATATTATTTTTCAAAGTGGAATTAGAGAAATGATTCTCAAAGAAGTATTTTCTACATGTAAAAGGTGTGTGAACATTCGGGCAAAAACAAACACATCATGAGGGAATGTTGATATATTCCATTAAAAAATGGATCTCCTTCATGAGATTGAACCAATAGCAAGACATGTCATCTTCAAAATAATAAAATCAAATTTGGAGAAAGGCATAACAAAACAACATAGACAAGGAGAATCAAGTTGAATAAGAAGAAAGAAAATAAGGATAAGAAGAACATGTGTATGTTTCACAAGCACAACCAAGTCAACTAATGTAGAGGCTACCAAACATACCACAAGTTAGTAAAGTTTAAGTCATACAACTAGCAACATCAAAATCCTATATTATCACTCCAAGCCCAAGGAGAACAAGAATGATAAAATTAATAAAATACAAGCATATACTATTAAATATGTGCATTCTTAATCCATAGAAGAACTTGAAGCAAAAGCCTTGGAACAACCAAAGTTGACAAGAACATAAATAGACATGAAAGCTCAAAAAATCAAAGGAACAAGCAAAATAAATATTGCAAATTAAATCTTGTCAAAAGAATAAAAAAAAAATCTTAACACAAATAACTAAAGGATACAAAAAACTGGACACTTTAGTCAAAAGGAAAATAGTTGAAGATCCACACCAATAGATAGATCAATAAAGCAAGCTACATAAAACATCATCCAAAAATCTAGAAAAGAAACTACGAAGAACATGAATGCCTCAAGGACATAAATTCTTGAAATGCTTCCAAAAATTAAATCTAGGAAGAAAAGAAACACTTCAACTTTTACTACCACTACAACTTATAGAACAAGTTAGTTCCTATCAACAAAATTGTGAGAGAGATAGGGACTTCAATCCAAGCATTAAGGATGCATGATAACACATGCTTCACTTGAAGATATTGAAGAAACATAATTCATTCATTGAATTCTACAAGCATTATATAAAATATTTTTGTATTTTAGAGTGTATGATTGGTAGAATCCAACACTCCTAAGTATCAAAGTAATAAGTCTACATTAAAGGGGATGATTTCTCTCTCAAATTCCATTATCATCCTAGAAATTGTTCTTTGGTCATAAGAAAAATAGATCTTTTGACTATGATGTAATAATGGGGGTATGGTAGGAGTTATTACATCATAGACCATGTGAGAAGTCAAGTATTATAACCACCCCTCACAAGGTACATGCATGTAGTATAGGACAAGGTAGTTGCAAGTTTGTTTGAAGGTTTTTTATACTTAACATAGGTATCCTATGTACTTAAATACTCATCATACCTATAATACAATCAATCAAAATATTAAAGATCTAACAATATTATTTTGTGATTGTATTTAAGACTTATAGTCCCTATTCAAAGGGATAAATTTACAATTTATTATGTCAAAATAAACTTTGATCCATATTTATGAGAGAGATAGTTAAATTTTAGGCACTAAAGTTAGTTATTGGATCCTTTGGAGGCACATAGAAAATGATTTATAATGTGCTCTTAACAATCCCTCCTCTTTCTATTAGATGCTTGGGTGACTGGTTCATTTTATGCATGACTATCTAACCCTTCATAATCTCTTATCTCTTCTATTTTTTTTCCACGTATTCTTGAGAAGTTATAATAGCCCTTATCATAAATATGTTCATATAAATCCTCTTTTGATGATGATGATTAGGGGATCCAAGGGAAAGACAATATATTGTATTGTAAAAGATAAATTCATGTTTCCAATTCCTACCTTATATGACTATAGAAGATTAGAGAAAATTCTAAGACTAAGTATATTTGGCTCATCTTATTCAATAGAGTTATGAAGGAGATGTTCTTATTCTATATGTGGAAGTATTTGGTATTCGTTGTGATGACTATTGTCAATCATTAGAAGTTTCTTATGCAATTATAGGGGAATATTTGTGTAAGTAAAGTTCTAGATGATGAGGGGGATTCAATTGAGTATTCCTCAAGCATAGGGACACATTAGAGCATCCATTATGAAATGAAGATGTTATTGTCTCTAATTTATTCTCTCCTTGTCCCCTCAACCTAGACTATGAGGGGATGTTAAAATTTGTAATATAACTTCTAGAGTATGGTCAATATGATATGATGCACTCTTATACAATACATTGGTAAATCATTATGTAACATAACTTTTTATTATTTATATAGCCTACAAACCCATGATTAACTTTATCATGGTTAAATATTTAATTTGTAATTAACCTAAAGCTTATATGTTATGTCAACATAGGTTAATATGATAATGTATTTGGAATTTAGTATTTGGTGTAAATACCCTCATCCACTCTATCAATTGTATTAGAGTCTTGTGATTCTTATCTATGGATAATATAATTATTATTAGTGCTCAATGGAACCCATCATTCATGTCTATTGCTTTTTTTCCTTTATTTTCCTTTCTATATAATATTTGAGTAATTGAATTACTTGTATTTATTTTGAGCAAGTGGTGTGAAATCCAACACACCTTAACTAGAGATTCAATATTAGAGTTAACATGCACAAATCACAAATAATCTACTTACCAATACTCATAAAAATTAAATTCCATAATCCAAATTAGTGAATTCAAAAATAGAAGCAATATTTACCAACTGCTAATCATGCCAACAAACCAAGTAAAATAGACAATAATATTAGCTATTGTAATAGTTCTTTAATTGCTTATATTTTTAAATTTCTTTAGTAAATATGAGGGATCACATGAGATATATAGATCAAAATAAAAATTGAGTAGAGTATTATTAATATTCTATTTCTATGATTAAATACATCTCTAATCAATTTTCCTCCGTCTTGGTTTTCCTTATTTTATTACTTTTAAAGTTTCATAGACTTTGCATAATATTACAAGCTTATACCTTCTTTTCATTTCCTTGTTTGTTTAGTTTTGTTATTGGTAGTTGCTTTAATTTTTCTCTAATTTTTTTGGGTTAAATTTTAGAATACTTTCCTGAAATATTCTAAAGCATGCCATTTACCACAATTATATGCAAAATAATACACAAACAAAATAATAATAGAACATATGGCGGGAGCAGGAGTAGAAATGGGAGTGAAAGCAAGAACGAGAGTGGGAGCAGGTTCAGACGCACGCATAGGATCTAGGGCGGGCGTAGGATCGGGATCGGGATCGGGCGCATTGAGGCTCGAGCTCGGGCCTGCAGGGCCCTCGACGGGACCATAGGAGGGTTCAGAGGCTGAACAGACTGGCAGTCAGGGCAGGGATAACATCTTGGACACAGGGCCTCCTCACAGCCTCGATGCAATTGCAAGCCTAGGGAAAAAGCCTCCAAATCATGGGCAAGGTTCTGCCCTGAGAGGGTCCAAACCCTCCTACCAACAGATCTTGGCTGGAACTAGGGCCTAGCCTCGGGCCCTGGGCATAGGGCTTTCCCTCGAGGGCACCCACATTTCCATTCAAGAGGAGGTCTACTCATCCTTTGTCTCTGGATCCTCTGCCTCCCTGGTTGGGAAGTTCTTGGGAGGGCAACCGGACATGGAAACCATCCACAGATGGGCAGATTCCAAGTGGAAAGTTTTTGGACATATTCAGTTGGTGTCCCTTACCAAGGGCTTTTTCATTATCAAACTAAACAACAACGATGATGCTGAAAAGATCCTGTTTGGCAAGCCCTAGTTCCTAAGACGCAAAAGCCTCTTCCTCAACCGATATGGAGCTGACTTCCATCCCAGCACCCAAAGTATCAACTTCACCCCGATCTAGGTTTGGCTCCCCAAGCTTCCATTTCACTTGTGGCACGAAGATGTACTAAGGATCATTTCTTAATCAGTCAGTGAGATGGTCGCATTCGATCCTGCTACCAAGGCAGGCTCTCGAATGGTCCATGCTAGATTTTGCATCAATGTAAATATAGAATCCAAACTCCCCTCTTATGTGTCCATCTCCTCTAGGTCCTTCTCCTGATGCCAAACCCTAATTTATGAAAACAAACTTGCTTTCTTCCCTCTCTACTGCACTTAGGGGCACCTTTCCTACCAATGCCCCATTTCCAAGAATGCTGATGCCTCTCTCCCCGCTAAACCCCCTTATTGACTAGGCAGGGACCCTTCCCATGGGCCCCCTACAATGGCCATAGATCCCAGGCTTGGAAAAACAATGAGGCTCCCCCTTCTGTCCCAAAGGAATCCCAGGTGGGCCCTTGCCTGACGGATGGCCCTCCTTAGGTTTGCCCTTCCCCTGAACCTCTCCCTGGTTGCCCTCCCAGGGCCTCGATCCTAGGATCCCCACCTCACCCAGTGTGGATCCCTTCCTCCCTCCCCGTAGGCCCTCGCTTGTGCCCCCTCTCAACCCTACGAGCCACCCGAGCTCTCTCCCCCATCGGCTCTCACCTTCCCTTCCTCCTCCCTAGATGCCAAAGTTTCCTTATCCTCCCCCTCCTCGCTATCCCCCTCTCGACCCCCTCTCAGCCCTCTTAGTGTTCCTTGCTAGCCTCCCCCCTCATAGTGTAGCTCTGAGAGGTCCAACGATGAGGTTGAGGGCAGTTCTTAGTCTAGGCCTGATGAAATCAGCCCCAAGATGACCCGAATCAGGACGTTCACCACAAAATTTGGTAGCAAACTCAAGAGAGGTCACCCCACCCTAGGTGATCAGTGATCAAGAATCACTGAAGATGACATAACAAATGGCTCATAGGCAACCCTCTTTGACATCGTCATGAGCTTCTCCAAAGTAGACGTCCTATGATCCAGAAACCCCGCTCAGCTTGAGAATGGGGGCAAGTGACTCCCCAAGGGTGTCAAATGAAGCTCATCACCTAGAATGTCAGGGGGCTCAATGGTGCCCCCAAAAAAAGGATCCTCATCCAACTCCGCAAGGATCACCACTTGTCCTTCCTCCTCCTCCAAGAGACCAAAATAGATGAAGTGACCACTCAGAGGGTCACCCAAGCTATTTGGGGAAATTACGAGTCATTGTCTACCCCTGCAGCTGGCACAA
Organism: Wollemia nobilis; assembly: GCA_028583015.1. NCBI lineage: Eukaryota > Viridiplantae > Streptophyta > Pinopsida > Araucariales > Araucariaceae > Wollemia > Wollemia nobilis. The sequence continues at coordinate 6,104,382 of JAQPPZ010000103.1, forward strand.
CTGGAGGTCTGCTATGCATATGGGATCCTCGATATTTTGAGGGGAGACTCATTTCATCTTCCCCATAATAATCAACATTCTGGTCCATTGTGTGAAGTCAAGGTGTTCTTGGATCTTGTCTAACGTCTACGTTCCCAACAACCTGGTTGAGAAAGCTGCTTTATGGAAGGAAATCATCTCGATGAGGGAGGCCTTTACCCCCCTTCCCTGGATCCTAGTAGGGGACTTCAATAGCCCCCTTTTCCTTTCTAACAAAAGCAGGGTTTCAACGACTTCGTCCAAAAGCATAAAATACTTTGGGGCCTTCATCGACCTCAATGAGATCATGGATGTCAACCTAAAAGGATCTAGGTTCACCTGGTCAAACAGAAGAGTGGGAGCAAGCCATATCCAGGTCAGGCTAGACAAAGTGTTTCTTTCTAAGTAAGCCATTTTCCTGTTTGCTGATGCAACCTTGCTGGCTCTCCCCAAAATTGAGTCTGACCACAACCCCCTCCTCGAAACCAACCATCGCTCTTCCCTCAAATGACCCTTTTAGTTCGAGTCCATGTGGCTGCACCACCCCAACTTTAGGGCCCAAGTTGGTTGTTGGTGGGCTCCCCCAGTACCTGGGTGCCCTACCGAGCAAGTCTACCACAAATTGAGACGTCTCAAAGAACAACTCAAGGTATGGAATAGAGAGGTATTTGGCAACATCTTTGAAAATAAAACAGCAATTAATAAAAATCTTGAAGACCTTGAGCTCAGGTTCCAGGAAGGCTCCCAAGATCTAGGGATCAGGGAAGAGGAACGTTAAGCCCTCAGTGAGTACCACAACATCTTGACCAGGGAAGAAACATTCTGGATGCAGAAGTTGAGAGCCCTATGGCTCCAAGATGGTGATGCTAATACCGAGTTTGTTCACATGTCGACCCTCAGAAATAGGGGCTCCAACAGAATTTCTAAGTTGGTGGGCATCGATGGCAGAATAATAAAGGATGAAGAAGACATTTAGACTGAAGCCATCAACTTCTTCCAGGAGCTCCTTCGTGAAAATTCCTAGATGTCCCCAAAAGTGATAGAATCCTTGCTGGAGCATATCCTAACTTTTGTCTAGGCCCTAGCGAACGAGATGCTCCTGCAGCCCCTGTCTAACTCTAAAATCCATGCTACTACATTTTCCATGAAGGTCAAGGCGGCCCTAGGCCTGGATGGGTTTCCCCCCTAGTTCTTCCAATCCTTTTGGGACCTCATTGGCCAAGAAGTGTGCACAACCATCCGAGACCTCCAGTCCACCAGCTCCATCCCTAGAGGTATAAAATCCACCTTCATTGCTCTGATCCCCAAGTCTCAGGCAACCAGATCCCTCTCTTAAATTTGCCCCATCATCTTATGTAATGTCTTATACAAAATCCTGACCAAATCCATGGCCTACCGCCTTAAGGATATCCTTCCCGTGATCATTGCCCCCTGCCAGGGGAGCTCGATCAAAGGTAGACTTATCACCGACGGAGTTATCATCATGCACGAGGTCATCCACTCGACCCTCCTATCCAAAAATACCTCCTTTCTGCTCAAACTAGATATGAACAAGGCCTTCAATAGAGTTGACTGGGATCTCCTTTCCAAGGTCCTTCTTAAGTTTGGGTTCCACCCCTCCTGGGTCAGCCTCATCAAAAACTATGTTTCCTCCCCTTGGTTATCTATACTCATTAACGGATCCCTTGTCAAGTTCTTCCCCAGTTCTAGAGGCCTTCGCCAAGGCAACACCCTATCCCCAATCCTTTTCATCATCCTAGTTGAGGCCTTGAGACACACCATTTTGAGTGCTATCTCCCATGGAATTATCTTAGGCATCAGGCCTGCGCTGGGCCTACCCCCTGTGTCCCATCAGTAGTTCATGGACAACATCATCCTTGATACTTCAGCTTCAATCCCTCAATCCAAGACCATCAAGCACATCTTGACCCTATATGAGGAGGCATATGGGCAAAAAATCAACCTTTGAAAAAGTAAAATTTTCTTTATCCATACCCCCCTAGCTAGGCAAATCAGAATCAGGCAGATTCTTGGTTGTACCCCTGATTCCCTCCCCTCCTCTTACCTCGGGCTCCCCCTATTTATGGGAGCTTCCTCAAAGACCCTTTGGAGCGAGATGATTGATCAGATCCTGAGCAAGCTAGCCTCCTAGAAAGGCCACCTCCTCTCACAGATATGTAGAGCCACCCTCCTATCGACGGTTCTTCAAAGCATTTCGATCTACTTCATGTTGGTCTTTAGAATCTTGGCCTCCATTGTAGCACACATCGAGAAAATATAGAAATGCTTTCTGTGGTTGGGAAACAAAGATAAGAAGAGGATTCCCCTGGTTTCCTGGCCCTTGGTCTGCCACCCCAAAGGTGAAGGAGGGATTGGGCTCAGGTGGGTGACCACCATGAACAAGGCACTCTTTTCCAAGAACACCTAGAAGGTGTTCACCAACACCCATGATGAATGGGTCAGTATCGTACATAGGAAATACATCCACCATCAACCCTTCCTCATCGAATCCTAGCCCAGAGATGGATCAGCCTTCTGGAAATCTCTAATCTCCACTAAAGACATCATTCAGAAGAGGATCAAATGCATACTCGAGAACGAAACCAAGATCAACTTCTAGGAAGATAGGTGGATCCAAGATGAGGCCTTGATTGTTGACAACGACCTCCTCATACTCAAATTAGGCCTAGTGGGTAGAGGGCCCAAAGTGTTAGATTATCTCACCCAGAACCAAGGACAGGTAATATGGAAGCCCATCCTGAACCCCAAGCACCTGCTTCAATCCTCCAGGATCCAATGTCTCCTCGAGGTGATAATTATCCCATATTTTAGAGGGAACAATAGATGCGTCTAGCATGGTACCACCAATGGCATATTATCTATCAAATATACCTACAAATTCTAAAGATTCCCTAATGAGGCCTCATTCCCAGTCAAACAGGTATGTGCCAAGAAGCTAAACCCTAAAATCAGCCACTTTGTTTGGACGACCATCCAAAATAAGATCTTGACTATCGAGAACCTGATCAGGAGGGGCTTTCAGATCTCAAATAGATGCTTCTTTTGTTATGCAGCCTAGGAGTCTACTAATCACCTCTTCCTCAGATGTGCCTTCTCTTATGAAGCCCTGGGCCTCATCCTATCCCAATTTTCTATCCAATGGGTGACCCTCAATTCCATCTTTGACCTCCTGTCTCAGTGGCCCAATCCCTTCACCCACCCCTTCATCTGCTTCCTATGGGGCTCTTGCCTCCTTCATATGCTCTGGAAACTCTAGCTTGAGTGCAATAGTAGAGCCTTCTCCTCCCCGGCCCGCTCCCCCCAGTGGGTGGTGGCCAAGGCGGTTGCCTTCGCCCTTGAGAACTCCCACTCCCTCCCCTTGAGTGAGGCACCCCAAAGGCTAGTCGAGTCCACCCTCCTCTCCTTCCTTGGAGTCCAGCTTCCCCCGGTCCCCCTCCCACCCCCTCCCATTGTTTGACAACAAGGTGGACTGCCCCAACTCCCGGATGGGTTAAACTTAACTTTGATGGAGCTTCTAAAGCAAACCTTGACCCCTCTGGAGTGGGTGAGGTCATCCAAAATAGTCACGGGGCCCTGATCTTGGCATACGCCGAACCACTTGGCATTCAGACCAACAATTTTGCCAAAGCAGTAGCTCTCCTCTATGGGCTAATAGCCCTCAAGGAGAGCTCCCCAAAATTCATCATCGAAGGTGATTCTCTAGTCATCATCAAGGTCGCCCGCAGCTTGGGAAATAGCTCATGGCATATCCACAACACCATTTAGGAAGTTCTCACCATCCTCCAAGGATTCACTCATCACTCCTTTCATCATGTGTACATAGAAGGTAACAGGGCAACCGATTTCATGGCCAATCAAGCCACCACAATGAAATATCTCACTACCTGGACCACAAATTTCCCTGATGCTCTGGTCCAATTAGTGTCTCAAGACAATTCAAGCCTCGATGAGAGTATAGAAGCTTAGATCAAAAGCTTAGATCACCTCAAGTTGGGGCCTTGAAGGTGCGACGTCATGCCCTCACCATGTGGATAGGGGATACTCCTTCTCGCTCTGCCTTGATGATTGGCCCCAGTGACCCTACCACCCAAGGGTTGGCCAATCCGATCAAGCACCATCACATCTCGCCAAGTGCTCCTCGCTTTAGCGGCCATGTTAGATTTTTGGCTTCTCCTGATCTAGATAACCGTAGCCTCACTAGAAAACCTGGTAAGTCCAAGTTAGAGTGTGTAGCTTCTCAGTTCGAGTTTCCCATCTTGGGCATCGCTTTGACGAATATTCATGCTGAGTCAGATTGCACGCGCCTTTCTCCTGAGAGATTTCCCCAAACTGCTTCCCCATCAAGATTATTCCAATTGGAGTGTTGTCATTGGGTCCCATTCCCTGCCCCACATAGCTACCGCCATCCTTGCTCCCTCAGCTCCTCCCATCTCATGTCATCCCCCGCCCTCAGTGCCCCTTCCCGACACCTACGGCCCTTCCCCTCCTTGGTGCATCCCTGCAAGCTTTTAACCAAGCTATGTTCAAAGACCACTCGCATTCCTATGTGTTTTCCCCCTTCCCTTGTCCTCATGAGTCTCCCCTCTTAGTTCAGGTTGACTCTGGTTCCCCTACCCCTGGCCTTCCTATTTGCCTTCCATGGCTGCCAAGGCAATTTTCCTTGAGCCCTCCACTCTCGACCTGAGCGAGTCTGCTAGGATATTTTTTGATGCTAAGAACTACACTCCCTTCTTTAGTAAGTTTGCAAGGGCAGACAAAGAAATCACATAGGGATTTCTGGATTCCTAGAATGACGGGGAGGTCAAAGTGAAAGGGCTTCACTTCAAGGTGTCCAAGGATTTTTTGACTGAAGTGACAAGCCTACACTACGAGGAGAAAGGAAGATTTGTTTGGTGGGACAAGCACAACTAGGATGAGGAGCTCTCCCAGTTCCCAAAATAGCAATGGAACAAGGCCAACCTCTTCTGATCTGACCTCTCGGTCCCCTTTGACGAGACCATCATTCTAGTGATTCAATATATAACTTGCGATGACCCATATCAATGCCTCTATAGCTTTCACCTCAGTTTCTATAATCACCTTCATGGAGCCACGCTGGTAAGCACCCCCCAATTTCTATTTTATTCCCTGAGCCTCACCATTGACCGAGCCCACAAGAATCATTCTCGGCCCTCCCATCAAGGGCTCATGGTTGTTCTATATAGACACACCCTAGAAAACTAGCCCCAACTACATCACATCCCTCCCTTGTCCTCCGTTCCCCCCTGAAGAGGTTGGCTCCCCTGTTGCTTCCCCTACAACATCCAAATCTAAGGAGACCCCATACCCTGATGCCTCCCCTTCCTCAAAACTATGCAGACCAACCCAAAAACGTAGAACCCCGGCTCAGGCCCAAGGTGGAGCCCCGACTCTTGGCGCAAGTTCGATCTGCAAGGGCCCGACCCCCGGTAGCAGCAGGGCTACTGGCAGCTCCAAGAAGGCCAAGGTGGAGGCCCTGAAAGCCACCAAAGTCAACTCTGACTCTAGAAGTAAGTTGCAAAACTTTATGACCAGAGCCCTCCTAGACATCACGATCAGCTCCTTGATTGCTTCTGCAAAAGTAGCTTCCACAACGACCAATGCCCTATCTAAACTCTGCCGCAGGTTGGGCGACGACCCTGATAGGGAGGGGAACTAATCTGCTAGGTTGGGGCCCCTATTTAGGTCAGGCCCAGCTATAGGGAAATCTGAAGTGGTGGCGACAAATAATTTTTTGGGTTAACTGCTAGGCAATTTTGAGGTTTCTCCCTGTTTGGTGGCCTCAGGCCAAATTTTGTCTTGCTGAAAACATCATTGGATGGGCTATTTGTAGGCATCGGGGCCCCTAGGCCTCAGCTTGGTCCCCAAGGGCGTAGCCCCGGTCTACTCTAACATCAGAATATAGCTATGGCTACTCATGTACCTAAGGTTTTGGGACCCTTAAAAAAAAAACCTGCTATAAATACTATTGTTACTTATCAAAAAAATAATAATAGAACATAGATGAAAGTAGAGAGAGAATATAGATAAAATAAATAAGGCAAGGGTGATCATAGGTACCCCCATGATAACATATCAGATAAAACTGATACTATGGATTAGTCCTTTGGAGTATTTATAGTGATACCTAATCCCCAATTAAATGTTAACCTCAAACTAACATGATCTAAATTAAATTTTAATACAATATATTAAATGCATTAAATATTTTAAATGAGGTTGACCACATAGGTGGATTAACCAATATTGCTAAGGGTGAATACATAAACATTTCCTATATGATTACACAAAGATGCTTGTAGGCTTATATAATGGTACCCATAGGATTACATAAATGTATTAATATTATTATATTGCACTTACCTATAGGTTAACATCTAGTGTGCCAATAGATATTTCATCATTGTTAGTCGTTAGCCTAATAATATTACATTATAGATATTCCAACACCCCCATAAGTTGAGATTTTAAACTTGCTGGCAAATTAAATTTTGTTAAGGAAAAGCTTCGAACTTGGAACAAAGAGGTCTTTGGGAACCTCTTTGAAAATAAAAAACATGTTGTTGAAAGTTTGAAGATAATTGATTAGAGGATCCAACATGGTGATGCTAATGAAACTACTAGGCAGGAGGAACGAACAAAACTAGCAGAGTTTCATAACATTTTGGCCTGTGAGGAAATCTATTGGAGGTAAAAATTGATGCGTAGTCATTATACACATCATTAATTCTCAATGAATTTGTCAATCCAGGGCAGTGTACAAGGCTATCTGTGGAAGAAGGGGTGAACAGGGTTATAACTTAGGTCAATCTGGAGCAACAGGTCTTATTGGTGAAACCGATTGTGTGGGGGATTTAGGACATTCCTATCTCTAAATTGCATAAATTAAACCTTAATCTAAGTTGCAAAAATGGAAACTAATCATTAACTGTAGAAATGAAATCCTAATTACAATTGCAGAATGAGACCTAATTATGTTGCAGAAATAACAGTTGCAGAATTAGAAGTCTGATTATAATTGCAGAAAGGAAATCTATTTACTTTTGTAGCAATGGAAACCTAATTATAGCATAGAAATGAAACCCTGTCAAGGCTCTGTAATAGAAGGTTGTCAATCTTCTGTGCAGGGGTTGACAACAAAACATAAAATGCAAGAAATTACAGAAAATAGTAAATTCTAGAAATGATAGTCTGTAATAAATTGAAAGCTTTGCTGAAAGTGGAGATTACAACCAAACCATTAATCACAAGATTAATCTAAACATAAAATAAGCTAAGATTGCAAATACCATTAGTTGTTTACAAAGGAATGAAATGACAAGTTCTACAACTCATTCTGCTGCAGCAAAATCAGAATAAAAACCTGCTGTTAGTCCTCCTCCTAGGTCTGGAAGTGGCCAACCTCCTTGTCCAGAAGAAGGTATGAGTCTCTCTCTCTCTAGATCTTACTCACACTCATTTACAAGCAATATGAAATAGAAATAGTACACTTTATTGATTCAAGAACATGATTACAATAATTTTATTGAAAACCTGTTACAAGACTGTAACAGTCACTTTTCTGATTATTGCCTATTTTCTCCTATATTTCTCTACTCTCTGCTTTCTCTATCTTCTACTAGCTCAACCTGAATGGGAGCCATATTTATAGATGTCCTAAGATCTACTGACAACTGAGAATATCTCAAAAGATCTAATCCTATTATGCTGCAACAATTCCTGGTTTTATCCTAGAAGAAGATCAAACTTGATCTTTCCATAAATGGTGGCTTTGGTCGGCAAGGACGACAAAGTCAGATGGGAGATATTTTCCCTTACCCTTTTCAATATTTATTTCCCTTTTTCCAGCATCAAAAATTGGTCAACAAGTCAAAAAGCACATTCTATTTTCATTTCGAAGATAAGTGGCTCATTCCGAAGAGACTGCAATTCTCATTTCGAAGATCCGCTCATTTCGAAGACACTGTGTTTTCTCATTTCGAAGATATCTGTTCATTCCGAAGAGACTTTGGAATGAACAAATGTGTGCTCTTTAAATGATTTCCTCTGCATTTCTCATGTGGGTTATTTCTCAGGATCAGATTCCAATGGTCTTCATCTCTTTCCATATGTGAATTCCATGCCTTGCCATTCATTGGCAGCTGGCTGGAATTTACATGGGAAAAACCAGTTTTTGCTGCACAGTAATAGTTTGCTTGCACTGTTGCTAGATTTAGGTAAAATAAATGCTTGAGACATATCAAAACATGATTAGTGAAATGCTGCTATCAACCTAAGCATATCTCATTTAGCAAGTCATAACAAAATAACATAAAACTTATGCAAAAAGTTGTAAAAATCAGAATATAGTATTTCAGATACATTTATCATGCAAATAGTTAATACACAACATATTGAATTAACTTAACTAGCATATTAGATTAAACATAAGAGTTTGTAGGCAATTTCAGTGTTCAAAACATGTTATGATTGAGGCATTTCCAAGCCTCATCATTTTCCCCCCAACTTATATTAATGCATGTCCTCATGCATTCTATTGGGCTATGGAATCACATATGTCCATGTTCAAATTCCATGACCTGTAGAACAACTTCTTGCCTATATAATACCCCCTGTTCTCCTGAAGGTTCCTGAGCCATTCTTCAAACTGTTCATCAAGTTGGGCATCTTCTTCAAAGTAGAATGGAACTGGAGTGATGATGGTTGGAGGCCTAAATCTGAGACCTATCCAATGATGTTGCATGATTTCAATCAACTGTATTACTCCTTCTGCCCTTCTTCTGGACCATTCTAAGTTGATGGGGGAGATGGGTTCTCTTTTCTGTAAAGACATGGAAAGTTCAGCCCATCTATTTCTACAGACTGATAATGCTGGCACAAAATTGTCATTACAAAAATTTTGGAATCTGGTCACACAGTCCCTCAAGTTTGTCAAGTACATCCTCTTTACATCATCCCTGTTCATCATGGTGAAGTGTTGTCTGGTGATAATTGGGTGATTTGGCTGAATTGCTCTGACTAACAATTCAGCTCTTGTTTCAATTTCTTTATTCTGCCTTTTCTCCTGGTCCCAATAAAATTGATTCTGCAAGGTGGACATGAATGCCCTCAATTGAACATCTCCAATGTAGATTTGAGGATGAAATTCTACTTCTTCTGGAATAAAGAAGCTGTGTAAAAATAGTTCACATAGGAGATTTTTCTGCTCAATAGGGCTGTCAAAATATGCTTCCAGGAAATCTGTAGTTGTGTCCAATTTATATGGGAGACCTGAGCTAATCCTCATGACCTGCCATCTGAGGTATTTCTCCTTCAGAATAAGACTGTAAAATCTAGTTGGCCGTCTGAATTGGACTAAAAATTCAGCAATTTGACATAAATCAGACACTTTTTCTTTTAATGCCCGAATCTCTCGTTTCCTTTGCCTCTAGCTGTTTTCCTTCCAATTTGAATTTTTTAGTCTTAGTGGCAAGCTTCTCATATCTAATCACCCAACTGGCTATGTCTGCATTGTATTGTTCTAGGGACACAGTATTAGGTGGTCTAACTACAGGTGGAACTCTAGGTAGCAGATCTACCTGAACCCCTTTTTCTGCCACTTCTACTGGTTGATCATCTATCAATAATTCTACCTGTACCCCCTTATCTGCTATTTCTATTGGGTTGTCATCAGACAATAATTCCACTTGCACCCCCTTATCTGCTATTTCTACTGAAGGTGTAACAGTTTGAAATACAGGGACATCAATAGAAGGAGTACTTACTTGAACAGTTTCATGCTGTTGCTTGGACTGTTCCTGTGCTGGTGACTCATCTCCAATATTTTTTGCTATGCTCTTTGCCAATTCTGAAGCATCTTCTAATGAGAAGGTAATGCTTCAGAATGAGAAGGCACTTCTTCAGAATGAAAGGGTGCTGCTTCAGAATGAGCACCTATGTCTGCCTCAACAGAGTCATCTACCCTAGATAAATTCATAAGCAATTGAGCCAAATCATCCTCATCAATGGATATAGTTGGCTATTTTTCAGACTGTGACAACCTTTCTCTCAATTCTGCCACTTCCTATTGTAACTCTGCAATTTTTCTTTCCTGCATCTCAATGATGTTTTCTCTCTCTTCAATCCATCTGGTTTGTGTTTTGACAACACTCCTTGCTGCTCTCAACTGCTCTGTGATGTCTTCCTCCTCTGTTTCTGCTTCAGAATCGGATGCAGACAAGTCAGCTATAGTTGGTTGCTCAACAACTATCTCTTCCTCTACAACATCTATCTGCTCTTGTTCAGGAGGCTCTATGAAACTGTCTATAATTGCATCTACCATTTCTATGGCCTGTTGAACTGTAGCCACCTCCAAGCTATCCTGCCTAGCCTCTTCCTCAATTATCTATTCAGGCAATTCTAGAAAGTTTTCAGGGGCTGGTTGTATTTCTGTGACATCTGGACTGCTTTGTCCACCTTCTTCTTCTATGACCTATTCTGTCATTTCCCTCAAGTGGAGTCTTGTAGACCTCCTAGTTCCAGATGCAAACTTCTTCTTTTTGCTTTGTTTTCTGGTGACAGTAGGGGTTGTGGGGACAGTTTCAGATGCTTCTGTTTCCCTTGTTGTTTCTTCCCCTGTTGGGCTAGGTGCTTCACTTCCTTGTTCTGAAAAATCAGTAACAACTTCAAAAAATGGACCTTCTTCTATTTTTCTATTATGCTACCAGTTTCAGACCTTCTTTTCTTTTGTTTCTTAGCTCGTGAGGTTGAAGGTTCTGGAGCAAGGTGTTCTGTTGCTGCTGTTGGGTGTGTTTCTTCCTCTGCAATAGCCTCTACAATAGTTTCTATTTCTTCTTCTACAACAGCCTCTATAGCAACTATTTCTTCTTCTACAATAGCATCAACATCTGTTTCTTCCTCCTCATCCTCATCTCCAAAAATTACATCATTTAGGGTAGAGTAAAACCTATCAAAGCTCCTAGGGTTTCCTCTAAAATGGTGCTTGCAAACTAGTTTGATGAGACCATGGTGGCGAAGGCTCCCTTTTCCTTCCTGATATCTTTTTGCCATGTTTTTCAATTCTTGGTGCAGGTATAGGGGAAGATTTACCCTAACTTCTGGTTGTTGCCTACCATGTCTGAGATGGTTTAAAATTTTTAGATGATGCCTTGATAACAGTACATACTGCCCTTCACAGGTTAGAAATTTGATTACCCATGTGGCCACTTCATCCCAGGGTTCCTACAGGCTGGCCCTTTTTACCCCCTTGCATGTGTTATTATGTGTTAAATATTCTGGCTCCCTATCATTTTCTTCCAGAAATTGATTAACTATATTTACCAATGTATTTTTGCCAGACCTAGAAATTGGAAGACCTTCTAATGGCAGCTCAGTAATTTGACTCAAAACTTTAGGGGTTACCTCAATGGTCATGTCGTTAATGTGTGCCCGGTTGTTTCTGAATGTGTGGGTGAACATGCCGACCAAATCTTCAGAGGACCCATTAAACTTATCCAAAAATGGCATAAGCCCTCCATCTTCAAAAATCTGCAGCACTTCTGGATTTTCCCGGAGGTGGGTGGTATCCGTTGGTTCCATTTTCATTTTTTGCCCCATTTTCCTATCTTGGTACGTTACAAACCGCTCACTTCTACTGCTATTCCTTTGCTGGATCTCTGGTTTTTGGTGTTTGCAGATTTGTAGGGTTTGGTTCCAAGTTTTCAATTGCCCTATTTTTCTTCTTCGAAATGAACCGTAATCTGAGCACTGTACCTCGTAATCATTTTGCGTTAGCAAATATGTCTTCGAAAAGAAGGGTGGCACATATTTCTATTTTTGCTCTGAACACATGTCCATCAATGGTTGCGTAGATGTCCTTGCCGTCAGATCCACCTTACTCATTTTTTAGTTTTTCTATTTTGCCTGCGGACTTTCACGTGCATGTTTATTAGTATCAAAAAATGGTGGCATACTGTTGGTCACGTCCCCCGTGATTCTGGTACTTTCTAAATGGGTGCAAAAACAAACCACATCCTAACTGACACGTGTTCATTTATCGTATGCAGCCAAAAGAATTTTTACTTGATCGTATTTCTTTTCTTCCTTAGATGCCACGTGGAGATGTTATATTGAATGCTCTTTTCGAAGATTATGATCTATTGCAAAAACAAAACCTCATTTGAAGATTATGATTTCATTTCAAAGACAAGTCTTCATTCTGAAGATCATGCTTTTTTGAAGTCAAATCCTCATTCTGAAGATAAATCCTCATTCTCAAGACAAATCCTCTTTCTGAAGATAAATCCTCATTTTGAAGACAAATCCTCATTCCAAAGATAAATCCTCATTTTGAAGACAAATCCTCATTTCAAGATAAGCTTCATTTGAAGGCAAATCGTCATTCTGAAGACAAAGCTTCATTTCGAAGACAAATCGTCATTTCAAAGACAAAGTGCAACATTCATTCTGCTATCATTTCGAAGACAATACAACAATTAATCTGAAGAAGATAGTAGACACTATTTTTGGCATTCTTGTTCGAAGATTAGGCAGAAATCAATATTCTCATGCTCAAAACATGTTTTAAGTATGCCAACTCTTATGGATACCTTTTATGCTAATGGTTAATTGTTATATACTATATACCAATCATTTACAATGAAGAAATGTAAGAAATATATACCTGATTAAAACAAGTTAATGCAAGTTTTGAAGAATGACTGCCTTTGTTGATGTTCTGCTGAGATTTTCTGCAATATTTCAAAACAAGTGCAGTTGGTGAATTTGTACAATGATGGTTCAAAAATTTTCAAGGTTATGCATGCCATAAAACTGGTTTTCATGCATACCAACCCAGTAGTGCCTTAGAAAAGGTTTTCACTGTTGAGTTATTCATTTTTCTCTTTTCTTTTTTTTTTATTTTACCTCTCCTTTTCTCTTTTTCTTTTTTTTTCTTGATTCTGACTATGCCCATGAAGGAATTCATGATTTCCCTAAAATCATGCCCATGAAGGAATTCATAATCAGAATTTATTCATCTTTTTGTTTTCTACTTTTTCTTTTTTTTTGTATTTTTCTATTTTTTTCTTGAAATCCATGATCATGCTGATTGTTTTGAAGTGGAAGAGGAAATTTCTTCCACCTATTGTGTATCCAAACTGTCAAGCTGCTGCAAGAATTCCTCTTTAGTCAGAGGTGTATGGTACACCCTGAGGCGATGTCCATTCACTACCAACTTTCTCTATGACCCATCAATAGGAGATAAACGAGCTGCTCCATTGTCAAATACCTCTTCAATCCGGTAAGGTCCAAGCCATCTAGTTCTCAGCTTTCCAGGGAAGTCCTCATAGCGAGAATCAAACAGTAAAGCCCAATCTCCTTGTTGAAGTTTCCTCTACTAAATGTGACTGTCATGCCACAACTTCCTCTGCTCCTGAATTACTTCAGTTTGGTGCAGAGCATCCAACCTAAGTTCATCCAATGCATTCAGCTGCAAAATCTTGTCTGTTTGTGCTTGTGACAATTCAATTCCAATTTCCAATGTTGTGCGTAGTGTTAGTAGCTCAAATTCAATAGGTAAGAGGGGATTTTTACCAAAGACTAGTTCATAAGGTGTGAATCCAGTAGTGGATTTCCAAGTAGTATTGTAAGCCCACACTGCTTCAGGTAATTTATCTAGCCAGTTTCTCCTATGAAAAGCTACTATTTTTGTTAAGATTCGTTCTAGTTCCCTATTTGTTACCTCAACCTGGCCATTTTCTTGTGGGTGATAAGGTGATGATTTTCTATGTTTGATTTCATATAATTCTGTAAATGCCTCAATGACTTTAGATGCAAATTGGGGTCCTTGGTCTGTGGTGATAGACCGAGGAGCTCCAAATCTCTAAAAAATCTGAGTATACAAGAAATCAGTGACCTTCTCTTCATGAGCATGTTTGAAAGCATGCACCTCTACCCACTTTGTCAAGTAATCAGTGCATACTAGAATATGCACCTTTCCTTGAGAAGGTGGATCAATAGGTCCTACAAAATCAAGCCCCCACCTCTCAAATGGCTCTAAAACCAATTGAGGCTGCAGTGGCATTTCATTTGTATGAGTGGGTTTCCCCATTCTTTGGCATGCATCACAATGCCTGATGTACTTTTTCACATCCTTGTGAAGAGATGGCCAATAATATCCTGTCCCTAAGATTTTCCTAATTGTGCTTTTTACAGAGTAGTGTCCACCTGAGGGTTCATCATGACAAGCCCTAAGGATATCATATACCTCATCCTTTCGGATGCACCTACGTAACACATGGTCAGGACTGCACTTAAAAAGTATACCCTTAATCCATTCAAAAGAAGAACTCTGTTTGATCAATTATTTTTTCTATTTTGAAGTGAAATGTGGAGGAACTTTCCCTGTGACCAAATAATTGGCTATATCTGCAAACCAAGGTGATTGGACTGATATAGCAAATAATTTTTCATCAAGAAAGGTGTCTTCAACTAATTCCCCTTCATCTGTGTTCTGTAATCTGGACAAGAAATCTGCTACAACATTAGCTTTTCCTGGTTTGTTGATTATAGTGATATCAAATTCTTGCAGCAACAGTAACCAACGAATAATTCTTGCACTTACCATAGGCTTATTCATCAAATACTTAATGGTTGTGTGATCTGTGTGAATAAATATTTGATAACCTGTGATGTAATGCCTGAATTTGTTGATGGCATAAATTACTGCCAAGAATTCTTTCTCAGTTGTGGTATAATTTTTCTTAGCTCCTGTCAAATTCTTGCTAATGTAGTAGATGGCATAGTGTTCACCATTGTCAATTTGTCCTAATGCTGCTCCAATTGTAGTATTGGAAGCATCAACCTGTATGTGAAATGGTAATGTCCAATTAGGTCCTCTTAACATAGGTGGAGTTACTAATTTCTCTTTTAGAGCTTCAAATGATTCCTGACACCTTGTAGTCCAGGAAAATTCAGAATCTTTAGTCAATAGGGCAAACATGGGATTGGCTATTGTGCTAAAGCTAGGAATAAACCTGCGGTAAAAACCAATGTGTCCTAGGAAGCTTCGGACATCAGTCTGAGTTTTAGGAGGAAGAAGATTCTTGATAATTTCCACCTTCTTTGGATCAACCCGGATCCCTTGAAGAGAGATGTGATGACCAAGAACTATTCCTTCCTTCATCATCATAAAACATTTTTCTGGATTCAAGGATAACTGGTATGTTTCACAATGAGTTAAAACTTTGTCAAGGTTTTCTAATGTAAAGTCAAAAGTCTGTCCACATACTGTGAAATCATCCATGTATATCTCAACACTGTTGGTAGTCAGATCAGAAAAAATTGCTAAGACCGCTCGCTGAAATGTTGTTGGGGCATTACACAAACCAAAAGGTAAAACCCTATAGGCAAATGTTCCCCATGGACAGGTAAAGGTTGTTTTCTCTTGATCTTCAGGTGCAATCTGAATTTGATTATATCCACTAAATCCATCAAGAAAACAAAAGTATTTCTTTCCAGCAAGGGTATCTAACACCTGATCTATGAAAGGTAATGGAAAATGGTCTTTGTATGTCACTTTATTCAGCTCTCTATAGTCTACACATACTCTCATTTTTCCATTTTTCTTAGGAACTATAACCAATGGAGAGACCCACCGGCTATCAAAAATTGGGTAAATGAATCCTACCTCCAGAAGTTTTTCAATTTCTTCCTTTACAATATCCCTTAGGGCAGGATTCAATCTTCTCTAGGGTTGTCTTACTGGCTTGACTTCTTCAGTATAAATTATGTGGGTGCATATATCAAGGTGAACTCCTGACATATCTTTATAGTCCCAAGCAAAAGCATGAACATGCTTCTGCAAGACAACTATCAATTTTTCTTCCTCTTCCCTAGTAAGCCAGCTGTAAATGTTCAAAAATTTGCCTGGTTGGACTTCTATTTGTTTTGTATTTGGAAGGACTGAATTCACTTCTTCATACTTGGTGATTAGGGAATTAAGAGGACACTGCTGAGATGGGAGGAAATAAGAAGTTTCTGTTTCATTACTTCCTGATGGAAGCATATCCTGTATGGAACAGTGAGAAGGAAAAATCAGGTGATGGTGCCACCCATGTGGTAGTGAAACAGAGTTTTCCTATGATAGTACAGATGGTTCACCTTCAAAATTTTGGTTCTCCTCATTCCTTAACAACTGATGGATATTTACTGCTTCCTCTTCTAACCTTTGTTCATGCAGAACATTCATTAGGATATTTTCATTTTCTAAATTTTTTGTGTCTTGGAGGTCTTCTGTGTGTTCTCTTACTACCAAGGTGGCTAGTGTGGAAATAACCTCCTCTGATTCTTCATCTGAATCAGGAAACCATAACTGACCTAAAAAATTGCTGGAGGGTCTTGCAGGAGGATACAGAGAGATCTGTTTTAGATCAATACCATTTGAAATAGTCATTTTTCTAGATCTACAGTCTATGAAGGTTGCTGCAGTTGCAAGCCAAGGTCTTCCCAAAATGATGGGATATCCATGTGCTGAATTTCTTGGCTGTAAAACCAAAAAATCTATAGGGAATTCCCAAGAAGAAACTTCTATAGGAACATCTTCAATGATACCTTCAGGTTTTGCAACTGACCTATCAGCCATTTCTAAAACTGTAAATGTGGGGCTGAGATGTTTGAGCTGTAATTGTTTCATTATATCCTTGGTCATGACATTTATTGCAGCTCCTAGATCTACTAAGACATTTGATATTGGTACTGAACCTATGGTAACTATGATAACTGGACTTCCTGGGTCACTATACTTTGGAGGTACTAGTTTTCCAGACAAGAGATCAACTATCTTTCCTTCAACCTGAACAAGTCTTAGGAAATGCTTTCTTTTTTCTTCCTGCTCTTCTAATGCACAAATCTCGGATAGTACTTTTAATCACTGGTATATCCTTAATGGCTTGCAATAAGGGCAATGATATAGTTAACTTTTTAAGTTCCTTGACCAGGTCTGACTCAGAATTTTTTATTGTGGTATTGAATCTTTCAAGATATGGAATTATCTTTGATGAAGGTAATTGTTCTGCCTATGGTTCTATTTTTTCTTCTTCTTTCTCTATTGTTGGTTTAACTGGTTCCAAAGGTTCTTGCTCTTCATTTTCCTTGATTTTAATTGAAGCAGGTTCAGGTATAACTTTTCCTGAACGAAGTTGGATGTTACTACAATCAATAACATTTATTTCAACATTTTCTTTAGCTTCAGCCACATAGACAGGGGATGCCTGTCTCATGTTATTTGGATTAGTGACTGATTGAGCTGGAAGTTGAGGTTGTTTCACCTGTTGTGTTTGTTGTGGTTGGTTCTATTTTTCTTGAAAACTTTGATTAGGTGCAGGCAGTAAATGCTGATTTTGACCTTGATTTCTTTGTTGCCTTGGATAGGACTGGTATTGCTGATTCCACTATGGTTGATTTTGCATCCAATGTGGATTAGTCTGATTCTGATTCCAGGATGGGTTGTTTTGATTCCATGATGGGTTATTCTGATTCTGATTCCAGGCTAAATTACTCCAATTTGTTTGTGGCCATTCTTGGGAATTTGTCCATTGAGGATAATTCCAAGGACGTTGGGGTGGTTCTGATTGTCCCCAAGGCATAGTCCAGGGATTATGCCCCCAATTTGTAGGAAAACGAGGGGGATTTTGGTATTGAGAGAAATTTCCCCCTTGTTTTGGTCCAACATAGTTGAGTTCCTCAATCTGATTTTCTAACATAGTTTTGAGTTGTGGTAGCAGGTGGCATTTATCAGTTGAATGCTTCTTTGAACAGATACTACAAATGGCTGAGATAGATGTTTTATTCAAAGGAAATTCTTGCAAAGCATGTTTATTTCTACATCTTGGGCAATAAATTGCCAAAGGTTCTATGGTTTTTGCTTTTGCAGACATTTCCCCCAAAGTTGTGTTTAATTGCACTAGAATATCAGTTTTAAAATTTGCAAGTTCCTCTATTAGGTCCTTCACATCAGTGCCATTTGTACTCTTTTTTCTTCTTCCCTACTTATTGCGAGAGTAATTCCTGTAGAGATCCATAATTTCCTCATTACTGAGAGTATTTACATCCCCTTTTCCCATCAAATCCAATACTTCTCTGGATTCATCTTGTAATCCTCTTAAAAATATGGTTTTACATAACTCGTGTTCTACAAGTCCACATCTCCTTTGAACAAAGGAGAACCTATCAAGATAGTCTTCTAATGTTTCATCATCTTCCTATTTAATCTTGAATAACTCATCTTTCATGTTCCTTACATGACAATACTCCCGATATTTGTCTAAAAACATAGTTTCCATTTGATCCCAAGTTCGGATGGAATTTGGCTCTAAGCTCATGAACCAACGTAATGCTGAGTCCTTGAGTGTTGAGGGAAAAACCTTAAGTTTCTGATTGTCATTTACATAGTCATAGGTTTGACACACTACTTTGAATTCAAACAAAAACTGATCAAGATCTTCAGATACAACACCTCGAAAGGTTGGAAGTACTGAAGGTGAAATGGTTTTCATGGGAGAGTTTTGTGTTGGATTCAAACGGATAGGATATTCAAATGTTCTGGAAGGTTGGGGCATATCTTGATCATCTCCTTCATTATGGACATAGCCATGTTGGCCATCTCTATCTAGATTGCCTCCCTCTGCCATAGTTTCCTGTTCCTTAGTTAAACCTATCCAAATTTCTCTCTCAAGAGGTCCAAGATCCTCTGATTGATAATGAGTCTGATGATTCTTCTTTCTTAGGATGTTCTAATGATGATGAGACTGGTGATTTTTCTTTCTCAGAATGTTCTAATGATGGTGAGACTGGTGATTTTTCTTTCAATATTTTTGGTAATTCAAACATAGGTGATTCACCCCTTAGGCATGAAGATCTCCTTAATGGAACAAGCCAGGGATCCTTTTGGGTAATTCTACCTTTTTCATCCCTAGACTTACTCATTCATGTTTACTCTTAAATGACATAAATTATAGGTCAATAGTTGTTACTTTAACCAATTGTTCTATTCAGATTTTATCCTGAATCTTCACAGCTCAGTCTAATTAACAACTATTGGACTATTGTCACCTTCTAGCAACACAATTCCTCGGCAACGATGCCAAAATGATGCGTAGTCATTATACACATCATTAATTCTCAATGAATTTGTCAATCCAGGGTAGTGTACAAGGCTATCTATGGAAGAAGGGGTGAACAGGGTTATAACTTAGGTCAATCTGGAGCAATAGGTCTTATTGGTGAAACCGATTGTGTGGGGGATTTAGGACATTCCTATCTCTAAATTGCATAAATTAAACCTTAATCTAAGTTGCAAAAATGGAAACTAATCATTAACTACAGAAATGAAATCCTAATTACAATTGCAGAATGAGACCTAATTATGTTGCAAAAATAATAGTTGCAGAATTAGAAGTCTGATTATAATTGCAGAAAGGAAATCTATTTACTTTTGCAGCAATGGAAACCTAATTATAGCATAGAAATGAAACCCTATCAAGGCTCTATAATAGAAGGTTGTCAATCTTCTATGCAGGGGTTGACAACAAAACATAAAATGCAAGAAATTACAGAAAATAGTAAATTTTGGAAATGATAGTCTACAATAAATTGAAAGCTTTGCTGAAAGTGGAGATTACAACCAAACCATTAATCACAAGATTAATCTAAACATAAAATAAGCTAAGATTGCAAATACCATTAGTTGTTTACAAAGGAATGAAATGACAAGTTCTACAACTCATTCTGCTACAACAAAATCAGAATAAAAACCTATTGTTAGTCCTCCTCCTAGGTCTGGAAGTGGCCAACCTCCTTGTCCAGAAGAAGGTATGAGTCTCTCTCTCTCTAGATCTTACTCACACTCATTTACAAGCAATATGAAATAGAAATAGTACACTTTATTGATTCAAGAACATGATTACAATAATTCTACTGAAAACTTGTTACAGGACTATAACAGTCACTTTTCTGATTATTGCCTATTTTCTCCTATATTTCTCTACTCTCTGCTTTCTCTATCTTCTACCTAGCTCAACCTGAATGGGAGCCATATTTATAGATGTCCTAAGATCTACTGACAACTGAGAATATCTCAAAATATCTAATCCTATTATGCTGCAACAATTCCTGGTTTTATCCTAGAAGAAGATCAAACTTGATCTTTCCATAAATGGTGGCTTTGGTCGGCAAGGACGACAAAGTCAGATGGGAGATATTTTCCCTTACCCTTTTCAATATTTATTTCCCTTTTTCCAACATCAAAAATTGGTCAACAAGTCAAAAAGCACATTCTATTTTCATTTCAAAGATAAGTGGCTCATTCCGAAGAGACTGCAATTCTCATTCCGAAGATCCGCTCATTTCGAAGACACTGTGTTTTCTCATTTCGAAGATATCTGTTCATTTCGAAGAGACTTCGAAATGAACAAATGTGTGCTCTTTAAATTATTTCCTCTGCATTTCTCATGTGGGTTATTTCTCAGGATCAGATTCCAATGGTCTTCATCTCTTTCCATATGTGAATTCCATGCCTTGCCATTCATTGGCAGCTGGCTGGAATTTACATGGGAAAAACCAGTTTTTGCTGCACAGTAATAGTTTGCTTGCACTGTTGCCAGATTTAGGTAAAATAAATGCTTGAGACATATCAAAACATGATTAGTGAAATGTTGCTATCAACCTAAGCATATCTCATTTAGCAAGTCATAACAAAACAACATAAAACTTATGCAAAAAGCTGTAAAAATCAGAATATAGTATTTCAGATACATTTATCATGCAAATAGTTAATACACAACATATTGAATTAACTTAACTAGCATATTAGATTAAACATAAGAGTTTGTAGGCAATTTCAGTGTTCAAAACATGTTATGATTGAGGCATTTCCAGGCCTCATCAAAAATCAAGGGCTCTTTGGTTGAAATATGGAGATTCAAATTCCAAGTTTTTTCACGTCACCATGCTTAGAAACAGAAGCAATAACAAGATAATTTAAAAAAAAAAAGCAAATGGTTCTATTACTCAAGACTTAACAGAAATCAGAAAGGAGGCAGTAACTTATTTCAATTATATCCTTGTTCAGGAATCACAGTGCAATGAGGAGGCCAAATATATTCTCTTGCAATCTATTCCTAGCATAATAAATGAGGATATAAACCTTAAGCTTCTATATCCCTTTTTTGATGAGGAAATTAAGGAAGCCTTGTTTAGGATGGATCCAGAAAAAGCACCGAGACTCGACGACTTTCCCCCTTGTTTCTATCAAGCTTTTTAGGACATCGTAAGTGAGGATGTAATTTCTGCTATTAGAGAATTCCAAGCAAGCAATCATATCCCAAAAATTATCAAATCCACTTTTATTTCTCTAATTCTTGTTGGTCATCAAATCCGCACAGGAAAGGACTTTCGGTGGGTTTGCGCGCCCTGGACCTGTGACCAACATTGAAATGTCGAGGGGAAGAGATGCCCCTCGTGCCAATCTTCGAAGAAAGGCCGGCTCCTATACTAATCTACTTTTGGGGTTTAAGACAAGAGTGCAGGAAAGAAATAAACAGAGTAAGGGTTAGGAAAAGAAATAAAAAGGGGTAAGGGTTAGAGAAAGAAATAAAAAGAGTAAGGGTTAGAAGATGATGATTTAAGGTGGGAGAGAACAGGAAGCACGATCACTCACTAATAACTCGAATAGCATAAAAGAACACCAAGAATAGATGAAAGAAACGTGATACTCGCTTTCCTATGTATCCTCTGGACGAGTTCACAGGGTTCTCCTTTCTCTCTCATTGGAATTCAGGGTTCAGAGTAACAGCGATTAAGACAAGGGAATAACAGAAACCACGACCCACTAGGCAACATAAAAGAAAGCTTATACGACGTTTTTCCTCTCCTATGTATCCTTCAAGGCAAATTTTAGGGTACAGTCCCCAATCGCACACCGGATTCAGGATTCAGAGTCTCAGTATACGAGTGCAGACAGACAAAAGAATTAAGCATAGAAGGCAACATAAAAGAGAGAAATGGAGTACAAAAATCTTTAGTATTAGACGCAGGACATCAAGTTACAACAGCTTTCTAGCAAAAAGTTCCCCCCCCTTTTACATTACAAAGCCTAGGTTTTTATAGAGGACCCGACCCTCTGAGTCATTATTACAAAAAATGGCGAAGTACACCCTCGGGCCCTGAGAAATCGATGCCTCATTGCTGCTGCGAATGATCTCTCAAATCGGCTACCAAAACTGGCAACTGTGACCGGGTCAACCATGGAAACATTCATTTAATGCGCCGCCCGAGTGTCCCTGGCTTCTGGATGCTATGCTTGAGTGATCGTTACGCCCATCGGGTTTTACTTCGAGGACTGTTACGTCCCTTTCGTTTTCCAAAAATGGGCAGCGGACTTATCGGGCAAGAAAGGGGGCATTTATAAGGGGCTCTTGATCACCTTGGGAAGTTGCCCGCCTTGGAACGTGGGCCCAAAAAGTGTTTCGCTACTTCTCCGCCTCGCCAAAGCCTTGGGCCAAAGTAGCTTCTCCTCAATTCGGTCTTCGCAAAATAGCGCTTCGCAAAACTACTTCGGGGATGTTGAGTGCCGAGCGGATTCCATCTTTGAAATGGGGCTCTTTGTCCTTTGCTGGCGAAACTGCTTCGGCTGGAAAATGTTTCGGCCCGATTCTCTCTCAAAACTGCGGTTCGGGGAATATCCTCCTGAAGCACTTCTCTATTTTTGACACACTGTCATTTTGCTTCGGGCGCCACTACTTCGGGTGAAAATTGGCCGAAGTAGGTGTTAGAAATACTTCGGGCCCGAAGTAGTTTCCTTACCTTAGCTGATTTGGATTATGTTCTCCTCCTTCGGCGAAGTCGTTTGGATGCTGCTTCGCAAAACCTCCGCCCGAAGCGGCTGCTGCAAATGCTTCGGGTGCGAAGCATTATCTTTGTATTTTCTTCGACGATATTACTTCGCAACGCTTTCGCCCGAAGTGGTGATTTAAAGTGCTTCGGGCCCGAAGCTCTTTTCACATTCTCCTTCTTTTCTTTCGGTGAAGCTATTTTCCTTGGCCTGTTTGGTAGCGAAGCTCTTTCTTCTTCATTTTAAAAAGGGGCGATAGGGAGAGTCAAAATTGCTGTAACTTAAAATAAAAGAAAAACTTTCAACAAGGAAATATTATACAAAATTCTACTATTCTTCTACCCCTTGTATAATGTGACAAAAAGTGTCAACATTCTTGGCGGCTCGCGGGGTGACGAGCTCGTCTCGACAAAAGAACCCTTTAGCCCTGGTCCATTGGGCTATGGAGTCACTGGTTTCCCCCGGATTCTGCTTCTGTGGTCTGTCCCTCTTCTTGTTCCTCTTCTCCTTCTTCTTCTCCTTCTTCCTCCAGCACGCCTTCGGCCGTGGCGATGGTTCGAGGCGTTCACGGATGCGCTTCATCGTTCTTCGGACATGGGACCAGGTGCCCTTTTGGAATGGCTCTCGATCTTGTAGCGCTTTGACCAAGTCACAAAATCGATTGATTTGCTCGACGTCAGCATTCTTGGCCCTGGTGAATAGGTCATCGAGGCAAGCCATGATCTTACAGTATCTCAAGATGAAATTCGTCACCTGCCCTTTTGTAATTGGTTCTTCCTAGCCATCGATCTTCGAGACATCATTCTCGAATTGAAGCCAGACTGGTTTGAGGTCATCCTTGCTTAGAAGGTTCCCGTCATCATCTATGAAGCTCGGGAAACCCAGGGAAGAAAGATCCTGAAAGTGGCACATTGATGCACATTGCTCATTATCAAACATATCCTGGAGATTCTTTGCCTTCTATGCTTTTCTTACCTTGGAAAAGAAGGCGCGAACAGTAGCCTGTGCCATTGACCAATCTCTAGCTGTCCGAGACATTGCGATGATCTGCAAGTCTTGATATCTAGCATTTTGGACGTCGAACGCTAGCTTGAGTCGGCTCCTGGCTTTCTGTGTGACCTCGTCGATGACTGGTCCCCCCTCGGCAATAGCCTGCTGTGCTTCGGTGACATATGTCAAAATTGAAAAAGCATTAGCGCACCGAGACCAAAAATTTCTTAGCAGGTGCACACGAATCTCCTTAATTTTGTCCCTGTCAAACAGCGTTGGACCCTCTTTTGCATACAACGGAGCTTGCATCTGTGCGATTTTGTCCTCAAGCTCTTTGGCCTTCAGATCACTCTCGGCCTGCTTCTGCGCTTGATTCCCGACTGTAGACTGGAGCTGTTGAACTTGATGTTTTAGGTTGAGCATCTCTTCCTTCATCGATCTGCATTGCTCCTCAGCCTCTGCTAATTTGGAGCGGACCCTTGCCAGGTCCTCTTCAGATTTAACCTTGGCGCGTTCGGCTTCAATCCTACGCTGATTAGCAATGGTTGCATGTGCCCGAAACGTCTCGATTCGGACATGCATAGAGGTCGATTCATCATCAACATTCAGATGTTCCAGGTCCTTAGGTGTCTCTTGATAATCATAGTCTGCTGGAGTCATTTCATCCAGTGGCTTTTGTACCTTGGGGACCTTCTTGATTTTATGCACCTTTCCGACCTCTAAATAAAAAATGGCGCATTTTTCAATTGATGTCGTCGAGCGCCCTCTTCTTTTCCTTGCCTCCCTTAGTATTTGCTCAGTGTTTTGCCGTGCTTGGAATAGCTTCTCGACAAGGGGGTGGTCCTTAATTAAGGACATCTATGATTTGGACAAGGCTAGATCTCCAGCCGAGGGAGTAAACAAATATAAAGAATGCACGGGGGATGCCTCACCAGAAGGCTCGACGATAGGCGTGGTGGGAATTTTGGCAACCGGGGCTACCTCACATGAAACAGGGGGTTGGAGGGTGGGACTCGACATCGAAGTGAGACCCCTGCCTCTGCTAATGACCAGGGGGATGGTAGTGTGGAAGGGTGAAGTAGGGTCAATGGTCTTACCCCCATCATAATCGTGGGATGAGACCGGACCAGCAATAGGTGACGTGTGAGGGGGTGATGGGCTATGCAGGGGAGACTGGTGAGAACCCTCAGCTGGGGTTGTGGCAAAAATGTGTGAGACTAGGGCAAAGGGTGGAGAATGCGTACCTACGTGCCCTCCTGGCATTGTGGCAGTGGTGACTTCTGGTGCAGCCACATCTTGCTCTTTCTCGGCCTGGGCAATCCCAACTCCCACAATTTTTGCCTCGAGGGCCCCTTCTATCTGGGGGATTCTCCCCACATTGGTGACATTGACACCCGAGGTGGTTTCAGCACTCGGCAGTGCTATGACCTCGGCACTTGCTTCGGATGGGCCTGATATCGGTCGCCCAGTGGAGGGGCTTGCAAATCCTGTGCGGGGTCGCTTTGGATAGTTCGGGGGTAGTGGGCCCTATTCTGGCCTCTTTCTTTTGGTTCTCGCCAACGGTTGTTCTGACTCTTCGGAGCTTGAGTCGTGGCCTCCTACAGGTACCTGAGGCGATCTTTGATGTGTAGCTTGGGCCTTCTCCTCTCTTCCCCTCCTCGAAGTAGTATCATATCTTTTTGGGCTTTCGCCCGAACCTGGGGTAGCTGGAGGGATGAGGGCGGCGAAGGACAAAGGCTTCCACTTTCCAGCGTTGGCTTCGTAAATTTTGGAAAAGTCTTTGTCTGTTGCCAAGAACCCATAAGAGTTTGTTTTCTACCGGTGGACCCTCATTATCCACCACTCTCTCAGCTGAGCCGCGTCCCAATTCTTTACTCCCTCCTTCAAGTCATCTTTCGCTTTCTTCCAGAAGGTGGAATTGGGGCTCGGGAGTGAATGTCGATCTGGGTCATATGCGACCTCCATTGGGTAGAATTCGTGCCAGGGAGGCAAGGATTCCATCCTCTCCAGATGCCACTCCAGATCCTTTCCCCGAGGATTATTTCTTTGTTTCACAATTTCTGGATAGGGGCAAACATGGAAGCTCTTGACCCGTATGTGGTCCCTCATCACTCCCAAAGGATCATAAAGCCATTGCTAGGGAATTTGGAGCAGGCCGAACTTGGCAAGCTTTTCTTCCAAGAAGACGTTCTGATTTAGGGCGAACACTTCGATAACTCCTATCCTGAGAGGGAAGTCACAAGTGTGGGCCCATTTTTGACCCTTGTCGTAGATGGCATTAGTTGCATCGCTCTGCCTCGTGACTTCCAACGTGAATTGATACTCGAAGGGGTAAACTGGCAGTAAGAAGGGCTTCCCTATGAAGTCGAAGATGCGAATCACCAGCCCCTACGTTAGTCGAAAAACGTCTCCCCTCTTCTCCCGGACCACTATGTTTCTCAAGCCAAGGGGAACTCTCGGGGAGGACCCTGCTAACATACGCATGGCGGGTCCCAAGAATTGTTGATTAAAGGGATAGTAGGACTCCGATATCAATAGTAGGGGAGTCCACTGATATACTGGCAAAGGACTTCCATCCTCGCCGCTTGCCGTAATGGCAATATGAGGAAAACTATTATGAACATGAAAGAAAAATAGCCAAACAAGAAAGGAGCAGGGCCCGAAGCACTGGCTGGTCCCAGCATTCTTCATGCTGGTGAGTTGCACGTGTAAGCCCCTGGCCACCCATTCTGCCCAGTCGACAAAGACTGGGTCGATGCTAGGTTTCAAAGTATCGGGGGCATTGAACTCCCCTCTGGAAATGCACTCGGCCAGGGACACTTGCCATGGATATACAGAAGCATCAGTAGATAGGCCTGCCACCCATGCAATGATGGAGAAGAGGTCGACATTTTTAAAGGCCCCCAAGGGAAGGGGCATTTGGGGCAATTTTCTCGAAGGGAGCCCGCTTTTGAGGCTTTGCTGCAAAAATTTTATCATGTAGCCAGCAGATGTGAACCTCTTCGTTTGTTCGCTCAAAACAATGTTGCAAACCATACATCCCTCGGGTGGACCCTGCTGTGGCGCAAAAGCTGCCTGTACATCTTCTTTCAAAATTGAAAATAGCTTTTGGCCAGATGTGTCTAACACCTGTCTAGTGGCGGGCTGGTAATTCTGCGCGATGGCATTGATCAGCTCAGGGCAATGGTGAGTGGGGGGCGTCAGATACCAGTATATCTGGGAGTAGTAAGTTGCAGCTTGTATGCTCTCTGTCGAGAGCCTGCTTCTCATGAGCTCAACGGTGCTTCTGAGCTCAGCTACGCTCTTCGACAGCTCCGTATCCTTGATTCTTTCCCACCTATCGATTAGTGGTTCTAGGGGCTGCTCGTCCTCGAAATCCCCCTTTTCTTCCATGACACGCTTATCTGGGCGGAGGCCCGAATCAACGGGCCTTGGCTTCGGCCTTTTTCCATGGCCTTTTACCTTTGGTTTCTCGGGGGCTACTACTTCTAGCCCTTTTCCCTTCTCCTTGGAACTTTCCATCGTTGATGCTTAGGGCAACGAAGTTTGCAGTATGGAGAAAATTGGCGTCGAAGCTTTAGAGTGCGAAGTGGAAAAGTTTGCAGGTTGGCAGTAGGGTCTGTATGAGTCGTTGAGCGAGTAATCCTTTGGCTACTTGGAGTCTGCGTTATATAGCCACCAAAGACAACTACCCACATTTATGGCATGTGCCACAATTAATCCTGCGCTTCTCATCTGAGAGATCATCGGTTCATCGGATTGGCCACACGGTGGCATAGTACACAGGGCCATGCGCTATGATGATTGCGGCTGCTTTGGGAACGCAGCCGTCTGCCACCTGGTACCTGGGGGTAGACTTTTCTCTCAACCGAATCCCCTGAGGATGTACCCGATGCCTTTTCATTTAACTCACCTATTTCGGATGCTTTTGAAGGCGACTGTCGACACGCTCCTCTAGGCAAGCAATAAATGCTTTTGCCTTGTGCATCTTTGGGTCAGCGAAGCCAAAATCGGAGCTGACATACTTCACGATGAACCTTTTGCGCCAGTTAATCCTTTATGCTTTGGGCCCGATGTGATTCCTCCTGCGCGAGGCTGCTCGCGAAGCTTGTTTCCCCCTTTTAAAAGCAGCTCGCTCGGACTCTTCTTAGGCGAACATCTTTCATACCTTAGTCGAAACCTTGCTCGGCCAATCGTACTTCGCTGTGAACCACTTCGCATCCACTACTTCGCAAGCCAAGTTCCCAAAGGAGTTTTTTTTTTTTGGATATAGCTGCCGAGGTAAAACTCAACCTGAGTTTCTGAGCAACATTTTATTTAATAGCCAAACTTTTTACAATATTCACATAGGCTTGCGGCATAATAGGCATGCCGCCACCACAAACTCAGCTTCGGATGTTTATCCGATGAATCTGCAATGCCCGGACTAGATCATATTGAACTTCAATTGATTCTTGAAGTCCGGATGGCTCCTCCCCGAAGTTCTCCATGCTACGAACAGAAAGCAATGTAGCAGTTTGTCGCTCCTGCAAGTACCTGCACTGCTGATGCAGGATGTGGCGAAGTAGTTCGCCACGTGAGGACCTTCTTGGGGTACTGGTTGTAGTGATGGCTGGAACCAGAATACCAAAGAGTCTAGTAACTATGGACTGGGTACAAGTTCTTCCATCTCCTTGATGTCGTAACAGGGCTCTTTCGACAAAGAGCAAACTCCCAGGATCTCTTCAGGCTCAGCTTCTTGATGGAACATGCTTGTTGAGTCCTGACTGATCACTTGCATGTTGTGTTCTGGGATACAAAAAGAGTGCCAAGATGCACTCTCTTTGTTCTTAGGATCTACCACTTGAGCCTGCTCCTCTTCTTGGCCCATCCTCTGATGGAGATCGCAAGCAACCATATTGTTCATCGTCGGGGCAAAGCTCACAAATTGCCATGGTTGGACTTGGATGGGATCTGCCTCTCGAGCTCCACATGACTCGCATCTCAGGCTTCTACTCAGTATTAGGAGTCTGCCATGAAGAATACTACGTTGGATAGACAGGAGCAGCAACTATAGAAGAAAGTGATGGGGCTCCTCCCCACTGCCACTTTCTCGATAAAAACTATTCTGCGCGTACTGCTTCCTCGAATATCTAAGGGAATATTTTCTCACCAGATCGTAGCAAGAGGAGGCCTATGTTCGGGTGAAAAGCCCGAACATAGTAGAGGTGGGCTTGGGCGGGCGTCGGTTGGATCTCCTTTGGGATTCTCTTCCAACTTCTGATGAATCAAACATTGAAGTCTGTGACGCTCTCCAAAGGTGCTCTCTTGATGGTGGAGAGGTACGTCAAAAGCTAGAAGGGATCTTGAGAGCCATCAAATGTTTCGAACAATGCTCCTGCCAAGTCATCCCACGAGCAGATGCTTTTAGGTCCGAGTAGTCTGTACCACTGCAGCGCTCTTCCTTCTAGAGACAGGGCCAGAAGTCTGACCATGACATCTTCATGGATTATGTCATAGAGGAACGCTAAAGTAGCAATAGCTTCAAGGTGCTCTCGGGCCATTCCCGTGGTGCCATCATATGTAGTCAATGCCTTCAAGGCGATCTCGAGAATCTTGTGGTAGCTTTGAAGATTCAAGGGGCCTCGGTCATCCCAACTGGGAAAACTTACTCCTGCCATTATAGCAGCAGCCTATAGAAATCATGGTTGTCGTCGCTGAGTTGGAGTTGTTAGGTGAACATTCTTTCTCCGCTTATGAGGTCAAGGCTGCTCACCGAACCTTGATTCCTCCGGGATATCTTCTTTCAGATTTGATAGGTGCCTACGACCAAGAAATCTGGATCTTCAGCTCAACTGAGTCACCAGGTGATTTTATCAGATGAAGACAAGCCAGAGATTCACCGAACTCGGACCTTCTTAAGACATGGGAAGTCATGGTTACGAAAACCAGGTTTAGGCACTGGTCTTCATGACTTCAGAGATTCTCGGGTAAAACAGAGTCGCCAGATGCTAAGAGTCTTTTTATAATGAGAGCATCGATTCTCACTACTACTCAGAAGATGAGACTGACCGGATCTCACTGGGAACTTGTTAGAACTACTGGCTCCGGTGAAGACGGGCTAGAAATTTTCTCAAATATGGGACCTTGAGTCCCATCGGGCGTGCCAAAAATTGTTGGTCATCAAATCCGCACAGGAAAGGACTTTCGGTGGGTTTGCACGCCCTGGACCTGCGACCAACATTGAAAGGCCGAGGGGAAGAGATGCCCCTCGTGCCAATCTCCGGAGAAAGGCCGGCTCCTATACTAATCTACTTTTGGGGTTTAAGACAAGAGTGCAGGAAAGAAATAAATAGAGTAAGGGTTAGGAAAAGAAATAAAAAGGGGTAAGGGTTAGAGAAAGAAATAAAAAGAGTAAGGGTTAGAAGATGATGATTTAAGGTGGGAGAGAACAGGAAGCACGATCACTCACTAATAACTTGAATAGCAACAAAGAACACCAAGAATAGATGAAAGAAACATGATACTCGCTTTCCTATGTATCCTCTGGACGAGTTCACAGGGTTCTCCTTTCTCTCTCACTGGAATTCAGGGTTTAGAGTAACAACGATTAAGACAAGGGAATAATAGAAACCACGACCCACCAGGCAACATAAAAGAAAGCTTATACAACGTTTTTCCTCTCCTATGTATCCTTCAGGGCGAATTTTAGGGTACAGTCCCCAATCGCACACCGGATTCAGGATTCAGAGTCTCAGTATACGAGTGCAGACAGACAAAAGAATTAAGCACAGAAGGCAACATAAAAGAGAGAAATGGAGTACAAAAATCTTTAGTATTAGACGCAGGACATCAAGTTACAACAGCTTTCTAGCAGAAAGTTCCCCCCCTTTTACATTACAAAGCCTAGGTTTTTATAGAGGACCCGACCCTCTAAGTCATTATTACAAAAAATGGCGAAGTACACCCTCGGGCCCTGAGAAATCGGTGCCTCACTGCAGTTGCGAATGATCTTTCAAATCGGCTACCGAAACTGGCAACTGTGATCGGGTCAACCATGGAAACATTCATTTAATGCGTCGCTCGAGTGTCCTTGGCTTCTGGATGCTATGCTTGAGTGATCGTTACGCCCGTCGGGTTTTACTTCGAGGACTGTTACGTCCCTTTCGTTTGCCAAAAATGGGCAGCGGACTTATCGGGCAAGAAAGGGGGCATTTATAAGGGGCTCTTGATCACCTTGGGAAGCTGCCCACCTTGGAACATGGGCCCAAAAAGCATTTCGTTACTTCTCCGCCTCACCAAAGCCTTGGGCCGAAGTAGCTTCTCCTCAATTCGGTCTTCGCAAAATAGCGCTTCGCAAAACTACTTTGGGGATGTTGAGTGCCGAGCGGATTCCATCTTTGAAATGGGGCTCTTTGTCCTTTGCTGGTGAAACTGCTTTGGCTGGAAAATGTTTCGGCCCGATTCTCTCTCAAAACTGCGGTTCGGGGAATATCCTCCCGAAGCACTTCTCTGTTTTCGACACACTATCATTTTGCTTCGAGCGCCACTGCTTCGGGTGAAAACTGGCCGAAGTAGGTGTTAGAAATACTTCGGGCCCGAAGTAGTTTCCTTACCTTAGCTGATTTGGATTATGTTCTCCTCCTTCGACGAAGTCGTTTGGATGTTGCTTCGCAAAACCTCCGCCTGAAGCGACCGTTGCAAATGCTTCGGGTGCGAAGCGTTATCTTTGTTTTTTCTTTGGCGATATTACTTCGCAACGCTTTCACCCGAAGTGGTGATTTAAAGTGCTTCGGGCCCGAAGCTCTTTTCACATTCTCCTTCTTTTCTTTCGGCGAAGCTATTTTCCTTGGCCTTTTTGGTAGCGAAGCTCTTTCTTCTTCATTTTAAAAAGGGGCGATAGGGAGAGTCAAAATTGTTGTAACTTAAAATAAAATAAAAACTTTCAACAAGGAAATATTATACAAAATTCTACTATTCTTCTACCCCTTGTATAATGTGACAAAAAGTGTCAACAATTGCTAAGAAGCAAACCCCTGAATCTATGGCTGACTTCAGGCCAATCAGTCTGTGCAATATTTCTTACAAGATCCTAACTAAAGCCATTGCAAATAGAATGAGAGATATTATGCCCCGCATCATAGATCCATGCCAGGGAAGCTCTTTCCAGGGCAGGTCAATCTTGGATGGAGTTATCACAGTTCATGAAGCTCTACACTCTGCTCATAAGACTAACAGGTCTGTTTTTGCCCTCAAGGTTGATATGAACAAAGCATTTGACAGGATAAATTGGGACATTCTGATTGTTGTCCTCCTTAAGTTTGGTTTTCACCACCAATGGGTTAATTTGATCAAATAATGTATTTCTAAAGCATGGTTCTCAATTCTAGTTAATGGAATAACTGCTGGTTACTTTTAAAGTCACAAAGGAATTTGGCAGGGAGACCCTATTAGCCCCATGTTATTCATCATTTTGGGAGAAGCTTTAGGCAGAACCATAAAAAATGCTTGAAGTTCAAGGCTAATATCAGGAATTAATACGTCTCTCACTAGGGCTATTTCTCACCAATAATTCATCGATGATACCCTATATTGACTAAGGCATCAGTGGTTGAGGCAAAAATAATTAAATACATCTTGCAACTCTATAAGGACGCTGCTGGTCAGAAAGTTAATTTTAGTAAAAGCAAGTTATATTTCTTGAACACCCCCATTTAGAGGTAAGGAAGGATTGTAGAAATTTTAGGGTGTGATATAGCAAACCTCCCCACTTCGTATCTTGGTCTCCCTCTTTTCATTGGTTCTTCGAGAGAGTC
Organism: Wollemia nobilis; assembly: GCA_028583015.1. Classification (NCBI taxonomy): domain Eukaryota; kingdom Viridiplantae; phylum Streptophyta; class Pinopsida; order Araucariales; family Araucariaceae; genus Wollemia; species Wollemia nobilis. The sequence goes on from JAQPPZ010000103.1 coordinate 6,137,091, forward strand.
AATGTGGGACAAAGTTATTGAAAGAATTCAAAAAAAACTTACTGGATGGAAAGGTCATCTTCTATCTCAAGCAGGAAAGCTGACCCTCACTAAGACCTCTCTTCAGAGCATTATAGTCTATTTCCTCTCCGTTTTCAAAGCCCTTGTGATTATAGAAAATTGAGAAACTCCAAAAAGAATTTTTATGGACTAGATCAGAGGAGAAAAAAAGGATACACCTTGTAGGATGGACCAAAGTGTGCAGACCCAGGAAAATAAGGGCTTAGGTCTGAGGAGAATTGCTCATATAAATTTAGCTTTACTAGCTAAGCAGGCATGGCATCTCATTTTTGGTGAAGAAAATGAAAATGGACAACTATCATCAAAGAAAGTATCTTCAAAATATGGAATTTCTAAGTGACTCAGTTCCAATCAGAGGTTCTGCTTTTTGGAAAGCAATTCTTAATTGTAAGGAAATCATCAAAAAAAAATTAATATGGGTTTTAGGCAATGGTGAGAGGATAAATTGTTGGAATTACAAGTGGGCTAAGTACGAACCACTGACACAATATACTAACTTAGCCCGAATCAGATATATCATAGAAGAACTCATTGGCAGAAAAGTCTTTGATTATATGGTTGAGGACAGAGGTAGAATGAAGTGGAAACAAATAAGAATTTAGGAATTTCAAGCGGAATCAAATGATATTTGTAACATTCTCGGGCAACATTTTATCCCCATGAGACCCAAGGAAGATCAAGTGACCTGGGCTCCTACGGAAAATGGGCAATTCACTGTTAAATCAGCTTACAAGCTTCTTCTTTATGATGAGGATTTTGTCCTCCAAAAGGACTTAGTTTGGATAAAAAATTTAATTCCAAAAATTGCAGTCTTTTCATGGCTAGTTATCCAAGGAAGAATTCTAACCATTGATAATATGATGCATAAATGTATTTGTATCACTAATCGTTGTTATCTGTGCAGGGCTAATTGGGAGACCATTTATCACATTTTCCTTGAGTGCCCTTTTTCCTTGACTGTCCTAAGTGGGGGTTTTTAGGCCTTCAATATTTCATGGGTTAAACTAACCATCGTACTTGATTTTTTCATCCAGTGGCCTTGCCCATTTTCAAGCCAAAGACTTAGATACATGTGGAAAATTTGTCTCAATCACTATCTTTGGCATGTGTGGTTAGAAAGGAACCATAGAGTCTTTAATGAGTCTATCCATGATCATCAAACTATCATTGCCAGGATCCTATCCTTTTCCAATGAGAATGTGAACCTTATCCCTTTTGATAACTATAAACCTCATCTGTAGGAGACCATGATTGCTCAATATTTAATCTTAACCTTGTTAGATGAGTCTATGCCTAGGGTAGTAAACCCAGAGCCAATGTTAAGTGGTCTCCACCTCCTACGGGTTGGTTTAAGCTTAATTTTGATGGAGCAACTAAGGACAATATTGGAAAAGTAGGCGTTGGTGGCATTGTGCAAGATCATAATAGGAATATGATGCTTGCATTTTCTAAATATTTGGGAACAAGGACGAACAACGAAGCTGAAGCTAGAGCTATGTGGAGAGGCCTTCAAATGACTCAAGACTTAGAAGGCAATTTTATTGTAGAAGGAGACTCTATGCATGTTATAAATCTCCTCAATAATTGGAAAACACCTCCTTGGAGGATTAAAACAATTGTTGAAGAGGCTAGGATCATTTTCTAGGGAAGACAGGACATAAAATCCCAACATGTCTTTCGAGAAGCTAACAAAATTGCTGATAAGCTGGCCAATTTGGGTGTCGATGGTGATGGACTTTTCAAATGGGAACACAGTGTCTCGAGTGAAGTAGAGGAGCTTATTCAACAAGAATGCCAAGAATGATAGTCAAATTTACCAACAGGGAAGGCATTGTAAGTTCAAAGGCTAAGAGTATTCTCGTCTCTTTTTTGAATTAGACTCATAATAAAAATTATCTGAGTTGTCAGTCTTCATGGATGCTGCTTGGAAATACCACAAAGACTAATGGAGACAATCACATTTCAGATAACATGGCTCCTAGTCATCTTAGTAATTTGAGGTTGGTTGATAATCATAGGGAAGGAAAGAAACAACAATATAAGACTTCGAACCAAAGCCACGTGGACCACCAGATAGCCACCGCCATAAATCTAGCCAACAGGTTCACTTCTCCAAGGCTGATTGGCCAAGATAGTAAGTGGTACCAAAGCATGTCATATACGAAAGAAAGCAATTACCAAAGAATTTTTAAGAGTAACTGTCAATACAGAGCTTGTGGGAGTTTTTTTCAGTACTCTGCTATGTGTGTCTATAGCTTTTTGTTTCTCCATTGTCTCAAGTAAGGGATCCGTGCCTGTTTCTTTTTTGTAATTATGATGCATGTGTGTTTTCTCGGGGTATACCCAAAATGTTGTATGGGAAGTTTATTTTTAATAACATGCTATGTGCCTTACCGGATGTAATGGCTTTTGCGGCATGTAGATTTTACATATATAGGATCCTTAGTAAGGATATTTTTTTCATCAACAACCCTGGGCTGATTTTTGTAAAAGGTTTTGGGTCAACCTGAAAACCCAGTATTAATGCTATAGTACCTTATCTACCAAAAAAAGTTGAGATAAACAACCAAGAAGAGAAGATATTAGAGACGGTAACATATCCTTCCCATAATAGATGCTCTAACGAGAATTTTATTGATGATAATCATCTTCATTTTCATCATTAGGAATATTGCGGTCTAACTTCAAAAATTTTGCTTCATCTTCCTTAGTATTGTTATGCTAGTATTAATCTATCATTCCTCTTTTTATTATTCACATGTTTTTGAATTGTTTGAATACTTTGAGTTTCCCTTTGGACAACTAAGTCTTAAACTCTATTATTGTATGGTCGTTAGGATAGGCATGTACATGAGGAAGTGGTCCATAATTCTTCATAGAAACTTCATAGTGAACAAGAAGTTTTAAGAGACATTCAAGAGTTATATTTATGAAATCCTTTATATCCATGGAATTCACATGAATGACTATTCCAACTATATAAAAATGTGAATAAATATTTGAGATAATAAACTTTACATATCACCTTTTATTTTGCTCTTGCTATAGCTATGTTAGCTCTTAGGGATTTGAAACAAGATATGTATTTTTCAACATTAACAAATTTAAAAATATTACTATTGGAGAGATCTATCTCTAACCTACTAACTTCAATAAATCTTACTTTTCAATATAGGATATTTAAAGTATCCCATACCTTGATGGGATCTTCCAACACTCTAATGTGGAAAAGTATATCTGGTTTCATCAACGTATAAAAGAGATCAAGAGCTTCCTCCTTCCTTTTCCTATTGCATGATAATGAAGACCTTCTTCTATTCCACCATTAAAAGTAAACAAGAGATTCTCACTTTTGAGTAGACCTACCATTTGTACTAACTAGGTATTCTAGTTTTTCCCGTTAAGGTGAGTAACACATGTCAAAGAATCTATTTACATAAAAATTCCTATAATACTATAACTAATATCACCAATATGTAGGGCTTAAAAAAATATGCAATTTAGAAAAAGGGATTGAAATTCTTCCATATGTAAAGCTTATGGCCTCCAAAAATTTTGGGCTAATTATTGGTCAACATAAAAAAATTGGTAAACCCTAGGGGAAATATGTCAAATCTAAGACTGCCACTTGGCAAAAAAGTATTGGAAGGTTTTTCCACCATATAAAATTTCTACTCTATTTAGTTAGTTATGTGCTAATAATTATCATGTTTCAATGGGTTAAGCACTCCTTTTATATATACACACATAAATGACATTAACTAACAGAGCTAACATATTTGGTACCAATGACGTTAAACTAGACAATACTCTTAAATGCCTAGGCTAGTTGATGCTCCCATATTTTTGCTTTGAACAAGATAGGTCATAGATTTATTTTGAGGTTTAGCACTTGTTCAAAGCAAACATTGACTCCACCATGGTGTGAACCACAAAACTTGTGCATAAAGTGCCTTAACCAACCCAAGCTAGCCAATATTCTAAAATTTTGATTGGAAAGAGCATTGGTCATCTCTTAAGGTTATCATTGAATATAAAATTTTCTAAAATAATGTGACATGTCAAGTTTCAACCCATAAAACTATTTCCAACAACATATAGAACCAACTATTAAGCCAAAATGACTATTGGAGTTAGATGACATACAAGGTTTAAACAAAGAACAAGACACACTCTCAAAGATATGCAAAAATTATGTTGTCCTAATTTTAACATGAGACATCTTGAAAGTAAAATAGATAACCAATCATCATGTCAATGGGTAAGCTAGAGTTGTAGGTGATGCTACAATATTACTAAGTATATTGGAGAGTTTGGGACCCTTATTGCCTATGATTTCATTCCTTAAATATATCTTTTATATATCCTATCTTATACACAACAAATAGGTGACTTCACCTTAGGATGTTGAGATAGCAAGTGAATCATCCAACTAGAATGCCAATGGCTATTAGAGTTAGATTTAGGAGCAACAAGATGGTGGTTTCAATAGAAAGTTCAAGGAGGTATGTATAGTTACCCCAATGTGTTACACATACTTCAAAAAGAAATCATCTATTTAATAAAAAAGGATTTGAACATATGAACACTCTTTGCATTACACTAGATGGGAGCAAAATGGGTCATCTCCATATATACAACCCCTCATTTGAAAAAGGAATAGTTTGGACATAAAATGACACACGAGAGATAGAAGCATCAAAATAGAGGATTAGAAGGCCATGTGATTTGACCTTGTATCACTTAGGAACATAGTCAAATATTTTATTGTTATCGTATCGCCCATGCTACAGTTAGATTTAGGTCAAAGATACTTTAAAATGGCTTGCAGGAAACCCATTGCCAAGGAAATTTGGTACAAGATATTTTTGGCACCCAAATTCAAAATTTTAAATGTAAAAAGTTTTTATTTCTTATCTAAAAGGTAGTAAAGATGACACCTTCTAAATTTTCTTCTTAAATTGCTAGAAAAAAGATGAATTATTATACAATTGGACGATGTTGCTTGGTTTTGGCTTTGTTATCATGTTAGATTTTAGAATAATTTCCAAAAATATTTCAAAGTGTATCATTTATCATAATTAGATCAAAATAATAATAGAGCATAGACAAAAATAGAGTGAGAATAGAGATAAAAGAAATAAGAGGAGGGTTCCTATAAGCACCCCTACAAGAAAATACCATATAAAACTAATACTAGAGATAATTCCTTGGAGGTATTTATAGTGATATCTAAACCAAATGAATTGCTAATATCAAGATAAAATAACCTAACTTGAAGGTTAAATTACAACATACTAAAAGTAGTGAACCCTTTATCTATTGTTAACCGCATAGGTGATTTAACCAATATTGCTAAGGGTGACTACATTAAAACTTCCTATAGGCTTTCATAGAGATGTTTGTAGGCTTACATAGATAATGATGGTAGGCTTACATTACACTTGCATGTAGGCTAACATCTAGTGTGCCTATAGACACTTCATCACATTTGATCTTTGGTCTAATAAGACCAGACTATAGATATTCAATATTTTTTCTCCCATCCACCCATATCATCTAACACTTTGATCCTCTCTTTATATTTGCATAGTTCAACTTGGTTTAGACCAATAGATTTTCTTTTTATTACAAGTATACAAACAATTGATCTATGTTGTATAAAACCTTTTTGATACAATCATGTGAATCAAAAGTTTTAAATCTACTTCACATAAGAAAATAAATTCTTCTCAATTCCTTGATAATAAATGCTCCAATACATGTTTTTGCATGAAAAATCTAGTATTATACCTGTTGTATACAATAGAATAAAATTTAATTTTTTTATCATTTGTAAGTTCAAATTAGAAATAAGACACATAAGTTAAGAAAATTGTCTATTTTCTATTTATAAATCACAACAATACTAAAAAAAGTCCCATGTATTTCTATTATTAGTGGTGAGATTCTCTACTTGGAACATGTAAAAATATGTAAAGAATATTTTATCTCGTAAAGGCTAAAATAAAATTGGATGCACTACAAGAAGTGGCATATTCACATGTGTTATCTTTTACTTTTATTAAAATATGGAATGTAACCATTTAATTCACAATAAAATTATATGAGTGTAAATTGATATGTTTATAGTTTATTGAAACCATTTATTTTCCAAAATCAATTCTATTGCATATTTTCATAGTATCCCAACACAAAAGAAAGTTAAAGACTCAAGTGATGATATCAAGTATAGAAGTTTCATAAAAAAAGTTTGAATTGCTTTCATCCAAATTAAAAAAATATAGGAGCTACCAAAATTATCAAAGATGGATTTCTTTATCAGTATTTAGAATAATGTATTAGAACATTTATACCTTTGTATTTAATAAATAATTGTAATTTTTACAATTTACTTAAGCTACTACCTACCAAAGGATAAAAGAATTTTGACTTGTAAATTTTTTGGTCTATTCACATAAATAAAAATTATAAAATCTACCCCAAAGAAATCACATTAGAAGGACACATTTTTTTTCCTTTATATTGCAAGAATAGATTAGGTTCTACAAATTCTACTATAAAACCATTATAACCTCCATAAGCCTTCAATTCAAATATGATAATATAAACTTAGATTTTGTTTTTCAAAGGTTAAAAACTTTAATAAAAGAAAACTATGTAATTTAACTTTATTGTTTAATAGTAGAGATAAAATATTTTAATTATTAAGAATTAAAAACTCTAAGATAAAAGCTAGAATCTATATAAAATATTTTCATCTATCATTTAGGAGTTCTTGGAAGTTTTCAAATTTATAAGAAATTTTCATAGATCTCATATAGGATTCCTTAGTGAGTTCTCAATCACTTAGAAACATTTCAAAAGGGAATTTTTTTAACAAAAATAGTTGTATATTTAAAATTACAAACTCCTTTTAATAAAGAGTTTCACATCAATCCAATAATGGAAGAGAAATTTAAAGACAAAGTAGATAAAATATCACCTCTTTTGTGTAATTAGTTAAATATATTTTCTTAATGCATTTGCTTAATTAGATGTGGTGATGGTGATGTCTGAGAGACTTTCATGTAGTTCTTCCCACTACTCTCCATAACCAACCTTAAATCCCATTTCTCCCATGGATTTTCCTTCGCATAAGTGGATCTTCTTCTCATCATGTACATAAATGGGAGCTAATGAAGAAATAAACCTCTTTGACAGCTTATGTTTTTTTTGCCTACGTAGATCCAGTAGAGAATGCTTTGATCCAAAGGGTCCTGTTTTTTAAATGAAATGGGTCATTTTAAAATATAAATTTATTCTTTTTTTTTTAAATGTAATTTAATGTCATAAATATTTTTAAGATAATGTGTCCTCTATCTATTTTTCCTTTTAAAGGATATAACTTAAGCTAAGATATAAGTTTTGAGGACTATTTTTATTGTCTTTTGTTTAATATTTTACTTCCATGATGGATAAATAAAATTTAAATTAATGCATATAAGAAAAGATGAAAGGATAATTATAAAAATAATATTATTTTAGCACAACTCTTGAATCACAGAGTTTCAAATGTAGAAAATTAAAAGTTATAATCATTTTTTTTAATCTTAATTTAAAGGTTATATGTAAGGTAAAAAAATAACAACGATGATCCAGAAAAACGGTGGGACTTGTGGTATTATGTATTCAATGTCTCAGCTTTTGATTTAAAGATCATATTCACAAATATGAAAAAAACATACTTTTTAAATTACTTTTTAATGCCAAGAGTATTATTTAGTTGTTTTTATATTATTTTATAATGTTTATTTTATGTAGAAATATGAAAGAAACATACTTTTTAAATTACTGCATCATTATTTAGTTCAATTTAAAGATACATACATATAATTTTTTGGACTGCTATAATCTACATGAATGTATTTGTAAGAATTAATCAATGGCTCTATGAAAGTTGATTTGCCTTGACATCATAGAAAAACATGAAACTAATTTTATGATTTCTCATACATGATTAAATGAAGTGGTCAGTATATTTATTTTATCCCATTCTTAAACATTGCCTTTATAGTTAAAACATATACCTATAACAAGGGGAGCAATATGATAGAGAGAGACTACCCCATCTAGAGAGGGTCCACATGGATCATTAGAAGTGCCTAATGTATTAAACTCATCTTAGATATAGTAACCTATTAAATACAACCCTTTAAACCCTTCAAGGTGTGGTTGAGCTATTAAGAGATCTTGGAGAGTGACTTCCACTACTACCTAGGAAGAACAAATATTGAAGGACATATGAATATAAGGACTTTGAGTAGGAATATCATTAAGGTAATTTGACATACGATATGAATCAATCCTCACATAGAGTCTCTCTGTGTGCTTCACCAACACTAGTAATTGAGGTGCAACTAAGAGTTGAGTGTAATTTACCATGAAGTCTTAATTTTCATATTTATGCTTGATAGGTTGTACACCATGCTAGGACAATTAAATTTTGGTTAGATAAACACATATTGGATAACAAAAATCCCATATAACCTATGATCTTTTATATGTTAAAAACTACTTTACTTTTATATATGTATACATTTCTTTTTAATGGATCACTATAAAAAAATTTAAAGTAAGGTCACAAAAATTTATTTGAAGCCAATTACCGACCACACATGCATGGTATCTATTCAATTTGAGACTTTGGTCTTAAGCATTTTTATAAAAAATGATGTCTTAATCAATTGAGCTCTACTCCAAAAAAATCTATATAAATAGATAAATAGATAGAATAATTTGTAACTACTCTCATTATATTTTATCAAGAGTTTAATTTTGATTGTTGCAACACCCATTATTAGTCAACATGTGATGCCTACCTACTTTAAACAACATTAAGTGAACCATCTATCCTAAGAAAATCCAACTATATTAACATATAAATATTTAGAATTTTATGATAACCCACTATTTATATATCAAAATTATCCATTAAATATTTAATATTTAAATAACATTCAATAAATATTAATTAGCGAGTATTTATCCAACTTGGATGTTGTAATTTTATATTAAAAAATATATGAAATTACAATTTTCATATACCTTTTTGACATTTCTTCAAAGCTTCAATAATGACCTAAAAATCAAGTCACTTATACATCATAGCTAGGTTCAACTATGATGCAGGAGCATCCTGTGTCAATATGAGAAATCTTGCATCCTTTACGTATTTTCTTTAAGTTCTTGAATTTTGAAGTATTTTGGTTCTCTTCCGGGGGAGGAAATGATGTGAAGCAGAAAGGGAAGTTGTTAGAAGAGCTAAAGCAAGGGTTGGAGTGAGGTCACGAAATCGCGACATGTCACGAAATCGTGACCTCAATGGCTGCGGCAAAGGCAGGGCGAGTTTCGTCGTGATATCGCGACGTCGCGATATCGCGACGGTTTTGTTAGCCGAAGCGAAAGTTGCGGAGGGGTCGCGATATCGTGACGTCGTGATATCGCGACGGTTTTATAGGCTATGGCAAAAGGCGGAGGTGAGGTCGCAAAATCGTGACATGTCGCAATTTCGCGACCTCAAAGGCAGTAACAAGTGCAGGGCGTATTTTGTCATGATATCGCGACATTGTTTCAAAGTTGAGAGCGGGGCGACAGTTGGGTCGCGATATCGCGGCCAGAGAAAAGTCAAACTAAAGTGAACACGCGGATGGTCGGACAGGGCGAAATCGACACGTGGCTGCCACGTGTGTTAAAGGCGACGCAACCAGTTGAGGTAGGGTTGAATTTGACACGCGGAAGCATACATGTAATAGGTCAAAAGGTGAGGTCCACGTAGTCTGAAAAGAAAGATAAAGATGTCGACCATGCATGCATATGTATCTTTTTATTATTGTTTCTGGAAGAACCGTAGTTACAGGTGATAGACTTAATGGCGGAGACAACGGTACATAAGAACAGTCAGATTAAAATGGCAGGTGCAGGGTATGGGAAGCCATTAATGCAAGCTTCTGGACGGATCGGGCAGTTGCCCATTTATGGCAGAAAACAAAAATTTGAAAATGCAACCGGGGGAAAATCGAATTTGAAATTGTTGTTGAGCGGGAGCATTAATTGCGGGAAGGGCCGAGACCTCATCAAAACCGGGGAAATTGGTAAGGGAATGGGATGGTGAGTTCGGGATAGAGGGGGAGAGTTGTATGCCTGGAAAGACTACTGTATAAACTGTATTGAGCAATTTAATGAAAATTACTGTGAACTTTGTTGTGTGAATCCCGGCTTGCCATCAAACTACCTTTTTTGCATTTCTTTAGAACCTCAATAATGACCTAAAAATCAGGTTGTTTATACATCATTATTTTAAGTTTTATCCTTAGACACCTTCATATCCTTTAAATCATTGACTTTAAAAGTTGTTTTAATTGTCCTTGCTTTAGCTGGAGTGAAGTAATATCCATATAAAAATATGGGTGGATAACTGCAAGCCAACTTGTATATTACATACTATTAACCAATATAAATTTCAAAATATAATTAATTTAAAATTATCCAATGAGATGATGAATGATTTGTCATACATGATTAAATGAAGTGGTGAGTATATTTATTTTATCACATTCTTAAACATTACCTTTATAGTTAAAATATATACCTCTAGCAAGGGGAACAATATAATAGTGAGAGACTACCCCATCTAGAGAGGATCCACATGGATCATGAGAAGTGCCTAATGTATTAAACCTATCTTAGATATAATAACCTATTAAATACAACCCTTTAAACCCTTCAAGGTGTGGTTGATCTATTAAGAGTTCTTGGAGAGTGACTTCCACTGCTACCTAGGAAGAACAAAGATTGAAGGACATATGAATATAAGGAGTTTGAGTAGGAATCTCATTAAGATAATTTGACATATGAGATGAATCAATCCTCACATAGAGTCTCTATATGTGCTTCACCAACATTAATAGTTGAGGTGCAACTAAGAGTTGAGTGTAATTTACATGAAGTCTTAATTTCCATCTTTATGCTTGATAGGTTGTATACCATGCTAGGACAATTAAAGTTTGGTTAGATAAACACTTATTGGATAAAAACATCCTCCATGAGGAGTATCCCATATAACCTATTAGATGCTAAAAATTGTTTTACTTTTATGTAAGTATACATTTCTTTTTAATGGATTACTATAAAATTTATTTAAAGTAAGATCACAACAACTTATTTGAAGTCAATTATTGACCACACATATGCATGGTCTCTATTCAAGTTGAGACTTTGGTCTTAAGCATTTTTATAAAAAATGATGTCTTAATCAATTGAGCTCTACTCCAAAAAAATCTATATAAATAGATTTAATAATCAATAACTACTCATCATTATCTTTTATCAAGAGTTTGATTTTGATTATTGCAACACCCTTTCTCAGTCAACACGTGATGCCTAGCTACTATAAACAACATTGGGTGAATCATCCATCCTAAAAAAATCTAACTATATTATCATTAACATATAAATATTTAGAAGTATATGATAACCCACTATTTAAATATCAAAATTATCCATTAACTATTTAATATTTAAATAACATTCAATAAACATTAATTATTGAGTATTTATCCATCTTGCATGTTGTAAGTTTATATTAAAAAATATAAAATTAATTTTTTTTTATGTTTTTTTTTTTTTTTCCCGCAATTCTTCATAAAGCTTCGATAATGACCTAAAAATCAAGTTGCTTATACATCGTAGCTAGCTTCAACTACATTTTGGCATTTTCTTTAAAACCTTAATAATGACTTAAAAATCAGGTTGTTTATGCATCATAGTTAGCTATCACTTTCATATCCTTTAAATCATTGACTTAAAAAAATTATTTTGATTGTTCTTATTTTAACTGGAGTAAACTAATCTCCATATTAAAAATACTAGGTAGATAGCTGCAAGCCAGCTGGCATGTTACATACTATTAACCAATATAAATTTCAAAATTTAATTAATTTGAAATTTTATCCAATGGAAAAAAGAAAAAAGAAAAAATAGACCAAAGTAGTGTTAGTCCTCGAAAAAGAAAGTTGGAATATTAACAAACATCTCTTTCAATCATTTCAATTTTTACTTACTAGCTTTAAGTTGTATTTTTGAGGGTCAGGAATTATGCTTTTCTTTTTCATCTAGAAAGCATTTCGATAACTTGGAGCATACACTTTTCCGTTGGATGACGTTGTATTTTAGTTGAAACTTATTAACTATTTTAACTCAGGGCCCCACCATCCTATTATCGCGACGTGTGACTAATAGAACCTTGATTCGTTATGCTTCCTCTTTTTAATAAAGATGGTACGCGGGGGACTATTTCCAAGTCTTCCTATACCTTAATTTTCAAATGTGTCTCAACAATGGGTGGCAAACTGTGACCTTTTCTCAAATGAAACCTTGGCAACAAACGGGCGGCAATCATGCTCATGGAAATCTTATACAGCTGCAAGGAACCTTAGAAACCTACCAACAATAACATTTTTTTTTTAATTTCTGTACAACCACGCCACCACGCTTTCTCCCATTTATTCCCTATTCTAAAATCATTTTTTGATACGTCTCTATAATTATTTTATATTTTAAGGAATGGACACAAGAATCTCACTGTATCAAACCTTCAAATGTCTCTAATCACCCCTGGTTAGTACCTTTACCATTAAAAAAAATATTTAACTTCAATAATTTTTTAACCTTTATATAATATAAAATCTTATCTTCAACTTTATAAACCTTAAGTCATATGGGGTCTCCCTCACTCCCGGGGTGCTTTTACCGAAGAGAGACAAGGGTTATAAAGGCAACTTCAATAATTTAACCTGTGTGTTCAAAAGCAAAAACTTGGAGAAGAATGTCTAACCCCGTGCCCAGTTATTAAAGATGAAAGGATAATACCGATTCCTTATATCAAACCAAAAAAAAGAGATTTGGGCTGGATTTAAGCCGACTAAGATAGAGAGTGCACGTCAAGGTTGGGACCAGAGGAGAAGATGTGTGCGGTGCAGGGGCTTTGGAATCCGATGGGAATGATTATCGTACCAGATGGGGTCGTAGATCCATGATCCCATATTAGGAAAATTAGTTGCGATATGCTTTAGCGCTGTCACATACAATGGGGCATATTTTGACCAGGGGTTGGTCTGGGGTCAAGGACTGTTGTCGGGACCTTACGAGACAAGTGCTCATCATTTTCCAGAAGAAGGAGAGATAGAGGACGCGGCTGGGCAAGTTTGCGGGAAATTATATGGCTCCGCACACCGGGATTGGAAGCCCCGCCTCGGAGAAATCAGTGGAGCATGTGGACGCCAAATAAATATATTAATTTTTCATGGTGGTGGGGGGATTTGAGTTTAGCGGAGCGTCTCATTTGATGAAGTGGACGTTTTGGAGGAATATGCGAGGGTCCCTAAAAGTCTAGTGCAGGAGGAGGCAGAGGCAGAGGCACATGATAATAGAGGAGAAGAGGAGAATATGGGAGTTGTTGCAGCTTTATCTCTCTTTGGCTAAGACAAAATTTATAGCGAAAGAGTTAAAATTGTGGTCCGCCCCGGCCCACTCCACTAATTGATGATCTCCTATTTCCAACAAACCCCACGCGAGTACGGATTCTGGGCTTGAATGCAGACAGCGCCGGTCATTTTACATATTCCATAATGCGAAGTCAAGCCAGTTTGGGAGTATTCAAGCCGGTAGATTCCGTTCTTTTTAGAACTATCGTCAACTTGGCCGCCTCTAATTCGCCTTTAAACTAATCCCCAAACATTAGTCAAGGCCTGCAGGTGTTTAAGTTTATTAGGGTTGCAGCTTATATAAGGAGGGGACCAGTGGATGAAAAAAAAAGAAGAGGCCAGGGAGAAAGATGATGATAATGGCTCTGGTTTGTAGCCGCCTCAATAGATTACAGAGGGTTTGAGGGTTCATTGTTGTGGGCAGGAGAGGTTGAAGCTGCCAGCATGATCTGGGAAGCCATGGATGCACATACCTATTGTGGATCTTGCCAGGTCATCTGGCAGTTTCACCCGCTAATGCTAGCACGTCTGTCCTGTGGCAGTGGAGATCCTGCTGCGAAGGTCTATAAGCGCAGGGTAGTAGTTTTTCAGTTGGAACTTTGAATCCTTTTGATATATGGGAATGTTGTACGAAGTAGTTATAGTTTATTTTGATATATTTTTTTGGTATACGGTTTTTGCAGTCCTCAAGGACGCCAATATTCTTTTATTTTATTATAGTTCTGTATTTTTGGTTTAAACCGTTCATTTTTTTGCCGTTTCAAGTAAAAAACTGATTCGTCTGTTTATTCTTTTGGGAGGCGAAGATTACATTGCAGACTGCTTCAAATCCTGAGCTTTGAGAATTAAGGCAATATCCAAAAATATCGAGGAGACAAGGGTTAGGCGTCGTACAGGCCTTTGGTATTTTGGATTCGAACCTAAATCGCAGGTCCGTTTACTATCTCTAAGGCTGTGTTGAAGTATTATTGAAGAAAAAGCATGACGGTTATACGATCTGTAGGACATTGTTTATCTCTGCAATCTGAGTAGAAAGAATTTCATAGACCACAATAAACTGCCAAAGAAATTTTTGTATGGAATTTTATGGATTTTTTTATTTTATTTTATTTTTTTGGTTATCTTGTTGTCTAGTCCGGTTGGAGATGTTACAGGGATTTAACTGGATTCATTTGCGTTCGAATACAGACGATTTGATGAAACCAACATAGATCTGGAATAAATCTTATATAAATATATAGAAAAAGGGGAACCAAATTTTAATCACATATATATTTTTTTGAAATAATTTGTGTTATAACTTGAATCAAGGATATCTATCTAGACTTTCGTTGGTTTGGGATTCCGATTTCTTTCTGCATTTCTTATAGCAAATTGGTTATTCTAATAATAAAGATTTTGAGTTTTATAGTAATTAATTACTATATTGGTTGGTAAAATGAAGCTCCTTAAATGTCCATTTTTACCTGAAGTCATTTTCAAACAGAAACCCTTAGCCGCCCTTATTATTTCTTTCTTATTAAAAACAAAAAAAACAAAAACTTTCTCCAGCATGTCTCGCTTGGAAAGATATGGATAACCTCAGCACCGTATATTAGTTGGTGATGTACAAGTGAAATTTATAGCTTCTCCAATGACAAGATTTACATTTTTCATTGTTATTATTAATTTTTTTTTGTAGTTTCTTTCAATTGCTTAAGTAAATGAAATCTAACTCTCTCTACTTTAGAAATGGGTACCCTCTTTTTGGTGTGTATATATTCAGCTTTCTGTTACCGACAAGGGAAGTTATCTTAGTTTTACTCATTATAGTTTTCAATAGGTAAAATTAAATGAATGGTATTTATACTATATTTAGTAATAATATGATATTATTGGATATAATAGTAATTTTGTTTTTTTAAATTTAAAAGATTGCCGGAAACCCTAGTTTTAATTATTATTTAAAATATCCTCTCATCCCAACTGATAACTGTAGCTTCCAACTGTAGCTTTCATAAGTTACCTGGAACAACATTCTACAGATTCTTGTCCTGATAATGTTCTTGGCGTTCTCTGTATATCTTATAAAATGCATATGAATTACAGCACGATAAGCCTCAAGTCGGGAGAAAACATGGCAGGTGATTTTTAAATGACTCGGTACTTGCTGCGTATCACAGATGTTTTAAAATCGATCTTGGATGTTGATTTAACCCTTACTCTCATATTTACCGATTATAATCAAAGATAATAATACAATGGGCATTGCATTTACAATGTGTAAGTGTTGGTGTCATGATAACTAATGAGTTTTCAATCCAGAAGAGTAGCTCGTCTATGTCTCAGTCCAGTTTATTTTCTTTTATCATGTGTGTTTTCTCGTTAAGAAAAATGGAGTGCTTCTGAGTTGCTTTCCTAAATAACTCCACAGCTTGAGTTCATTTCCTGCATGAAGTAGATCTAATAACGCTATCAACAGTGAACTGTTTTTTTTTTTTAACATTTCTGAATGATCTGTTTGAAATTGCTACCAATTGCACTGTAGTATTAAACTATTATAGGTAACAAAGATCGTAAATATTCGTTGCATTGGCGTAGATTCAGTCATGTCCTCTCTTCCCATAACAGCTTCAGCCACAGTAGAGAAAGACAGATTAAGAAGCCAAAATGTTGCGAGGGAACCTCGAATCTGATGCAAAGAGAGATGGGTGAGATACTTTAAGTGGCAGATCCATTAACTTCCATATCACGTTGATTTGTACGGTTTGTACCTGCAAGTTACCTATTCCTTAGGTGATCAATTCTTGAAGGGATAAGCTGCTTTGTGCAGATTCATATAGACATAAAATAATCATAGAATCCTTGAAAGTTGGTACTCCTCTTATAAATTTTTGGTTGGCACTTTCGGCTGTCAGCAGTAAGTTTCTTGTCTGCATATCAAAGTCGAGGCACTATTTGGAAGCATAAACATACCATCTATAGCTTTAGAAAATCAACTGTGAACATCGCATTCCTCGCTGAATTGCACCTTGAATTGCAGATTTAACATGAAGGTTTATACCTCTACTAAACATAAAAATCGAGGAATTATTTGGAAGTATAAACATACCATCTATAGATTTAGAAAATCAGCTGTAAACATCGCATTAAGGTTTATATATATAGATTGACCGAGTGTATCTTTTTATGGTTCAAAGTGGCTGGTCACTATAACCTCCAGCTGCATCGGATAAAATTTTACATAGCCCGTCAACCCAACCACTACTACGGAATCAAGGGATTGAAACCCTAATTTAATCGTTGAACCGAATCCCATACCCAACACAAACTACGTTATAATGTGGTTGTACATTTGGTCATACCTGTTAATTATCTGTTTAAAATTTTAAATGCCTTTCAATCGTAGAACATAAAGGTTCTTTGAACCTAAAAATAACGTGGATATTTTCTTCAATTCTCAAATCAATGTAAACTAGTTAAAATATATATATATATATATATTTTTAATTAAAATAATGATAAGAATGTAAAAAAAATATTATTTTAATTTTAAAATTTAAAGCAAAGATTTTTGTAAGAGTGTTTGTATTTAATTTTTTAGTATTAAAACATATTTTTAAAAGTTATTATATTTGAATACAAAAGAATTTATATATATTTTATTTGTAACCCTTTGTATCTAATTTTTTAGTATTATTATATTTGGATACAAAAGAATTTATATATATTTTTATTTGTAACCCTTTGTACATAGCATGTTCGTAGCATGTGAGGTAAGAGATTTGAACCTAGGATTTCAACTGGAGAGTTTTAACTACCCACTTGCTTTCCAACTCCTCTAACGGATAAAGAATAATTAATTAATTAATTAATGTAAATAATTGTTTGTTTTTTTATTTCTTTCATGAAACAACTGCATTGCCATATCAAAGATATAATATTTCTAACCTTAACTCACATTTTAGAATGAGTAGTATCTTTATTGAATGTTTTCTATATATGACTATCTATAACAAGAACTTATTAGATTAAATGAACATATATTTTATTATAGTAAATGAATGTACACAGACATAACAAGAATCTTATCTCCATGTATTACACCTTTTAAAATTAGACCACTTTCACAATTTATAGTTTCAAGAAACTATGCAATTTGTAGTCATTTGTAGTTGTTGGTTGATCAATTTAGTTGGGGATAACTCTCTTGTGCTTACAATTATGGTCACTTTATCTTTTATTTTCCTTTTTGTTATTGTTGTTTTTCGTAGTCATGTGATATTTACCATCATCTTTTTTAATCCTTTCTATTTTTTTATTTTTTTTATTGTTGTTGTGGAGCATAGGGTTATAATATTTACAATGTTCCTTATATAATTACAATTATTATGAAACTTTTTCTCTTTATTATTTCTTTTCATTAGAAGTTTTGTACTATTCTTTTTTGTTATTTTTATTATGAGCATATTATCATCTTTAATATAGTTGAACTTTTGTGAAAAGTTTCCATTTTCATTTTATTGTTTTGATCAGAAGCATGTAAATTTTTTCTTTTATTATTAATTTCATTAGAGACGTGTGATATTTATAATCACTCTTTATAAATTTTAATTCTTATGTTACTTTAATTATTTTTTTCCTTTTTTTCGTATTGTTGTTTTAATTATAAGCAAAAAATGATATATAACTAAGTTATGAAAGTAATGTTTTTAAATTACTATATTTGGTAAATTGTTTCAATTATGAAGACAAAATAAATAATGATGGTAATGTTGCATTTTTTTCAATGAATTTACACATGTTTTTACGAGGGGTCATGGTACCCTCATAATGAATGGGGTTTGAACCTTGAACCTCTTAAAGAGAGGCCAAAGCCCATGGTAATATTGTTATATAGATTCATTAAGTGAATTATTTTTTATTATGAACGTGAAACTAATAGTGGTTAAGTATATTTTAAAATTTCTTAAGATATGCATACATTAAACCAAAATACAACTTTGGATACTAGTTCTTTTTTTGTATGTCTATGCATGCACATGTACATTATTTCTTTCATAAATATAATTGAAATCCTAATTTATAATTTTAAATATAAGATATCCAATCTCAAAATTTTGAATTTCTCATTCTAATTCTTAGCATACATATATGATGCATATGGATATTCCAAAATATATAAAAATATTGATATAATAATAAACATAAATATAGGACATAAGATTCTAAGGTTAGATATTATAATATGCTTTTAGAGTAATAAACTATAAAATTTGTATTAGACCTATCAACTAAAATTTAGATAAAAATTCTAATTGATATTTATAACAAAGGTTTTTCTTTCTATATATTGTGAAGTTTACATTCAATATAAATTATACTTAATGGAGTCATGTATTATTGTATGAATTCATTAAGGTCATATTTAAATTTGAGGTATAAATGTAGAATGCCTCACCAAAGAAAGAGAACTGATATTGAAATTACATATTATTTACAATAAAGAAGAACAAGAACAATTTGATTGAAAAGGAATAATTACAATGCACATACATATATGTGTATCAATTAATTATAAATGCAAAATAGTTTTAAAATATATTAAAACATTTCCATAGAAATATGTATTCTAAAGTTTTCTCTATAGTAAAGGTCGCAATTTTTTATTTCCATTGAAGCTAAGAGGAAGTTTTATTTTATTTGTATGCATATGATCAATGACAAGAAGTTGAAAATGATAGATATAATCCTCTTGTGTGGATTATTGTAATATTAATGTTTTCTCCTCTTACTAAGAATTAATTTAACACTTAGTTTTCCATTTTCTTTTTCATTTTCCATTGTTATATTTGACCTTTTATGTTAATATGTATAAGCCTATGGTGAGATATGATGCTTATCACTATTATGAGTATAGTGTTATGGCATATGTATAAGGTTGAAAGAAAGATCTAAACTTATGGATGATTGAATCAAAGGGAAGTATTTAACTAGTTAAATGTAGCTATCTAATAACCCTTGTCATATATTATGTGTTATTCATTGTTTTATATTTTCTTTGTCTTAAATTTTATTTTCTAACATTTTTTCATTTTTCATGAAGGCTGATATACTCATACTCTATACAAGAAATTTGCTTTTTCATTTACAATTTTGTCAAGCTATATATTCTTTAAAATATTATGATGTGGAGAATAAAACTATTTCATGATACCTTCTAAGAAGTGAATGCACGATAGAAAATAAAATATTTGGAATTTTATGTCATTTAATACCTCTAATGTTAAATCAATTGGATCAGTTAAACCTTATACTCAACTATAATTTTTCCTATCTTAAGTTGGATGAGAAAGAAGGCATCAACTCTCTTAAGAATGATATCTCTGTATGCTCCAACAACACACATATAATTTGATTAGCTATAATAAGGAAGGAATCATTCCACTAAACATTAAATTCCCTTTTCAACCTTGCCTAGGTTAGTAGTCTTCCATGATTTGTTGAGCTAATATGGAGAGTATTCGAGAATATATGAAAGTATTTAAAGTATTCTAATTCTTCAAACTAGAATACAATGTTTCTACAAGGTTTTGTATATATTATATTGAATGAAGTGTATTGAATAAGATACCATTTTATGGGATGGAGTTGTCTATTATAAATATCTAAATTTAAAAAATAAATGTATAGAGTTAGACCATACATGGAATAAGCTACTTGGAATGGTGCACGCCATGCAATAAATGCTTTCAAATTATAGAAAGAAAAAAATGAAAACTCAATATTGAATTCTAAGTCTTTTGGGTTCAATTACGGTCACCTCAACGAGCATGATTTTTTCTCTCCAAGAACACCTACTAAATATTAAGCTAAAAATTAAAGATGCGGAAAGTTATAAAAAGGGAAAATGACACAATTTTTTTTTTGGATGAAAAAAATATTATATTAAAATTGCTTAATCATACAAAAAAGGGTGGGTGGAATTAGCACACCCCGAGAACACAACCAACACACTAAATGTGTGCTAAATAGCTAGTGGAGCTACCAAAATAACTTACAGAAGTTCACAAGAAAACCAAACAGAGAACTACGTAAAAAAAAAACTAATAGACTATGCATTATTGTTGTGTAGGGGCTGGAGGAATAGGATTCACTGCACAAGGAGCACTACCCCAATGATCAATAAGGTCCCTTAAGTGATGAAGCTCTATATTTGAAAATGGATAAAAATGATTTTAACACTTTAAGAGATAAACTTTTAGTTTTTTATATAAATATGTAAATTATTATTGTACCATCATATATTTATTTATATATAAATGGATCAAAGAGAAATAGAATAAGATAAGGGAAGCTATAACTCCATACCACAACATGCACAACAACTATTCATATAAAAGCTAACCAAAAGTTACTTTTATCAAAGAATTCATATTGTAAGTCCAAAATGCTACTTGGTACACTTGACATGAATTGAACCCATGAACTTCATTTCATGAGCAAAAAACTTTAGCTCCTCTACAAAAATTTTGGTAGTATATAATATACTATAGTTTATTTTGACCTTTGTTAGATTGATCAGCTTATAGTATTCACGAAAAAAACATAACATCTAGGTTGACATAGATAGAAGAAAGGGATTTTTTTCAATGACTTTACACAAGATTTTATGAGTGGTCCTGGTCCCCTCATATTGAGTGGGATTTGAACCTTCGGACCTCTCAAAGAGAGGCCAAAGCCCTTACCACTACAGTAAGCTTGCAAATTTAGAAGAAAGAAATTTTAGTATTATAAAGGTTGTCAATTATTGAAATATATATTATATTTGTTATGTTTTTTCAACGAGTTTACATAGGTTTTTATGAGGGGTCCTAGTCCCCTCATACTAAGTGGGATTTGAACCTTGGGCCTCTCAAAGAGCAGCCAAAGCCCTTACCATTGTAGTAAGCTTGCAACTCATATTTGTTATGTTTTCAAAAGGATTTGTAAAGTATATTGGAATATAGAATGTTTTATTTTGGTGCTAAGGGGTGTTGAATGGTAGCATATATGCAAATAGATAATGGATTTCAAAGGTTTTCAAAATGTGGTAAAATAAAAAAATATTCAATGCATCAACAACTCCTAATATTTTTTAATAAAAATCAAATATTTATTAGCATATTATGAAGATTATCTCATAGGAATATCAATCACAGGATCATATCAATAATATCAATATCATGCACATATCAAATGAATATCAATATCACATAAATCACACTAAATATTTTATTGAAAAAATCAAGCAATGCATAAAGCAAAGCTTCATCGAGTTACATTTTACATGGCTATGTCTTCAATATAAAGATACATGAGACTCTTCACTTATGGATGATTGAATCAAAGGGAAGTATTTAACTAGTTAAATGTAGTTATCTAATAACCCTTGTCATATATTATGTGTTATTCATGGTTTTGCATTTTATTTGTCTTAAATTTTAGTTTCTAACATTTTTTCATTTTTCATGAAGGCTGATATACTCATACTGTGTACAATAAATTTGTTTTTTCATTTACAATTTTGTCAAGCTATATATTCTTTAAAATATTATGATGTGGAGAATGAAACTATTTCATGATACCTTCTAAGAAGTGAATGCACAATAGAAAATAAAATATTTGGAATTTTATGTCATTTAATACCTCTAATGTTAAATCAATTGGATCAGTTAAACCTTATACTCAACTATAATTTTTCCTATCTTAAGTTGGATGAGAAAGAAGGCATCAACTCTCTTAAGAATGATATCTCTGTATGCTCCAAAAACACACATATAATTTGAGTAGCTATAATAAGGAAGGAATCATTCCACTACACATTAAATTCCCTTTGCAACCTTGCCTAGGTTAGTAGTCTTCCATGATTTGTTGAGCTAATATGGAGAGTATTCGAGAATATATGAAAGTATTTAAAGTATTCTAATTCTTCAAACTAGAATACAATATTTCTACAAGGTTTTGTATATATTATATTGAATAGAGTGTATTGAATAAGATACCATTTTATGGGATGGAGTTGTCCATTATAAATATCTAAATTTTAAAAATAAATGTATAGAGTTAGACCATACATGAAATAAGCTACTTGGAATGGTGCACGCCATGCAATAAATGTTTTCAAAATTATAGAAAAAAAGTGAAAACTCAATATTGAATTCTAAGTCTTTTGGGTTCAATTACATTCACCTCAATGAGCATGATTTTTCCTCTCCAAGAACACCTACTAAATATTAAGCTAAAAATTAAAGATGCGGGAAGTTATAAAAAGGGAAAAATGACACATTTTTATTTTTTGGATGAAAAAGACATTATATTTAAATGCCTTAATCATACAAAAAAAGGGTGGGTGGAATTAACACACCCTGAGAACACAACCAACACACTAACTGTGTGCTAAATAACTAGTGGAGCTACCAAAATAACTTACAGAAGTTCACAAGAAAACCAAACAGAGAACTGCATAAAAAAACAACTAATATACTATGCATGATTGCTGTGTAGGGGCTGGAGGAACAGGATTCACTGCACAAGGAGCATTACCCCAATGATCAATAAGGTCCCGTAAGTGATGAAGCTCTATATTTGAAAATGGATAAAAATGATTTTAACACTTTAAGGGATAAACTTTTAGTTTTTTATATAAAGATGTAAATTATTATTGTACCGTCATATATTTATTTATATATAAATGAATCAAAGATAAATAGAATAAGATAAGAGAAGCTATAACCCCATACCACAACATGCACAACAACCATTCATATAAAAGCTAACCAAAAGTTACTTTTATCAAAGAATTCAAATTGTAAGTCCAAAATGCTACTTGGTACACTTGACATGAATTGAACCCATGAACTTCATTTCATGAGCAAAAAACTTTAGCTCCTCTACCAAAATTTTGGCAGTATATAATATACTATAGTTTATTTTGACCTTTGTTAGATTGATCAAATTATAGTATTCATGAAAAAAACATAATATCTAGGTTGACATAGATAGAAGAAAGGGATTTTTTTCAATGAGTTTACACAAGTTTTTATGAGGGGTCATGGTCCCCTCATATTGAGTGGGATTTGAACCTTGGACCTCTCAAAGAGAGGTCAAAGCCCTTACCACTATAGTAAGCTTACAACTTTAAAAGAGAAATTTTAGCTATCTAATAACCCTTGTCATATATTATGTGTTATTCATTGTTTTGCATTTTATTTGTCTTAAATTTTATTTTCTAACATTTTTTCATTTTTCATGAAGGCTGATGTACAATAAATTTGCTTTTTCATTTACAATTTTGTCAAGCTATATATTATTTAAAATATTATGATGTAGAGAATGAAACTATTTCATGATACCTTCTAAGAAGTGAATGCACAATAGAAAATAAAATATTTGGAATTTTATGTCATTTAATACCTCTAATGTTAAATCAATTGGATCAGTTAAACCTTATACTCAACTATAATTTTTCCTATCTTAAGTTGGATGAGAAAGAAGGCATCAACTCTCTTAAGAATGATATCTCTGTATTCTCCAACAACACACATATAATTTGAGTAGCTATAATAAGCAAGGAATCATTCCACTACACATTAAATTCCCTTTGCAACCTTGCCTAGGTTAGTAGTCTTCCATGATTTGTTGAGCTAATATGGAGAGTATTCTAGAATATATGAAAGTATTTAAAGTATTATAATTCTTAAAACTAGAATACAATGTTTCTACAAGGTTTTGTATATGTTATATTGAATAGAGTGTATTGAATAAGATACCATTTTATGGGATGGAGTTGTCTATTATAAATATCTAAATTTTAAAAATAAATGTATAGAGTTAGACCATACATGGAATAAGCTACTTGGAATGGTGCACGCCATGCAATAAATGCTTTTAAATTATAGAAAGAAAAAAATGAAAACTCAATATTGAATTCTAAGTCTTTTGGGTTCAATTACAGTCACCTCAACGAGCATGATTTTTTCTCTCCAAGAACACTGTTAGAATTAAAGTGCACTATGCCTTCACCTTGACACTTGTCAGTTTCTCTTGACAAGTGTCATGTGTTGAATATAGGCTTATGCCTATATATTGTAACCATTTGTATCAATAAAATTAATCCCATTAGTTTCAGTCCCAACATTTGGTATCAGAGCAGGCTTTCCCTACCCTGTGAAACCCTTGAGGGGAAATCCCCCCTCCCCCTGATTTTTTTCCCTATTTAAAAAAAAAAAAATTACCGAGGGAGTATGCTCTCCATCATTTGATGGATCAGAAACCAGATGGTAAGAATTTTTAAGTTCAAGAATTTTTTTGTGTGGCTGTCAGATTTGAGCAAGGTGTTGGCTGGATTTTGGTATTTTAGGCGGTTGGATTCGACGAAATATGGAGGCGAGGGCTGTGTTTTACAGAGAATGATCGTCTGTCAAGGTTTTGGATGGCGACCGTAGGCTTTTTTCTGTAAAGGACTGCTCGTTGAATTTAAAATCTACCCATGTTCATCAAATATCCCTGCTCGTGCACTACTAGTGTCGACGTCGATGTCAAGGAAGAGCGAGCCGGGCCGAGTTGAAATCTTGATTGCCTTCGAGGGGATAAGCGTTGAAGACTACGATAATTTGTGAGATGGAGGTGCGTGGTCACCTGAGAAAGCACAGAGGAGCAGAAGAGAAACAGGCAGCGATCGTATCCCTCCTGAATATTTCTCGTAGCTTTTTTTTTGGGCCTGCAAAAAGATACAATGTCATGGACGTCGAACTATTATCGCAATTGAAGACATGCGCATCAGAACATAAATATTCCTTTGTCATAAATTTCCCTACAACTAACTTCAACCAATTTCAAAAAGCACTTTCCATCCTGGATTGGCCTTAAATGCATGAAGTAGATGTGGAGGCAGGGGGAGAATGAGCAATGGCGATCGTGACTGGCGATCGGTATGTGGAATTGCTGTTGAAGTTCGTGGAGAAGAATGCAGGGTCACTACTGGAGGGGGTACTAATATTGAAGCTAAACCCCGTGGTCCTACATTATGTGCAATCGAGGCTAGAGGCACTCAAGGAGTTGGAGCACCTGTGCAGTGGAGCTCCAATGGATTACCCGCGCGCATAAATTGCAGATTTAAGGGACCATCGGGTGCTGGAGCGGCTCCGCCGCATCCTCCATCTCCTAACTTCTCTGAAGGTCGTCTCCGTTCTTCCCCACCCTCGTTGTTGCCCTTTGGTCGCTTGTGTGATCTTGTCGCGAAGAATTGGCCATTCCCAAACCTGCCACCACCTTTGGGTTTCCCGATCTCTGGATACAGGGGTTTGATCTGGTGAAGGACATCAAGAGTTTTCCAGGTGAGATAACGCAGTCAAGCTTTGATGAAGCACTGAAATACTCTCATAGAGGCCCATAGATGAATGATCTGAGTGGTAGTTCAAGATTAGCAAAAGCAACGACTATGATTTGCGAAGACGTCATCGACGTCGATGGAATGGTTAGTGGCAGGCGGTAGTTACAATTTTATGGTAGACGTGGAAGAAGACATAGTCGACGACCACTTGAAAAGCGCATTCCAAAGTGCAAGCCACAATTTGTGTTCACCACTACCAGAACTATGTGGAATGTTCATCGGATGGCCGGTGTTGAAGGTCACCGGGTTCGCCGTGAGCATCGTGGAAAAAGAAATCATGTTTGGCGGGATGGTTGTCGGTAAATCCCTCGACGCCGCCATCATCGCTCGTACATGGAGTTTGTACGTGGGGTTTGCGATGTGGCATATCATTTTATAAAGTGGAAGGAGAAGCTCACTTCAACTTTATAAATATATATTTTTTAATATCATTGATGATGGGGCCCATAGAGGAGGGCACACTCCTTAAAAGAGTGGAAGTGGAAGGCATCATGGCCTCTTATTGTATTTTTCAGATGATGGCCCACATGGCCCATGTTATTTCTGTTGTAAGGTGGAAAGGGTATTTGCTGTCTAAGTGACATACTGTTGTTTTTTCCCATGGATGAAGGACTTATTGAGATCCAACTATAGCCATGTTTATAGTCGTTGGAAACATTTTTCTGTGACGAACACAATGGTGGTGTCATATTGTAATTTTGAGGCTGTTTCAATTGAGTTTTTTAGCCTCAAAGTTTTTCTACCTTGGAGTGCACTTTCGGTTGTACCCGACACTCCCAAGGTACTTGTAAGTGAACCTAGTATCTAGTAGTTCCCTCTATCTACTTGGCGGATGCAGCGGCTGGTTACCCATGCATTCCGGTAAGATGAGGTGACTACCATAAGGACACTTATTCTAGGGACTACAGACATAGACACCCTAGACTCTATCCGAGGTTTTTCTGGATCTACTTCTGAAGACTACAGACGAAGACACTTCAGAAGATTCTCTTATTTTCTTCTTCTTCTCCTCCATATTTGGATCTATGGATCATTTTATTGTATTGAGTGCATTTTTGACAGAAACCGACACTCTTATATGGCTCATTTTTTTCTTTGTATTAAGGTGCATTTTCGGCTGAGACCGACACCTTCTAGATTGAGTTCACCATGAGGAGGGATTTGATATTCATGGTGGATCTAGTCAGTGACCTACGAGAGGCAACATCCTCTGAGGATGACCTGTAGAGGCAACAGACCCAGAAGTGGTTGACCCTGAGGCACTTAGACGACTGACCTAGTGGCAATAGACTCGTGGAAGTGGCTGACCTTGAGGCAACAGAACGAGATGTATACATAGTGAATCTAGCATTATTCATAGTTGGAGAGCCAAGCGCAAAGAGCACGAGCCTAGACCAAATCAACAATAAGAGAGGATGATAGGTTGTTTTAGAGAAGTCAACATTAAGGGGGAATGTTACCTAATGTTGACTTGTTTTGTTTCTTCTTTAGTTATGATAGTGCACTTTAAGGGGGAATGTTAGAATTAAAGTGCACTATGCCTTCACCTTGACACTTGTTAGTTTCTATTGACAAGTGTCATGTGTTGAATATAGGCTTATGCCTATATATTGTAACCATTTGTATCAATAAAATTAATCCCATTAGTTTAAGTCCCAAAAAACACCTACCAAATATTAAGCTAAAAATTAAAGATGCGGGAAGTTATAAAAAGGGAAAATGACACAATATTTGAAAATGGATAAAAATGATTTTAACACTTTAAGATATAAACTTTTAGTTTTTCATATAAAGATATAAATTATTGTTGTACCATCATATATTTATTTTTATATAAATGAATCAAAGAGAAATAGAATAAGGTAAGGGAAGCTATAACTCCATACCACAATATGCACAACAACTATTCATATAAAAGCTAACCAAAAGTTACTTTTATCAAAGAAATCAAATTGTAATTCCAAAATGCTACTTGGTACACTTGACATGAATTGAACCCATGAACTTCTTTTCATGAGCAAAAAACTTTAGCTTCTCTACCAAAATTTTGGTAGTATATAATATACTATAGTTTATTTTAACCTTTGTTAGATTTATCAACTTATAGTATTCATGAAAGAAAACATAATATCTAGGTTGACATAGATAGAAGAAAGGGATTTTTTTAATGAGTTTACACAAGATTTTATGAGGGGTCCTGGTCCCCTCATATTGAGTAGGATTTGAACCTTGGACCTATCAAAGAGAGTCCAAAGCCCTTACCACTACAGTAAGCTTGCAAATTTAGAAGAAAGAAATTTTAGTATTATAAAGATTGTCAATTATTGAAATATATATTATATTTGTTATGTTTTTCAACGAGTTTACACTGGTTTTTATGAGGGGTTCTAGTCCCCTCATACTGAGTGGGATTTGAACCTTGGACTTCTCAAACAACATCCAAAGCCCTTACCATTGTAGTAAGCTTGCAACTCATATTCGTTATGTTTTCAAAAGGATTTGTAAAGTATATTGGAATATAGAATGTTTTATTTTGGTGCTAAGGGGTGTTGAATGGTAGCATATATGCAAATAGATAATGGATTTCAAAGGTTTTCAAAATGTGGTAAAATAAAAAAATATTCAATGCATCAACAACTCCTAATACTTTTTTAATAAAATTCAAATATTTGTTAGCATATTATGAATATTATCTCATAGGAATTCAATCACGAGATCATATCAATAATATCAATATCATGCACATATCAAATGAACATCAATATCACATAAATCACACTAAATTTTTTATTGAAAAAATCAAGCAATGCATAAAGCAAAGCTTCATCTAGTTACATCTTACATTGCTATGTCTTCAATATAAAGAGACATGAGACTCTTCACTTATGGATGATTGAATCAAAGGGAAGTATTTAACTAGTTAAATGTACCTATCTAATAACCCTTGTCGTATATTATCTGTTATTCATTGTTTTGTATTTTATTTGTTTTAAAATTTATTTTCTAACATTTTTTCATTTTTCATGAAGGCTGATATACTCATACGGTGTACAAGAAATTTCCTTTTTCATTTACAATTTTGTCAAGCTATATATTCTTTAAAATATTATGATGTGGAGAATGAAACTATTTCATGATACCTTCTAAGAAGTGAATGCATGATAGAAAATAAAGTATTTTGAATTTTATGTCATTTAATACCTCTAATGTTAAATCGATTGGATCAGTTAAACATTATACTCAACTATAATTTTTCCTATCTTAAGTTGGATGAGAAAGAAGGCATCAACTCTCTTAAGAATGATATATCTCTATGCTCCAACAACACACATATAATTTGTGTAGCTATAATAAGCAAGGAATGAATCCACTACACGTTAAATTCCCTTTGCAACCTTGCCTAGGTTAGTAGTCGTCCATGATATGATGAGCTAATATGGAGAGTATTCGAGAATAAATGAAAGTATTTAAAGTATTCTAATTCTTCAAACTAGAATACAATGTTTCTACAAGGTTTTGTATATATTATATTGAATAGTGTGTATTGAATAAGATACCATTTTATGGGTTGGAATTGTCTATTATAAATATCTAAATTTAAAAAATAAAGGTATAGAGTTAGACCATACATGGAATAAGATACTTGGAATGGTGCACGCCATGCAATAAATGCTTTCAAAATTATAGAAAAAAAAAGCGAAAACTCAATATTGAATTCTAAGTCTTTTGGGTTCAATTACATTCACCTAAACGAGCATGATTTTTTCTCTCGAAGAACACCTACTAAATATTAAGCTAAAAATTAAAGATGCGGGAAGTTATAAAAAGGGAAAATGACTCAATATTTGAACATGGATAAAAATTATTTTAACACTTTAAGAGATAAACTTTTAGTTTTTTATATAAAGACATAAATTATTGTTGTACCATCATATATTTATGTATATATAAATGGATCAAAGAGAAATAGAATAAGATAAGGGAAACTATAACTCCATACCACAACATGCACAACAACTATTCATATAAAAGCTAACCAAAAGTTACTTTTATCAAAGAAATCAAATTGTAAGTCCAAAATGCTACTTGGTACACTTGACATGAATTGAACCCATGAACTTCATTTCATGAGCAAAAAACTTTAGCTCCTCTACCAAAATTTTGGTAGTATATAATATACTATAGTTTATTTTGACCTTTGTTAGATTGATCAACTTATAGTATTCACGAAAAAACATAATATCTAGGTTGACATAGATAGAAGAAAGGGATTTTTTTAACGATTTTACACAAGATTTTATGAGTGGTCCTGGTCCCCTCATATTGAGTGGGATTTGAACCTTCGGACCTCTCAAAGAGAGGCCAAAACCCTACCACTATAGTAAGCTTGCAACTTTAGAAGAAAGAAATTTTAGTATTATAAAGATTGTCAATTATTGAAATATATATTATATTTGTTATGTTTTTTCAATGACTTTACACTGGTTTTTACGAGGGGTCCTAGTCCCCTCATATTGAGTGGGATTTGAACCTTGGGCCCCTTAAAGAGCAGCCAAAGCCCTTACCATTGTAGTAAGCTTGCAACTCATATTCGCTATGTTTTCAAAAGGATTTGTAAAGTATATTGGAATATAGAATGTTTTATTTTGGTGCTAAGGGTGTTGAATGGTAGCATATATGCAAATAGATAATGGACTTCAAAGGTTTTCAAAATGTGGTAAAATAAAAAAATATTCAATGCATCAACAACTCCTAATATTTTTTAATAAAAATCAAATATTTGTTAGCATATTATGAAGATTATCCCATAGGAATTCAATCACAAGATCATATCAATAATATCAATATCATGCACATATCAAATGAATATCAATATCACATAAATCACACTAAATATTTTATTGAAAAAATCAAGCAATGCATAAAGCAAAGCTTCATCGAGTTACATTTTACATGGCTATGTCTTCAATATAAAGATACATGAGACTCTTCACTTATGGATGATTGAATCAAAGGGAAGTATTTAACTAGTTAAATGTAGCTATCTAATAACCCTTGTCATATATTATGTGTTATTCATTGTTTTGCATTTTATTTGTCTTAAATTTTAGTTTTTAACATTTTTTCATTTTTCATGAAGGCTGATATACTCATACTGTGTGAAATAAATTTGCTTTTTCATTTACAATTTTGTCAAGCTATATATTCTTTAAAATATTATGATGTGGAGAATGAAACTATTTCATGATACCTTCTAAGAAGTGAATGCACAATAGAAAATAAAATATTTGGAATTTAATGTCATTTAATACCTCTAATGTTAAATCAATTGGATCATTTAAACCTTATACCCCACTATAATTTTTCCTATCTTAAGTTGGATGAGAAAGAAGGCATCAACTCTCTTAAGAATGATATCTCTGTATGCTCCAACAACAACACATATAATTTGAGTAGCTATAATAAGCAAGGAATCATTCCACTACACATTAAATTCCCTTTACAACCTTGCCTAGGTTAGTATTCTTCCATTATTTATTGAGCTAATATGGAGAGTATTCTAGAATATATGAAAGTATTTAAAGTATTATAATTCTTCAAACTAGAATACAATGTTTCTACAAGGTTTTGTATATATTATATTGAATAGAGTGTATTGAATAAGATACCATTTTATGGGACGGAGTTGTCTATTATAAATATCTAAATTTTAAAAATAAATGTATAGATTTAGACCATACATGGAATAAGCTACTTGGAATGGTGCACACCATGCAATAAATGCTTTCAAAATTATAGAAAAAAAAAGTGAAAACTCAATATAGAATTCTAAGTCTTTTGGGTTCAATTACATTCACCTCAATGAGCATGATATTTTCTCTCCAAGAACACCTACAAAATATTAAGCTAAAAATTAAAGATGCGGGAAGTTATAAAAAGGGAAAATGACACAATATTTGAAAATGGATAAAAATGATTTTAACACTTTAAGATATAAACTTTTAGTTTTTTATATAAATAAGTAAATTATTGTTGTACCATCATATATTTATTTTTATATAAATGAATCAAAGAGAAATAGAATAAGATAAGGGAAGCTATAACTCCATACCACAATATGCACAACAACTATTCATATAAAAGCTAACCAAAAGTTACTTTTATCAAAGAAATCAAATTGTAAGTCCAAAATGCTACTTGGTACACTTGACATGAATTGAACCCATGAACTTCATTTCATAAGAAAAAAACTTTAGCTCCTCTACCAAAATTTTGGTAGTATATAATATACTATAGTTTATTTTACCTTTGTTAGATTTATCAACTTATAGTATTCATGAAAGAAAACATAATATCTAGGTTGACATAGATAGAAGAAAGGGATTTTTTTAATGAGTTTACACAAGATTTTATAAGGGGTCCTGGTCCCCTCATATTGAGTGGGATTTGAACCTTGGACCTCTCAAAGAGAGGTTAAAGCCCTTACCACTACAGTAAGCTTGCAACTTTAGAAGAAAGAAATTTTAGTATTATAAAGGTTGTCAATTATTGAAATATATATTATCTTTTTTTAGGTTTTTTCAATGAGTTTACACTGGTTTTTATGAGGGGTCCTAGTCCTCTCATACTGAGTGGGATTTGAACCTTGGGCCTCTCAAAGAGCATCCAAAGCCCTTACCATTGTAGTAAGCTTGCAACTCATATTCGCTATGTTTTCAAAAGGATTTGTAAAGTATATTGGAATATAGAATGTTTTATTTTGGTGCTAAGGTGTGTTGAATGGTAGCATATATGCAAATAGATAATGGATTTCAAAGGTTTTCAAAATGTGGTAAAATAAAAAAATATTCGATGCATCAACAACTCCTAATATTTTTTAATAAAAATCAAATATTTGTTAGCATATTATGAAGATTATCTCATAGGAATTCAATCACAGGATCATATCAATAATATCAATATCATGCACATATCAAATGAATATCAATATCACATAAATCACACTAAATATTTTATTGAAAAAATGAAGCAATGCATAAAGCAAAGCTTCATCTAGTTACATTTTACATGGCTATGTCTTCAATATAAAGAGACATGAGACTCTTCACTTATGGATGATTGAATCAAAGGGAAGTATTTAACTAGTTAAATGTACCTATCTAATAACCCTTGTCATATATTATGTGTTATTCATTGTTTTGCATTTTATTTGTCTTAAATTTTATTTTCTAACATTTTTTCATTTTTCATGAAGGTTGATATCCTCATACGGCGTACAAGAAATTTTCTTTTTCATTTAAAATTTTGTCAAGCTATATATTCTTTAAAATATTATGATGTGGAGAATGAAACTATTTCATGATACCTTCTAAGAAGTGAATGCACGATAGAAAATAAAATATTTGGAATTTTATGTCATTTAATACCTCTAATGTTAAATCAATTGGATCAGTTAAACCTTATACTCAACTATAATTTTTCCTATCTTAAGTTGGATGAGAAAGAAGGCATCAACTCTCTTAAGAATGATATCTCTGTATGCTCCAACAACACACATATAATTTGAGCAGCTATAATAAGCAAGGAATCATTCCACTACACGTTAAATTCCCTTTGCAACCTTGCCTAGGTTAGTAGTCTTCCATGATTTGTTGACCTAATATGGAGAGTATTCGAGAATATATGAAAGTATTTAAAGTATTCTAATTCTTAAAACTAGAATACAATGTTTCTACAAGGTTTTGTATATTTTATATTGAATAGAGTGTATTGAATAAGATACCATTTTATGGGATGGAGTTTTATATTATAAATATATAAATTTTAAAAATAAATGTATAGAGTTAGACCATACATGGAATAAGCTACTTGGAATGGTGCACGCCATGCAATAAATGCTTTCAAAATTATAGAAAAAAAAGCGAAAACTCAATATTGAATTCTAAGTCTTTTGGGTTCAATTACATTCACCTCAACGAGCATGTTTTTTTCTCTCCAAGAACACCTACTAAATATTAAGCTTAAATGAATCAATATTTGAACATGGATAAAAATGATTTTAACACTTTAAGAGATAAACTTTTAATTTTTTATATAAAGATGTAAATTATTGTTGTACCATCATATATTTATGTATATATAAATGGATCAAAGAGAAATAGAATAAGATAAGGGAAGCTATAACTCCATACCACAACATGCACAACAACTATTCATATAAAAGCTAACCAAAAGTTACTTTTATCAAAGAAATCATATTGTAAGTCCAAAATGCTACTTGGTACACTTGACATGAATTGAACCCATGAACTTCATTTCATGAGCAAAAAAATTTAGCTCCTCTACCAAAATTTTGGTAGTATATAATATAATATAGTTTATTTTGACCTTTGTTAGATTGATCAACTTATACTATTCACGAAAAAAAACATAATATCTAGGTTGACATAGATAGAAGAAAGGGATTTTTTTAATGAGTTTACACAAAATTTTATGAGGGGTCCTGGTCCCCTCATATTCAGTGGGATTTGAACCTTGGACCTCTCAAAGAGAGTCCAAAGCCCTTACCACTACAGTAATCTTGCAACTTTAGAAGAAAGAAATTTTAGTATTATAAAGGTTGTCAATTATTGAAATATATATTATATTTGTTATGTTTTTTCAATGAGTTTACACTGGTTTTTATGAGGGGTCCTAGTCCCCTCATACTGAGTGGGATTTGAACTTTGGGCTTCTCAAAGAGCATCCAAAGCCCTTACCATTGTAGTAAAATCTTGCAACTCATATTCGTTATGTTTTCAAAAGGATTTGTAAAGTATATTGGAATATAGAATGTTTTATTTTGGTGCTAAGGGGTGTTGAATGGTAGCATATATGCAAATAGATAATGGATTTCAAAGGTTTTCAAAATGTGGTAAAATAAAAAAATATTCAATGCATCAACAACTCCTAATATTTTTTTAATAAAAATCAAATATTTGTTAGCATATTATGAAGATTATCTCATAGGGTTATGTTTTCAAAAGGATTTGTAAAGTATATTGGAATATAGAATGTTTTATTTTTGTTCTAAGGGGTGTTGAATGGTAGCATATATGCAAATAGATAATGGATTTCAAAGGTTTTCAAAACGTGGTAAAATAAAAAAATATTCAATCCATCAACAACTCCTAATATTTTTTTAATAAAAATCAAATATTTGTTAGCATATTATGAAGATTATCTCATAGGAATTCAATCATTGGATCATATCAATAATATCAATATCCACATATCAAATGAACATCAATATCACATAAATCACACTAAATTTTTTATTGAAAAAATCAATCAATGCATAAAGCAAAGCTTCATCGAGTTACATTTTACATGGCTATGTCTTCAATATAAAGATACATGAGACTCTTCACTTATGGATGATTGAATAAAAGGGAAGTATTTAACTAATTAAATGTACCTATCTAATAACCCTTGTCATAGATTATGTGTTATTCATTGTTTTGCATTTTATTTATCTTAAATTTTATTATGTAACATTTTTTTCATTTTTCATGAAGGCTGATATACTCATACTGTGTACAAGAAATTTGCTTTTTCATTTACAAATTTTTCAAGCTATATATTCTTTAAAATATTATGATGTGGAGAATGAAACTATTTCATGATACCTTCTAAGAAGTGAATGCACAATAGAAAACAAAATATTTGGAATTTTATGTCATTTAATTCCTCTAATGTTAAATCAATTGGATCAGTTAAACCTTACACTCAACTATAATTTTTCCTACCTTAAGTTGGATGAGAAATAAGGCATCAACTCTCTTAAGAATGATATCTTTGTATGCTCCACCAACACACATATAATTTGAGTAGCTATAATAAGCAAGGAATCATTCCACTACACATTAAATTCCCTTTGTAACCTTCCCTAGGTTAGTAGTATTCCATGATTTGTTGAGCTAATATGGAGAGTATTCGAGAATATATGAAAGTATTTAAAGTATTCTAATTCTTAAAACTAGAATACAATGTTTCTACAAGGTTTTGTATATATTATATTGAATAGAGTGTATTGAATGAGATACCATTTTATGGGATGGAGTTGTCTATTATAAATATATAAATTTTAAAAATAAATGTATAGAGTTAGACCATACATGGAATAAGCTACTTGGAATGGTGCACGCCATGCAATAAATGCTTTCAAAATTATAGAAAAAAAAAGCGAAAACTCAATATTGAATTCTAAGTCTTTTGGGTTCAATTACATTCACCTCAACGAACATGATTTTTTCTCTCCAAGAACACCTACTAAATATTAAGCTAAAAATTAAAGATGCGGGAAGTTATAAAAAGGGAAAATGACACAATATTTGAAAATGAATAAAAATGATTTTAACACTTTAAGAGATAAACTTTTAGTTTTTTATATAAATATGTAAATTATTGTTGTACCATCATATATTTATTTATATATAAATGGAACAAATAGAAATATAATAAGATAAGGGAAGCTATTACTCCATACCACAACATGCACAACAACTATTCATATAAAAGCTAACCAAAAGTTACTTTTATCAAAGAAATCAAATTGTAAGTCCAAAATGCTACTTGGTACACTTGACATGAATTGAACCCATGAACTTCATTTCATGAGCAAAAAACTTTAGCTCCTCTACCAAAATTTTGGTAGTATATAATATACTATAGTTTATTTTAATCTTTGTTAGATTTATCAACTTATAGTATTCACGAAAGAAAACATAATATCTCGGTTGACATATATAGAAGAAAGGTATTTTTTTCAATGAGTTTACACAAGATTTTATGAGGGGTCCTGGTCCCCTCATATTGAGTGATATTTGAACCTTGGACCTCTCAAAGAGAGGCCAAAGCCCTTACCACTACAGTAAGCTTGCAACTTTAGAAGAAAGAAATTTTAGTATTATAAGGTTTGTCAATTATTGAGATATATATTATATTTGTTATGTTTTTCAATGAGTTTACACTGGTTTTTATGAGGGGTCCTAGTACACTTATATTGAGTGGGATTTGAACCTTGGTCCTTTCAATGAGTAGCCAAAGCCCTTACCATTGTAGTAAGCTTGCAACTCATATTCGTTATGTTTTCAAAAGGATTTGTAAAGTATATTGGAATATATAATGTTTTATTTTGGAACTAAGGGGTGTTGGATGGTAGCATATATGCAAATAGATAATGGATTTCAAAGGCTTTCAAAATGTGGTAAAATAAAAAAATATTCAATGCATCAACAACTCCTAATATTTTTTAATAAAAATCAAATATTTGTTAGCATATTATGAATATTATCTCATAGGAATTCAATCACAAAATCATATCAATAATATCAATATCATGCACATAACAAATGAACATCAATATCACATAAATCACACTAAATTTTTTATTGAAAAAATGAAGCAATGCATAAAGCAAAGCTTCATCGAGTTACATTTTACATGGTTATGTCTTCAATATAAAGATACATAAGACTCTTCACTTATGGATAACTGAATCAAAGGGAAGTATTTAACTAGTTAAATGTAGCTATGTAATAACCCTTGTCATATATTATGTGTTATTAATTGTTTTGCATTTTATTTGTCTTAAATTTTAGTTTCTAACATTTTTTCATTTTTCATGAAGGCTGATATACTCATACTGTGTACAAGAAATTTGCTTTTTCATTTACAATTTTGTCAAGCTATATATTCTTTAAAATATTATGATGTGGAGAATGAAACTATTTCATGATACCTTCTAAGAAGTGAATGCACGATAGAAAATAAAATATTTGGAATTTTATGTCATTTAACACCTCTAATGTTAAATCAATTGGATCAGTTAAACCTTATACTCAATTATAATTTTCCTATATTAAGTTGTATGATAAAGAAGGCATCAACTCTCTTAAGAATGATATCTATGTATGCTCCAACAACACACATATAATTTGAGTAGCTATAATAAGCATGGAATTATTCCACTACACATTAAATTCCCTTTGTAACCTTGCCTAGGTTAGTAGTCTTCCATGATTTTTTGAGCTAATATGAAGAGTATTCGAGAACATATGAAAGTATTTAAAGTATTCTAATTCTTAAAACTAGAATACAATGTTTCTACACAATTTTGTGTATATTATATTGAATAGAGTGTATTGAATAAGATACCATTTTATGGGACGAAGTTGTCTATTATAAATATCTAAATTTAAAAAAAAAATGTATAGAGTTAGACCATACATGGAATAAGCTACTTGGAATGGTGCACACCATGCAATAAATGCTTTTAAAATTATAGAAAAAAAATCGAAAACTCAATATTGAATTCTAAGTCTTTTAGGTTCAATTACATTCACCTCAACGAGCATGATTTTTTCTCTCCAAGAACACCTACTAAATATTAAGCTAAAAATTAAAGATGCGGGGAGTTATAAAAAGGGAAAATGACACAATATTTGAAAATGGATAAAAATGATTTTAACACTTTAAGAGATAAACTTTTAGTTTTTTATATAAAGATGTAAATTATTGTTGTACCATCATATATTTATTTATATATAAATGGATCAAAGAGAAATAGAATAAGATAAGGGAAGCTATAACTCCATACCACGACATGCACAACAACTATTCATATAAAAGCTAACCAAAAGTTATTTTTATCAAAGAAATCAAATTGTAAGCCCAAAATGCTACTTGGTACACTTGACATGAATTGAACCCATGAAATTCATTTCATGAGAAAAAAAATTTAGCTCCTCTACCAAAATTTTGGTAGTATATAATATACTATAGTTTATTTTGACATTTGTTAGATTGATCAACTTATAGTATTCACGAAAAAAAATATAATATCTAGGTTGACATAGATAGAAGAAAGGGATTTTTTCAATGAGTTTACACAAGATTTTATGAGGGGTCATGGTCCCCTCATATTGAGTGGGATTTGAACCTTGGACCTCTCAAAGAGAGTCCAAAGCCCTTACCACTACAATAAGCTTGTAACTTTAGAAGAAAGAAATTTTAGTATTATAAAGGTTGTCAATTATTGAAATATATATTATATTTGTTATGTTTTTCAATGAGTTTACACTGGTTTTTATGAGGGGTCCTAGTACCCTTATATTGAGTGGGATTTGAACCTTGGGCCTTTCAATGAGCAGCCAAAGCCCTTACCATTGTAGTAAGCTTGCAACTCATATTCGTTATGTTTTCAAAAGGATTTGTAAAGTATATTGGAATATAGAATGTTTTATTTTGGTACTAAGGGGTGTTGGATGGTAGCATATATGCAAATAGATAATGGATTTCAAAGGTTTTCAAAATGTGGTAAAATAAAAAAATATTCAATGCATCAACAACTCCTAATATTTTTTAATAAAAATCAAATATTTGTTAGCATATTATGAATATTATCTCATAGGAATTCAATCACAAAATCATATCAATAATATCAATATCATGCACATATCAAATGAACATCAATATCACATAAATCACACTAAATTTTTTATTGAAAAAATCAAGAAATGCATAAAGCAAAGCTTCATTGAGTTACATTTTACATGGCTTTGTCTTCAATATAAATATACATGAGACTCTTCACTTTATACGACTCTTGAACTTTTTTCTCATCAAACTCATGGGAGAACCAACTCTTCACATTCCTCTCTTACATAATATATCTCACATATTATATAAAGACAAAGTCTCTCATTATTGCACATAAATCCCTACTTCTAAACTTGAAACTTACACTCATAACTTTTCACTTGCTAACTAAACACCTCACACACTTAATTACTTGACACATACTATATACATAAATATCACTCTCACACCCTAATCTAAATATTTATAATGGGACCAAATAATGTCATGCCTCCAACACCCTCTCGTATTACATTATTTGGTATGAAGTGACTTGCCTTTCTATTTCTTAGTCTCTCTCTTGTCTTCAATCTCTAGCTTTGGTACTTTTTACACTATGTTTGTTCCATCTTTAATTTTGATCTCAACCATTCTACTCCAACTTTGATAGTGATTCTGATTGCTTCCAAAATTAACTTAAAAATAATTCTATGAAGAAGTTTGTCTAGTTCCATCATCAATATTCTTTTCCATTCATGATTTATGTCAGTTTATTTGTGCCAACAATATTCTTGAGGATGATTATTGCCTCCACAAAATTTACAAGGATAAAGATCCCAACATTTTTCTTCCTTGTATCCAAATTTGTTGCAATGATTACATCATTTTACACTAGCCATATTATTTCCACATTTTGTATAGATCTTTGAATCACTATTTATATTATTCTTTAAATAAAGATCATTAGTCTCTTAGCATGCATATTTCATTAAAGGCTTATTCTTCAATTCTTGTATTTTTTGTATTGATATCATTAAGAATAATTATTGCCTTGTATGCATTTTTCCATATTCTAATAGGTATTGCAATATGATGTTCATAATGACTATTAGCATCTTTGAGAAGACCATGTAAGCAATGTTGAAGTATTAAATAAATTCTATATTTAGCCTTCTAATGAATGGATTGTAGATGTTCCATTAATTCTGTTGACCCACATTTTCCAACTTTAGTAGTTCTTTGTAAATGATTTCTTGATTTTTTCTTTATTTTTTGATAATGCACATTGAATGTTGTTTTTATTCTTTATTTTATCAATCAACATGATGTGTTTCTCTAATTAATCAAATATAGTTCATACAATTTATTTCAAAATTATTCTTTTATTTACTTTGATGTGGAATTCCTTATTACTCCAAAATTTAATTTCTTTCTTGTCAATTTATAAATGTTCTTCTTTCAATCATAAAATTCTTCTTTAATTATGTAGAAATCCTTGTATATCCAAAATTATAATTCAATCAATTCAGTCTTTTCAAATTTTAAATTTCAATATTTCATTTATTCTTCTTTCAATCAATTCATTTTTTCAAATATCAAATAAATTTCAAATCTTCTTATGTCTCCCAATTCAATTTCTCAATCGTTTAGTTATTCAATTCTTCAATCAATTTCAAATTTTAAATATTCTTATATCTCCCTTTTAATTCACAAAATAATTCAATTCTTAATTATTTATCAAATCAATTTCTTCAATTATCAATTTAATTATTATTATATCTCCTCAGATTCAATTTCTCAAAAAATTCAAATTTCAATCAAACATAAAAATAATTTCTCCCTTCTAATTATCAATTCAATCTCATTTCTATCATTTGTTCAAAATTTTCAAATTAATTTAATTTCAATTTAATTCCTTCATTCATCAAATAAATTTAATCATTTCTTCAAAAACTTTCTTGCTTATAACTCCCATTCATCAATTTCAAATATCAATTAATTATTTATCTTCTTATCACTCCACATTAATCAATTATTCAATCAACTTCTTATATCTCCCAAAATAAATCAAATTTACTTTAATATTCCCAAAATCAAATGTGCACCCAATTAGATTTAATAATCTAAAGGTTAAAGTTTACCTTTGGCACTCTCCCTTTATATTCAGATGTCACATAGAGTAATGCTTTATATAGTGTTAATTTTATCCAAACTTCTAATATTTCCTTGGATCATTACTGCACTCTGACATGTAGTAATTATTGTTTTCAATGAGTTTACACAAGTTTTTATGAGGGGTCTCGGTCCCCTCATACTAAGTGGGGTTTGAACCTTGGACCTCCCATAGAGAGGTTAAAGCCCTTACCATTGCAATAACCTATAGTAATTAATTACTCATGCATAGACCAATATTTTATAGCCATTTTTTAATTGCTTAGATGTCCATTCTCGAAATATCCTCCTAACACTTCTATGGAAACTCTTGTGGTTTATTCTTTTAGAATGATTCCACTCTTGCCTAGTTTTTTCTTCTAGTGCTTCTCCATGCTCATGAGTGGCCTTAATCTCCAACCTCCAATATTATATTCTACTGCTTTGTTGCTCTCAAAAATAAACCTAAGACTCTATATCCTCTCTTCTTCATTACAACTCTTCTCCAAATCAGTTTGTGCCTTAGTATTCTATTGCAACACTTTCTTCCTCATATATCTTCTTACAATAATCATTCCCTCAAACACTTATACTCCAACAATCATCCACTCTAGCAATTTTCTTCTAACAATATATTCTTTGATTTTTTCACTTCAACAAATTATTCACTCTATAAATTGTCTTCTCTGATGCTTCCTCCAATATCTCCAACAATCTTCCTTCCTTTTATAAATCTCACACATCCTCCTTCAACAATCTCTCATGTACTTCTTTGTTGATCCACAAATTTGATACCATTGTTAGAAAATTATGAATATTATCTCATAGGATTAAATCACAAGATCATCTCAATAATATCAATATCTTGCACAAATCAAATGAACATCAATATCACATAAATCACACTAAAAATATTATTAAAAAAATTAAGCAATGCAAAAAATAAATCTTCATTGAGTTACAATTTACATGACTTTGTGTTCAATATAAAGATACATGAGACTCTTCACATTACATAACTATTGACCTTTACTCTCCTCAAACTTGTTAGAGAACCAAATATTCACATTTATCTCTTACATAATAAATCTCACATATTACATAATGGTAAAGTCTCTCATCATTGCACATGACTCTATCTTCTAAACTTGACACTTCACACTCATAACTCTTCACTTTCTAACTAAACACCTCACACACTTAATTACATGACACATGCTCACACCTACTAACTTGACACATACTATATACACAAATATCAAACTCACACCCTAATATAAATATTTACAATGGGACCAAATAATGTAATACCTCCAACAAAATATAACTAAAATTTTTAAAATAACTCATCTGCATCTAATTTAGGATTAATATGATAACAAGTGCATTATAATGATTCTACAAATAATTTGATCTATTAATATTAATAACAAAGTAAGTCTCAATGGTATTGGAGTAAATCTAAGATGCCATCCTTTCTCATTTCTTATCATAACTAGATATTTTGTTCAAAAATGCTATAAACAAGAAAACTTTGATTGTATAAAAAAATTGAAGCTACATGATCAAGCATCTTATGATAAATCCTATTACATCAATCATAGGAGGAGGGTTGTTATACATTTAATACTTATAAGACTAAAATAGAAAATTTATTGTAACATCTTAACATAAGATCCTAAGGAGATCATCCTATACAAGAAGTGACCAACATAGTACAAGAATTTTAAAGTAGTAGAAAATTATCTAATCTTGATGGTTGAGATTTATTATAATATTTAGTGTTCTAGTTTCAAATTTTTATAAGGTCAAGAATATATGATATAAATAATTGAATTTAAAATTTTATTAGCTTTTGAGGATATATGCAGTGGAGAGATCTAACACAGGTCCTAATAAAATATAGGAAATATGAAAGAAAGTGAGACAACAATATGACTAAAATATACTATAAATAGAAATGACAAAAATACAATGCAATATGGAGGAAATGGTCACTCCATTAATATGAGCTAAAGAGCTACATTGTACTCCATACAAGAGTACTACTACCAAGAGCTTGACATGAAATGATATGAACTTGATATGTGCTTGATATCTAATCTACCACTATGAGGCCCTTTATATAGGAAGATAGATTCCTTGGCCAACACTCTACCTAGTTGTACAAGGGGACACCTTGCACATTACAACTTGCACATTGCCACTTGTGCATTTATTACATTGCATGAAGTAACTAGATAACTTCCCCCTAAAGTAATCTCCTATCCTAACTATGTACCTAAGGTGGTACATTTACATGACCCAAATGATGTAATATACTCTAACTCTAACACCCCCTTATATTACATTATTTGGGTATTGAAGATTTCAATCTTCAATATGGATCTTCTTCTTTGTCTTGGAGCTTGTAATCTTCTTCTCTATTTTTTGTAACCTATTCAAGCAAGTAGTTAGTGTCTCCATAACCTGTTGTTCTTGCTGAAAGAGCTTTGACTTCATAATCATCTGTAGATTCTTCCAGTTCTTCAATTTCTTCTATCCTTTGAGCTAGGTGTCCTTTTTTATTCTCTTTTCGATACTCCAATTGGGGATAATTGATTGGATGTTGAGCTTGTTGTTGATTCTGGTATTGTCATGGTTGAAATCTACTTCCATTGTACATCTGATTCCCTTGATTCTTATTTTTGGGATTGAATCTGCAATAGTTAGTGCTATGACCTTTTCTCTTGCATATCTGACAATACCTGTTATACCATGGTCTTCGTCCTCTTGATGATGAAGCAATATTTCCCTGTGGATTATCTTTTGATGCCAATGCAGTGTTAGTCATTTCATCTTTAATTGTATTC
Source organism: Wollemia nobilis (assembly GCA_028583015.1). Lineage (NCBI taxonomy): Eukaryota > Viridiplantae > Streptophyta > Pinopsida > Araucariales > Araucariaceae > Wollemia > Wollemia nobilis. The sequence continues at coordinate 6,181,490 of JAQPPZ010000103.1, forward strand.
TCTACCTCATATTCTTGAAGAATATTGATTAGGTCATCAAAAGAAGTATCTTTACTTAGGACTTGTAAAGATGTTACCAAATGTTTGTAGCCATCTGGAAGTGCTCTCATGGTTACTTGAGTAAGAAGTTCATATTTAATTTCTTCTCCTAAGGTTAATAATTTCCCTTTAATATCTGCTACTTTCCTTAGGAATAGTTCTATGCTCTCACCACTGTTCATTTTTAGAGAATGTAGTTGAGTTTGAAGATGAAGGATAGTGGCTTTATTTTTTCCTTCAAATATCTTTTCTAAGATTTTCCATGCTTCTGTAGATGTCTTTGTTGAACTGATATAAGGTTGTATTTCATCAGTGATGGCAAAGGTTATTATCATTAGGGCTTTTGCATCATTTTCATCAAACTTCTGAATTTTAGTATCATCTGTAGTTGGTCTTTTTTCTATTCCTTGAGTTATCTCCAAAAGTTTTTCATATACTAAGATTGCTTTAACCTTATTTTTCTAGGAGAAATAGTTTGGTCCCTTAAGTAATTGGGATTCTGCAAGAAAGAATTTGTTTGATGCCATGATGATCCTTGTAGTCTTATTTTATTTTCCCTAGTATTGATTTGATGTGGCTTCCGTAAAATTAGGATTTTGGTGAATGCTATTATTATCAGGTTTTGTAGAATGCCTTATGTCTCCCTAGTGATTTTGGAAATGCTATATGATAGATAAAGTGCTTTTGAGAATAATAGTTCAATTTTGAGTTGATTTTGTAAAGTTTTGTGAATAGCAAAAATCAACTTCTTTTACACCTTATTACTCCTATTGAACTTAAGCACTTTCTATTTTGATGAGGTTTTAATAGTTGGATTTCTTTTGTCCCTTTAATGTATTTTGAGACAAGTATACCAATTAATTTCCAACTCTTAATATTCCTTAATAAACCTCTTTTTATAGCCTTTAATAATTTGATATTTATTGTTTCTAATTTCCAATTTCCTACTTTGATGTAGTATTCCTTATAACTCCCTAATGTGGAATATTAGAAAACAATTATTTGCAATAATAGAAATTCTAATTTTTCAAGTAGAAATCCTTATTTCTCCTATGTTTTAATATTGCAAATATTAGGCTATTTTAATAGATATTTTCCCTTTAGATATTGCTTTCAAATATGGTTGATTTCTCTTAATGTTTCAACCTTATATTATACCTTATAACTCCCTATTAATGAAAGCAATTTTGATGAAGTATAAACCTTACCTTTAGTGTTGTACTCCCTATGTATTCGGTGCAGGTTTCGAACGTATATGATAGTCCTCTTTAATACCTTTTCCTTGAGTGCTATGGTGTACATTGATTCACCTTTGACTTCAATGTTTGGATGGTGGTGCTTCAACCCTAGACTTTTGACCTTCCTTGAATACCTTGACCAGAGATTTTAATGCTCTTCACCTCTCTTCCAAACTATGATTCAAGCTATTATAAATGTTGTAAGTGCTATGACTATTATGAATGCTTCAAATACTATCCTCCATGGTCTTTGATGCCTTTTATTAGATGGAGGATCTTGGAATTTGTGACAAGTGTCATAATGGTTACCCTTGAGTGCTTGAGATGCTTATTGTCATTTGTGAAACTCTGCCAGGTAAAGGATGAGCATTATGATCTTGGATGAGTGCTCATTCTTACCAACCTTCTTCCCTAAGCATTTTCTTGGTCAAGCTTGTAATGGATGGGTGCTTGTGTGGGAAACGTTATTGTTTCCTTCTAGGTGACAAGTGTCACCTTTCCTTCGTGCATGGGATTTTCTATGTAACACCTCTCCAACGTATCTTGCAATGCCCTTATTAACCATGCAATGTGGCCAACTCTTCCTTTGTTCGATGGTGCTTGATATGAGATGGTTCCAGCTGGAATAGTAAGCAGCACCTTGGGATCTTGGAGCAACATTTTTCCAATGCTTGTGTGGAGTTTTTGAGCTACTCCAATGGTGCTCCTTGGACGTACATCCTTCAACCTATTATGACCTCATTTTTGTAGATGATATTACCTTTTAATGTAATGCTTCTCCTTGCTTTGTTTGCTTGCAGGTTTGGCTATCCAAAACGTAGAAGATATGAGCCTTTTGAGTGGCTCTATTCCCTTGCGAGGAGAATGCTTTTGCATGGCTGCCTTGGAGTGTTTTTCTCCTTGTAAAGAGTGTGCCTTTTTGGCACAGAAGACCTATCCTTTTTCCTACGTAGGGTAGATTAGAGTAGTGCAATACAAATGTAAATACTTTGTATATAAAATACCTTTTTGCACCTCCTTTTGCAATCTAATTTTTCTGGTCTTATGGCAGCTTTTGAAATAGGTGATGGCAGATTTGATGTTGTCTCTTTTGCTAGACAACTCTCTCCATTGCTTGGTGACTTTGGTAATAAACCCAAGCTAATAACCACTTAGATAGAAGCTCTTTTTTTGTAGAAGTAATTTTTGCACCTTTTTGTAAATAGCCTTTAGTGCACTTTGAATCTGAGACTCACCAAGTCTCGATTTGAAGCTTCTATTGCTGATTTTGATAGTGGCTTTTCTTCTCCACTCCTTGGAGGAATATTATCTGATTTTGGTGGCTTCTTTGGGCCATGAGATGTTATAGGTTCTATGCACCAAATAGTGTCTCTAGACACTTTGATAATCTGCTAGTTTTTGTGCTCTTGATCCTTTAATCAACAAACACAAACTAACCTTTTGAGAGTAATTAGTGTAGTGCAAATGATCTTAACAATACTACCAATTTAATGCACTAACAATCTCACCTTATCACTCCAATAAACTCTCAAAATAATTTTAGATGCACTTAATAATCTCTACAACTTTTAAGAGTAATCTGTAATGAACCCTTAATAAGTATTCTATAAATTTTCACTACAATCAATATTGTAGGATATAGTCTTCTTGCTTTCTAGATAGAAAATAGGTAGATGATAATTTTATTTCTTTCAAAAATATCCAACTCCTATTAATGTGCAAATAATCCTTAAAAGGAATTCTTTCTTTTTGCACTTGAAGACTATAATGCAATCTATTCTTCTGCAACTTTTAATCCAAATATGGTGCTTAATGGAATTTGATAATGAACCCTAATTTGAAGTTCAACTAATTGCACCCTAGTTGCTTACCTTTAATGGCTTCTGTAGATGATGTAGATCTTGGTGTTTTGATTCACCAAGTTGTTGCTTTGTAGTGGATGGATACACAACTTCTTTGTTGGTTGTCCTGAACAACTTTCTGCTTCACCAATCTGTAGCCTCAAACTTTCTATCTTGAGCCTTGGATTTGGTGGCTTGATCCTTCCAGTGATATTCTGCTTTCTATTGTAGATTCAGAGAACTCCTTTCTCTAAACTGTGCCTTCTTGCTATGAGAGGTAATCTCCAAATCTCCTAGATTTGGTAGGCTTCTTCTATCTGAATCTTCCTTCAAGCTTCTTATCGAATTCTGACTTCAAACAGGATCTTCTTCTTCTCAAGATTTTGATTTTCTTGAGGTCTTCACTAGATTCTTCTTCTAGGATTTGGCACTCCTTGCCAAATTATTCTTCTCCTCTAATTTGGCACTCCTTGCCAAATTCTTCTTCTCTTGGGCTTATTATCAGATGGTGACAATTGTCCCAAGTCCTTCACTATCAGGAGCTTCTCCTTGGTAGTGGATTTCTCCAATGAGTTCTCCTAGGAACTCTGATGATGATGCTTCTACGAGCTCTACAACAAGGCTCTCCAAGCCTTCTTTTTTTCTTCTCCTTGAGACCTCTCCAAGGTCTTCTATCTTGCAACTTCTCTGGTCTTCCAACTGAGACCTTTTCTTCAACCTTCTACTTTTAGAAGTGTTGGTGATGAGATCTTCTTTCTCGAATATCTAAAATCTACTACTTTTGGATTTGAATAGGACTCTCCTAGTCCTTCTCTTTCTTCCAAGAATGGAAGTTCTTTTATGAGATCTTCTCTTGATCTCTTCAACTTCTTCTAAGAGAAGTCTTTAATCAGTAAAGGAGATCACCAATCTCCTATTTCTTGGACTCTTCTCTAGAGTCTTCTTCAAAAACTCCTTTCTAGAGTTTTCTTCTAAATCAAGAACTTTTATTTCAAATCAAGAAATTTCTTTTAAAATTTTCTTCAGAGATCTCTTCTTTGGAGTTTTCTTATAAGTCAGGAATTTTTCTTCTGAATCAAGAATTCTTCTCTAAATTTTTCTTCAAATTAAGGCTTCTATGGCCTTCTTCTTGATCAAGGCTTCTATGGCCTTTTCTGCTTCTACAATCTATAGGTATTAATCTTGAATGGAGATCACCAATATCCTATCTCCTCCTTGACTCAACTTTTGGAGTCTCTTCTTCCTTGAGTCTGCTATAAGGCTACTATGGCCTTTTCTTTACTTCTACACTTTGCAGGATTGTAGCTCTTGTAATGGGACCTTCTTCGAGGTCTTTGAAATCTTTAGTCTTCTTCCTTGTTGTTGCAAGTGCTGGAATGATTCTTGAAGATATTCTTCCTAACTCTCTTGTAGGAAGCTTCCCAAATTTTTCTTGAATCTCCTTTTCCTGCAACAAGTTGTTAGAAACTGGAATTGAAGAATTTGTAATTCTAGAGATAATAATCTTCACTAGTTGATTTGTCAAACTAGTGGCTTGAATGTTGAGTCCTAGTCTTCACGAGTTTTTTTGCAACTCTGTGGAAAGACTCTAGCCAAATATAATCTCAGGTTTTCTGCAACTGAGATTTATTTCAATCCTCACTTTTCTAATCCTGTTGACTATTATGGCTATTTCTATCAAATAATCCTAATGGCAGCTTTTGCATGCAGTGACACTCAATGGTAGATCCAGTTTACAAAGATGCAGGTCAACAGTAGTAATGGTGACTCTCCCTATTCCTCTTGACCTATTGGACTTCTCTTATGATGGATGTAGGTCCTCCTATCTCGATTCACCATGGCTCTGATACCACTGTTAGCTTTTGAGGATATATGTAGTGGAGAGATCTAACACAGGTCCTAATAAAATACAGGAAATATGAAAGAAAGTGAGACAACAATATGACTGAAATATACTATAAATAGAAATGATGAAAATACAATGCAATATGGAGGAAATGGTCACTCCATTAATATGAGCTAAAGAGCTACATTGTACTCCATATAGGAGTACTACTACTAAGAGCTAATATGAAAATGATATGAACTTGATATCTAATCTACCACTATGAGGCCCTTTATATAGGAAGATAGATTCCTTGGCCAACACTCTACCTAGTTGTACAAGGGGACACCTTGCACATTACAACTTGCACATTGCCACTTGTGCATTTATTACATTGCATGAAGTAACTAGATAACTTCCCCCTAAAGTAATCTCCTATCCTAACTATGTACCTAAGGTGGTACATTTACATGACCCAAATGATGTAATATACTCTAACTCTAACAATTTTTAGAGGGTTTCCTCTCCTCAACCATTTAGGCTAATTTTACATTATAATTTCCAATCCTTTGTAAGTTTATAATTGTAATAATAACTTATAGACTTAAAAAAATCCAAACCATAGCTTTCGACAACATGTAAGAATAACTACAATAAAGAGATATCTACAAAATGAATAAGTTTATGTATTCAAATTTTTGAAAGTATAATTTGACTTGTGGCCAAGGCCAACAGTGTATTACTTATCCATGGATTATACAATAATTAAATATGGTGACTAGGGGTTTCTATCAATTTCTATGTCTATTTAATTTGATTTCATCCTTTTACACTTTATGTATAATATTTAAGTGGATAGAATGTTTATGTTCATTTCTAAAAATATGTGTGAATTCCAATATGACTTTAGAGTGGATATGGAGCTTCGTCGCTTAGTCACATAGAAAGTTTATTTGGAGCCTTTGATTCTTCAAAAAACCTCTTGGATGTATCCTTAAAAGTTTTATAAGCTAGGTATAACATAGGAAACATTGACATAACAATTTTCTTTGTCTATTTTTAGTAACCATATGTATAAATGCTTTAGTGGAGGGAATCTATGCAGAGGGAAAATTTTAAATTTATTTTTTGAAAAAGGGTACCACTACATTTTTCTCTCCATTTCATCTTATTCATTGAAACAAATCCATCCTGATTGAATTAAGAAATCAACACCAACAATATTTAATGAATGTTCTTGATCCTATGGATTCCAAGGTGCCTAAAATACCAAACTATCCATTGACACTTCTGTAATAGGATTTTGTATAAGGCCTACCATCTTGGGAATGATGTACAAAATTGTAGACCTTGTTTGTATTAAGGGAAATATTAGGATTCATAAATAAGTAAACTAACTTTTCTAACCTAAATTTTTTAGGAGTAAATATGGATAAAACATGATCATGTAAGTTATTATTCAAAGCATACAAGGATTCAAGCCCCAATCCCTTCTATTTTTTTAAATAGTGCGGAGATTTGTTGTGCTCAATGAATGTCTGCAAGGAGGTCTCTATCCCATCATCACATCCATGGATTTTGGTGCAATGGTATATGACCATTGGAAAAGGTTTTTGTAGGTAAGATAGAGAGTTCTAATCTACTCTTTTGCACTTACAACAAATCATTTAAGGGGTAAGCATGGAATTTTACTTTCAATAGCAAGGTGTAGAATGTTGGTGAGCCTAATTTGATTAGGTTGTCTTCCACCTAAAATGTGGCTAAATAATATGGAATTATCTTTAAAATCTATTGTCCTATTTTAAAAGGGTAGATTTACCATATTCTATGTAATTGGAATCCTTGTTCTACATTTTTGGAAAATGTAGTTAGTTTTGTGATAGTTGTAGTAGATTTTATGTCTTTTGAAGGTATGTAAGAAAAGGCTTCAAAATGTGCTTTAGTCAATCCCTCTTCCTCCTTTGGTATGTTAATTCAACTTATTCATGAAGATCTAATCATTCATGATCTCTTCCTTCTTTTATTTCTCATTTAGGTATTATTAGAAGTTTGTAATCGATCTTGTCTTAGGTAGGTTCATGAAATACCTCTTTTGGTGATGAAAATTAAGTGGCTTAAGGAAAATTTGAAATTTCCAAATAAGGTGACATGTATGATGAAAAATGAAAAGCTATGCCTTTAAGAACTACCTTATGTGGATATTGAAAATTGAAGTAATTTTTCCTTAAAGGTGATAATCTTGATATCTCTTCCATATATAAGTCTTAGCAAAAGTGTTGTTTGGATGTGTACGAGTATTTAAGAGTAGTAGTGATGACTATGATATATCCTAAGAAGATTATTGTGTAGAGACGTTTTTTGTAGCAATAGCTTTTAGATTATGAGGGGGATTTAAATGGGTTTACTTCAAGTGTAAAGGCCCACTAGAGCATCCAATATGGGAAGAAATTATTATTACTATTATATTCTCTCTTTGGCCTCTCATCTTAGATTAGAAGAGGGGTTTAAAGTGTAATCTAACTTATGACCAAGGTTAACATTGTATGATATAATCTTGTATAGGCCTAAGGGCAATCATGGTACAATGTATTTAGTTTATTACAATGTTTTATTATGTAACCCCTATGGGTCATTGTTAATCTTGATATGGGTAAACCCATATTTTAACTTGTAATTAACATTAAATACCTTTTGTTATGTTAGATTAGGTTAAAATTATTTGTGTAATTTTGGGATTAGGTATTAGTATAAATACCCCCAAACCACTTCATCCTTTAGAGTTTTGTGATCCTTATCCACATATACTGTAATTATTATTAATGGTGCTTAGTAGAACCTATAAAATTTTTTGTCTCTTTATTTTATGGAAATGAGTGGAAGCAGGAAAGATTATTTTATTCAATAAAAATCAACCAGTAAATCATATAAAACATCAAGCTATATATAAGCATGTCTCATGGTTTCTCAAGAGATCTTTGGTGCTTTGGAGACCCACATGTCTCTTCATATTCTACCTCTTCAAGAATGTAATGCAAATTATATGATAATAATATCTAACATGCCCCATTATTACATTATTTGGATTACAAAAAGAGTTGCAAAACAATTCAAACTTAACTCTTCCAAGTGCCTTTGTGAAAATATCTACAAGTTGGTCTCTAGTAGGAATGTATTTGAATTATATTTGATGAATTTAAACTTGCTCTTGGATGAAATAGCATTTATCTTCAATGTGTTTTATCCATTTATGAAATACTGAGTTCTTGATCAATTTTAGAATACCCTGATTGCCAAAATTTAATAAGGTTGGCTGATTTTTACACATCAATATATGATAGTATGATTTGCAACTGTATTGCTTCATGCATAACTCCTTATGCAACATGTTATTTTTTCTTTGTGGATGATAGTGCCACTAAATATTAATTTTTTCTATGTCATAAGGTATATCTAGATCCTATATGAAATACATATCTTGATGTTGACTTCCTATCATCTACAGATCCATCATAGTCTGAGTTTGTGTATCCCTATAAGAAAAAAATATCATTCTTCTTATATTTCAATCCATACTCTAATGTACCATGGGCATAATGTAGTATCCTCTTTGTTGCTTTCCAATGACTCTCCTTATGATCCTACATGAATCTTGAAAGATAACGTGTAGTAAAATTGATGTTAGGCATGGTGTTTGTCAAGTATATGAGACTCCAAATTAATTAACGATAAAGAGGAGTATATACCTAAGGTAATTTATTATATCTGGATAGTTGTAACCCTGAATCCATTGGTATCATCATAGGTTTACAATATATAATTTTATATTTTTCTAGTAGTGTCTTGGCATATTTTGTTTGTGTGACCAAAATTTGATTCTCTCTCCCAAACTTTCAAGTCAAGACAATAGTGCAAAAGCTCCAAATCTATCATGTCAAATGATTTTTCTAGTTTATCCTTCACATTATTAATTTATTTGTCTAAAATTTCAATGATGACCAAATCCTCAACATAAACCACTAGAATCACTTTCCTATTTCCAATTTTTTTGACATAGAAATTTCGATTGGAAGGACTTCTGGTGAAACCATGCTAGAATAGATGATCATTAATTTTTATATACCAAGCTCTGGGATACTTATTCAACTCATATAATGACTTCGCTTTATAGAATTTTTGATATTACCCATTGTCAATAAAGCCTTTGAGTTATGTCATGTATACTTCTTCAAGATCACCATTGAGGAAGATATTTTTGACATCTATTTGATGAATTTTCCAACCACATTGTGTTGTCATTGCAAATACTGTATGAATGATGGTCATCTTCACTATAGGTGTGAATATATATTCATAATATATTCCTTCCTTCTATGCATAGTCCTTCATAATGATACCTACCTTACATTTATAAATTGATCTATTTACCTAATACTTGATTTTGAAAACCCACTTGCAACTTATGGGCTTCTTTCCTTCTAGTAAATCAATAAGATCCCATGTTTTATTCTTCATCAATAACATGGATTTTGCTTCCAAGACTTTGTTCCATTATGGTAATATTACTACTTTTTTATTGAGGTTGGTTCTACATTCTTCATTACAAAAATCATCAAGCCCATATTTATCTCTTATAATATACTATTGTGAGTACATGGTCATGTGGAGGTTAGATCAGGTGGTGCATCAAGCTTAGCATCTTTGAGAGTATATCCATTTTTTAGTCTTCCTTTGTTGCGGTGCAACTATTATCGATTCTACTATGGTTTCATCAAACACTTATGAATTTTATTCATTTTATAAAACTTCTTTATAAAATTCCTCATTTAACTCAATGCTTACAAAAGGAGACTTAAACTCCTTAGGATATTTAGCATTTGTCTTATTTCCAAAATATTTGTAAATTACCACGTCTCTACCTATATGTATGTTCTTGGTGACTAGATAAATCAATCAATAAGCTTTTAATGCCTCATCATGCCCAAGAAATATGCAAGATAGAAATTTTACATACAAGTTGGTCCTCTTATATTTTGGCACATGCATGTATGCCTTACTTCCAAATTTTTTGAGATAAGCAATTGATGACTTCCAGCCAGACCAAGCTTCTATATTTTTTGGTGCTCTATTTTGAATACACACCATAGTAGAGAAAACTTCAATCCAATACTATTATTGTAGACCAGTTCTTGTGAGTATGCAATGAATCATTTCCATGATAAAATTATTTCTTCTCTTGACTACCCCATTATACTATGTAGTGTAGGCTATAGTAAGCTATTGTTTGATCATATTTTGTGTAAGAAGCCTAGAAAAATTATTGGATGTGTATTTACCCTTGATATCTAGGTTTTGTTTCAACAATATTCTTGAAGCATTGGAAACTTATGAAGGTATCTAATTAAAGTGGTAGGAAATATACCCACATCTTCTATGAGTAATCAACAACAAATAGCTAAAAGTACCTATGTCCACCATAGTTGGTTGGTATTGGTCTACATATATTAGTGTGTATGACATCCAACAATTATTTAGCTCTATGAGTACTGAGCTAAAAATGTGCTCGATGTTGCCTTCCTACTAAACAACCCAAGCAAATTGGCAATGTATCTAAAAGGTTGGGATGTTTTATCACCATATGATTATTATTTATCTAGATTAAGTATCCATAATTGAGATTCCCATATCTCCTATGACATAGGGATGTAGAACCTATCATTACTATGGATAGTGCAATAAAGGACACACAAGCCATTCTTATAGGAACAATCACTATGAACTTTCTATGTTGTATGAAGAAATATTTATTACCATCAACAACTTTGAATTTAATTATCATGTTTTGATCTAGCATTTGTGATATATATAACAAGTATTTTTCTAATATTGGTAGATAAAGTACTTTTTCAATTATGCATTTACCATTAGTTATATTTAAAAGAACATTTGTCACTCTTTTAACTTGATATGCCTTATCATCAATATTTGTGATTGTTTTCCCATCTTTGGATTTTATGAAATTAAACCACACCTTATCCCTAATCATGTGTTTACTAGACTTTGAATCAATATACCTATATTCAATTTTGATAGAGTTTCCAAGGGTGACCTTGGCCCTACTAGTGCTAAAGGTATTTTTAAAAGTCATGAAGGGAAGATCATTCTGGACTTTATAGAAAACCTTTGGATTCAAACTAATCATTTTTTTGAAGCACGAGCTCTTTTTCAAGGTTTATCTCTTCTACCCCACTTACATTATCCTAACTTAGTGGTTGAAGGTGATTTTATGAACATCATTAAAATCCTTACAAGGACTCAATATGTTTCCTGGAACATCTTCAACCTAATTTTTGAAGCCAAAACCCTCCTAAGCTTATCCACCAAGGTTACCATTCAGTATGTCTATAGATAAGGTAACCAAGTTGTTGATCTATTAGCCAATTTGGGTGTCTCTAAGCCCAACCTTACCATCTAGACTAAGAATTTTCCTCCTGCACTACTTGATGGTAATTTCCTATCTATGTATTTTAAGTGATCTCTCCCCAAAGGGTTGGAGGGATGTTTCTTTCCTTTTATGGGGCTTAACCAATGTTACCATCATCCACATCTTTACTGCAGCACAAAGTTTCCATGTTCCAATGGAAGGGTTTGTGGTGCATATCTATATATTTTAGGTCACTGGTGTTCAAATATTACTTTGAACTATATTTATTCTTATTCCTAGGTGTATGGGGAATATGTGTATCAATGAAGATCTCATATGTATCATTTGATACCTAGTTTCGATCCACCAGAATGTAGCTCTCATAGGCGATAACAGTTGCCATATATGGAGGACATGTTATAGTGTGGACTTCACAAATATTACCCAGTACCATGTATGGAAGATCTATTTCAGCATGGGAAAAATTTCTTGTTGCCCTAGGAGGGCTTCTCTTCTCACTCGACAAGGCTTATCCTCTTTGTTTTAGCAGTTTATCTTTGATGGCCTATAAAATATTTGTTGTTTTTGCTGTAGATTGGTTGGGATCTATTACCTCAATCATAATATTCTTGTAAAAGGTTACAGGATCCTTTCAAAACCCCTATTCACCAATATAAAAAAATACCAAATTTCATCCCTTGGTTTGGTCACTGCCTTATACATCAGTACCTTGTGTGCTAATTTAAAGTCCTATTCATAATCAAATTCTAGTTCTTCATTTGTAAAATGCTCTTGTTGCTACTTTGGTTTCTTCTAAGGAGGTTTGTGGAATTTTCCCCTTGAGTCATAGAATTGTATGAATAATACTTCTTGTTATGTCCTCTTTTACAAATATGACAATACTTCTTTTATTTTTGAGGTTGCTTTTGTGATGATGAAGAATAAGTAGAAGGACCCTTGTATGGTATCTTTGTAGAGATGAGTTTATTTTTTTGTAATTAATCCTTTAATTGATTGTTTTCTTCCTTCTATTGAAGCATATTTACCAATTCTTCAAAGAAAACCCTTTTATTTGATACTTGTAAGGAGGTAATTAACACTCAAAATGATTATAGGAAAGCTCATGTATAATGGGTACTAAGAGATTATATTCTATAGTTTACCCTATGGTATTCAATATTGCTTTCAATTTATCAACTTTGTGAAGAAATTGCTCAATACTTTCTCCATCCTAAACCCTCAATGTATGAAGTTGGGATTAAAGGTAAAGAATATGGATTCATTATTTTCTTAAAATATAGTAGAAAGTATATCCCATGTTTTTTTAGATGTCTTTGCTTTACTAATGAGTGATTGTATTTCATTTATTACATGAAGAGTGATTATCATTAGTGCCTTGGCATCTCCCTCATTGAACTTTTTTTGAGCTTTATTTTCTTTAGGTTGAGTTTCTTTCTCGGTGACTATGTCCTAGAGTTTCTCAACCACTTGGATTTTCCTCATATTGGTCTTCCAAGGTGCAAAATTTAGGCCTTTGAGTAATATGATTCTATGAGAAATATTTTTTATGTCACCATTGTGAGGGTTTCTTATGTCTCCAAAAACAACTCCTTTCAATATACCACCAATCCTATATATCAATACTTTCTATATACCCTTTAGTATATGGAATAAGCTAGTACTCTTGATATATGTGGTCGTATGTGAGATACTATAAGGTATATAGAAGAAAATAATACATAGTACCAAGGTAATATGAAAAAGGACTTGCCCTATCACTGATGCTTGTTTAAAGACAAATCTTTGTACATGGGCATAACTTCCCTATATACTTGGAATTTCTCAATTTTATGATTTATGTCTAGTGATAGTGAGGAATAAGGTAGAAAATGGAGTGAAAAAATAGGATTTTATTTCTCCTCGATGATTTATAGGGTTGATGCCTAGACATCATTATGGTATCTAGGTTATTATATAGACATAGTAGCTCAACACAATAATTATACCTATAAATGCGAGCTAGAGGTTTCATTAAAACTAAACAATAAAAATGAGCTTAAGCACATGTTTGATTGATGTACAAAGTATGAAAAATATTTTTTGAGGTGAATTGCCTTACAAGATTGAGATGTCTGTCATTATCAAAAATATATCTTTTTACAAAATAATTTTACTACCTCTTTTTTTATAAACAAATTAACTATAGTCTATTTTTAGTTCTTTGCTCTTAATAAACTATAGTAATTTGCAATCATTTTTTTAGGGTAGAAAATTTTCCTTTGGTGAATTTTGACCCCTTCACCTCTATTAAAATAACATATATTTTTCAAGATGCAAATTCTTCTACTAATTTTCATATTCACAAAATAAAGGTAAGATGATGTTTTATTCCTTATAAACATGCAAGTAAAGGCTTTATCATCTCATTAGCTTACTAGAACTCTCCTAATCAAAAATTCACTTCCATGTGTAACATGCCATCAACTTTTAACACATGCCCTAAAAAAATACATATAACTATCCTCTTCTTATATGTGTATAGGAGATTCTCCACCTTCCCTAAAATGAGTAGTTTCCAAGAAATAAACTAGGGTAGTTATACTAAATTAAAAAATTATTGTTCAGAGAGACGTTTTTCGCAGGACTGCCCAAACTGCCGAACTCGTTTCGGCCATATCTCACTCATCCGAACTCGGATTGAGCTAAAATTTTGAGGGTAGATGCCTGAAAAACCCTAGAACGTCTCCACCAATTTTCATATCATTTGGAGCAACACAGATCCTAGCGCATCCCTATGTGTGAACGATATATTTGGCAAGCGGCTATGCGAGGGTTTCATCCGGGTTGAGTGCAAGCGGCTCCGAGAGGTTGGTTTTTAGGGCCTTCGGGCCCTAGCGGCCAATATTTTTGTGGTTTATGCTCAATATTTTAGCAGGAAATGTTGCGGGGGATACAATATGGGTTAGAAATTTGTCTTTCAACGGATCATACTGTGAACTTGAGTGACAACGGCTTCCAATTTGCTGCACAAAAGAAAAGTGAAAACCATACCTTTCCACGGCGTCTAGGGCAAGGATTAAAGAGACCACGAAATAAGTTTCAAGTAGTTGATCAAAAAATGGCTCATATCTCAAGTGAATCTGGTGCTAAGGTGCACCCACAAAATAATTCTACTATGAAAACCCCTGTCAAGGGTAAGAATTTTGAAGACTCGGTCCCAAAAATGAATTTTAGGGATGCCCTTCATGGTGGACAGCCTCGGCCCAATGCTAATATCAATATTAGGGCTTCTCATAAACCTCTAAGAATGCCTAAGATTGATCCCGGGAAAATGGAGTCGGGATGTCTTAAAGCGGTGATGGAACTCCTATTGTTAAGCTTGATATGGGTAACATTCGGGCTGGCATTGAAGATTTGGAAAAAAGAGGACTAATTTGTCGGTTCGTGGGTTTTCGTCCGAGTCTATCTGCTTTCAAAGTCTGGGCTGCAAAAAGCTGGAAAACTAAAGGTGAGTTACAAATCTCTATTTATCCAAATGGTTATTTTCTTGTTTTATTTGCTAATAATGAAGATAGAGAGAAAACTTTTCAAGGGGGTCCTTGGTTTTTTGGAAGGGCGGGGCTTTTCATGAAGCCCTGGCATACTAAATTTAAAGCCGAAGAAGAGATGCCTTCTATAGCTCCCGTGTGGGTTAGACTCTTTGGCCTCCCTATTGAATTTTGGAATCCTACTATTTTTTCTTCAATTGGAAACTCTTTAGGAACTTTTATGATGATTGCTTATTGTACTCAAAATTTTGAACATATTATTTATGCTCGAATTTGTGTTTTAATGGATTTTGACAAACCCCTACCTAAAAATATCACATTACAATTTGGGGAAGACACTTGGGAGCAAGTAGTGGACTATGAGAACATTCCTTTTCGTTGTAGAATTTGCCATGAATATGGTCATTTGGCCAGTGCTTGCCCAAATAAAATTCCTGATCAAAAGAAAGAAGATATAAACTCGGCGGGTTTCCAAATACCTAAGAAGAAGAACACTCGGAAAAAACCAGTAATGAAGGATCAATCAAAGTCATTTGCTAATATGTTTGAAATCCTTTCCACAAATGATGTCCCAAGTGAGGAAGAGGAAATAATGGAAACTGAAATCTTAGAAACACAATTTAAATATGAAGGAAAGAACTCGAGAGACAAACCAACAAATCAAAGGTTTTCAACGAGAAAAAAAAAGGAGAAAATTTACACAAGAAAAACAATATTTCAAATGTCAAAACTTCAAATAATGCGAGTCCCAATATAGACTCCATTGAACCATCTAGTAAAATTTTGGCTGTGTATGAGCATTCTTCAAGGTTAGAAGCCATCTCGAGATTCAATTGGAATAAGTCAAGAAACGAGGGAAAAAAAATTGAAGATGGATTCTAATCAAAAAGTAGGTCGCAAGACCAATCAATATCATATGGTAAAAGAAGGTGAAAAGCTTGTAGAGGAAGGTAAGATTAATGCCCTTCCCAACATTTTTAGCCCTGGTATTAATGAAGATCATCACTTGGAATATTAGAGGACTCAAAGGGAGTCTTTCAAAACAAAATGAAATTAGAAGAATGATTCGAAATAAATCATCCACATCTTGTTTTCCTTCAAGAAACAAAGATGTCAATGGAGGATATGGACTTAATTGCCGGTAAAATTTGGCCAGCTGGAAAAGTGGTTTCCCTCAGTTCCCAAGGGACTTCGGGTGGCATTGCTTGTCTTTGGGACCCAAAAGAGGTAGTTATTCACCATATGGTTGGCAGTTGGGGTTTGTTGGCTATAGCTATTCAAAGTAGACATTCCAACCAGATTATGCTCTGCATTATTGTTTATGCCCCGACTTCTTTGGAGGAAAAAAGAAGACAGTGGAAGGATATTACTCATATTATCTCTCATTTTCCTAAAGCTTGGATCTTGATCGGAGGAGATTTCAATACCATCCTCTCTCTGGATGAGAAAAGGGGGGAAATAGAAATTTGGACAAAAGTACTGACCTCATGAGCGAATATATTGCAAACCTCCATCTTGTGGATATCCAACTAGATAATGGCCTTATGACTTGGTCTAACAGAAGGCAAGGCTTAGCTTGTATAATGGAGAGATTGGATAGGTTTTTGCTCTCTAAAAATTTCTTAATCCATGGTCACATTCCTAAAGTGAAGACTCTTAATAATGCTTGTTCGGATCATTGGCCGAGTCATGGTGGAAATGTGGAAAACCAATGTGAGTTTCTCTCCTTTTCATTTTCAATTAATGTGGCTTAGAGACATTTCCTTCAGACCTCGTGTGCAACAATGGTGGAAGGAAGGTAAACCTAGGCATGGGACTAAGATGTTCTATTTTGCCAAAAGACTGCAATACATTAAATCCAAAATCAAGACTTGGAGCTGGAAAGAGTTTGGGGATGTTCATAAAAAAAAACATGAAGTTATTGCTCATCTTGAAAATTTGAATAAGAAAATCCATTTAAATGGCCTCACGAGAGAAGAGAAGTGCGAGATGAAATTAAACTCACAACTCGGTTAGAGGAATGGGAAAAAAGAGAAGAAATCTTATGGAAGCAAAAATCTAGAATTCAATGGCTCAAAGAAGGAGATCGAAACACAAATTTCTTCCACAAATCTCTTCTAGCTCGAAGATCTCACAACTTTATTTCTTCCTTAAAATCAGATTATGGAGATGTTGTTTATACTTGGGATGGCATGAACTCTATTGTTGTTGATTACTTTTCCAATATTTTTGTTGCTACTCCTCTTGACTCGGCTTCACAACAAAATGTTCTTCAAGCAATCCCTTCTCTTATCACTTCGAGGAGAACTCTATTTTGACTGCTCCTGTTACTATCAATGAGCTTCAACAAGTAGTTTTTAAAATGCAAAAAGGAAAACCCCAGGTCTGATGGTTTTCCTATTGAGTTCTACCAAGAGTTACGGGATATCCTTCATGTTGATTTATTAGAGGTGGTGGAAGAAGCCGGGAAATCCAAAGAAATTTTGAAGGTTATCAATAAAACTTATATTACTCTTGTTCCAAAAGCTCAAGAGGTTGATCATATCTCAGCTTTTAGACCTATTGCTTTATGTAATGTTCTTCTCAAAATTATTACTAAAATCATGGCGAGAAAGGTTGAAGCCTCTTTTGCATAAGATTATTTCCCCAGAGCAAGGGGGATATGTGGAAGGACGTCAAATAGTAGATGAGATAGTTCTTGCTCAGGAAGCCATCCATTCCATGGATATGCAAAATTCTCCTTCTATGTTCATCCGGTTAGACTTATCCAAAGCTTATGATAGAGTGGATTGGCACTTCCTTATCAAAGTTTTGAGGCAATTTGGTTTCTCTAAGGATTGGATGGATTGGATTATGGGATGTATCTCTTCTAGTTTCCTAATTAGTTCTTATCAATGGTAGGTCTTCTCGGTCTTTCCCGGCTTCCAGAGGTATTAGGCAAGGTGACCCGCTATCCCCTTATTTATTCATCATTCTTGTTGAATGCTTGGGTAGGACTATAACCAAAAAGAGGGAAAACAAAACCCTTGAGGGAGTTACCATTGCTCATGGAGCTAGACCTATCTCTCATCTTCAATTTGTGGATGACTCTACCCTTTTAGGTAAAGCTACGTTAAGGAAGCTTCTAATATTAAACAAATCATTAGCTATTTTTCTAAGGCTACTGGGCGAGTTGATCAATGAAGACAAATCTAAAGTTATTTTCTTTCATTGCTTCTGCTAGACTAGGAATCCATGGTCTTGGATAAATTAAGATATAAGAAGACCTCTCTTCCAATCACTTATTTAGGTATTCCCATAAATATTCAAAGGCAGAAAAATAAATATTGGAATTGGTTGTTGGACAAAGTCAAGAAGAAAATTGGAAAGTGGACCAACAAGTGGCTTTCTTATGGGGGTAGAATCACCTTGGTAAAATCAGTCCTTCAAGCTATTCCTATTTATGTTTCTTCCATTTTGAATATCCCAAAGGCTGTTCTTCGAGAATTGGATCAAATCGGTCATCGTTTCCTTTGGAGTGGTACTAAGGAGAAAAGAAAATGGGCCTTGGTGAAATGGGATACTTTATGTCTTCCTAAGAGTGAAGGGGGGTTAGGATTCCGGTCTTCAATTAATAACAACAAAGCTTTAGCTGCTAAATTATATTGGAGGATGTTGCATAACCCCAATGCTCTTTGGGCCAATAATCTCCGTGCTAAATATGTTGAGAACAAAAGTCCTGAAGACCTTGTTCGCTATCAACTTCCTACCAAAGGTTCTCCCATTTTAGCGAGTTCTTAAGGCTGGTGAGGATTTGATAAAGAAAAAATTATTTTGGATCATTCATAATGGTCAACATGCAAATTTTTGGACAGATTCTTGGGATGGTCACAAGCCTTTGATAACTCGGTTTCCCGATTGGAGGCCTTGGATGGAGGAGCTTCACCGAGCTAATTGGATAAAGGTGGCTAATTACTGTCGGTACCATCTTGGTAATTCAAAGGTTGGTAGATATTGGATCCCTATTGAGGACTGGCCTATTCAAATCCCCGAAAGGCAAAGACAAGATATCCAAGGCATCCTTCATATGAGATCCCTCTCTTGGTCCCATGAAAAAGATTGTTTTGGATGGAACAACACTACTAAGGGTGAGTATTCGGTTGCTCAAGGTTATTTGACCTTATGCCATAATAATCCCAACCATTCTTCTGACATATTTTCTCAATTGTGGGCTCAAAAGCTCTGGCCTAAGGTGAGGTTCTTTAATTGGCTTTTATTGCATCGTAGGGTGCTTCCTGGTGAGCAACTTATGAAGCGTGGTTTTCATGGCCCTTTTAGATGTGAAATGTGTGAAGAGAATGTAGAAAATATCAACCATATTTTTATTGAGTGTACTTTAGCCTATGAGCTATGGAGGAGAATGGCAACTTTACTTGGCTTACGGTGGTCCAATTTTTTCACTTTTGAACGGCTTTGGAGGGATTGGCCTAATCAAGAGGGTGTTGATCATTTTATTAGGCGAGTAGTTTGGATGGGTTCTACCATTCTTCTTTGGAATATTTGGAATGAAAGGAACAACCAAATTTTTAATCAAGATAGGAAGGATATTCACTATATTTGGCAAAAGACCATAGCCAACTTAGTTGAATCAGTCCATCAACTCCTTAATCACCCCCAAAACTCCCACCAAATATGGGATCAAGTGATGCAAATATTGAAGATTAAACCTTCTAAGGGCAACCAACTTAAAGGGAATGTGAGTATTAGTAAGATGGATAGGACTAGAAATTGGCAACCTCCTCCTAAGGATTTTGGAAAAGTCAATCCTGATGGAGCCTCTAGAGGGAACCCTGGAAAAGCCAGTGTGGGAGGAATTGGTAGACTTTCAGATGGCTCCCTGGTTTTTACTTTTGCTTGAGAATTTGGGTATTCTTTCCAATAACCTTGTTGAGGGGTATGGTATCCTTAGAGGCCTTCAGGAGGCTACTAAGGTTGGATGGGAAAAGGTGTTAGTTGAGTCGAACTCTCAACTTATGATTAATCTCTTGAAGACTCCTTCTAAGAATCATAAGGTGGATTGGAGAATAAAAAGAATTATTGAGAAGATTCGGTTAATCCGGATGGGATTTTTGAAAGTTGATTACAATCATGTGGTCGAGAGATCAAAACAAGAGTGTTGATGCTTTAGCTAATTGGTCTTTGGACAAAGGTGATCTTACTTGCTATGGCCACCCTCCTATATGGTGGGCTTCTCAAATTAGGGAAGCTCTTCTTTCTATCATTTCTTTGGATGGCTCCGAGTTCTGAAGGTACCTAGTTTCTTCTTGTTTTTTTTTTTTTGTTTCTCTTTGGTTCATTCAGTTTTTTTAGTTCCCTAGCTCATTCTATTCTTTATTTTGTTTCCTCTGTTGATTCTTGCATTAATAGTCTTCTGGTCTAGATAGGTCATTGTTTTGTTCATTTTTTTTTCTTTTGTCTTCTTTGTTTTTTTGTTTAGTTTTTTAAGGTGGGTGGGTTCTTTTGTTTTGTTTTGTTTTTGTGTTCTTTGTGTTGTTTTTTGTTGTTCTTGTGTTTTTGTTGTTTTGTTTTTTTTATGTTTTTTGTTATTGTTCTTGTGTTTTTTTCGTTCTTGTTCTTGGGTTTCTCTTTGTTTGTGTTATTTCATTTTTTTATGTGTGAGTGTTTTCTATGTTTTTTGTTTTTGTTTATTGTCTGTTGTTGGTTGTTTTTATTTTTATTTTTATTTTTATTTTATTTTTTAGGTTTTGGTTGTGTTTATTTTTCATGTTTTTTGGGTTATGTCTTTGTAGTGTTCTGTTGTTTTTGTCTTGTTTGTGTTTTGTTATGTGGTTCTTGTGTTTTTCTATGTGGTTTGTGTTGTGGTTTCTTTTATCTTATTGTGCGTGTTTGGTTGTGCTTTTGGTTTTGACACACTCAAGGAGCATGTTTTTTATTTTATTTTATTATTTTTGTTGTTATTTACTTTTTTTAATTTGGTTTTGTGTGTTTGTTTGCTCCTTGAGTATGTCAAAGGTGGTAGGCCGGTCCGAGTCCTGGGCGTTTTTGGCGGAATGGATACCCCTGCCTCCTTGGGTCTTACCCGAAAGTGGCATCCCTTTTGGGATGTTTTCCACAAAAAAAAAAATTATTGTTGGGATGTCATACTAAAGGGAGTATTAGCTATTATAGGTATAAAATACCTAAACATTATACGAAATTGGACCATATAGCTCTAATGGATACCATGGATTTTTGTGGTTGGTAGGGAAATATATATGACTACATGGCCATGAGGATGGAAATATAATACAATGGATAAACACCTCGAATAGAAGTTGATGTTGAATATCAGGTGGGTACCATTCTAGTGTGACTTGTCTTCTATCAAAGATGTGGAAAACCTTCGATAATGTGTATAGAATAACAAAGTATTCTATTTTTTAAATAGAGGATGAGGACAAAAAAGTGATCATCGGTTCCAAGGGTTACCTAAATATTATAGTCTTCAAGGGAGATGGGAAATTTAGAGAGTGTGAATTGAAAAGAATGGGTATATTGTGTTTATGAATAAAGATATACTTGTGTATTGTGGGGTTCTTAGGAGGGTCATGGACATATGGAAGCAATATAAGGTCCTTAGATAATATGCAATTCTTTTGCTAGAGGAGTTTGAGATCATGAAAGAGAAATTACATGAAGAAGAAGGTTTTGGGAATGACTCACAAGGTGAAGGATGAGAACATTAATACGAGGTAACTGAGTACATGCAAGAACAAAATGATAGAGCATAGTCACTATGTAAGCAAGTTATATTTCTCTGGTACTAGATGATGGAATAGAACAAGAGGAGGAAATATTATTTTATTCAACAAAAATAAATTAGCAAATCATACAAAGCATCAAGCTATATACAAGTATGTATCTCTTAGTTTCTCAAGAGGCCTTTGTTGCTTCAAAGACCAACATGTATCTTCATATTATTCCTCTTTAATAATGTAACATAAACAATGTAATAAAAATGTCTAACATAATTTTATTTTGTCCTTTTATCCTTTTTGTATAAGAATTGAGTGGATGGAATGCTTTTGTTAATTTCTAGAAATATAGTTGAATTTCAACACAAATGCATGATGATGACATAAGGTGTCTAGTTATAAATCATAAATTCAATCAATATCACTTTGAGAGGGTAGAATTTCTTAATGTACATTCATGGTGACTAAGAATGAATATTAAAATTAATGGTCCACTATGCCACAATACACCCTATTTATAGGTATCTAGACTACTATACCTAATTTGTATGCTCAAGAATTGACTCAATCCTAATGTATGGGACCAAATCACTTAAATAAAAGACATCCAATGTATCTATATTTAATATTTTACATTATATCCTATTTGTAAACCTTTATCGTCAAATATAAATATTTATGGATAATATTTTCTAGTTTCCATATCACGTCCTCTCTAGCATGTCCTTGCATTTGATTAAAAACTCATGCAACTTCAATTCTTATACTTCTCTCTTGTCCAATAGCTATCTAGTCTCAATATCTATTCAAAAATATCTAAGGCTTTGTTTGATACTATACCATTTTAACTTAAAATATGTTTAAGACAAAAAAAATGGAAAATATGGTGTATTTTAGATGTAGGTAGAAATACCAACTAGTATTTCCACCTATCTAATCCTATGAACTACTTTTAATATTCCATAAATTTTTGGGAATTAACTTATATTTTTTTTTTTCCTTGAGAAATACTTGCTTGTGTAGATAAATCCTTAAGGAAACTATGTATCAAGAATAGATCGTAAACTATGTATCGTAAACTATTCGTAGTTAGTGTCCATTTTGTGGTTTTAAAATAATATATTTTTATGTACCTTTCTATTAAGGGTGCACACGTTTTTCAACACTATAGTGACAATCACGGTGGTACCTAGTCCCCATTTTTTTAGCATTACTAATTAGTTTTTGTTTTTGTCTAATTGTAGGTTGCAGGTTTAACCATCTCTGTCTGTGATGGCCCTTGTTATACAATCATCTCTCCATAAGATGACCCTGTTATACAATTGTCTCTATCTAATATGACCATGTTCTACAACTATATGGACTTGAGACAATCCCTCTCTGAATCTATCCAATCCTGAGATGGTCATTAATTAGATCTGTTGTTGTTTACGATTGTATGGATGACAAAAAATTGGGGGCTCCATCCCTGAACCCCCTAACAAGGGGGTGGATCACCCCTTAGTGACCCCCCTTTTTGGACACTCACCATTATACAAACCATGCATGAAGGAGAAGTACTCAACCACACTAGCATTCACCTTAGATCAGAGAGCAAAAAGAGCAATTTTTTGGATCTTCGTCAAACATAGGATTTCACGATGAGTACATCTAATCTATTTCTTTGTGTTTATGAGAAAAAATTGTAAAAAACATTTAAGTTACAGATATCAGATACAAAAATTATAAGTTTCGGGTTTCTAGCTATGACTATCTTTGGTCGAGATGACCCTTATCTGTAATTGTCTCTCTGTGATATGGCCCCTACTGGTGATCATCCCTATGTATGACAACCCCTTGTATGTTTCTCATTGGCATGATTGCTTTCTACCTAACCCTAGGCTACTCATGTAGGGTTATACATATTTTATATTTCTAAAAATTAAACATTCTTCACTTAGAAATATGAATTTGAAACATTATTTATATGCATTAGTCAAAGAGCATAGAGTACTTGGTAATTTTTCTTTTTTTTGCATTAAAATAAAAAGAACCCCACACACTATGTTTCACTTTAACATTAATGAGTTGTATTTCATCACCAACCATTAATCAAGACTAGTTATGGTGGAATTAATCTCCACCTGTTGGCTTGCACCCTAGAAACTTAGTTGTCAAAATTGAGTGACTCCCTAGACTTCATCATCAAGAGGTCCCCTAATCTTGGGTGCACTCAAAGTAGGAAGGGCTAGTAATGCCCTTTCACCATGGTATTTACTAAAATGTGGAACACAACTATCATTTTATCCAAGATCTATCAAGAGTGAAGTGAAAGCCTGTGGGGCCTTACCCTAGGTATTAGGCAAGTAGCAAGACTCGGATAACACGACCTCCCTTTGGGGGGTAATTGTGATTATTTAGGGTTACCCTTGAGCCAATATCCAATAGGAAGCCACTTTTTTCCATTTGGGTTACACTCTCTAATAAGGGGTATGCTCGAACTACCTTTTAGTAGTTTTATATTTTATTTACCCTTAGTTTCATAGGAGATAAGGGGTTTTCAACATCAAAATACACTAAAATAGTATAGGGACTCACACTTAAAACTTAAAATAGAAAATCACATTATTTTCTTATGTTTTTTCTTTGTTGTATAATCAAGACCATGGTAACCACACATGACCAAGCTTTATCAAGATCTAGAATCACAAAAAAAATTCAACAAGGCATGGAACACCTCTACATCAGTCTAGAGGATATGGCCATTCCTCATTGGCATCCTAGTTTTTAAAAAGAGTCTAACCTAAATGAAATTCCCATTCTGGATGCATTTGTGGGTCTTCGATATGATCACCGCGATGACCTCCATGATCAAGATACTTTCCATGATTCCCATTGACTAACCCTTTAACACAGAGAGGATCATAGTAGATTAGTGCCATGAATTCACATTCTAACTTGCTCTATGCACCAGTTAGAGCATGATCAAGAGTACACTCCATGGACTAGATTATATGATCAAGCCACTCCGCTTGATTGTCCATGGATGAGTCAAAAATATGCCTATTTAGATAGGTACAACACTCATTGTCCTACTTAGATAGCCATGTTGGCTCGTATAGT
This sequence comes from Wollemia nobilis, assembly GCA_028583015.1. Lineage (NCBI taxonomy): Eukaryota > Viridiplantae > Streptophyta > Pinopsida > Araucariales > Araucariaceae > Wollemia > Wollemia nobilis. Next base: position 6,206,238 of record JAQPPZ010000103.1, read on the forward strand.
CCTTGTTAATGAGGAGGAAGGAGATTTTGATAATCCCCCTACTCCTCAAGAAGAATATTTCATGCAAGCACATTGTGCCTCTACACCACTTGAGTACGTTAAGCTCATATATAAGTTCAAATACCAGGTTAATGTGGCTTCTCTCAATCATGGAAAATATATAGCTTTTGGTACTATAGATCAAGCCAAGTCCCTTCATATTAATACGAAGGTCAATTGGCCCTACACTACTGACTAGCTAGATCATGTCCTTAGGAAGAATGCTAATAAACAAGCAATGTTGAACCAACCATGGCTAGATAAACAATGCTTGGATGAGCAATATCAGTTGAGTCAATAGAGGTTGCAAGAACATAGGGTGCCAAGAAAGGCTATATCAAGAGAGATTATAAAAATCCATACATGAGGTGGTTCCTACACTAAGTACCTATAGGCAACAGATCCATCAGAAGTGCATGGTGCACCATTAAAAACTACCATCTAGACCCAATCAAAACCATCCTCCTCAAGCATCCTCTCAACAACATAGGCCCCAACAACGTCAAACCAAAAATGCTTAGTAGGAGCATGATACCTATCAAGACTTAGGATTAGAGTATCAGGACCAGGAGTACCCTGAGTCACTTTATGAGGATAAAATTGATGACCACAATCAATCACCTCACCCCATTATACATCTTCCACCTTCCCCTCCTCGAGGTAAAAGGTGGAGAAAAGAGATTCAGGTCGATAGGTAATAGATTCATATTGATAATCCTCTTGCCCCAAACAAAAAAAATAGGAGTCTTCAAATATCCCTTACCAAAACATGAAACAAACACAACACCTACCAATCAACCAGAACAACCAAAGTAGGTGAATCATGTGAATGTCAATCCACCTCCCCAAGAGTTTGTGGGAATGATCAATGTTGTGATAGAGAACCAGAGCTCTCCAAATCAATCTACACAACTTGTGGCTCCATCCAACATTCCCTCCACACCACAAGTGCTACTCTCCTCCCACACCTCCCCCTCTCCCCCAACTCCCACAAAATCAAGAACAAGTGTACCCACTACACAAAAATAGAAATAATCAAGCTACCATAGCTAAACACTTTGAGTTGGAACAAGAGCATGAGCTAAATCAATAATAAGAGCATGTGGATATACTTGCTAGCTAGTATCATCATGAAAAATCCACATCTGCTTATATGTTGAACACTTTTGATCCACATATATTTAATAATCTCCTGGAACCTACACCCAATCCACCTCCACCACCTACTAGTTACCATCCAACTTCATCAACATCCATCCAACCATCATCTCCACTAGGCTCACAAAATATCTTGGATAGGCTAGCCAATATTGAGTTACAATTGATTCATCAACATAATGATCTACAACAAATATTGAATCGACTCACAAACATTGAGTTACGATTGAGTCATTAAAAACCTCAACCACCTGATTATCAGGCCCAACCATCTCTTGTGTGATATAATGCTAAACCTAAATAAAATCAATGGCAAAAGCAATAATGTTTCTAGGCTCACAATTATACATCATTGTCTAAATCTTTGGTGTCACTTTTTAATCGTCTATGTGAGGTACAAACAATCAATCTCCCTGAGATCCATTTGTTGGATCCTAATAAGCCTAGATCAAAGGGGTTCAAGGAAGATATATACTATGCTTACCATTCACAAAGGGGTCATGACAGTCAAACATGTTACTCCTTTAGATATTTATTGCAATATATGATTGAGAGGAATGAGCTTCAGATTGGAAATCCTCTTACCCCCACAACCCACAAATAGGAGTCTTCCAAGAACCACTACCCACACACAAAACAACCACAACCCTACCACCTCATCAAATTGATTCATCTTGTCTACCACATTTAAGATGCTAACCCCATACTTGGACTCCTCTATCTGGAGCCCATGTTGACAATATTTCACAAGCCGAAAGAGGTAAAAGCAATTGTTTTACCTGACATACGCCCCTGGACCCAAATAAGCCCAAATCTAGAAATTATAGGGAGGGTCGGTTTTACCTTTATCATAGAAAAGAGTACCTTGACATTAGCAATTTCTATGCATTTAAAAGAGTGGCTCAAGATCTTATCGATAGGGAGTCTTTCCCATAGACAGTTCACTCATTGCATCTCATAAAAATCTCAGCATTGACCATATTTTATTACCACAATAGAAGGGATTAAATTTCATCAGTCCTTCCAATCAGGTCAATCACATCACATCAAGCATAGTGTATAGTGGGGGTGCTCAAGGTGTCACACCTTCCCCATCAACCACATCACAACCAATGATGTAATTTTAGTATTTTGAAGGTATCACACCTTCCCCACATTCGCCAATCACCACACACTTTGGGGGTGCTTAAGGTATCACACCTTCCCCCTAAAAAAAACAAAAACAAAAAGCTCCAAAGGCACTTAAGCCCTTTGGTCAATTCACAAAAAGATCCAAAGGAACCTAAGCCCTTTGGTCAATTCACAAAAGCTCCAAAGGAACCTAAGCCCTTTGGTCAATTCAAAAAAATCCCCAAAGACACTTAAGCCCTTTGGTCAATTCAAAAAAATAAAATAAATAATCAATAAAATAATACAAAACATCAAAAATACAAAAACATTGCATTACTTACATCATCATGCATTTCATATCACTACATTCATTGATTAGTTGCATTATACATATTCATTCATTGCATTTGCATTAGATTGAGCCACAATGCACCACGTCTATACATTTATCATCTTTCTTAATCAATCTTTTTCATCATCATTTGTGGTTTTTCTTATGAGATTTTGCTTATTAAGAGGTTCTCGTAAGATAGGGTAGATACTAGATGAACATCAACAATGATTTTTATACAACCACTAACTATTTTACGCACACCTTTTAGTTTACAAATGATCATAGGAAAAACCCACAATTTCACATATCACATCATCTATATTCCTCTTTGTGAGTAACTATGTTTTTCAACACAACTAATAAGTTGCTATAGGGTGTTCACTAGGGTTTTTGGTCATTCAGCCATCCCTAGTTTTCTTTTCAAATTTTGTAGAAATTTATCTTAGCTTTTTGAAGTTAGGGTCTTGCTTTGATAGCACCTTACATATCTCAAATCCCAAACACAAATTCACACATTAAAATCCGATTTTAAACAAGGAAGAATGCAACTACAAAGTGGTCCTTGCCCCATCAACGAAATGTTTCCCTTGCTCATCCTATTATGTGCATGGTCTAGAATGCTAAGAATTTCCAAATAGAAAAGTTCCCCCTTACCCAAAGCAATAAATCCCTTACTCCACACAAACGAGCAAGTATCCAAAAGAAAAGAGAAGTGGTTTTCACCACTAAGAGAATAAACCACCTTTCTTATTATAAAAAATGAGCAAGTATCTACATGAAATCAAAAGAAAATAAGGGGATAATGAGCTTGAATCCATGGAATACTTAGTTATTTAAAAATTGTTATATGATCTCCATTACAATAATGGGTTGAATGAAACCTTCCTGGCAATGGAGTAGTCTTACATGTGGTGATATGTCTGTCATATTAGCAACTTTATTTTGTACAGATCAATGTCATCTTATAGATGAGCTAGCTTTTGATGGCTCGTATTACCTAGTAGTCTAATCCAAATACATCCAAAATTAATATAAGGATGACCATAAGGTGGTCCTAATTACAACAATGTTTTTAATGAAAACCACCTAGCAATGGGGTAGTCTTATGCATCATTAATGAACATCGCATGCACACATAGGGATATTGAATATGTAGATCTTTCTAGTAGATTTATATCTTTCAAAGTCCTGTGTAGTCTATATACATATTTTGATTGATCAACTATGGTGTTTGAGTCTCATGAAAACCATGTTTTCCCTATAGCATATAATTGGTTACTCATCCATCATTTACATTTTTATCATATTACATATGGTTGGCTTTCAAATGTATGACTTTTTTGAAAAGGTTAACGTTTTTATTGATGATTTTATTATGTGGTTCTTACACTTAGGTTATTTTGCATCTTATATTCATTCATTATGTTTTAGCATATGTAACATCCCTCCCATATTATCACAAATACACTTTATTTTATTTTAGAATGAGATACTACTAATGGAATCTGTGAGCATAGGAATAGGTTAATGTCTTCAAGGAAGTAGATTAAAGGAACCCATTACCCGCTTTCTAGCAGAAAGATAGGGGAGGTTTGCATGAGGTAAGGTTGGATATGATGTGTAGTGCCTTGTACACCATGGTCTATGAGTACGTAAAAGCTCACTAAATAAATTCATTTAGGGGAATTCTATCTGTGACTGCATTGAATACCTGTTTGATGCATTAGAATGCATTAGGTTAATTGTGTATTATTTAAACTTGTATGATAAATTTAATTTAATTAAAAATAAATAAAAAGGCATATATTATAAAAATAAATAATATATAGATATATGTGTGTGTAATTATATGTGATAACATTATAAAAATAAATATATTATACGTATAATTTTATGGCGGATCACTCGATAGTCCTCTAAAGGACTTGCTTGCATGAGACATTCCAAGTGTCTTTCAAAAAGAGTCTCTTTTCTCCTTTAAAGGAGGATGGCTATAATAGTTGAGGGGGAGGGCGTTGATTTTTGGAGATTTTTAGTTGGATAAGTTTGGTTCTCATTTGCATTGATTGACCTTTATCGTGTTCACCAGGTCAGTTTCTTCCATGAATGTCATCATGTCTATGAATGATAAGTGGTATGTCTGTGAATGATAGATGTTATGTCTATAAATTATGGATGAGTGATCCTGTATGAATGTTAAATATTGTTGATAATTCTTCTTGGTCTTCTTTAGAAAGAAAGAGTTGGTTTACCTTTCTATAACTGTGCTTGTATGTGTCCACTGGAATATTAATCAAAATATATTATTGATTAAGCCACAAAGATAAAAATTGATATATAAAACCAGAAGGGCTTATGTAGTGTTGGATACTATGTGATTGTGTGCATTTTATATTGTCATATATGCTTGTTATTGGGTGTTATTTTTATTTAGCATTGCATCCAAACTCACCATACTGACCCAACGTGCCTATCGCTCATATTTTTCTGTCGTGTTATATTGGAAGTTTGGAAGGGCAGTTTAAGATGATATTTCAGCTCTGTGGAATCTCATTCAAGGTTACCGATTGTTGTTGAATGACTAAACTCTTTTATAGAAAATTAAAAACTTTAGAAGAAGAGCTTTAGTTTTCTGGTAAACTTGAAACTATGAGGAAATATTATAAAATTGTTAGTGACCAAATGACTTTAGCTATTTATAATTTAAATCCTTGGATGCAACCTTTGCATCAAGCTAAAATGTTTAATAAATTTTGATATAAATTGTTAATTGGAAGTAGAAATGGGATTCTTACTTTATATTCTAGAATAATTGATTTTCTTTACGAAAATAATTAGTATATATATTTTTATTATATTTTTGATACTGTTGTAATATTGGAGTATTCATAACCAAAAAATTTGTAGATAGTTGTGAGGAAAATAGAGAACTGAAGCCTTAAATCAAGTTGCAATCAAGTAGTGCATTCTCTATAAATAATTAGAGTACGTCTCTATGATAATGTTTGATATCATGGTAAATTTGGATAGCTTATTTTTCAATTTGTCATTACCTTTGTAACTTAATATTATGCATTATTGATAGGCATCTGATTTTGGTAATATTTTGAATTCCAAATGTTTTTTTCTAAATATGGCATGATTTTCTTGTGTTTTAAAATTAAAATTAATCCAAATTTGGAAAAGTATAAGACCGATCAAAACCATTTTAAATTAATCTATTAAACAATCCTTTCAAGACATCTATATGAGCCCATTGAATAAATAAACTGCTTACCTTATCCTTGAACGTATGGGTTGTATTTTCTTGATTCATTGTAAAGTAGGTAGATGGTGATAAAAATGATAGTTAAGATAAGTCTTATAAGTTCAAAATTAGCTTTATTTGATGTTTCATTGATTTACTTGTCGTGGAGATGACATCTATAATTTTTTAGCATATGTTGACAAGGAAGCAACACCTTTTTATGTGGGAAGTTAAATTTCATTTAAATTGAATATATCTTTAATAAAAATAATAATGTTAGATGGTGCATATTTTAATCTAGAATTTTACCTTCTAAGTTACTCTTCATCCATATCCAAAGATAAATTTGGAGACGACATCTATAATTTTTTTAGCCTATGTTGACAAGGAAGCAACACCTTTTTACATGGGAAGTTAAATTTCATTTTAAATTGAATATATCTTTAATAAAAATAATAATGTAAGATGGTGCATATTTTAATCTAGAATTTTACCTTCTAAGTTACTCTTCATCCATATCTAAAGATAAATTTACCTTAACCAACATTGTTGAAGAATTTTCGTCGATAACACTATTTTCGAAAATCCTTAATCAATGTTTGGGACAAGCTATTGATTACCAAACTGAATACACTACAATAACCTAGTCATACGTGTAACTCATTAAAATCAGGTTCTAAAATAAACATTAAATATTTGTTTGGGACAGATACATACTGAAGGTTAATTATCATTTGAATTTGAAATAATTAAGGATATTTAAGTTGAATTATTGGTGCCAACAAAGATTAAAATATAATAATGAAATCTAAACCAGTTATATCAAGCATTGATGAATATTCATGGGGATTATAGATGTAACAAACCTGGTGGTAGATGAAACTTAGTTGCGTGTATTTCTTTTGAACTATTTTGTAATGCCTTTATCATACAATCAAGTCTAACCTATGCTTAACTTCGAAATCATATTTAATTTTGGACCAAAAAATAGTTTTAAGACCCTCTCGAGACCTACACTAGAAAGAGTTTTGTTTGCATTGGGATAGGATAAGTACTTATACCTCTCGATAACCAATTGCTAAGGAATGTCATTTTGTATGCCTACTATTCCCGAGCAAAATTAATGAGGTTATATTTGATTTTAACAATATGTTAAAAAAATGATTGTTGAATAATGTCTTATTGTTTGGTTCAAATAAAGTTTATTAGAAAAGTAAATTCTAATATTTAATTTACCTTTATATATTAAGAATAAATTTGTAAGCCATATCAGTAGTGAAGTATTTTTTAAAATCGAATATCTCTTTGTTTCTTACATTGAAATTATTATAAAATGATTTGATGGAAATTTAAAGTATTAAATATGTGGGTCCGAGGTGTAGACCAAACCCCGTAAGGGGGTGGAGGTCCAAGGTTCAAATCTCAGGCCTCTCCATACTGAATTCTTATCCCTTTCCTGGTGCTTTCAGTGGCATAAAAAGTTTAAAATGATTGTGGCATGGTGGTTATAGGAGCAGACTGCATGAAGATTTGTGTGGTAGCTTTCGAGGTGGATAGCACAAAATACTATGGTGGCCATAAAAAGCTGGACAACCTGCTCAGATTCATAGAAGCTGCTGATTCCACCATGTAAATTAAAAAAAACAAAAAAAAAGTATTAAAGTTAAATTTTTTTATTTTGGAACCAATTTGGTATTCTTTTTACTTAGTATTTTCTTATTCAATAGATACTAGTCATACTTTTAAAATTAAATATCAAGTTAAAATATGGTCCTAGTTTGTGGTGATGAATATATAAATTTTAGATAATAGTCATACTATTTAGAAATAAATATCAAATTAAAATATGGTTCTAGCTTGTGGTGATGAATATATAAATTTAGTTGAAGAAAATTGATATTATAAGCCTTGTTTGCTTTGAGGAAATAAAAGTGATCATATTGAATTTGTTAACAATTGTTGAACATGGTTCCAACTTGTGGTATAAATTTAGTTGAAGTGATTTTGATATTATAAGCCTCATTTTCTTTGAGGAAATAATTGTGATCATATTGAATCTAATATCAATTATAGAATATCATTTGCTAAAACATGGATAAGGATAACTATCTTATTAAAACAAATTTCTTTTTCACCTTGGGAATAAATTTTCTCCTTGGCTAAAATCTAAACCTCTTTTCACTACAAGGCAAGGCATCAAGTGGATGTGTACCTAAGTAACACCAATATGGGTGAATCTTTTACAAACATAACCTTGATGATTCATCAAGATCGGGAAATCATCCACCACAATACTAGTAGTTTGCAAGTGGTAACTACCATGAATTGGTGGTAGTCATTTACTAGTAGACTTGCACAGGACAAGTGATCCTTTTTTTAAGAGTTAACAAAAGGTATAATAGCATGTCCTTGTAGGCTATCACACGAGTAGTACTATGAGGTGTCTCACAATCAGTGTTCAATTGGAGAATTGCTAGAAATAAGTTGACCCTGGAAGTTTCTAGCCTTCAAATCTAGAAGGCAAAATAGTGAGAAGGTGTGGGACGTCTCATCTTGAGTTGCAAGCATGACCTGGTATGCCCAAACATGAACTAGAGAATTTGTGGACCCTAATTGACTCCATAAGATGATGGACTTCTAATTAGGTACTAGGCATACTAACACTATACTCTAGCATGGCACATATACAAGCAGCAATGGAAATTAAGGATATCTCTTAGGTTATTGAAACCCATGTCCTCCATGCTATGGGGTGGAGGAACTATGCATCCACCCTTCTAGGTGTTATGGGCCCTAGAAGGACAACCCCATACCAGAACATAGACCTCTAGTAAAGGAGAAGAAGGTGTTCACTAAATGGTAGATTTTTTAGCATCTAGCCAATATTGACCACTCGAGATACCATTTTTAGTAGTTAAAAAATCTCGGAGCGAGTAAACTATGCCTATGTACTAATTAAAATGATTGGGTGAAGAGTACTTAAATTATGACTTTAACCTCATGTTGAGTCAAAATTTTCTCTTTTTGATTCTAGGGAGTAAGACTAGAATGGAAAACCAGGTGAGATATGTCTGGGTTGTTATAGTTGGTATCAGAGCCCTAGGTTGCAAAACCCTAGGTCATAAACTTTATGTTAAAACTTATATCTTAAAACTATGATAAACCAAAAATGACATAGCTCTTTTACATTCAGGTTAAATGGTGGGAACCTCCAAAAGAACTACTACTAATCTGCAAGAAGGGACTTGTAGAGGGTCCGAGAAAGGGACCAAGAAGGATTGTTAGAGAGTCATAGGGGAAAAGAGTTGTAGAAACTCCTCGATGACTCATTAGAAAAGAAAAGGAGCCTGCACAAAAAGAAGATAACATGGCTAAGATGTTACAATTAATGCAAGAACAATTAAATCAACAAAAAGAACATATGGAATTGCAACGAGCACATATGAGTGAACACATGGAACAACAAAAAGCTCAACTAGTCCAACAATAGGAAATAATAACTCAACAACAAAAAGTAATTGAGAATTTGACTAAGAGTAAAGAACCCAAAAACTATCAAGACGATCTACCCGAGGGATCTAGCAGAAAGAAAGTTGGTGCATAATTAAGCAAAGAAATAAGGAAATTAGATATTTCTAAATTTTATGGTAAAGGTGATGGAGAGGTAGCCAAAAATTGGCTAAGTGAGGCTAAAGGATACTTTGCTATTATACCCTCTCATCAAAATCTAAAATAGCATGGGTAGTGGCTCATCTGGTAGGACCTGCATTAGATTGGTGGACAACATACAAGAGAAACAAACAAGTTGAGGCTATTGATGTACCCTGGGACACATTCCTAAAGGAATTCAGGGATAGATTTCTAACTCAACAATTTTATGTAGAAAAATTTGTTGAGTTCACAAATTTACACCAAGAAAATATATTAGTTATAGAATATTACTAGAGGTTTTTGTAATTACTAAAATATGTACCTAAATACGATCGAAGGGAAGAATTTAAGGTACAAAAATTTATCATGGGTTTGCACCCAAGGATTGGATCTCTAGTTGGTATACTAAAACCTAAGGACTTGTTTGAGGCCTATGATTCAACATGATATGAAGAGTTAAGTCAGAAAAATAAGAAGGCCTATTATCAAAAGATAGAGAAAGATAGAGATGATCCTAAGAAGAGGAAGAACTTAGGACTAGTAAGAGGGGGCAAGGACCAGTATAGAAGGCCCAAGGATGGGGACCGATATGGAGGTGATAATAGAAACAAGGATAGGGGTAAATTCTAGAATAACAAAGGTCAACAAGAGAAGAGAAAATTTTTGGGTAGGAATGAACAAAGGACCCCAAATCAAGATTTAGGAAAAGGGATTGCTACCTAGAGCAAGAATGAGGATAGATAGAAAAACAAAGTTCCACCAAATAGTTGTTACGTATGTTCAGAAGATCATTATGCTAGCCAATATCCACAAAGGACTGATAGGAGAAAGACAGCAGAAGAATCTACTCATAAGATCTATGCGGCTACAAGTAACCCTACTCTCTCAGGACAAGCTACACCATTTATTTTGAAAGGAAAAATATATGATAAGGAAGTACATATTTTAATTGATAGTGGGGCTACCGATAGTTTTATATCTACTAGTATTTTGAGGGATATTCCAAAAAGGCCTAGGTTTATGGAAAATGGGTGGAAGGTCGAGTATGGGTCTGGATAGACCTACTCAATCAATCAATGCTTATTTGATCCACAAATCACTTTACCTCAAGGGAAAACTAGATGGCACCTTTATGTAGCTCCCCTACATGATTTTGATATCATTTTAGGTGTAGACTGGCTAAAGGTACATAAAGCCTTACTAAATTTTGAATAAATATGGTTAGACTATACAAATAACTCCAAATAAAGAGTCCGAGTCCACTATGGTTGAGACACTCTAGAACCCCACCTTTTATTAGCCATGCAAGTAAAAAGAGCCTTAAGAAAAGGGTGTAAAATTTACGTAGTCAAGATGAATAAAAGGGAAGAAATTGAGTCTAGTTCAGGCCTTTTCCAACAATATCCAGTGTTAAATGAATTCAAGGATGTATTCCCTAAAGAATTTCTAGGTCTCCCACCTCAAAGAGAATTTGATTTCTCTATAGAACTCTTACCTGGAGCAACACCTATTGCTCGAACTCCATATAGAATGACCCTCATAGAATTACAAGAGCTCAAAACACAACTACAAGAATTATTAGAAAAAGGACACATCAAGCCTAGTGTATCACCATGGGGTGCTCTAGTTCTCTTTGTCAAGAAGAAATATGGGTATTTAAGATTATGTATTGATTACTGGATGCTCAATAAGATGATAGTCAAAAACAAGTATTCCCTATCGAGAATTGATGACCTTTTTGATCAACTAAGAGGGGCCACCATATTCTCAAAAATTGATCTTAGGTCTAGTTATCACCAATTAAGAATTAAAGAAGAGGATACCTACAAGACTGCTTTTCGAACTAGATATGGCCATTATGAATTTACAGTATTACCCTTTGGCTTAACAAATGCTCCTATCACATTTATGAATTTAATGAATAATGTATTTCGAGAATAGTTAGATCGATTTGTGTTGGTATTCTTAGATGATATTATGATTTACTCTTGGACCAAGGAGGAGCACGATCAACACATGAGAGTTGTTCTAGAAATCCTCAAAAAGAATCAGTTATACGATAAGTTATCAAAGTGTGAATTCTACACCCCTCAAGTACAATATCTAGGGCATATAGTCTCAGCTGAAGGAATTGTCATAGATCCCAAAAATATAGAAGCCATTATGGAATGGCCAGCCCCACAAATGTCATAGAGGTAAGAAGTTTTATGGGAATGGCAGGGTACTACCAATGATTTATACAAGGATTCTCGAAAATTGCTTATCCCATAACCAACCTGCAAAGAAAAGGAAGAGCCTTTAAATGGATAGTCCAATGTGAGGAAGCATTTAGAATACTCAAGGAGAAGTTAACAACAACACCTATCCTCCAGATACCAGATCCAAATAAGCCATTTACAGTGTGTACTGATGCTTCCATAGAAGGTTTGGGAGGTGTTCTTATGCAAGAAGAGGTGGTAGTTGCTTATGAATCCAGAAAACTAAAGAAACATGAAATCAACTATGCCACCCATGATCTAGAACTGGCCATTGTAGTACATGCTCTAAAAATATGGTGATATTATCTGCTTAATAAATCCTTTGAGCTTAAGACAGATCACCAAAGTCTAAAATATATTTTCACCCAACCATTGCTAAATGCTAGGCAACGATATTGGGTAGAATTTTTAGTAGAGTATGACTTTGGAATTGAGTATATAAAAGGGAAAGAAAACAAGTTAGCAGATGCACTCAGTAGAAGAAAACACATAACTACCATGACACAATGTTAGTATGGGTTAGCTAGGAAAATTAAAGAACTACAAAAATCTGATGAATTTTGTATTCAGTGCTGAGCTCAGATCGAGCAAGGATCTAATAAAAACAAGGATTTTAAGGTCAAGGAGGACCTATTGTATTTTAGAAATAGAGTAATCATTCCAAATAATGAGGAAATGAGAAAAACTATTCTACAAGAAGCACATTGTGCTCTGTACTCTACACATCCAGGAGTAGTAAAGATGAATGAGAACTTGAGAAAGGAATACTACTGGCCTGGAATGAAAAAGGACATAATAAATTTTGTGGCAAGATGTTTGGAGTGCCAAAAGGTCAAAGTTGAGCACCAACATCTAGGAGGATAATTATACCCTTATGAAATCCCTACTCAAAAATGGCAAGTCATCTCCATGGACTTCATAGTTGGTCTACCTCAAACACGATTCAAGCATGACACTATTTTGGTTATAGTAGATAAGTTGACCAAGGTGGCTCACTTCATACTAGGGAATGTACATGATGATGCGCTCGCTATAGCCCAAAAATTTTCTAGAGAAGTAGTGCATCTACATGGGTTTCCTGAGGTGATCATCTTAGATAGAGACTCTTGATTTACATCCAAATTTTGGTAAGCATTGCATCGAGCTTGGGGTACAAAGCTCAACATTAGCATCACATATCATCCTAAAACTAATGGGTAAACTGAAAGAGTTAATCAAGTATTAGAGGATATGTTGTGAATGTACTATATGGATCACCAAAGCAAGTGGGAGGACTATCTATTTTTGGTAGAATTTTCTTACAATAATAGCTATCATGCCACATTGGGCATGGCACCATTTGAAGCCCTATATGGGCACAGGTGTAGAACACCCCTATCTTGGGATAATACAGAAGATTGAGCAATGATCGGACCAGATATTATGAAACAAATGGAGGAACAACTAAAAGAAATCCACCAATGGCTCAAGGAAGCCATAGATCACCAGAAGAGCTATGCAGATCTTAAGAGAACCCCTAGAGAATTTACTATAGGTGACAAAGTTTTCCTCAGAGCAAAACCCTCCAAAATTTTGATAAAATCCACCAAGCTCAGTCCTAGGTTTGTAGGACCATTTGAGATCATCAACAAAATTAGTCCAGTAGCCTACAAATTGGCCTTACCACCTAATTTATCTAAGATCCATGACACTTTCCATGTGTCCCTCCTTAGAAAGTATGTAGCATATCCATCACATGTGTGGGATGTTTCTCATTTGTAGATGTCGAACCCATACCTCATTGAAGTCCTTGCCTATCAAAATTCTTGGATTCAGATCCAAACAACTAAAAAAAAGAACTGTAGATCAATGCAAGGTCTAGTGGGACCACTATTCTGATAGAAATGCCACCTGGGAAGATGTGGCAATCATGAAAGAATAATTTCTCTATTTGTTTGACTAAACATTGATATATATATATATATATATATGTGTATGCATTCATATTTTGGTTTTATGAACATTTTATAAATGCAACATGTTAATGGCCATTTTATAGATATGGCCTGCTAATGAGTATTTGATAGATACGACATGTTAATGGATATATACTTATGATGAGAAAATGCATGTTATATTTTATATCTTTCATATAATAATAATACTAGCACATAGGACTGTATTTATTCTGAATGGGGGAGAATATAACATCCCTCCCATATTATCGCCAATACACTTGTTTTTATTCTAGAATGAGATACAACTGATGGATTGTGTGAGCGCAGGAACAAAATAATGTCTTAAAGGAAGTATATTAAAGGAACCTGTTTCTCACCTTCTGGAGAAAATATAGGGGAGGTCCACATGAGGTAAGGTGGAATATGATGTGTAGTGCCTTGTGCGTCATGGTTTGTGAGTACACGAAAGCTCACTGAATAAATTCATTTAGGGGTATTCTATCTGTGATTGCATTGAATACATGTTTGATGCATTAGAGTGCATTAGGTTAATTGTGTATTATTTAAACTTGTATGATAATTTTAAGTTAATTAAAAATAAATAAAAAGGTATATAATTTAAAAATAAATAATATATATGTAATTATATGTGATAGCATAATTAAAACAAATATATTATACATATAATATTGTGGCAGGCCACTCGGTAGTCCCCTAAAGAACTTGCTTGCATGAGACATTCTAGGTGTATTTCAACAAGAGCCTCTTTTCTCCTTTAAAGGAGGATGGTTGTAATAGTTGAGGGGAAGGGCATTGATTTTTGGAGATTATTAGTTGGATGGAGTTTGCTTCTCTTTTGCACTGATTGACCTTTATTGAGTTCACCAGGTCAGTTTCTTCCACGAATGTCATCATATTTGTGAATGATAAGTGGTATGTTTGTGAATGATAAGTGGTATGTATGTGAACGATAGATGTTATATCTATAAATGATGGATGGGTGATCATGTATGAATGTAAATATTGTTGGTAATTCTTCCTGGTCTTCTTTAGAAAGAAAGAGTTGAAATACCTTTTTGTAATTGCGCCGGTACGTGTCCACTAGAATATTAACCGAAATATATTATTGAATAAGCGACAAAGATCAAAATTGAAATAGAAAACCATAAGGGCTTATATATTGTTGGATATTGTGTGATTGCGTGCATTTTATATTGCCATATATGCTTGTGACTGAGTGTTGTTTTCATTTAGCATTGCATCCAAATTGACCATGCTGACCCAACATGCCTATAGCTCCTATATTTTTGCCACACCACATTGGGAGTGTGGAAGGGTAGTTTAAGATGATCTTTCAGCTCTGTGGAATCCCATTCAAGGTTGTCGACTACTTCTGAATGAATGAACTATTTTACAAAAAAAACTTTAGAGGAAGAGCTTTACTTTTTTGGTAAACTTAAAACTATGAGAAAATATTATAGAACATCTATTTATAATTAAAAGCCTTGGATGCAACCTGAGCAATAAGATAAAATGTTTAATAAATTTTGATATAAATTATTAATTGGTAGTAGAAATGAGATTTTTACTTTATATTCCATAATAATTGATTTACTTTATGAAAATCATTTGTAAATATTTTTATTATATTTTTGGCATTGTGGTTATATTGGAGTGTTCATGATTAAAATTTTTGTAAATAGATATGAGGAAAATAGAGAACTAAAGCCTTAAATTGAGTTGTAATCAAGTAGTGCATTCTCTATAAATAATTATAGTACGTTTCTATGATAATGTTTGATATCATGGTAAATTTGGATAGCTCATTTTAAAAAATTTCATTACCTTTGTAACTTAATACTATGCATTAATGATAGGCATTTTATTTTTGTAATATTATGAATCCTAAATATTTCATTCTAAATCTAGCATGATTATTTTTGTGTCTTAAATGTAGAATTAACCCAAATTTGGAAAATTTTAAGACCCATTGAAACCCTTTAAAATAAATCTATTAACAATCCTTTCAAGACATCTATATGAGCCCATTGATTAAATAAATCGCTTACCGTATCCTTGAACCTATGGGTTTTATTTGCTTGAGTCAATGTAAATAAGGTATATGATGATAAAAAGGATAGTTAAGACAAGCCTTATGAGTTTAGACTTAGCTTTATTTGATGTTTCATTGATTTACTCATTGTTGATATGGTGTTTGTAATTGTTTAACCTCTGTTAACAAGGAAGCAATACCTTTTTATGTAGGAAGTTAAATTTCGTTTTAAATTAAATATATCTTTAATAAAACTAATAATGTAAGATGACACATATTTTAATTTTAAGTTTACCTTCTAAGTTACTTTTCATCCATATCCAAAGATAAATCCACCTTAACCAACATTGTTAATGAATTTTAGTTGGCAACATTATTTTCGGAAATCCTTAATCAATGTTTGGGACAATATGTTGATTACCAAACTGATTACACTGCAATAACCTAGTCATACGTGAAACTCATTCAAAGCGGGTACTAAAATAAACATTAAAGAGTTTTCTGGGATAGATACATATTGAAGGTTAATGATCGTTCGAATCTAAAATAATTAAGGATATTAAGTTGAATTATTGATGCCAACAAAAATTAAAATATAATAATGAAACCTGAACCAATTATATCAGGCATGGATGAATATTCATGGGGATCACAAATGTAAAAAACTCGATGGAAGATAAAACTTAGTTGCGTGGATTGCTTTTAAACTGTTTTGTAACTCCTTTATCATAAAATCAAATCTGACCTATGCTTAACTTAGGAATCGTATTTATTTTTGGACCAAAAGTAGTTTTAAGACCCTCTCGATACCTATGCCAAAAGGAGTTTTTTTTATTGTTGGACATTTTGAGTATTTGAGTTGTCATTGATGTCAAGAGTCAATTTCAGTGAGCAGTGCAAGAAGAAGCGGTTCCACAATCAGTGTAAAAGGAAAGTCTGCTTCCAGTTGGTCAGATCCAGTTCCAGGTGGTCATATGAGGTTCAAAGAGCAATAAAGAGGCCCAAGAAAAATAATATTATAATATTTTATTATAATATTAAAAGGAGAGATTTAAATTAATTATAAATTAATTAAAATAATTTCATTATAAATTAATTTAATTAACTTCTAAAGTTATTAAGTTAATTATAAATTAATTATAAAATTAATTTATATTAATTAAATAACCCTAAGGTTGGGTTATAAAGGTTATTTATAAAAAAGGAGGACTAAAAAAAAGGGGAGGGGGGGGGGGGGGGAGGGGTGGCAACTGGGGGGGGGGGGGGGGGGAGGGGGGGGGGGGGGGGGGAGGGGGGGGGGGGGGGGGGGGAGGGGTTTGAGTGATTGTAAGTATGAAACATATTGAGTCTCTAACAATTCTCTATATGTTTCTATGATAAAAAGAGAGATTGAATGTTATTGAGCATTGTGGTGAGTGTGAAGCATATTAAGTCTCTAAAAATTATCTACATGTTTCTGTGAGATTGAACAAGTTCTAGTGAGGACTTGTTGAGAAGATTTGAGACAAGTCTTGGTGAGGACTTGTTGAGAAGATTTGAGACAAGTTCTAGAGAGGACTTATGGACAGATTGGTGTGAGATTTTATGGAATATTACAATACAAATTGGGCAATTCTAGTGAGGACTTGTTGAGCAGTTTGGACAAGTTCTAGTAAGGACTTGTTGAGAAGATTGAACAAGTTATATAGATAACTTGTGAACAGATGAGTGTTAGATTTTGTGGAAGCTTACAAGGTAGATTTGAGATAAGTCTTTGAGAAGACTTGTGAGTAGAGTTGGTTGATTGATTTGTTAAAACCTTTGGTTAAGATTTGGGGAAGATCTAGTAGAGTTGATTTGTAATTAAGTCAAGCTTTTTGTTAAGGCTTGAGGATGGATATTGAGGATATATTTGTGTTAGACCAAAGGACTATGTTTAGTGTAGATTTGAGGACATATTTTGGTGTAGATTTGAGAACAGGTTTGTGCCAGACTAGAAAAAAATAATGAGTAGACTTGTATTAGACCTAAGGACTATGTTTAGTACATATTTGAAACAGATTTGAGAGCAATATTTGAAGGTGATAGAGTATAGAGGATGATAGTCTCCAATGGATAGAGATCCATTAGCCATGGTAGTGAGAATATGTCTTCTGAGTGAGGGCAAGAGTCTTTAGTGGATAGATATCAATTAGCTAGTGTAGTGGAGGTAGCAATACTTCTAGAAGATCACCAACCAAAGTAGAGGAGAAAGAAGTTCTCTTGTGTATAGATATCCACAAACCAACTGAGGAGATTGGTGTCTCCTATGGATAGAAATCCACAGACTTGATTAGGGGATTGGTGGCTCCTTTAAATAGAGGTCCATAAATAACGTAAAAGGAAAGGTTTACCAAGAGATTTGTTGAGAAAATTTTAATGAAATATTTTCCCCGTGGAGTAGCCCACATTGGGTGAACCACATTAAATTGGTGTCTCTATTGTGTATGGTGATTTGTGCATTACTTTGATTATTGTTGTTGATATTGCTATTAATACATTGAATAATATTGATTGGGAAAGAAAAAGTAAAAAGTGATCTTATATTGTTCAACCCCCTTTTAGTATAAGCTTGTGTTCTTCATTTACATAGGGACAAGATAAGTACTTAGGTATGCGTGCCTCCTAGTAACCGATCACTGAGGAATGTCATTTTGTATGCCTACTATTCTTGAGAAATGTTAATGAGGTTATATTTGATTTTAACAATATGTTTAAAAGAAATTATTGTTTAATAATGTCTTATTATTTGGTTAAAATGAAGTTTGTTAGGAAAGTAACTTCTCATATTTAATTTACCTTTATATATATTTTATTCGTAAGCCATATTGGTGGTGAAGTATTTATAAATAAGCGAATATCTCTTTTTTTTTTACATTAGAATTATTATAAAATGATTTTATAGAAACTTAGAGTAAGCATTAAATATGACTTAAAAGTTTTTTTATTTTGGAACCAATTTGGTATTCTTTTTACTTAGTATTTTCTTATTCAATAGATACTAGTCATATTTTTTTTATTAAATATCAAATTAAAATATGGTCCTAGCTTGTGGTGATGAATATATAAATTTTAGATACTAGTCATACTATTTAGAAATAAATATCAAATTAAAATATGGTTCTAGATTGTGGTGATGATTCTGATGAATATATAAATTTATTTGAAGAAATTTGATATTATAAATCTTGTTCGCTTTGAGGAAATAAAAGTGATCATATTGAAATTTTTAACAATTTTTGAACATGGTTTTAGCTTGTGGTATAAATTTAGTTGAAGTGATTTTGATATTATAAGTCTTGTTTGCCTTGAGGAAATAAATGTGATCATATTGAATTTAATAACAGTTATAGAATATCATTTATTGAAACTTGGATAAGTATTTTAGAATTAGAAGGATTGATAACTATATTATTAAAACAAATTTATTTTTCACCTTAGGAATAAATTTTTGCCTTGGCTAAAATCTAAACCTCTTTTCACTACAAGGCAAGGCATCAAGTGGATGTGTACCTAAGTAACATCGAGACAGGTGAATATTTTACAAATATAACTTTTATGATTCGTCAATATTGGACAATCATCCACCCCAACATCAATAGCTTGCAAGTGGTAACTACCATGAATCCGTGATAGTTTTTTACTAGCATACTTGCACAAGACAAGTGGTCCTTCTATTAGGAGGTAATGAAAGGTGGAATGGGATGTCCTTCTAGGCTATCAAACAAGTAGTACCATGAGGGGTCTCACGATTAGTTTTCAACTAGAGAATTGCTAGCAATAAGTTACTCCTAGATTTTTCTAGCCTCTAAAGCTAGAAGATCCAATGGTGAGATGGTATGGGATGTCTCATCATCAGTTGCAAGCATGACCTAGGATAACCGCACCTAAACAAAATAATTGGTGGGCCCTAACCAAATCCATAAGGTGATGGATTCTGGTTAGACACTGGGTATACTAACGCTATACTCTAGCATGGCACATATACAAGAAATGATGGAAAGTAAGGACATATCTTAGATTATTGGAACCCATGTCCTCCATGCTAGGGGGTAGGAAACTATGCATCCACACTTCTAGGTGTTATGGGCCCTAGAAGAACAACCCATGCTAAGAACATATACCTCTAGTAAAGGAGAATAAGGTGTTCATTTAATGGTAACTTTTGTGGTATCTGGCCAATCTCAACCACTCAAGAGACCATCTTAAATAGTCAAAAAATCTCAAATCAAGTAAATTATACCTATGTATGAATTAAAAAGTTGGGTGAATAGCAATTAAATTTGACTTTAAGCTCATTTTATCTCTTTGTAATTCTAGGGAGTGAGACTGGAATGGACAACTCGGTGAGATATGCCTAGGTTGTTACATCATATAAACATAAAAATCAAATTTTGTATCATCATGTCATTAGTACATCATCCACATGCATACATCTAGGCATACATATATGCATACATACTACAATATCTAGGCATACATCTAGCATCCATCATTGCATGTCATTAGTACATCACATACATACCTAGCCTCGCATTCACTATTAATTCAAAAATATCCAAAGGCACCTACACCTTTTGTCACATCAATTCAAAAGACCCCAAAGGAACCTAACCCCTTTGGTCAATTTCAATCCAAAAGGCCCCAAAAGCACCTAAATATTTTGGTCAATTTCAATCAAAAAACCCCAAAGGAACCTAACTCCATTGGTCAATTTCAATCCAAAAGGCTCCAAAGGTATCCAACTCCCTTTGATCAATTTAAAAAAACCCCAAAGGAACCTAATCCCTTTGGTCCATTTCAATCAAAAAGCCCCAAAGGAACCTAATCCCTTTAGTCCATTTCAATCAAAAATCCCCAAAGGAACGTAACTCCTTAGGGTAAATCAATCCACAAGGCTCCAAAGGAACTTCACTTTCTTTGGTCACATAAATCCAAAAGGCTCCAAAGAAACTTAACCCTCTTTGGTCACATAAATTCAAAAATCTCCAAAGGCACTTAATCCCTTTGGTCACATCAATTCACAAAGCTCCAAAGGCACAAAAATCCTTTGGTCACAATCAAATCAAAAGGCCCCAAAGGCACAAAAACCCTTTGGTCACATCAATCCAAAATTCCCCAAAGGAACTTAACCCCTTTGGTCACATAAATCCAAAAGGCCCAAAAGGCACCTACACCTTGGGTCACATCAATTCAAAATACCCCAAAGTAACCTAACCCCTTTGGTCAATTTCAATCCAAAACACCCCAAATGCACCTAATCTCTTTGGTCAATTTCAATCAAAAATCCCCAAAGGAACCTGACTCCTTTGATCAATTTCAATCCAAAAGGCTCCAAAGGTATCCAAATCCCTTTGGTCAATATCAAAAATCCCCAAAGGAACCTAATACCTATGGTCCATTTCAATCAGAAAGCCCCAAAGTAAACTAACCCCTTTGGGAAAATCAATCCACAAGGCTCCAAAGGAACTTCACTTCCTTTGGTCACATTAATTCAAATGCCCCAAAGGAACCTGAATTCCTTTGGTTACAATATCAATCCAAAAAGCCCCAAAGGAACTTAACCCCTTTGGTCAAATCAATCAAAAAAATCCAAAGGCATAAAAACCCTTTGGTCACAATCAAATCAAAAGGCCCCAAAGGCACCAAAACCTCTTTGGTCACAAAAGGCTCCAAAGGAACATAACCCCTTTGGTCAAATCAATGCAAAAAGCTCCAAAGGTACCCAAATTCCTTTGGTCAAATTCATTTCAAAAAGGCTCCAAAGGAACTTAAACCCTTTGGTCACATCAATCCAAAAGGCTCCAAAGGCACCTAACCCCTTTGATCACATTCATTCATAAAATTTTGAGTAGATCTCATATCTAGCGATTTACTCTATAAACCTAGTGATTTTAGTCATTGGTTGTCCATGTAATTTGATAGGATGAGTAATTATCATAAGATCACTCACCAAAAATAAGTAATAAATGGGTCAAAATCAAGGTTGTAATGGGGTCTTGTGCACTTTTAAATTTTGTAATGATCCTAAAAACCCAATCAAATCATCTTGGTCAAGTGACTCATTACTTTCATCATTTTTATTTCCTCATCGACTCGTCACTTGAGGGGATAGTCATATAATCACAAAAATAATAATTAAATCAATAATCAAACACTCAATCATACAAGTTGCATTCATTCAAGAATAATTGCCAAATATAATCATGTCCTTCTTACTTGGGATAAATAACAAGCAAAAACTTAAACTAAACACATAACAGGATAGCCAAAAACTTCTTGATTGGTATCCCCAAAGGCTAGAGTATAGACTCAAGCTTATCTCTCTACCACCCCAAAGGTTTACCAAAAACTCAAGTTCTTCAACTTATTAGAAGCAATGGTTTAAAAATGCATGCTCTTTCCATGATTGGGGTATTTAATATTGATCAGATCAATGAACATCATCAATTTGATTATGGGCCATCTATTTTTTCTTTGCATTGTGCTTTCACACAATGCATCCCAAAAAGGGGTATCTGTAGACACCTAAAACATTTCATATTGAGGAGACTACTTATATGGACTCCCTAAAGACCATATGACCCACCTTGGGTAGCCTTAGGGATTAAAAAGTGGTTTTCACCACTCAAATAAGGGATATTTTCCTTTACAACCCTAGTAATCCATCTAAGGTACAACCTCTAGAGGTCATCCTACCATAGGATGAAATCTATTTAGGATCATCCAACCCCATGATGGTTGCACCCAAAGCAGAGTTAAAAAAGAGCGGGACATAACTGGCAGTTGAAACTACCAGTAAAGCTGGTGCATGAATTCACGTCATAATTTTATGTGTGCATGATTCCAAATTAGACAAAAAGCATGATGCAATTATTTTGCATGAGATTTTGAAGAAAAGCATTTTAATTCTTAATGCAAACTACCTCTTTACTTTTTCATGCACAAGGTGGCACTATTGTTAAACTTATTTCAAGAAATATATATAATGGTATTCGTCCCTCAATTTGAACCCCTGGTTCTTCTGGTTTTTCTAAGTTTTGATATAGAAATTTCTCAAATTTAAAGCAATGAAGTGCTACCATATTTCGACCAAAGATCAAACAGCTCTCGAGAGAATTGAAGTGTTGTCATCTCAACTTCCTAACAAAACCATGTTGTTGGACTACTCTAAGGGATAGAGGTGTGTATTTTCTTCTTCTCAATATTATATGTTTGCTTTGAGGAGCAATCTAGACCCACAAAGTTGCTTCCACGGAGCACACCAATAAATCAAAAACATCACAAATCAAACCTAGGAGTTGTCCTTGCATCAACGTCAAAAAAGAACTCATAGATGAGTAGCCATCTCTCTCAGAGATGGACTGCAAGTACGGCCATCCCGCACAAAGATGACTTGTAGGTTCAGATTTTTTTCTTCATTTTATGTTTTAATAGTTCTTAGAAACTTTCTTATTTGTAGTTCAACATAGTTAGATTTCATTTCATGCATGCGTTTATCAAGTTTTTTTTATTTATCACTTTCAGTTATCATTACATCCTCACATGTTATTAATTGTGTTTATTTTATTTTGAATAGACTATAGGTTTCTATGGGAAGGAAGAGCATAAGAAACTAACTTCATAACCCCTTGCAGAGGTCACAAAGAAACCCTCTTCAAGACGGTTCGTGGATGCGAGAACCCTGCATAGTGCACCCATTTGTTCATGAATGTAACTCATTGTATCAAAGTGGTAGTGAATCCCTAAGAGGGATCTCTTTGTAACCAATCTGAGGAATAGTTGATTGATTAATAAAAGAGGCATCATTTTATTATTAACTATTTATCATTATGGTGGTTATAATTGCTATGTCTTCACTTTAATTTTATTGTACGATTAGCATGATTTTTTGGCATTTCACTACCTAAAATTTTGGCATCAATTTGGCATCACTAAACGTGCTTCACACCATATCTCAAATAGTACTTCTTAATTTGAAAAAAGTATAAGAATATGATGACCAATAATCTTTTCCACATGAGCTTTAAAATATTGAAAAAAATAAGACTTCATCTTTTATCTTCACGTAGTACACTCACATTCATCTTGTATGATCAATCAATAATTGAAAATAGCTTCAAGTAAAATCAAATCCATGGGTAGACATAGATTAGTGTGAACTAGGTATAGTATACTAACCACTCTTTGACTCCTTGATCCAAATGTGGCTCTATGTTACTTTCTTTCCAAGTTACTCATACAAATATAATGAGGATTGTGATGGAAGTCCTTTTAACACATGACATGATTTATGAGTGCTTTCAGGTGTCCAAAAACCACCTGTCCAAAGAACTTATGCCAAAGTATGACAACTTCTATTTTTAATAGTATTAGATCCTTTTCTTTCTTTTGAATGACTAAATAATCTTCATCTTTAATATTTGTCCATAAAAGTGCTTCCTCTTGTTGAAGCAAATTTACAAGAGCCTCAAAAGTGGGACTCTAGTTAGTAACATTTAGAGTTATCAGAAAAACACTAAATGTAGGTGGTAATGCTCATAAAACTATTGGCATATGTACATCAATGCTAATGTTTTTACCTAATACTTATGGAGAGACTCACAACTAAGTAAGTCAACATAGAAAACTCATCAATTTACCACTATAAGTCATTTTCAAGCACTATAATTGACTTTGAAGGTATATCATTTGTTTTATTTTTGGATTTGAACAATGTACTAAGTTTTTACCATGCATATTTAGTGGTCATAACATCACAAATGTAAAACTAGATCTCATTATTTACTCCAAACATTATGGTTTATCAATCTTCCTAGTTTGGTTTATTGAACTTTATTTGTTTGTTGAGGATAGTGACATGTCTTTCCATGGTGCTAGTTAACACTTCTTATAATATTCAAATTCAAGATGAATCTTCAATTTCATATTCCATGCAAAATAGTTATTGTCTTTTAACACAAAATAAATTTATTTATTCCATTAGTTCAAGCTTGAAAGGAGATTTCTAGTGATTACATATACACCTGTACTTATAAAAATATAAGTGCATCAAATCATGAAATATGATAGTATCTCATGACAAAAAAATATATAGGATACAAGTCAATGTCCTAATCAAATTATGGTTAAATCACTAGGGAATATTTTAGTCAATGGTTAAAATATAAGGTCCAATGCTCCTTGACCTTTCACTTTACCAAACTAAAAAGAGGTAAAAAAAATTAAGGACCTAAAATATTCTTCCACCATGCATATGGGGTATTTGTTTTATATGCCCTCCAAAAAAGAATTACATGCATCAACCCCATAAATTCAACAGTTAAGTAGATGATGTTACAACCAATGGTCATAGATAATCTCTATCATTGAATCTCAATTAGATTGTATAGGTATGGTGATGTTTATTTATGGTTGATCTCAATTTAATGACTCAAAATCACATGCAAATATTTTTATTAAGTTAGGGTTTGGAGTGGTTGTTCTTTAGATGACATATTTCTTTCAATTGTGTGTTCCTTTAGTGGTGCTTAAAAATATCTTAACTCTATAACTTCATGCAACACCACCACATAATATAGATATACTCAATGCTTCCTCTATTTATCAATGCAGGACATTCATTCTAATACATTTCCCTATGAATGTTAATATCTAATACCTCAAATTAAACTACACTTTGGTACAATTTTCTTAGATACATCACATGTTAACCTAAACATCTTACATTATAAAGTTTTTTAGTTGGAAAATTATCTTTAATATATCTTCTACTATATTATGTACAACATTGATGTAGATGACACTATGTAGAAGGATGACCTTGGATTTGAGATAACCCTTTATATATTTTAGGATATGCTTCTTTAATCACTTTAGATAGAAAAATCAGCCTTTTGATATTATCCTCCAACGATAAACATCAACTATGGTTTCCACTTTTAGATGGATCCAATTTTTTTTTTGGAGATACATTAACTCTTAAATAATATTTCTACATCTAATTTAGACATATTTTAATTCACCTTGATGGCTCATGTACACTTTAATTCAACAAAAATATTTAGACATTATTACTTATCATTATATTAGCTTTATATGTAATTTATATGACTTTATTTTGATTTTTACAATTATTTTAACTTAAGATAGACTTATAATTAACCTTACAGAAAACTCATATATCTGATGTCCCTCTCAATCACTTAATATAGTGCAAAAACATAAAAAACATCCTACATGCAACTTTTATATTATTATAGAAAATGATACATAGTTTCAAATAGATAGATTATATGTTTAGATGAATCAATGGTTCATCTTGTTTTATTCAACATGATAGGTTTGTATCTTCTATAAATAACTTGACAAAAATTAAGACTACCCATATTAAATTATTTATGATGGTCCAATGTGAATTCTAAATGACTCTTTCTCTTAATATGACTCAAGTATGCCTTCTTGGGTAGCTCGATGAATGCTCATTTTGATGTCAACCTTCCTCAAATTAAACTCAATTCAAGATTATATCTTCAAATTGGTAGACTACACCTTCTTCTTGGATATGAAGTTAACCTCAATGATGACAAATTTCTCTTGGATGTATGTTCCACTTTTTTGGATAGCAATCACTCAAACAAAATAATATTTCACTACACAACTTTTAAATGCATCTTCATTCAACATTAAATATAAAAACAAACAAACAATAAGAATACAAAATGTATTTGAATGCAATTGAATCGTAAAGTTATTTCTCCTTGCATGAGCTTAACAATTGCCAAGTTGCTTCTTGAATTAGAAAAAAAGTCTATAACTCCTATATTAGCTAGGGCAAAACCATGAACTTTGAAAGGTATCTTTAGGTCTCACCTTAACAATTTTAAAACTATGATAAAAAATATATGAATTCAAAGTGGCCATGATAAAATTTTCATTGATTTGATATATATGTATATATAAGAATAAATAAGAACAAATAGATCTCTAGTTATAAATGTTTTCTAACTATGAATAACCCCTAAACTTAAATAATGTTTACATCATGATGACATTATATTTGTAACACTCTTAATTATGGGATAGAAGTGGACTAGCATTTTTAGTCCTTGGGTAGGATGATGATGAATTAGTTTGCAAAGTATCTCCCATAGATTCTATGGATTGTGTTCCCTATTACATGACCACATATTTTTCTAATCATTGTATGTCTAAATAATCCCTTAGACACTAAGTTTGGACATAGGTATGATAGGCATGCATGATGCCATGTGTTGCCCGACCAATTGGTCTAAGAGATAAATAGTACCAATATCACCTCTTTAAGTGATGATAGTTATCATTGATTATAACTTAGATTTTTGGTTGACACACTAGGAATCCTAACATTTTAGGTGCTTAGAGTTGAAATGACATATCATCTTGATAAAAAATCACACTTATATAGCCTTGAAAAGTATGTAATCTAACTATTGATTAAAAGAAAAAATCTACTAATCCTATTTATAATTAAAAATGATCAAAAGTATTTTCCATTTGATAATCCATGAGAAGTGAATAGAAGATATCCATCATCCATACAATTATTAATTGATCCATCTTAATCACTCTCTATCTATTACTACATGATTTTATTATTTCCCCTTGTGAGTATTCTATAATCACACGACTCCCTTAGCCAATGTAGGCACCTTCAATCTTGTTGACTACTAATTTAGTTTCATCTAGTGGAGGAGGATATGGCACTTTACTAAGATGTTATAGCCAAAGGTAGTGATCATCATCAATTGATATATTACTTTGTATTACCATCCTTCTATGAGATTCTAGATGATGTATTCCCTTTCCTATGGTAATACAAATAAGGATTTGTTACTAGGAGTAGCTTTGCTATCTATTTTAGTCACCTATTTTGAATCCAACCACTATGCTAGTTCTAAAAAATATAGATTATGTTGGAAGTATTACATTATTTGATACCTTGTAAGATTAATGCAAGGACCATGAAAATAATTTAGTTTAGGGTGTTTTTAATATTTGACTATATAGTAGGTGTCGTGTAAATAAGTGTGGAGTTATGTAAGTGATGTGTCATGTTAGTAAGTGTAATTTATGTAAGTGAGGTGTCATATTTATAATTGTGGAATTATGAATTATGTAAGAGTTTATATTTTAGTATGTGTGATCATGAGAGTATTTGTTCATATATGGATATATGGAAAATTTTATTATTATGTGATATTTATCATATGAGAAATATGAAGTGTTATATCTCCCATGTGTTTGAGGAGATGAAAGTTTTGTGGAAGTGTAAAGGTCAAGATTCTTGTGAATGTGAATAGTCTCATATCCAATGTGTATATATTGAAGAAAAAACGATGTAATAGGTTCTTGAAGAAGCTTGCAAATGTGTTGTATTTGAATTGCTAGTTTTTATAGTTATCAATAATATTTTATGTAATTTGTTGTTCATTGTGTGAATATTTTGTGATGAGAAATTATGAGATCTTGTGATAATAATATTAGATTACTAATAAGGGAGAAAATTTACACAAGAAAAACAATCCTTTAAATGTCAAAACTTCAAATAATACAGGTCCCAATATAGACTCGGTTGAACCCTCTAGTAAAATTTTGGTTGTGTACGATCATTCTTCAAGGTTACAAGCCATCTTAGATTCAATTGGAGTAAGTCAAGAAATAGGGAAAAAAAAACTGAAGATGGATTCTAATCAAAATGCAGGTCACAAGACTAATCAATATCATATGGTAAAAGAAGGTGAAAATATTGTAGAGGAAGGTAATATTAATGTCCTTCCCAATTTTTTTAGCATTGGTATTAATGAAGATCATCACTTGGAATATTAGAGGACTCAAAGGGAGTCTTTCAAAACAAAATGAAATTAGAAGAATGATTCAGATAAATCATCCACATCTTGTTTTCATTCAAGAAACGAATATGTCAATGGAGCATATGGACTTAATTACTAGTAAAATTTGGCCAGCTAGAAAAGTGGTTTTCCTCAGTTCCCAGGGGACTTCTGGTGGCATTGCTTGTCTTTGGGACCCAAAAGAGGTAGTTATTCACCACATGGTTGGTAGTTTGGGTATTTTGGCTATAGTTATTCAAAGTAGACATTCCAACCAAATTATGATTTGCATTATTGTTTATGCTTCTACTACTTTGGAGGAAAAAAGAAGTCCGTGGAAGAATATCATTATCTCTCATTTTCCTGAAGCTTGGATCTTGATTGGAGGAGATTTCAATACCATCCTCTCTTTGGATGAGAAAATGGGAGGAAACAAAAATTTGGATAAAATTACTGACCTCATGAGCGAATATATTTTAAACCTCCATCTTGTGGACATCCAACTAGATAATGGCCTTATGACTTGGTCTACCAGAATGCAAGTCTTAGCATGTATAATGGAGATATTGGATAGGTTTTTGCTCTCTAAAAATTTCTTAATCCATGGTCACATTCCTAAAGTGAAGACTCTTAACAATGTTGGTTCGGATCATTGGCTAGTCATGGTGGAAATCTGGAAAACCAATATGAGTTTCACTCCTTTTCATTTTCAATTAATGTGGCTTAGAGATAGTTCCTTTAGACCTCGTGTGCAACAATGTTGGAAGGAAGGTAAGCCTATGTATGGGACTAAGATGTTCAGTTTTGCTAAAATACTGCAATACATTAAATCCAAAATCAATACTTGGAATTGGAAGGAGTTTGGGGATGTTTATTAAAAAAACATGAAGTTATTGCTCAACTTGAAAACTTGAATAAGAAAATATGTTTAGATGGCCTCACAGATAATAGAAGTGCAGATGAAATTAAGCTCACAACTCAGTTAGAGGAATGGGAAAAAAGAGAAGAACTCTTATGGAAGCAAAAAACTAGAATTCAATGGCTCAAAGAAGGAGATCGAAACACAAATTTCTTCCACAAATATCTTCTAGCTCATAGATCTCACAACTTTATTTCTTTCCTAAAATCAGATTTTGGAGATGTCATCTATACTTGGGATGGCATGAGCTCTATTGTTGTCGATTACTTTTCCAATATTTTTGTTGCTACTCCTCTTGGCTCAAGTTCTCAACAAAATTTTCTTCAAGCTATTCCTTCTCTTATCACTTCTAAGTAGAACTCTATTTTAACTACTCATGTTACTATAAATGAGCTTCAACATGTAGTTTTTAAAATACAAAAATGGAAAACCCCAGGTCCTAATGGTTTTCTCATTGAGTCCTACCAAGAGTTATGGGATATCCTTCATGCTGATTTATTAGAGGTGGTGGAAGAAGCTAGGAAATACAAAGATATTTTGAAGGTTATCAATAAAAATTATATTACTCTTGTTCCAATAGCTCAAGAGGTTGATCACATCTCAGCTTTTAGACCTATTACTTTATGTAATGTTCTCCTCAAAATCATTACTAAGATCATGGCAAAAAGGTTAAAGCCTATTTTGCATAAGATTATTTCCCTTGGACAAGGGGATTATGTGGAAGGACATCAAATAGTAGATGATATAGTTCTAGCTCAGGAAGCCATCCATTCCATGGATATACAAAAATCTCCTTCCATGTTCATTCGGTTAGACTTATCCAAAGCTTATGATAGAGTGGATTAGCACTTCCTTATCAAAGTTTTGAGGAAATTTGATTTCTCTAAGCATTGGACAAATTGGATTATAGGATGTATCTCTTCAGTTTCCTAATTAGTTCCTATCAATGGTAGGCCTTCTCAGTCGTTCCCTACTTCCAGAGGTATTAGGCAAGGTGACCCGCTTTCCCCTTATTTATTCATCATTCTTGTTGAATGCTTGGGAAGGACTATAACCAAGAAGAGGGATAACAAAATTCTTGAGGGAGTTACCATTGCTCATGGAGCTAGAACTATCTCTCATATTCAATTTTTTGATGACTCTACTCTTTTAGGTAAAGCTACAGTTAAGAAAGCTTCTAAATTTAAGCAAATAATTAGCTATTTTTCTAAGGCTATTGGGCAGTTGATCAATGAATACAAATCTAAAGTTATTTTCTTTCGCTGCTCTACTAGACAGGAATCCATGGTCTTGGATAAATTAATATATAAGAAGTCCTCCCTTCCAATCACTTATTTAGGTATTTCCATCAATATTCAAAGGCAGAAAAAAATATATTGGAATTGGTTGTTGGACAAAGTCAAGAAGAAAATTGGAAAATTGACCAATAGGTGGCTTTCTTCGGGGGGTAGGATCACCTTGGTAAAATTAGTCCTTGAAGATATTTCCATTTATGTTTCTTCTGTGTTGAATATCCCAAAGGTCGTTCTTCGAGATCTATATCAAATCAGTCATCGATTCCTCTGGAGTGGTACTAAGGAAAAAAGAAAATGGGCCTTGGTGAAATGGGACACTTTATGTCTTCCTAAGAATCAAGGGGGTTAGGATTTTGGTCTTCTATTAATAACAACAAAGCTTTAGCTGCTAAATTATATTGGAGAATGTTGCATAACCCCAATGCTCTTTGGACCAATAATCTTTATGCTAAATATGTTGAGAACAAAAGTCCTGAAGACCTTGTTTGCTATCATATTCCTACCAAAAGTTCTCTCATTTTAGAAGTCCTTAATACTGGTGAGGATTTGATAAAGAAAAAATTATTTTGGATAATTCATAATGATCAACAGGTAAATTTTTGGATAGATTCTTGGGATGGTCAAAAGCCTTTAATAACTCAGTATCCTGATTGGAGGCCTTGCATGGAGGAGCTTCACCGAGCTAACTGGATAAAGGTGGCTAATTACTATCGGTACCATAATGGTAATTCAAAGGTTGGTAGATATTTGATCCCTATTAAGGACTGGCCTATTCAAATCCTAGAAAGGCAAAGACAAGATATCCAAGGCATCCCTCATATGAGGTCTCTCTCTTGGTCCCATGAAAAAAGATTGTTTTGGATGGAACATCACTACTAAGGGTGAGTATTCAGTTGCTCAAGGTTATTTGACCTTATGCTAGAATAATCCCAACCAATCTTCTGACATATTTTCTTAGTTGTGGGCTCAAAAGCTTTGGCCTAAGGTGAGGTTCTTTATTTGGCTTTTATTGCATCGTAGGGTGCTTACTGGTGAGCAACTTATGAAGCGTGGTTTTCATGGCCCTTTTAGATGTGAAATATGTGGAGAGAATGTAGAAACTCTCAACCATATTTTTATTGAGTGTACTTTAGCCTTTGAGATATGGAGGAGAATGGCCACTTTACTTGGCTTACAGTGGTCAAATTTTTCAAATTTTGAACAAATTCAAAGGGATTGGCCTAAACAAGAGGGTGTTGATCATTTTATTAGGTAGTTAGTTTGGATGGGTTCTACCATTCTTATTTGGAATATCTGGAATGAAAGGAACAGTCAAATTTTTAATCAATATAGGAAGGATATTCACTATATTTGGCAAAATACCATAGCCAACTTAGTTGAATCAGTCCATCAACTCCTTAATCACTAAACTTCCACCAAAAATGGGATCAAGTGATGCAAATATTGAAGATTAAATCTGCTAAGGGAAACCATATTAAAGGGAATGTAAGTATTTGTAAGATGGATAGAACAAGAAATTGGCAACCTCCTCCTAAGAATTTTGGTAAAGTCAATACTGATGGAGCCTCTAGAGGGAACCCTAGAAAAGCTAATGTGGGAGGAATTGGTAGACTTTCAGATGGCTACCTGGTTTTTACTTTTGCTAATAATTTGGGTATTCTTTCCAATAACCTTGTTGAGGGGTATGGTATCCTCATAGGCCTTCAGAAGGCTACTAAGGTTGGATGGAAAAATGTGCTAGTGGAGTCTGACTCTCAACTCATGATTAATATTTTGAAGAATTCTTCTAAGAATCATAAAGTTGATTGGAGAGTAAAAATAATTATTGAGAAGATTCAATTAATCCAGAGGGGATTCTTGAAAGTTGTTTACAATCATGTGGTCAAAAGTCAAAACAAGAGTGTTGATGCTTTAGCTAATTGGGCTTTTTACAAAGGTGATATTATTTGTTATGGCCACCCTCCTAGATGGTGGGCTTAACAAATAAGGGAATCTCTTATTTCTATCATTTATTTGGATGGCTCCAATTTTGGAGGTACCTAGTTTCTTCTTACTTTATTTTTTCTTCTCTTTTATGTTAGATTTTTTTTTTTTAGGTGTGTACTTTTTTTGTTTTGTTTTTGTTTTTTGTTTTTTGTTGTTCTTGTGTTTTTTTTGTTTTGTGTTTTTCTATTTGTTCTTGTGTTTTTGTTGTTCTTGTTCTTGTGTTTATGTATGTTTGTGTTATTTCATGTTTTTTGTGTAGTGTTTTCTATGTTTTTTGTTTTTGTTTACTGTCTGTTGTTGGTTGTTTTTTATTTTTTATTTATTTTGTAGGTTTTTTTTGTTTGTGTTTTTCATGTTTTTGTTGGTTATGTCTTTGTAGTATTCTATTGTTTTTGTCATGTTTGTGTTTTGGTACGTTGTTATTGTGTTTTTTCTATGTGGTTCATGTTGTGGTTGTTCTTTTTTTTTTTCTTATTTTCTGTGTTTGGTTGTGCTTTATCTTTTTGACACACTCAAGGAGCATATTTTTTATTTATTTTATTTTTTTATTTTTATTTTATTTTGTTCTTATTTTTATTTATTTTATATCTTATTGTGTGTTTGTTAGCTTCTTGAGTATGTCAAAGGTGGTAGGCCAGGATGGCGATTTTGGCGGAATGGATACCCCTGCCTCCTTGGGTCTTACCCGAAAGTGGCATTCCTTTTGGGTTGTTTTCTACAAATAAAAAAAAATATTAGATTAATAATAATGGTATCAGATCCATATTATGTGTGCTTATTGAGAGCCACATTGAGCATATGATAAGAAAGAAAGCAACATTTGAGAGAGACAACATTTGAGAGATATCTTATTTGAAAGAAGCAATGCTTGTAATCCATGACACATTTTTGTAGAGGACAGGTTATAAGAAAGTATTTATGTGTTAGAACCAAGTGAGAAAGAATTTTCTATGAAGATTCTAAGAGTTGTTATGTAGCAAAATTCAAAGGTAGCAATACATTGGAGAAAGGAGAACACCTGAGGAGGTTGAACACTAGGGAATTCAAACCTATGAAGAAAATATTGGAGAGTACACCAAACACTAGAAAAAAAACATGTTGGTTTTGCAAAATTTGAATGTATAAGCTTGGATATTGAACATCTAGAAAATGTTGGAAACGAGTGCACACATATAGATTCTATATGAATGTAGAAGTTTGTACATTGAGGTGGAAGTTGGAACAAAGTGTAGAATACTAGAAAAATAGAAGTAACGGTTAAAATCCTAGATAATGCTAAGATAAATACAAGTAAATTTAGAAAGTGAAATATTTGAAAATGCATGGATGAGAGTTGCCCTAATTTGGAGGAGTGACATATTGCCTAAGGTTCAATATATTACCGCTAATGCATAAGTAAAATATGCTTTGTAATTTTAGAATCTTAAAGGAAAATTGAAGGGGCATATATTATAAGGTAAGACATATTTGATTAGTGAAAGGAAGAGATAATAGTTTTATTTTGGAGGAAATTTATAATTGAGAGTTATAAGAAGAAATTAACTAAAGTAGTAAATATTTGAAGAGGATTAAAGAGTGAAATTTTAAGGAAAGAAAGAATATTAAATTGAAAATTAAAGAAAAAAAATTAAAGAAGAGAAAATTTATTTGAAGGAATAATATTGAAGAAGGAAGAAAATTAATGAAATTAAATTGAAAATTGAAAAAATATTATTTGAGTGAAGAATAATTATTTGAAAAATAAAATTGTTTGAAGAATAATCTTAAAGATAAAAATATTTCAACAAATCAAGATCTATATACATCATGAGAACTCCTTATACAATGGCTTACATGTTTGAAGATAGTAATTACAAAAAATAACATGGTCAAATGGACCAAAGTATTGTATTATTTCAACCAGAAAATGAGAAAGTAAATTCAAGATTAAAGGCTGAAAAATGTATGACATAAGAAAATTAGAAAGTAATTATTGGCAGACTGAATTGGGGGCAAGTAGATATATGACTGGAAATAAACAATGGTTTAGTTCCTTTCAAAAAAATGAAAAACTAGTTGCAATTATAGATGATAAAATAGATGGGGTGAAAGGTATAGGAAATATATCAATCAACTTATCTAATGAAAAGTGCATTATTAAAAAATTATTATATGTACCAGGTTTAGCTACTAATCTAGTATCAATATCTCAGATGTTAGACGAAAATATACTGGTTGAATTCAAAATTATTGAAAGCAAAAAGAAATGTGTCATTACCAAACAAATAAAATTATAAGCTACTAGATCCTTCATAAATGGTTTATTTGTACTTGATACTTCATAAAATATTTCTCTATAAATAAGAACATAAAAAATAAGATACATTTGACATTAAATATTAGGTCAAATTCATGTGTCATCATTAAATGAATTGAGTAGATATCAAATGGTAGCAAGTTTAGCGAATCTAACATGGCAACCTACAATCTATCCAGAATGCTTAGAAAGAAAATAAAATAGAGTATCATTTTAATTGAGCCTCCATAGAGCCAAAGAACTAATGGAAATAGTACATACAAATTTATATGGACCAATGGAATCTAGTCTTGGAGGACACAAATATTTTCAACTATTGTTGATGACTATTATTGAAAAATGTGGATTTACTTCTTGAAATTGAAATTTGAAGCCTTTAAATTTTTTAAACAATTCAAACAACTTGTAGAAATAGAAACACGATAATCAATAAAAAAATCTTCACTCGGACAAGGGTAGTGAATATTTTTCTAAAGAATTTGAATCATTTCTAGTAGAAAATGGTATAAAAGGCAACTTACTATAGGTTATACATCACAACAAATTCATATAGTAGAACAAAGAAATTATTCTATTATGGAAATTGTATGTTGTATGCTTAATAAAGTAAATTTTGATCATCTAGACAAAGGCTATTAGTACTATAATATACATTCAAAATAGATCTCCCAAAATAATTCTTAAAAATTAATCGTAAAGGAGTTTGGTTGGGACAAAAACCTTTAGTAGCACACTTGAGAATTTTTTGATGTAAAGCATACATGCACATTCCAAAATAAAAAAGAACAAAATTAGATACAAAAACCTTATGTGGTATATTTATTGGATATGATGATACCTCAAAATATTATAGAATAATTTATCCAATCACAAAATAAATATTTGTGAGTAGAGATGTGGTATTTGATGAAGAATATAAAGAAGATATTTAACATCCAAAGGACAATATAATTTCTATATTAGATATTACATCATATAAAGAATAATATTTTGAAGAAGAAAAAAATATACTTAATGAACCTATTGAGGACTCAGAATTCATAGCCTCATCATAGAAAGAGGAGGAAAAATGGTATACAAGCACTCTTAAAAACTTTAAACTAGAAGACTACTAGATCCCAATACTACAAGACCTCAACTCATAGCATGACAAGAGAAAGAACAAATATGGGACTAATGAGCTTAGTAATAGAACCAACATTCAACAAAATATGTAATAAGATAATTAGAATATAATGAAACAATTAAATTAGAGTGTACATCACTAATAAAGAACAAAATATGGGATTTAGTTGATCTACCCAAAGGAAAAAACAATAGGATGTAAATGGATTTACAAGACAAAATACAAGGTAGATGGTTCTATTGATAAATATAAGGCACAACTAGTTGCAAAAGGTTATGCCCAAATAGAAGGAATCGACTATAAAGAAACATCCATACCTATAGCCAAAATGACTACTATTCATACAATTTATGTTCTAGTAGCTTAATTTGGTTGGAAAATACATCAAATGGATGTTAAGAGTACATTTCTTAATGGGTATCTAGAAGAGGAGGTATGCATGACACAACTAGAAGGATTTGTTGCTAAGGGATAGGAACAAAAATATTGTAAATTAAAAAAACACTATATGGTTTGAAACAAGCCTTTAGAGCATGGTATTATAAGATTAATGATCATCTACTATGATACAATTTCAAAAGAAATGCATTTGATTCAAATATTTGTATAAAAAAGTGGATTTGAAATGATAATTCTTGTGATATATGTTGATGATATAGTTATTAACAAAAAACTAAACACACTTATAGATAGTGTGAAAAATGTTTAAAATGACATATTTGGGACTCCTACATTATTGTCTCGACCTAGAAATTTGGTAAAAATAAAACAATATCATATTGACTTAAACTAAATGTTGGAGTATACTACATTATTTGGTACATGTCTTAGATTAGGCTTTACTTTATGTAATGTAATAAATGCACAAGTGTGCATAATATTCAATAATGTAAATGTGCATAATTGTCCATGTGCACATGAGTCCATAGAATAGGGAGTTGAAGAGTCTAGAAGAGTGAAGGCCAAGAGTGCTCCATATGAAGAGTCATATTACATTATATATGCATAGTAATGTGAGGATGTAAAGTGACATGACTTGTAATAACATTACTTGGTTCTTTTACTACTATGGTACCATTTATGTGATCATTTATTTATGCCATATTTAGGATAGATATTAGAGTTATTTATTTATTATATATATTCAAAATATTGCCATTATCATATACATTGGATTGTGACTTTATTTCATATATTAAGGATTATTAATCTTAAGTAATTAGGTTCAAAAGATAACTATGGTATCAAACCCTCAAGGGAGTTTGATAGGATATAGGAAGAGCTATTGTAAGGATTGGACTTGCACAAATTTTGGATTTTCAAAGGAAAAACTAGTGAAGGTGAGGATATTATCTCTGAAAGGTGAAACCAAAGAAGATTGGAGAATTCCTATTCCAAGAACAAATTCATAATAGAAGAATATTTTAGGTCTTGAAGTTAGACCTTGATATTGTGGATATTGAGGTGTAGCACAGGGGTGCAGTATTCCCAGTGGGGAGGTGGTTCTTAGGGCTTAGAATGATCAATTTACTATCCTTGTTCAATTACCCAAATCGTACAATCGTACAGTCTTCACAACAATCAATATGCGACCACAAAACAACTTGTACGGACTCAAATCGTACCACTGTACGATCCCAAATCATACAATGTTAGTGCTTGTATGATTTTACACTCATCCAATCCTTCAGATTTGGTTTTGCAAGCTGTCGTACACAGTTTTGTAACTAAATTGTTCAATTTGCCAATATTGCCAAATCGGGTAAGTTTTCCTTAATCGCCTAAACTGCCAAATCGGGTAAGTTTCTTTTGTACGATTTGTAGCACGTCTGGTGTACGATTTGTACGAAATGAAAGTTCAGAAAGGTGCCAAATTGGATACTCTTCTATACCAATCTCTCTCAGACAAGTTTTGGGAAGTTCTGGAATGGCAATTACTCCATTCCTACCAACATGCAAGTTCTATCCTTAGGGTTTGAGAGAGTTCTTCACAATGGCAATATCCAAAAATCATACAACAGCCTTCAAGATGTCCTTCTTGATACAATCTACCTCACAGATCATTCCTAAGGCTCACACCAGTGCTGGTTCAATTCCATCCTTCATAGCAATGCATTAATCATCATCCATAAACATAAAGAAGTAACATGCAACAACTAGATACTACAAAACATTACTCCATCATTCCAGAATCATACAATACATGAGAAAATACTATGAAATGTGATTCTTCATCATTACTCTTCAATAGTGTAGTACAATCACTAAAATACACAATAGCCAAAAATTCCACACAATAATCATAGATATGCATTCAATACTCAGACTAATCAGACCATAACTATAACCAGACTATCAAAATTGAAAAGGGGGTCTTATATAACATTGCCTAAGCCATTCCAAGTGGTTCCTAAGGCAATTCATTATTCACAACTACCCATGTATAATGGAATACATAATTATACCCTTTTACTAAGTCTAAATACATGATTTATCAAATTCATTCATAATTACAACTCAAATTGCATTTCCTTTGCATTTCATTGCACTTTGTACATTTTACCATCCAGTTTGTACATTTTACCTCCTCCTTGTATATTTTACTCCTACTTGTACATTTTACCAAAAC
Source organism: Wollemia nobilis (assembly GCA_028583015.1). Classification (NCBI taxonomy): domain Eukaryota; kingdom Viridiplantae; phylum Streptophyta; class Pinopsida; order Araucariales; family Araucariaceae; genus Wollemia; species Wollemia nobilis. The sequence continues at coordinate 6,245,163 of JAQPPZ010000103.1, forward strand.
TATCAAAATTATCAAAACTAGGCAAATCCTCTTATCACTTCTTCTTCTAGGAGGTGGATTTGCTGCCTACATCTACCCTCCCCTTTACTTTGGTTGATGTCCTCATCGACTCATATTTCTATTTCAGTTGGGCCTCATAATCTTTGACTAAGGCTTCAATATCTTCCAATCGAGTGCAAATAATTACACGTTGATTCTACAACTTGGCTGCGTAGTTGCCCATTTCTACTACTTTCACACCATGTTGGTTGGTTGTCTCCTCGATAGTCTTCAAGAGTTCCCTTAATTGTTGTTCATACTCAGTAGCACTCTTCTTAAGCTTCTCCTACAAATGTGCTTCTATTCGAGATGCTACTTCTAACTCTTCATTCTTATCTATAATGGTCTTCATATGGTGATTAATATCAACCTCCAAAGCATGAACAATCTCCTCCTTAACATTCAATTATGTTTGCTTCTCTAGGATCATATCATTATATCACTTATTATCCTTTGTAAGCTCTTCTATATTCTTATCCTACACTACCAATTGCTCATATTTCATACCAACTATGTTCTCAATTATTCATCCTTTACCTACAACTATTCTTCTTTTGCTCTTAATTGAGCTTCCAACTCCTTGATCCTATCTTCTACCATTTGTGAGACCTATCACTTCTCCTCTTCTAGAAAACTAATTTTAGCCTCAAAACCAACCCTATTACTTAGCAGTTCTTCTTCCAATTTCTTTAACTTATCTTCTACCACAACCTTACTCTTATGCAATTCTTCCTCCATTACAACCATTTCCTTTCGAGTGGCCTCTATCTCTTCTTTCTGAGCTTCCTTGAGCTGATAGATCTGCTCCAATCCTATGCTCAACCACTCTATCCAATGTGTTAGGAAGTTCAACTTCCTCAGAGTGATAGCCAAGCCTGAGGTGACCCTCTTATGTTCCAACTCTATTGTATTCAAGGGACAAGTCAGATAATTGGCTCTATCTAGGTACAACCTCGGATGCTGCCTGTAATTGGTTCTCACTCCATCTGGTAAGTCATCTCTTCCTAACATCATTGTTACCTCTTCCTTGGGTAACTTCCATGGGTGTTGTACATGAATATCAACAATTTTCTTTGTACGATCCTCACTACTCACCCATTCTATTATCTTTTCCAATTTGATAAACACTTGTTCTTCCCATAGCTTCAACTCTCCCACGCATCCAATACAAAACTATAGTTTGGTGCTAGCCATGGCATTGCCTATCTGAGAGAAGAAATGGTCCACCTGATCTTCTACCCTTTTTGCATCCTCCTCAATTTCAATATTTGAGAACTATGGTACCTCCAAGAGGTAGCTTGTTTGCATCCTCCATAGTTCTTCCTCTGTAGGAGTTTGTTCTTCCTCTTCTTCCAAGTGGTGACCAGAGCTTCCCCCAAGCTCCATTAGTGCTTTCTCCATGTTTATATTTTCCTATGGTGGAGTCTATCCCATAGTCCTCTCAACCTCCACATATTCTTCAATATCAACAACCTCAGGATGAGATTGTTGTTACCCTATAGATTCTTGGACTTCCTTTTGCTTAGTTAAGTCCACCTATTGTTCTTCTATCACCTACTTTTCTTCCTAATTCTATTAGACTTCCATTGTTATGACTTCTTCAACAATAGTATCTTCCTATTCCTATGATGCATTCATATCCTCTTGTGCATCACTCTAATCATTTTGATTCGTGCTTCCTCCCATCATGAATCTGAAGTGAGGCTTCTTCTTCTCTCTTGACTCTTCTTCTAAGGCTTCCACTATCACCTTGGCTTTCTATTTTACCTCCTGAGTAGTGGCTACCACTTCTTGTACTATTTGCCTCACTTCTATATCATCCAAAATTTTAGAAGAGTCCAAAATTTTGAGATTGGTAGACTAAAAAATCTATGGGGACTCTACCATATCCTCTACTTCTACCCAATTCCAATTGTGTAAATCCAGCTTCTTCAAGTCTGACTATCCTTCCTCTTGCTGATTCTCCTATACAGGCTCAGCTTATTTTTTAGGATAAGATTGTTTACCATTATTTCCCATTGTCTTCTTGTTCTTACTCATACTAGGCTAGATTGCCTCCCCATAATTTCCTCCCTTTCCTAAACTAAATTGCTCCTGCTACCATTGTTGAAGTGCTTGTTGTTCTAGTTTAGGTTACAACTACCTAGGCCTTTTCCTTCGATGGTGTACCTCCTCATCTAAAGAAGTATCCTCATGTACTACTAGTGGCCTGAGGTACTTTCTTTTCCCAAGACTTATCTAGAGTCTCCTTCTGAATTGGCACTAACTTTGCCCACCATAGAATGGTTGGTCTACCTGCATCAATATTCCTAGGCTCTATCAAGCCTAGAAAATGAATTCCTATATCTGTGATAACATTCAATAACAATCCAATAGCATGGAAAGTCATCCCAAAACTCTTAGACCTCTTTATCAGCACATCATGCATCTTTTTCTCCAGATAGGTACCCCAATCATACCAAATTCCTTTGGTGATACCTTCCACATATTGAGCCATCCATATTGGCATCTCTATGGCTCATGTTTCTCCTAATAGTCGATCCATCACAATATTCATGGTACATGGCCAATATTTCCCTATCAACTAGCTCTATTTAATCCCTCGAGTTCCTGCACCCGAGATCTTTGCTTCGATCGATGATTTCACATTGGTGAGTGAAGTGATGATGCGATGTGTCTCAATCAGATCAAGCAACTTCTTGACTACCTCAATGCCATATTATAGCAATCCAAATATTTTCTTGAATGCCTCTGCTATGAATTCTACCTTCATCGACCGCTTACCCACATTAACATAGGCAAGTCTACTTGTAGGATCATATGCCTGAACAATCTGCAATAGATAGTTATAAAAGAAGGTCTTCTAGTGTGGTGGCACCTATGCTATCATAGCTACACCAACCTTCTCAAATTCTCTTCTCCATGGGTGGTTCTTATTTTCTTCTTTGCTCCACCACTTTTGGCATGTATCTCCTCCATGTTGTATAAATGATATCCTTGTTATATCAACCTAGTTCTCCTCAGATTCACTACTCAGATCCTCCTCTAGATCTGGGTAATGGACTTCACTATGCAATTCCCTCCTCGAGGCTCTTTCCTATGCCATTTCCTCCTCTCAAAACCTTGGTGGTGTCCTTCTTCGATCAACCCTCCAATACCTCTACCCTCTCCATGACCTGTATCCTCCTCTCCTCCAAGGATGATTACCATGCCAACCATGGGACTAAAACTATCACCCTTGGTATTGCCATGGATGTGACTCTCTCTCATGTAGAGGTCCTAGTGATCATTCAACTCTATTGGCTACAATTCTTCTTAACCGGTATCCAAACTCTTTAGCTAAAATCATTTTCCTACCATTCCTCCGATTAGATTTACTTTCTAGACATCACCTATCATGCAATCAGAAGTCCCCTAAAAACCATACAATGCTACTATAAATCGTACAGTACACCCTCCAAATCATTCATGTACATTTTTAGTTCATACAACCACCTCCAGATCGTACAATCTCTCAAACTACTTCAAACCACTCAACCAACTACAAATCATACACCGACTACACCAAAATATATAGGGGCCATACCAATCCATACAATATCACTTTCCACCTAATCTCCTTTTTTATATCCATACAATTTCATATGATTTTCTCAAAAAGGCTTAAATCAGCCTTTGAACTACTTGAAATCGCATAAATTCTTCCTAAAATCATACAATCTATCCTCCAAATCATACAACACATCTTTTAAAACCCTTATTCACCTAAAACTTATATTTTTCACTTCCTTTCCATGATTTATCACCGACCTAGTTGCAAATATCCCGATCTATCTTTCTAGTGCAATTTCAGAGCAAATCTACAATTTTTCCTTTACTTGGTACAATTTCTCCCAAAAAAATTTTCTTGGCTATATTGTAGGGTTGTACAATCATCTCCCCTTTTTCTTCTACCTTCTACAATTCATTTTTACCACTTTTTCTCTGATTAGGGCTTGTAATCTCCTTTTCCTTACAATTTCTTCACTCTAACTCCAATCTACAATTTCTTTGAACCCTAGGTGGATATTTTTCACAATCTAGTTCTTGCTTTGATACCTTCTACTACAAACCCTCACTTCTCTTTAACTAAAATTTAAAATTGCTTTTAATGGAGTCAAAACCCTTGCTTTTCTCTTTCGATTTGATTTTTTTGAATGCGAAAAGTCTCCCTAGTGCAAATTTAAAAATGGGTCATGCAATCTTGTAGTTTACTGATGAATTTCAATGCCCATGTAGAAGATTTCATCTAGTTGCATACTTTTCACCTTCGCTCTCCTTAAAATTTTAAATTTACCCTTGTACGATTTGCAAAATTACTAAAAATATCCCTTATTTAAATTGCTATCAAACCCTAACCATTCAATTTTTAAAATTGTGCCACTTTACCCTCTTGCATGCCTTTTTATCTTCTTTTTCCTAGATGATTGACAACTCACCACTTTTCACATGTAATTTCATCTTTTTCCTACTCTTTTTCAACAACTCATCATTCCACTCATGCGAACATTAAATGCGATGGTTGAAAATCATACATTACACTAAAATCATACAATGTACGATCTAAATCGTACAATATGCTTCCTTGTATGATTCTACCTATACTTTTTCTATTTTTGCTTGTACGATCTCCCACTTATGCTTTTTCACCTTTAAAATTGGTTTGTACGATCTATTACTTAGAGAAATTTTTCTATTTTCTCTCTCTTGAAGAGGTCATCATTTCCGATTTTCAACCAACTTCCTTCTTAATTGCATCCCAAGGGATTTTCACAACTAAGGAATTTTATTTTTTTCATTTTCTAATACTATTTACACTTACCATCATGGGAATCGCATAATGACATTCACTTGTATGATCCCATATGATTCTTCTCTTGGAGGTTCGACCATGACATTACGAGTGATTGTGTCATCTAGCACCACTTGCTCTCTAGGATGATTCATCTCAACTTGTGATGTTACCGAGTTCCCTAGCCTTCCACTACCATGTGTACAATTTGGAATTGTACAATTGCAAGCTAGAGTATCTTCACCTGGTGTCTCTTCCTCTTGTCGTATAGGTGATTGATCCCTTGGTAGCGGTGCTCTAACTATTCTACTATCATTTGAGTGACTTCTCCACCTATCTCCTCAAATCAATTCTATCTCTAAACTTGGTGATCGAATCCTTTGTTGTCCCTAGTTTCTTTCATCTACAAAATGCACTCTTCCTCTACCAACAAGGCCTCTACCTTGCAAGTGCCTTCCACATCCTATTCCTCTTGACATCGAACTTCTCTAAACCAGTGGTGATTCCTCCCTTCCTTGGAGTAATCCTCTACCTCCTTCCACTCTTCGAGGTCCTCATCAGATTAGTGGTGGTCATCCCAATGGATACCACCTTGTAGGGTTTGGTAAGATTCCCCTTATCCTTGGTATACCTTGCAGATTCCTTGTCTAGTTCAAACATGCCAAAGGTGTATCTCCCAACCATCTAGGAGTAGGGGGTCAAAACCTTCCTCATCCTCTTCCTCCTCTAGGTGTAACATCACCTTGACTTCTTTCATTCCATGGTCGAATACCTCCTCCCCTTCCTAGATGAAGCCTTAGGGGTCCTTGTCGATTCCTTCCTCCCATTGCTTGATTATCAAGAGTTATCTCTACCAACTCAATGTTGGCTAGTGGACTTCTACTTCATCTTACGCTTGGTGATAATTGTCGTAGTGCTCTGATTCTATGATCTGCATGTACTAAGTGATGTCTCCATATTCTTTCCTTAAAGCATCTTTGTGGAGATGAGGTTGCCAAGATCTCTCTATATGCATCAAAAAATTTATCTCAGAACTTGAGTCATTTCGATTATCTTCTCTTTATTTCGACCAATCCATTGGTAAATTCATCAATCTCTCCAATCTCCTTACTTATCTCCTTTGTCTTCTTAGTTGTCGATAGGCTATTGTATATGCTTGAGGATCAAGGTTGGCTTGATGCTCCTGAGATCTCCCTAGTTGTCGATGTGTTGTTGTATAGGTTGGGGATCAAGGTTATCCTAAGGATTCTAGGGTCTTTCTAGGCAATCATCATCATCACTACTTTCTATGCTAGGTTCCCTTACTAGCCAAGGCATTCCTTCATCACTAGATTCACTCAAATCTACTTGTGCATTACCTTGTGATTCAGGTGATGTGGTTGCTTCCTCAATGTCTCACCAAAGCATTTCTACATCTTCATTTATCATTGGTGGATCACTTGGTGGTACTTGTGAACTTGTGCTTGCACCATCATTTCTTATACCACTTCTTGGAGTTATCCCCTCATTATCCTCAACTTCTCCTTCTAGTTCCTGTAGCCTAGCTATTCTTTGTTCATCCAACCTTCATATTGTACTATCCAATTCTTAGATGATTTGTTCCCTCAACCTTGCATTATGACCTCACAATATCTGATATTCCTCCTATAATTTTTGGGTCTATAATCACATTCTCTATTGTAATAGCCCTATCTAAGCTAATGGAGTAAGTCCAACCAATTCTTCATCAATGGTCTCATTCTTATTCTCCTCTAGAACTTCCATTTCAAAAGTGTCCACTCTATCTTCATATCATACTATTAATCATATCCTTCTTCATCCTTCTACTTGTTGGGGTAGTTCTCTACGTTCCACCCAAGGATACATCATATTTTGATTTACTTGGGGTGCTTCTTCTTGCCTTCCCCTATTTCTAGGTAATAATACTATCTCCTGATATCCTCTTTCATTTGGAGGAATCCATTCTTCATCTTCCTCTATTACTCATTCGGTCCCATCCACAAATCTGACATGCACCCACAATCTTCTTCTTTCTCCAGGTCAAGGTACCAACTCCTATTATTCTATAGTTGGTCTTGTCTCCTCCCCTTCTACAAATAAGTATGTGAGTCCCATGTCAAGCTCTTCCTATGATGGACCTTGCTCATCTTGAGTTCTCCATTGAGCTCCTACTCATCTTCTTCATTCAATCTCTTCTGAAGAAATGAATAAGCACTATACTTTGTAGGGCTTCAAATTTGAGCCATTTATAATGTTAAGTACCTCAATCCCATTCAAGTTTTGCAACTTGACTGCTCCATTATTCATTACTTCTACCACTTTGTAGGGACCAAGCCATAAAGTCTTCAACTTACCAGGCTTGATTTCCTGCTTTCCATTAAACTTTAGAACCAAGTCACCCAAACTAAGTTCTAGCTTCCTCAAGTGTTTGTCATGCCATAATTTCCTTCTTTTTTAGGCTACCTCAATTTCCCATTGTGCCATGAATCTTCTTTCATCCAACTTAATCAATGTTGTCAATCACTCCTCCAAACTTTCTTGATCACCCAAGCGATGCTCCACTATGACTCTCAAACTTGGTATCAAGAATTCAACTAGCACCACTACCTCTTGTCCATACATCAACTGGAAAGGTGTATGCTCTATTGTTGGTTTAAAAGTTGTTTTGTATACCCACAAAATAGATGGTAACCTTTCCTCCCAATCTGCTCCTTCTATTCCATAGGTTTTATACAAAGTAGATACCAAGACTTTATTTGTTGCTTCCACCTACCCATTGGCTCTGGGATAATACGAACTAGACAATGAATGCAAAATCTTAAATTCAGTTGTCAACATCTTAATGATATCATTTACAAAGTGTCCTCCTCGATCACTTGTTATCTATAATGGAATGCCAAATCTTGTAATTACCTACTCATACAAGAATCTTGTTGTACTTTTAGCTGAGTTATCAGGTAATGCTCTCGCTTCAACCCACTTTATCAAGTACTCTATTGCTACCACAATGTACCTACACTTCCTTCTTCGAGAGGTTTTCAATGGTCCGACGAAGTCCAATCCCCATATTTCAAATAGTTCCTAGGGTTGTGATGGATGCAATGGCATAAAGTCTCTCTTTACTGGCTTCCCTATCCTTTGACAAGTATCACATGCTTTTACATATTCTTTTGCATCATTATATAGTGTGGGCCACCATAATCCTGCTAGTAATATTTTCCTAGTAGTTGCATCTAGTCCCATGTGCCCTCCTACTAAGCCTTCATGAGCTTCTTTCAATGTCACTTTAACTTCTTCCTCCATCATGCATCTTCGTAAGATACCATCAATTCCCATATTATACAACAATCTTGCTATCAATTGGAAAGGTGTTGACTTCATAATTACTTTCTTTTTCTTAGTTGCCATCATCTCTTATAGCAACTCTCCTATGGATAGATACTAGCCAATCAACTTGTACCATGATGGAACAACATTGATGGTGAATAACTATGCATCAGGGAATTCATCTAGAATCCCTATTCTTATAGGCTCTCCTGATCATATCCGAGATAATTAGTCTACAATTACATGCTTCTTACTAGGTCTCACTACTACTCAGAATACGAACTCCTGTAGGGTGATGAGCCACCTACTGACCCATCCTTGTATCACCAATTTTTTTATCAAGTACAACAGAGCTTGGTGATCTACATAAAAAGCAAAGGGATTCACCAATAGGTAATGCCTAAACTTTTGGACTGCATATACCATTCCCAAGGCTTCTCTTTCTATTGTACTATAGTTTCTCTCCACCCTTGACAATAGGTGACTAGCAAAGAAAATAGGTTGATCCAGCCTAAACTATCCTTCTTGTGCTAAAGCACATCCAATTGTAAAATTTGAAGCATCAATGTGGACATGGAATTCCTTATCCCAATTTGGGAACACCAAAATTGGGCTACTAACAAGCTTGGCCTTCAACTCCTCAAAGGCTCCTTGGTGCTCCTCTATCCATATGAAAGGAATATTTTTCTTTGTCAATGAATCCAATGGATAAGACACATGTGCATAATTCTTGATAAACCTTCGATAATACCCCATCGATCCAAGGAAGGTTTTAAGTGAACTCACATCATATGGTTCTTCCATGTGCAATATCACATGGATCTTATCAGGATCTATTTTTAATCCCTCACTACACACTATGTGCCCTAACAACTTTCCATATGGTACCATCAGGTAACACTTTCTAAGGTTTAATGAGATCTATGCATTTTTGCACCTACTCATACATTCACTAAGGGTAGGAAGATGCTCCTTGATCTTCCCATAAATGGACCAATCATCCAAAAATGCTTTGAAGTTCCCCATTACCAACTGATCAAATATATACAGTATAATGCACTGAAATGTAGTTGGGGCATTACAGAGCTCGAATGGCATTCGATTGTATGCATAGATGCCATTCTCCATAATAAATGTGGTCTTCAACTTATCTTCCTCAACTATGCTTATTTGATTGTAACCCAAAAATCCATCCAAAAATGAATAGATCTCATGTCCTACGACTTCCTCCAGGATGGAATCTATGAAGGGAATAGGGAAGGGATCCTTAATGGTTACTACATTTAGACTCCTAAAGTCCACACATATTCTGATTTTGTCCACTTCCTTCTTCAAGGTGACCACTATAGGTGATACCCATTCACTGGTTGTAACCCTGAAGATGATTCCTACCTCCAACATCTTCTCTATCTCTGCATTCACTAATGCAACATATTTTGGATTCATCCTATATGGTCTTCTCCTTACTAGTTGTGCTCTAGGCATCAGTGTGATCTTATGGACACATAACTCAGGTGGTACTCCCTTCAAGTCCTTGTATGTCCATGCAAAGACATCCTTATATTCCAAGAATATCTTAAAATTTATCACTTTCAATACAGGGTTCCAATCATCACCACAGTGAATCATCCTAGGTTCATCCTCCATCCCTAGATTGATGTCCACTATCCGAGGTCCTTCATATTTGATATTTTCTAGCTCACTCACTACTTTCTCCACATTCTTTGGGTGTGTCGATCTTGCATCAATTTTTACATCTCCTACTATATATTCTACAAAACTTTTTGGAAACGTCCATTTCTCTTTCACCTCCTTCTTAGGTTCCTGGATGACTTTGGTTTCATCTTATTTTTCCTTGATCTCCTCTAAGTCAATACAGAGGTAGTTGGACTAAAAATTTTATACTCCTCCATTTTCCAATGAAGAAGTCCGCTATCAGATCTAGCTTCATCTTCACTACATTCATCAAGGTACAACATTCCTTCTCCATCAAGTTCATATCCTTCATCTCCTAAGGAGTTTTCTGATTCATCGATCATGGCTACATCCTCACTAACCTTTTGATTAGTCAAATTAATCATATACTTATGTTATCCCTTCTTAAAAGTGATCTGATTCTTTCCCTAGTTGTGATTAACTTTGGCTACACGTAGCCATCCTCTTCCCAATAGAGCATCATATGTAGGCTTTTGCATAGTAATCACAATGAAATCCAAGATGAACTCTTGGTCAGCTATCACCACCTATTGTGCTATCAAGACTCCCTTTGTCTCGATACCATACTGGTCAGCACCATATAGTCAGAAGCTCGATGCCCATAGAGATGGAGTACCAAGTTCTAGCCAAGACCTTTTAGGTAGCACATTGATATTGGATCCTCCATCCATGATAACTTGCATCAATTTGTGCCCTAAAATATCCATATGAACTAATGCAAGTTTCTTTCCCACATCAATCATTAATATGGTGGGGTCCATAAATTGGTCTTTTTATTTCTTTTCTTGAATCGGTTGACTCTACACTTCCATCACCTTGTGAGGTTGTATCTCCTCCACCATCACTTTTTGTAATGATGGGATAGCTTCCAACAAGTTAGCCATTTTGATCTCTACTATGGTGTTCAAAACCTGTGCTGCCAGATTCTACACAACTACCTTCTCTTCTGATGGTTTTTTAGTTCCTTCTCTTCTGCTAACTTCACTTGCTTAGCTTTTTGTGCTTCATCTTGTAGTACTTTCTTTGCTACTTGCTAGCACTACTTTTCTTTTGCTAGCTCAGGATACTTATCCTTTTTAGCTTGATTCCTTGTCATGGCTAAAACTTCCTGAGTTTCCTCTTTAACTTGAGGAACCTCAATATCTAAATAGTTTACATTTTATGGGTTACTTGAACTCGCCTGCTTGGGGCAATTTGCTTCCTTGTGGTTACCCAGACCACACCACCTACACATGTGTGTAGTGTTCACTTGTTGCATTTCTTATCTCTAAGGTGAAGGATAATTTTTCATGAAATGCCCCCACTCTTGGCAATTGCGACATTGTATGATCGACCTCCCTTCTGAATCATACTACAAATGGCTCTATCCTCCTTATCGATTGCCCTAGTTCTACCTTCCACCTCATCGACTATTTCTATAACCACCACTTGTTGCTTGTTGCTCACTTCCTAGGGTCTTTGGTTTCTCTTCCTACTCCTAGATTGTTAGGACCTATGGATGTACTCTTGCATTATATGGACATAGCATCACCTCATGTCCCATCACATTATAGATATGATAGTAATCATTTCATGGATACTTTACATTTGTATGACCCTTAATTTTACATTTTATGCACCAAATGTCATTCCTATCAAGCTTGCTTCTTTGTTCTTTCATGATCTTGTCAAATTCTTGATGGAATGATGCTACTATCCTTTGTATAGTGTCATATTCTCCACTATCTGAATCATTGGACTTGGGATGAGATAATATTCCTATGTACGTCTACTTTGAGTCACTTTCAAAATTCTTTGCATGCTTCAAAGCTTCATCATACATTTTTGATGGTACTACCTTCATATTTTTCTTATATTTTGGTAGCAATCCATCAAACCACTATAAATTCACCAATACATCTACCAAGGGCATCTGCATCTTATCTACTAACTACTTTAATCTATGGTTGTATGATTTTACATCTTCATCAGGATTTTGCTTCGTCATACAAAGTTTAGTGACAATGTCTCCATCATCCTTCAAGGGATGAAATTCTTCAATGAATTTCTCCTTCACTTGATTCCAAGTCTAAAAATCTAATGCATTTTCCCTTTTTAGATACCAATCCATCACCAATCCTCTCAAGGTAGCAGGAAATAAATTCAACCAATCATCTAGATAGTCTACACCATTTTCCCTCCAAATGGTTATACAAGTTCCGATATGTCTTGTGGGGTCTTCCTTACCCTCACCTATAAAGGGTGGACATCTCTGCTTGGCTACCTTATTAGCCATATTTGGAGAATCATCCTCGTCACTTGAGGTGTCCCATGGAATATCTATCTGATTCCTCCTTGGGGGTGTTTTACTACACTCATCATCAAAATTTTCTATCTAAGGTATCTTATTCTATCCCACCAATCATTGACCAAACTCACATGCATCTTCACTCCATGACTTCCTTCACTGATGTGAGGGAGATGGTCTTGGTCTTTCTTCCTGAGACCCCATACTCTGTTGCCCTGGTGCTTGACTCCCATCCTCTACACTCCCTTGCAACCCTTCTATCACTTTCTCAGGTGTCACCATCCACTCTCCTTCCTCATGCACTACTTCTATGTCAACTTGCTCCTCTACGTTAGGTGGTTCTGGTACCTCCTCTTCTATCCCTATCAATAGCACCTCAAAATCTCCTTCTTTAGATGTCCAAACTTGCTCTATTTTTGGTTCATGTGTACTATGGTCTGAATTACTTGCATTCTCTCTTTGAGAAATTCTCATGCTCCTTCTCACTAGAATTTTCTCTCATACTTCTCATCTCCTACATCTTTGCACACTGGTGTCTATCATTCACCTCCAAATTTGTAATATTCTTACTTTGTCAATTTGACCCATTTTAACAAAAATGCCAAGTTCGATAAGGCAACAGTGCCAAATGTAGCATAGGGGTGTAGTATTCCTAATGGGGAGGTGATTCTCAAGGCTTAGAATGATCAATTTACTATCCTTATTCAATAACCAAATCGTACAATCGTACAGTCTTCACAACCATTAATATGCGACAACAAAACAACTTGTACGGATCTCAAATCGTACCACTGTACGATCCCAAATCATACAGTGATAGTGCTTGTATGATTTTACACTCATCCAATCCTTCAGATTCAGTTTTGCAAGCTGTCGTACATAGTTTTGTAACTAATTTGTTCAATTTGCCAATATTGCCAAATCGGGTAAGTTTTCTTCAATCGCCTAAACTGCCAAATCGGGTAAAGTTCTTTTGTACGATTTGTAGCACGTATGGTGTACGATTTGTACGAAATGAAAGTTCATAAAGGTGCCAATTTGGATACTCTTCTATACCAATCTCTCTCAGACAAGTTTTGGGAAGTTCTGGAATGGCAATTACTCCATTCCTACCAACATGCAAGTTCTATCATCAGGGTTTGAGAGAGTTCTTCACAATGGCAATATCCAAAAATTGTTAGAATTAATGTAATGTGCACTATGCCTTCATGAAACTTGTCATATTCTCTTGACACTTGTCAGTTTATCATATAGGCCTTATGCCTATATATGTAACTCATTTCATGTATAATATTATCTCATCTTGTTTATTTTATAGTAGTTCCAATATTTGGTATCAGAGCTCCAGGATTTCTCTAGTCTTGTGAGCTTGATGGGGGGGTTCCATCAGGAAATTCCCCCCTCATCTTTTTTCCCCATTTTTCATTTTTTCATTTTCCCCCATTTTTTTTTCAAAACAGGGAGTATGCTCTCCATTGTTTACAATGGATCAGAAACCAGACTTTTGAGAATCCCCACTCATGGAAATCCATGTTTTTTGCAGATCCGTTTCATTTGGAGGTCACCTTATTTTGATTTTTTTCCAAGGCAGAGAGCACGGTTTGTCCATGATTTGGAGCTCTGAGGGCAAATCTGTGCTGGCTGTTTTCTATTTCAGAGGCTGCAAATCATCCGATCTGTCACATTTTTATTGGCACGACACCCGAATTTGGGGTTATTTTCTTTTTTTCTAGCATTTCAGTCGTTGGATAATAGGCTTTGAAGGGCATGGAGCAAGAGCAAATCGTAGAGGACATCTTTTTCTTTTTATTGGTGCGCGTGGGTGTTCTTCCTCACGCTGGACATTTGGGGTGTGCTATTGCTCGTGGGCTTCAACCCACTTACCAGGCATGCAAAGGGGTTGGGAATGCATGTTGTTGCACATGATCCATATGCTGCTACTGACAACGGACAAAACAAAGCTCTCGTCGAGCATAGCGGAGGCCCTGATACACTATGCCACCTCCAAAAAAAATCTGTAGTAGACGCCGCAGGAGCTAAACATCAGGGCGCACATGCTAGAGGCACGAAGCCTCTACAATTTCTTAGTGTTTGGGCTGGGCTTCGATAGCTTGCTATTGGCATCCTTCGAGGAAATGCGATAGGCATCTAGTTTGTGATTTTAAATTACGATGGAAAGGAATGATCAGTTTTTTTCATGTGTGCAGTTTAATCCTGATGCATCTGCGATGATGTGATGTAGCAGCTGTGGCATCTGTCAGATATATATTGTTATTGAGTAGTAGTTTTGATAGAAGTGGATGCATGTGAAAGATAAAAAGGGTCACGTGTAGCTACTACCATTGTCTGAGCATCATAGTCTGGTATCCCACAGCAAATGTATGCCACGAAGATACGACCACCTAAAAATGCATTGGTGATTCAGATGTGGATGACATAGGGAATGTGTGGAAGATTTTGATGCACGAAACCCTATATTTTTTTCTTATTTGCACGCTAATTTTTCTGATGATTTCGACACCGAGTGTAATTCACTTTGATGCCCGTTGTGCTAGCTATGATTATATTTGGCGAATCTAAATCTGATGCTTCTTCTAAACATGAGATACATAATTACTATGATTTTGATTGAAAGGAGTAGGCTCTCATCCCTCCTATTCAGTATTACCATGAAGATATCATCCTGGAAGAGAATGGAACTATGAATGGACACCTGTTGTGTGCAGCTATTGTTGGTTTCATCTGAGGGATCGACGATGGGATCTATTTGATATTGTGTACTGGAAGTAGCAGAAACTGTGGATGCGATAGTCTTAACCAATGGAAGGCACTATTCTGCAAGCTTGAGAGCAGATCGCATCCCAGTCGATGAGCTACTGTAATAGTTTCATGGAAGCGAATCTCTGCATGGAAGCGTATATTTACCAATCATCGTTGATTTTGAACTGGAAACTACCTATTTGTCATGTCTATTTTTGGAGAAGAGCTAAGTTTTTTGGGAGTTATCTTCATGGCATGAAAGTTGGTGGTCATGGCACGCTCTTTTTTGTACTTCACCTACACGTCGATGAAGAGATAGTACACGTATTCACTGTACTACCATGATGTAGACTGCCTAAAATTATCCCAGCTTTGATATGCGCTCCAAACAATTTGTACGCATCTGGTGGTGGCCCTGCCCAGAGAGATCATTTCTTTTGTTGCGTAATGACGGATTGAAATGGCATTTCCATTTTGATCGTTGTTGTGCCGATTTATGATGCAATAAATTTTATTTGTAGCTTACCATGTGTGCAGATATTGCAAAAAAATTTCTGCCTTGACAATCTGCTGTGATAAAGCTACTACTCCACATTGTTTTTTTTGCACTTGTGATTGTTTTTGGAAGCCAACGTTTACTCGCCAGTTTTTTACTCTGAAGGAAGCAATACCAGAAATTGCTCACTGAGCCGACGTGGTAATGATGGGTGGTTTTAAAAGTCCATGGTCGTGTTTTTAATGACAATGTTGGTGACGACTGAAGAGGGGCCATTACTATCCGATTTCCTGATCGTGCATGTTAAAGTCACAGTTGGCGCATGAGATGTCGAATTTGAGGCATCAAAATCTGGAGGAGATGGCTTCGCTTTTCAAATGGTGAACAACTGCACTGAATCCAGCTACTCACCGAAAATCATGGAGGATTTCGTGTTTTTTCATGTTTAAGAGCATGCATTCTTTTTTATTTCTCAAACTTATGGGCCTGATGATGTTTTAAAAATCATGGGGCAATATGTTCACTTAGAAGTTACTTTTTAAAATGTTTGGGAAAATACACTAAAGTGGAGGAACCATTTTTTCAAATTGTATGGAGACTAGGGAGTGCTCGTGGCTGACATTGGCCAATTTTTAATTTTCCACATTGATAGTTAAGTGGAATTGTAAGGCCAACATGGAGAATGGAAGGCCCACATGGCCCATGTAATTCCCCTATGAGGGAAACTGAGACTATTTTTATGCCACCAGAGTGCGATGCCGAGAATTTTTTATTCCTAAGGTTTATTTTGCTGCCTAGAGAGGCATGCTCTTGTTTTTTTCAGCAAGTTGAAGGCCCCATTCAAACCCAAGTATAGGGGTATTTATAGTCGTTGGAAATGTTTTTTCGTGACAGACACATTGGTGGTGTCCATTTGTAATTCTGAGGCTGTTTCATTTGAGTTTTTTAAGCCTCAAATTTTTCTACCTTGGAGTGCACTCTTGGTTGAACCCGACACTCCCAAGGCACTTGTAAGTGAACCTAGTATCTAGTATTCTCCTCTTTCTACTTGGCGGATGCAACGGCTGGTTACCCATGCATTTTGATAAGATGAGGTGACTACCATAAGGACACTTATTCTAGGGACTACAGACATAGACACCTTAGACTCTGTTTGACATTTTTACGGATCTACTTCTGAATACTACAGATGAAGACACTTCAGAAGATTCTCTTCTATTCTTATTTCTTCTTCTCCTCCATATTTGGCTTCTATGGCTCAATTCATTGTATTGAGTGCATTTTAAAAAGAGAACGACACTCTTATATGGCTCATTTTTCCTTTGTATTAAGGTGCATTTTTGGCAGAGACCGACACGTTCTAGATTGAGTTCACCATGAGGAGGGATTTAATATTCATGGTGGATCTAGTCAGTGACCTACAAGAGGCAACATCCTCTAAGGATGACCTATAGAGGCAACAAACCCAGAAGTGGCTGACCCTGAGGCACCCATGATGACCCTGAGGCACTTAGATGGATGACCCAGTGGTAACAGACCCATGGAAGTGGCTGACCCTGAGGCAATAGACTAAGATGTATACATAGTGAATCTAGAATTATTCATAGTTGGAGATCCAAGCACAAAGAGCAAGAGCCTAGACCAAATCAACAATAAAAGAGGATGATAGGTTGCTTTTAGAGAAGTCAACATTAAGGGGGAATGTTACCTAATGTTGACTTGTTTTTTTCTTTAGTTAGGATAGTGCACATTAAGGGGGAATGTTACCTAATGTTGACCCTCAGGAACTTAGACGGCTGACCCAGTGGCAACAGACCCGTGGAAGTGGCTGACCCTGAGGCAACAGACCCATGGAAGTGGCTGACCCTGAGGCAACAGACCGAGATGTATACATAGTGAATCTAGCATTATTCATAGTTGGAGAGCTAAGCGTAAAGAGCATGAGCCCAGACCAAATTAGCAATAAAGGAGGATGTAGAATTATTTTTTAGAGAAGTCAACATTAAGTGGGAATGTTACCTAATGTTGACTTGTTTTTTTCTTTAGTTAGGATAGTGCACATTAAGGGGAATGTTAGAATTAATGTAATGTGCACTATGCCTTCATGACACTTGTCATATTCTCTTGACACTTGTTAGTTTATCATATAGGCCTTCTACCTATATATGTAACTCATTTCATGTATAATATTATCTCATCTTGTTCATTTTATATTAGTTCCAACAGAAATCATACAATAGCTTTAAAAATGTATTTCTTGATACAATATACCTCACAGATCATTCCTAAGGCTCACACCAGTGCTGGTTCAATTCCATCCTTCATAGCAATGCATTAACATTATCCACATACATAGAGAAGTAACATGCACAACAAGATACTATAAAACACTATTCCACAATTCCAATCATACAATACATGATAAAATACTATGCAAAGTGATTCTTCATCATTACTCTTCAATGGTGCAGTACAATCACTAACAGATTCCACAAAGATACACAATAATCAAATAGATGCATTCAATACTCAAACTAATCAGACCAAACTATAACTAGAATTCCAAAATTGAAAAGGGGGTCTTATATAATGTTGCCTAGGCCATTCCAAATTATTTCATAGGCAATTCATTATTCACAACTACCCATGTATAATGGAATTCATAATTACACCCTTTTACTAAGTCTAATTACATGATTTATCAAATTCATTTGCAATTACAACTCAAATTGTATTTCCTTTGCATTTCATTGCACTTTGTACATTTTACCATCCATTTTGTACATTTTACCTCCTCCTTGTATGTTTTACTCCTTCTTGTACATTTTTCCAAAACTGTCAAAATTATCAAAACTAGGCAAATCCTCTTGTCACTTCTTCTTCTTCTTGGAAGTGGATTTGCTGCATACATGAGGAGATTAAAAGACCTAGGAAGGATGTCCTATCGGAGATGTTGGTATATTGAAGGAGACTACAAATTATAGATTGGCTAGAGTCTTTCCGCAATATTGTGAAGACTAAGACTTAGCATAGAATTCATTCCACTAGTTTTGAGCATAACTAGAGAAGTTTTTTATTTTAGAATTCTAGAAATTCTAATATATTTGGTACTACTATCTATGTTTCTAGTTGCATAAAATTAACACCTAGAAGTTGAGAATCTTCCTACAACAAATAGAGAAGAATTTCACCTTCATTTCCTAAAATTCTATGTGCTTTCCTCGTGCAAGGATTAATTATTTGTTATAGAAAGTTAGAGATTGATGATTGAAGAGGTCTAAGGCAAATATCCCATTGGATATGCAATATTTAGGAGACTCAAGAAGGAAGTTCCCATAGAATATTGTATATTTAAGATAGATACAAATTGGAGAAGTTGAAGAGACTCGAAAGAGGTCGGATTGAAGAACTTCTAGTTTTGGAAGATAAAATATTTGAGATAGGATATTGTGGACTAAAGACTACATATTGGAGAGTGAAGAGACCCGTGCAGAAGGTTCTTGCTATAAATTGGAGATTGAAAATTGAGAAGACTAGATATTGAAGATTACAAGTAGAATACTGTGTATTGGATATTTAAGAGATCTGTGCAGAAGGTTCTCCTTATAGATTGAATATTGGAGATAGAGAAGACCTAAATATAGGTCCTATTGTAGATTTGAAGAGCAGAAGAAGACTTCAAATATTTAGGAGATTAAGAGTAGCAATTTTTGGAGATCCATTGAAGAGATCTCGTTATAGAGATTGAGGAGACTAGGAATAGGTCCTATTGAAGCTTCAAGAAGATAATTTGAAGAGTTGCAAAAGAGGAGTTGAAAAATTGTAGAATTAGAAGACCCGGGTGAAGTGGTCTCAAGAGAATTTGGAGAAGAGGAAGAAGGCTAGAGAAATCCCTACTATAGAATTGGAGAAGCAGCCATTGAAGGTATTTTTGAAGAAATATAGGAGCATGAGATTAGAATCAAGAAGAATTTTTTTATAAATAGGTTTTTGGGATAATTGTCACCATTCGAAAACTAGCCCAAAAGGAAGAAGTGTTTGACAAGAATTTTACCAAATATTGAAGAAGGGATTTGAAGATCTCAAGAAATTCATATTCTTGAGAAAGCAGATAATATAGGAGATCAGTTTTGAAGTTAGAATTTGATAAGGATATTGTAGGAGAAGATTAGATTGAAGATCCCAAGGTTTTTGGAAATCTAAGGACATCCATAGAAGGCTGATTTGATAGGATAAGATTGCAATTTTAAAGCAAATATTGAAGGGTTGCAGGAGATCAGATTGAAAGAACCCTAGAGCTAATATTTTGGGAAGAGTTAGGTATATTTTGGAGTACCCTTGAATAAGATATTGAAGAAGTTTTTGCAATGATCAAAGGGAGCATTTTGGAGACTTTCGTTGTAGGTTTGGACAGTGAAAGAATGAAGGAGTTGACTGCATAATTGTAGATTTTGGATAGTATTTAAGGCAACTTAATAGTTGCTAACTTAAAATTTTGGAAGAATATATTTGAAGGATTTTGAAAACCACGCAATAATATTTGTGGACAACATCAGAATAATATAAGGAGCTACAAGTTTGGAAAACTCTAGAGCAGATTTGGAAGAGTTATTAGATAGCAAACTTGGAGAAAATTGGGTAGCAACTAGAGCTACAAATTTGGTAAGCTCTGAGTAGAAGAGTGAATGAGAATAGAGGTACAAAATTTTGCAAGTTGGAGATAACTAGTTGGGTGAATCAAATCACCAATAAAATTAACAAACTGAACATTAGAAAATTATGCAGTATTGGATTAATAGAATTTTATTATCTATACATTGAAATAAGCTTTACATTAAGAGCACCATATAATTATTTGAGATTTGCATTATAGTGTTATTATTTGAAGTTTGAAAATAAGAGCTTAAAGAATTCTTTAATCAAGGTGATATTAGTGCTTACACCTTATAATTTGCAAAGACAAAATAGGAAGAGTTTAAGCTAACAACTAAAGGAGAAATAATAAGAAAGCATAATATTATTTATGAGTACTATTCTATAGTGATTAAGAAGTGTAAATTTATCTACATGGAAAAAAAGAAATCAAGTGCAATAGTGTAAACAAGTGAAATATTAGACAAAGGGTTGATAAATCAAGAAGTGTTTTAGTGTCAAAGATACTAGGTAAGAAGCAAAAGAGGAAGATTCGAGCATCGTTTTTTCTCAAGAAAGAGCAAACATATCATAGAATACTTTCTCCCATTAGATAGAGCATCATCATGGCATAGAAATGCTCTCACAATGCTTCCAACACCACCATAATAGAATGTAGAAGTCATCATCATGCAGTAGAGCATCACTTCGACATAGAAGAGATTGCATAGAGTTGAATTAGATCACCATCACACCAAAGCCATCGATATATCATTAGGAAAGGCAAAGTGAAAATGTTCCTGTATAAACTAGTAAAATATATTTATTTTTTTGTGTGGAGCACATGAATACATTGGATAAAGAAATATTTAGGGTTCAAAGGGAAGTCACAAGTTTCATCATATGTAGAGCATGCATATGCCACATGGAGGAAGAAATTAAAGCTATTTTTTGCATGTAGGAGAAGCACGAAGTCAAACTAAAGTGCCTACAGAAGTAACATTCAATGCACAAGAAGGAGAAGCATTTCAAAGAGTAGTGAATACATTGAGTGCCAAGTGGCACTTGTAAGGAGGAAGGTCAAACATCTTTTGGTTCCAATTCAAAATAAAACATCCTCTAGAGGTTGAATAAAGAAAGACCAGAGTAAATACAATGCAGTGAATACACACGTGATCAACAAGCATGCAGAATTACTAATTGGATATGGTAAAAGGAAATATTACACTTGGCAAGTTGAGGCAGAAACTTCAAGGCACTATTGTGGAGGTTGAAGTCATATTTTATAGTGAGCATTGAGGTGTAGAGATGTTGAAGCTAGAGTTGAGGAAATAAAAACTCCAAATACATCAACATACACCAAAGGTCGATGAGCATCATATGGTGATGTACGTAGAGGAGAGAAGACTCAAAAATAGGTCAAGTCTTATTGACCAACATATTATCAATTCCAAGGTGAAGGTAATCCACTTTATTAAAGTTGATTATAATATTGGATTAGGAGAAATAAGTATATACATAACTATTATCCTCTAAGGTTGAAAAGTAAATTATTTTAGAAAAGTGAATTTAACCTTAGACATATTATTGAAGATTGAATTTTGAGTAGAAGATATTAAAGAAATAATTTCAAGGTTTTGTAATTTAAATCATTTGAAGTTACAAAACAATTTTGGAATATTTGCAATTTAATTAAATAGGGAGTAATAAGGGTTTCTACATAAAATTAGACTTATAGAATTACAAATATAATTTATCTAATTTCTAATCTTGGAGTTATAAGGTATTCTACATCAACATAGGATTAAGAGATTTAGAAGTCTACAAAGGTTAATCATGACAACACATAAGCTTTTTCTTTCAGAATCTCAATTACTTAAAGGTCCTAATTATGCATCATGGAAAAATAAAGTAAGATCTATATTGATAGTAGAAAAGGTTTGGGAGATAGTTAAAGGAGAAAAATCTAAACCTACTGAAGATGCAAGAGAAATTCAAAAATATGAAGAAGATTTTTTTTTTGTAAATAAAATATTTTAGATTAAAATGGGTTTTTATCAAGGGACCCAAAACCTGATTACATCAAAAACACCGAAAACTTTGCATATGAACAACCAAAATATTAAGGAAAAAAGCCCCAACCCAAGGAAGGGAGCAGAAGAAAAAAACATAACCAAAATAGAAGGAAAACCTTCCAACAAAAGAAGGATAAGTAGGAATCCAATACCAAAGTAGCATTAGTTGTCAGGGATATCCTCTTCTTCAATCTTATGATCCTTGCATTCCATACCTTTGCCCGCATCCTTAGAAAGGCACGACACCTGAATACCTACTTTTGCAAGGATATCTTGATCCTCTTCAGGAAAATTTTCATTAAATTACAACATATGCATGGCATTTTGGATGGCCACATAATTATCCAAAATATTCTGGAGCATAACAACTGCAGACGAAAAGTGATTGATTAGAAACACCTTTAGAGCATGGGAGGACACATCCTTACCTCTTCCTTAGAATCCCCATCCTGGATAATAGTAAACTATTGGGGCTACTTTCCTTTCAACCATTTGGACCCTCTGGTTTCACCTTCAACTCCTTCCAACTCAATCTACCTTTTAACAGGTAAAACACCAGCCCCTACAATAGGATTCTTAGAGGAACGGGAAGTAGTAGGACTAAAGGGTAACATTTTAGGACTAGGCTTAACCATGGTAGGAATGTTACCCTAGGGATTATGATGAGAAATATGGGAAAAGATAATTTTAAACAAGCCCTGATGAGGGAGGAACTTCACATATCTCTTCTTCCTATATGCTTCCAAGGTGTAACTAATCAAATTGAACATAAAGAGTGGAATATTCATCACATTAATATCACAAAAATGGTTTACAAAGCACATATGAAAACTACAAAGATTCTTGTCTAGGTCATTTATCATAAAATACTCCATGATAGGTTTCAAAACCTCATCCCAAGGAGAGGAAAGGTCGGTCCTTCTCATCCTTACCTTAGCCAGCTTCTGTCAATCCTTGCTCTTATTAAAATACTTTAACTCCACTTCCAAGTTATATTTATCCCACCTTAAGGACCTTCCATTGTTAGGAAGCTTGGTTATCACCACCAATAGTTACACATTAATCAAGATCTCTAATACTTTAATTGAAATCGAAGCCCCATCCTTCACCTTATTCAGTACCCAAGAGTTATAAAATGCCAAGGAAACTTCTTGATCAACCCTAGAGAATATCTCCAAAAAATGAAGGAATCCTCTATTATTAAGGATAATTTTAGCCATCGGGTCAAGGCTCAGGTAACACGACTCATAGAAACTCATCTTTGAACCAAGTCTAACAACACTGCAAAGGGAAGAGGAATGATCACATCACCAAGCCTTGGAAATAAATCTAGGAGGAAGCTTATAAAAAACAATCCAACAAGACCAGGATGGAGTCACGAGATCTAGAGATACAAGATGGAAAAACTCCTTAGGACAATAGATTACCTTAGAATCCTGAGCATATCTAACAAAGGGATGCTTTTTCGAAGGCACAAAACAACTTGCTTTCAAAACACAAATGCGATCCCACGACTTGGACTTGGGACTAGTGGGATTAGCAAGAGAATCACACATAGGAAGGGATAAAATGCACCAACCTTTGAATAACGGACCAAAAAAAACTCTAATGACTTGGGAACACATAAAATGGTGGTAAAGTTTCATAAATAGAGGAAGAAACTTTCCTTTGGCTCTAAAAAGGGTGCATAAAACACATTTTCAAAAAGGATGAAAGACCCAAGGTGACGATTTGTTAGAAAATATTCCCAAGAAAAGAATATTTAAAAATAAACCTTCTTTCTCTTGGAACTCACACCTAAGCACTTATGACACAAGAGGCAAAAAGGATAATAATACGACAATTCAAACATTTTGAGTCATTTGGGTGTTGTCATTTGAAAGTTTTTCAAAATCCACAATAATAGATAACTCTCTAGGAAATTTTTTTGACCATGTGGACAACTGTGGTGACTCCACTACCAAGTTAGCCAACACATCTGTAGCCCTATTGGCCTCTTTGAAGGCATGTTGGAAAACCACTTCCTGATGGTAATGGGAAAGGATCAAAGCTTCCTCCAAGCAGTCCTTAATACGCCAATGGGGAGGAAAATAGTATTCAGAGATTCCCCTTTGACAATCAACTTTCTAGGAAAATACTTGGTAAGCTATAACCCTCTCCAAACTACCCTAGCCTCGATAAAATTGTTTGACTGGACCCCCAGCAGCTCTGTGAAAGCCATGATAGGAATGCCCTCATGATTTCTCAGAATACCCCCAGCTCCATCCTGACCAGGGTTTACTTTTTTTGCCCCATCAAAATTTAATTTGATCCAACCTTCTAGAGGAGGAATCCATCTAGAATTAAGCCTAACATTTGACCTTGGTTGAATCTGATATTCATCCATAGGAATCTTCAAATATCGGTAGAGAGAAGTCTCAAGTCTAGAAACTGAGCAAGAATTTGAAGGAATAAGAGAGGCATTTTCCTTAGTCAAGATTAGAATATTATTGGATAGATATAGGGAATTGAGGCTTGTATTTGAAAACACTCTTCAGTTTCTTTCCAACTAAATTTACCATAAGAAGTGATGAAGACACGAATTCCAAAAATATTAATATGAGGATGATAGAAGGGGATCGACCATTGGATAAAAATCTCAACCAATGACTAGGGTTTGACCCAAATTATCTGAATAACACTAAAATTAGTTTTAAGAGTAGAGGATGAGAAGGGATAAACTAAAAAAATATCCCAATGTTCTCGACATAAATAACAATGATTAGGAATAACCATACCCATTTTTATGAGGTTATCAGTAGTTAGGATTTTTTCTTGGATCACCAACTAGGATAAAATAGACACTTTAGGAATTAGGTGTTTGAGCCAAACCAGCTTAAAATGAATCAAAGGTTCAACACCATACAACTGAAGGAGATAGGCTGACTTAACCATGAATTCCCCACTCTCCATGGGTTCCCAAAAGAAAGAATCCTTAGAAATGACCGATGGGATAAATAAGGAGATCAAAAAGTATTCAATATGGGATGATTCTATAGGAATATGGGGACACCTAATGGGTTTCCAGACACGTTTATTACCCGATAGGCTCAAGAAATCAACAACTTTTATCCCTATATAGGTGTCCATGAAGGATTTTAGAAGGAAAATAATTGGATCTTCAATTAAAGGTTGGTCCATAATCCACCTGTCTTGCCAGAAATTAATATATTGTCCATCACCAATCTCTATATTCTACCTTTTGCAAGGATAGCTCTGGTATTAATAATAGACTTCCAAAAGACCAACCCCAAAGTGGGAACTCTTTCACTGCAGAAATCAAAACCTTGGAGGTACTTTCTTTTAAAAATATTAACCCAATACAAATTAGAATCTGAGAGCAATCACCAAGTTTGTTTGGCCAAGAGGGCAAAATTCAAAGGATAAATTCTCCTAAGGCCAATCCCACCTTGATCCTTAGGCTTACAAACCTTTTCCCAAGCAACTAGGTGGAACCGGTGCTTATTCTTCATTCTCGACCAAAACAAATCTTCTGCAATTGTTTTATCCTATTATATAATGAAGAATGAGCTTTGAAGATTGAAAGGAAGTACATTGGAATAATCTAAATGGAAGCCAAAGTAAGAGTGGTTTTCCCAACCTGAGATAACAACTTTCCTCTCCAACCCACCAATTTCCTTTGGATTCTCTTAACCAAATTGTTCCACATAGCTTCCTTAGGAACACCTATAAACAGTGAAAGCCCCAATTAGGCCACAGGGAGATAATAAATAGGGTACTACAAGATCCCAAAAATATTGATCTACCTTTGGGGAGGGGTATTAAGGAAATAAATTTTTCTTTTATGGAATTTTATTCTTTTTCCACAAGCCTCCTCATACACCTATAGGATATACTTAATAACTTGGGCTTCAAAGACAAAGGCTATAGTAGACATAAGAGTATCATCAAAAAATTACAGATGGGTGACCGGGTCAACATGCAAAGCTACTTTTATCCCAAAAATAAGTCCCACACGATAGTCCCCTTTTAACGTCCTTCCAAGAGCTTCAACCATTATGATAAATAAAAGGGGAGAAATGGGATCCCCTTGCCTAAGCCCTCTTTTACTCTGAAAAAAATTGCAGGAGAACCATTAACTAATTTTGAAAACCAAGGAGAGGAAATACACCATTTGACCAGCTCAACCCATTAAGGATGAAATTCAAACTTGAGCAAAACTTCAGTAAGGAAGTTCCAATTAACCCTGTCATAAGCCTTATTCATATCCAGCTTTAGAACAAACACTAGTTTTATATTATGTGTAGTTTAGTGGAGAGCCTCATAAATAGTGATAATACCATCAAGAATAAACCTTCCTTGTACAAAATCCCCTTGAAAATTATCAATTATAATAGGAATTACCTCCTTCATTCTAGTAGTCATAGCCTTAGTTAAAATTGTATACACTACATTGCAAAGGTTGATAGGTCTATAATCAACCATAGACTTGGAACTAGGATTTTTAGGTACCGGTGCTATGAATGTAGAGTTTAAAAACTTGGGGATGAGTTTAGAGGATTGAATCTCCCTTATCACCTCATAAATTTCATGATTCACAATATCCTAGAAGGCTTGGAAGAACCTTGGGGGAAAACCATTCAGACCCGGAGCTTTATCAGGGTTCATAGCAAAGAGTGCCTGTTTAATTTCCTCATCTGAGAACCGGGCAATTAATTTAAAATTTATTTCATCTAGAACTACCTAAGGAATAATAGATAATAGGCATTATTTAGTAGTTACCTGGAAACAATGATCTTCTCCCAAAAGTGATGAAAAAAAGAAACCATCTTCGATCTAATCTCCCTAATATCCATAAATATGAAGCTAAAGCTCTAATGATAATAAATTTTGCTATTACATATAAAATTTAGTCATATATTAGTTCAATAAGAACATCCACAAAGGCATGAAACACTCTATCCAAAATATTTGAAGGAAATAATAAAGCTACCATCTTGAATCTTCAAACCCAGTTACATTCTCTAAAAGTTAACAGTGGAGAAAGTATAGAGTTGTTTCTAAGGAAAGTAGCAGATATAAAGGAAAATTTATTAACCTTAGGTGAAATAGTAGAAGATAAATTTTTGGTTCAAGTAGTTTTGAGAGCACTTCCTAAAAGTTATAAGTACTTAGTTACCTCTTTACAAATTTTGGGTAAAGATACACCATTTGATGAATTGGTTAATATATTACAAGAACATGAAGTGGTGAATTCAGTTAGAGATGAAATGACTAATAATGCATTAGTATCAAAATATAATAAAAAAGGAAATGTTGCTTCTATCTCAAGAGATAAACCAAAGTGGAATGATCGATATTGTCAAATTTGTAAGAGAAGAGGTCATAGTACAAGTTATTGCAAATTTAATCCAAGGAATCAATATCAAGGGAACCAAATGAATCAACCAAATAGATTGTTTCAACCAAGACCATATTCAAACCAATATAGATCATCTCAGCCATGGTTTTACCAACAGTACAATCCTCTTCAGTTGTAGTATAGAGAAGAAAATCAAAATTGTAATGTAGTCCAAGAAATACAAAAATTAGAAGAGGTTACAAAAGAACATGAGTCCAAAGAACTTTCAGTCATACTTTATGAAGATACTAATCATTTCCTTCATCAAAATACATACTAGGAAGCGAATGAATAAGGTTCTTGAGTTACAATAAGAGATTAAAGATCCATATTGAAGATTAAAGTCTTCAATAACCAAATAATATAATACAAGGGGTGTTGGAGTATATTACATTATTTGGTACATGTCTTAGATTAGGATTATTTTATGTGATGTAATAAATGCACAAGTGTGCATAATATTTAATAATGTAAATATGCATAGTTGTCCATGTGCACATGGGTCCATAGAATAGGGAGTTGAAGAGTCTAGGAGATTTAAGGCCAAGAGTGCTCCATATGAAGAGTCACATTACATTATATATGCATAGTAATGTGAGGATGTAAAATGACATGACTTGTAATAACATTACTTGGTTCTTTTAGTGCTATGACACCATTTTTGTGAGCATTTGTTTATGCCATATTTAGGAGTAGATATTAGAGTTATTTTTGTGTTTTATATATTCATAATATTGCCATTATCATATACATTGGATTGTGACTTTATTTCATATATTATGGATTATTAATCTTAAGTAATAAGCTTCAAAAGCTAACATTAAATATGCAAACATTACTTGAAAAGTAAAAAATGATAAATTAAAAATCTAAATATACTCCCATGGAACAAGGGTTAAAATTATCAAGATATGATAAATATCCACAATTATCAGCTACTATGTGCCATAAACTAATCAAACATCTTCTATACATAACAAATACTAGACTAGATATTATTTTTATTGTAAATTATCTCTCTGGATTCATGCAAGATCCTAAAGAAACTCACTATAAAACAATAAAATATATGCTAAATTATGTCAACAATACTATAGAATATGGTCTAGAGTATAAGAAAAATAATTTCTATTTAGAGGTATATTTAGACCCAGACTATGCAGTTTCTATAAATGACAAAAAATCAACATCAAGCCATGTATTTCATATTATATTAGGACCTATTTCATGGTATATTAAGAAACAATATGCATTATCTCTCTCATCGACATAATAAAAGTATCAAGCTACAAAATATTCTATATGTGAAGCACTTTGGTTATAGTACAATTCTATCATACATGGGAGTCAACATAGTTCCTATGATATTAAATTGTGATAATCAAGGAGTTCAATAATTAATAAAAAAAATACATGTTTCATTAAAGAACAATGATTAAGCTGGCCAAGACAGATATGCACAGGTCTGACCTTCCTTCTCCTTGGAATAGGGTCATGAAGCCCATTATGTAGTATATCATAGTAGATGACCTTGACAAAGCCCTCTACAGTTTTCACTTGGCCTTTGTTAACCACTTTAGGGATATTAATGTTATCAACGTTCCTGAATTCCTATTTCGCTCCATGGGCTATTCCATCGAGACTTGTCAAAAAAAAGAAAAATTCCACGTTTCCTTTCCACCAGGGATTGTTCAAAATAATCTACAACCATTTCCTTATCCACTACCCTGAAGGCCCCCTTGCAAACCCTTCTCCCCCTGCTTACCCCCCCAAAACTTTCCTAGCCCCTCCAAGGTCAGGTCTAAGGAAGATGTTTCCATGAGCCCTAAGATGAATTCCCTGTCCAAGAAGAGAAATTACATGGGCTCTAACAAGGACGCTGATGATTCTACGAAGAAGAAGGGCAAGACTAAAGATCCCATGAGCATTACCATATCCTCTACTCACCTCAAAAGGAAGTTAATTGAAAGCCAACAAAAAGTCCAGGAGGTGGTGTATGATGATGAAAGCGATGATCCGACCCCTCTACTGCTTCAAAAAATCATTATTAGAACCATCTCCACAATAATCTCTCAATATGAAGATTTGTCAACCACCCTTAAGGATATGCGTAATGCTCTAAATCTGCCCTTTTTCCATGAAGCTTTATCTACGATGATCATGGAAAAACCTAAGTTTTTTGATGAAATTAAGGGTGGCACTTCCAAAGTAGTTTCCAAGGAAGTGATGAACGATACAGTGAAGGATGGCAGCAAGGATGTTGCCTACGTGTTGACGCTAGGGTTGTCTCTAAGGATGTTGCTTAGGATGTTCCCAAGGTTGTGTTCTAGAAATTTTGTTTTGTTGATTATGGTTTTTTTGGGTTGTGCTTCCCTATTGGGTTTTGTTTACAGGTTGTTTGCCTTGTTGTTTATGTTTTTTCCTTTTCACAACATCCTTTAATTCTTGTTTTATAATAAGGTTTTGGGATTCCTTTCAAAACTCATGTTAATGAATTTTAACTTATCAAAAAATATATTAAAATCCAATACTTAGTCATATATCATGTTCTATATCATCATATTTAGATAAAATATGTTTCTATTGAAGATCAAGTTGCAGATATTTTTACAAAAGCACTTGGATGAAATAACTTTAAATTTTTTTTTAGGCCATCTCTATTTAGCAATAAAATCAGAGTAAAGACAAAGGATCTTCATACCAAATAATATAATATGGGAGTATTTTGGAAGTATTACATTATTTGGTATCTTGCAAGATTACTGTAAGGACCATGTAAATAATTTAGATTAGGGTGTGTTTAATATTTGAGTAAATAGTAAATTTCACACAAATAAGTATGGAATTATGTAAGTGATGTGTCATGCTAGTAAGTGTGAGTTATATAAGTGAAGTGCCATATTTATAAGTTTGGAGTTGTGAGTTGTGTAAGAGTTTGTTTTTAATATGTGTAATCATGAGAGTCTTTGTTCATATGTGGATATGTGGAGAAATTTATTATTATGTGATATTTCTCATATGAGAAATGCATTGGAAAATGTGCCTTAATATCTCCTATATTTCTTAGGATCGTATAGTCACATTCGCATAATATAATTCCATAATAACATCAATTATTGACAAAGGAAAAGCTTTATTTATAATCAAATTACATAACATAAACTCTTCATTACATTGCATAGATATTTATAATCAATATATAACTTTATATAAGACTCTTCAATCCTCCTAACTTTTGCTCTCATTAAACTCATAGGAGATGCAACCTTTCATATTCCTTACATGATGAAAAAGTTCCTCATGATTACATAAAATCCTACTTCTAATATTGAAACATCACACATGCCTCTTCACTCTCATATGACAACTTTCACTCATAAATCACACTTGCACACATGACACCTTTCACCCATAACTCACACATTCCACCTTTCACTCATAACTCCTACTTGATTACATGACACATAAACACTCTTCACAACTTGATACCTACTATTGACATAAATAATTAAACACACTCCTAATATAAATATTTACAATGGTACTTAAGGTACCAAATAATGTAATACCTCCAACACCCTACAGTATTGAATTAATCAGTGTGAAGGCTTTTACCTTCAATTTTCAACTCTTGTCTTTATCTCTATCTTTGTCTTCATATTCTATCTTTGGATTTGGTATGGCTATTGGTTCTGAGTTTGATCTATCTATTGTATTTTTTGTGCTTCTAATTATTTATTTTATTTCTTTGGAAATTATTTGTATGAGAAGTTCATTTGGAGTCATCATCAATATGCCTTTTACACTTTCCCATTCATGAACACTATTCCTCTTGTACCAACAACTATTTTGAGAATGATTATTACTTCCACAGATTTTACAATGAACAAGATCATAATAAATTTTAGTTTTGTGTCCATATTTATTACAATGCTCACACTTGTGAATGTAATTTTCTTTTCCACATTTTTTATGAATTTTATAGGTTTTGAATATAAAACTTTTACAAAATATTTTTTTCTTGATTTTTTCCTTGGTGCTTTTGTCTTGAAAGTCATTATTATATCAAATTAATTGGAAAATTTAAAACATTCATTTATGCGATGTTTAAGAATAAAATTACTACACTCTTGGATTTTTTAAACTCTCAATCAATCAATCAATTTCAATTTCTCTGAATCTTCATTTACTCTCAATCAATATTAATTCAATTCATTTCTCACTTATAACTCCCAAATTTTAATTTCAAATTCTTCCTTCTGAAAAATATTTCAATTTCACAATTTCTTCTCCAAGTTTTAACTCAATATCAATAATTTAATATCAATTCAAATAATTAACTCCTTATTTTTCCAATCATTAATTTATCAATCATAGATATTACTACCTTGTATCTCCCAAAATTCACTTTAATCAAATATGCCCCAATAATGTACTTTAATTCAAAAATCATGTGCTCAATAATCAACTATAGAGGTGTGAATATTAAAAGGTGAATAATATACCTTGCATGGTGCTTTACTCTATTCTTAGCACATCACTCGAGAATGCAATTGTAGCTCTATCATCTCCTCTCCAGGGCAAATTCAACCTTCTAATTTTTATACTATTGTGAACATTATGAAACACTCCAATTACCTTTGTTTTTCTCTGAGATTGTTTATGTATCAGGTGTAATGTAGATGTTAAAGTAAAAATCTCCATTGTGTTTTACTTCCTAATTATTCTACACATGATTTCTAGAATAGAATCTTCTTTGGATACAATTCTCAAGTGATATATCCTTTAAAAACTTGATTGTATTCTCTTCCTTCAGATTGATTTTAACATTTTGATTTAGCTATACTCTTATCTTCTAAGCTTATAATTTCTTCATAGGTTCTTCTCATATAGGTGATTCTTCCATGAAATTTTTCCTCCTCTAATGCTTCTCTCCATGAGCTTCATCCTCCATCAATGCTTCTATCCACAAACTTTATCCTCTTTCAATGCTTCTTCTTCACAAGTTTCATCCTCTAAACTTTGATGCTTCTATCTATGCAAGTGCTTCAATGTATTTATCTAACAATAAGCCAATGTATTTCATTACACCAAAAATAAAACTTCTTTAGCTCCAACAATATCTCTAATAAACTCCAACAACTATTGCAACAACCATCCACTAAATAATCTTCAATATTCATCTATCAATATCTTCTCCAATGATCTCCTTCAACAATATCTCAATCTCGCAAAGCTTCCTCTCCTCAAATATTCTTATCCTCCAAATATAATGTGGACCACCAATCTAGTATTCCAATTTCACCTTCAAACTTTTTCTAATATAATCCTTCAAAATTTCTCCTATATTTTGCTTCCAATATCACATTGTCTTTATCTTGAATAGGACTTACTAAAGTGATGCTCACCAACATAGCTTTGAACCAAGATGGATTTTTATACCATTGTTGTAAAATATGCCTTAAGATATCATAGGTCTATATTTCTCAAGATCGTATAATCACATTTACATAATCTCACTCCATAATAACATCAATATTTGATAAATTAAATTCTTTATTGATAATAAAATTACATAACATAAACTCTCCATTACATTGCATAGAGCTTTGTCATCAATATATAACTTTACATAAGACTCTTCAATACTCCTGACTTTTGCTCTCCTCAAACTCATGGGAGATGCAACCTTTCATATTCCTTACATTATGACAAAGTCTCTCATGATTACATAACTTTCGACTTCTAATATTGACACATCACACATGACTTTTTACTTTCTCACATGACACCATTCACTCATAACTCACACTTGCACACATGACACATTTCACTCATAACTCCTACTTTATTACATGACACATAAAAAATCTTCACAACTTGAAACCTACTATTGACATAAATAATTAAACACACTCCTAATCTAAATATTTACAATGGTACTCAAGGTACCAAATAATGTAATATCACCAACAAAATATGAAGTGTTATATCTCCTATGTGTTTGAGGAGATGAAAGGTTTGTGTAAGTGTAAAGGTCAAGAGTCTTGTGAATGTGAAGATTCTCATATCCATGTGTATATATTGAAGATAAAGTAATATAATAGGTTCTTGAAGAAGCTTGCAAATACATTTTATGTGCATTGCTAGTGTTTATAGCTATCAATAATATTTTATGTGATTTATTTTTCATTATGTGAATATTATGTCCTAAGAAATTGTGAGATCCCATGGAAAATCCTATGGTAATAATATTGGATTGCTAATATATTAGAGGACTAGGATTGTATTCATTCTTTTTATTTTATTTAGTTACTTCTTGCTTCCTCTAATCATTACATTACAAGTATTCCAAAGTTGGAACTTAGAGGGCTAATGTTGTATGCTTTTATTTTTCACTTATTGATTTAATTTTGAGCTATCCATTGATTCACTAGTCCCTCAAAGGTAAAACTTAGGGGGTTAGGTTTGTATACTTTTAGTTTCTACATTAGTCTTGTGTATTAATGTAAATCCATCAATACTATGAAATTCTTAATTAACAATAAGTTAAATCTTCAATAACCATCCAAAAATACTATGAAATTCTTAATTAACAATAAAAACAACCCTTCAATACTCTGGAAATACATAAACAAAACGAGCAATTTTTTCAACTTAAATCTATGCCTACACCCAAAGTCAAACCATTTCCACACCTACAAGGCAAAAACATTAAACACCTAAATAGTTTAATGCTTGTGGAAAACATTAAACACCTAAATAGTTTAATGCTCATGGAAAACATTAAATGCCTATGGAAAAAACTAATCACCTAAATAATTGAAAGATCTCAAAAAAACACTCGGAGCTCTAAATTTGGCCCTGACAATATCATATATTTTTGTATGATACCATCCTCCTCTAGTTGAAAGGAATGCAACTCATGCAAGTTTAGTTGTTCAAACTCTTGCAATTGTTGACCACCCAGTTGATGAAGCTCCCATTTTGAAATCCATGTGCTATCCTTCGACGATAGTCCTTCCCATTGTACTAGATACCTCTGATAATTTCCTTTCCTAGTGCTAATTGCTTTCATATTCAGGACCTATGAGATATTTTGCTTCTATTTCCTTGGGATTTGTTGTTCCTAATCCAATTTGTTATCCTCAATATCATCTATCTTTCCCTAGAATAGGTATAGGTCTGATACAATGAACACTGGTGAAATGGTAAGGTCCTGCAATAAATCCACCTCATAAGAATAATCACTAATCTTCTTCATAACTTTGCAAGACCCAATTTATTATGCTTTAGCTTGTTGTATGTGCCCCTTGGGAACCTTTCTTTCTTGAGGTGCACCATCACCATATCCCCTTCTTTAAACACTTTTAGTATTCTGGTCGCATCTACCACTACCTTGTATTTGGAATTGCTATCTTGTAGCTTCTATCTAATATCTACTTGCAAACTCTGTGTATGCTCGACAAATGCTTCTACATCAGTACTGATATGCTCCTAAACTAGCAAATCAGCTAAGTCCAATACATTGTGTAGGTTTCTTCCATAAACAATTTAAAAATGTGACTTACCAGTTGATCTTTTGAAATAAATGTTATAAATAAATTCAGCCTGTGATAATGCCAAGTCCTACTGTTTGGGTTTCCCCCCCACTATACACCTCAACAAGTTTCATAGACTCCTATTCATGACTTACGTTTTCCCATCCGTTTGACATTAAATGTTTTTTATTACATCATATACTCATGTTTATATTGCACACTAACATAGAAATATATTTATTTAATATATTTCTCATTCTATACTAGATTAGATGTTGCTTTAACTATTTACCATAGTCTAGTATAGATGCTTAGGTTGTCAAAATTGGAAAATTTGGCCACATGTCCTCAAATTTTCAGGTTGTTCTTATTCTATGTCTGGATTTGATTTTTTTCTCCTTCAGTGGTGGTTTATAGTTGGTTTGATGAGTTGTCTCCTATGTGATGTGTCACTTTGAGGTTCTTCTTGATTTAGATCTCTAATTTTATCCTTTGATCTCTATAATTGTTCCAGTATCTTCTCCTTGAAGCTAAGTAAGTTGAGTCATCCATCTTCAATTATTAGGGCATATCCAATTATTTAGCAATAGGTAAGTGAAATCTGATCTAGGTTCAATGAACATCATTCTTCTCGATCGTTCGGCTTCCTTCCTTGACTGTTCGACTTCCCTCTTTGTCCCCTAGTTTGGTCACCTGCAAACATAGAAGAAAAATTCAATTTAGGACTTTGGTGGTAAAAGAAAGTCAAAATTTGGTATTATTATTATTAATATTGTTATTGATGATTTTAAATTTTATTAAATGGTTTCCTAAGGTTTAACATTATCTCATTTCAATTTTTAATTTTACATTATTTGTATTATTATAATGTTTTAACATTAGAGTTAAATTTTAAAATTTTAAGCTAATGTATTAAATAAATTCTCATGTAAATTTTTTTATTAATATTAGTTCATATTTATTTATTTACCTTTATTATTATTATCATTATTATATACATACATTTATTTATTATAATCGCCTTGTTTACTTTATATTATATCAAATTTAATATTCTACACATAGATTTTATTTACATCATGATATATTTATATCTCTATGGTTTAATGTTTTATTTTATTTATTTTTACTATCATCCTTCTCAATCGATTTATCTTCCACTTCACATTAAAGGTTAACCCTCACAATACAATGTTTCAGTCTTGAAATAAATTCTTCCAACTCAATTAAAAGGTTTTTAATAAGGCATATTGATAAAGGTCTAATAAAAATAAATTTGTGGAAAGAGACCTTAGGGATTTTGAAAATGAACCTCATTAAATTCTATTTATTCAGACACACTTGATTCTCTTACCCGAGCCAATGGGATGCAATCGGCTTGCTCATTTGACTAAAATATCTTTTAATAAAGTTTGCAGGTCCGAAGTTTGAACTTGCCTTGATTATATATTTTTTAATTATGTCATCGGTTCTAAAATTTGAACTCACCCGATTTAAGGAATTTTAATATTTTTTTTTTAAATTCAAATTTTCCTGACTAAATGACTTCTTGCCCGATGGTTTTTAATAAAATTTTAGCTTTGAAATTAAATTTTCCCGATTAAAACTAGAATTTCCATTAAAAACATTAGTAAGGGTTTTAATTTTTTTTTATGGCCAATGGGGTGTCATCGGGGGTAAAATATACAACCAATAGAATGTAATTTGATCAACCCTTGAGACTTAGGGAAAGTGCAAAAATTCTTCCTCCAATTTTCAACCAATAGGGCATTGTCGGGTGAGATATCCGACCAATGATTTTAATATTTGGACTTTAGGTGATATCACTTTCAACTTTGGTAGGGTTAGGTAAGAAAAATGGGCTATAGTTTGAGGTAAATGATAAGCAAGGCAGATCAGATGACTTAGCCGCTATGCATTTAAGAGTCACGTGACTTAGCCAATAGGTATATTTGTGATCGGGTGAGATGGAGAGGGCATCGACTGTGATAGCCGCAACTTTTTATTTGGTCAGGTAAGATGCTCGACAATACTTAGCAGGTGGACTTAGATGCTTTTAGGGACTAAACGACTTTATGATATTTTATACTTTAATAAGGCAATCGAGTATCATGGCCCATGGAAATGATAATCAGGTGGATGGTTTAAGCGATGGTAA
This sequence comes from Wollemia nobilis, assembly GCA_028583015.1. Taxonomy (NCBI): domain Eukaryota; kingdom Viridiplantae; phylum Streptophyta; class Pinopsida; order Araucariales; family Araucariaceae; genus Wollemia; species Wollemia nobilis. The sequence goes on from JAQPPZ010000103.1 coordinate 6,282,426, forward strand.
ATGGTTTGGAAAATGACTTAGAAAATCTCTAGGTCAATGAAATATCATCGGATGTATTGTATGACCACCACTGGGGTTACATCAGAGGACTCATCCAATCGATGAAATATGACTAAAAAATATGCCTGATAAATGATGAATTTTGGCATCGTAGTACTAAAATTGGGTTAAAATTCAAAGTGCCCATATTTTGATAAAACTTCCTATGTTTCTAAATGAGGAAAATGGGTATCCAAATCCACTAAGAAAATTCAAAAACTAATTTTTTATCATGAGATATTTTAATTATAAATTCCCATGCTACTTTGGAATTTACTATTCCTAGACATAATTGACGTCCAATTTTCTACAAATAAAATACCATTGTGAAGATAATCTCAAGATTTATCCACTAGTTTTTGAATCGGCTCAAACGACGTTTTGTGAAAAAGTTATGACCATTTTAATTTCACATCAAATTGTAGGGCAAAAGTGTCAAAATTGGAGTAACCCTAAAATGAAATTTAGTTAATTAAACCTTTGAAAGACTTTAAAACTTGTATTTTCTGAAATATTTAATTTAAAATAATGCAATTAAGATACAAATGTTCAAAAATATTCAATCCAATTCAGAAGCCTTAAGATAATTCAAATCTTCCTCCTCCTTACTACAGGCATGGAATACTACTTTTATTATTTTGGTTCTAAAGAAACATGGTGTCTTTTATCTAAAATATTTTAGACCTATCAACTTAAGAAATACCCTATATAAGTTGCTTACTAAGATACTTTCTAATAGGTTGAAAATGATTCTCCCCAACTTGATTTCTCCTCTTCAAGGTGGTTTTGTTCATGGTAGGCAGATTGTGGATGGGACATTATAGTTCACGAGACTTTACATTTTATGTCCAAAAGTAATTTTGTTGGAATGCTTCTTAAAATTGATATGCAAAATGCTTACAACAACGTCTCCTAGGAGTTCCTAGACAAGGTGTTGCAAAAATTTGGCTTTGGGAATCTATGGAGGAAGTGGATTAGAGTTTGTATTTCCTTTGCAAAATTTTCTATCATCATCAATGAGATACCGAGTGGTTTTTTTGGGGGTCAAAGAGGTATTAGGCAAGGTGATCCCTTGTCTCCATATATTTTCATTTTAATTGTTGAAGCTTTAGGAAGATCAATTATTGCTACTACCTTGTCCTCTAAGATTAAGGGCATTAGAATTTCTTGTATTGCAGAGGCAATTTCTTGTCAACAGTTTGTAGATGACACTGTACTTCTTGGGGAGGCTACTTTGAGAGAGGCTAAGGCATTCCTGAATATTTTGCAATTGTATGAGAAAATTTCCAACCAGCAAATTAACTTTCATAAAAGTCAAATATTTTTTGTGAATACTAGGGGGCAGCTTCAATATAGAATTGCAAGGATTTTTGGTTGTGGTATTGCTAACATTCCTTTTTTATATCTAGGTATGCCATTTTTTACTGGGAGGATGAAGGAGGAGTTGTGGTATCAAATATTAGATAGGATTAAACGTAATTTAGTTGGGTGGAAAGGTAATATCCTAATCCAAGAAGGTAATTTGCAATTGCTTCAAGCTACCCTCCAAAACATTCTCATCTATTGCATGTCTCTTTTTAGAATGCCCTTCAAAGTTAGGAGGAGAATTGACCAGATTTTTAGGATATTTCTATGGGCTGGGGTGGAGGATAAACAAAGGGTGTCCATTGTATCTTGGGATAAGGTTTTCTCTTCTAGGAAAGAAGGTGGTCTTGGGATCAAAAATTTATGGTTTTTCAATAAGACATTGATTGTAAAAACAACCTAGAGATTATGTGTTGAGGAGGACCATCTGTGGAAAGATATTATGAGAGGTAAGTATCTAAAAAATCGCATTCCTTTTTTAGAAGTGTTGCTCCTCCTAGGGGCTTTATGATTTGGAATGGTTTATTGTGGGTCAGAAGTTTGGTTACAGAGGGTATGCGATGGTAGATTGGAAATGGTAAAAATGTGTTCTTTTGGGAGGATACTTGGATTCTTCCTAAACCTCTATTTTTTAGTCCAGATTTTTATGAGTTGAAGTCTCCTTTATCATTGAAATATGGATAAAACGTAATTAAATACATAATAATAACTAATGGCAAGAGGACTTGGAAGCATATGACTTTATATACAACTAACCTTCATATCCTTCAAAGTTTGGCAAGGTTGAACATGTTGCTACAACAAAACTTTCTTCCTCAATAGAATGATAGGGGCTTCCTTCTATGGACTCATTCTCCTAAAGGTCTTTTTTCTTTCAAGATTGCATATGAGGCCCAATCATTGTCTAGGGGAGGATATTTTCCAATAGAAAGGGTTTGGTATCCTTATTTGATCCCCAAGATTGCATTTTTTTATGGTTGTGTTTGCAAAATAAAATTTCAATTGTTGATAATTTATGTAAGAAAGGATTCCATCGTTCCAATATTTGTCTCTTTTGTTCTAAGGATGTTGAATCTATGGATCATATTTTCATCCATTGTGATTTCTCAAATAAGGTGCTCAATGCTTTATTGGATTCTTTTTCCATCAAATGGACTTTACCTCAAACTTTCAAGGAACTTTTTGTTGGAAATTTTGAGTAATTATGTTGTCATTGATGTCAAGTGTTAGATCATCTGAGTGCAAGGGAATTGATAAAAAGAGGGTTAAAATATTTATATTTTAAGCCCAAGAGATTTTGTACAAAGCTCCACATGATTGGCCTAAAGGTTGTCTAAATATTCCAAAGGAACCAAAGGAAGAAAATTTCTAAGCCCAAAAGGAAATAATATTATAATATATATTATTATAATATCAAAGTTATAAAGTTAAGCCTAAGGTTCAATTATAAAATATTTATAATATTTATATTATAATATTTTATAACCCTAAGTGGGTTTGGTGCCATTTTGAAAAAGAATTTTTAAATTCTTAAAGCTTCACCGACATCTTAGCAAATGGAGGTAATTCATATTTATATGGTAATGTTTGGTGGCCTAAGGGTATGATTCTATGTGAATGTCATGTGATTAATGTGAATTTTGGATGTGTAATCGTGAGTAAGGAAGACAAAGCTTTTGTTTTAAAAACAAAATAAAAACCTTGGATGGATATAGGGATACGATCATGAAATCGTATCACCGACTAGGCGGTTGGCCTAGTGGTAGACTTGGAAAGTGTAAAAGTGCTAGCGGATGACAAGTTTTGTGTTCAAACTCGGACGACGATAATTTTATTCATCATTTTGCAGGCAAGGAGGTTAAGCAGTAGTTAAAAATTGCATCATGGCTTTTGGTTCTTGTATGGGCGGTTTACCTAGCGGTGGTCCAAAGGGCGCCAGCACGCTGGCAGGTGGCAGGCACTGTGTTCGAATCCCTTACAGTAGTGTTTTTGGTAAGCACTATTAAATTTGTTAATTACCTAAGGTTAAGGGTAAGTAAGAGAATTATTTTTATTATTCTTTGCAATTTATTTTGGAAGAAAAACATTATGAAATATTTTTAAAAGTGATTTTGTGGAGTAATAAGGATCTGTGGTAAATCCTTTATGAATGTGTTTTGAAATTAAGAGGGAGTTAAAAGGTGTATGAGGTATTTTAATTGTTTGTATTTTGCTTATTTTTGAAAGGTTTGATTTATAAATTAATGCTATAGTATGAGAAACCAAGAGAGTTGGTTTGGATTTAAATTGTGCACACATTTTGAAGGTTTGCTAACTCATAAAGAGGTTGTTAGAATATACATTATATCCTAAGTTGTTACTAGGATAACTGAGATTAACTTAGGTTGTTATGATCTGATGGATCAAATTGTACACCTTCACTATTTAAGCAAGGCATTTGTCATTGAATAACATGAAGTATTTTACTTTTCTAACATAGCTTTCCCTACCATGTGAATATTCCTGGATTATTTCCCTTAAGGGGGATTTTCCTCATGGAAATCCCCCTCATTTTTTTTTTTGCCATATTTTTTTATTTTTTTCCCAAAAACCAGGGAGTATGCTCTCCAATCATTTGATGGATCAGAAACCAAAAGTTTGAAGAAAATTAATGGTTGTAATTTTTTAGTTTTCTAGGGTTTGCGTCTTCTACTGGGTTTAGTGCCATCATTGGCGGTAAACATGGCATACTTATTTTTTTTTAAGCTGTTATATTTTGTAGGGTTTTGTTGTGTGTAGTTGTGCATATCCATCCTGGTTTCCTTGGAGAATGTTGATTGGGCCCCTTTATTTTTATGCACAGTAATGTTGTTATTGTTGCTTAGGCAATTTTGATAAGCTGTGCCATACTTCAACGACGAGAAAAGACATTTTCAATTTTTTTCTCATATTTTGCTTCCAAGGAGATATACAAATTTGTGATGGCTCAACAGTAGAAGGCCTTCTGCGTGGAAGTTGGCAATGATAAGTGAATCATTTGTGTTTTCTCGGACAATGAACGGATACTGGGAGTCGTAGTGTTTACGATTTTTTTATCACCATTTATGTTTTAGGAAATAATGGTCGATGAGCGAGCGTATTTCTGCACCCCTTGGCCCTTGGTGTCACCCTTCCTGGAGAGAATCGAGTTACACGCAAATTTTTTTCAACATCATCACGGTTATCGTCTTCTCGATGTTTTGATCGCTCCCTCATCGCTCGCGTGATGTTTTTTGATCCAAAGAAGGCTTTATAAAGTTTGACAGACCTTTCATGGCTGATATGCTTAACCTTTCATGGCATGATTTGCCCAAGATATATTTTTTCTATGGACATTAAGCTGGAGCCTACCCTGTACGTGAATATGGACCTATATGGAAGGGTGGTGTGCCTAAAAAAAATTATCATGCTACGAGGGAATATTATGAGACCACTGCGGAGATTGTATTCCCACAAATCAATTTTTTATTCAAATTCGTGGAATGATGGCACACTCAAAAAGGCCTCGATATTCGTAAAAATATGATTTATCCGCATATCAAAAAGTTTTTCAACCCTTTCTCCTTTAACGATTGTGAGCAAGAATTTCTGACATTCATATTCTTCAATTTTGGCTTTGATCAAGGTCCGATATGTAGATTAATTGGTTCATCCAAACCCATAAGGGGGCGGAGGTCCAAGGTTCAAATCTCGGGTCTCGCCGGACTGAACGCTGGAAAGCCTGCCCGGATTCGTAGCCGATTCCACCATGTAAATTTAAAAAAAATAATGTTGGCTTTGATCATTGTTCATGGACAGTGTTGGCTTTGACCATTGTTCATGGATGTGTTTTTTTTAGAGTCTTTTTTAGAGTCTAATATCTCTTCTAATGTTGTTGGTGCATTCGTGGTGAAGGTAAACGTTCCAAATCTGTTGATCGGTAAAGTTACAGTTTACAACATCTATTTAGTTCCAGGTTGTTGTTGAGTTCCGAAGAAGCCGAGATTCCGGTCACAGAGTCGTTGTTTTTATTTGGATCTGATGGAGTTCTTGGTGCCACCGTGCAAGACAAAGAATAGCGCAATGTCAAAATATTTAAGATAAAATTTGCGATATATTTTTAGTTTGCTGCAATTGATAATGAGTGCCACACGTACGTTTTACAAATGTGTAAATTCCACTGCAGTTTATCCGTTGAGTGCGCCGTGAATTTTTGTTTGAAGGGGATGATTTTTTATTACCAGGCTGTAGATTTGATGGCGTCGTGTTCTGCTGCTCACATGGAGAGGATGATGTTTGATATACTGGAGATATTTTATGCACAGCGGAAGTGTGTTGGGGATCGTTGACAGAAGCTTATTTTTATATAGTTGAGGCACCCGCATTTTTTTTTGTGATTGGTTTTAAAACGTTTTGGCCTCTCTCGGCCTGTGAGCAACCTATCAATGTAGCGGTGATGGAGCGACCATGACGCTATAATTTTTTATACGAATGTATGCAATTTATGGAGTTTTTCTGATGAATCTGCAACCCTACCAGAGATTGATTTGTGCCAATGTGTGTAATGTTGGGTATGGATACCCTGAATTTGCAAGATGTCGTTGACAAATTTTTGATGGAGGAGCCCTTTCTGCAAAGAAAAAGCGGTAGCTAATAGCAATATTTCATCACTATCACTATTCTCATGCTAACTATTAGCTTTGCTAAGAGTTCAATGGTGGGATGTAACATTGTTAGTGTTGAAGGCTTCAAAATTTTAAAACGGTCTTCTCATCTCATTCCTATATTTAGACATTCAGGTGTATTTCTTAACATAGTTTAGACAGTCATATCGTACACTCGGCCCAGGTTGTTTATAAAAACCATTTCTTTGGTAAATACCTTTGAAATATGGCAGGTGAATTGCATGGTTAAGAAATCCTTCGATGGGTGCATGGTTAAGACAAAATGTTTCCTTTTGCTCAACCTTAGCAAAGTACTCCTCTACTACGCATGGAATGACGTTCGCATTTTGTGTTGTTTTTTAATTTGATTTGAGGGCCACCAGATTTCTGCCAGAAAGAGTTTCAATACAACAGTAATGTTGGAGGAATTTAATAAGATTGTAGTGCTATTTTACCAATTGACATTCTTCACAAAGGTAGGTGAAGCTATTGAGACGCAGCAGCATCGATGGAGCTGGACTTATGGATATCTGCTTATGGCGCAACGTGGAGAAGGTTGCATCTATTTATGGAGGCCAATCAGATTTGTGTGCTATTCGTGAAGGATGGAAGGTTGGATCTAGCAAGCTATTTTTCATGACCCAAGGTAGCTGAGATCGCTATTTTTTACTATTTGTCCAGAAGTTTAGACCTTGTTATCAGCCCATTGTGTTCATATAGGTGGAAACCACATACTCATGCTTGTGGAGTCATTTTTTGGACTACCCTTACGATTTTTGTGGTTCTTTCTCCATCCTATCTTCACAATCCTTTTTGTGAGACACTTTGGTTTTAAGGGAGTTTTCTTTAGTGATATTTCTTCTTGATCACATATTGTACATGAGTACCTTATCAGGCCTTGTTGCCGGGACTCATACTTATGGATATACCACTTGTTTTAGTTTTGTTGCTTTTCACTACCTCCTAGTATCACTTAAGGGGAGGTGTTAGTATATCCTAGTACCACTTAAGGGGGGTGTTAGAATATACATTATATCCTAATTTGTTACTAGGATAAATTTTTGTGGCTGAGATTAACTCAGGTTGTTATGATCAAATGGATCAGATTGTACACCTTTTCTATTTAAGCAAGGCCTTTGTCATTGAATAACATGAAGTATTTTCTTTTTCTAACAGAGGTGTTGTGCTAACCCTTTTTATAGTTGCAAAAGATATTGTGTATGAGACAGATTTTTGAAGATATATCTTCATAAGACCAAGCTAAGAGGTATGGGCATATCATTCCTTATTTAAGGTGTTTTGTTGAATGAATATTTCTGAAATATAAGGTGGAGTGAAAAAGATTGTTTGGTAAGCATTATTGGAAATAATTGAGTTAGAATTTTTGCTTCATGGTTGAATGATTTGAGATAGATTTTGAGAATAAGATTGGGCTTGCATGGTTAAAAGAAATTGAGACATTTGTACTAGAAATTGTGAACTACTTGTACTAGGGTTGAAGACAAGTTAGTGCATCATTGTGAAATCCTTTTAAGCTAATGTTATGATCAATTTAAGCATTTATTATGAATATGTATTAGAGCAGTTTTGAGCAGAGATTATGATCAAGTTAGAGATAGATTATGAGTAAATTAGAAACATATTTTGAGCAGGTTTGAGGTAGACTTATAAGCAGGTTAGAGGCAGATTCTGAGCAGGTTTTGAGGGAAATTTTGAGTAGGTTTGAGGTAGACTTGTGATCATATTAAAGGTAGACTCTGATTAGGTTTTGAGGTAGACCTATGAGCAGATTTGTGAGCAGTTTTGATCAGTGTTGAGCAGAGTAAAGGGGATAGAGTTCTCTTATGGACAGAGATCCACAAACCATAGTAGTGGGGATAGAGGTCTCCTATAGAGTGAGATCTATGAACCAACTGGGGAGATAGAGTTCTTCTCTGGAGAGAGATCCATGAACTATTTGAGGAGATAGAGTTCTCCTGGATCAAGTTCCATGAACCAAATAAAAGAGAAAAGAGTTCTTCTGTGGAGAGAGGTCCATAAATTAGAATATAGGAGTTTGGTGTCTCCTTTAGATAGAGGTCCATAAACATTGTAATAGGGAATTGATTTCCAAAATATTTATTGAGAAAATTTATAAGGAATATTTTCTCCATGGAGTAGCCCACATTGGGTGAACCACGTTAAATAATGTCTCTCATGTGTGTGATGATGTGTGCAATATTTACTTCTTTGATATTGTTGATGTTATCATTTGGATTGAAAAGTAAAAAGTTTTATCTTATATTGTTCACTCCCCCCCTCTCAATATAAGCTTATGTTCTTCAATTTTTACTCAATACAAATCCTCCTTCATTAGTCATAACCTCACTAGGGTGTGGGATCTAGTTATTCCTCATTTTTTATATGGTATCTGTTGGGGGAGGAAAAAAAGAATTTTCAAGAATATTACTAGGGATGAATCCTTTGTCTTTAGAAGGATTAAAGCTACTATTGAGAATAACCTGACTATATTTGATGTTGGAAATGGTAGGGAGGAAGTTGTGGAGAAAGAGACTATTGTTAGTTAGAATCTGAATCTAGAGAATTATGTTTCTGTATCCACTATTCAAAAATCATTGGCTACTAGATGGCATAAACCAGCTAAAATATGGGTCATTCTAAACTTTTATGGGGTAGCCAAAGGTAATCTCGGGTGGGCTGGTGGAGGGGGTGTTGTCAAAAATGATAATGATGAGGTCATTTGGGCTTACGCTGAATATTATGGTATTCAAACAAACTACCTAGATGAAACTAAGGCTCTTTTATTGGGTGTTCATCAGGTTTTTGAGAGAGGCTTCAAAAGACTTCTCATTCAAGATGACTCCTTGAACATCATTCAGGATTTGCAGGTTGGAAAGACTGATAATTGTTTTATCTATAATATTATTAAGGACACATCAAATATTCTTGAAGGTATATTATAAGTTAAAATTGAGCATATTTATAGGGAAGGTAACTAGGTTACTGATGTTATGGTGAATTTGGGGTGGATAGTGGCCAGTTCAAAATTTGGGAAGACAATTTTCTTTGTGGTTACTAACAATTGTTGTTTTGGAAGCATTGGGCCTACCTATCTAGTAGGTATTTTTATTGTCTTTCTACTTGGATGAGATCTCAATTGTGTTCTAGTGATCCTCTCTTTGGGGATTTTTTTTTGGGGGTTGGCCCTTTTGCTCCCTAGTGGTTACCATTCTCAAGGAATATGCTTGGTGTTTTGCCTTCATCCTTGCTCTCTGAGTTTGGAGTTTTGTTATCTACATCTTGATGTTCTCCTTTATGCCCTATTGAGTGGTGGACTGGTCTTTGCTTTTGGATGGTTGTTTTAGTTTAATTTCTATTTCTTTTGGCCTTGGAGGTTAGCTATGCTTAATTAGCCTTATATTTCTCTGCCTCCTCTAATGTAAAATGTTCTAGGACCTTTCAAAACATTGTTTTTTACCATTAATAATAAAAATATATATATTTAATCCAAATTATTGCAACTAGATCTACATCTTCAAGATGCAAAAATCTCAACAATTTCAAAAGCTCAATGTAATCAAAAAATTTTAAAAAATCTTGATGTAAGCAAATTTTCAAATATCTTGATGTAAGCAAAAATTTCAAATTAAACCCAAAACTTCAATCCTCAAAAATTTGACCCTTGCAACCTAAGTTCACTTAGACATCAATTTTGACAAAAAAAATTTAAAAATGGAGTATAAAACGAGTTGAAATTGTGGGGTACAACATTGGCTTTGACTAGGATAGGTAGCATGAATGATCTTACCAGTGCATGAATGTTTCTAAGAACTCTAGAATATTCAGTTAACAATCAAGAGACCATAAAAATTTGGACTAAAAGCTAAAAAGGAAAACAAAGGCACTGATTCTAAAAAATAATAAAGGATTGACCTTGGTTCTAATCAATAAAATTAGATGACCTAGTTTAAAAACAAATGAACCTTGACTCATGGGGCAAAAAATATTTTGATAATATCTTAAGATAGAGTTGAGGTAGATTTATTTGGAATTTTTTGTGTCATCATTCCTTGTCCTGTGTGTGATTTTTGCATTCATTCTCATTCCTTGATCGATCATAATTTTATCATATTGGTAGGAGTTGAGCCTATTAATTATTTCACTTTGAATTATATTCACCTTTGCATTGCTCCACTACCAGTCAGGTGTCTATAGCCCCAGTGGAGATGACCTCAATTTCCTCTGGACCTGCTCTACTATCAGTTGGGCATCTATAGCCCTGGTAGAGGTTATTCAGATAGCCCAAGCACATAGTTGCTTTGCATATATTATATTTTGCTTCTTACTTGAGAAGAATTATGATGAATTACAAAACTCATGCTAGATTAGAAATGATAACTTCATCCTTCGTAATCCTAAAATAACCTTAAAATTTGTGGAAGATGTGAAGCTTTGGCATAATACACAGTACCTTCCACTTAATCTATTGTAGCTCTAGACTTATGGGACAATTGCCTAAAACCTGGCCTATAAGCCCTGAGTGGCATCCATCCTTACTCTATATTCTCTTTCTAAAATTGATTAGAACAAGTCTATCAAAACTACGATGTGAAACAAAACCTTTTAAGGATACAAAAACACAACCACTACTAGACACAGATGGTGATCAGGCAAAAATAAAAGTTTCTCATTGGAATATTTTCAAGAGCAATTAACTTTTATGGGATAATTTTTGTGAATCATAGAATAGGAAGGGGGTAACACTTTTATTTTGCACAAAAAAATTTATGACCTCGGGATGTAGAGTGAGTTTAAATCCCTATTGTTTTTGTCTAAATGGTTTGGGATGCACTCTCAATTCCTGATGATTCCAAAAAGGAACAAACCGTAGTCGATATTTATACATCCTTTTTACTTTTGCTCTTAATTTGATGTCTTTTTTGTTAGACTGCCCAATTCTTGTGGGACCTGATGATGGATTGGGTATTGGGGTTTTTTCCTTGAAAAGAGGTAACAGATGTGGTATTACCAAGGTTAGAGGCTTTGTTAATGAATATGATGGAGAAATTAGCAAAGGGATCAACATCATTTTTGGACCAATGAGTACTGTGAGTTTATTAATTTTATCTTATTTGATCTAATTTAATCTAATTGATTTCACGCTTAAAACAAAAATATGGGGATAGTTCTTCATAGAAGGAAGACTCAACAGATCAATGGGTTGCTTTATCATAATGTTATGTGAAGCGCTATTACTAAGTATGATGTATTCATCCTCAAAATTTGATATACATCTCAAAAATATGTAGAAAGGTTTTGTTGTAGATGGGAATATGTTTTTACAATTTCTTAAACTTGGGGGCCTGTTTGACACCTTTTTTGGTTGACCAATAAGTTTTATGTTTGTAAAGATGTTTCCTTTACACTCAGGAGTGGTTTCTTTTTGTAATATAATTTCTTGGCCAACACCTCCTCTAGAGTTAATTATGTTTTTAGGCTTATGATCAATTGATTGGTTTTCTTTTGCATTGGACTTAAAAATATCCTCATCTTTAGACTCATCATTTTTAGTTATTGAACCTTTATCAACTTTTCTTCTTCAACCTGCACTATTTTTTTACAAAGTCGCTCTACTTTCAAATGTTGTTCTTGTCTTTCTTGTATATTGATATCATTGGTCTGAAGGTTTTTGAAACTTCTACTATTATAGACTGACCTTATTTTATTTTTTCATCAGGAGCTTGATGATGATGTTCTTCTCTAAGAAATAAAGTTATTTTCTCATGACTGATAAGATAGACATTGATATCTTCTTTAGACTTAATTATATTTTTAGACTTGTGATCAATCAATTTATTAGAAATAGATTCTATTACACCATTTGGATCATGTAAATGTACCTTTCGTTGGTACATAGTTTTGACATTAGATTACTCTAGGTGGAAGTTATCTAGTTACTTCATGCAATGTAATAATTGCACGTGTCAAAGTGCAAGTTGTATATGTGCAAGTTATCCCTTGCACATCTAGGTAGAGTGTTGGCCAAGGAACCTATTTCCTATATAAAGGGCCATAGGTATAGAACATAGTATAAATGAGTGTGTAGAGAGTGAGTACGACATCAGTAGTAAGTAGTATTGACCATAGTGGTATGATGTAGTAGTGTGATGTAATATGGTGGAGTGTAATATGATCAATGCCCATTCTTGAGTAGTAGCTCTATTCATGGAGAGTTCATTTCCTACAAATCTATTTTGTAAACATCTCTATCATTTCTATATATATTATTTTTAGTCATCTCATAGATTTACTTTATGTCATATTATTCTACATCTTGTGTTTGCTATCTCCCATCACATGCTGCATCAAAAGCTAACAGTGGTATTAGAGCCATGGTAGGTCAATAGGAAAACCACCATTATCATTGAACCTGATTTTTTATCAACCTAATGCACCATTGGACCAGTCACTATCAAAAATACTCAAGAGAGTCTAGGTGGTAGAATTAAGGAGAGCCACAAGTTAGGACTGAAAGAAATATCAATTTCTAGAATACTGAGTTGCATATGGATAGAGTCTTTCCATAGAGTTTCAATGGAAAAATAGTGAATACTAGGACTCAACATTTGATCCACTAGTTTGATTAATCAACTAGTGAAGCTCATCTAAGAGATCTACAAAAATTGACCTGAAGTTTATTTTATTGTAGGGAATTAATTCTCGGATGACTGGGACACCTCCTACAATAGAAAGCTAGGAGATTTTAGCTTTGTTACTCAAATTTTGGAGTGCTTTCATAGTGTAGAAATTAGTTATTGCAAGATAATAATACTACATAAGAGACTTCTAGAGAAAAATTGTGGTGAAGTTGAGAGACATGAGATCCCCATTGCTAAATTGGAAGCTTCACAAGAAGAAAAGGCCATAGAAGCCTTGATCAAGAATAAAATGCCATAGAAGCCTTAATCCAGAAGAAAAAACCATAGTATCCTTGATCTAGAAGAAAATGCCATAGAAGCCTTGGAAAAAAAGGCCATAGAAAGCTATTGAAAAAATGCCACATAAGCCTTGATACTAAAAAATACCACAAAAGTCTTGATACTGAAAAAGGACACAATAGCCTTGATCTTAAAGAAGAATTCACAAGAGAGTATCTAATTCAAAAGTAGATTTTAGTACTAATATTGTATTGCAGGAATAGGAATATTCAATGAGTTGGAAAAGCTTCATAAAAAAATTTTAGGAGGAATTTCTTCTTCATAATCAATCCAAAACCTGAAGCAAAGAGATCAAGAAAATATCTAATTGATGAATAAGGACTAGGAGAGTCCTGCTTAAATATAGAGGCTACAAAATCAGATATCCAGGAGAAGATCTCACCACCAACACTTCTAAAAGCAGAAGGTTTAATATAAGGTCTCAAGGAAGACCAGAAGGAGGTGTAGGATGAAAGGCCTTGGAGAGGTCTCTACGAGCATCCAGTAAAAGGCTTGGAGATCCTTGCTATAGAATTCATCAAAGAAGTTCCAAGGAGAACTCATTAGAGAGATTCACTATTGGAGATAGTGAAATATTTGGGACAATTGTCACCATCTAACAAAAATACCAAGAAGAAGAATTTGGCAAGGAGTGTCAAATGTCAGAAGACCTCAAGACATACAGAATCTTGAGAAGAATATCCTATTTGAAGTCAAAATTTTACAAGAAGCTTGAAGAAATATTCAGAAAGAATAAGCCTACCAAATCCATGAGACATGGATATTGTATCTCACAGCAATAAGGCACCACTTTAGAATCAAATATCTCTACAGCAAAAAGTAGACTACAAGAGGAGAAAAAGCCACCAAAAATTCTAGGCTCGTGAAAGGGAGATCATATTTTGGTAAAGACAAAATTGTTCAAGGCAGCCTATAGAGAGCTGCAAGATCTTATCTAAGGTAGAAACTTGATAATCATAGACACCAAGATCTGCATCCTCTATAGAAGAGGAAAAATGGGATTTCAAAAAAAGGTAAGCAACTATTGGTGCAAGTAGATTCATTAAGTGGATTACTTATCATATTTTTTTAAGCACCTTAACTGGATTAAAGTTGCAAAAAGGAGAGTTGAATTAGAGTATTCAAAAAGGTGCAAAAATAAAGGATTATTTAAGGTTCATTTGGACTTTAGGAGTTGGTTAGATTTCAGAATCTCAAACTATATATCAACTACCTATTATCTACTTTGAAAGAGAAAATGAAGACTAGCTCCTATTACCTTGCTATTAAAGAAATTTTAGAATAATTCTTGAAGATTCATTTCAGATTATTCTTTATTAGTTGTAGTAGATTGATTATGTATATTAGTTTTTAGAGTTAATTTAAGTAATAAGGTCATATTTTTTTTTTTTGTTAAGTAGCGTTTGTATTTACTATGGGTTTTAACTAGGATCCCAAAACTTGATTACATAAGAGTTGGTAATAACATGTCGAGAATAAGCCATTACAACAAAATTCTGGGCCCAAGGCACCAATACCCTGAAAATGAAAAACGAAATCCCGCCCACCAAGAACAGGTAAATTTGAACAATCCCGCCCAGTGGGAAACCACCAATTTTTAAGGAAGGTAAGATTGAATATCCCGCCCAGTGGGGAGCAGTTGAAAACCACCATCGTGTAAATCTCACCCAGTAGGAAGCAGCAAAAAACCATTATAAAATAAATCTCGCCTAGCGGGAAGCAGTCGAAAACCACCAAAGAGTGAATCCCGCCCAGCGGGAAGTAGAAAAAATCCATCCTAGTGAAGATCCCGCCCAACGAAAAGCAGCAAAAACCTCAACCAAGTGAATCTCGCCTCCCAAGAAAACTAGTAGGAAATGATAAAAACCCACCCAATGAGAAACCCAGTGGTTTTGGAGAATCCCGCCCCACGGGAAACCATCTCGCCTTGCGGGAAACCATCCTGCCCAAAAAAATGGGGAATCATGCCCAGTAGGAAGCAGCTGAAAACCAGCAAAGAGGATATCCCGCCCATCGGGAAGCAGCCAGAAAGTACCAAGAGAATCCCACCCCCAGGACAACCAGCAAGAAAAGACAACAGGTTAAGGGACCAGGGATACAGGGACTGGGGATCCTAGGCGGGAAGATGTAATAGCCACAAATATGGGATCCCTGGGAGCCTATCCTGGGGGATCCAGGGTTTGCATG
Organism: Wollemia nobilis; assembly: GCA_028583015.1. Classification (NCBI taxonomy): domain Eukaryota; kingdom Viridiplantae; phylum Streptophyta; class Pinopsida; order Araucariales; family Araucariaceae; genus Wollemia; species Wollemia nobilis. Next base: position 6,297,676 of record JAQPPZ010000103.1, read on the forward strand.
CATAGATCAAATCCCCCCAAGATTTGAAAAATGTAGCAGAACCTAGAGAACCCCAATAACAGGGGCCAAGAATCCCATCCTTGCACAGGAGAAACTTCAGGGAACTGGGACTGAGGCTGGGAACAACCCAGGCAGAGAAAAAGCCCCCCCAAGGCCAAACAAATGCCTAGGGTGTCCACCAAGGAGCATAACTAGCACGAAGAAGCCTCCAAGTGAGAAATCGAAGAGGGCCCTCCCCATAGGGACGGGACCAACAATAGCCACAGGATCCCAGAGAGGATTCACTAGCAAAATGGGGAAATAGGCCCCCCCAGACCACCCCCAAAGTAGTAATGACCTCAAAGGAAACCCCAAGAAGCCATCAAAAACCCAACCAATCACCCCCACCACCTAGAGAACCACAGTGAGCTAGATCCATGCCAAAAACCTGTAGAAAATGCCAGGGGGAAGCCTGAGGGAAAAAAAGGGAAGGGATCCTGAAAATAGCAACGAACCCTAGGAAGCACCAGGAAAAAAAATCAAATAAGGGAACCTTGATCGACTAGGAGAGGTGCAGAAAGAGGAGAAGGATCTCCCACAAGGAGATCATCTGCAACAAAGAATCCCAGGGAGGGAGACCTGGGAAGAGCCAGGGACTAGACAGGAACCAGGGGAGGGGGAGCAGGGAAGGGAACGGGACCCTCCCTCTCTACTTTTTTCCCTCTCCTAATCGGTTCAACTACAGTAATAAGGTCATATTATTAGTGCATTAAAATATTATTAGATTTGCACTATTATTTCTCTCAAAAAGGTTATTGCTTGTGTTCGTAAGAAGGGCACAAAAATAGAATTTATCGAAGTTTCTAAAGACACTATCAGTGCACAAAGATATGCAACTTTGGGTGGCCTGAGGAAGACACAAAATAAGCTCAATTATCTAAGTATTGGATAATAAGGTAACCACCAAAAAAGAGCATCAAAGGAAGCATCGAACGAGACTTGGTGAGTCTCAAGTTCAAGGCACAAAAATAGTACAAAAAATATAGCAAAACAAAGCTTCCATAATGTGGTTACAATCTTGGATCCATACATAAAACATCCAAGCTAAAAGGGGAAGGTGTCTATTAAAAAAGATAACCTTAAAATCCCTATATTGCACTCAAATATTCTGCCTCAAAAATAGAAATTTAGATGTAAAAAGAGGAGTGCAAAAGAAGGTGCAATAAGCATATTTTATGTAAAAACTATTTTACATTATATTGCACAAATCCTAATCTGGTTATATAGGGAGAAAATGCAGATTTAAAGGTGCCCCAAAGGCACTACGCTTACTGGAAAAATCAGTAAAAATTAGATGCATGCTATCATTAATCAAAGCTTAGCTCAAGAATCCAATCAATAGGCTCATACTCCTTGCATCCAAGATGGTCAAACCTGCAAGATACAACATGAAAAAAAAGGGAAGAAAATAGTTTTAATCAAGAGCAATAGCATCTACGGAAGGAGGGCATAAGCAAGCAAGGAAGAAAGGAAAATGAAGCACCATTAGAGTGACACTTACTCCACATTTTCTAGTACAAATCGGTGCTCAAGGCCTCCATACTGTTGCTCCATATCCCAGATGAAACCAAGTGCAAGTGAACAAAATAAGAGTTGGAGATTTTTGAAGCTAAAAGGAACTCCAAAAAAAGGTTTATTTGAACCGATGAAAGGGAGGATGTCCATGCAGAGAAGAATGTGACACTTGTCACCAAAATAGAAACCTAACACTCAATTCAAGAGAGCACTCATCTTCAATAAAGGAGTTACACAAACCGGCTGGTGCATTGAGTGTATGGGATACACTTGTCCCTTGGAATATCAAAAAATTTTCTAAAGAGTGTAACACTCGTACATTACAAGAAGGAAAACAAACGTATCATTTGCACCAAACTCTCCTCAAGAACTCGAAGAGAAACAAATATTCCACTTGTCACCTTAGACAAGAAGCTTCTCCATATTGAGGATGTCAATGACCGAGGTCAAAGGAGAAGGTAAGTAAATTCTCATCTTGACATTTACACTTCATCATCTGCATGCACAGTGAAAAATTGTAGCATGGAAATAAGGTGTTAGAGCCTTCAATGCTCAATCCAAGCAAGGTCAAAGCAAGAGTCCAAGCAATGCCAGATTTGAAATGCATATAGCTCCAAGAAATTCCATTGAAGGGTGCAATCACATCATCAATATGTCTACGTAAACAACGTGTAGCTCTAGCTTCTCAATAGAACAACATCATCTATTTATTGGTGAAAGGTAAATTTTAATTCTTATTATTATATGCTTTCTTTCCTCAAGATTCATAAGGTTGTAATTAATGGAATTAAATTAATTGAAAGAAATTTATCAAAAGGAATACTTTACCAAATAAATACAATATTTGCAATATAAATCCAAGAAGCAATAAGGGTTTCTACTGGAATAAATAATTATTATTTGCAAATACTATTGTGATCTAATTTATCTAAATATTAGGGAGTCATAAGGGCTACTACATCAAATTAATTAATTGAAAAATTAGATACACTAAACCTAATTCCCAATAGGTTATTCATAAAAGAGAGGTTTATCATAGCTCTTTCAAAGGTTGGATATTCATAATATTATTGTCTCAAACTTATCAAAAGGATACAAAAGATCCAATATTATTACCTTTTTAAAATTTGGGAACAGTGCTTAGTTCAATAGGAGCAATAAGGGATAATAGGAATTGATTTTGACATTTACAAAACCTTTACAAAATCAATCAAATATTGAACTATAATTTACAAAAGCACTATATCTTATCCATAGCATACTAGAGAGTCATAAGGTATTCTACAAAACTTGGTTATATAAGCTTCTATCAAATATTATCAAGTTATAAAATATAAGCTTTCCACAAAACCTAAAAAACCTTAGGATTAAATACTCACATTACTTGGGAGACATAAGGTAGTCTACAAAACAAGGATTAATAAAGGTTTTATCAAATCAAGCTTATATTCTTCTATCAAGAATCATATATCCTAACATAGGGATTCATAAGGTAGACTTCTAATATTCTTGCAAAATCTAGAAGGATCTATCATGGATGATATCTTAAGAAATGCCTTCAATAATGAATAACTACTACATGAAGTATAATACTACTCCCAAAACTTAATATGAGTATCTATCCATTAGTTCCAAAGATAAATTATTTTTGTTTCTTAAAGAAGCTAAAGAAGGTAACTTTACAACATTGATTGGTTATCTTCACGGTATTCTCTTCACAGCATGGTGGAATTCACAAAGACTAGTTACATTTTTACCAGAGGAATGTCTTATGGTGTTTCAATCACTAATTGTGTTTGTGCTTACTCAACACAAGGAATAAGATAAATAACAATAGTATTGTGATGATAAACTAACTTGTCATGAAGCTAAAATTCCACCAGCAACAATGTAGAATCACAAGAGGAGAAGAAGAAAAAAAGGAAGAAAAGACGTGCTAAAAATAAACTTGACATCATGAAGACTGAACTAGTTGAACTTATGCAACAATCACAAGAACCTCTAGTCACAACTTACTTTGCATCATATGAAGACAAAAATTATCTATTGAAACTAATCATAGTGAGAAATGAAGGAGAATTTAACTTCCATTATCCGATGGAATAATATCCACATTGAAGACTAAAGTCTTCAATATTCAAATAATGTAATACAGGGGGGTGTTATAAATAGATTCTTTTACATCATTTGGATCATGTAAATGTACTTTTTCTTGGTACATACTTAGTACTTTAGATCACTTTTGGGGGAATTTATCTAGTTACTTCATGCAATGTAAAAACTGCACAAGTGTCAAAGTGCAAGTTGTATATGTGCAAGTTGTCCCTTACACATCTAGGTAGAGTTTTGGCCAAGGAACCTATTTCCTATATAAAGGGCCATAGGTATAGAACATAGAATATAGGAGTGTGTAGAGAGTGAGTACTACATCAGTAGGAAGTAGTATTGACCAAAGTGGTATGATGTAGCAGTGTGATGTAATATGGTGGAGTGTAATATGCTCAATTCCTATTCTTGAGCAGTAGCTCTATTCATGGAGTGTTCATTTCCTCTAGAGCTATTTTGTAAACATCTCCATCATTTATATATATATTATTTTCAATCATCTCATAGATTTACTTTATGTCATATTATTCTGCATCTTGTATTTGCTATCTCCCATCACATGTTGCATTAAAAGCTAACACAATTATGTTTTGTGGTCCTCTTCTACATCAGATTTTTCAATAATAACATCATCCTTTGATTCATAATTCTTAGTTGTTGATATTTTATTAATTTTTTTCTCTTCAGCCTGTTCTATTTTGTTGGAGAGTGCCTTCTCTTCTAAATATCATTCTCGCATCTCATTCATATCAGAAACATTTATCTTACCTATTGTACTTTTAAAATCCATGGCATGGATTTCTTGAAAAAAAATTGTTGCTATAAGTGGTTCCTATTTGACTTCATCAAATTTGATATCAAAGGTTTTAGGATAATGTTCTTTTTTGGAAATTAAAGCTCTCTATTCTTGATGGACCTCAATATCTCCTTTAGATTTAGGATGTTTATCCTTGCAATCTAAGTTGGTCCTAACTTCTTTACTAGGTCATTCCTTAAGGTTTATGCTGGGATGCAAAGCTAAATAGATGGCACAACTAGAAGGATTATGGGGTGAATTATAGGCAGGGCAATAGAAAGGAAATTTTGTAACAATATTTGAAAATTCTTGTACTACAACATTTCCTTTCCCTTTTTTGGTCTTAGGGCATCTATTCATTGTATCAAACATTTATGTCATTACATTGGAATATGGTTTGATCTTTCCACTACCAATCATATTTTTCTATGTGAACAACCTTATTCATGCACTCATCAATAGTGTTTACTTGCTCTTTCCTTAGTTCATAATTGAATTATGCAGAGAAAGCATTCTTATAAAAGCAAATGTACTGCTGATCATTAAGAACTAACTTATCAAATAAAAAAAAATTAACCTTGATGAATCTTTTTTTTAAGTCATTAACCGATTCATTTTTTTCTTTTTTTGTAGCCAATTCAGCTATAAGTGAACGTATCTTCTAACCATACCTTTCTAAAAATACTTCCTCCATTACCTGGAAATTTGATATGTAATGTAGGGGAAGACTATTGAACCAATCTATAGCATCCTTCTCTAAGGTCTTCTTAAAAAAGCCTAAGACCCACGTCTTCTTCTTCGACTTCTAATCTATCTAAGGTGTACATAAATATTTTGATATGTTCTTCTCTAGTGACAGCATTGTTACCTTGGAATTTAGGCAAGTATTTATGGGCTTTAATGGGTAAGTCATGAAGGTGAGGGGGTAACTAGAAAGGCCTTATCTATTGGATCTCTAGGTTTGAAGGTACTAATTATTATGGTTATTCTAAGGAGGAGGATTAGCCATAGTGATCACTTGGGTGATGATAGAAGATACACCACTTATGATTGGATTAACAATTGAAAAATTCTTATCAAAACAACTTAAGATGCTAGAACTACTATATAAAGGAACATTGCTTGTTAAAAAAACTAAACTGCTACAATACAATTTAGTTTTGTAAACTTGGTTTTTTTGGTTTTGGATAAATACCTCTGGGCTCTTGAATTCTTGAAATATTTACTTACTGCTCCTTGTATGCACCAGATTAGATTTTTTATTCTTCTTTGGGTTTGTTTAGTTCAGAGTCACCAGTAGCTTCATGCAAAAGAATCTCTCACTAGCTAAGATTTCCCAGCATTCTCATAGACTATCAAAGATACCCTTTAATGAGAATAGAAAAATACCCACATCAAAAGCTGATATTCTAAAAATTATCAGTAAAGGGTTTACAATGTCGTAAGGAAACAAACCAAATGATATACAAATTATGTAATATTTCATCCTCGGTAACGATGCCAAAAATTATTGACATAATTTGGCGGGTAAAAGCATATGTAGTCGCATTCCATGTTTAAAATCTTAAATATTATATCCTTGGCAACGATGCCAAAAACTATTGTGGAAAATTTTGATATCCTTATAATATGGTTGTCACGCTACCAAAACTTCCTAATCACAAACATATATGCAAGCTTTGGTGGACTTATCACTTTGACCTATAAGGGGATTTTAAATTAAATTCATGAAATATCAGGTCAGGTCTGGACACCCTAATAAGAGCCTAATTAACCATGGACATTCTATCCTTTTGGCTCTTCTATATCATATGGGTTTGTTATGGGTTTGAATTGTGACCAAGCTAATATAGCATTTCAAGAATGTAGATTGGTGCCTTGTCTATTGGGTGACTATAGCAAAGCTTAACCAATTTTATGAAATAGTGAGAAAAATAAGGAAAGAACTGATATACCCACATTCATTCGAATAACGTAATCAACATAGGTATTAAATCAGTGAGAGGAAGCATTACTTGTGAATTCAAATAATGCAATGCACAAATAAGCAACACATACACATTGAGATAAAATATACCAAAGAGTAGAAACCAAAATGATGTATTATATTCAATGTCTAATGTTTACAATGATAGATCCTGGTAGTGTACTCAGGTCTCTCAAAGAATACAATACAATATTCACCCTATTCAAATATCGTAATAGGGGAATTCTAATCTACTATCCTAATTATAGTGACATATAGACTTTGGCTCCTCAAGCAACTCCTAGAAATGATATTAGGTAGCTAGCTCAACTCTTGGTAATACCTGCACAAAGGTGAGAAGAATTGAGATATGGAAAACAAAGACAACATAGGGAAAATATAGCCAACCCAAACAAAACACTCAAAATACCTCTTGCAGAATTTTTCTATTTTGATGCTCGATCCTCAATTCTGGCTTGAAAGGCCTCTTTTATAATTTAAATTATGTAATTCTATTTTGAATACTTGGTGCATATGCAGCCACTTGGCATCCTCTCTACCATTCATTTCTCACAGTGTATTCTAGCAAAAGACTAGTTGTCCTAGGCTATCAAAATTGGCAAAACTATCCACATGTTCTCAAATATTCAAGTTGTTCTTGTTCTATGTTTGGATTTGACTTCTTTTCTCCTTCGGTGGTGGTTTACAGTTGGGTTGATGAGCTATCTTCTGGGTGATGTGTCAGTTTGAGGTTATTCTTTATTTGGATCTATAATTTTATCCTTTTATCTTTGTAATTGTTTTGGTATCTTCTCCTTGAAGCTAAGTGAGTTGAGTCATCCATCTTAACTTATTGGGGCTTATCCAACTGTTCAGCAATTGGTAAGTGAAATCCAGTCCAAGTTCAATGAACATCATTCTCTCGATCATTTGGCTTCCTTCCTTGATCGACTTCTCTCTTTACCCCCTGGTTCGGTAACCTTCAGACACAAAAGAAAAATTCAATTTAGGACTTTGGTGGTAAAAGAAAGTCAAAATTTGGAATTATTTTTTTTTTTGGTAGATTAATAAATTTGGTATTATTATTATTATTAATATTGTTATTTATGATTTTAAATTTTATTAAATGGTTTCCTAAGGTTTAACATTATCTCATTTCAATTTTTAATTTTACATTATTTGTATTTTTATAATGTTTTAACATTAGAGTTAAATTTTAATTTTTATGCTAATGTATTAAATCAATTCTAATGTCAAAAATTTATTAATATTAATTCATATTTATGCTACCTTTATTATTATTATCATTATTATATACATACATTTATTAATTATTATTGCCTTGTTTACTTTATATTATATCAAATTTAATATTCCATGCTTAGGTTTTATTTACATCATGATATCTTTATATCTCTATGGTTTAATATTTTATTTTATTTATTTTTAGTATCATCCACTTCATATTAAAGCTTAACCCTCACATTACAATGTTTCAGTCTCAAAATAAATTCTTCCTACTCAATTAAAAGGTTTTTAATAAAGCATATTGATAAAGGTCTAATAAAAATAAATTCGTGAAAGGAGATCTTAGGGCTTTCGAAAATGAACCTCATTAAATTCTATCCAATCAAACACACTTGTTTCTCTTACCCGATCCAATGGGATGCAATCGACTTGCTCACCCGACTAATATATCTTTTAATAAAAATTTTGGATCCAAAGTTTGAACTTGCCCCAATTATATGCTTTTTAATTATGTCATGGGTTCCAAAATTCAAACTCGCCCAATTTAAAGAATTTTAATAATATTGTTGGTTCGAAAATTCAAATTTTCTCAATTAAATGCCCTGGTTTTTAATAAAATTTTAGCTTTGAAATTTAATTTTCCCGATTAAAACTAGAATTTCCATTAAAAATATTAGTAAGGGTTTTATTTTTTTTGGTGGTCAATGGGGTGTCATCGGGTAAAATACCTGACCAATAGAATGTAATTTGATCAACCCTTATGACTTAGGGAAAGTGTAAAAAATATTCCTCCAATTTTCAACTAATAGGGTATTTTCGGGTGAGATATCTGACCAATGATTTTAATATTTGGACTTTATACAATATCACATTCAACTTTGGCATGGTTGGGTAAGAAAAAAGGGCTATCGGCTAAGGTAAGCGATGAGTAAGGCATAGAGGATGACTTAGCCTCTAGGAATTTAAGGGTCGCATGACTTGGCCAATAGGTATATTTGCGATCGAGTGATATGGAAAGGGCATTGGTTGTGATAGCCAATGATTTCAATGACTAAACAAATTTATGTTATTTTAGACTTTACGGAGGCAATCGGGTATCATGGCCCATGGAAATGATAATTGGGCTGATGGCTTAGGTGATGGTAAATGGTTCAAAAAATAACTTATTAAATCTCTAGGTCAATGAAATATCATCGGGTGCACTGGCCGACCACTAGAGTTACGTCGGAGGACTCATTAGATCGATGAAATATGACTAAAAAATATGCCTGATAAATGATGAATTTTGGCATTGTAGTACTAAAATTGAATTAAAATTCAAAGTGTCCATATTTTGATAAAACTTCCCATGCTTCTAAATGAGGAAACTAGATATCCAAATCCACTAATACAATTCAAAAATTCATTTTGGATCATGAGATATTTTAATTAGAAATTCTTGGGCTACTTTAGAAAATTACTATTTTTAGAAATAATTGATGTCTAATTTTCTACTAATCAAGTACCATTATGAATATGATCTTAAGATATTTCCACTAGTTTTTGAATCGTCTCAAATGGATTTTTGTGGAAGAATTTATGACCATTTTAATTTCACATCAAATTGTAGGGCAAAAGTTAGAGTAACCCTAAAATGAAATTTAATTAATTAAACCTTTGAAAGACCTTAGAACTTGCATTTTCTGAAACATTTAATTTGAAATAATGCAATTAAGATACAAATATTCAAAAATATTCAATCCAAATCATTGCAACTAGATCCACGTCTTCAAGATGCAAAAATCTCAACAATATCGAAAGCTCAATGTAATCAAAATTTAAAAAAAAAATCTTGGTGTAAGCTAACTTTCAAAGATCTTGATGTAAGAAAAATTTTTAAATTAAACCCAAAACTTCAATCCTCAAAAATTTGACCCTTGCACCCTAAGTTCACTTAGACATCAATTTTGACAAAATTTAAAAAAAAATGGGGTATAAACCAAGTTGAAATTGTGGGGTACAACAATCCCATAAGGTTTGACACGAATCCTTCTCTACAATTGCATCCTTCCACATTCCTGATTTTATTGAAGAGTACATGTGGTGCCTCCTCTGGCTGTCTAGGCCATCTTGGAGTAGGAGGTCAAATCCTTCCCCTCCTTCCTATGGTTAAAGGATCTAAATGATTCCTTCCTTCATTGGTTGTAATTAGGGTTATACGTAAGGGGTTGGCCCCAAAATGTATTTATAAAAATTTGGTGAATCAAATTCAAAATCCAATGAATAGTTTCCAAACGAATGTAGAAGTTTTACTATTATTAGGGGCAATGTTGTAAATTTAAACTTAAAATGGTAAAATTATTATAAAATTGGGACGAATCGACCCAAAAAAAGTTTGCATCCAGACCTTGGTCAAGGGTCCCAAATATTAGCCAATTCCAAATTTTGAAAATCCTAATTTTAGCCAATTTGGCAATAAATAGCCGCTATGCATAACCTTGGTTGTAATCCTCCCCTATGACCTCTCTGCTACCCTATGATACTTGGTATTATTTTTTCTTATCATCAGCTTCATCCTCCTCTTTCCCAAGTATCATGAGTCACATCCACAAACTATATATTGACCTAGTATCCTTAATTCCTTTGGGATTGCAGTGAAAACTATCGTAATGCTCTTATCCAATGATCTGCATGTGTCAATCGTCTTATCCATCATATTTCTTCAAAGCGACATTGTGGAGAAAAATTTGCCAAAGTTTTCCTATATTCTTCCAAAAATTTAGACTCAGTGCTTGAGTCATTACGATTATCTTCCCCCTATGCCAACCACTCTATTGGAAAAATTATTATTCATTGAATTCTCCTCACTTCCCTTCTTTATCTTCTCAACTATCGATAGGTTGTCACATAGGCATCTAGATCTAACCGAGCATGGGGTTCTTGTATCCTTGCTAAGAATTCATCACTACCACTCTCCTAGTCATTATCCCTTGTTAATAAGGGAACTCCCTCATCACTAGACTTTCTTGAATCTTCATGTAAGTTCCCTTGGGGTTCAGGTTATGTAATGTCTTCCTTGATCTATCACCAAACTATCTTGGTGCATTGTTTCATCCAGCTCTTGGATGATCTATTTTTGAAGTCTTGCACTATGCACTTGCAATGCTTCATACTCTTCTTGCAACTGTTGTTCTTGATGTTGCATATTTTATTGCAACATGTCTATTTGAGAGAATGGAGTAAATCCTGTTAACTCCTCATCTTCCACTCCACCTTCATTTATATCTGGTATTTCCATATTGAATATGACTATCATATCTTCATATTGTATCGTTAGTCGTATCCTACAATGTCCCTCTTCTTATCAAGGTAAGTGTTGGTCACAAATCTGCCACAGGAAAGGATTTTCACATGTCTAAGTGCCCTAGACCTGGACCAACATTGAAAGGTCGGAGGGAAGAGATGCCCTCCGTGCCAATCTCTGGAGAAGACCGACTCCTATACTAAACTACTAGGGGTTTTAAGATAAGAGTGCAAGAAATAAATTAAAAGAGTGAGGGTGCAGGAAAGAGATAAAAAGTATAGAAAGAAATGCAAATAGCTGGATATTGTAGTGGGAAAGAACAAGCAACACAATAACTAATCTATATCTAAACCAACAGCAAATAATATAGAAGATGTAACAGAAACCGAAACTGCATATACTTTCCTATGTATCCTCTACCAGAATTCCAGACACATTTATCTCCCAACGCTAAAATCCAGATATCAAAATTACAGCAATCAAAAAAATAAATGAAAGCATAAATACTTGCCAGAGGCAACATAAAAGAAAGCACAGATTCAGAGCCAAAGATCTTCTATATTGATGCAGAATGTTTAGCTACAGCAAATTCTTTAGCAATATGTTCCCCCCCTTTTTCATTACAATGAGTGGGTTTTTATAGAGGACCCAACCCTCTGAGGCATTAATGATCCTGGTTTACAAGAATGCTAGGGCAGATCTGGTAATGATGCTAGCCTACTTTTCTCAATCGAACCCTCTTATCCAATTACCAAAACTAGATACAGGGTTGCGTTAAGCGGGGAAATTTGCATTTATGAACCGCAGACCTGCTTTGGTTAGGACGTTCAGGTGGCTCCAAAAATTGCGTTGGGCATCTTCTGCAATTGAAACTTCCCATCCTATTACCACAAATAGATGTCGGGTCTTTTGGGGAGGAAAAACTGCATTTATGTGTCGCATCAATGCCTTGGATAAATACCCGGCCTTGGAATGTGAGCCTCTTGGGAGGAGCATTATCGTTGAACGTGCCCTGGGTGGAGCTTCATCGGATTTTTGGTTGAAGCACAGCTTCACAATGAGCCCAAGCCAAAGCAAAGGTAGGATGGTAGGCGAGTACTTAATGGTTTGCTGGAAAACAACCTTGAAGATAGCTTCGCTAGATGAATAAGCCGAAGTAGCCCATTTGCTTATAGAAGACATGGCCACTTAATCCATAGTCATGCCGCTTCACCGAGAGAGAGGCCAAAATGCTGCTTCGACAATGAATTTTCTCGAAGCGGCTGACTACTGGTGATATGCTATGAAGTCTTCCCCTCCTCACCCTTGGTTGGATGCTTCGCGATGATTCAGCCGTAAGGTGGTAGTTCGGGGGAGCATCACCCAAAGTTAACTTCATGCCTTGAACATTTTCTCATCCTTCTTACAGAGCTTTGAAAAAATGGTGGTCGAAGTGGGAGGTTCACTGAGGGACCAGCCGAAGTAGCTGCTTCACCAAGTTGAGGCCCGAAGTGGCGCCTGCCTACGAGATGGTTCACTGGAAAGATGGGCCGAAGCAACACTTCGGCCAAGATTTTAGCGAAGTGCTTCACCGACTTGGTGCATTCTTCATTAACTCGCAATGGTAGCTTCGCAATTCTCCCACCCGAAGTGGACACTTTGACAGCTTTGCGAGCGAAGTGTCTTCCATGCCTTAGGAATTTTTTGGCCAAAACTGGACTTGCCTGATTTCTTTTGCGAAGCTACTCCTCTCCTTCTGCCTTTAGCGAAGCTTTCTATTTTTTCCTGCTCTTTGCTGGCAAAGCTCTTTATATACAAGGGGGTCAAAATAGAAACCAAAATTGCTGTAGTGCTACAAAATACAAGGAAAAGCAAGGGAACAAATTCATGGAAAACAAGAAAATACTTTACAAAAACATCTCAAATTTCAATTTTCTTCACCCCTCTAAGTAATGTGACAAAATTGTCAACATTCCTGGTGGCTCATGGGGTAATGAGCTCGCCTCGATGCATGGACCCTCAGCCTTGATCCATTGGGCCAGAGTTACCTCTGGTCCCTGCCTCAATTTGTGCTTCTTCTCCTGGGGGTACCTCTGCAGCTACTTCTTCATTTCTTTCTCCTTCTTCTTTCTCATCGGGTGTCTGTTCCTATTTCGGCGATGGGGGAAGATGGTCATGGATGCGCTCCATTGTTCGATGGATGTGAGCCCAAGATCCCTTCTGGAATGGTCCTCGATCTTGAAGGGATTTTACCAAAACATGGAATTGGTCAATTTGGCCTATGTTTGCGTGCTTGGCTCATGTGCTCAAGTCGTTCAAACAAGCTGCAATCTGACAATATCTCAGGATAAGATCTGTGACCTATTTTTCTATGATGGGCTCAACCCAATTATCAATTTCTGAAGTGTCACCCTCGAAGTGGAGCCACACGGGCTTGAGTTCTTCTTTTGACAAGAGATTCCCGTCATCATTAGTAAAACCTGGGAAACCCAACCACGAGAGATCCTAAAAATATACTAACGAAGTGCGTTGTTCCTGCTCAAATATGTCCATTAGCCACTTAGCCTTCTGAGCTTTCCTCACTTTTGAGAAGAAGGCATCAATGGTGGACTGAGCGATGGACCAATCCTTGGTCGTTCGACTCATGGCAGGCACTTGTAAATCTTGATACTTAATGCTCTGTACCTCCATTGCTAACCTGAGCCGACGTCGAATTTCTTGCATCACTTCATCAACAATAGGCCCACTCTACGAAGCTGCACTTTGGGCTTCTATGATGTATGAGAGAACTGACAAGGCATTGGAGGCCCGAGATCTAAAGTTTTTTAGCAAATGTGTGTGGATGCTTTTAATTCTATCCCTATCAAACAACTCCATATTTTCTTTTTCATACAACTGCTGCTGCATCTCCATGATTCGGGCTTCAAACTTCTTAGCCCTCTCCTCTATCTCGACTTGTTTTTTATCATGGCCTCTTGCAGCTACCTGGAGTTGAGCCACTTGTTGTTTTAGGGCAGTCATTTCCTGATTCATCTGTTCGCATCATTTTTTAGCATCCTCCAGCTGGGCATGGGTTTTCGTGAGCTCTTCTTCTAGCTTCATATTTGCATTTTCTGCCTCATAGCGGTGCTCATTTGCTATCTTGGTGTGGATGCGAACCGAATCAATCCGCACATGCATGGATTCTGATTCATTATCAACATCTAACTGCTCCAGGTCCTTGACCTTTTCCTGATATGCGTAGTCTGAAGGTGTCATTTCATCAATAGGCTTCTGGAATTTGGGCACCTTCTTTACCTTGTGGAGTTTCCCGCTCTTAATATCAAATACAACGCACTTTTCCACTTTTGCCAAGGATCGCCCTCTTTTCTTCCTGGCTTCCTTAAGCAACTTATCTATGTTTTATCTGGCCTAGAGCAATATTTCTGCCAAAGGGCATTCTTCAATTAAAGCCAATTCCTTATCAAATGAGGTTGTATTGCCAGCCAAAGGGGTGAACAAATACAATGATTGTTGGGAGGATGCTTCACCTGACGGATTGGCGATGGGTGTGGTGGGAGATCCAATGGGAGAAGCAACGGGTTGTGCCACCGTGACTGGGTTGTTAGGGTTTGGGAGTAAAGTATCACCCCCAGGCTGTTTGGATGGTGCGGGGTGGGAGTGAGTGGGTAACGGTATGTTGGTGGTGCCCCGGCCAAGTGACGCAGATGGTGTAGAGACATTAGGGACATCATCGAAGGTGGAAGATATGGCTTGGACAAATGGAATGGTGGCAGCAACCAAAATGGTGTCAACTGGTGGTCACGAAGCTTCGATAGAAGTTGTGGTTTGTGGGGGCTTGATTGCATATAAGGGGGACACTAAAGGCCTTTCGATTAGGGCAACTATAGTTGTAGATTCAGAAGTAGTAGAAAATGAAAAGAGGCGTGTACCTTCGTGCTCTACCATGAGAGTAGTAGTGGTGAAATCCTATGTGTTGAGCCCCTGGTCGCTTTCCTCTTGTGTTCGTTCAACATCTCTGGTCTCCCTTTTTCCTACTTCTCTTGTTTCTTGGAGGGGTTCCTCCATATCAATGGTGTCAACATCAACAATTTCTTTTTCTCCTTGCAACGGGGGTTCAGGTGCCGCTTCGCCAACATTCGTCTCAACTGGGCTCTCTGAAAGTTGTTCGCTAGCAGAGCCAGAGGGTTTAGTGCGAGGCCACTTTGGATGTGGAGGGGGCATTTGGGCTTCATCGACCTTCTTCTTCCTTTTATTTTCCTTCCATTGCACATCCTTTTCAGTAGCTTGGTTGGAACCCTCTGCAGGCTCATTCTGTTGCACCTATTGTGCCCCCATTGATTCTTCTTCTTCCTCCTATTCAGGTACCTCCTCAATTCTTCTTGGGCTCTCACCTAAGCCAGGGACACTTGGGGGCACGAAGTTTATGAAGGAGATGGGCTGCCACGAGTCCATGTGGGCATCATATAATATGCAAAAATCTCGGTCTATTTGGAGGAAACCGTTTGATTTTTGCTTCTTGTGGTTAACTCTCATTATCCACCATTCCCTCAACTTTTCTTCGTGCCACCCCTTCACTTCTTCCTTCAGCTCTTCTTTCACTTTTCTCTAGAATGCAAAATTAGGATATGGAAATGGATACCTATCAGGGATGTATTTGGCCTCAACCTGGTAAAAACTATGCCACGGGGGCAGAGCTTGCATGCGCTCTATGTGCCATTCCAGATCCCTCCCATTAGGGTTGTTGCGTTGCTCAACTATCTCTGGGTGGGGGCAGTTGTGAAAATTTTTGAACCTGAGGAAATCCCTCATTATCCCTAGGGGGTCATAAAACCACCGTTGGGGAATCTCTAGCAAGTCAAAGTTGTTGAGTTTTACTTCAAGGTGAGCATATTGCTTTATGGCAAAAACTTCAATGACTCCCATCTTAAAAGGGAAGTCACAGGTAGGGCCCCATTTTTGGCCGTGGCCATAGATTGCATTTGTGAAGTCACTCTGGTGAGCGACTTCCAATGAAAACTAGTATTCCGAAGTATAAAAGGGCAGTAGAAAGGGGTTTCCTGTAAACCCGAAAATATGCACTACGAGCCCCTGCGTCAATTGGAAAACATCACCCAACCTATTATTGATGACTCTATCTTTGAGCATCATAGGGACCCAAGGACAAGAGTCACACATCAGCTGCAAAGCGCATCCCAGGAACTATTGATTAAAAATATAATAGGACTCAATCTTCATCAGAAGAGAAGTCCACTGGTATACTGGTTGTGGGGCTCCATCCTTGTCAACGCAGTTGACAATGATATGGGGAAAATAACTTTGTGTATAATAAAATAAAATCCAAATGAGAAAGGAACATGGCCCGAAGTACTGGTCTGGCCCCGAATTCTTCAAGTTGGTCAGTTGTGTGTGCAAGGTTTGGGCCACCCATTTCACCCAATCGAAAAACACTAGATTGACATGTAGCCTGGAAGGGTCAGGGGGTAGAATTCCCCATGAGAAATGCACTCTGTGAGCACCACCTACCAAGGATATACAACAACGTCGAAAGACAAGCCTGCCACCCATGCAAGAATAGAAAAAATGTTTGGGTACTTGAAATCACTGAGGAGCAAGGGCATTTTTGGCAACTTGCCAGAAGGGAGCCCGACATTCAAATGTTCCCCTAAAAATTTTATAATGTTTGGGGAGGGGGTAAATCTTCCCGTCTGCTCACTCATATTGACATTTCAAACTGTGAACCCTTTGGGTGGCTCCTGACGAGGGGCGAATGCCTCTTGTACGTCATCTTTATAAATTGAAAATAAATTATTTCCTATGGTGTCCTAAACTTGCCTATTCAAAGGCTGGTAATTTCGGGCGATGGCATAGACAAGCTCAAGATAGTGGTGCACCGAAGGACACAGGTACCAATACATTTGTGAATAATAAGCAACGGCCCGTTTGTGTTCTACTGACAGCCGACTCTTCATAAAATCAATCATTTTCCTGAGCTCGACAATGCTCTTGGAGAGCACGGTGTCCTTGATATTATCCCACCCATCAATGGGTGGTTCTACGGGCATTTCATCTTCAAAATCTTCCTCCTCCTCCATGACTTGTTTTTTTGGGTAGACATTGAGGTCGACCCTCTTTGCTCTATGTTTCTTTTCCTCCTTCGGCCTTTTGACCTTTTATGTGCTTGCCTCCTCGGGCGCTTTCTTCTTCTCCTTTGAGACCTTCTTTCCCATTATGGTTTTATAGAATGTGGTAGAGTCACAGCACTCGAGAAGGGCAGAGTGGCAAAAATGTAGCAGAGTTACATCTCGTAAGCTCTCGCACAGAATTAACCAGTAGGTAAATAAATTTTGATGAAGGCACTTGGCTTTTATAGGCAAAAGCTGTGATTGTTTCCATTAATGGTGCCTGTTGGAAATAAATGTGCAAATCAAGCCAGAGGAGATCGCGTTGTCCTTTGATTGGTTTCACGATATTATTTGCGAGGACCGAGGTACTTTGAAGATCTTCTCGTGCTTCAAAACCTTAAAACTTTGTTGTCTTGTACTCGGGCCCGAGCCTCTAGTCTAACTAAATTCTGTTGGGACGTGTGTCACCACCTTTGCATTAACTTCGTGCGCTTCGAACACTCAACTAAGCCATCAATTGCTACGTGCCCCTAGGCACGTTTTAAATGTGCATGTCCCTTTCATGATTCAACTTGGGTGCTTTGGATGAAATCGGGTGAAGCTTCTCTTCGGCTTTGCTTTTTTCTCGAAGCGGATGAGCATGTGCCTCTTGTTGCTTTGCTAGAGCGATCAAGTAGTTCAACATGTTTTTTGCCCAAAGTGAATCCTGTTCAAGTAGAGCTTCACCGAATATGACCTTTTGAAGACAATACTTTATCGAATTCTGGAATGAACTGAAGGTTCGGTATTTCTCTATCCTGAAGCAGATCTTCTTACATATTTGAGGAGCAAAGGGGCTTACAATTTTTACTTTGGTGGATGGCTGCTTTGCTCGAAATGGGCTTCAAAATAGAGGTTCAGCCACCTTTCATGCGAAGTAGTTACTTCATGTATTTTAAGGCCGAACCAATGTTATGAAGAGAGGTGGTTCGCTAATTTGTGGCTGAAGTGGGAGCTTCGCCAAGCTCAAAATCTGAACTTAGTGCCTTCCTGAGAAATGGTTCATTGGGAACTTTGGCCGAAGGGTAACTTTGGAAACTTCCTGAGCGAAGTAATTTAGAAGCCTTAGGCTCTTCTTCATCATTGGCACAAGGAGGTTCACTGAAGTTGGGGCAGAGATTGTGGTTCGGAGTTTTTGAGGCCCGAAGTAGCCAATTTTGGAGATTTCAGCCGAAGTGACCTTCGAGTTACTCCCTTTCAGCGAAGCCACCTATTGACTTGTTCTTGGTCAAAGTCGCACCTTCCTACCCTTCGTTTGGTTCTAAGCTATGCGAACCGTCTCCTGATGTTGGAAAACCATAGAAGGGCTGCTTCTATGATGTGAAGCCTGTCTTAGCACCTTTTTGATATTATTTCACCTCATTTGCTTCATCGACATTGAGGTGCTTCGCAGTTTATCCTCTGGTAATGACTTCTTCACTTGGAAAATTGTCGAAGTGCCTTATTATGCTTAGGTATTCGATGATCCTTAGTTGTTTTGGATTGGGGTCAGTTTATCTTGCAGCGAAGGCTGCGAATCTATACTAAGTATCCTTCTAAAAGGCCTTGAAATCCAACATATATACAAGCGAAGACAACAAAAACTAAAAACAAAATACTATGTATAGGAGCAAAACTCTTTTGAATACCTCTTTAAGAGTGGAAGGCCTTCAGATGAAGACCGTTGACTAGGATGGGCAGAGTTTGGTCTAGTCATGTCTTTCAGAATGAAAGAGTTGGCTTGATTGACCTGCGATATTTTGAACGGGCCTTCCCATAAGGCATCAAATTTGTCATGATTGCCTGGCTTGATCTTCCACGAGTCCCATTTCCACACTAGGTCCCCAACCTTGAAAGTACGGGTGGAGGACTTTCTTTTGAACCAGTTTTGGGTAATATATGTGTGTCTCGTGAATACTTCGTAGGCCTTTTCTCGATATTCTTCAAGCTGCAGTAGTTGAGCTAATCTGGCTTCCATGGGATCTAATTCTCCTCCCTCACCACCTAACATCCAAAGTGCAGGAATTTCCATGTGAGTCGGTAAGACAACTTCTTTGCCATAGACTAGGGCGTAAGGCAAAGTCTTGATTGATTTTTTGACAAAAATTCGATCGACCCATAGCGCTTGGTCCAGGAGCAAATGCCAGGTCCCCTTGTTTCTTTCCAGAAGCTTTTTAATGATCTTCAACAGGTTTTTATTGGTGGATTCTGCTAATCCATTGCCCTGTGGATAGTAATTTGAAGTGGCCTTGAGATAAATCCCATACTTGTAGGTAAATTCATTAATTTTGGCACCTATGAATCCTGGGCCATTATTAGTTACTATTGCTTCTGGAACCCGAAGCGGGTGATTAAACCTTCTAGAAACGTGATGATCGTTTCTTGATCAGCATGTTTCATGGGTATTGCTTCGGCCCATCTAGTGAAATAGTCTATTGTAGTCAAGATGAACTTGTGCCCTGCTGATGAATTTGGTGATATCACCCCTACGAAGTCTAATCCCCATTGCTGGAAAGGTGCTTCAACTTGTATCGGTTGTAAGGGCATTGGGGCATTTTTACTTCGGACGGTGAACCTTTGGCATTGTTCACACTTTCGACAAACTATGAAAGCATCGATGAAGAGCATAGGCCAATAGTAGCCTACCCTAATTATTTTTAAGGTTGTCGACCTTCCTGCGAAGTGGCCTCCTGATAACCCGGAGTGAAATTCATCGAGGACTTTTCTCTTATCATCTCCTCTGATGCATCTCAGAAGAACACCATCAATATTTCTAAAGAATAGTCCTTTGGGGCGTAAGACATAACAGAGGGATTGCATCCTAAACCGTCTTTGCTATGAGGCATTTAAATGCTCGGGACATCTCCTAGTGTTGAAGTACCTAATGATTTCATCGGTCCAATATTCTTCATCGGTAACTTGATCAACGAAGCTACTTTCTGCTACTGGGTCATCCCATTGGCATGTCGTTACTTCGACAACTATACTCTTCGCTAGCTCTTGACACAAGGCTTGACCGCGAACCAATTTGGTGGGCCAGATTTCAATATCAAACTCCTGTATTTTATTGACCCAACCAGCCCTTTTACTACCCATTTCCCCCTGGATAATGAAACTTCGCACATCTAGGTGAATAACATACACTGTGGTTCTGCTTTGGGAGATGAAGTGCCTGAACTTTCTTAGGGACCTCATAACTGCATGCACCTAGTGTTCTATAAAATTGTATTTCTCTTCACCACCATGGACTTAAGGTCACTTGTATCACTGCAAGCATTCACCACCATGGGTTGAAGGTCACTTGTGTTACAATAAGCATTCACCACCATGGGCTGAAGGTCACTTGTGTTATAACAAGCATCAACCATTAGGATCATGACCTTTGATTCCTCACTGATTTCCATTTTCTTTTTACGTTGGGCAATGTCAAGTGAAATAAATGACATGCATATTGCCCTTAGGATGCTAATAGGTATTAGAGCACCATTGTTCTGAAGGTATTTACAAGCTTCAGAATATCTGAGAATAGATTTTACACCATTGTGTAGTGTGAGAAATATTTTATCCTCATAAAAATCCATTCCTTCCAACCTTGTTGGAAAGTAAGGACCTTTAACTAATTTGGATTTTTCATCAGTTTGTTTTGGGGTATTTTTCTTCTTTGATCTGCCCATTTTTAAGGTGTCGGTATCTGCCAAAAATGCACTTTTTACAAAATAATTATGCAAGAATTTTGACTAAGGTATCGATCACTGCCAAAAATGCACCCTTACAAGTCTTCCCCCCTTTTTGCAAAATATTCTTTGATGGAATTTTACAAGAAGTTTGACTAAGGTGTCGGTCGCTGCCGAAAATGCACCCTTACAAGTCTTCCCCCTTTGTTGCAAAATATTATTTGAAAGAATAAAATAATTATCCCCCTCTTATTGCAAGTACTTCAAGCAAAAAAATTGCTATTATGAAGCCTAAAAAGAGGTTTTACAAATCTTGTCTTCTAGGCAAATTTCAAAAATTTCACCAAAAAATCCTCGCTATTACAAGTACTTCAAGCAAAATATTTGTTTTTATGAAGCCTAAAAAGAGGTTTACAATGGTGTTGTTGAGGTTTACAAATCTGTCCCCCTTAGGTAATTTCTTAAATTTTCACCCTTTAGTGCAAAAGATACAAAACTTTGTCTCCTAGGCAAATTATCAAAAAGTTTCACCAAAAAATCCCCCCTTATTGCAAGTACTTCAAGCAAAAATTTGTTGTTATGAAGCCTAAAAAGAGGTACAATTTGATGACTTCTTCCTTTCTGATTGCCTTTACAAGTTTTATCTCCCTTGTTTTTCAAAATATTTTGTACAAAACTTTGCCTCCTAGAAAAATTATCAAAAATTTCACCAAAAAATCCCCCCTTATTGCAAGTACTTCAAGAAATAAAAAGTTTTTTTGAAGCCTAAAATAAAAGGTACAATTTGATGACTTCTTCCTTTCTGATTGCCTTAATAATGTTTTATTTTTCGCTTGTATTTTTGCAAAAAATATTTTGATGTAGAAAGGAATTATCCCCCCCTTAGTGCAAAAAATTGCTACTTTGAAGGTTCCTTATCTCACCAAAAAATTGGTCTGTCTTCCAATATACCCAAATGAGTATTGAAAGAGAATTCATTAAAATTGATATTTAATGACACCTGCCTAAAAACCCTTCTAAAGAAGGATGATCAGTTTGAGGAATTTAAGCCAAACAAGAAGAGTGAATTTTGGGTTTTTATGGAGTGAATATCAAAATAAAAATTGGCTCTACTTGTGCAATAAATTGCACAAATGGGTGTAAAATTTGGGGTCTTAAGTGCTCTTGATTTTAACTTAAGAGGTAATTGCAAAAACATAAATTTAAATGCAACAAACCATCAAAAGTGCCCATAAATTTTTAACACATAGGTGTCGGATTTGACCTAAAATGCACCTATTTTTACAATGTCAAATTAAAAAAAGGTGTCGAATGCAATCAAAAATGCACCTTTATTACAATAATTTTTGCAAGAAATTGATTTTGTGTTTGCAATAAATTTGATATTCACAATTCTCCCTTTTTCTTACAATTTTGCAAACAATTTGATAAAATCATTTGCCCTTATTTTTGTTTTTCAAAATAAACAAGTTTCAATGCTTCAACCCTTTGATTTTCACAATTTTCCCTTTCCTTGTGTTATAAATTTTGCAAAGAGAATACATTTTTGTCCCCTCTTTTGTTTGCAAAAGAAACAAGGTGTTGGAAAATTTAGATCTTCAATGTAATGAGATCCTTCTCCACTTTGAAAAAAAATATGAATGTGCAATATTTTTGTGTTATATCCCAAGGTTTGAGAAAATAAAATGCACAAGTTTACTCTGTGTTTGCAAAAATAGGGTTTCCTTTCTTAACAAAAAATTTATTTTAGCAAAAATAAACATTTTTTAGAAAAAGTTGCAAAAAACTATCAATAACTTTTGCAAAAAGTAAAAATTGTCAACAATTTTGTTAAAAGTTGTCAAGCCAAAAAATGGTCTAGCAAATTTTGTTTGCAAATATTTAACAAGAAAAATATTTTTTTAACTTTGGTTTTGGTGGGAAAGGAACCCCAACTTTATCCATCATAATGTCTTAGCAACTAGGGCTTGCGATGAAATAGTCTCCTCAATTATGCAAAAAAATGAAATTAATACAAGTTGGATCTTATCGCAGGGCTTATTGTAGATAAAATTAAACCAATCATCGTTGGGTCTTTACGTCGTTGGAAGTCCTTACTGTGAATGCTGGTCACCCAGCCAATTCAACAGGCAGAGTAAAACATAAATACATTATCTTTGGCAACACACTTACACGCATCTGATCCCATGGTGATGTCCACGTTGGGACATCTCAATCTGCTTTAAACTGGTTTGAAGACTTTTGCAATACACATTTGCGCATGTGCTTCGAGGTAATTTTTAGATCATTAAAAAATTAGATCCACCTACACTCTACATTCACCATTTATGGCTACTTCATTGCCATTAAAGACTCCAAAACCAAGGTAAGCTTCTCTTATTTCAAAACAAAATCATCTACAATAGACTTACATTCACTAGTTGCAAAATTCGGGAGGGGATAAATCATCTAAAACCAATGCCAGAAAATGATCGCATACCTACGAGATTTTTTTTGTTTAATCATATTTTAGTCCCACATGCGGGACGTGGGGACTTCGGATGGTGTTTAAAAATACAAACATGCGAATAGCTTTATGACTACCTCTGGGTAGTCTATGCATCTTTCAATCTACCCTCATGCATCCTAATCCACTCCATGTGTGTATTCTTCAAACTTTGATCACCACATCACATCCCTTGTTAGGTATACCGTGTCAGCTCCTCCCATCCACCAGTTAATCCTGCCAGTCCGTCGTCTACCACGTAGGCTAATCCACAAGCTGTTAGGATCAATAGAATCCACATGGATCAAGAATCATATAGGGTGTCCATCAGCAGTTTTTGTAAGTGGGTTCGCACCATGTCAGATGTCACCTACCATACTTCATATGTCTATGCATCCTTCAAGTATCTTAGGCAGGGTGTCAGTGAGCTACATCAGATTGGTAGACTCCTATATATACTCAGGGCTTTAGCCACACAAGGTTAGTCTATCACTTAGGACCCACCCTGGTTGTATGTCCTTGTGAGGTGGTTTGTTGTCCTTGAGCCAGCCACTGGATCCACGTAGATGTCCTTATCGTAGGTCATAGGTCCTATGGATACCACATGTCAGAGTTTGCCTTATACACAAGTCTACATGTCCACATAGGTGTATGTTAGGCTAGTCAGGGTCCAACCTCTCAAATGGAGATCAATCCACTATCCAAGGACCAGATTCTAAAACCAGTCGGATCAAAATAGTGAAATGAAAAAATTATTTCTACCTTGTTTGCCAAAATAGCAAAATAAAAAAATGATTTTTGCCTTGTTCACCAAATATGGAGTAGCATGCTCTGATACCAATGAAGGTATTACGATTAAATTAATTAATCAACCTTTAGTTTCCATTCATAATTTAGAGCGTATAAATAACAAATAACTTAGGCCAAGAATAGCCTAAGATAGAGATGAAATAAACCCCTCCATTAAGGTAGCTAACAACTAATCAAATTAGCACTAACCACTAACAATAAAATATTCATGAACAATGCAAATATTTCCTAACTAATATCCTACATCTAACAATAAAATATTGTTAGACTTACAATAGTGGTAAATAATGAAATAACATATATCTACCCTAACATAGGAATATGGGTAATATCCCAAGTAATGGAATATTTACCCTAATATTCATTACCAAATTGCCATTCACCCTACCAATGGAAGAGCTTATCAAACTATTTACCAAGAGTTGTTTAAAACCCATCTCTTGGATGCTTCAATTACAGACATATCGATCATTTGAAGAAGCTCTAGCACAGGCTAGTGTCATCGAGGAGATAAAAATCCAAGAGGGCATACTTAAGCCTAGAAAAAAGGAATGGCAAAACAAGGGCCAATACAAAAGTAATTATTCTAGCCAATAAAAATCAACATAGGCCACTCCAACCAATCAACCTAATCATGTCAATCAAGTGGTCATGAGCCAGTTGGTAATGGCTCAACAACAATCAGTGCAACAACCACCATAACAAATTGCTTATCATGTGGTACCTTCAATATCTCAATCCATGCAAAGCATAGTGCCAACTATGGAAAACCATCCCTCGATGATAGTCTGTTTGATAGAATCACCAATACACCCCCTTGGTCAAGTTGTATGCTTCCCTCTTTCAAAGGTTGTACGACACAAATAAACTTGCATTACCCAAAATCAGACCAGATGATCCTACTAAACATGGAAAACATTATCAAGAACATTTATTTTGTCCTTACCATAGGTAAAATGGGCATGATATCAATAATTTCCATGTATTTAAAGACATAGTTCAAGACCTTATTGACTTGGGGGCCATCAAGCTTGACAACCCCCTTGCTCAACAAAACCAAAATCTTGGTATTTTTCAAACACCACTTCCTCATCATGAGGAGGTGCAACCAACTATGGGAGGGGCTAACACCAAAACTCCTCCCAATCAAGTTAACCATGTCCAACAATACCAAGGTTTTGTAGGTGCCATTCATGTGGTAACTAGAGGTCAATGAAATAACCAACAAAATGCAAGGCAACAACCTCAGGCAAGTGTGTCACAACCTACCACATCACCTCCCATTCAAATTTCCCCTAATCCTTCCCCACCAATTCATATTCCTAGCCAACCAAATCCCCCCATTCATCCCATCAATCATCCTCCATGACCAATCATCTCATTGAGTAGTCGGTTAACCACAAGCCTAAAGATGGCTTCCACCAAATTATCAATATATGAGCTAATTCAACAATCTCCCCCACATCGTGAGGCATTAATGGATATTCTAAAATCCATTGAATTACAATCTCAAGATGCTAATGCCTTCAACAACTTTGTAGGGAGCATTCAAACATGCATGGAGCCTTCCATTACATTTTATGACTTTGAGATTAAGCCAATCTCATCGGAATCAGTAGACCCTCCATTGCATATCATGGCTCTAATTGACAAGAAGCCTTTTAAAAGAGTTCTAATTGACATTAGATCCTCTATTAATATCATCACCATATCTACCCTTCATCATCTTAACCTTCCTCCATCTCATATCACCAAGTCATCTTTCACCCTAAAAGCATTCAACGATGCTTTATGTTCCACAGTTGGCACTATTGTTTTGCCCATCGAAGTGGGGGTCAAAATGTTGCACACTATGTTCCACATCTTGGAAGGATCCATGGCATACAATGTACTCCTTGGAAGACCTTGGATGAGGGAAATGAGATGTGTCCCTTCCATTCTACATCAATGCCTGAAATACATTCATGAGGGACAAGTACATTGCATACCAACAGATGTCAAACCATTTAAGTATTGTAATTTCATCTCAAATCCCTATGAATCCATGCTTCCTTCCACCCACATTTTCCTATCACCATCAGCCAATCCATCTACCACTCCACCCATTTCTTCATCAAAAGCTCCCATTCCTGAGGAGCCCCTTATCACCAATCCCCCATCATCTTCATCATTGACTACATGCACATGTGGTCAAAGTCAATCCACATCATCAACATCATCACCTTCCACAACTTTACCTTCCACATCATCATCATCCATCCAACAACCTTCCCAATCCAATCCATCTCCATCAGCCAATGTTTCACAAGTCGAGTTGATGGATTGTGAGACGTCTTCATCTCCACCATTCCTCGAGCCATTATCCAATCATGGTCCTTCCACATCATCCCAAGTTGAGGTCCACCTCACTAATCCTAGGTATTGGTGAATATGTGGTCCAATACATCACACCGCTCACCATTCCAACCACTAAGGATTTTGGTCACCCACATGACCCACATTTATCCATAGGAGTGGTATATGACATGGGTTCAACTCCCAACAACATAAATTTTGTATATGGGGGGATTGATTCTTCATCAAATCTAGCTCCCCTAGAAGAACCCAAAGAACCAACACCTACCAACATACAAAACATGTCGGGATTTCCATCCTATTATTTTCACATAGTTAATTGGTAGGGTCATGGCCTAGGATTGCATGAATAGGGAATGCATGACATTATTGATGTTCCATATCAAGAAATGCATGACCATTCAGGCTTAGGTTACACTCCACTTTCCACCACCTCTTCCCTTGAACAAGCCTTCCAAAGGCTTAATCTAAATTTAGGAGAAGAAGCCCTCCACCTCGATGACTCTGACGATGAGATATATGAAGAATTCAAACTCATGTCGATAATTTTTGATGAATCTAAAGAGGAATCGGAGCCCATCATTCCCCACACCGAACAGGATGAGTTTTATCTCAGAATGTTCCCCATCCATGAGCCCATATTTCACTTGCTTCTTCCACAAGAATGAGCCTCCCCTACTGGTGAACCACCACCTCCATCTCATTAATCCATTTCATAAGCCAAAATTGTAATATATGTACATAAAAAAAAAACAAAACAAAAATAGTGGTTTTCACCACTACAAAAAAAACAAAAAAATTATCTTCTACATTGCATGTATATATCATTTAAGTGCATTTATTTGTGTTGCTTGTTGCTGTCCAGGTTTACCAAGCTCCTAGCATCGGTTCTTAGGCTCCATTCATCCCATCCATTCCAACCTCATCCATTTTCCCTTAAGTCAACATGAATCCTGTTGACTTATTCACCCCACTCCATAATCCATACGATTTGGCAAAGCCAATTCCAATTGACATGAGTCTTATTGATATGGATCAGATCTCTTCACCTCCATCCTTCTTTGAGTTTGTCTTGTCCAAGGAATTGTTAAGGGCTTCAACCAACTACATTCCTCCATCCCCTCCACCTTCACCTTCACCTTCACCTTCAAACCCCAAGGTTTTCCAGGTAGACGTAGATGAGGATAAGTCAAAAGAGTTTGATGACATCTTAGATGACATTCATCTGATCCCTACACCCCATCAACTTGAGGAAGGTTCCCATATGTCCATTGAAGATACCATCGATGTGGACCTTAGTTCAGACAAAGACAACCCTCAAATTGTCAAGCTTGGAAAAAGCTTATCCAACGATGAACAAGAGCAATTAATTGCTCTCCTCAAGAGGAAGAAGGGTATTTTTGCATGGTCCTATAAAGATATGCCTGGTCTTGACCCTAGCTTGGTTGTCCATAATCTCACCTTACATCCTGATGCTAAGTCGGTCAAACAAAAACTTAGAAGGATGCATCCTACCATTGCCCTCTTGGTCAAAGAAGAGCTCCAAAAGCTACTAGATGTGGGTTTCATCATACCCATTGATTATCCTGAGTGGCTCTCAAATATGGTACCCATTCGTAAACCTAACGGGGTGATACACATTTGCACTGACTTTTGAGATCTTAACAAAGCGTGTCCTAAGGATGACTTTCCTCTTCCAAATATTGATACTCTTGTCGACACTTGTGCTGGCCATGAAATGCTTTCTCTCATGGATGGTTTTTCAGGATACAACCAAATTTGAATAAATCCTGATGACCAACACAAAACAACATTCACTACACCTTGGGGAACTTTTTGTTACAAGGTGATGCCCTTTGGCCTTAAAAATGTAGGTGCCACTTATCAACGTGCCATGACATACATTTTCCATGACTATATGCATAATATTATCGAAGATTATGTGGATGATCTCTTGGAAAAATCTAAAACTTGACAAGAGCACATTGGTGTATTGGAGAAAGTTTTTGACCGACTACTAGAGCATAATGTAAGGTTGAACCCCAAGAAATGTGTCTTTGGTGTTACCTCTAGCAAACTATTAGGGTTCATTATCTCCAAAAGAGGCATTGAGGTGGACCCAAACAAGGTCAAGGCCATCTTAGAGATGCCTCCCCCAACAAATTTAAAGGAATTGCATAGTTTACAAGGAAATATCCAATCAATCCATCATTTCATTGCACAACTTTTTGACAAATGCAGGCCATTCAATCACCTACTACAAAAGGGGGTGCCATTTTCTTGGATAGATGAGTGCCAAAAAGCCTTTGATGACATTAAGCAATACCTAGCTTCTCTACCAGTCTTAGCTCCTCCTCATCTAGGGGTCCCATTCTATATTTATGTTTCAGCAATGGACTTTGCATTAGGGACAATGCTTGCACAAAAGAATGAAGAAAATTGAGAGCAAGTTATCTATTACATTAGTCGAACATTGGTAAGCTATGAAACCAGATACGCTTATGTAGAAAAATTGTGCTTAGAAGTGGTTTTTACCACTAAGAAACTTTGACATTACATGCTTAGTCACACAACATATGTCATAGCTAGAGAAAATCCTCTACGTTATATGATGTCTCGCACTTACAATAACACCCGCACCGCTAAATGGATAATGCTTCTTACTGAATTCGACTTGGAATTCATTAGCCAAAAATCCATTAAAGGTCAGGTCATAGCCGATCAACTTGCGGAAGCTCCACTACCTAGTGATCATCCTTTGATTATTGAGCTCCCAGATGATTCGGTATTTGTTATCACCGAACAAGAAGAAGATGTCATTCTAGAGGAAGATGTCGATATCACACTATTCTTTGATGGCTCTAAGTGCGAGAAAGGTCAAGGTGTTGGAGTCATGTTTCATACACCCCAGGGGGTACCTATCCCTTTATCATTCAAACTTGACTTCCAATGCACAAACAACACTATAGAGTATGAAGCCTTAATCTTAGGTCTTCAATCAACTATAGCTATGGGCATTAAGCGTATCAAGATATTTGGTGATTCTCAACTTGTTGTCAAACAAATCAATGGAGAATACCAATGCAAAGAACCTACCATTAAACTTTACCATGAAGTAGCAATGAAATTGCTATCTAAATTTGAATGGTATGAAATCGATAGTTTGCCATGTTCGACTAATAGATTTGTAGATGCAATGGCCTCCCTTGGATCATTGATTCCAAAAGACTCCTTAGGAGAGGTACAACCCCTTATTATCTCAATGATCTCTAAATCTGCAATTGTTCATGTTGAATCTAAGGATGAAAAGGATGTTTGCTTTATCTAGTCGGATCCATATGAGCCTTGGTCAAGCCAAATAGTAGCCTTTCTCAAGTTTGGAACACTCCCATATGACATGTCTCGAACTACTAAATACACTTTCAAGCAAAAAGTAGCTCGTTTTGTTCTCTTGGGGGATGTGTTGTATAAACATGGTTATGATGGAGTCCTCCTTCGATATCTCGAGTCTAGTGAGGCACAAAGAGCCATAGTTGAAGCTCATGATGGTACTTGTGGTGGTCATTTTAGTGGGATGGCCATCGCAAAGTGTATTTTATGCATGGGTTATTATTGGCCCACCATGGAACGTGATTGTTGCACTTATGTTAAACATTGTAAGAAATGTCAAGAACATGCTAATCTAACTCATGTGCCATCACAAGCTTTACAACCTATTCAAAGCCTTTGGCCCTTTTCACAATGGGGTCTTGATCTAATTGGCAAAATCTTACCTCCTTCCTTGGGACAACATACATTCATCATCACAACCATTGAATACTTCACAAAGTGGGTTGAGGTAATTCCTCTAACCAGTACGATAGGACCTAGAATTGTGGAGTTTATACTTCACCATATCATTTGTCATTTTGGTATCCCCTCAAAAATCATCTCTGACAATGGCAAGTCTTTCAAGAACAAGGATGTTCGAGCACTTTGCAAGAAATATAACATCCAACATAGTTTCTTGACTCCTTATTACCCACAAGCAAATGGACAAGCTGAGGCTACCAACAAGACCTTAATTGCTATTCTCAAGAAACTCGTTAACGAAAATCATAGAGATTGGCATACCAAAATTCCCTTGGCATTATGGGCTTATCGAACAAGCATCCACATGCCTACTAGGGCAACACCATTTTCATTGGTCTATGGAGCCGAAGCAATCATGCCTCTTGAGCTTGAGATCCCCTCCTTGCAAATTTCTTTGTAGGAATTCATAGATGATGACACTGCTAGACAAGCACATCTTGACCAACTCACACTTCTTGATGAGAGGTGAGTCAATGCTTTAGAGCATTTACGAGTTTATCAAGACCACCTAAAGCATGCTTACAATGCCAAAGTTCATCTACATGAATTCCAAGTAGGAGATCTTATCCTTAAAGAGAATCAACAAAACACCAATGCATTACCACATCTTCATGATAAATTCATGGCTAATTGGTTGGGTCCATACATTATCACTCAAAGAGTGGGTAAAGGTACTTATAGGCTTGCCAGTCTAGAGGGAGAGGAAGAACTTGAACCACTTAATGTTATACACTTGAGAGCATTCTATGCATAATGTGATTTATATATATATATATATATATATATAATCACTTCATTTGCATTCATTCAAAAACATTGCATTTCATTTGCACACATTTCATTCAAAAATTGCATGCATACACTCCATTTCACAAAATTGCATTTCATACATTCCATCTACATTTCACATTTCATATTAGGGATCATTTATTAAGTTCAAGGTATTAATTGGTCCAATAAAGTCATGTTGCCTTAATCAGGGGCACCTTCACAACATCATCCATCATATTCCACCAAGTCAAATTATCATTTACCTCCATATATCCATAATTCCTAGGTGTTTTTGGTCACTCAACCACTCCTAGTGTTTTAAGCAAACCTCCAAATACATGTCGAGTTCCTTTTAGGACCATTACACATCTTCACTAAGAAAATCTTGAGTTTTGGGAATTGAATCCAAAACATTCTTGAACCAAACACAATTCCACATCTTAAAAACATCTTGTGTCAAAGAGGGATAACACCATACTTGGTTTGAACCTCAAAGTGAAAAGGGTAATCCTCGCTTGTCCCATCATGCAACATAGTCCACAAAAATAGTGGTTTTCACCACTATCACAAATTCAAAAATAAAATAAAGAGTAGGGAAAAATCCCTAAAAACTCTAAATATTTTACATCACACACCACTGATCATTGGGTTGTAAGGATCATACTACATTTCCAATCAGACGGTTAGGTAGTCATCCCCAAAACTTAAGAAATCAAAATTCATGGACTATGGAGTCAGCCTCCACCGGAGCTATAGACGCTTGACTGGTAGTGGAGTACGCTCATGCATGGTGACACATCTCTTTTAAAGAGACCTCTGACCACACATACAAACAAGCTAGCTTCTTGGTTTCATCCATAATAGGTCACCCCCAATTTACTCAAGATGAGTTAATGAACTCACTTGCACACACATTGGTTCTTGATTACCTCGAGTCATTACCATGCTCATGATTCGGTAAATGAATTCACTGCACACACATTTGGTCCTAGAAGGATTAGGTAATTTTAGTGAGTTTGTTTGATGCCACTAGTATGTCTGAGTCTCTACAAAATAGTCAATTTTCCATATCAACATCCATATCTTCTTCCATATCAACATCCATATCTTCTTCCATGTCAACATCCATGTCACTTCATGAGTCATACACCCCACAAGCCACCAAGTTTGGTGCCCCTGATTAAACAACAATGCTAGAACATGGCCAAGCAAAATCTAAACTATGAATGATCATTAGAACATGTGCATTCCATACCTTGCATTAATCATCCATACATTTCCACTTGCATTAATCATCCATAACATACATCATAAACATAACATAAAAAAAAAAATATATATATATATGTATAAATATCGCATATACAATGAGTGCCAAAAGGCTACATACAATGGAGCACCAAGGCTCATATACAAAAAGTGCATCTAAGCACTAGCTAAGCCCTCCAAGAGGACCCCTATGACCTAGAAGGAGCCCTAGACCTAGAGCTATGCCTAGACTCACTATGCCTAGCAGCCTCAGATACAGATGAGGTAGGAGGATCAGGAAGTGGAATATGATGCTCCATCAACTTATCCTCCAAAGCCTCGATATACCTATGCCGAGACCGAAGGTGTGCTATGTCAACATTATGATGTTGCTCCCTCTCTAGAAGCTCTACCTAGAGCCTCATGATCCTCTCATCCCAAGCCATCACCATCACATCCCGCTCTACCACCTACTACTCCAACCTCACCCAATCCTCCTCGCTCTGACCTAGAGGTCCATCCAGAGTCTCCTCCACATCATCCCCATATCTGCCATCTCCTCCACTCCTTGGAGCCTACCTCATCACACCCTTAGTCCTCCTCCTTTGACTATCATATCGAAGGTGCCTCTATCACTTAGGAGCCTCATGGGTCTCCTCCACCTCATCCCCATCTCCACCAACTACTACTAGAGTCAGTGCCCATGGTGGTTGTGTAGAGAACCATGCATCATACTCTAGAGTAGTCCTCACATCATCCACATCAGGGAGATCTATCTCCTCATCATCCTCGTAAGCCTCCCTCCATGGCTCAACACATGGTAGCCCTATCTCCTCTTGATACCTCCTATAGAGCATCGACTCATCCAAAATCCCCTACCTCAGGCTAAACTATTAGAGTACCCATGAGAACTAAATATACTCAACCTCACTCTAATACCTCCCAACCACCCACCTAGCTTGCCTCACCCATCATAGATGCTCTCCATAACCTATCCACCTAGTACCCCACCATGGCCTCCATATCACTTGGGTGGATGTCAATCCAACCCACAAATCCCTATACCACTAACTCATCTACATAAGATGACTCAGTTATACCTCCTCTACCACCACCCATCTCCTAGCATAGGGCTACCCCCTACCTAAGCCTACTAGTAGACCCTCTGATCGAGCCACACTAAAATGCTCCCATCCCCAACACTACAATAGCAAGCTGCAACCCAATCCCTTCCTCCCCACCTCCTCACCTCATACAGCTCTTGGTACACCTACACCAATAAGGTAGGAGCCCATGCATACACTAAGAGGTAGCCAGCATATCACTCACCAACCCTATTAGGTTCCAAGGGAACCTACAACTAGTACTATTCAAGGCCATGATGTTGGCCAACATGAACATCACCAAAGCTCAAAGGGCATCCAATTCCTTATCCACATACATGGACAAGTATGAAATCCCCCACACTCCACCTTCACACTCTACCAACTATCTCCAAACATCTTCTTCATATCTACTCCTCGATCACATCCAACCTCAACATGAATTCCCTCCACTAGCACCTTGAGGATGTGATATACATCCTCAAGTGTAAGGGTCACCTCTCTCATAGGAAGCTGAAAGGTCCCCCTATCTGGATCCCACCTCTCTACCAAGGCGAGAGGTACCCCTCATCCACCCTCACCACATCAATCTAGGCTACCTCCGCTAGCCCCACAACCTCCAAAAAATCCCACTCATCCTTCACCAATACCTTCCTCATCCCAGGGATGAGAGGTGAGAACCGATGTCGAGCCTCCAAAATCCTAAGCTACAACACAACACAAAAATATTTGTTAATACATGTTCAAAAAAAAACATAAAATTTTTGCACAAAAAAAAGAGAGCTTCAAAGAAAGGACTTACCTCAACAAATCACACTCCAACTCCAGCTTCGATCCTCACATCCGCTCCCTCCACTACCATAGCTTTCACACCCACCTTACTTCACCTCACTCCACTCCACTTCACCCAACTCTCCCAGACGCAACTTCTCAAACTCACAAATGCACAAATGAGCTTCATTTTTATCCTACAAGCTATTTATAGCTACTTTAAGCACCTTGAAGTACCCATGGGCATTTCTTAGTGCACTAAAGCACACTAGGCATTTATAAAATGCCCAAACACCGATGGGCATCTACGCATGCCAAAAGTGCCAACCGATATTTGGCATCAAAATTGAAAAAAGGTCAAATCAATGCAAAATAGTGGCTTACCCCCACCAAATCACTCCATATTGCATCCATACATCATTTTCATCATCTTAACAAGTTTTGTGAAGGTTACAACCGATTTGGATGCATAATTTTCATTTACGACCAAAAGTCATAAAATCGCATAAAAGTTCCAAAACATTCCAAAATGGTCCAAATTTTCACAAAATAACCATAATCATCATTCTCATCATCAATACTTCATTTCCACATCATTTTCAATCATCAATCATAACATTTGCATATTTTCCAAGTTCAAACAAAATTCAAGTGAACCTTGTATCTAGTGGTTTATTCTATATACTTGGTGATTGCAGCGATTTGCATCCATGCAATTCGATAAGATGAATAAATTACCATAAGGACACTTGGTCATCTTCATCATCCTATATCTCCTTGTTCAAAATCACAATCACATTTGGTACTTCACATTTTTGCATGAAACCTTGCCAAGAACAATTTGCACAAAAGTTGTCATTGATGGCCTAGTTCATGGGGCTTAAAACATGGACAAAATCACATTTCATCATTTCACATCTCCTTGATAGTCATCATGGTGACTGGCCTTAACTAGGGTGATTGGTTCTGATCATAGGAATTATCTGACAGTCACTAGTTGGCCCTCTGAAGTTGACTATTTTTATCTTTGCATATTCATCCTTGCATATCAATGATGCCCAAAGGCACATTCTTCAACAGCATCGAATCACCCCAAATTTGGGGCAACCACATTTGGTTTTGACTTTCCCACAATGGGATACATCTTACATGATCATGGCATCTACACTTGGCAAAACTCCCTTCATCTATTGGGGCAAAAACAGACACATTTTCATCACATTTTCACAAAACCCTTCATCTATTGGGGCAAAAATAGATGCAATCATTCCACATTTTCCACCAATCCCCTCTCCCTATTGGGGCAAAAATGGTATCACATTTACATCATTCATATCATCCACAATCACATCATTCTTTTACACAACCAATTGCACTCATTTTTCAATTGGCTCATGAGATTCATCCGCAAACTCATTCACCAATTGAGGGGGTAAGCTACGCAAATCCAAATTCTTTAATTCTTTTATCTTCAAGCTCATTTTTCCATCCCAAGAGAAAGTTGCTTCTACACCTAGCCCAAGTAGGTGTCTTGTGTTTTTGCACTGCATTGTGTTTCATGCAATGCAATACAAAAAGGGGCATCTGTAGACACCAAAATCTAGCCACTTGTCATCCATCCAGGTCTTCCCACCATTTTACCCATTTATTTATATATATTTAGGTATATTTGTTAAATATATGTTTAATATTAATATTTTAATATTATATTTTATATATATTTAATAAATATAAATATTATATATGTAAATAAATCCCAACCATCCGATTTGACTTAATCCTAGCCATCCATCCACATCAATCCATGCCATACACCCAAAATTAATATCCACCCTTCGATATGTTTTAATCTGAGCCACACAATTTGTGTCGCTTAAACCCTAACATACCCTAGTGTGGATTATTAATAGGAGCCATTTTGATGGCTCAACCCCTAAGTAATTTTCCTAAGTCTTTTGCCCTAAGCAATCTGAGTCTATCCAAGCACTCTCACCATCCATCCTCACTCACCCTAGCCTCCGCATCCATCACCACCCATTTTACTCAGCCAGATCTACTTTTACAGATCTTCACCTCAGCTCTCAAACACCTTTAAGTGCTCCCTATCACCATCGAGCACCTCTAAGCACTTCCTTCCACCACCAAGCACCTTTGGGCACTTTCCACCATCCCCAAGCACCCACGGGCATTTCTTGCTACTATCGAGCACCCACGAGTATCTCAGAACCTGCTACTGAAGACTAGCGAAGCCCTCGGGTGTCGCTAGGGCATCCGCACACCATTTCCCTACAACAATGACTAAGGATCAGAAAACATCAAGTTCAACAAGGTAAATCTATTTATTATATTTATTTCATTATTTCCATATTTGTATGCAGTTTATTACTTGGCATTTAGGTTAATAATTTTATTTTTGAGGGTCTCACACAGTGGAGCCCTCATAGTTACTACTAATCCTATTTTGTCATTCTATGTGTAGGTTTGGAGATACACAAGCATTGAGCAACTGTTTAAGCTGGAGTGGTCCATCCAAAGGATATCTGAAGCCCACTCACTTCTATTGGGATCGATCGAGCGTGAAGACACCACCCTGATTTGTTGGCTAGGGTTTTGGAGAACCCTAGCATATTAAGATTATTGTATTGAGCAATAAAGCATTGTAAAAACCCCAATCTAGGGCATATTTGGTTGTAATATCAGGAATCCACCCGACAATAATAAAATCAAATTTATTTTTGTGCAATCACATGTGTTTATCTTGCTTTTATTGTTCATTTATTTAAGTTTAGTTATTTGGTGTTGTTCGATTTGCATCTACAATAACCAAATGGGAGGACTCAAAATGTGCTAATGAATCCAAAATCCTCTCACGAGAAGAGGTGAACTGTCTAAGACCTGCTACCGACATACCCATACTTTCACTTCACCCTCGGGCAGGCTTAGTCAATAATGATAGTTACCTTGTTCACCGATTATGTAAGCCTTGTGAATAAAGGTGTCTAACCCTATCCTAATATGAAGGTCCCTTTCAGTTATTAAATCTGGAAAACCAGTCTCAAAAGTAGGGGATTTTCTAGTGATGAAGTTCAGAAAACCACTCATGGGGGCTACTATGGTGTCTAGGGGACGAGTTAGTGGAAGGATATGAATTCCAATGTTACCAGTCTCGAGCAATGGATTGGGGATGAAGTCCAATCTCACCACTGTGTATGCCATGTGAGTGTGTGATGGTGTGTTTGCTACCACTGAGGTGAAAGCAAAAACAACTAACTAGATGCCTTTTCAAAAATGAAGCTAGCCCTAGATATGTTTTTAGAATGAAACTAGATCTATGTGCTTTTTCAAAATGAAACTAATTTTATATGCATTTTTAAAATGAAATATAATCTAGAAAGTGCAAGTACAATCAAATAGGAAAGATATGTGGAAATCTAAATTAATGACCTAAAAAAAATTGAAATTTGAATGGCAAAACTTGAAATAAATTGAAATGTACCCTAAGTATTTTAGAAAGAGTTTTGAAAAACCTAATTGAATGACTTGAAAGATAATTTGAAAAATTACGTAAATGTGATTTTAGAAAAAGGATTAGAAACCCTAATTTAATGACTTGAAATAAAATTGAAATTTGGATTGTAAAACTTGAAAGAAATTTAAGTGTACCCTAAGGATTTTAGAAAGAGATTTGAAATACCTAATTGGATGACTTGAAAGAGAATTTGAAAAATTTAACCTAAATGAGATTTTGGAAAAGGTATTAGAAACCTTAATTTAATGACTTGAAAGGAAATTGCAATTTAATTTGAAACAAAATGAAAGAGATTGCAAAACCTTAATCTAAGTGCATTTGAAAATATATTTGGAATGAAATTTGAAATGATAAGAAAGGGATTGCAAAAATCCTAATCTAAGTGCATTTGAAAAGAGATTTGGAATGAAATTTGAAATGACATGAAAGAGATTGTAAAAATCCTAATATAAGTGCACTTGAAAAGAGATTTGGAATGAAATGTGAAATGACATGAAAGAGATTTCAAAACCCTAATCTAAATGTATTTGAAAAGGGATTTGAAAATAATTAACCTAACTGATTTTAAAATGATCTAAAACCCTAATTGATGTTTTTGAAAGGAATTTTCACAAAATGACTCGATGCATTTTATGGGAAAACTTCTTCATAAAGAAATGATGAAAAAATGATGTC
Organism: Wollemia nobilis; assembly: GCA_028583015.1. Classification (NCBI taxonomy): domain Eukaryota; kingdom Viridiplantae; phylum Streptophyta; class Pinopsida; order Araucariales; family Araucariaceae; genus Wollemia; species Wollemia nobilis. The sequence goes on from JAQPPZ010000103.1 coordinate 6,336,024, forward strand.
CTAAGGGAAATACTTGACTCCTATGGTATCAAATGGACTTCATGTTGTCTCTGTTGTAAACCTTTGTAATTTCAGGTTGTTCTGATATGTTTTAGCAAAGTTCGCAGGGCGACATGCAAACTGGACTATTGGTTCGTAGGTCAGGGGGTAAACTAAGTCTAGAGGTCTAAAAATCCTGTTTTGAAAACCAAAAGTGTATATTAGTGTTTTTTTGGGTTCTATTATGTGTTCAAAGTACCTGAAACATCAAAATAAAACTAAAAATTGAGTTAGATTAGTTTGAGCACTATTCTAAAACAACGTTAGTGGGGGTCCCACCGGGCATGCCATAATGAAGCAACTGAAAGACATCCATTTCTAAAACTAATAGAAAATATTCAAAGTGCTACTTTATTCATCTAGAAGTAGGGTTAAAAAATAAATTTCTCTTTCAATTGAGATCTTTATTCCCTATTTTCATCACAAATTTGAAGCATTTGATGGTGTTTTTCGGTGCTTCTCAATGAAGGTGGGATTCTATGCATGCATGCCATCGGTAGTCTGCTTGTATGTGTTCTTTTGGACTTGTTCTAGGCCTACAAAAGGGTGCTAGTGTGTTTGGGGGCCTGCCTTGGTCAAGCCCCATGGTTATTAAGACAAATTAACTCAAATATAGAGGAAAACATGATGAAAATTGTTGGAAATGCTATAGAAACTACTTAAAACTGATATATACCTGATATAATGTTGTAGATATGTTGTATATATGTTGTAGGGTTGGTTCGTAGGCCGTCCTATGAAATGGATCTCATTTTCATAGGTTGGGGGGCGAATTGGACTACTATTGACTTCTAGTGAAGTTTTTTGGTTCAACTGGGCTCCAGATATTATTTTTTGCTTGTTGGAAGCAAAATGGTAGAAGATGATTTTGGTGTGATTTCAGCAGGGTCTTGGGTATGTTGACTGAAAAATGTGAGAGATAAAATGAGGGAAAATACCCTCTATATATAATAAAAACCAAGGTTAGAGGGGTAGTTAGGTGTAATACACCCTAGAGTCAACTCCTAGCATGGTTAGGTTAGGTTTTGTGATGTGGTAAGCTTAGTCATCCTCTCACATGCCCTAAAGGAAATATCCTATCCTCACACATGTGTGAGCAAGGATTAGGGTTAACTAGGGTTAGCTAACTCCTAGGTTAGATGAGGGTTGAGTTAGGGTTTCTAGGAAATATCCTAACTAATTTAGGGTGCACACATGTGTGAGGACATGTTTAGGGCTAATTTTATTATTAACCCTAATTAAACCCAATTTAATGATAAAGTGTGACTTAAGTGAAAGACAATTGCAAATTAGAATCCTAATTAGTCTAATTAATATTATAGGTAGGGAATGGTCCCATGGGGGTCCTAATTAGGTGTAGGAAAGGGCTTAGGTGGCCTTAGGGAGCTAGTAGGTGGCCCTAATGTGGATGAAAGACGTATTGGGTGCAATTTACATAGTTTTGTAGGTCTTCCACCTATGGATAACTATGATAGCCTATTATGGCCTACAATGGCCTACGATGGCCTACACAAACCTACAAATGCAGATCTATAAGTGTCTATAAATGAGCATGTGTGAATTTTATGTGTCTACAATTGCTTCCACCTCCTTATTGAACTGTACATTACTATCCATACCCCTTATTATCAACAACACGAATCTCTTGCTTACATTCACCAAATACTTGGTCTGCTGTGTTGTCACAAGCTAAAACTTATTTTTCAACCTACTGGTATTAATAACATATGCGATTCCACATTTCTTCAACTCCCAAACATTGCACCTTCACTTAAACAAAGCATCTCTTTCTCATAAATATGGGCTACCAAAAATTACTTGGCAAATATCAAGAGGTACTACATAACAAGTAATTACATCATAAAATTTATTTTTGATAGAAAACTATAAAGTACATTGTTTGGTTATCTGTAGCTCCATGTCATTATGAACCCATCCCAATGGATATGGTTTTGGATGATCCACATTCTTCAATCCCAGCTTCTTCACTAGATCCTCAAAAATTAATTTTTGTTGGGATTCATTGTCAAACAATGCTCTAACTTTTTTCCTCTGCACTTGTATGTAGACCCAAAATAATTCCTCTTTCTTGGCCTCTAAAGCTTGTTTCTCCTTCTTATAGGTCTTCTCTACCTTAAAGGATTAATTTTGGTAGCACACACTATCTTTACTTCATCCTCTTCCTAAAAATGTCCTTCTTCCTCCTACTCAATATTTTTAGCAGAATTAGCAAAATTCTTCTTTCCCTTGTTCCACCATTTTGGCCTTTTTTCAGGGTGTAGCTTCCAACAGTTCTCACTTGAATGAGTATCAACATTACACTCCTTGCAATTTTTTTCACCATTTTGTGATTTGGTGGTTGTAGCCCTTGATTTCTTCTTGCTTTTACTTATGGAAACCTTAGTTTTCTCTAGAGGCTTGGAGATTAAAGATGAAGGTAATGCCTTATTATATTTTATTGGATTTTTTACCCTAATTTTTAGGTATGTGGTTTTAATGCATGCCTCATCAATGTCCTTCTTATCAAATAATGCTAGTTCTATCCTGATTTGATAAGAAAAATCACACTTATATTTCTTAAATATTTGAGGATCGTGAAGATTAACACCCATTAACACAACTTGTTTTTTGAATTCTGTAGTGAATTCTTGGGTTGTTTGGCCCTGCCTCTATCTCATAAATAGCCATCTCTCCTCCATATTCTCTTGATATACAATAGGATAAAACTAAGCTCTTATAGCCTTCACAAATTCTTCCCATGTTTCCACAACTGGTTGTTGATTTTTTACCAATCCAGATGAATATGCCTCCCACCATGTGAGAGCATGGCCACTCAATTTCAATATAGCAAAACTAATCTATTGTACCTCTATATAAGACTTAGTATGAAATTAAACCTCCAATTTCTTCAACCATACATCTAATTTTTTAGGATCTAACTCCCCTTCATAGGCTGGAATATCAAATTTTACCTCCATTTTGAACGGATCTACAATCAAGGGTTGTGATGAGATATTCTTAGGTTGTTTGGAGTGGGATTATTCAACCTCCATTTTATCACCATTGGAAGCACCGACTCAATCTCAGATTTAAAATTTAATTTCTTCTTTTCCTTCCTTGATTTCCTTTCTTCTTGAGAGAGCACCAACTCCATAAAGCTTTGGAGAGTGTTTTCCATTTTAAGAAATCTTCTTTGGAATGCCTTGTTGAAAATTTTTGGGGAGTTAGGTTCTAACTGATCTACCATTTTTATAGATATGATCCTTCTTCTCCCAATATCTGAATTGTATGGGACTAAGTCCTTTCCTTGATATCTTTTGCATTGCATACATAGTTCTTCAAGAAAATCAGCTCTAATACCAAACTTGATCTATAAAGTGCCACACCATGGATTCACCTCTACATACATATCTATGAATTATGCTTAATATTATAGCTTATGTTAATTAAATATATTTGTGCTTAGACTGTTTCTTAGATATCTAATCTACTTATCAAATATTTAAATGCAAATATTATAGAAAATAAATCACACACACCATTATAAATTTCAAGAGAACACAAGAATTACATGGAAACCCTAAAATGGGTAAAACCATGATCAAAGATATTTCTGTAGATTTTTATTGGAAATAATAATTTGATTACAATCCTTACTGTGGTACTAGATTGCAATATTTCCTTATACAACTTTTCTCCCCCTACTCAGATGTCTTTTATGCTCTTTTGTTCTCCCACTGCAAATCTAGCAATCAAGCTATCACCATGTGTTTTGCAAGAATTTTCCACAATCTGTTCTGAAAACTCTGCCACACTGTGTTGTGTAAAAACTAAACTACCACCCAGTATCGTGCAACCATTTTCCACTAAGTTTTGTGCAAAAAATTTCTACTAAGTGTTGTGCAAAATTGCCACCAAGTGTTTGTGCTAAACTGCTAGGTCGATCCTTGTAAGGAAGGGGACCTTGAGTTGGAATAGAAGTGTAGTTTGGGGGCAAGCAACAATTTTGTCTAGACCTGGATTGGCTTTGGGGAGTATCCTGTTCAGTAGAACCTAACTGACTGTGTACAATGTGTTCTCCAAATTATTAATAAGCTCCTAAAGATGAGTGAGCTCCATGGCCATCTTATTGGCCTGAACTACAATCTAAAAATACACAAGTGAAATACTATTAGACTTCTCAAAAGTAGAAATGTGCAAAGAGGAAGAAAACTTACCAAAGATACAATAATTTCTAGATTTACATATTCTAAACATGGTCGCCATATGAAACAAGTACCACACTTCAAATAAAATAGCCGACAAGGATGGGGGGTCTTCCAAAATAATATTCTTCCACTCAAACGTGGTGCAAGAATAGAGTCTAAAAAGGGAAAAATCCAATCCCAAAGGGAATTAGCATGAGCACATACCCAAAAAATATGGATAAAATATTCAAACTAAATATAAAAAGGGCAAGAAGGTTTGGGTATGACTAAATGTCAAAGATGCTCCCTAACATGAAGCCCTTGGTTTAGAAGACTCCAAGCAAAATGGGAAAGTTTGGGCTCCAAGAAAGGATCCCATACGGTCTAGAACCTACGCATCCAAACAAGCTGAGATGATGGGACATTTCACCATATTTATTTTATCCATCATGGGGAGGTAAGGAGAGAGTCATACCCCAATCGAGCCTTGTAATTTCATAGCAAAGTGTCTAGATACCACTTCCAGTCCTTCCACCAAGGTCATTGCAAAAGCAAAGAAATTTTGTGTAACATGGAGTCAGGGAGAGCAACCTTTATGGTCTCAAAAGTATCCCTATCAAAGTGAATGAGCCTAATTTTGACTTTGAATCCATCCCAAGGAAGATAATCCCTGGTAGAACAAGAAAAGAAATTGGTGATGCACCACACACTTTTGCAAAAGAATATAAGTGTATGAATCCATGGAACCTGCACAAGAGAGAAAGCTTGGTAGGTGATGATAGATGACTACTAGACATTCATCTGGTTGATAGAGAGTTTGTGCTAGAAGCTCTAGCAATTCCATCTTATCCAAGGTGTAACACTCTCCTAGGATTTCAAAATTCTCCTAATGGTAAAGGATCCCAATACTTTGATAAACATAGGGGAAACAAGGAGGGAAGGGAACACCATGTCCCTCCATATCTTATGACCAAAATGGGAACCTTCACTAATATAGTGCCAAATGAGAATCTTTCAGGCCTCATTGTCCATGAGGGATTTTATGACCCACTTAACATATAGGGACCAACCTTGACGTTAGGTATTAAGAATGACAAGCCCACCATGGCTTCTAGGAAGACAAAAATAATCCCAAGCAACATGGTGGAATCCCAAACCAATACTAGAAGAGGACCATAAAATTTCCTATAGAAACTTATCAAGCTTCTTATAGTAGTTCTTGGATGAGACCCAACAAGAAGAATAATAGACATGGGTGGCCGCAATAACTTTTGAGCAAATTTAGAATTTAACAGCAAGGGAGAGCTTCTTGGTGGATCAGTAGATAAGTTTTTGTCCCACCCTATTAATGACATACTTCCATAGCTTTGGTGTTGAATTGTTAAAGGTAAAAAAAATGCCTAAAAAATGAAATATTTTCACCTCTTGGATAATCTTCCACTGATATTAACTAATTCAATGGGGCATCAGGTTGATATATTACCTATAATATTGAGTCTTTCTCCATTGAATGGAGTATTTAGAAGCCAAACAAAAATTATCTAGGCAAGAAAGTGCCTATTGAATGACACCTTCTTCCTCAATAAGAGTGAGGAAAGAGTCATCAACAAAATGACCATTGATCAACTGAGTCTCACCTTCGAGGAGAGAAAATCCCTTAATAGAACCTTGAGTGGCATGGTGAGCTAGTAAATAACCAATGGGTAACCCTATCTAATGGATCAAAAGAGTCCAATGATCAAGGACTTGTGTCTATTAATGGACAAAGATTCAAATCCTTAGTGAACATCTCCATAAAACTAATGGAGGTCTGAAAACCAAGAGCTTTAAGCATGGCCAAAATAAATCAACCAATCCTATCGTAGGCTTTCTCAAAGTCAATTTTTATGAATAAGAATAATTGGTTGGAATTGTGAGCCCACTCCATTCCTTCCCAGACAACAATAACATTGTCAAGGATGAACCTACCCTGAATGAATCCAATTTTCTTTGAGCGCATAATAATAGGAAGGAGATGGTAGATGTGTAAATCCAAGGCTTTAGAAATGATCTTATATGAAATATTAAGGAGAGTAATAAGCATCCAATTGGTAATGATTTCTGGATCACTAGCCTTTGGGATAAATTTAATAATCCCCTGATTAATAATAGGGCCCAAAGCACCCCTAGAGAAGGTCTCCTAATAGACTTTGAGAAGATCAATCCTAAAAATACCCTAAAGGGACTTGTAGAACTCATAGGGGAAGCCATCAAGACCAGGGGACTTATCGTCAACCATTTGAGAAAGAGCTTACTCCAAATCCCTTAAAGAGAAGGTATTTTTACAAGTAGCTCTTTGAGACTTAGAAAGCCACTCTAGGACAATAGAAAGTAGGAGTTAAGAGTCTAGTCACATTTATGGGAATGGGCCTAAGCCACGAACACAGTCTAGTAGTACTCTTCAAAAATAGAGAGAGTACAAGGAAGCCCTAAAATATGCTCTCCATTAATGTTAAGGGCTTAAATGTTCAAAAATTGATTATGAGGATGTAGACGGTGAAATAACTTCTTGGTCACCCTATCTCCAAATTTGAGCCAATGCAACCTTACCTTGATCTGTACCCCTCTGGAATTATAGTGCTTTACCAATAGAAGTTAATGTTTGACCATTGTGAGGTGCCTCTAAAGATCCTCATTAAAAGTATTAGACTAAAGCTTAGTTGAAGCCACCTGCAACTCTCGCTTGAGAGCAAAATTGGAGTGATGATGAATCTTAGAAATATTACACCCAAGTGAGTGCATGAACCTAGCAATGCACTAGATAACAGTGTTCCATCAATCAATCTAGCTTGATTCCCCTTTTGGTATGGAGATAGGATTCCAAATTTTGATGACCTAGGCCCTCAACATGGGGTGGTGCAAAATAAAGGTATTAAGGTAGAATTATGATTGAGAAAGAGGAGGGGGGTGAAATAAACTAGGATCGAAAAGGAAATGGGATAATGGTCAGACAAGCAGAGCTCGAGGTGGATAAAGATAAAGTGAGAAGAATATAAGGGCTACTCAAAGGAAAAAATATCAAAATCAAGGAGCATGACCTTGTCAAATATTTACAAAACATGACTCTCACCCTATTGATTGTTAGACAACATGAACCAGACATTTGTAGGGAACAAAGAGGGTAAGAAGTAGCTATTGGGGTCAAAGAGCCCCAACTTTTATTTCATGAAAAGCCATGCTTATCTTTCCCTAGAAACCCACCTTATGGGAAGAAGACCTAGCTTATAATGTAGGAATTCAATCATATTGAAGTACTCATAGAGCAAATAGAAAATAGGGGGGAGAGAGAGCGTCATCCACCATCCAGGTGCACAATGATCATTAGAATAATTAGGCGCATGGAGGTTGAGCACATCGATAATATGGGCATCAATCTCCATCACAACCTAGAAGACGTTATTGGAAGGGTCACATCCCTAAGAGATCATTCTAGAATGATAGGATTCTGAAAGGCAGATGACTGCCTCTCCTTTGCCTATGTCATGCATAGTATGAAAGGTGTGGCTCTGGGGCTAAAAAAAGGAGCAAATACTCGATAGAATGAAGTTAGTGACTTTGACTTCCTAAAGGCACAAAATATCAATACTATCAAATTTGACCTTGAAGTCATCTAGACCCTAACACACAATGTACTTGCACATAGGATCTATCAAACCCTTGACATTCCAAGACATGCACTTCATGAGACACGATCGAGGAGCATATTTCCTTTGATGATCTTAGAGTCCTCGAAATTCACCAAATATTCAAATATGTTCATGAGAAACCTATTATGCTTTTCACAAAAAAAAACTAATTATCATCGCTTCTCTAAAGGGATGCCCGAGGACTCCCTAGCAGGGTTATGCACAGTGGCGAAGGGCGAATATTTGAATTTTTGAAAATGAGAATTGGTAAAAATAGGGATCCTAGATGTTGGCCCATTCACCCAAAATTTTTAGGACCAAATTTTTTTTAGGGTCAATTCACCCTTACTGTGAGAATTATTTCATGAAGCATAAAAAATTTCTTGCCTAAATTTCACCTTCAAATTATAAAAAATTTCATTTATCCTACCAAATTTATTTCTTATACCCCCATTATATATAGCTAAAATGAGAACAATACTCATACATTTAAAACATTAATTCTCCCTGATAATTAACAACTGACAATCATCAATGGTGATATACAACTAGTGATCCTACTGGCGATTGACAGTAGCGATCGCCATATGTCTGTCACCTACTGGTGACTGACAGAGGGTGACTGGTAGAGGGCGATTGGTAGAAGGTAACTGGTAGAGGGCAACTGACAATAATTTCATAGTTTTAGGCATCAATATATCCAAACATAGGCATATTTGTACTTGTTGGAAAGCTCTTTTTGAGATTGATCTAATGGTGGTGTTTTTATGAAGTTTTGAGATGATTTAATAGGTCAAAATTAGCCCCAAATATGGTGGTGAGGAAGTAATATCATCTTTGGGATAGGTTTTTACCTATTAAATCATATCAAAACTTCATATAAACACCACCATTAGATTAAGATCAAAAAGAGCTTTCCAATGAGTACAAATATGCTTATGTTTGGATATATTGATGCATAAAACTATAAAATTATTGTTAGTCACCCTTTGTCAGTTACCTATTGGTGACTCACCAGATGATGACTAGTAGAAGGCAACTGGTAGAAGGCGATTGACAGAAGACAGTTGGCAAAGAGTGATTGACAGTAATTTCATAGTTTTAAGCATCAATATATATCTAAAAATAGGTATATTTGTACTCGTTGGAAATATCTTTTTGAGCCTGATATAATTGTGGTGTTTTTATGAGGTTTTGAGATGATTTAATAGGTCAAAAGTGGCACCAAATATGGTGGTTAGAAAGAAATATCATCTTGGGACAAATTTTGACCTATTAAATCAACTTGTAACTTCATAAAAACACCACCATTATATTAGGCTCAAAAAATGTTTTTCAATGAGTACAAATATGGCTATGTTTGGATATATATTGATGCATAAAACTATGAAATTATTTTCAGTCACCCTCTACCAGTCACCTTCTGTCAGTCATCTTTTGTCGGTTGCCTTTTGCCAATCGCCATCTGGCGAGTCGCTAGCAGGCAACTGATAGAGGGTGATTGGTAGAAGGCAACTGGTAGAGGGCAACGAACAATAATTTCACAATTTTAGGCATCAATATATATCCAAACATAGGCATATTTGTACTCATTGGAAATCTCTTTTTAAGCCTAATCTAATGGTGGTGTTTTATGAAGTTTCAAGATGATTTAATAGGTCAAAATTATCCCCAAATATGGTGGTGAGGAAGTAATATCATATTTGGGGTATATTTTGACCTATTAAATCATCTCAAAACTTCATAAAAACACCACCATTAGATCAGGCTTGAAATGAGCTTTCCAATGAGTACAAATATGCCTATGTTTGGATATATATTGATGCATAAAACTATAAATTTATTGTTAGTCGCCCTCTATCAGTCGTCTTCTACCAATCGTCATCTGCCACTCACCTTCTACCAGTCGCCTTATGACAGTCGTCATCTGCTAGTCATCATTTACCAGTCGTCATGTTTTATTATGTTTTGAAAAAAATTTAGAATTTTGTCAAAATTTGATAATTTTTTTTGTAAAATTTTGAAAAATTCACCACCTAGTTTAGACACGATTTGCCTTGATTTGCATTAAGATTCACCAAATTTTTATAAATACTTTTTTGATATTAACCCTTATGCATAACCCTGCTCCCTAGCTAGACTATGGGAGTGATGAGGGTTCTGTGAGGGAACTCCACTAGGAAGACTAGGTGGAGAGACAAAGCGTCCTCTTGAGGAGACAAAATCTAGCATAGTTGATAGGTTAGCCATCTAGGAGCCTTGAAGAGTCAAGGAGACTTTTTGGGTATTACCACTAGAGGTACCTATAAGAGGAGAAACAAAAGTTCCTTTTATAGTGGCTACATGAGAGCTTTTTGATTGAGAGCTTAGTTGAGACTCCTTTTTACTAGCTCCCACAGAAGACTACAGTCATTACCTTTACCATTATTCCTGGTGATAGACACATATTCCTCCCCTCCATTAGCGAGAGGGACATATTGAATTGCGACCAAAGGTATTAATGTCTTTATTGGAGCTTGATTTTTGAATCGACCCTCCATAAGAGGGTAATATTTTATCTTTGTGAGCTGTAGACTGACAACAATAATAGGTTTTGGGAAGATTGATATAAACTACTTGTTGTTGGAAACGGGTCTCACCAACCTGAATATCAATAGAATCTTTGAGGTCCTTTGAGAGATCAATTTCAACGTAGATGCATTTGTATCACCGCACAACATAGAATTTATGTGATTTCATGCACACAAACTTGCCAATGGGCATGACAAGCTATGGTAAGAATGACTAAAGGGACAAAGTGAGACCCAAGAATTCCACCCAAATGAGGACACGTAGGAAAATATCGACAAAAATCGTAAAATTATGGTGTTAGGGCTAAAGAATTAAAAGGGTATTTCTAACATACCAAGGACCTTTGTTGATAACCGCAATGACATGTTATGGTTCAAAAAACTGGAAATGAAAAAAACTTTTACTAAGTTTCTAAATATGGTCAACTTTTATACCTTATAGTTGCTAGACTTGTTGAATCCATTGATGGATTAGCAAGTCACTAGGAATCATCTCTAAAAAGTACCCAATGAGGGTGTGACTCTCAAGACAATTGTAGGCTTTATCAAAATATTGCATGGACAACACTATGTTTGGCATAGAGGAATTACCTTCGAGACAAACTTCTTAGGTTGTTTTACTAGTTCCATGGCTCTTCACAACTACAACTTCACTAAACAGTGAAACAACGGCTTGAGAGACAACCATAAAAAAAAAAAAAGCCCCCCATCCAATGTGGAGTTGTTACACAAAATGGTGCAGTAAGTATGTTTAGAGCCCGTAAGAGCACTAATGATATGGCACACGATGAAAGAGCAAATAAGCGGCAACAACATGCAACCAAAAAACCTTAGAAGAGCCTCTACCAAACCTTAAAATCTAATAATTCCTCTCCTCTCTTTTAGTTTTCATTCCACTTTAATATCTATTTTTTTATAATATAAATTTTAATTAATTTTTAATAAATGGAAAAAAAAATAATATATATATATATATATATATATATATATATATATATATATATATATATATATATATATATTTATTTATTTATTTATTTATTGCTTATTAATTTACTTATTTATTATTATTTATTACCATGAAATCATAATATTTAAAATTTACATTTTCCTAAACACTAAATTAAGGGTTTGATTTTCTTCATAGTGATACTATTTGTTCTTTGACTTACAATTTTTTCTTCAATATTGTTAAAACTTTATAACTGTGAAAAAGGAGGTGAATATAAAAGATGAACTTGTGTCAATGAGGTAAAGTAAAACACCAGTTTGAATCGTAGGAAGTGAGGCCCTATGTTACTATTCCCCTAGGGAGTGTGGCCTTTGACCATTGAAAAATAAATAAAAAGATAATGTTCGCACATCATATTCTTGTATTAAAAATCTGTTTTGGTCAAGTGGACAAAAAAAAACATATTTTTTATTTAACTCTTAGTAGACTGTTTTAATGACATGAACATTTTTTTCTTAAAAGCTAAAACCCTTACAAATACAACAAACTTTAACTTTATTTTATTAATACTTGATCATTAACCCTTAATAAGTAAGAAACAAGAGATTAAAATTGAAACACACTTAAAATATCTTTTAAGCCAGTGCACGTATTCGAAATCAAACTTGTAACTTTATTTTATTAACACTTAAATCATTAACCCTTTATGTATTCGAAATCAAACTTATAACTTTATTTTATAAACATTTAAATTATAAACCCTTAAGAAACATTTAGTATGAAGAGATTAAAAATAATCACAGAAAGTATTCGAAATCATAGGAAAAAAAAGTTTCTTGTTATTATGCTCCTGTGCAATTATACTAAAAGATGCTGGTAGTTACCCGAACTTAAGCTACATAGAAATGATTATGAAATAGAATGATCTGTCTTAGCTTCAACAGATGTTTTTACCGGCGTTGCACATATAATGTAGCATCTCCTATTATGCAATGAAGAAGATCTAGAATGATCTGACTTAGCTTCAACAGATGTTTTTACCTGCGTTGCACATATAATGTAACATCTCCTATTATGCAATGAAGAAGATCTCTTTTCTTTTGCAAAGGTTGGGCTATCACATCGAGAACCTCTCCTTTGCAGAAACATTTGTTTTTCAAATAAAGTGAAGTATAACAGTAACATAATTTAGGTTATATTTTTTTGAGGTATAATTGAGAGGTAGTACAATTAGGTTCATATTTTTTTAGAGGTACAACTGAGTTGTGGCATAGCTGGGGTCACATTCCCTCAAGGTATAACTGAGCCTTCTTCCTGTGATTCGAACTTAAATAATTTGAATAACAATCCAACAACATATCCCTAAGCCTCCCTCCTTACTTCTAATTAAGTAAACTACTTCTATTGTTATCCCTTACTCACCACGTAGCAAGTTAACCCTCTTCCATTTTTATTCCCCCTAAAAGCTTTAAAGCTCTATTTCATATTTAAGGTTGTAATGCTGAAAGAGATAAAATTGTGTATCAAACTATTACCAAGAAGAGACCTAGGTTCAAACGTGGGGCAAGTCTGTTGCAAAGGTAGTAGTCTGAACTGAATCATCTGATTTTGTGTGTCAGATGGTACAAATTCCGAGCACCCGGTGGTCCACTTCATGTCGGGGGCTATAAAACAATGAGGTGGAATAGGGGTTATAGAATCCCGAGTACCCGGTGTTCCATTTCATGTTGAGGATTATAAAACAATGAGGTAGAATAAGGGTTATAGGATCTCGAGCACTGGGTGGTCCATTTCACGTCGAGGACTATAACACAATGAGGTGAAATAGGGGTTATAGAATCCCGAGCACCTGAAAGCTATAAAACAACGAGGTGGAATAGGGATTATAGAATCCCAAGCACTCAATGATCCATTTCATATCGGAGGTGAAATAGGGGTTACAAAATTTCGAGCACTCGGGGGCTATAAAACAACGAGATGGAATAAGGATTATAAAATCTCGAGCACTCAGTGGTCCATTTCACGTCGGGGCTATGAAAAACCAATATGGAATAAGGGTTATAGAATCCTGAACACTATAAAACAACGAGATGGAATAGGGGTTATAGAATCCTAAGCACGTGGGGCTATAAAACACCGAGGTGGAATAGGGGTTATAGAATCCCAAGCATCCGATGGTCCATTTCACGTCGGAGGTGGAATAAGGGTTACATAATCTCGAGCACCCGAGGACTATAAAACAATGAGGTGGAATAGAGGTTATAAAATGCTAATCACCCGGTGGTCCATTTCATGTAACAAGGTGGAATAAAAATTATAAGAAGCAACCCATTTCAACCTCCTTGACAGTAGAAAAAGATTGTAAATATAACCAATTATGTACCAACCTCTAATTAATATATATAATCAATATATTATATATATTTAAAATCATTTTATTATATTAATTAATATATCTTTAAACTCACACCAGACAATATAAACCATAATGCCCTCAAATACATCCCCAACATCCCTATGAACCAAGCCACCTTAAGCTTCCAATAACTTCCCCTACGAGTGCTTTGCTCTAAATCTCCTTGCACTTCCTCCCCAGAAAGGGCTCCACCATCACCTTTGTCAATGCCTTATGAGCCATTCCTAAGGGAAAGCCACTTACCGTCAAATGCTAGCCTGAGCTCCAACATCATTAAACTTGTATCATCATATTAACCGATCAAAAAACAAACAAGAAGGCCAACTCCACATCCAAACAAAGTAAAATTGAACGCGCAACATCCCTTTACATTTGAAAAGGATTTGCCAACGCCTTGGATACTTATATTAAATTTGAGAGGGATGGCTTGTCGATTAGTAGGCATCAGTCCATCTATCCTTCCAGCTTTTGAATCACAATAATGCAGCGTAGACCACGGAGGAATCATAAAGAAGGACCAAGGTATTTAACTAAACGACATATATTACTGAAAACAGTCGAGCAATACACCTATCTGCGTGACAAGAGATGTCAGGATTTTAATTCTTTGTTCATCAAGACTGACACGCAATGTCTGAGCTTTTTCACAGGTGAAGGATTTTTCCCATGAAGGCCGTACATAAAAATTTAAAAACTAGATTTGGCTGTTATAATTATTTATTTTTGCATGATAATACAAATAACATCCTTGCTTATAAACCACATTCAAACCAATAAAATAATTATTTTCTATTTATTTAAATTTAATTTTTACATTTTTATTGATTTAAACTACTTAATTTTTTTATTTTGTTAGACCTGACTTAAAACTTGTCCAAGAGATACTATTTACCTTAAAAATTAAATAGAATTGTTTGGAGATAGCTGAAGATTCAGCTGAATGCAGGTTGTGAGCAGCCCCGGTGGTACTCGCAGTGTCAGTCCCAGTTTCGTTATTGTCATTAAGGTGTTCGTTTGTTCTTATTAGCTGTCTCCTCTCCTCTCTCATGATCACTTTCAAAATTCACCTTAATTGATTTGATTATCTTTCATATCTTAAAGAGATTTTAAAACCAGTTAAACGGGGATGAAATTTGGAGGGCGGTGCGGTTTTCCTTGGAAGCAGGGTTGTCAATCTTCTCATGCCTAACAATACAATACAATAAATAAATAAATAAATATATATATATATATATATATATATATATATATATATATATATAATTAATTAACCTATTTTTTAAATAAATATATAAATATAATTAACCTATTTTATTTTAAGGTGATACATATTATTATAAAGATTCAAATCTTTAATTTCTTTAAAATTAATATTTAAGAACTAAATACTATATTTAGTATCTTTATAAATGTATTTGAAGAGTAACACCTTTTAAGGAAGGTGATCCAAACCCCATATGAATAGATTTTAATTATGGTTTTTTTTTTTTAATGGTATAGGAGGGCATAAAGGAGAGTTTTTAATCTATTTTTCTTTTAGAATCACCAACGATTTTGCTCTATTTTTGTGTAAGACTGGAAGGGCAACAAATACATCAAGTTGCAGATAACAAAACCCTAATCCTAGAGAGCAAGGGTGAGGGCAATATACCAAACATATTCCTTGAGAATGGAACCACAAATGAGCAAAAGGGCCAGCCCCCCAAAAAAAGACCCCCTAGAGAGAGGATCACTACAACACAAAGGAGACCTCATCCAAGTAGAAAGACAATAAAAAGGTCTACTAGATAGGTAGGCCCAATGCTTCTAAAACAACAATTGTCATTAATCGCAAAGGGAAATTGTCTTCCCAAATTATGAATTGGCCACTATCCACCCCCAAATTGGCCATAACATTAGTAGTATGGTTACCCTCCCTATAAATATGCTCAATTTTAACTTCTAACATACCTTCCACAATCTTTGAGGTGTCCTTAATAATATCAAGGATGAAACAATTATCAGTCTTTCCAGCTTGCAAATATGAATGATGTTCAAGGAGTCACCTTGTACGAGAAGTCTTCTAAAGCCCCTCTCAAAAACCTAATGAACACTTGAGAAAAGCACCTTAGCTTCAGCTAGGTGGTTGGTTTGAATACCATAATCTTCGACGTAAGCCCAAATGACCTCACCATTATCATTTTTGACAACACCCCCTCCACTAGCCCTCCCAAGGTTACCTTTGGCAGCCCCATCAAAGTTTAGAATGACCCACCCTTTAGCTAGTTTATGCCATCTAGTAGCCAATATTTTTTGAACAATGGATACAGAAGCAAAAGACCCTAGATTCAATTTCCAACTAATAGCAACCCCTTTCTCAATAGCTTTCTCCCTACCATTTCCAGCAACAAATATAGTCAGGTTATTCTCAATAGCAACTTTAATCCTTCTAAAGACAAAGGATTCATCCCTAGCAATATCCTTGAAAGTTATTTTGTTCCTCTCCCACCAAATACCCCATAAAAAATGAGGAAGAATCAGATCCCACACGCTAATGAGGCTATGATTTATGAAGGGGGATTTCCACTGAGTGAAAAGTTCCTTGAAATTTTGAGGTAACATCCACTTGATAGAAAAAGAATCCAATAAAGCATTGAGCACCTTATTTGAGAAATCATAATGGATGAAAAGATGATCCACAAATTCAGCATCCTTAGAACACAAGAGACAAATATTGGGAAGATGGAAGCCTTTCTTTCATAAATTTTCAACACTCAAAATTTTATTTTGCAAATACAACCACAAAAAAATGCAATCTTGGGGATCAAATGAGGATACCAAACCCTTTCCACCAGAAAACATCCTCCCCTAGACAATGTTTGGGCCTCATATGTAGTCTTGACAGAAAAAAACCTTTAAGAGAATGAGTCCATAGAAGGAAGTCCCTATCATTTTGTTGAGGAAGTAAGTACTATTGCAGCAACATGTTCAAATTTTCCAAACTCTAAAGGATACAAAGATCAATTGTATATAAAATCAAATGCTTCTAAATTATTTTTTCATTAATGATGATTATATAATCAATTACTTTTCTCCATATTTCAGTGACAAAGGAGCCTTCAACTCATAAAATTTAGGACTAAAAAAGAGGAGTTCAAAAATAATCCAAGTATCATCCTAAAAGAACACATCCTTGCCATTCCTAATCTACCACTGCATCCCTTCCATAACCAAAATTTTGACCCCTAGCAAACCATTCCAAATCACAAAGCCCCTAGGAGGAGCAACACTTCTAAAAAAAGGAATGTGATTTTCTAGATACTTACCTCTCATAATATCTTTCCACAATTGATCCTCCTCAACACATAATCTCCAAGCTATTTTTACAATCAACACCTTATTGGAAAACAATAAATTTATAATCCCAAGACCACCTTATTTCTTAGGAGATCAAACCTTATCCCAAAATACAAGGGACACCCTATTTTTATCCTCCACCCAGCCCACATAAATCTCCTAAAGATCTTATCAATCCTCCTCCTAACTTTGAAGGGCATTCTGAAAAGAGACATATAATAGATGAGAATGCTTTGGAGGGTAGCTTGAAGCAATTGCAACTTACCTACTTGGCTTAGGAGATTACCTTTCCACCCAACTAACTTATGTTGAATCCTATCCAACACAGGAAACCATAACTCCTCCTTCATCCTACTAGTAAACAATGACATACCTAGATATAAAGAAAGAAGGTTAGCAATACCACAACCAAAAATTCTTGCAATTCTATGTTGAAGTTGCCCCCCAATATTCATAAAATAAAAAAAATTAATGGAATTTAATTTGTTGGATGGAAGCTTTCTCATACAACTGCAAAATATTCATGAATTCCCTAGCCTCTCTCATGGTATCCTCACCAAGAAGTACAATGTCATCTACAAATTGTTGACAAGAAATTATCTCTAGAATACCAGCAAGTCTAACACCCTTAATATTATAGGACAAGGTAGCAGCAAGAATCGATCTTCCTAAGGCTTTAGCCATCAAAATGAAAATATATGGAGACAAGGGATCACCTTGCCTAATACCTCTTTGACCCCCAAAAAAACACTTGAAATCCCATTGATGATGATAGAAAATTAGTAGAGGAAATACAAAATCTAATCCACTTCCTCCATAGATCCCCAAAGCTAAATTTCTGCAACACCATGTCAAGGAAATCCTTGGAGACCCTAGCATAAGCCTCCTACATATCAATTTTAAGAAGCATTCCAACCAACCTGCTTTTGAAGATTAAATGTAAAGTCTTGTGAACCGTAATGATCCCATCCACAATCTACCTAGCTTGAACAAAACTACCTTGAAGAGGAGAAGCCTTTTCAACGTATTAGCAAGTGTCTTAGTAAGAAATTTATATAGGGTATTGCATAAGCTGATAGGTTTGAAATCCCTTAGAGAAGAGGCACCATGTGTCTTCGAAACCAAAACAATAAAGGTAGTATTCCATTCTTGTAGTAGAGAGAAAAATATATTTTTATTTAATAATTTTTAATAAATAAGTAAATTATATATATATATATATATATATATATATTTGGATACATAGGGGAGTTGGTTACATCCATACTATTTTTAGTAACTACCAAGTGTAGGGTTTAAACCACAAGGGCTACCCCCAACAAGCATATACCACCTCATTTTATAACCTGAAGTGAAGAGGACCACCAGTTGCTCAAGATTCATACCATCATCAATGGTCTAGCATGCACTCAGAGGATTTAGAGTAGACTACTACCTTTGCAAACAGGTATACCCCCAAGGTTTGAACCTAGGTCTCTTCTAGGTAAGTGCATAACTAGACAAATAATTACCAAAGTGAAAAAATATTAATATTTAAAAAGTAGAATGAATTTTAAAAATTTATTTAATTTTTTTATTAATATAAAAAAAAATTTATACAATTATTTGTGAGTGTTTTTATTTAATGCATGAATTAAAAGCACTTTCATTCTTGTTATTTAATAATAATGCATATATCATTCTAGTTGTAATTATAAAAATGATCACCTTGAACCATTAATGTAAAGATTCAAATTAAATACCACTACTATACCAGCATAATTAGGTTTATTTTTATTTTTAAAGAAAAAAAGTTATATATTGATATTCAAATTTACAAAGTACAATTATCCAACAATCAGCTTGGAGGTTATAAGATTGTTGTCCAAAAGGAGGAACAAGAAACAAAACAAATTTCAAAACTGTAAAAGGTGCAAAAGTATACCAAGGGTGCTAGAGATGCAAATGGTACTATAATCACCAAGAAAACTTGAAACACCAAAAACTTCATAATCATGCAATGTTCTAAGTTTTCCTAGAGCATCAAAATCTCCAAGGATGTCAAAATATTTAAAGGCTCTAGAATCTCCAAAGGTTCCAAAATTTCCATATACTTCCTATCATTTGTGCCACTCATGTTGTCTGCTTTTATTTTTTCTTATTACTCTAAGATGTAAATAGGCTATGTTTATGGCCTCATTTGCAAGGCAATCAACCACCATATTATACCTCCTTCCAATGTGGGAGTATTATATAAATTCAAACTTATGCTCCAATTCTCTTAATCTTCTCTAAAATAATTGTAGTTGGACTGATGAGAAACCCTTTCGTTTATATAGGGTAGAGATCACAAGCCTTGAATCACCATACACATGGAGTTATTTAATGCCTTGTTCCTAAGCCAATTTTTGTCCTATTTAACAACCTATCAATTCTGCGATATTATTGGTTGTTTTCCCATAATTAACTTTGAACTGAAGCATTTCATAGTGTGGTGCCATTAGTATCACACCACTAGTCAATGCATGACCTTCAGTTTAATAATACATATTAAAAATAATATTAGTTCCATTTAAAATATACCTTTTTCTTACATGTTTAGACTAGTTCATAAGATCTCATAATCTCAAGGAAAGATACTAGTCAAATCTAGATACTTCTATTAGTAATTGAATGTCGTGCAAAATCTAATCCCATATTTAAAGAATTTCTCTTGCAATCATTGTAACTTTGTATTGTAGAGTTTTACTAGTAGTTATTTATGAATATTATACATAAAATGAACTTTTGCATAGGTGAAACACTAATCTTAATCTTTTTGGAAAGTATTTGGAATACATTATTTTTAATTTATATATGACCCACTAACCATTTAAAATTCCTCTTGGTGCTATCATCATAGTAATACAATTCTAATGCACCTATGTAGTGTAGTGACTAGTCATTACCTTTTGGAAGAATAGATGAAATTTACTTGTTGATGCCTTCCAAAACCCCTCAAATTTGGACTAAGTGCAAGACAAGTGTAAATTTTATTAATAGGCATTGATTGGCTTATAAGTGATCCACTTGCAAAATAATCCAATTGGTTATTAGGTGATACAAAAATAAATTTTATGAACAAAATTTATTATTTTTAAGAAAAATACACAAGTTTATATAAGACTCATAGATCCTAAAATTACAATATTTAGAATATATTTCAAACCTCACGTTTACAACAATAATATATCCTAGGAATTTAATTAAGAAAAATATATAATAAATCCTAAGAATTTAATTAATAAAAGCATTGATGGCAATTATGCCATATTATCTCATAGATTAATTTCTCTAGGATCAAATATCAATCACATAAATCACATTCATAAATAACACAAGTATTTCACAATAAGAAATCTCACTATTATATTCATAAATCATAAAGTTCTCAAGAATTCTGATTGATTACATTGTATGGAGCTTTGTCTCCAATATATAAATTTTCATGACTCTTGCTCTCCTCAAACACCCAAGAGATGCATCCTTTCACATGCCTCACATTATGAAATCATTCTCATAATTACACAACCTTTCACTTTATGTCTTGACACATCTCTATGAATCTTCACTTTCATATTTGACACCTAACACCTATGACTCTTCACTTGCTCTCTTGACACCTTGCACTCTCACAACTCACACTTGCACACCTTACACTCGTACACTTGCACACCTTACACTCATACACTTGCACTCTTGACACTTTGCACACTTCTCATAATTTGACACATACATTAAACGATTATAAAACTCACACTCCTATACTATTATTTACAATAGTACCTTGGATGAACTACAAGAAGAAAGAGAGAAACGTCATGGTTCGATGATTTCAAAAATATTGGCTCAAGAAAATTAGGGACCACTACTGGCAAAATTTTAAAGAAGTAACTCTACAAGCTCTCCCATATTTCATTGAAAAGGCAAATTAAATTGCAATGATTTATATTAAGGTAAACATAAAATTCATAAAATATAGAAAGAACTGATTGAGCAAAGCCCTAGTAGCATAGAAAATCAAAATAATGATAAGAAATAGGAAGCATCCTCATGTGGAAAAATAGTCAAATAAATTCCTTGAGGAAAGTAGATTGTTAGCCAATTCGGTATATCATGCTACAAAACTACTCCTTGAAGGAGAGGAGATATGAGCTACCTTGATATGAGAATTCGAGTAAATGAGCACAATCACTATGGAAGTCAATGTGTTGGTTGCTTTAGGATTTTGGGATAATAATAGGCATCTCTACACACAAGAACATTAGCCAACTATTCAATCAATGACTTCAAGATGACAATGAGATTGGAGCATTATCAGAAATATTGGAGATTGAAAACGTTTTTGCAATCTTCCAAAAACTATCTCATCTATTAGCCACATCTAAGGATATGGCTAGAATATATAGTGATCCCCCTTATGGATACCATTATAAATTAAAAAACTTTTTGTTCAAGCTCAAAGGGATTTTAGTACCTTCAATGGAGACTTGGAGTAGAATATGTCAAGTATTCTAGATCTCCATAACTCTATTTAGTCAGCTAGTTGCTCAATAGGGTGAATCATCCAAAGCATATTCTAAAGCACAATGCCATGAGCAAGAAGAGCTAGAAAACCCTCCAAAAAAGGGTGATGTAAAATAGATATAGTAGGAGAAATAAGACATTGTACTTTAGTTTTTTTGCATTTGTATATATTGTACCTTTTTGTTTTTTAGTAATTACGACTTCATAGCCCAATGGATTGGATCATGAGAAGAAAGTAGTGAGCATGACATAAGCAATACTAGAAGAGAAACCATATGAAAACCACAACACATTTTGATAGGGAGGATGATGCAAGCAAAGTACAAAACTACAAAGCCATCAGAGATTCAATATTGATGGGAAAAATCAAATAGGGCATATAAGCATCAAATTCACACAATGTTCTCAAGGCACAATCATGATATAATTGTCAGATGGTATAAGTAGATCTCAGGGATTATTTGTATATAAGGCCACTTCCATTGACTAACTCCAAAAAGTGTACTTCAATGCTAAAAATGAGTTGGTTGAGAAAAATAAAATTTTGCATGTTTTGGGGCAACAAAGAAGAAACATTCTTGCTCAATTGCGTTGGAAAGAGAAAAAAGTATAGGGAGGACAAAAAGTAGAAAAATGGTTATTTCCTAAGGCATATAGCCTAAACTTGAAGTAACAACTAGCTATGATGTTTTCTTAATGAAGTGCAATTTCGTGGGGGTATCCCATTTTTTGGAAATCCCAATGCACCATTTTTGCTTCATCTTTTCCATTTATTTGTGTTGCCACCTATAAATTTTGTTGCAAACTCCATAATTTACATCATTTTTAGTATTTTTTTTTCTCTTTTCTATGCAAGTGTCTTTTATGTAATAATATTCCTATCCTTTTCATGGGTATACCTTTTGTATCACTAGTTTGCTCATTAATTGTGTAATATTTTTGCCTAATTACAAACAGCTATAGGCCTCCTTTTTCTCAAGGATTTGACTGAAATTATACCCTTAACCTTATCATTGATCCCATATTTTACAATTTATTTTTACCTACGTTTTGTGCTTCATTTTTATCAATCTGCATATACCTGCGTAAGTATCCTATGTTTTCTTTCTACGACATACAATCAGTGTTTAATTATCTATCCTTAGTAAGAAGAAGACCAGTTTGAGTTCTCATTTTCCACTAAGGAAAATCCCCTATGAGTCACCAAGAATATGGGTACTTTTGACCATCACCCACACACACTTTTGTGGAAAGTGCAAAAGGTAGCATTAGAGACTCAAAGATCCAAATATGAAGGAGGCCAAATACTTTTTGCCTAGGCATGCTAGAGACGGATCCTCAAAAACTCGATGCTAGATAAAATATAGAGGAAACAAAAATTGGCTAAGTACAGACATTGCTAGAAGTTTTTCCCCCTCAGTAGAAATGGACAAGTACAAAAAAACCATCAACCAACAAAAAATAAAGTTAAAATTGGCTATGTCAAGGAACCATCAAAAAATTGGTACTGAACCAAGCAACAGATGGGTACAACATATTTGTTGCCCAAGAACTTGCAAGATTAAAGGAATCTAAAATTTGGCTAACTTTGGAACCTATTAAAAAAATATGTACCTAGCTTAGCAATGGATGGGTACACAAAACCTATCATTTAGCAAAAAGTAGCAAAACTATACAACTATCAAAGCCACCAGAGATTATGCACCCTCAAGAGCAGTTGGTGAGTACCAAATATCTGTTGCTCAACTAGAGTAAGAATAAAAATTGGATAAGTTAGGAAGCTATCAGAAATATTGTCCTCAATATAGCAATGGATAGGTACCAAAAATCCATCAGTTGACAACTTGCAGTACAAAAAAGAGTAATAAATTACCAAGTTTGGGAGCTACCGAAAGTTTTGTACCAAGGATAGGAGTTGATGTGTATCAAAAACCCATTGATTGATAGGCAAAAAAGCAAAAATTCCTCTAAGTATGGATCCTGTTGGAGATTATGTACCCAACCATGTAGCAAAGAGGTACCATAAGTCAATCGCTCAACATTAGAAGGAAGGTAAAACATGGAGTAAAATTTACCAAGTGTTGGAGCTACCTAAGAATGTGTATCAAGCCATGCAGAGGATGTGCCCAAAAAAATTGTCATCCAACAATGAGATGAGAAAAATAGGACAAAATTTGGCTAAGTCCCAAGATGACTAGAAATCTTGCCCCCATAGTAAAGAAGCAAGGGTACAAAAAACCCATCATCCATCAACATGATCAAGTAAGTGTCAAAACTTTTGTACCAAGATAAGCAAGGATAAGTGCCAAAAAATCCTTCACCCAGCAACCCTTGAGAGCTAAAAGGCTTTTTTTCACCAAGCATCTGATCCATTAGAAAAATGGTACCTAATGTAGATAAAAATGGGTACATGAAATTTTTTGACAAGGAGAAAAACAAAGTGAAAAATCATCCAAGTATGGAGCTCATGGAATATTATGTACCTTGCCATGCAATAAAGGGGTACCAAAAATTCATCATCCAATAGTTGATAGAAAGTGAAAGGTAGAATTTGGCTAAGTCCATTGGCCATTGAAAATCTTGCACCCAAGACACAAGCAAGTGGGTATCAAGGCTTCATCATTCGGTAAGATAGAAATCCCGTCCTCCATCGAAAGGCTCCTAATAATTGATAACCAAGTAGGGGTAGGTATAATTCAAAGAATGATATTTGATAGCAATTGAATCGTAGGTGAGCAATCACCATCATAGTGAAGAACACAAGCTTATACTGAGAGGGGGGGTGAACAGTATAAGACCACTTTTTACTTTTCTTTTCAATTCAATATTATGCAGTGTATAGATAGCAGTATCAATAGCAGTAATCAAAGCAATGCACAAAACACCATCCACAAAAGTGACACAACAATTTACGTGGTTCACCCAATGCGGGCTACTCCACGGAGAAAATATTTTGCTAAAACTTTCTCAATCAATCTCTTGGGAATCCTTCCCAATTACAATGTTTATGGACCTCTGTCCAAAGGAGATGTTGATCCCCTAAATCTCAAGTTCGTGGATCTCTTCCACAGGAGAACTCTTTCCCCTTCTGCTCTGGCTAGTGATCTTCTAGAAGACTCTATCTCTCTATTGCACTGACTTGTGGATCTCTCTCCACTTGAAGACTCCTCACTCAGATCTATCTTCAATTGTCCTAGCTATTGGATCTCTATCCACTGAGACTCTATCCTCTATACTCTATCACCTCCAAATCTCTATCAATAGGTTCACTCATAACCTCTTCAAATATTCTCAATAGCTCACTCACCTTCTAAAATCTCTCAATAGCTCACTCAAAACCTGCTCAAATCTACTCAATAGGCTCACTCAAAACCTGCTCAAATCTACTCAATAGGCTCACTCAGAACCTACTCAAATTCTCAATAGGTTCACTCAGAACCTTCTCAAATTGCTCAACAAGCTCACTCAGAACTTGTCCAAATCTGCTCAACAAGCTCACTCAGAACTTGTCCAAATCTGCTCAATAAGTCCTCTCTAGGACTTGCTCAAATATGCATAGCAAGCTTTCACAAAAGCTTACTCAAAATCAGTCCACAAGCCTTCTCAAAGACTTACCTCAAATCAGCTCAACAAAATCTCAACTCAATCTCATAGAAGCATAAAGAGAATTGTTAGAGACTCAATATGTTCTATACTCAAATCCCAATCTCAACTCAAATCAATCTCATAGAAGCATAAAGAGAATTGTTAGAGACTCAATATGTTCTATACTCAAATCCCAATCTCAACTCAAATCAATTCATCAACTCAATATGTTCTATACTCAAATCCCAATCTCAACTCAAATCAATCTCAACTCACAATCTCATAGAAGCATAAAGAGAATTGTTAGAGACTCAATATGTTCTATACTCAAATCCAATTTCTTTCTCAACTCAATTCAAATCAGAATATAGAATAGTTTGTTTTATGGAACTTGAACAACCACTTCACACAATCACTTGACTAGGCTCAAACAACTCTACTCAACCAATCACCACAAGGAACAACTCTTTCTCACAAACCCTAGTCCAAGCATGAATCAACCAACTCAAAATGTCTTCAACAATACTCAACAACAACTCTTACATAACAATGATACTCATGTTCTTTTCAGCTCAAGTTCAAGTTCTTTGCACAACAACTCACTCCAACAACAATGCTTATAAAACAAGGTTTTAATCACAACTTTCAAACCAGAAAACCTTGAAGCATTAAACCAACTATTTTCGAATAGGAAACCACAATCAATCCTTTTCACTCCAATGATATTTCAGAAATCAACCACCCAAATAAAATCAATGGAGAATGTTACTCATACCTTTTTGATGCCTTATGAGTTGTCCACTAAATCTGCCACACTCAACACTTTTCCTTTTTCCAATCTCAACAAGGGTTAGAGATCTTGAGTAATAACACAACAATAAAATAATGTCCAAATAACACCTTATTACTCCTACTTTATTTTAACATCCACCAAAGTTATTTTTAAAGAAAACCCTTACTCAAAAATAACTTTCACTAAAAGAACTTTATCAATAACCCTTATTACTCCTAATAATTTCAAAAATCACAATTAAAAATTTAACTCCACAACTCAAACAACCACTATAACCTTATTCCTAAGGTTATTCAATACATCAACTATCAAATCACCTTTACCCCTTATCACTCCACCTTAGGCAATAACAAAATAAATAAAAACCTCAATACCTGCCTCGAGGGGAATCGAACCCCCGTCCTGTCCAACGTGAATGCCCTAGCCATGGCCAAGCTACCGCATGAGCTACGGGCTCATCGTGAAGAAAGAAGTGCCACTCACTTCTTGTTCTTCTCTCCTTCCACCAAGCAAAAAGGAAATGCGCCTTGAGCGCCTCAACAAAGCCAAAATGATGCTTGCAGGAATCGAACACTTAACCTTCCTGCCACCAACACCTTTGCACAAACCAAGCTGCCACTAGGCCACACTGCCCAACACGCTTTGGAAAATGGACGCGGTTAGCTTTCAATATTCGTTGCTTCACAAAATGAAAATAACACGAGCTCTTCCTTCGCAAAAACAAATCGTTAATCTCAATCGAGCAAGGATAATCTTCTTCAAAAATTTAATGGCATATATATATGCCTTCCCTTAGCTTGGAAACGTTGGCACTTTTGAACCTTCCTTTATGACGTCGGTGAATATTCTTTTAATTTAATTTTAAAATTTAAATTTAAATTTTAAATAAATTAAAATTTAAACTAAATCTTTAAAATTAAATATCTCCATCATCGGGGCACATTTTTCGATGAAACGAAAAGCCAACTTGGGTTTTAAGAAAAACCCATTTCAAATATGTCATCCATGGTTTTAAATAAAACCTTTTATTTTGCCTACCTTGGTTTTCACAAAAACCCTTCCTTGCACTTTCACAAAACATAGTGCATGCCATCATAGATCCTTTTGACATCAAATAACCTTTTGACATCAATGACAACATTTTAGCTTAGGGACTCAAAATGTCCAACAATCTCCCCCTTTGTCATTGATGGCAACCCATATCCTTTTACTAAAATCTGACCTTCTTTTCTGCTCCCCTAGGACTTTGCTCCCCCTGGCTCAATGCTCTCTCAAATATCAAATCTCTCCCCATATCAAAAACTCTCCCCAATATACACAAATCTCTCCCCCTTTGTCATCAATGGCAAAGGGTCACCTTTGGGGCTCGAGGCTAAGAATGAGCCTCTTAGCTTAGCCCCTCCCCCACCTCCTCATGAGGTGGTTAATTCTGGGGTGGGAGTATTTCTACTCCCCGAAAGCACTGCTCTTTACCTTTATCTTTCTCTCTTCCTTTCTGAGTTTTCTGAATCCTCTCACTATTTCTTTCCAAGCCATCATCCATGTTTTTGTTATCATTTATATTCCTATTCTTGTTCCTATTCTTGTTCTCATCCATATTCCTATTCTTGTTCATGTTCTTGTTCTCATCCAAGTTCCTGTTCTTGTTCATATTTTTGTTCCTGTTCATGCCTACTTCTAGAATATTTTCTCTACACCATCTTGCCATGTGACCATCATTATTGCACTTATAACACTTAATGTTATTATTCCTTGGAGGTGCAAATATCTTAGGATACCTCCTAGTGAAACCATATCCTCTTCTGCCATTAATCCTGCAATTCATTGCCTTGTGACCAAACCCATTGCATGAGTAGCAATACCCATGGAAAAGTTATCCTTTCCCATATTCTTATCTTTCATATGTCCTGCATTGTGAAGCCATATGTCCAAACCTGTGACATGAGAAGCATCTTCCATTGAAGCCTCCTTGTCTTGACCTCATTGGTCTCCTATTCTGATTGTTGTTCCATTTGTATCTTCTTTGTGCATTGTTCCTCTCTTTTTTGAACTCTTTGTTGTCCAACTCATCCTCTGATGTCCCACTTTCACTTAAACTATCTTCTTCTGATGTATCTTCTTCTGAAGTTTCTTCTTCATCAAGACTTGAAGTAGATTCTTTTTCCTATTTCTTTTGAACCTTTCCAAAGCCAAGACCTGTTGAACATGATGTTCGTTGTTGTCCACAGATGAACTTATCCAAGTTCTTAGAGCTATTTGTGAAACTCTTCATCTTGATCTTGGAGTCCTTTAAGTCTTCTTTTAGAGTAGCCACTTCTTGTGCTAACTTCTCACATTCCAAAATCTTTGCTTCTAACTTATCCTTGAACTTGCTTGCCTTAGCCTTTGACTTCTCTAAATCCTCTATGAGCAATAACCTTTCTTCATCACATTCTTGAAACTGACTTTCAAGCTTGGAGTGTTGCTTTCTAACCTTCTTTACTGTGTCAAGGGCATAGATAAGTTCTCCCTTGAGATCATAACCATTCTCTATTGAATAATCCTCTATTTGTTTGCCTTTGTCCTTATCATTACTTCCTTTTGGCTTGTCTTCTATAGGATCACTTACTTCATCTTCTAAAGCCATTAGAAGATTCTCATCTGGTATTTCAAGTGCATCTTCAAAACCATCATCACTGAAACTATAACCATCCCTAGTGCAATCATCTTCAAGATGTCCAAATTTACCACATCTAAAACATTTGAGAATAACTGGAGTCCTTTTCTTCTCTAACCATAAATAGGACTTCATCTCTATCATTGTCTGAAAAACTAGCATCACTATCAATTGAGTACTTACTTGCATTATCTGCATAGTAGCTTTTCTTTTGCCTTTGGAAGAACTTCTTTCCTTGTCTATTTTGTCCATCCTTGCCTTTCTTTCGGTACTTGTGTCTTTCTGATTCCCTGTACCTGTGATCCTATTTTTCTTCATCACTATTGTACTTTGGCTCTTTGCACTCTATTGCATAATGTCCATACTTTCCACAATTGAAGCACTTGATAGATCTTAGATCTATGGGTCTTCTAGAACCTCTATCTCTTCTACCATAATTTGCTTCTTCATCACTAGATGACTCACTACTTGATTCTATCTTCTTTCCATTTTTCTTTTTGTCTACTTTGAAAGCAACTTCTTTCGGAGGAATAAGATCTTTTGTTCTTATCTCAAAAGTAGTAAGCATGCCAAGCAAAGAATTCCTTGTCAAAGAATCACTATCAATTGATGTTTCTATAGCAGAAACCTTTTCACTATACCTTTTTGGAAGAGTCCTCAAGATCTTATCACAAGCATCAGATTCATCAACCTTCATTCCAAGACCTTTCATCTCATGTACAAGTTCATCAACCTTGTTGAGATAGTCATGAATATTTTCATCATCCCTCATTCTTAGGTTCTCAAATTCTCCTTTGAGATTTTTGATCTTAGCCATTATGACTCCTTTATCTCCTTCATATATTTCATGCAGAAGTTCCCACATTTCTTTTGTTGTTTTACATTCCATAACCTTCATAGATTTTGCTCTACGCAAACCTTTTATAATTGCATTCATAGCTCTTGAATTTGCATGCATTAGAAGCTTACCTTCTTTATCTGTAGGAGGATTGACTGTTGAATCATATCCAAGTTCCACTGCATCCCAAACTTCATTTCCAAGTGCCATCAGGTAAAATCTCATCAACATACACCAATATAAGAAGTCACTTCCATCAAATACTGGTACTGCATTATTGAAGGGTCCATCTCTTTGATCCTTTTGATCCATTGTGTTCTTAGACCACTTTTCCTTCAAGCTGTCAAACTCTTCTGAAGGAACCCACTCTGATACCAATTGAAGAACACAAGCTTATATTGAGAGGGGGGTGAACAGTATAAGACCACTTTTTACTTTTCTTTTCAATTCAATATTATGCAGTGTATAGATAGCAGTATCAATAGCAGTAATCAAAGCAATGCACAAAACACCATCCACAAAAGTGACACAACAATTTACGTGGTTCACCCAATGCGGGCTACTCCACGGAGAAAATATTTTGCTAAAACTTTCTCAATCAATCTCTTGGGAATCCTTCCCAATTACAATGTTTATGGACCTCTATCCAAAGGAGATGTTGATCCCCTAAATCTCAAGTTCATGGATCTCTTCCATAGGAGAACTCTTTCCCCTTCTGCTCTAGCTAGTGATCTTCTAGAAGACTCTGTCTCTCTGCTGCACTGACTTGTGGATCTCTCTCCACTTGAAGACTCCTCACTCAGATCTATCTTCAATTGTCCTGGCTGTTGGATCTCTATCCACTGAGACTCTATCCTCTATACTCTGTCACCTCCAAATCTCTATCAATAGGTTCACTCAGAACCTCTTCAAATATGCTCAATAGGCTCACTCAAAACCTGCTCAAATATGCTCAATAGGCTCACTCAAAACCTACTCAAATATTTCTCAATACTCCAACTTTTCCAAATCTGCTCAATAAGTCCTCTCTAGGACTTGCTCAAATATGCATAGCAAGCTTTCACAAAAGCTTACTCAAAATCAGTCCACAAGCCTTCTCAAAGACTTACCTCAAATCAGCTCAACAAAATCTCAACTCAATCTCATAGAAGCATAAAGAGAATTGTTAGAGACTCAATATGTTCTATACTCAAATCCCAATCTCAACTCAAATCAATTCTCAACTCAAAAATCTCATAGAAGCATAAAGAGAATTGTTAGAGACTCAATATGTTCTATACTCAAATCCCAATCTCAACTCAAATCAATCTCAACTCAAGCAATCTCATAGAAGCATAAAGAGAATTGTTAGAGACTCAATATGTTCTATACTCAAATCCAATTTCTTTCTCAACTCAATTCAAATCAGAATATAGAATAGTTTGTTTTATGGAACTTGAACAACCACTTCACACAATCTCTTGACTAGGCTCAAACAACTCTACTCAACCAATCACCACAAGGAACAACTCTTTCTCACAAACCCTAGTCCAAGCATGAATCAACCAACTCAAAATGTCTTCAACAATACTCAACAACAACTCTTACATAACAATGATACTCATGTTCTTTTCAGCTCAAGTTCAAGTTCTTTGCACAACAACTCACTCCAACAACAATGCTTATAAAACAAGGTTTTAATCACAACTTTCAAACCAGAAAACCTTGAAGCATTAAACCAACTATTTTCGAATAGGAAACCACAATCAATCCTTTTCACTCCAATGATATTTCAGAAATCAACCACCCAAATAAAATCAATGGAGAATGTTACTCATACCTTTTTGATGCCTTATGAGTTGTCCACTAAATCTGCCACACTCAACACTTTTCCTTTTTCCAATCTCAACAAGGGTTAGAGATCTTGAGTAATAACACAACAATAAAATAATGTCCAAATAACACCTTATTACTCCTACTTTATTTTAACATCCACCAAAGTTCTTTTTAAAGAAAACCCTTACTCAAAAATAACTTTCACTAAAAGAACTTTATCAATAACCCTTATTACTCCTAATAATTTCAAAAATCACAATTAAAAATTTAACTCCACAACTCAAACAACCACTATAACCTTATTCCTAAGGTTATTCAATACATCAACTATCAAATCACCTTTACCCCTTATCACTCCACCTTAGGCAATAACAAAATAAATAAAAACCTCAATACCTGCCTCGAGGGGAATCGAACCCCGTCCTATCCAACGTGAACGCCCTAGCCATGGCCAAGCTGCCGCACGAGCTACGGGCTCATCGTGAAGAAAGAAGCGCCACTCGCTTCTTGTTCTTCTCTCCTTCCACCAAGCAAAAAGGAAATGCGCCTTGAGCGCCTCAACAAAGCCAAAATGATGCTTGCGGGAATCGAACACTTAACCTTCCTGCCACCAACACCTTTGCACAAACCAAGCTGCCACTAGGCCACACTGCCCAACACGCTTTGGAAAATGGACGCGGTTAGCTTTCAATATTCGTTGCTTCACAAAACGAAAATAACACGAGCTCTTCCTTCGCAAAAACAAATCGTTAATCTCAATCGAGCAAGGATAATCTTCTTCAAAAAATTTAATGGCATATATATATGCCTTCCCTTAGCTTGGAAACATCGGCGCTTTTGAACCTTCCTTTATGACGTCGATGAATATTCTTTTAATTTAATTTTAAAATTTAAATTTAAATTTTAAATAAATTAAAATTTAAACTAAATCTTTAAAATTAAATATCTC
This sequence comes from Wollemia nobilis, assembly GCA_028583015.1. Classification (NCBI taxonomy): domain Eukaryota; kingdom Viridiplantae; phylum Streptophyta; class Pinopsida; order Araucariales; family Araucariaceae; genus Wollemia; species Wollemia nobilis. The sequence continues at coordinate 6,368,370 of JAQPPZ010000103.1, forward strand.
CATCACCGGGGCACCTTTTTCGATGAAACGAAAAGCCAACTTGGGTTTTAAGAAAAACCCATTTCAAATATGTCATCCATGGTTTTAAATAAAACCTTTTATTTTTCCTACCTTGGTTTTCACAAAAACCCTTCCTTGCACTTTCACAAAACATAGTGCATGCCATCATAGATCCTTTTGACATCAAATAACCTTTTGACATCAATGACAACATTTTAGCTTAGGGACTCAAAATGTCCAACACATAGGCTCTAGCTGGGTAAGATCACCTATCAAATATATGAGTCACCATACCACTACCAATGCGCTCGTGTGGATGCTAATGGTAGCTCAACAAAAATTTCATAAGAATCAATGAACTAGATGTAAACAACAGGGCCACTATTACGTCAGATGAAGCATAATTCTACCACATCATCAAGCCATAACCAGTTGGTTAAAAAAACCATGCTACTAATCACCTATATAGACTAGCAAGACTTTTGACATAACAATAATCCACACTCAAATCATTGATGCCCTGATAACAAAACTTGTTATAAAAAGCTATATATACATGAATATAATAAGTGAAAAGGGTTGGCTCTTAAGATTTTACAATCTACATGTGCAAAAGCATATTGCATTCTAATAAATATAAAGGAATTACTATTTGGCCTCTGGTTCAACTTCTTTGCAGAACATGTATGTATGAATGATTGTTTATTTCTAATATTGGCTAGTTGAATGATCGTAGTATTAATTTTGTTTTCTAGATTTATGCATATGTTTATTCCTTTGTTCTAGAATTTATAATTTGATGGCTATAAAATGTATAGATGAATGCTCTATAATTTATCAAAACCGGTTGGTCTATTAGGTAGTTCAATTGATTTCTCATTTGCATACCTTCTTCACATTATATATATTTTCATGTATATTTATTTGCACCATCATAAGTTCTAGCTTCAACTCCTTTTGCTTCTTTCAGCCCCCTTTTCCACCCAAGATTTCAATATTAGGTTAGCTAGGACTTAAGGAACCAACCTAATTTAGAGATTGACATTTAAAGCCTCACAACTTCAAGGTATTTCAATGTTGGTCAAATTCTCTGGGATTATATTTTAACCATAGGTATATTTTTAGACCAATAATGTTGTTCGTTCCATGCACAAGTTTAAAATCTAGATGATATTATTTGGACTGTGTGGTGTTTATAAGTCACAAAAATTTGTATAACTAAGGTTTTATTAGTTTATTAAGGAACACTTACCCTTGTATAAGCCAAATATATTGGTTAATTTACACTCCAATAAATTACATATGAGTTTGACCACATCTTTAAGTCGGTGGATTCATGTTTGACTACTTTGCAATGTACATGTTTATGACCTAAACTGGTGATATAATTCGTTTAGTGGATGCCTTTATGATATTCATTATTATATTAGATATAATGTTAAAGAAAATATTTATTATGTTTTTATTGAAGCATATTGTTTGGAGCTTGAATTCTAAGAAATATTTGGTTATTGGGGTAAAAGGGATTTGGCTCTTGGGTGATGAGTGTATCTTATTCTTTTAATTAAGGAAAAAAGGAGGGGTTGTTAATTAAAGAATGATATTCAGTTATTTTCTTTAATATGATTCTTGTTTGGCTTTAGTATTAAAGAAAGATTGATTTAATTATTTTAATCTGGAAATAATACTAAGATGCTTTATTATGGGAAGATATAAAGTATGTTTTTGTATTATGGGTTAGTTTCTAATTAAAGTGAAAGTTTATGAAATGAAAGAAGATGAAATATTCCTTGTATGTATTGTGTTAAAAAAATATATATTCAAATGGGCGTGGAGTCCTTTTGAATGAGGAAATTATGGGGTTTCCTCATAAGTTGGTTTTTAGAAAAAATAGTAGAAATAAAAGGGTCATTTCTATTTGGGATATTTGATGTTGTGAATGCAGTAATGTGAATGGTCATTTCCATTTATTTTTTTGAATGCATTGAAAAGCATCTAGGATTGCATTATCATATTAAGGAGTTGTCCTGATCCCTTACTCCCTCTCTCTCTCTTGAAAGGAGCTCAAGGAATTTAGCATTCAAGGTGATGGATAGAAGGAAGCCTATCATATTTTTTCCAGTGATCATAATGATTATGATTGTAATGTAATTGGGACCTCAAAGAGAGTGATGTAACAATGAATAGTTCATGGGTTTGAGTCTATGCATATTGATTTATAATGTTAAGGAAGGTTATGTTAATAAGTTTCTTGATTATGTGAAGTTTTGTATATTTGATGCTTTTAAGTAATCACTACTCTTACTTCCAATACTTTTGATAGAATTGAATTATGATAATTCTTTTATATGATCAAATGGGGAGATTATGTATATTGGTAAAATGAATGGAAAGTAGTTGTGAAATTTGGATATGAAATATGTTCTTGCTCACCAATAGGGTAACTTCATTAAGACACTTTAATGCTTTCAAATATATGCATTTGGAATAATTGAAGTTATTTCCTCATTAAGAAAAAAAGTATGATTTACTTCTCTTGGTAAATAGAGAGAGTTAGGGTGAATGAATCTAGATGTTATGCTTTTGGATTTATTAAGGTTTTGGGAAGGGTACACTCATAGAAAAATTGGTTAGTACCCTTGTTGAGATAAAACCCAAGATTTGATCAGGTTGTGGGGAGGCAATAGTCAAATAAATCGCAACAACTACATCTTGAGTGGTGTAGCTCAAGATGTATTTCTAAAATCATGGAGCTTTTGAGGAAGGTTCTTAAGAGTGGAGCTTGAACCATTTTTCCTACTGTAAATGTTAGGAATTCATTTGCGACATAAGAAAGTGATGATGCCTTGGTCAGGAATGGACCAAGTAGCCATTTATTATCATGTACAGAGTGATAAAGCCCTTAATGAGCCCATTGCAAAGGTGTGATTATTAAGCACTAAGTACTAGTTGTCTCATCATGGAGATGAGATATCTGGACTTTAAGGCATTACGCCTGAGAACTATTAGAGAATATTAATTAAGTTGTAATGTTTAAGGATTTGATAAGATGAAATAAGCAATAGTCAGGTGCTCAAAAACATGCGGCCAGCTAGGTTTTGTTAAAGAAACCACATCTAACTATTTTTTACTCTTATAAAATGTATCAATATTCTTGATTGTATTATCATGAATATCATTATAATCATAATCAAATGATCCTTCCTCTGCAACATTGAGTTTGAGTATTTTTTTTATGTAAATGGTCGTTATTAATTTGATGTTCTATTGTTGGATTGATTTATTTTAAGGGTCATATTTTCAAAAAATGGCATCAGAGCCTAGAGTTGAAGGTGATTGGACCACATTGAGAACAACACAATATTGTTTAAGAAATTCAGCTTGGAGAGCAATGCAGTAATGATGCATTGTTGATAACCTGAATGAAAAATGACTAGAATATGCACTCATATTTTCCTTTGGTGTTGAATTTGAAAGTGCCTGTACTTATGGATGATTATCTATCACTGTAGATATTTCTATATCTGTAGTGAACATAGCTATTTGGTCTGGCACTACAGTTTTTTTATACCATCATTGGATCATTTCACGTAGCCATTTCAAACCCTCACTGGGCCATTTTTGTAGAGTTTCTATCGGTGGCTATAACAGAGAAGAAGAACCCAGTTGGAGCTATGCAAAAGGTGAAGAACTGAAACATTAGCAATTGGATATTCAAACACTAAGTTTGGAAAAATCAAGCACCAACTATCAAAGAGCCAAGCACCATTGAATGTGTTTGAAGGAGGAAGACAAAACAGTAGCAAGTAAAGCATTTCTTGGCATAGTGGGGATAGTAAAATGCCTGAGGATCATTGTGAATGTGCAACGCCTGATTCACCTCAAACAGTCACAGACAGAGAAAGGTGACATTCTAATTTTGTTAATAATTTCAATATTTTCTAAAGTTAAAAGGAGGCATAAGGTATATGAATTTAATATTTGATTATTTATAAAAAATAAATAAGTTTAATATGGAGCAATAAGGTTTGTTTTTTATTAAAATTTGAATTACGCTTATGGTTAAGCTTAATAAGGAGGTATAAGGGTTTTTTATTTTTGTTGAAGTTTTATAAGTTTTATTAAGGAAAGAAAAAAATTAAGAAAGGTTAGAGGAGAAATTTTGAATTTATTTTAGAAGGGAGTAGAATTTTTTCTATTTCAAGGAAAAATTAAATCAAAGGAGATAGAACAAGAAAAAAAAATTACAAAAGGCAAGAAACAAAATTTTCTAAAAGCATTTGTTCAAGAAGCTAAAGCACATGAAAAATTTGTGTCAGACAAAGTATGGAAAGATTTATATTCCATTGTTAAAGAAGCCAAGAAAGGAGAATATTTGGTACTTCAACAATGCATTCAAGGAATCCTTAATGATGCTAATGATGGTAATGAAAATTTTATCACTATACCTATTGATTTATGGTAAGCAATATATAAGGGGATAATTACTCTTAATGTTTCCAAAATCAAAGCACAAGGAAACAAGTCATTGATGAAAGATGTTGTTTGTGATACTAGTGATTTGAAGCCCATAATGGTGGATAAATATTGTAACACTAATGATTTGAAACCCATGATGATGGATGAATGTTGTGATACTAATGATCTTTGTGAGCAGGAAAAATATGCAGGTTGTGATATCTTTCCAAATGAAAGTGACTTGACCATGGTTCATGATTTTTCAAAGAGATCTTATACCATTGTAATTAATGAGGACATAGACTCCAATGATGATAGACTTAGTGATGCTCAAATTTGTGTTGAGCAATGTGATGATGGTTTTGGCCATTTTGAGAAGCACACTAAGGGAATTGGTTCAAAATTGCTACATAAAATGGGCTACAAACAAAAAGGCTTGGGAAAACATGACCAAGGCATGAAAGAACCATTTGTACCCATAGTAAGACCAAAATATGAAGGTCTTGGGTACACAGGACAGGTGAATCCACATGATTCAAGCACAAAATTTGTAACAGGTAATAGTGATGGCAAGTTGGTGCAAGAAAATAGATGTGACCATTGTGGTAAATATGGTCATAGGATAGAGAAATGTTGGAATCTCTATTCTTGTAAATTTTGTGGAGGACATAACCATTCACATATGTTTTATCTACAAAAATAAAGGAAATAATGTAGATTAAAAATGAATTGTGGATGGATTGATATGAATGCTTGGGATAAGCTAAAAGGTATGTTGTATGGTTTCTTCAAAAGGAAACCAAGTGTGATCAAAAGTTGATCAGATATAGAGAATGAAGACAATTTTGATGAAGGGGAATGTTGGAGCAATGAGCAAGACTCCTTCATTTGGATCATAATATCATAGGATGGTTCAATGAGGAACCAAAAGCTCCTAGTTTGTTCATACCTTTAATAGGGTATGAGAGTTGAAGCAATCGAAAAAAAAAGATGAAAAATATGGAAGAGAAAGAGCAGCAACAAGAGTATACCCAAAGGAAAAATGGGGAGTGATGAAAAAAATGAAAGAATGCTTTCATGTTCGTGTGGTTAAAACTGGTTGTGGATTTGTTAATGTTCTCTTTTTATAGTGAGACTATGTTCAAAGTCTCATATTCATTCTATGTCTTTGTTAAGTGAGTGAATTTGTTAGAAATTGCATGTTAATGTTGTTTCTAATTTGGTGAATGAATTTATTGAAATTCATTTTGGGGTGTCAACCAACAGAGACACCATTTCCTCACTTTTTGTTGCAAAATGAATTTTTTGAAAATAAATTTGTTAAAATTTATTTTTGGGTGTCAGTCAGACACACCATTTCCTTGTGTGATGCACTTGGAATTTTCGAGGACACATCATGACCAAAAAAATAGAATGGATGTTGTAGTTTGAAAGCATGGAGAAAGTTTGTTTGAGAAATTACCCTTAAGCATTAAGGGGAGATTGTTGGAGAATATTAATTATTTGTAATGCTTAAGGATTTGATAAGATGAAAGAAGCAATAGTTAGGTGCTCAATGACATGCAGCCAGTTAGATTTCGTTATAGAAACCACATCTAATTATTTTGTACTCTTATAAAATGTATCAATATTCTTGAATGTATTATCATCAATATCATCATGATCATAATCAAAATGATCCTTCCTCCATAGCATTGAGTTAAAGTATTTTGTTTATGTAAATGGTTGTTGTTCATTTGTTGTTCTATTGTTGGATTGCTTTATTTCGAAGGTCTTGTTTTCAACAAGAACACTAGCATAGATTGACTTATGCTTGGTAATGGAATTGATGTTCTCTTCTCTAAATATTGAGAAGGAATAATCCCCTACGCTATGGTTGGAATACCTTACCTCATGGAGGGTATAAGAAATATGGAGAAACCACTAACTAAGAGCATATTCTCTAATTCGTAGAGGTTTAGGAAAGTTTAACCCTAGAGAATGCCATGGGACATTGGCTGGTCTTGACCACTTGAGTGTCATTGGCAATGATAGGAACTCAAAATGTGATTATACCTTAGCTTGTGCAAAACAAAAGAGTTTAGAAATATCTCTATTGTGGACCTTGCTTGTGAACCTATGTAAAAAATAATAATAAGACTCTCTCTTGGGTTGGTTAGAAATTGGGTTGTTACACCCCCATGATCTCACATATCATAATTTTATACAATTAATCAATCATTGGGGTATTTATATTGATACCAAATCCTAATTAGATGTTAACCTCAAGCTAACATGACTTGAAGGTTAAATTACAATATAATAAATGTATTAAATCCTTTAATCAAAGTTAACCATATAGGTGTACTAACCAATATCACTAAGGGTGAATATATTAAAAGTGCCCATAGACTTACACCAAGATGTCTGTAGGCTTACATAATACTTTCCCGTAGGATACATCGAGAGCATCACTATCAGCCTTGGCCTAATAAGGTCATATTGTAAATATTTTAATAACTCCCCCATTATTTTTATTGAGGTGTCAAGGATACAAGTTATTATAGATTATACATCTCCCACTAATGAATGTTTGTATGGGCCAATGGGTCCTACTATCTTCTCTTGCCAAAGGTACATGAACTAGATCAACCTCTTCCCAAACATAAAGTCATAACTCCACTTGCTAGAGCAAGATGTTGAGATTCTCATGAGAAGATATTCAACATGTAATATGGTGACCATAATTTATCCTTTAATCGTAAGAGAAGGTAATTAGATCATTAAGCAATAAGTAGTTCTATGAATAATCAACCCTAATAGCTAGAAAGGGCCTTTAAGAACAAGACAAACCTTACAATAACCATTTAAAACATACTTATCCTATACCTCAAAAGGTTACCAATCTTCATGGCAATGAGTTGTAAGCATCTAAGTTGGCTTAGAGAGACTCAAACCTAAGTTGTTCATAGAGGAGCACCCTGGAGTCGCTACCCTAGACAAGCACCCCAACTTGTGTTAGAAACTTAAAGTGCATACTTTCTTTTTAAGAAAAAATTGTACATGTGCTTCACAAATCCATGTGCTAAAACAAAAAATTCACCAATAAGAATCAACCACAAGACCTCTCACATACAAGTATGCTCCTTAAATGCTACCCCAACAGATGGGATTTGGACAAAAAATGTTAATCACAAATAATATTGTCTCGATGTGTGCAACATAATGTAAAGTAGTTACAAGTTGAACCTACAACTTATAGCCAAATAATAAGTTACCTCACTACTAAGGCATAACACCTCAATGACCATAGTTCTATGTTACCTCCTAAAAATATTTGTCTCCAAAGCTTCCTATTAAATTAATCTCTACATTTTTATGGAAATAAAAACATTGGGTAGTTATTTAAACATAAGAACTCATAAATATTACCCTTTATATTTATTGTTACACAATAAACATAGCATAAATAGTGATGAGAAGTAGCTACTACCTTTTCTAGTAATGCATAAAGAGACCAAAACTATGACTATCTACTTTTCTCAGTGAGGGAGGGAATAGAGAAAACATTCCCTTTTTTAAAATTCAAATTTGTATAAAAAAAATTAGAGGGAAAAGGTTGCGTTCTTTGGATGCAAAAAGGATACATCAATCATTAAAATCATGAAAAGTATTGAATTGGAACCATCCCTAAAATTTTGTAAGGAATCCAATAGACTAAGGGTTCATCCATATCTTCCATGCTTTGTCTTATATATTCTTTTTGTATGATTGCGCAAAGTTGCTTCATTTTGGATTTCATACCATGTTGAAATTCATAATACTTTCTAAAAGCATTTTGAAACATTCATTCACCATAATCATATGTAGAACAAGGAAAGAGAGCAAAATATAAACACACACACACACATATATATATCGTGTAGACACCTAAAACATGTCATGTTTAGGATAACTACTAACATTGGAAAATTCATAGGCCATGTGACTAAACCTTGGACTTTCCAAGTATCAAAAGTGGTTCTCACCACTCATTTGGGGTAGTCTTAGCCCATCCAAGCTTGGTCGTTGTAAACCAGAGCGGCTATATCTTGGCCGCTCAAGCTTAGAGTGGCCAAACCTCAGCCACTGCAGATGACAGTGTCCAAATCATAGTCACTGCGGATGACAGTGGCTAAGCCATAAATGCGACTTGTTGATGAATCGGCCCATTCATGGGTGAAAGTGGTAGTTTGCATGCAATAAAGGTGAGCGAGGACAACTTTGTATTCTCCTTCATGACTAGTTCACATGGGAGACTTAAGTCCAAATTTAGACTTCAGTTAAACATAGAAAATAAAAGCTTCTCATGCTAACATCCTCTACACATGATGGATTCAGTCCTAGGGTTTTGAACATAGACCTAGGGCTTCACACACTTTAAAAGGTGTAAGCCTAAGGGCACCAAAGGATCATGAATTGAACATAACAGATCATTTAGGAGAGCTTTGCAAGACTTGGAGATCATTTTTATAGTGAAGCCCTACTAGATTGGAGAGCATATTGGAGCATACTTGAGGAACGACGAAGGGCTAGCCAATTTAGGGGTTTTCATCTATAGGATATTTGATACAACGAACAAGAAACAACAACTCTTTCAACACTGGAATCAAGCTTAGATCCATAGCCTTAGACTACTAGAAACAGGTTCACCTTAGTGGCCGCTATCTCGGACAGTGGCCCGCCAACCCAATCTAGCATTCTTTGTACTAGTTTCTTATATCTTAGCTTGTTACTTGCTTTTCATGTCATTAGCATATATTTGCTTCATTTACTTGTTCTGATAGCACTAGTTTCATTGCATTTTTTTTCATTAAGTGTATTTATTGCTAATAGCCTCATCCAGGGAGGCAATCTCGGACATCTAAGCGTGTGTTTTTGTTTCATTATTTATAGGGCTACAAGTTCATCGAACAAATCCACAACATACGAAAGCAAGAGGATCCCTCTAGCAATCATACCTAGAGAAGGAGGCATTTGTAAGCCCTCATACATTTCTATGTGCATCACCGAGAAGCTTGATAAAGTGCACCACCTCTTGCAAGTGGATATTTTATGCACCTACTACCTTATTTATGTGTAAAATAATTTATCAAACAAATGGTATCCCTTAGAGGGATTCATATGTAACCGGATCTTGGAAATATCAATACAAAAGCATTCATTCATTTATTTCTTCGCATTATGGTTATATCTTATTTTATGCCTTTCATTTAAATGCATGTTTAAACGTTAAAATATTCCATTAAATCGCAAGTAGAGTAGTGGGGGACGACATGCCGCTTCCCTGGGGTTGCTATAGATGGCAATCACGGTGGGACCCCTGCCCATTTCTATAGTTAATTTTTTTTTCTACCACTTTAATGATTCAAGTTTTGTGTGCAAGTTTAGCCTCTCTGATCTACAGTGGCCAAAAATCAGCCGCTCTAGTCGACAATGACCAGAACTAGAGTGTAGTAGAGGTCAAAACATTGATTCTCTAAGCTGGATTAGAGGTTGGTACAACTTTTTTGATGCTTTATGGTTTTCTGTCTACTTCTATTTTCTTAAAAACAATGAAAATTAAGACATTTCTATTTGGAAAACTAAAAGAATGAAAAAGAAAGAAATTGCATCTTTCAAATATTGGGGTTTATTTTTAGGTTTCCACTAGGCATTGCTAGGAACGACTTATGCTTGTAAATTTTGCCCTAGAATCCAACGTGCTAGAAACTGTGTGTTGGTTTGCTTGCTCTAGGGCCCTTTTGGAGGCCATATTTGCACTAAATAGAGTGCATCCATTAATCTCATAAGTAGTTATGCATCTTTCTAAAAATTGAAATATATTTTGCATTAGGCATATAGGAAAGAGTCATTGTTGTTGTATGATGCATTTTACTTTATGCAAAAACTTAAAATGAACCACACACACGCACACATGTTTTAAACATTGGGGAGTTGGATTTCATCACCAACCCTCAATTCAGTCTAGTGACATTGGCATTCATCTCCTTCCACCGGTTTTCCCCCTAGAGCTTCCTAGAAATGGAATTAGAAACTTAATTATAGTGGTACTAAGTTACTTATGTTCAAACTATCTCCCACTATTGGAACAATTGGTTCAGAGTGGAAGAGCTATGCGAACCCCCATTGGGATTTAAGCAGTGTACCCTAGTATTTTTTTTGATAAAATCATGTTTGGCATGGGTGTTCTTCATTACCCCTATGGATGAGTCTCCTCATTCTAAATCCAAAACAAGAACAACAAAACATTTAAATATAGCAAATAGTTTAGGGCACACTTAAAATGATAATCAAGATAAATATTTGCTTGAAATTGTTTGGCTATATTTAATTGCAACACAAAAAGAATCCATAAACACAATGGTCAAAAAAATAAGTAAACATCCTCGGTCTGATATTGAGGGATAATCTAAAGCAACCCATACCCATAGGTGAATTCATAGTCACATTGGAAGACCCACTCATAAGACTATGAGACATAGTTCTGCGAGTCTTAGGGGTGATAACTCAACCCTTGGGGGTTCTCCTCGAGAAATCCCAAATAGGGAGCAACATCATGGAACTACATCACATAAACACAAAGAGGTCTAGCGACCATCATCATCAAGGAGACATGAGGAAACCTCAAGGGCTTCCTCAAAAAACACATAAACTTCTCAAAGACATGAGGAGGCTTCAAGAGCTTCCTCTCCACATGGACATAAGAGGGGTTCTAAAATCCATTCTTTGCACAGGGATGATGAGGCTTCCATGCCTCCATCCTCATGGAGAAATGGGGTGACCACAAAGCCTTCATCATCAAAAGGACACATAGGAGTCACAACATCCCAACATTCACACGATACACTTAGAACATATCAGCCCACTAAGGGGTGTGAAACTAGAGATACATCCAATCATAGACATCAAACAAAAGATATCCTTCACACAAGAGGAAGGATTCCAATAGACTATGACCTCATTGGAATAAATGGCACCCCACGAGATCATCCATGGAAAATAAGATAGTTAGATGAGGTGGATCGGATTTATTCGAGGCCACCTCCCAAAACCGTAGCCATAGATAATTTTGCATCTGGAAGTTCATGAACCGTGAATTCTAAGCCCACTTATCAAGCTAGGGATGCCTCAAGGCAACCCTGCAGTAAACATACATAGTTTGATCATAGAGACACTCAAATATACATTGAAAAAGTTACATTAGCTAGCAAGAGAAAAGAAATAATAGAAACTTCTTCAAGGAATATACGAATCAAAACCACTAGAACAAGATCAGATAAGCATGAGTCTTTTATGACAACACAAGTTAACTGCATATGACGGCTAGAGAATGCCTTACACAAAGAGCAAGAGCTTGTAGAAGCTCTCAAACATGACAAGCAAAGAGAAATATTGTTGCACCAACATGAGCAATGTTTAAGATAGTGAGCTGAGCAACTAGCTCGTATCAACCGATAAGAAAATAGAAATGATAATCAAAGATATCAACACACTGACTCACCAAGAGAGGTACATACTAGACAAGAAGGAAACCCTCAACAAAACCACCCTCCAAATCATGAACAAAATCCAACTGGTGGAGAAAGGGTAAACCTGATAGAGCAGGATCAGACACATCCTAAATCCCCTCGTAGGAGGGAAGAAAATAGAACAGATCAAGTGGATAGAGGGCTACCTCCACCACCACCGTGAGGGGGTCTGCAAGAGGAGGAACTCCTTGTCTCAAAAGCATTCCAAGAACTCACTAAAAATATGAAGTCCTTTAAAAAATAAGAGACGGCTAGGAACCAAACAACATTGAGCAAAATACATAATCAACCATTATGTCCATCTATCCCTAGCCCCGCATACCCTAAGCATTTTGATATGCCTAGGTTGGAAAAGTTTAAGGGATAAGAGGATGCACAAGAGCATGATACCAATTTCATCAATGCATATTTTCATATTGAAGACAATTATGCTCTTATGCTAAGGACGTTCATTATAACATTTTCAGGCGTCGCCACTCAATGGTTCAACCAACTGCCCAAGCATAGCATATCCAATTTCGAACAACTAGTGAACATTTTCCTGAAGCATTTCTCTTTTGGTGCTAAGAGGAAGGTGAACCTTTCAGACTTAGCCAATTTGAAACATTATGACGATGAGCCAGTAATGGATTATGGGAATAGATGGAGAAAGGTCATGGCAAAATTGTCATTCTCCGTCCCCACTGAAGAGATTATCCGCATGTTCACCAAGAGTTGTTCTAAACACATTTACCTCTTGCTACAACTTCAAAAATACCCCTCATTTGAGGAGGCCTTAGCCCAAGCCAAACTAATTGAGGACATAAAAGTAGATGAGGGAACCATCAAACTCCGAACCAAGGAGTGAAACAAAAATGGCAAAAACAAGCAAAAGTAGGCAAACCCTGCTCCATTTAATCAAGTGGTACTGGTTGCACCTAAGGATGGGGTTGCGTAACAACCCCAAAATTATCAAGCACAACCCCCACCAGCTGATTATGATCAAAAGAACAATCAAGGACGAAACAAAGAATGCAAACCCCCTCGCTATTTTACACCAATGACAGAATCAATGCAATCAATCTTCAACCAATTGAGGGAGGCGGGAAATATCAATTTCCCTGATATACCTCTTATAGATCCCAACCATCCTAAGCCAAAAGTATATAGGGAAGATCAATTTTACCCTTATCATAGGATACCAAGGCATAACATTAAGGTTTGCTTTGGTTTCAAGCATCGGATGCAAAACATGATTGAAGCAGGAGAACTTAAAGTTGACAACCCACTGGCTCATGACAACAGAGATATGGGCATATACAAAAACCCTCTGCCAAACCATGAGGTCCTGTTGTGGCCATTCCACAACTAGCCCCAAATTTGGGGACCCACCTTAAAATTTTGTTTTTTTGAGGAGTTTTAAATGTTATTTTTGGTAGATTTCACGGTTTAACACTGGCTAATGTTTTCTTGTTTTGCTAGTTTGCTAGTGTTTTAGGTTGATAGGTTTTGTTTATTTTGATTAGTTTTGAAGTTTTCCTTTATTGTGATTTTCAATGAGTAAATTTTTTAAATTAGTTATTTGATTGCTTTATTAAAAAAAAAAATTATAATTCTAATAAGTATATATGTATATATATGTTTATTATAATTATGAAAATGAAACATTCAAAAATAATATATTAATATATATACATATATATATTAATAAATAAATAAAATAAAAAATAAAAAATAAAATATAAAAAATATATATATATATATATATATAATCTAATAAATCAAAATAAAAGAAAAAGTAAAAAAATATAATAAACAAAGAAAGAAAAGATTATACTATATTATATTATATAATATAATAGAATCTAATCTTTGCATGCTTGTCTGACGGTTTTTGGCTTTAAAAGTAGTTAGTTTAAAATTTTATTATTTTAATTTTTTTCTTTCTTTAGCTTTTAGTTTTATTAAGTTTAAAAGCTAATTAAGTTTGTCTTTGAGTGGTGGAGTAGGTAGTTCACGTGGATTGCAAAAGTGTATGGAATATGAATGAATGGAAACAGTTTCTATAATAGGAGAGATTCCATGACAAGAAGAAGTGATCAACCTATCACATGCTTTGCTTCATAGCAAAGAAGAGGGAAAATTTTGGAAAATGAAACAAGAGAAAAAAATAGAAACAAAAGGAAATGAAGGATAATAAAAGAAAAGGAAGGAAGCGTTTCAAAATAATAAAAAAACAAAAGGGTTGCATGCAAGCCAAAACTAAAAACAGGAACCAAGGGTTTGAAGAATGGAAACGAAGAGCCTCAAGGGAAAACGAAGAGTTTCTGGAAACGAAGTGAAGGGAAACAAAAAAATAAAAATTTAAATACCTCAAAAAATGCAGGAAGAAGGGTTGGATCTTTTGGGATTTTTCCGGAGGAGGAAGGCATACCGTTGGGCTGATTTTCACCATTTGGAGGCCAACTTTGGGCATTTTTTTTTTGCATTGTAATGGAATATTGAATATCTTTTTGCAGCAATTAATTGGAAATGTCTCAAGTTTTATGCATTTTTTATGGTTAACTTGATTTCGTTTTCAGTTTATTGCACCATTTTCCTTTGAAGCTCGCACCGTATTAGATGTTGATTGCACGAAGTCGGGTCACTCTAATACTGGTTTTATGCAGAATAATAATGCTTGCAGGGTCTGTGGAGAAATTCGGGGTTGCAACATTTTTGTTTTTTTAATTTTTAATTTTATTTTTCTTTCTTTTTGCTATTTTTTTTAATTTTTAGAGATTAAAATAAAAATAAAAAAAATGTAAAATGATAAAAATAATTACATAGCCATGAAGAATGATGTAAAATCTATCATACGCAACAAATTCGGATTCATTCCGAGGTAATTTCAATTTTATACAATTTTTTGAAAATGGTTGTTTGATGCAGATTTTACAATTTCGGAATTTCATTTTTTCACATTTTGGAGTCAAATCAGATTTTTTCAGCTTCATATTTTTTACGTGCAAGCATAAAATAAATTTTCCTTCATGAAAATTTCAATTTCATCGAAGGGGGTTAATTTTATGACATTTCATAAGCTATCTTTTTCGGGGCCATAAGTGAACCTATCTTTATGAAAATTTCAATTTCATTAAAGAGAGGTGATTTTATATGTTACATTAAAAGGCTATTGTTTTAACACATTAAATTATTATTCTTTATGAAAATTATTTCATTAAAGAAAGATAATTAAATGACATTTTAAAGCCTATATTTCAAGGCTATAAATTATTATCTCTTTGTGAAAATTGATTTCACCAAAGAGGAATAATTTATTATTCATATCAAAGGCTATCTTTATCTTCATGATAAGAAGCTACATTTAAGGAGCCTATTCATCATTTCAGATTTATATTCATAAATAGATTTTATCTTTACTTTCATGCTTTAAAGTAAGATTTAATGCAAGGTAAAACTTGATTAAAATCCACTTAATAAGGAAAGATAAAATCTATCTTAAAACCCTCAAGATAAAATGAATTAAGGCACTACATCATGGTCATATGAGGGCCAATTCACATTTACTTTTTGTTTGGTTTCATGAACATTCATTAAAGTAGCATGGTAAAATAAACCAACACATGCCCCTTGTTTACAGTTACTTGCAATCACTAAGGTGTTCCAAGCATTAAATTGATATATTGTATTTGAGATTACTAATACACATAATGCAAATGCTAATATAGCGGAGACCTTGGAGAAGTTGTTTGATTAACTTCTTTGCAAGAGAGGGTTTTGGAGATCCAAACCCTAAGGGAGAGTGCAATTTCACAATTGGGTGAAATTAACACTCAACATTTTGGCGCTAGAAGGAGGGCCTGAATTGGTTTACTTTAGTTTTATTTTAAATGCTATAGTAAATGAATATTTATGTATGATTTTTATAACAATTAGTTAACATGAATTGGTATTCATTGATCTAACGCTTTTGGATTGTTCATAGGAATTATTGATTCAATTTTGAAAGTTTTGAATTGCTAAATATTTCAAGTTCATTTGATTAGCATCTTTGGCATCCTCTAGCACTCAACACTTTGGGAGCTAGGAGGATTTGAATTGATTTATTTTATTGCTATTTAGATGCTAAATCATTCATGTCACTTGAAATATTTATTTGCAAAACATTGGTCTTGACTAACGAGGTTTTGTTTCCATATGATTACTTTCATTTGATTCTAACATTCTCTATGTTTGATGATGCATTAATTCTAATCTATTTATAAATTTGAGAATGTTCTTCAATTTCATGGTTTAATGGATACATATCTCTTGGTTGATGCTAACATGATGATTCATATGTTGTCAGATTGGTTAGTCATTTCATGCTTCTTTGTAAGAAATCATTTTTCCTAAAATTATTTTAATTTTTTGTTTGACTAACAAATTGGTTTTTGAAGTTATTCTTTGAGTTTCACTAATGGCTACAAATACTGGAAAGTGGTATGGGGTGCATGGTAATCCTTTGAACATTAGTGGAGATGCTCATGACTTGCCCAAGAACATAGAGAAACTTTTGCCCAAGTTTAAGCACAATGGCACAACATTAGCCGAGGAGCACATTCAAGCCTATGTGGATATCCTAGTTAGATGGAATGTTGAACATGAGGATGTGGCATGTAGATTGTTTCCTGGGAGCCTAGATGAGGTGGCATATGATTGGTACATCAATTTACCCACTAGGCTCTATTACATCTTGGGCCCAATTGGAAAATGCTTTTATCAATCAATTTAGGTTGCCCATTGATCCTCTCACGATGTATCAACAATTTGCTTCTTGCAAGAGGGAGCCTAATGAGCCAGTGAGAATTTTCAACATGAGATTTCGAAAGCTCTATGCGAGATTAATTGCTCCCTATACTATTGAGGAGAGTGGTGCTCTTCAAATATACTTTGGGGCATTGGATCCCTTGCTTTCCATGTTCACTAGGACAAATCCTTTGGTTACTAATCTTGCCTCGGCCTACATGGAAGCTATGATTGTAGATCAACAATTAAGGCCACAAGGTTATGGGATGGAGCAATTGCCTATGGTAGGACAACTAGGGGCTTGCAATCAAACCTCGATGGTAAATCAAGCATGGGCACAACAAAATTTGATATCAAATATTTTGCCCCACAATCAATTTTACCCTACCATACCTACGTATGCTCCCACATGTGCTTATACGAGTACTTCTATCCATCCAACTACTCCATCACGGTTAGAGAATCATGGGGTCACTCATGGAGCCATTACAACAAGTGTTCAGGCTTTGTCTGTTGATATCAATCCAACTGATCCTACTACTTCTACCACTCAACCCAAAGAAGCTTGTATCGAAAGTAAAAGAGCAAAAGAAGGTGGTTAAGAAGTTAGGTAGAGATGTGGTTCCATCACAAAAATGAGCACATCAATGTATGCATCCAAATCATCCTAGGAAGAAAATTCATAATGCTAATCTTAATGATGTTTCATGTTATGCTCCTTCAGGTGATAGAAGAGATTTTGATGTGACTTACATTGAAGTAAATGCCTATTCAGAATATCTTGAAGAGCATGAAGATTTTGGAGAAGAAATTCTATGGAAGGGTAACAAGAAGTTGGAATCAAAAGATCAACATTTTATTTTGGAAAGAAAATATTTAGAATCATTACCCCCAAATGAGGATTTGGATAAACAAACCTATGAGGATATGATTTGGGCATTTGTACTCGCAAAGGAAGATTGGAGTGACTATATGGAGCAAGATGTGAAAATTGATCCCCTTATAGAAGCTCCTAAGCCATCAAAAGTGGTTGAAAGTGAATTTGAAAGAAAATCAATAAATGAATTTGAAGACATAACCGAATTTCACCACTTGTTCTTGGAAGATACTTTGGATGATGTCGTTGAAATTGATGGTCAAAAAGATCCACACCTTCCAAATTGTGATAGAATTGAATCATGGGTTACAAATTTGGATTATGATAGCCTCACCAATTTGAATTCAAGAAATAACCCACTTTTGGAAATAATTGAACCATCTAAGGAAGGTGAAGATGAATTGGATGAGAAACATGTTGATGAATCGAAAGATTATGAAGAAGTAATTGAACGTCACAACTTGATTTTGGAAGATGATTACTATGATTCTTGGAAGAAATGGGAAGAATATGCTCAATCTAAATCTTCTAATGAATTTTTTGTGTCAAGTGATGTGCAGGACAATACAATTGCTTCCTCACATGAGGATATCACAAATCTTGTACAATTTGAGAAAGTTTTGGAAGAGGGATTCGAATCTCATAAAATGTGGGAAAGCGATAAGGATTCTACAACCATGAATCAAGAAGGAGAATCATTTGCTTTGGGTTCCTTTGAGGGAAAAATAATTGAGTATCTTGATCCACTTATTGGTTCTACAATGTCTATGCCATTTCAAGATGAGAAAATTTCAGAACCTGAATGGTTTGGGTTTGATATAACCGATGATCCAATTGAAAATATCACGTTATCTGAAATAACCCAAGTAATTGATCATGGAGATGTGTTAGTTGACCCATCCCTAGGTAGACAAGACTTATGGTTTGAAAAGGATGGACATGTTTTTAATTGGGTGCCTAACTTTGGTGTCTTTGATAAACAGGTCATGGAGAAAGAACAAGCGCTACATGATGATGATAATGAATGTCATGAGAAAAAAGAGGAAGTTTCAAATCCTCTCCAAGTAATGGTAAATGGAAAAGTGCCAAAGGTAAAATCTCACCTTTTAGGTTCCACCATTCGAAATGCAAGTGAAGGTTTGTCTAATGGATTGATGGATTTAAATACTATCAATGATGAAATGTCATTTGTGGTTGATGAAAATTTTGACTTAATTCCTCCTCACACCACTAATGATATTGCTTTATTGAATGAAAATGAAGTTGGTATGCTTGAAGTGTTAAATCAAGTTCATAATCAATTAGTAACAGAATCTAGGATAAAAACTTATGATGATGCTCATTTAATAAATATCCTAGGTGTTTGCAAACGGTTACATGAATTTGATTGGTCTACAGATTTGAAAAATGATTTGGCTTTAAAATTTTTAGAAATAGGCTCTAGTTTGCAAGATCTCATATCTAAAAATGAAAGCTTATTTCTACATCATAAATGGAATTGTGAAATTGACATCTTAAAGAATAAACATGAAAGAATTGAAGATCAATTATTGTATAATCAACTTGAGAACTTGAAACTCCACCATAAGATTATTAATGGAACTAAATCAAATTGGTATGGTGAGAGGGGTAAGATGAATATTGTTGCATTGTTTGGTCTAATCTTGTTTTTGTTGGGTTCCTACAAAGTTTGGCATGTGTATCACGTTATATGTCTCTTGAAATGTTCTAATCATGTTTGGGATCCTGGAAAGTGATAGTTCAAATTTTTGCACCATCTTGTACCATATTGTACATGTGTATATAGTTTTGGTTTTTGCTTTTGTGCTTTGTCCATGATTTTTGGGTTTGGATTTAGTTTTGGTTTGTGTTTTTAGTTTTGTGTGTTAGGTTGTTCCCTTGTTTTGAGGTGATGTTTTGTGGTCGCTAACTTTTGGTCTCTAGCCCGTTTGCGTGTTTCTTTGCTTAGTAGGGGGAGCACCTGATTTGAAAAACTGATGAACCCAAGAAAAGGGGGATGAGTTATTTGGTGATCATGCTCAGATGTTGGGACTAAAATGGTGGAAAGTGGAACAATGAAATATTAGCCCAAGCTCCACATGGGACCCACACACACATTAAATGGTGTTTCTAGAAGTAAGAAGGATGAAGTTGTCTTGATTTGCAACCTAGGCAAAAATCTCACACGCTCTACTTTGACTTTCTAACCTAGTGAGACTTGATGCTTTTGCAAGAGTTCCATTAGTATAAGCGATGCAACAGATTTCTTGGAATTTGTCATCTAGTTCAGGACAACTCCACCGGGGCTATAGACGCCTGACTGGTTGTGGGGCCCTGGCTAGGCAAAGCTTGATACTTAGAAAGAGAAATAAAAAAAAAAAAAGAAAAAAAGAGAAAAAAAGAAGAGAAAAAGAGAGAAAAAAAAGAGAGAATGAGTAGTAATCCACCTAGGATAGATGGACTTTGCAAAGTATTAAGTGAACACACGGGTGAGTTAGATAAACCTCACCGGGGCTATAGACGCCTGACTGGCAGTGGGGCTCTATCTGTAAAAGTCTTCATTTTATGAGTTGTACTTCATAGCCTAATGCAGAAAGAGATGATGGAATCTGGAGGATTTTTAGAAATGCGGAAATGAATCACTTTTGCACACACTGAGCAAAGGCAGATGGATTAGTTGTTTTCATGCTTAAGCTATTTACCCCCATCTTCTTGGGACGTTGCTAAATCATTATGTCTCGCTAATCTTGCGTGTTTTCGTTTCAGATTGGGTTCTTACCGAAATGCTCAGGAGCATTTCCCAGCAGAGTCGCCATTTGTTGTGGCCATTCCACAACTAGCCCCAAATTTGGGGACCCACCTTAAAATTTTGTTTTTTTGAGGAGTTTTAAATGTTATTTTTGGTAGATTTCACGGTTTAACACTGGCTAATGTTTTCTTGTTTTGCTAGTTTGCTAGTGTTTTAGGTTGATAGGTTTTGTTTATTTTGATTAGTTTTGAAGTTTTCCTTTATTGTGATTTTCAATGAGTAAATTTTTTTAAATTAGTTATTTGATTGCTTTATTAAAAAAAAAAATTATAATTCTAATAAGTATATATGTATATATATGTTTATTATAATTATGAAAATGAAACATTCAAAAATAATATATTATATATAAAAATAAAAAAAAAAAAAAATATATATATATATATATATATATATTATAATCTAATAAATCAAAATAAAAGAAAAAGTAAAAAATATATATAATAAACAAAGAAAGAAAATATTATACTATATTATATTATATAATATAATAGAATCTAATCTTTGCATGCTTGTACGGTTTTTGGCTTTAAAAGTAGTTAGTTTAAAATTTTATTTTAATTTTTTTCTTTCTTTAGCTTTTAGTTTTATTAAGTTTAAAAGCTAATTAAGTTTGTCTTTTGGTGCAGGTAGTCCACGTGATTGCAAAAGTGTTGAAAAGGAATGTGAAACAGTTTCTATAATAGGAGAGATTCCATGACAAGAAGGTGCCAAATGGCACCAACCTATTACATGCACAAAATAAAGCAGTGCCATCATGCTTTTGGCTATTACGTAGCCAAAGAAGAGGGAAAACTTTGGAAAATGAAACAAGAGAAAAAAAATAGAAACAAAAGGAAATGAAGGATAATAAAAGAAAAGGAAGGAAGCATTTCAAAATAATAAAAAAACAAAAGGGTTGCATGCAAGCCAAAACTAAAAACAGGAACCAAGGGTTTGAAGAATGGAAACGAAGAGCCTCAAGGGAAAACGAAGAGTTTCTGGAAACGAAGTGAAGGGAAACAAAAAAATAAAAATTTAAATACCTCAGAAAATGCAGGAAGAAGGGTTGGATCTTTTGGGATTTTTCTGGAGGAGGAAGGCATACCGTTGGGCTGATTTTCACCATTTGGAGGCCAACTTTGGGCATTTTTTTTTCTGCATTGTAATGGAATATTGAATATCTTTTTGCAGCAATTAATTGGAAATGTCTCAAGTTTTATGCATTTTTTATGGTTAACTTGATTTCGTTTTCAATTTATTGCACCATTTTCCTTTGAAGCTCGCATCGTATTAGATGTTGATTGCATGAAGTCGGGTCACTCTAATACTGGTTTTATGCAGAATAATAATGCTTGCAGGGTCTATGGAGAAATTTGGGGTTGCAGCATTTTTGTTTTTTTTTAATTTTATTTTTATTTTTATTTTCTTTCTTTTTGCTATTTTTTTAATTTTCAGAGATTAAAATAAAAATCGAAAAAACGTAAAATGATAAAAATAATTACATAGCCATGAAGAATGATGTAAAATCTATCATACGCAACAAATTCGGATTCATTCCGAGGTAATTTCAATTTTATACAAATTTTTGAAAATGGTTGTTTGATGCAGATTTTACAATTTCAGAATTTCATTTTTTCACATTTTGGAGTCAAATCAGATTTTTTCAGCTTCATTTTTTTACGTGCAAGCATAAAATAAATTTTCCTTCATGAAAATTTCAATTTCATCGAAGGGGGTTAATTTTATGACATTTCATAAGCTATCTTTTTTGGGGCCATAAGTGAACCTATCTTTATGAAAATTTCAATTTCATTAAAGAGAGGTGATTTTATATGTTACATTAAAAGACTATTGTTTTAACACATTAAATTATTATTCTTTATGAAAATTATTTCATTAAAGAAAGATAATTAAATGACATTTTAAAGCCTATATTTCAAGGCTATAAATTATTATCTCTTTGTGAAAATTGATTTCACCAAAGAGGAATAATTTATTATTCATATCAAAGGCTATCTTTATCTTCATGATAAGAAGCTACATTTAAGGAGCCTATTCATCATTTCGGATTTATATTCATAGATAGATTTTATCTTTACTTTCATGCTTTAAAGTAGGATTTAATGCAAGGTAAAACTTGATTAAAATCCACTTAATAAGGAAAGATAAAATCTATCTTAAAACCCTCAAGATAAAATGAATTAAGGCACTACATCATGGTCATATGAGGGCCAATTCACATTTACTTTTTATTTTGGTTTCATGAACATTCATTAAAGTAGCATGGTAAAATAAACCAACACATGCCCCTTGTTTACAGTTACTTGCAATCACTAAGGTGTTCCAAGCATTAAATTGATATATTGTATTTGAGATTACTAATACACATAATGCAAATGCTAATATAGCGGAGACCTTGGAGAAGTTGTTTGTTTAACTTCTTTGCAAGAGAGGGTTTTGGAGATCCAAACCCTAAGGGAGAGTGTAATTTCACAATTGGGTGAAATTAACACTCAACAAGACCCTAGAGGGCAAGGTGCACAAGTCAATCAAGTCCAAATTGATACGCCTACCCACGGGTGCATTGAGATGGTTGAAATTTTCAATATAGCAACCAAGAGTAGATGGTATGGTCAACCGCAACCTCCTGCAACTCCCATTAACATCCTCGCTACACCTAGGCAGAGGCAAGGGCAAAACAACCTTCCAGGTCCACCAGCCCGACTTGTGGTAACTATTTGGAGTAGACTTGAGCAAAATTTACAAACGACTCTGGTCAAGCTATCCATCTATGAGCTCATACAACAGTCCCCAAAGAACAAGGAGACCTTTATGGATATTTTAAGGTCGATTGAGCTCCAACCGTAAGATCCAAATGCATTCACCCATTTTATCGAACAAGTACAAGAATGTTAGGAACCTGTAATTCGATTCTATGATCATGAGATTAAGACAGTGCCTACTACCTTACCAGACCCTCTGTTGCACGTTGTGGTGTCATTCAATGATTTACCTTTAATAGGGTATTTATCGATATAGGTTCGTCAATCAACATCATCACAACAACAACAATAGAACATCTTAAGATCACCAAGTCCAATATCATTCTAGAAGCCTACACATTAAGGGATTTCAATGATACTTTATGCAATATTGTGGGAACAATAGTCCTACCCATCAAGGTGGGGCATAAGGACATCCCCGTGATGTGTCATATCTTGGAAGGGACCATGAATTACAACATCCTTCTAGGGAACCCTTGGATAAGGGACATGAAGTGTGTTCCTTAAATCTTACACCAATGTGTCAAGTATGTGCATGATAACAAGGTCTACATAGTGGTGGTTGATGAAGAGCCATTCAAATATGTACATCAGGTAGATTGTCTAGGATAATTTGTGATTCCTTCTACCCACTTGTATGTAGGACCTTCATCTCTAGCTATGCAACTGAACGATAAAGACAAAGGGACATGAAAAGACCCATCTACATCAACACCTCATCTAGAGCCCAACATGACTAATGCTTCTAAGATACCACCAATGTCTAAACCAAAATACAATCAGAAGCTAAAGGCACCCTTATTTGAGGAAATAAAGCCCAAGGAAGCGCTAACCATAGCCATTGGAAAAGTCCAAGTCCCATAGAAGAAGAAGATTTCCAAGATCAAGCTGAGGAGATACTAGATCCCATTTTGTCAGTGTCGTATGTAGGATCATCCACATCACATGCAACTATACACTTGGTAAGTATAGGGATAGGAGAGTATCTTGTGCAAAACATAACATTCATGCCCATCATAGAGTCCGTACAA
This sequence comes from Wollemia nobilis, assembly GCA_028583015.1. Taxonomy (NCBI): domain Eukaryota; kingdom Viridiplantae; phylum Streptophyta; class Pinopsida; order Araucariales; family Araucariaceae; genus Wollemia; species Wollemia nobilis. The sequence goes on from JAQPPZ010000103.1 coordinate 6,392,630, forward strand.
GACATGGAACGACCAAAGAACTTATGACCACTAGTGGGAATAGTGGTTCAGCTTGGAATCCCTCCCAACCAAACAAACTTTGTCTATGCTAGACTAGATTGTGCTCATAAGTCTACTAATGAAGAAGAGGACAATGATGAATTATTCACTGTTAATTTTCATTACCTCTCTAATCCTAAGTTTGCTTTGAGCTACTTTGAACATTGTCATTGGCATGGTTATGGTCTTAGTATATATGAGCAGGGGCGTAGGCGGCCATTCGAGCCACAATACCAGCTTACCACTGATAGGTTTGGGTTAAGCTATCATATCAAAGGTCGAGATGACTCTTTAGTAGCAGCTTTGGATAAATTAAGCATGGGGTTAGAAGAAGACATCAATTTTATTCCTCATCACCCACCAAGTACAAGACATCTGAGCAACATACAAGTGGTCGTGGTGAGTATACCACCACCTAAAATTTATCATCCAAGCTCCACAATTGATGCCACCCCAATGGGTTACAACTTATGGGATGAATAACAATAAGAAAATGGATATGTGGCAAGTTATTATGAAGCACAAGCAGGCTTGGCCTATCATGGGCCTCGCTATTTACACATATTTACTTGGTTTGTCCACAACAAGAGTGGATTCATATAATACGAAAGTGGTTGAGTCAGAGGACTCAATAGAGAGAGGCTACCTAGGACCAATGCAATGGCCCCATAGCTTGGGGCAAGAAACTAATGCAAATGACTTCTTCATAAATGATGAATAATATGAATATGAGATAGAAATGGCCTACTTAGGACCAAGACACAAGCCTCTTATCTTGGAGCCACATACCAATGCTAACGGTTTTTGGATAAGTGATGACAACTTTGAAGACAAAACCGAGATGGCTTATCTTGGGCCTCACCACTTGCAGTAAGTCAATGCACTGGTAGAAAGAGAAGCGGCACTTCGTGCCATAGACCCCGGTTTGTGGTTTTTGGGAAGACTTGTCGACTTAGTTGCCATTAATTGCATGGTAAATCCCCCTCCATCTACATTCAGAGAATTGTTAGATCCCAATGATCCTATTATCTGACCTGCTCATGGGCTAGAACCAAAAATCCCTTTTCCTCCAGAACCTCATCGTGAGTATGGAAGGGAGACCTCTGAGACAAAATTTCACCCATGTGGTCCTGGAGATCTCATTCCATCCATCAACATGATCTCCATTGATTTGACCACTCCACTTCATAACCTAGCAGATCCCACGAAACCTTTACATCTTGATACAGAGGCTATTAATTGGGATCATGTTTATTCACCCATAGAGCCTGAGGATCTTTTCTCTAGTGAAGAGACATTACAACCGTTCCATTTTGCATCAAGCTATGTTTATGACGTGTTCCATGCTGGTTTGGATCCTAAGTTAGTAGGACCTATAAATATCGTTGATGACATTCACTTGATACCCACACCTCACTAGTTGGAGGATGGGTCACATATGGCTATAGAAGCAACTTCTGGGGTGGACATCAGCGATGATCCTACTCAACCAAAGAAATTCAAGTTCAAAAAAATTCTATCTCCAGAGGAACAAGCCATCATTATCCCTCTTCTTAAGGAGAGGCCAAATATTTTTGCTTGAACTTACAAAGACATGTCAGGGATTGACCCAAAGTTAGTTTTTCACAACCTTTCATTGGATCCCCTAAATAAGTCATTCAAGCAAAAGTTGAGAAAAACGCATCCAATCGTCGATTTGATGGTAAAGAACAAGTTACAAAAATTATTGGATGCAATCCTCATAGTTCCCATTGACTATCCTAAATGGGTCTCGAACATGGTGCCCATGGGAAAACCAGATGGAATATTTTGCATTTGCACAGATTCCAAAGACTTGAATAGGGCAACTCCAAAGGATCCATTCCCATTGCCAAACATAGACGCTCTTATTGATGCCACCGCAGGTCATGAGATGCTCTCCCTAATGGATGGTTTTTTTGGATACAATAAAATCTGGATCAAACCTGAGGACTAACACAAGACTGCATTCATTACTCCATGGGGGATATTCTATTACAAAGTGATGCCATTTGACCTAAATTATGTTGGTGCCACATATCAGTAGGCCATGACGTACATCTTCCATGACTATATGCACATAATCCTAGAGGACTACATGGATGACTTGCTGGCCAAGTCTTTAGTGCGACAAGAGCATGCTCAAGTCCTTACTAGGGTTTTTGATCGCCTCATTGAGCACAATGTTAGATTGAATCCTAAGAAGTGCGTGTTTGGTGTAACTTCTGGTAAGCTCTTAGGGTTCATCATTTCCAAGAGGGGCATCGAAGTCGATCCTACAAAAGTAAAGGCTATATTGGAAATGGCTGCCCCTACCAACATTAGGGAGTTAAGAAGCCTACAAGGCAAGGTAGCATCCATAAAATGGTTCATTGCTCAATTGTCAAACAAATTTCAACCCATGAACCAGTTGCTATGCAAGGATATCCCATTTCATTGGGATGAAGAGTGCCAACAAGCCTTTGCAGAGATTAAAACATACCTGGCAACACCGCCAGTATTGGCTCCACCAAGGCCAAACATACCATTTTTACTATACATATCGGCTACTGATTTTGCTTTGGGCACCATGTTAGCCTAAAAGAATGCACAAGACAAAGATCAAGTCATATATTACATTAGTCGCACCTTGGTGAGTTATGATCTAGGATATGTGTATGTAGAAAAGTTGTGCTTGGCAGTGGTCTTTGCAACCAAAAAGTTGCGACACTACATGTTGAGCCATACGACCTACTTATATCTAAACAAAATCCTTTGTAGTACATGATGAAAAAGATATATCACAATACACGTATTGCAAAGTGGATCATGTTATTGACAAAATTTGATCTAGATTTCATAAGCCAAAAGTCCATCAAGGGACAATTCATAGCAGATCAATTAGTAGAGGCATGTCTTCAGGATAACAAGCCTCTCACTATAGATTTTCTTGATGATGCAGTCTTTGCATTATCAAATCCGTTGGAACTCGAAGAACCTAAAAAAGAAAAATACATGGCATTGTTCTTTGACAGCTCGAAATGCGAGCAAGGAGGCAAAGCAGGGATAGTATTTATCACACTGCAGGGTACCCCATTGCCCTTGTCATTCAAGCTAGACTTCCCTTGCATGAATAATAACACAGAGTATGAGGCTCTAATATTGGGACTTCAAACAGTCATGGAAATGTGCATTAAAAGATTGAATATCTTTGGTAACTCCTTGCTCATAGTTAATCAAGTCAAAGGATTGTTCCAATGCAGGTGCCCACTCTTGAAAGCTTGCAAAGAGCTTGTTGACACTTACCTAGCCATATTGGAATGGTATGACATTGAGGCAATCTCTCATACGCCAAATAGATTTGCAGACACCATGGCATATTTGGGATCCTTAATCCCTAAGAATCCATCTGCTAATTTCATAATCGTTCATGTGAAAGTGCTCATGCACTCAGCAATACAATGTGAGGCTATTGATAATAAGAGTTAGTCAACATGATCCAAACTGAACCAAATCAGGATTGGTCCTTCAGAGTTAGAGCTTTCTTGAAAATGGTACTTTGGGAATCTTTGATCTCTTAATGTACTACAAAGTGTGGTACAACCATTCACCACAGGGTTGTTTCCCAATCTATGTTCTCAAATTTTGAATCACAGGGGGAACATACCATTTTATCCATAGAAGTTATGGCTTATCAGGATTGGCTTTCCTAATTTCAATATTTTTTTAAGCTTGGAATGATACCGCAAGACTTGTCACATGCTGAAATATGAACCTTTAAAAAAAATGTGACAAGATACATTTTTCTAGGAGACATCCTCTATAGACGAGGTTACGATGGAATGCTCCTTCGTTGTCTTGAGCCCCAGGAAGCATCCTGGGCAATTTCACAAGCTCACAATAGTACGTGTGGCAGTCACTTCAGTGGCATGGCCATCGTTAAGTTCATATTGAGAATGTGTTACTATTGGCCCACTATGGAAAAATATCGTAGTGAGTATGTCAAGAAATGCATCAAGTGCCAGCATCATGCAAACCTCACCCACCTGCCATCACAAGCCTTACAACCCATCCAGGCAGCATGGCTCTTATTGCAATGGGGACTATACTTGATTGGGAAGATCTCTCCCCTGTCTTTAGGCCAACACATGTTCATCATAACAGCCATTGAGTACTTCACCAAATGGGTCAAAGCGATCCCTTAGACATCGACTACTGGACCAAGTATTGCGGATTTCATACTCTACAATATCATAAGTCATTTTGGGGTCCCTTCAAAGATAATTTTGGATAATGGGTCATCTTGCAAGAACAAAAATATGTGTGCTTTAATGAACAAATACCATATTTAGCATAGTTTTTCAACACCCTATTATCCTCAAGCAAATGGGCAAGCAAAAGTCTCAAACAAAAAAATTATCTCTAGCTTGAGGAAGACGATTAAAGATAATCATAAGGATTAGCATTTCCAATTACCTCTTGCATTATGGGCATACAGGACTAGTGTGCGGATGCCCACTGGGGCAACACCTTTTTCACTTGTATATGGCATTGAGGCCATCATTCCCCTAGAGTTGGAGATTCCAACCTTAAGCGTAGCATTAAAGGACTTCATAGATGATGACACCACTTAGCAAGGCCACCTTGATCAGTTGATGCTTCTTGATGAATGTTGAGTCAATGCCTTGGAGCATCTCTGCATTTATTAGGATCACCTTGCACGAGCTTACAATAGTAAAGTCCACTTGAGGTAATTCAAATTTGGGGATCTTGTGCTCAAAGAAAACCAACAGAACTCAAATATGTCGCCACACCTACGAGACAAGTTTACGATAAATTGGATAGGCTCCTACATGATTTTAGAAAGGGTTGGTCCTGAAGCATATCACCTTACATCATTGGAGGGTGTTGAAGAGCTTGAACCTCTCAACATCATTCATTTGAAGGTGTTTCATACATAAGATTAAAAAATAACAAAAACATTCAAAAAAATTCAAAAATAACAAAAACATTCAAATATGTCAAAAACACAAAACAAAAAAAACATAAAATTCAAAATTCTATCAAAAATGCTCCAAGGGTACCCAATCCACTTGGTCAAAATCAATCAAAAATGCTCCAAGGGTATCTTCACACCACTTGGTCAACTTCAGTAAAATGCTCCAAAGGCATCTTAAAGCCCTTTGGTCAAAACACAAAATGCTCCAAGGGTACCTAATCCGCTTGGTCAAAATCAATCAAAAATGCTCCAAGGGTACCCAATCCGCTTGGTCAAATCAATAAAAAATGCTCCAAGGGTATCTTCACACCACTTGGTCAACTTCATCAAAATTCTCCAAAGGCATCTTAAAGCCCTTTGGTCAAATAAAATCACAAAAAACTCCAAAGGCATCTTAAAGCCCTTTGGTTAAAAACAATGCAAAAATAAAAAATACAAAAACATTTGCATATTACATTTGCATCCACATAGTTGCATTTCATTATAACATACATATCCATTGCATCCCCATAGGTTATGATCACATTCTTACAAACGATGCCATAATTTGTATCACAATCACAATATTCAAATACATCTGCATCCATGCATCCATGTGAGTAACTATGTTTTTCAACACAACCATTTCATATTGCTATACAAAATATACTAAGGTTTCCTAGTCTTTCAACCATGTCTAGTGGTCTTATCAGCTTTTGTAGAAAGCCACCTTGATTAGTAGAGGGCAAGGTCTAGTTGTGATAATACCTTGGATATTCAGGATCCCATCACTAATTGAAACACTAAAATCCTAGCTGGTACAAGGGAAATATGAAAACTACAAAAGTGGTCTAGGTTACCTTAAGCGAAAAGGATCTTCCTTGCTTATCCCCCTGTGCGACCGATTTAAAGGTGCTGAGAATTGGCAAAAGGACAAGTTTCGCCCTACCTAAAAATGAGTGATTATCATCACTACATAAATCCCTTGCTTTCATTAACACAAGAAAAAATACCAAAACAAAGCACAAATTCAATACCCCATTTTTCAAAGTCATATTTCAAAGAATGCAAAAACAAAGCAAATAGTGATTATCATCACTACATAGGTCCCTTGCTCAAGAAAAAAATCAATCAAAATAAACAGTGATTCTCATCACTGCACACGAGCAAGTATCCCAAATTAAATGAAGAAAATAAGGGAATGGAGCTTGAATCCCTGGAATTCTTAGCATTGTACAAAATTGGAAGGATATATCCTTACACATGGTGATATGTCTATCACAATTGCTTCTAGCATTGGTATAGACCAATGTTTGCATATGGATGAGCTAGCTTAGGTAACCTAATACTGCCTAGTGGTATAATCCAACTAAGTCCAACATAAGGATGAGATGGACACTTGAGGATCCCTGATATTAGCAATGGTCTGAAAGAATCCCACCTGAAATCGAAGGAAATGCTTGGGTTCTATCTCAAAATATATATTCATTTGCACACACAGAGATAATGAATATATAGGAACATGGTGAAAGCCTTGCTTTTCAAAAGTCTTGCATGGTCAGTACATAGTTGTTGATGGGATAAATAGAGTGTTTGAAGTCTCAAGAAAACATCAAAAACTCCTACATAGCAACAAATCATCAACTTTCTCTATAAGCTTCTATAAATTAGGGGGTATTAATAAAATAAACTAGATATCGGATATGTGTTAGAAACGATATTTAAACGACCACTGATTATTTTATATCTTTTAAATTACAGAAGCTTATCTAGAAAATACATACATTCCACACCATTACATTGCACATATGGAAGGTTTAAATAATTAATTCTTATAATTATAATGATTATTAAAAATTTCATGGTTGTTATACTTTCTGTGGTATCACCTGTTAGATTGTTAGAATCATATCATATGCATTCCTTATGTTTTAAGTAATTAAAACATACAAGTTCATTCACATTAGATTAAACACCATATACATAACACATTACATATTGCATTCACCTTATCATAGCATGAGGTAGATGCATACAATAAAATCAAAACCAAACATGCATTTAACAATAAACATTACATCCATAAATACATAGTTCATAACTCATCCATTCACATCTAAGATCACATCATAATTCACCTATACATACAATCATAAATCCATCATCAAGTCAACGCATGATACATCACATTATTGGATCATATCACATCTACATGAGCATCCATATAAACATCCACATCATCATAAATATCACCTATCATCTAACACATACATCAAATCATCATAATGCCATCATTACATCGCATAAATAAAACAAAAAATAAAATTAAAACATGAGCAATAAACGATACATATAATGAGTCATAATGCAAAGATATCATATAAATGTGTGTATCAAGTACATGGGTATACAAAAATTACTTGTGGGCTACAGTCATATAGGTCAAGTAGACCTCAAAAATAGAATCTAAGTGCATCATTAGTCAAATACGGGGCCTGCATCCCCAACACCACCTCCCCCTATGGTTGTGTCATGAGTATAGTGGTGTGATCTTGTTGGTCTCTCTGTGTGAGTTTGGGTCCTCTGGCTAGGATGAATAGAATACTACCCAGAGGTGGAGTGCTTACTGGCCTGTGAGCCACCTGCACCTGGTGCCTCCCTAGGGACAACTTCGTGCCTCCTAAGTTTCATCTGGAGAGAGGCTATATGGGAGACATACCCCTAGATCTACCCCTTGTACTCATCTAGCAATGACTGTAGGTGTAGAACCTCTGCCCATGTATCTACCCCAATATCTGCCCCGATATCAGTCTATGGTGTAGAAGGAGGAATAAAAAATTGCATCCTAGCAACATCGCCCTTGATAGTATCCTGTAAAGCCTATATCTGTAGTGTGAGCTGCTCTATAGTGGCGTATCATTGTGCTATAGTAGCATCTAGTTGTTGTATCATGAAACTATGCTCTCAGAGGAGAATCTCCTCCTCGGGATCCAGCTCCTCCTCATTCTCATTAGGAGCCTCCTGCTCCTCCATTGCCACATGCTCTGCTGGCTGGCCCCATACCTCGATCCTGGTTCAGAATTTACTCCCAGCTGGATCTACACTGTCATCCCTACCATCATCCTTACGACCTAGGCTACCATCACCATGCCACATCAAATCCCTCCATCACTATGCAAATGCATCTATGACTCCCCCAACGACTCTTGGGTCAACTATTGGGGCATCCTCCTCATCGAAAAGCTCTATGATCTACGATAGGGGAAGGTCTCTCTTTGTTGCAAGGCACCTATACTAAATAGAACTAGTGGCACATCCTGCTGCAACCCGTACTAACAAAGAACCTAGAAGTAGAATAAATACTCCCTGATGTCAACCTTACGATCGATGATCCACCGCTCACGTCGTGTCCTAGCTATGAAACTAGCCGGATCATCCCAAGTTGGGCACTTGTGGTATGGGCACCATATGATATCTCCAGCCTTCAACCCAATAAAATTAGCAGTGTAGTAGGAGAGCTCCCTCGCATGAGGATGTCTCTTGCGCTCCTCACACCCTCAAGCTGATCTAGCAGTATAGCATTGTATTCGCTCCTTAATGACTGCAATATTAATAGGAAGCCCTCTGGGGTGATCTACCTTGATGTGCTCCCATTCCCAAACCTATAAGAGCAAGCTGCAAGCGATGCCAATGCAACCCTGTCAGCAAATGTGGTACAACTCATCATAACAATGGGCCAACAAAGACCTCCACCATGCATAGATGATGACCTCCTCGCTATCCATTAGATCCTAGACCATCGCAAGGAGGTTCCACGATAACCTCAAGCCTGAGAAATCTAGAATGAGAATGTTACTGACAACCATCAGCAACATTGCATGCCTCTTGGAGAAGACCTTCTCTCGGTACTAGTGCATAATAGATACGCTGCCAGATTTTGTTTCCTTGAAGGTATCTGTAGCATGCCTTTCGAACACCCGAGCAAATATAGCATTGCGGCCATTGGTGGCCGAAGAGACAATGATCACTCCATCAAAGGGGATCCGAAAAATATTGTATACATCCTCCGATGTGATAGTCATCTCATCGATGGGAATATGGAAGGAATTAGTCCAGGGATCCCACCGGTATACCAGGGTCATGAGGTAAGCCTGATCTAACATAATATTAAGTAACCTAGTAACATATTGTAGCCCCCGGGCCTTAAGCCAGGTCCAGTTCGTAGTATCCAAGAGGGGTAGAAGGTCATTGAAGAGCCTTGGGTCCCAAGCCCGAGCAATGGGAATCTAAGAGCAAAAAAAAAAAGCATAACTACAATGCATCTAAGGCATGAATCACAAATAAAACATGAAAAACAATGCACATAATGATAAACTACCCTAAGTCTGAGAAAAAGAGGAATAAATGCACCTAATCATGCAGCATAGTACAAGAAAGCAGTTCAAAAATTCAAAAAAATCAGCATAATCACCTTGCAAAATCCAAAAATTCATAATTTTTAACTAAGGCTTTTGGCCGCTATCGCCTACAATGGCCAAAAATTGGTCATCGAGGATAGAAGGGGCAAACCCCAATGGTCAAATTTGACCATTGGGATTCAAAGTTGACCGCTCTGAGCAACAGCGGCCAAATTGCAGGCTGACCTGGTCGCTCTGAGCAACAGTGGTCGACAGGAAACACGATAAACATGTATGCCCTAGGCCAAAAATGACAAAAAAAAATTAAAAAACTAAAAAATGGGGGCAAGCCCACCACATTAAATCCTAAACTACGGGTTTGGTTCATTTTCGAGGATATTAATAAGGTTCATTTTTTTATTACTTAGTGCAATTCATTTTTACCCAAAAGTGAAACAAGCAAGGTTAAAGTTTCAAAGAGTACCCGAGAAGCTCTAGCTCCTCCGCTCGATGATGCCTCACCCTAGGTAGCCATGATCCTCGACGCAATAACACTCCAAGTCACAAAAGTCATTTTCTCTCCAAAGCTCTGACAAGCAAATCGCCAGCTGGAAAAGTGAAAAGTCAAAAACCCTAGGTTATTTTATATTTTTCAAGTTATGCCTCGGTCGTTGCCGCCATCAGCAGCTCGAAATTCTTAGCCGTTGTAGCCAAGAGCAGCCAAAATAGGTATTTTTGGGTCGCTAGATCTGATAGTGGCCAGCAACACAAGAAAAAACAAGAGGAATTCCCTCCATGAGAAGTAGCAAAAATATCAAATAAACACATTTTGATGACTCATGGTCATCATAATGTTCAAAATAAGAAAACAAAATCACATAAAAACACATCTCGATTAAGCCTCGTATCAAGTTACTTACTCTATAAACTCAGTGGTTGCATCAATTTGCACTCCATGCAATTCGGTGAGATGAGTAAGTTACCATAGGGCTACTTGGGGTAAATTATTCATTTTTGGAATTACGATGTGCCTCTTTCAATCCTAAAGAAGACCAAGACGGTCGGCCTGCTCCACAGGTGCGATACAATCATATTGATTCTCTTATGACACAAAAACACTGAGCCAAGTGATGCAATGCAAGAATTAATAGAATCACTCATCCTAATTCCCTAAGAAGGCTATTGATAGTCGGACCACTCCCAGGGATAGGGATGAATGATTATCATAAATAGTTGATATCACACTTGGATGGGGTCTACCCATTAAAAAAATAAATACTAGAAAGAAGCCAGAACCAGTCAAGATTGGTCAAGGGATTTGTTGCTTCATTCATTGCCCTTCCCTTACCAATTAATTGTGAGGGGATAGTTCAAATCTTCAAATAATCATAATCAAAATCAACCAAAGATCACTTGATCATATCAAAATTGGTTTGTCCTATGAATCATTGCAAACAACTACTACACAAATTTCCCTTGTTTGTTGGGATCATAAGCAAATTGTGACATCTTTAGTCCGTAGCTCTCTTACCGATCGGATCTGATTGTAGCAACAAAAGCTACCCAATTGTGTCTGAGAAATAATTGTAATTGAACATGTGCAAGCCCTGTGCTAAATTAAGCCTTCCAAACATTGAAGTAATGATTCAAGGATGCACATCATCTTGCATGATTGGGGCATCCAGCGTTGATCATACTAATGATCATAATACACCTTATAGACATATCAGTCTATGTTTTTGCTCAGCGTTGTGTTTTTCATATAGTGCATTGCAAAAAGGGGCATCTGTAGACACCTAAAATATGTCATGTTTAGGATAACTACTAACATAGGCACATTCACAGGCCATGTGACTAAACCTTGGACTTTCCAAGTATCAAAAGTGGTTCTCACCACTCATCTAGGGCAATCTTAGCCCATCCAATCTTGGCCGCTGTAAGCCAGAGTGGCTAATCTTGGCCACTCAAGCTTAGAGCAGCCAAACCTCAGTCGTTATAGACAACAGCGACAAAATCATAGTCGCTACAGATGATAGCGACTAAGCCATAAATACGACTTGCTGACGAATCGGCCCATTCACGGGTGGAAGTGGCAGTTTGTATACAATAAATATGAGTGGGACAACTTTGCATTCCCCTTCATGACCAGTTCACATGGGAGACTTAAGCCCAAATTTAGACTTCAGTTAAACATAAAAAAATAAAAGCTTCTCATGCTAACATCCTCTACGCATGAGGGATTCAGTCCTAGGGTTTTGAACATAGACCTAGGGCTTCACACACTTTAAAAGGTGCAAGCCTAAGGGCACCAAAGGATCACAAATTGAACAGAATAGGTCATTGAGGAGAGCTTTGCAAGACTTGGAGAGCTTCCCTTGGAGATCATTTTTATAGCGAAGCCCTATTGAATGGAGAGCATATTGGAGCATATTTGAGGAACGATGAAGGGCTAGCCAATTTAAGGTTTTTCATCTATAGTATATTTGATACAAAGGATAAGAAACAAAAACTCTTTCAACACCGACGACAAGCTTAGATCCATAGCCTTGGAGTACTAGAAACATGTTCACCTTAGTGGCCGTTGTCTCGGATAGTGGCCCACTGACCCAATCTAGCATTCTTTGTACTAGTTTCTTACATCTTAGCTTATTACTTGCTTTTCATGTCATTAGCATAGATTTGCTTCATTTACTTGTTTTGATAGCACTAGTTTCATTGCATTTATTTTCATTAAGTGTATTCATTGCTAACAACCTCATCCAGGGAGGCAATCTCGGACATCTAAGCGTGTGTTGTTGTTTCATTGTTTATAGGGCTACAGGTTCATCGGACAAATCCATAACATACGAAAGCAAGAGGATCCCTCTAGCAATCATACCTAGAGAAAGAGGCATCTGGAAGCCCTCATACATTTTTGTGTGCATCATCGAGAAGCCTAATAAAGCGTACCACCCCTTGCAAGGGGATATTTTATGCACCTGCTACTTAGGAAATAGCAATGGGAAGCTAGTTCCTTGTCAACTTAGCAGGTTGTTGACACAATTATGCTCACTTAGGGTTTGGATTTTAGGGTAAGAGAAGGTTAGGGTTAGAGAGATGTAGATAATAGTGGATGGATAGGTTAACAACATTGCACCATCATAAAAAGCTCCCAAAAAACCATATTAAGGACATACACTCAGATCAACATTTATCTCACAATAGATTGTTTCATATATTAAAGCATAACAGATAAATGTTATAGCAAGCAATTTCAATACCCAGGGAATGATAATCCAAATAACAGAATTCACCAAACACTTAGATTTTACAGAAATATACTTTCCAATAACACAGAATGAACTCAAAGCAGATTTCAATTACTCACAACAGCTAGTAATCCAAAATAGGCACAAACTAACCATCTAAGTATTTACAGAAATGCAACTATGAAATCTGAACCTCTAACATCAAGCATGAGAATGCGAACTTGAGGCGAAGATCAATGTATTGCTCCTTTCATTCAGCTCTTCAGGAATATTTACAATAGCATAGGAAAACACGCTAGAGCCGACCCTTCAAAATGAGGGTTCGACCTCTACTTATAGTTTTCTTCTTACAATAATCAAGAAACAATACACATAATCTTGTTACAATAGTTCAACAAATATTTTAGCTGGCATCAGCTCATTGGTCCGTCCTTCGAGAAATCTGCTAAAAGAAAGTCTGCCATGACATCTCGGGGTCTCTGCAACTTGTTGATCGCTCAGTGGAACTGAAGCTCGGGTCATTAAAGATCATGCTTTTTTGTCGATCCTTCTTGGGAGTGAATTATCATCGTTGATCTGTAACTGCCTCTGGTTTGATCTTCTTGGAAACCCTCGATGCTTCATCTCTCGGTCGACTATTACAATTTTGATACAACAATCTCTTTAAAACAACCCAGATTTGGCAGCTTAACCTCAACCGTCGATCTTCTTTATCACATGATTCAGATTCAATCTGGCATAAGCTAAATGCCATTCCACCTTAAAAATGATGACGTCGTCTTTCTTTATCAGAAATAGCAGAATCTCCAATCCGGACCTCCAAACCTCGAATCCGCTCCGGGATATTAATCTTCAACATTATATTCTTCAATCCGGGTCTAGAGCTAATCACATACTTCTTCCATCATGAATCCGCACTTTCGTTATTCTGCCACCCCGTCTTATCTTCATTCCAGAAAGGGAAGACTTGTTCATTCCTAGAATTGCCATTCCGCACTTTTCTACCGTTGACGTCATCATCTCTTAGGAACTTTTGTGGATTTGAGATTTGTCTTTATTCCGGAGTCGAAAACAAAAAGGACCTTCCCAAAATTGCCATTCCACACTTTATGAAGGAAACAAAAAGGACCTTCCCAGAATTGCCATTCTACACTTTTTCATCGCTGATGTCATTATCTCTTAGGAACTTTTGCGGATTTGAGATCTGTCTTCATTTCGGAGCTAGAGTAAAGTCACCCAAAATCGCTCCAAACATGAAAACTTCACTAACTACCCAACGGATTCATATCTTCTGACCCGGTTCTGGATAAAAGCATACTGCAAGGTTGGTGGAATGATGATTTTATCACTTAGTCAAATTCACACAAAATTTTACTAAGTATGTGGCCATTTTGGGCCTACATTCTAGCGCCTCCCGGGTGGATTTGCTTGCAAAGCCAATCGAATCCAGAGTCTTATCCATTGGGCCTTAGGAGTCAAAACAAGAATTATCTTTAAAGATATGTTTTAAGGAATAATTTCCATACAAACACTACCCTCTAAAAGCTCAAATTCTGGCCTAGAGGATAAAGGTTCATATCAAAACCAGGAAAAAACATCATAGAACTCACTTGTTCCACTAGAGACTGTATCCATAATATCAGTATTACTACTGCCTTCAAAAACTATACATAACTCTACCTCCTTTATAATGCTTCACTTCAAATAATGCCTTCACAAAAATGTTGCATTGTAGACTTCATGCCTTTATTACTTGTTTCTGACAATTGTCAGAGTAAAAATGGAAATACAAAACTGATGTATTAAGAACACAAAAAACATGCATATGTACAAACAAAAATGAAATGATTAAGTGTGAGCCCCTCTTGGGCCTGTAGCTGCTCAATCCTATTTTCATTCTTCTACAGCCTCTTCATCATCATCTTCTCCCGGAGCCTGTAATCTTTGATTATCTTCATCGGAGGTGTCCCCAAACACTTGGACCATTGATTCCAAAGACTGAAGAGCCTATTTCCAGGCTTGCTCAGAGGGATTTGATGTCTCTTTAAGCTTCTTATAAACATATTGTAGTTCCCCAACATCCTCATAATTAGCAACATTCCCTCTTGTCACCAGATCTTCCATGAGATCCCTTAAGCGGGTGTAACTCATAATTAATTTGACAACTTGTTCTTGGGATAGTGGCTCTTCTAATGAATCAATTCCAGCCTCATCCTGCAAGTTATCCTTGATGCTTTGTTGGACCTCTTCCATGGATAACAAGTTGTGATCCTCCTTCCAGAGTCCCTTAAAACCAACATGAATCATTTCCTCATTTATTTCAATGATCTCTTTAATTCCCCTGTCCATCCTATCAAACAATAGCCAGGCTCTCTAAACTGCCCTGTGCTTTTTCACCACTATCTTGGAGGCTACCCCGGCTAGATTCCATTATTTATTAGAAATTGGTTTAGCAACATCACTGAGCCTACTACCAACCAACCTATACATTTGTTCTTCCGGAATCACCATAGGTTGTAACTCTCCAGTGATTTGATCTAAATCCTTCTGAATGGTAGATAATAATTGGTTGGCATCCTTTAGGTAGTCGATTATGAGTTGAAGACCTGAACATTTTTCTTGAACTTTAGAAAACAACTCCTACTTTATCCTTTTCAAATTATCTTTGGAAAAACCTGAGGACTTGGCTTTCTCAATCTGAAGCTGATGTTTCAAATTTTGAATTTCTTTTGCCTGATCCTCATTCAGCTTCTTTTGTTCTTCTAACCGATCTTTCAACTCATTAGCCTTTTGAAATATTTCCTGCCAACTCTTAGCCTCTTTCCTCAGAACTTTCTCTACTTATTTTTGATCATGGAGGCTCTTCTTAAGTTTTTCAACTTGTTGTTTCAACTTTTCTACCTTATCTTTTGCTAAATCAGTCTTCACATAAAAGGTATCTAAGTGAGCCTTGGCCATCCCTAACTCATATTCAGTAGGAAGCTTGTCAATATCTTCTATGATTTCCTCTACTTTATAATCTTGAGCAGTCATTTCATTTTCAGGTTTGCTTACCTACGGAATCAAAGACCTTGAAACCCTTTGCCTAGTGACAGGGTTAACATACATACTTTTCCTTGTCACGACCATTCTACTGGAAGGCCTGGTAAGCTTCTCTGCCCAATAGTCATTTATGCTCTGAGTGGCTACCTGTTCTTTTGATACAACAATAGACCTTGAAACATCAATAGCCAAAGGAGATAACGACATCAAAAACATAAGGGTGGACTGACTTGTTGTTGATGGGGGTGGAGATACATTGACAACAACCTCTGTTACAATGGTAGATTCTGTGACTACCGCTATTGTAGACATAGGTAAATTCAGAGAAACAGGGACAAAACTGACAGTAGAAGGGATGGATGAACTTGGAACGCAGTGTCCCATGGATGGTGGCAATGAAAGAGATGAGGGTGCAATAATGGTGGTTATTGAAGTGGATATCTCAGAAGTGGAAGGTGGGTTTGGAGGAGACTGTGACACAACATAACTGATTGGTACCTCCATAGCTACTAATGGGATGAGGGAAGAACTGTGAGGTGGAGGAGGTAAATTTACCATAATTTATTGGCTAGAAAGGGAGGGAAATCCTTTTGGGGATTCATGGAGATGAGAAGGAGAAGAGGGATTAGAAACCATACCTTCACCTATAGATGTAGGGTGTTCTTGT
Organism: Wollemia nobilis; assembly: GCA_028583015.1. Taxonomy (NCBI): domain Eukaryota; kingdom Viridiplantae; phylum Streptophyta; class Pinopsida; order Araucariales; family Araucariaceae; genus Wollemia; species Wollemia nobilis. Next base: position 6,408,998 of record JAQPPZ010000103.1, read on the forward strand.
TCAGCTTCTATTTCAAGTTGTTGTTCTTGTTCAACTAACCCTTCTGTATTAAAAGCAACTACCTCTTCAACAATTTCCTCCATACTCATCTTCTACATTTTGGAAAGCTCTCTCCCTTCTATTTTTAGGGTTCTCTTAGTCCTTTTACGAACTAATCAAAAAGCATCCATCTCATCTCCAAAATATTCTTCTAATAAATCTTCTTGCACTTCCCCAAGAAGTAATGATTGTTCAGTAATGGATTACAACTTAGATGATGTTGCAGGAGCAAAAGAAAGTGGCCTGAACCCAAAACTCTTATCCTTCTTCTTCCAACTAATATCTTTATCCTGAGGCTACCCCCTAGAGCTAAATATGTAGGCCTAGATCTTGTTTCAATAATAGGGGTACTAACAACATTTTCTTTAGAATACCTCATTTTGCTCATCATCCTAGCTCCTTTAGGGAATTTCTCCACCTGCTCAGAAGTAGGACTGAAGGTTCTCAATACTCCAGTGGTTGTTAAAGAAGCCTTTTGATTTGTAGAAGGCTAGAGAGATTCAGAATCACCCTGGGGCTTTTCAACTATTAATACAATGTGCCTCACATCCTTTAGCCTCCAAGTATCAATATTCTCATCATATCTTTTTGAAAACTCTTTATCAAATTTTATTCCAAATTTAGATTCAACTTTCCCAATTTCAACTCTCATACGCCACCAATCCATGATCTTGGCATCCTCCCATGGTCCCTTAAAATCCTCCTCTTCTACTTCTTATGTAACTTCCTTTTTAGATGACATGTATTTTTTCTTTTCCAACTTTGACTTGGAGGAGGGTCTGCTTTTCTTTGTAGTTTTGGATTTAATCTTGTCAATCATATCCTTGATAATCTGATGACCGAGTTTATGGTCAGGATCAAAATCTTCAATCTGCTCATAAAAATCCAACCATGGAGGTAACTGATCCATCTTGGAGACATTCCACTCTAAAAGAGTAGTCTCATCATTGTTTCTTCCCTATTCAAAATTAGCCCTGGGCCTTTTCTCAAATTTTTAGGCCTTATCTCCATTCAGGGTTTTATTTTTTGTAGTGAAAATATCATCAGGATCATAACTCCACTTCTGAGGAATATAAAATAGACCTAACCTATCCAGGTATCGGTCAATTTTCTGACTCTACCCCTTCTTAGTAATGGTGATATCACTCAAGGTGCGGTGGGAAAGCAAAGACTTCCTTTTTCTCCTCGAACCATATTTCGAGTCAATGTACTTTGCTTGCCTCAAATATTCCAAGGTGAAGAGTCTCTCCATGACAAAGTGGGGTAAAAGAAAAGGTTTACCCATGAAACCATATAATATGATGACCGTACCTTCAGTTAAAAAATACCAGTCCCCTTCCTCTGCATCTTTAGTCCTTAGAATCTCTTTGGCCAGGGGTGGCAATCTAGGGAAATTACCGTACATTATTTTAAGGGTCGGTCCAAGAAATTCCAAATTGAACCTATAGTGAGACTCACTGCTTCTTAAATGGTTTGTCCAATAGTAAACTAGCATAGGTTCTCCTTTATCAGTCTTATCTTTGATTGGAATCCATGACATTCTATCTTTAACAATGACATAAAACATCCATACCAAGTTTGAGCAATGCCTAAAGCTAGGAGCGTCGATGCCCCTCTTCAAGCTTACTAACTGTTCATGTATTCTTTGGGTGAGGAAAGTTGGCCAATCAAAATAAATCACCCTTATCCCTTTCTTTGTCGCCTCCTTTTCATACATCCTTTCGTTAGAGATACAGTATGCAGCGGTAATTTTCCAACCATGAACCTCTTCATCAGAGTCCAAACCCTCCATGCAGGCCAACATAGAGAACAGAACGGGGGTTACAAACTTTTTGATAGAAATGGGGACTTCAGGCAACTCTTCCTAGGGTTTGGTATTCAGTTGTTTATAAACCCAATTCCTAAATGACTCGCCATCATTTGCCCACTTCTTTGTGGAATAAAACCCAGTTTGTTCAACAATTTTAAAGGGTTTTGGTGGTACTAGTGGGTCAGACCCTAAGGCAAAAATCTCATGATAGAAAGAGGTAATGATGCTAAAAAGGGTCTCACCCTCATAGGTTTTTATTACTTTGGCCAGTGGGTCATAGAATTTAACTATTGCAGCTATCAACTCAGGACATGGGTGGACAAAATCATAAATGTAAAAGGATAGATAAGAAAGGATGGAGCATCTACCTTCCATCGATAGAGTAACATTATTTTTATATCTATCATTCACACTCTTTCTTAGCCTCGTCCTTTCAGTGATGGTCATCATCGTGTCTGCTACAGCCTCGGATTTATCAAGGTAAGGCACCGATGTCCTATCATCTAGAGTTTCGAATTCTAGAACATCTTCTGCGGCCTCTATGGGTGATTTCTTAGGAGCCATATTGCAGTAGTAGGACTTCACGCACTGTAATAAGCGAGGAGAAATTTAGAATGTTGCTATGCTTCTATACCACCTCGTGGTCACTAAATGAACCCTGCACAAGACTTCGTCACTTTTTATCTCCTAGAATATGTGTATCATCCATCATAAATGTAGCTACTACGTGATATCTTTGTTGGCACACTTCGCCATCCTTCCATTATTTCTTTGGTGGCTCAAAGGTGATGTCCTATCTCTTATTGGTTGAATTTTGAAATTATGTTGCCAGCTCATCACATCCCTTCGGCTACTCTTCGGTCCATGCACGAGTTCATTAGAATTGAATGCACGAGCACTCTTTAGCCTCCATGTGTCATATTGGAACTTGTTGTTCGACTTTGGCCTGATTTCGCTCCGATGTTCTATGATCTTTTCGAATCCGCTAAGCTTGCACGCACAACGCTCCACCTTGATTCCACTCCAACTTTCTCCAACTTTGAGAGGTTCCCGGATTAGCGTCATTCTTTGTCCTCCTTTAAGCGGGATGGGAACTGATAGACTACTTCACGAAAATCCAGATTTGATCATGCGGACTTGAGGATGGAATGCCATTCCGGAGAGTACACAGCATCATGTGCGGAATGGAACATTACCATGCATTTTGGTCAACACTTAGTCATTTATTGTAAAAATTTTTTTCTCTCTCTCTCTCTATCTCCTTTTTTTTTTAGCATTTCTTTGAAAAGAACCAATTACAAAGTGCAGAAAAGAAACTAAATACAAAGTGCAGAAAGAAAGGGGAAAAATTTGTACAATGTATATACATACGTTACAATGAGCCTGCTTCTTACATATAGTAGAGCTTGAGGTGGAAACCATTCACCGGAATTGGTTGAATGTTTCCCTCTGGATCCTTTAACTAAAATACATTAGATTCTTTAGCTTCCACTATTTCGAAAGGACCATCCCAAAAGGAATCAAACTTTTCATGCTTGCCTGGTTTTGCCCTATCAACATTCCATCTAAGAACTGAGTCTCCAACTTGAAGTTTTCTGAACCTGGATTTCTTATCAAACCATGCTTTAATGTCTGATGAATGCTTTTGAAAATGATCATATGCTTGAGTTTTGCTCTCTTCCAATTGTAGCAGGTGTGTCAACCTAGTTTTTACTAGATCCTCTTCTAATTCTTCTTCTGTACTGACAAGCTTAAGCACTGGGATCTCTAGGTGAATTGGAAATACCACCTCTTTTCCATATACCAGTGCATAAGGAGAAGTTTTGATGGAATTTTTAATAGTAATCATGTCTGCCCATAGAGCATGGTTGAGCAATAGGTGCCAACTTCTTTTGTTACCTTCCAGAGATTTTCTCAAAATCCTTAATAGGTTTTTATTGGTAGATTCTGCAAGTCCATTACCTTGTGGGTAATAATTTGAAGTATTTTTAAGAGTGATGCCATACTTGTTGGCAAACTCAATGTACTTGGCTCCTATGAAAGCAGGGCCATTATCACTCACCAAAGCTTTCGGGACTCCAAATATGGAAATCAAACCCTCCATAAAGTTGATCACAACTTCCTAGTCTACCTTCTTTGTAGGAATGGCCTCTACCCATCTGGTAAGATAATCTATAGCTGTCAAGATAAACTTGTGCTCCACTGAAGAATTAGGGTTTATAACTCCTATAAAATCTAATCCCCATTGTTGGAAAGGCTCCTCAACTTGAATAGGCTTCAGGGGAGAGGCAACATTTCTAGTTCTTCCAACGTACCTCTGACACTTATCACAAGCCTAGGTAATTTTAAAAGCATCATTGAACACAGTAGGCCAATAATAGCCTGCTCTTATTATCTTCAAAGCCATAATTCTACCTGAGCCATGACCACCTGCTGACCCTCCATGAAATTCTTCAATGACTCTTTTTTGTTGGTCCTCCTTCAAACATTTCAGGAGAATACCATCCAAGTTTCTTTTGAACAACCCTTCAGGTAGTAATACATATTTTAGAGCATGAAGTCTATACCTCCTTCTTTGAGAAGGATTCAGATCAGGTGGGCAGATTCTAGTTTGGAAATACCTGGTCATTTGCTCGATCCAATCAGAATCTGGAGTGTGAACAATTTCTATTTGATCCTCTTCAGTCATCTGACAAGTTGTCATTCCGGCCAACGCTGAAGTATCTGTCAACCCTTGGCACAAGGCTCTACCTCTTACCAACTTGGTGGGACGTATTTCTACATCATATTCCTAGATCTTAGTAATCCAACCAGCCCTTTTATCACCTAGGTCACCTTGTAAGATAAAACTCCTTACATCTGGATGAACCACATACACCAGAGTTTTGCTTTGTACCAGATATTGTCTGAACTTCTTTAGTGACTTCATCACAACAAACACTTGTCTTTCAATAAAGTTATATTTTACCTGATAATCATGCAAATTCTGACTCCAAAATAACACAGGGTGTTCATCCCCTTGATTATCTTTCTGGGTGAGTACCGAGGCATAACTCTCTTCAGCTCCATAAGCATAGAGAATAAAATATTTATTGAAATCAGGATTTATCAAGACTGGGGCTGCTGCAATGGATTGCTTGATGACCTCAAAAGCTTACTTCCTAACCTCAGTCCACTTGAACTCTACCTTTTTCTTGAGTAGTTCAGATATAGGCCTCACTTTTTGTGCAAAATCAGAAATGAATTTCTTGACGAAATTGATTTGACCTAAGAAAGACTACAAGGTCTTCTGATTAGTAGGCAAAGGAATAGCTAGAATTGCTCTAATTATTTTTGGATCTATGGCCATACCTTCCTTTGAGACCACATGGCCTAATAGTTTTCCCTCATGTACTGCAAAGAATGACTTCTTAGGATTTAGTGAAATACCAAACTCTTTGTATTTTTGAAAAACCTGTTCCAAATGAGATAGATGATCATATTTATCATGAGAAAACATAGTCATGTCATCTAGGTAAATCAGAATAACTTTGTTTATAAGTGTACCAAAGGCATAGTCCATGGCCCTCTGAAATGTAGCTCCTGCATTAGACAGCCCAAAGGGCATTCTCTGATAGGCAAATGTACCCCATTTTGTAGTAAATGTTGTCTTGTATTGGTCTTGATATTTTACCCAAATTTGGTTATATCCAGAATAACCATCCAATAGTGAGAATATTTCTGCTCCAGCTACCACCTGTAAGATCTGGTCAATCTGAGGGAGGGGATAGTGATCCTTGAGGGATGCTTGATTCAGATTCCTAAAATCTACACATAGGCGTATATCCCCATTCTTCTTTATTACGGGTACCAAATTGGCTACCCAAGTGGAATGTTTTATTGGATATATTATCCTAGCCTTTAATAGCTTTAAGAGTTCCTCTCTCATAATGGCTTCTATCCTTGGATTGACAGGCCTCTATTTTTTCTGGAATGGTTTAGCATCGGGTTCTAACTCAATAGTATGTTGGATAATATTTTTGTCATACACCTTAAGGTCTTCATATGACCAAGCCATAGTGTCTTGGTATTTTAAGCATAAAGCTTTAATATCTTCTGCCTCCTCAGGTGAACACTGGATTCCGATATTGAGCTTCTTTCCTATTTCGACCTCCACTTCCTTATAGATATTTTCACCAACCTTCATGGCTCCACTCTTCTTTCTATATTTGTTATCGAATAAACTTTCAAGGGTGACCAATCCCCTTGGAATATGATTGTTTCTTAATTGGATAAAATCTTGTTGATCTATTTCCTCCAAGTCTTCTTCTTGGACAGTTGTGAGGCATGCTTCTTTTATCATAAAATCCAGAATTTGTTCATCACTTTCAAAAACCTGCCAAAATATTTGCTTGTCCGACACTGCAGGTCTGAAAACCATTTTAATTCCCTTGGTCTTCTTAGTTCCAAAATCTATAGGAGGATTAAAATTAGCTCCCTTTGTTGCCAATGCATCTGCCAGGTGATTCTCTTCTCTAGGCACAAAGCTTAGGTTCAGGGCATCAAATGAATCCATTAGGTCCCATACTCTGTTCCTGTAAGCCTTTAAGTAATGGTGCTTACTACTGCACTTATTCCTTACCTGATGAACTATTAGCTCAGAATCACCATATATGTTCAAAATCTTGATGCCCATGCTTTTTGCTTGCATCAATCCTAGGCATAAAGCCTCGTATTCTACAACATTGTTGGTACATGACCATTTTAGTCTATTAAAAAAATTCTTTATCCCCTTCGATCATGATTGTAGAACCACTCCAGCCCCTGCACCATTTCTACATTTAGCACCATCAAAGTGCATAACCCATGTTTCCTTGTTTCTTAGGGATTGATTAGAAATAGTAGGGAGTTTCTTTTCCAATTCATTCGTGATGTTGTATGTGCCCATACCAGTTCCAAATTGGCTATAATATTCTTTGAAAGGCAACTCATCTTCAATGTCTAGTTCCTCAATGTTTTCCACTAGCTCAAATTCCTCCAAAGGATTAAGATTGCACATATCTTCTTCAATTTTTTCTATATGATAAGCAACTGGTTTCTCAGGTGTTATCCTTATCCTTTTCCCTTTGAAAGGTATTACCATGCTAGAATAATCCATGTACATACATCCCCCTAGCTTTGCAGTAAATTCTCTTGAGAGGCATAACCCGAAATAGGGTTCTAAATCCACCACCACTATTTCCTGTACTATTGTTACCTCAGGAGCTCTGTGCAACCTCATTAGTACATCTTTAATGACCCCAACCATATTGACAGGTTTCCCATCTAGTTGTAACACTCCAAGACAAGACCGGGTATATTCCATACCCATTTCTTCATAGACCGCCTTAGGCATAACTATGGTTGATGCTCCTGAATCAATCATACAATTTTGGACTACCCATCCCTCCATTCTTAGGGATATATAAAAAGGGGGAGGTTTGTTTTTTAGAACAACAGGTGTCATTTATTTCTTTTTTGATGGTATACTGAGGATGGTTGTGGCTGGTCTGTTCTAGGGATTTTTGCTGAGGGAAGCTTTAAGTAGGTCAATCTGGCCCGGGATGAAAAGAGTATCATATAGGCTAGCTTTTGATGGAATCCTTTTCATCTCTTCAACAATGTTATACTCAGACTTGGTCAGGGATAGTCTTTCCAGTCCTCTGTCTGGCTCACCATATCTCCTTTTGTATTGTTGGGTTGCTTCTAACCTTTGTCTTTTGGTAATAGAGGGGAAATTGAGCCTTTCTTGATCCTCACCTTTGGATCTCATTTTGTCTCCTTCTGTTACTCTTTCTAGATTTTTAGGGAGACTATCAGTTTTCTCCTTCCCCCTAGCTCGAGGGATAGGAAAAGTGTCACTATTTTGAGGGGGGAAGTCAGCTTTCTTTTGAGAAGGGACCTGGAATTGTCCCATATTTTGAGGGTCTACTTGTAAAGCTTTGTTTCCAGACCTTGTCATAACAACAATCGGACTTTCTTCTTCCAACTCTTTTTTGGCCATGATCTGATCAGGGTGCCATAACATATTGACTCTCCCCTTCTGATTCCTTTCAGCTTGGTCCATGGCTTGTTGAACATGGTGTTGATACATCACACAAGACTGTGAGTCATGGGGGTCATTGCATACTAAACACCAGACATTTGCAAGAGTGGTATCTGTTGAACACTCCGGATCCTCATATGCTGCATTCACCCTAACCCTAGTACTATTACTAGGACCAAGCCTTTGATATTTGTTTACATATGGGAATCTCCTCTATTGTGACCTTTCCTGATCTCTCTTTTCCATTGAATTCATTCTATTACTCAGAGTTTTCATGGTATTTTGTATATCCAGAATAGCAGACAATTCTTGAGAAGGTTGAGAAGGAAGGGGAGGAAAAGGAGGTGTGGAGGATACAGGTTTAGACCGAGGAATCAGATTCATTTGTGGATATGGAGATGGTAAAGAAAGGGGGTCCATGTAGGAGGGTTTTGTGGATTGATCCTGGCTACTATTGGTTTCTGAGTTATAGGGCAACATAGTTTTGGGGGAATTCTTCCTACATTGATCAGGATATTTTCAGCATGGACAACCACATTATAAACTTGGGGGAAGGTTTCTACTCCAGATTGTTGTGTCTGTAGACCTAGCTCTGATCCCAGGGCACGTATATAATACATATAAGCCAAACATGCAGCTGGTCTAGCAGTGGGGGAATTCTCTTCCATGTTCTGCTAAATCTCAAATTGAAGTCTGAGACAGTTTCTTGCTGGGTTTTTTGCATGGCTATAAACTGATTCAGTAGGGAAAAAGGATCAGTAGATTCATTAAATTCTTCTATGAATGGCTCAACCAAATATTGCCATGAAGTGATAGAATTATCTTCCAGAGTTCTAAACCAATGCAATATCTTTCCACGAAAGGACAGGGCTAGAATTCTGACAATAATATTTTCTTCTTTTATGTTGTGGATTGTTGCCAGATTCAAGATATCTTGGCAGTGCTCATAAGTTGTTTTCCCAAATCCATCATACGTGGGGGTTGCCTTAGATACAGCCTAGGGAATGGCATCCATTTGGGCTAATCTAAGGGGCCCAGTTGAATCCCAGTTAGGGTACTTCTGTAGTGGTTGATTAGGAGCCACATTTTGTGCCATATTTTTGGTTGCAGGTCTTCTTGGGGGAACTACTAGGTTCTCTTCTAGAAGCTCTTCTTCTTCAATAAAATATTGATCCAAACTTTGATAACAACAGCCCCTCTCAGAGGTAACTCACAATGAAAGAAAGAATCAGGGTTGTTCCTCTTGAAAGACCTGGTATACATGAAAGGGTACTGGTCTACGATACCTTTTCAGGGTCTTTCGACCAGGGAGTCACCAGGTGAACTTTCTTTCCTCCGCTAATAAGGTCAAGATAATTCACCAAATCTTGATTCCTTCGGGTTGAGATAACAATAACTCTTTTAGATGGGTTTCGTGTTCCTTGTGAACTGGTCCCATCGGGCATGCCAAAAACTATTGGGCACTGAATTGCACCAAGTTTTCACTCAGTACTACAGATGTCTATCTTCCTAGTTTCTATCTAGGCTTGCACCCAATAGTTGTAGCTCAACACTCAATATTGGATGGACCAAAATAGGAGTTTTCGATCCAACCTCCAGAGTAGGTTGGTTCCTTGTCAACTTAGCAGGTTGTTGACACAATTATGCTCACTTAGGGTTTGGATTTTAGGGTAAGAGAAGGTTAGGGTTAGAGAGATGTAGATAACAATGGACGGATAGGTTAACAACATTGCACCATCATAAAAAGCTCCCAAAAAACCATATTAAGGACATACACTCAGATCAACATTTATCTCACAATAGATCATTTCATATATTAAAGCATAACAGAGAAATGTTATAGCAAGCAATTTCAATACCCAGGGAATGATAATCCAAATAACAGAATTCACCAAACACTTAGATTTTATAGAAATATACTTTCCAATAACACAAAATGAACTCAAAGCAGATTTCAATTACTCACAATAGCTAGTAATCCAAAACAGGCACAAACTAACCATCTAAGTATTTACAAAAATGCAACTATGAAATCCGAACCGAAGAACACAAGCTTATATTGAGAGGGAGGTTAACAGTATAAGACCACTTTTTACTTTTTCTTCCAATTCAATATTATGTTGTATAAAGATAACAATATCAATAGCAGTAATCAAAGCAATGCATAGAAACCATACACAATAGAGACACCACAATTTACATGGTTCACCCAATGTGGGCTACTCCACGAAGAAAATATTTTACTAAAACTTTCTCAATCAATCTCTTTGGGAATCACTCCCAATTACAATGTTTATGGATCTTTGTCCAAAGGATATGTTGATCCCCTAATCTCAAGTTCATGGATTCTTCCACAGGAGAACTCTTTCCCCTTCTGCTCTGGTTATGTGATCTTCTAGAAGACTCTATCTCTCTCGCTGTACTGACTGGTGGACCTCTCTCCACTTGAAGACTTCTCACTCAGATCTGTCTTCAACTATGCTAGTTGTTGGATCTCTATCCACTGAGACTCTGTCCTCTGTATTATGTCACCTCTAAAGCTCTATCAATGGGCTTACTAAGAACCTGCTCAATAGGCTCACACAGAACCTGCTCAATAAGCTCACACAGAACTTGCTCAAATATTCTCTAGAAAGCTCACCAAGAACTTGCCCAAAATATTTTCTAGCAAGCTCACCAAGAACTTGCCCAAATCTCATAGAATCATAAAGAGAATTGTTAGAGACTCAATATGTTCTATACTCAAATGTTCAATCAATATGTCAAATCAATCTCATAGAAGCATAAAGAGAATTGTTAGAGACTCAATATGTTCTATACTCAAATCCCAATATCAACTCAAATCAATCTCATAGAAGCATAGAGATAATTGTTAGAGACTCAATATGTTCTATACTCAAATCCCAATCTCAACTCAAATCAATCTTATAGAAGCATAAGGAGAATTTTTAGAGACTCAATATGTTCTATCCTCAATTCTCAATCTCAACTCAAATCAAGAATATAGAATACTTTGTTTCATGGAACTTGAACAACCACTTCACACAATCACTTGACTAGGCTCAATCAACTCTTCTCAATTAACTACCACAAGTAAAAACTCTTTCTTAAAAACCCTAGTCCAAGCATGTATCAACCAACTCAAATGTTTCCAATAGTTCTCAACCATAAATCTCACATAACAATGATACTCATGTTCTTTTCAAGTTCAAGTTCTTTGCATAACCAATGGGCTTCAACAACAATGCTAATAAACAAGGTTTAAAAACAACTCTCAAACCAGAAAACCTTGAAGCATTCAACCAGCCATTTTTGAAAAGGAAACCACAATACAATATTTTTCTCTCCAATGATATTTTAGAAATCAATCACCACAATCAATCAATAGGATAATGTACCCATACCTTTTTATGAAGAGAATAACCCCTTTGGAAATTTGCCACACTCAACACACTTTGAAAAAGAGCACAACAATATTCACTTTTCAACCCCTTTACAAAAACAAAAATATCTCTCTATATACACCTTATTTCTCCTTCTAAATTATTTAGTAAAATAGCCCTCGAAATAAGCTTTTCAATGATATATAATATGATATACTTTTAAAAAGAAACATACCATAAATATCTTCTTTTATAAAAGTGCATTTATCTTGCCTTCCAAAATAAAAATCAACTCAACCCTTATCACCTTATACCTCCAACATTAGGCAAAAATTAATTTATTAAATAAAAAAAATTACTTGCCTCTTATAGGGAATCGAACCCTCGTCTTATGCCCAAACACTTATCAACCGTGATGCCAAAGACCACGCGAGCAAAGCGCTCGCATAGGACAAGAAACATAATGCTTTTATCTTATTCCTTTGCTCACACCAAATAACAAAAACATGGGCCTTTCTCTTGCCCCAAAAACTCAACCGACGGGAATCAAACCTTCATCCTTCGCAAGTCAAAAAGCCTTTGTCTCCCCTCACTCGCCGTTGGACCATGTTGCCACACGAAACTCTCTACGCATTTTGTCTTATATCGACTCCTCCGATTCTAAGGCTTTTAAAAGAAATCCTTCGTATATATGTACACCTTCCTTTATCTTTACCAACATCGGTGACAATTTAATTAATTTTTATTTTATGATGACGTCGACGATGATGTCATAATTTTAATTTAAAAATTAAATTTTAAATATTAAAATTTACACCAAATATTCAAAGTTGAATATCTTCATCTCCGAGGCACCTTTTTTGACGAAAAGAAAAACCAACCTAGGTTTAAGGAAAAACCCATATCAAATCTGCCATCCATGGTTTTAAATAAAACCTTTTATTTTATGCCTTGGTTTTCACAAAAAACTTATTTTTTGAACTATCATAAATGCTTATTTATGAAATACTTCGGCCACCAAAACCAAATGTGATCCATGTGACATCAATGACAACATAAAATACCTCAAATTTCCAACACGAACCTCTGACATAAAGCATGAGAACGCGAACTTGAGGCGAAGATCAATGTATTGCTCCTTTCATTCAGCTCTTCAGGAATGTTTACAATAGCACAGACAAACATGCTAGAGCCCACCCTTCAAAACGAGGGTTCGACCTCTACTTATAGTTTTCTTCTTACAATAATCAAGAAACAATACACATAATCTTGTTACAATAGTTCAACAAAGATTTTAGCTGGCATCAGCTCATTGGTCCGTCCTCCAAGAAATCTGCTAAAAGAAAGTCCGCCATGATAGCTCGAGGTCTCTACAACTTGTTGATCGCTCAGTGGAACTGAAGCTCAGGTCGTTAAAGATCACGCTTTTTCGTAGATCCTTCTTGGGAGTGAATTATCAGTGTTGATCTGTAACTGCCTCTGGTTTGATCTTCTTGGAAACCCTCGATGCTTCATCTCTTGGCCGACTATTACAATTCTGATATAACAATCTCTTTAAAACAACCCAGATTTGGTAGCTTAACCTCAATCGTCGATCTTCTCTATCACATGATTCAGATTCAATCCGGCATAATCTAAATGCCATTCCACCTTAAAAATGATGACGTCGTCTTTCTTTATCAGAAACAACAGAATCTCCAATCCGGACCTCCAAACCTTGAATCCGCTTCGAGATATTAATCTTCAACATTATATTCTTCAATCCGGGTTTGGAGCTAATCACATACTTCTTCCATCGCAAATCTACACTTTCGTTATTCAGCTGCCCCTTCTTATCTTCATTTCAGAAAGGGAAGACTTGTTCATTCCTAGAATTTCCATTTCACACTTTTTCGTTGCTGACGTCATCATCTCTTAGGAACTTTTGCGGATTTGAGATTTGTCTTTATTCCAGAGTCAAACAAAAAGGACCTTCTCGAAATTGCCATTCCGCACTTTTTTGTCGCTGATGTCATTATTTCTTATGAACTTTTGCGAATTTGAGATATGTATTTATTTCGAAGTCGAAAACAAAAAGGACCTTCCCAAAATTGCCATTCCGCACTTTTCTGCCGCTAATGTCATTATATCTTATGAAATTTTACGGATTTGAGATCTGTCTTCATTCTGGAGCCAGAGTAAAGTCACTCGAGATCGCTCTAAACATGAAAACTTCACTAACTACCCAACGGATTCATATATTTTGACCCGGTTCTAGATTAAAACATACTGCAAGGTTGGCGGAATGATGATTTTATCACTTAGTCAAATTCACACAAAATTTTACTAAGTATGTGGCCATTTTGGGCCTACACTTCTTTGTGTATAAAATCATGTATCAATTGAAGGGTATCCCTTAGAGGGATTCATATGTAACCGGATCTTGGAAATATCAGTACAAAAGCATTTATTCATTTATTTCTTCACATTCTAGTTATATCTTATTTTATGTCTTTCGTTTAAATGAATTTTTAAATAAAAGATTCCATTAAATCGCAAGTAGAGTAGTGGGGTACGACGCGCGCTTCCCGAGGTCACTACACACACACACACACACACACACACACACACACACACACACACACACACATATATATATATATATATATATATATATATATATATATATATATAGAGAGAGAGAGAGAGAGAGAGATAACAACACAAATATGATAGGAATAAGGGGTGGGTGCTTGTAGGCACCCCATGATCTCACATATCACAAACTAACACAATGGATCAATTATTAGGGGTATTTATAGTGATATCAAATATCCAATTAGATGTTAATCTCAAGCCAACATAATTTGACTTGAAGGTTAAATTATAATGCAACAAATGTATTAATCCCTTTAATGAAGATTAACCATAAAGGTGTATTAACCAATATCATTAAAGGTGAATACATCAAAAGTTCTCAAAGGTCTACATCAAGATGCATGTATTTTTACATATAGATGCCCATAGGCTTACATAGAAGAATACACAGGCTTATATAGAATAATATCCATATGCTTAAGTATAGAATACTCATAGGCTTACATAGCACTTGTTATAGGCTACAACAAGAGCACCCTCGGGTACTTGATCACTATTGTCCTTGGCCTAATAAGGTCAAACTATATATTATATTTCAACAATTCTTTTTGATGGATGTGTGAATATAAGGAACCACACAGTCCAAAATTCTATAGTGGCTTTGATTGGATCCATGGTATTCCATCAGTCAGTTTATGCTTCATATGAGGTGAAGAGCATGAAGTTGATTAATTTGTTGGAGGTCACGCTAGAAATAAGAGTCGAGAAAATAATTCATGTTGTGACAAAAATTATAGAGACCTATGTATCCATGGGTAAACTTATTAAGGAGGAGTGCCCCTCTATTTTTTGGATCCCATATGTTGCCCATTGCATTGATCTCATACTTGAAGATATTGTCAAACTATAATGGTTGAAGACCGTGGTTGAAGAGGCAAAGAGCATTGCAAGATTCATATAAAACCACACATTAATGCTCAACTTGATGAGGGAGCATAATGAGGGAAGACACATTCTTCACCCAAGTGTCATCCACTTCACCTCGAACTTTATTGACCTTTAAATCTTTCTAGATACATCGTCTATTCTAAATAGGATGCCTGTGAGTAAGGAATGGTATGCCTCACCATATTAGTCAAATTAAAAGGGGGAGAGGGTCTAGAGGTAAGTCATTTATAACCCATTTTGGATGGGCATGTAATAAATACTCAAGGTATTTATTTTTCTATCTAAATTTAAAATTCAAATGTCTTATTTCAATATTTTTTCTTGAATTGAACTAAAAAATACAAATGTCTATTTGGAATTTTTAATCAAATATATTTAGAAATTTATGATGATTCATATATTGTTCAATTGTAAGAAATTAAATCCTTGGTGAGGGTTCTTCACCTTGTAGGTGATGATAATTTGGCAATGAGACATTTGTATAAGGTTATCAATAGGGCAAAAAAGGCCATCCAACACTACTATGGAGGTAATCAACACAATTATGAACCCATTTGGAAAATTGTTGATCAAATATGGACAAGACAACTTCATCAATCTCTTCATCTAGTAAGGTACTTCTTGAACCCCAAATTCTTCTTTGTGGTACTTTTAATAATGGTGATGATGAGGTTTAGAGGGCTTCTACATTTACGTTGATAGAATGATAGATGACTAAGGAAGCTCAAGGGACTTGTTTTCATCCCCCTTTGTATTAAATCAAGATTAACCTTGTAACCAAGTAAAAAATTTAAACTTTTAAAATTTATTACTTGTAATTTACAAAATTACAATTGTAAATTTATAATTTATAAATTTATTATGTAAATTTTTGGAGGAAGGATTATAGTGTTAGAAAATAAAATATTAATAGGATTGCAATTTGCATTTTGAGTCAACCTTATAACACTTTTTAGTGTGAGCAAAATCAGTCTCTATTTGAGGTTGTACACACTAAGAAGCACAATAGGTTGATCCATAAATGCCTCAACGACCTCATCTTTGTGAAGTACAATATTTGGCTTCGTAACAAACAAGTAGACAAGTAGAAGTGAATGATTCCTACGAGGCAGTTGACTTGAATGACTTAGATCTGCTTACAAATTAGATTACTAAACTAAAGGTCCACAAGATAATAAATTCACTTTTAAAAACATTGAAGCATTAGAAACAAAATCAAAACATATTTGAAGATTGAAAAAAATATACAATGATGAACTTATATTTAAGAAACCTCCAATTCAACCACCTATTCAATTCTAACCATCTAATTCAAGGGAAAGGAAGGAAAGCAAATAATAATTTAGAAGTACTTTATATTAAATTTTATTGATTTTCTATAATCAAGCATTGTAATTGAACCCATTTTATTAAAATATAATAAAAATTTGACTTTTAAAATCTATGGTTGTAGTCTACCAAAAAAAAAGTAATGCTTCAAGACAAATATAAGCACGGGAACAATTCAGAGCGAGAACAGACATAAGACAAACCTGAAAAAATACTGGCATATCGTTTTCACCATGACACAACTTGTGTATCTGTAATAGTCGTTGGACCACACTTCATGCTTCACGGAAGCAGGAGCTGAACATGTGACCCCAAAAAAATTGTTGTATAGATGTATAATCTAAATAGTTTTTCTTTAAGATTTTGAAATTTTGAAATCGAAATTTGAAGTTCGAAATCTTATAACAATAAAATTTTAAACGTTAAAACTATGATGTGACCTCTTACGTTGTTTCCTTTTCATGGGGCATAGTTTATGTACATGAAAATATTATGAATCAGGCCAGATTGGACAGTTGGTATTGTTAAACGTTAGATGTTACAGGTTTTGTAGAATCCCTATGCTTTGTATATATTAATATAAAAATCTGGTGCTTGCCTACTGGAAGCCTAGATACTCTAGGCCAGAGCTGAATGCACTACAGCTTTCGTATCGCACTAATGCAGCCTCCCTCATGGAAGTCGTGCTAAGATCAATCTTAATAAATGTCACCCACCTGCTATTCTCCTGGGAAAAAGTCAGGCAAGATACTACATACCAGCAGAAATCTCAGGATTTTAATGCCCTGTCCCTGAATACTGACAGACAGTGCAGGCCTTTTATTATGAAGGGTCCACATGAAAAATAAAAAATGATTAAATGGGATTCACTGCACATACGTTCAAATTGGGCGCCGCTCACTACAGACAGATTTGAACGCCGAATGTCCACAGGGCTTTCCTAGTGTTGTTTTTTTGTTCGTTTTCATTAGCTGTCTACTCCGGCCACCTGCATTCTTCCGCAAATTTCAGGCCTCTCTGCCAAAGATGTTGGTCCTACATTCAATTTTTTTTGAAGGGTATTGAAATCCGCGTATCATCCGCCGCCCTAGAGGATTAAAAATAGTAAAGGCTGAACGAAATTTGAAAGGGGGTGTGGAGGGTTTGTTTACAACACAGCCTGTCAATTAGCAACCATGTTCCTTGTTCCCCTACTAAAATTGACATATCAAAACCTCACAACTATAGTACCAACTCTGAGTGACAGGGTTAATCTTAACTAGAATTTTAAAACCTCATAATTATAATACGAACTTTGAGTGACAGGGTTAATCTTAACTAGATGCGCCCGTAGGGGTTATAAGAAATAGCCCAAAAATTTTGAGGTTATAAAAGATAGCCCAAAAATTTTGATAATATAAAATGACTGTGGATGTTACCCATTCCCTTGTACCAACAACAACTAAAAATTGACATGAAGCACGTTTAGGGCCGTAAAAAATATCATGAATAGGCACCTACAATAATATCATCAATAGGCACCTACAATTTTTTTTATCGTTTGTAATGTCTTATTCACCGTCCTTCACATTCGTTCTCTATATATATATGTTATATCTATATGTCATCTGACAAAAAAATGTTTATGAAGATTGAGTGGTACTGTAGATTGGACGGGGTTGTGGAGCATGCACTTCAATGTGTTGGTAAGAGAGGCTGAAGCTGCCAGCCTGATCTGATGTTTTGTGTGTTTTTGGATCTCGTGCATAAAGCATGTGAATTTACCATATCAGATCATCTGGTAGCTTCAGCTGCTTTTGCTGCACAGATATGGAGGCACTGATAAAGATGATTCAAAGCTAACTATAGATTTCCAGTTTCCACAGTTAATTGTGTAAGTATTTTCAACTATCCAGTCTAGTGCTTATAACAGTCATCGAGTTCCTCTACCAGTTCTACTGATTAAGCATATTAGCAATCTCATGGACCAATAGTGGTGGTGGATGTTTATAGTTAGATAGGATTCTAGATAATAAGTTCAGGTTTAAAGGTGCAAGTTTTTGGTCCTTTACTTTCATTAATATCGAGTAGTGAGTGGTATGTGTGGGTAGTTGGCCCTCTTGCTTTCTACTCGATGCATGTGATGCTATGATACACATACAAGCTATTTATTTCCAATGTTCTTATGATAAAATTAGTAGATCGAATATTTTATGTTTATATATTTGGTATCTAAATATGCATAGGTGAGATTTCTTCCCGTTCATTGTCTCTCTAGATTTGTGTTATGATCAGTAGTCCTAATCACAGCTCGTTATTTATTAATCTGCTCTGTATCTCCTAGTGATTTGACGGTCTTCGAACAACTAAATTCATGTAAATATTCTCGGGCTTATTAGGGTTTATTTTGTTGTAGGGCCAAACATTTGTTGCCGTTTGCAAACATCCTCTGTGTGATTTTAACCAGAGAGTGACTGTGTGATTTGTACGAGAGACAGATAGTGTGTCTGTGTATGAGAGGCAAATGGCCTAATTTGCTTCATTTTCGCCTCTGCGTGGAAAATGTTGATTCTTGGAATCAATGAATATAAAAGAGTATAGCATGTAAAACTGCGGTATAATCTTTTATCATGGTCCTTATGGTCCTTTCAAGGGGCAAGGACCTCATCTATAGACATAAGTGCTGATATTTGGCTTACAAAGTAACTATAACTAAAGAGTCGAATATTGGAGTTGCATAACTGTCCCTAAACTTAATTTGCAATGAAACAATCCTTCTTTCTTGCACTCAGCAAAAATTTATAACGTCTGTCATAATTTGTTAATGACCATTAAGATAACTGACTAGGCCTGCCTTACCTTTTTTATTTCTGGGAAACTATTGGAGTTGAATATTTGATACCGTAATAGATTGCAAAGATAGTGTTGAATGTGAATTGCAATCTTTTGTTCAGAGAATCTAAGATGTGCAAAACAAAACAACCATAGGGCATCAAAGGAACAACAGTCATTTACAGACCCAAACACAATGTCGCTAATAAAATAGAGGAAGGATCATTTTGATTATGATCATGATGATACATTCAAGAATATTGATACATTTAATAAGAGTACAAAACAGTTAGATGCGGTTTTTATAATGAAAACTTAACTGGTTGTTTGAAGCTTGCACTTAACTGTTGCTTATAAATAAAACAATTAATTAATATTCTCTAACAATCTCCCCCTTAAGGCTTAAGATTCTAATGTTTTTGTAATTTCTCAAACAAAGCTTTCTCCATGCTTTCAAACTACAAGTACTCGAACATTCCAAGTGCATCATACAAGGAAAAAGAAATGGTGTCTCTTGATGTGTCCTCGAACATTCAAGTGCATCACACAAGGAAATGGTGTCTATTGACACCCCAAAATGAATTTTAACAAATTTATTTTCAACAAATTCATTCTGCAACAAGTAAGGAAATGGTGTCTTTGTTGGTTGACACCCCAAAATGAATTTCAACAAATTCATTCACAAAATTAAAAACAACGTTAATATGTAATTTCTAACAAATCATTCACTTAAAGAAGACATAGAATGAATATATCAAACTTGAGACTTTGAACATAGTCTCACTACAAAAAGAGGACATTAACAAATCTATAACCAGTTTTAACTCTACGAACATGGAAGCATTCTTCCAATTTTTTGTTTTTCATCACTCCCCTTTTTCCTTTGGGTATACTCTTGGTGCTGCTCTTTCTCTTCCAAACATTCTTCTCAGACACTTTGCAAGTGCTTGGGACTCCTAACATCAACACCAACTCCGAGCTTTCACACTAAATTTTGATACCAATTGTTGAAAACAAGATCTCTAAAACAAAACAATCAAAAAAATGGAGCACCAAACAAACAACAATTTATATAAACAAATACATAAACACAATGTCGCAAAGAAAACTGAGGAAAGATCATTTTGATTATGATATACATTTAAGAATATTTGATATATTTAATAAGAATACAAGATAGTTAAATACGATTTCTATAATGAAAACCTAACTCGCTGTCGCTTGAACTTGAACACTTAACTTACTTCTTTTATCTTACCAATTCTTAAGCATTACAAATAAAACAATTAATTAATATTCTCCAACAAAATGTGATTTACACTTTTGTTCAAGAGAATCTAAGATCTCTCCAAACCTTTGTCACACCAATCTAAAATGTATTCCAACATTCACACGAAATTGGATTTCCACGTCTTGCAGTACAGACGTGGAGGCACTGATAAAGATGATTCAAAGCTAACTATAGATTTCCAGTTTAAACAGATAATTGTGTAAATATTCTCAACCATCCATTTCCACGTCTTGAACTACAGAAGTGGAGGCACTGATAAAGATGATTCAAAGCTAACTATAGATTTCCAGTTTCCACAGTTAATTGTGTAAATATTCTCAACCATCCAGTCTAGTGCTTATAACAGTCATCGAATTCCTCTACCAGTTCTACTGATTAAGAATATTAGCAATCTCATGGACCAATAGTGGTGGATGTTTTCAGTTAGATATGTTTCTATTAGACAGCAAATAGAATAAGTTCAGGGTAGATCAAATATTTTATGTTTATGTTTATGTATTTGCGATCTAAATATGCATAGGTGAGATTTCTTCCCGTACATTGTCTCTCTAGATTTGTGTAGTCCTAATCACAGTTCGTTATTTATTAATCCTGCTCTTTATCTCCTAGTGATTTGACGGTCTTCGAACAACTAAATTCATGTAAATATTTCCGGGCTTATTAGGGTTTATTTTGTTATAGGGGTAAACATTCGTTGCCGTGCTTAGCCAGTTTGTGAGGCGTGGATCGATTTTATTTTGGTTTAAATTATATTGGTTTATTATAAACCCTTTAGTGTTAAAAAGGTTAGTTGGATTGATAAGAAGTTTGGCATTATCAAGAGGAGATATAGGTTCAAAATTTTGAGGGCATATCTAATTTGGGAAAAGGTAGTAGTCTGACCTTGTGTGCACCAGCTTGATGAGGGATGCGAGATAGGGGTTATAGTGGTAGCACCCCGATTTGACGCTACGAAAAGCAATGTAACTTAACCCCGTGACCAGTTGTTAAAAAGGAAAAATAGTTACCCTTGATTACAAAAACATTCATTGCTGTTTCCAAACATCTGTGTCACTTTAACCAGAGAGTGACTGTATGATTTGTACGAGAGAAAGAGTATATCTGTGAATGAGAGGCATATGACCTAATTTGCTTCATTTTCGCCTCTGAGTGGAAAATGTTGATTCTTGGAATCAATTAATATAAAAGAGTATAGCATGCAAAACTGCGGTTTACTCTTTTATCATGGTCCTTATGGCCCTTTCAAGGGGCAAGGAGCTCATCTATAGACATCGGTGCTGATATTTGGCTTACTGGCAAAGTAACCATACCTAAAGAGTCGAATATTGGAGTTGCATAACTGTCGCTACACTTAATTTGCAATGAAACAATCCTTCATTCTTGCACTCTCAGCAAAATTTATAACGTCTGTTGTAATTTGTTTATGACCATTATGATAACTGCCTAGGCCTATATAACTGTGCCTTACCTTTTTTCTCTCTGGGAAACTATTGCAGTTGAATATTTGATACCGTAATAGATTGCAAAGACCGTGTTGGATGTGATTTACAATCTTTTGTGCAAGAGAATCTAAGATCTCTGCAAACCTTTGTCACACCAATCTAAAATGTATTCCAATATTCGCCCAAAATTGGATTTTCACTTCTTGAACTACAGAATAACATCTTCATAGTTCTAGAATTTGCACTCATCGTCTTCTTACTCACTGTCAATCACCCTAAAATCACTTCCATGAGCGAAACTAGAGTGTAGATAAGCTAATACAAAATTGAAGATAATACAATGCCAAGTTTGATAGGGCACAGTTGAAATATTTGTCCAAACCATGATAGCTGCCGATAACACAGGTGCGTGTGCCATACATTTTAATACAACTCACACGTCTAGCCAAACGAAGAGGATGGCCGTCAATCTTTGTGGTACAAGTCATCGTCTACTGAGCTACATCTCCATCAACAGCCGTAAGCAAAGATTTTTTTCACAATAATGCTCAAGGCCGAGGCCCATGAAATGAAGTAAGAAATAGAAGATATACCTTAAAAGGAAGAAAATGTTAGTGGGTCCATACCGCTGGATATAGGAAATTATCAAGAGATTAGCACCAATGTTATTATAAATAGAGGGAAAAACGATTAATCTAAGGAAGATGGAGGGTGAGATTTTTTTCCTTTTTCTTTGAACTAGTAAAATTTTAGTTAATTTTAAGTTTTTTTTTTAAATAAAGAATATTATAAGTTTGAATGGGCAGTTCAAATGAATAGGAGGAGAAAGGAAGAGTAGAAAATTGTTCAAAGGATAAAATGTGCTCTATGCAAAGTTTGACGGGAGTAGAGTGGGAAACTAAGAAAATTCGTTTAAAAATAAGGAAATTCTTGAAAATAAGCAATGTGGTCTTTAGTTGAATGAAAATGGGTTGAAAAGTGGTATGAATTTATTTAATATTTTAAAAATTTTAAACTTTTTCAAGCATTTGTATGGAATGCAAATAGTGAAGGATGTGCATTGATTTAAGACTTTCGACGACCTATTTTTAGGAGACATGCAACCCTATCTTTATATGTTTTATTGTTTTTTATTCATTTTATTTCACAATATGTTTTGAGGATTTTTTTGGATGAAAAAAAACTTATATTAAAATGGCTTAATCATACCAAAAAAATGGTGGGTTATATTAAAATGGCTTAATCATACCAAAAAAATGGTGCGTGGAATTAACACACTTTGAATACACAACCAACATATTAACTGTGTGTTAAACAACTAAGAGAGCTACCAAAATAACTTACAAAAGTTCATAAGAAAATCAAACAGAGAATTGCATAAAAAAATAACTAATAGACTATGCATCATTGATGTGTAGGGGCTGGAAGAACATGATTCACTGCATAAGGAGCATTACCCCAATGATTAATAAGGTCTCGTAAGTGATGAAGCTCTATATTCACTTTTTCTGCTTGCACTGAAATCTGTAACCAACAATCATAGAAAACCTGATACTTTTTCTCTTGAGGATTTTTTCTCATTAGAAAAAAATAATTGTATAAAAAATCTTTTAATATTGTAAAAATATGTAAAAGACTTTTTTGTGAGTAAATACTTCTTATAAAGATCTGCCATGGGGATTGAACCCGGGTCACATCACCGATAATGTAAGTGGAGTCCTTGTCGGTAGACCACACTCACGCGGATATATGTAAAATATTTTTATTGATGATATTTTAACTGAATTAAAAAATAATTATATTTATAATTATAAATAATAAATATTGTGATTGATATGTGTGTTAATTTAATTTTTTTTATTTCATAATGTTTTTGTTGTAGACTTTTTAAGGTTTTGTAAAATTTTTATGGTGTTAAAGTCAATCAAGTTTTGGGATTGAGAGTTTTTTTTTATCAAATTTACCTATGGTTCATGAGTTTTATTGTTGGATTGTACACCTTATTTCTAGAAACAAATAGAAGCAATTTGTTCTCTCAAATCTTATATAGAAAGTGTAAAAAATGACAAAAGAAAAAAAATATATACTAGACACCTATAGGCACTATAAATAATCACTATATTATTCATAGATAAGAATCATAAAGGATAAAAGATAAAAATATATAGTGGGCACCCATAAGCACCATATATAATCACTATATTATTCATAGATAAGAATCATGACACTCTAATACAATGGATGCATTGATGGGGTACTTATACCAATACCAAAAACCATAATTATATAAATAAGTTTAACCTTATCCAATATAACAAGAGGGATTAATTTTAATTACAAGTTATAAATGTGGGTTTAATCGTAACGAGGTTAATTATGGCCCATAGGGCTTACATAATAATATTATTATAATAAATAAAATACAGTTGTATAATGATTTCCCGTAGGCCTATACAAGATTTTTTTATACAATGTTGGCTTTGGCCATAAGCCAAATTACACTTTCAACACACCTTTATAATTTAAACTAAGAGGCCAAGAAGAGAAGACATTAGTAATAATAATATCTTCCTCTCCATAATAGATGCTTTGGTGGGCCACCGCACTTGAGGAAGACTCATCTAGATCCTCCACATCATTTAGGAAGTTGCAAAATGCAAAAATGCCTCTGCACAATAATCTCCTTAGACTAGACCATAGTCATCACTATCACTATCAAATATTCCCACACATACCCAAAGAATACTTATGTATAGACTCCATTTGAGAAAGAGAAATCAAGGATACTCCCTCTAAAAAGAAATTACTTCAATATTCTATAGTCATATAAAGGAAGACTTGGAAGTATAACTTCCCTTTTACAACATACATCACTTTGTTTAGAAACTTCAACTTGCCTTTAAGCCACCTTATTTTTGTTATCAAAATAGGCTTCACGTGGACCTATTTATGAAAAGAGACATTAAAATATCCCAAAATTACTTGGACAAAAAATAGAAAAATAAGAGATTATGAAAGATTAGATCTTCATGAATAAGCTAAATCAATAGCCCAAGGGAGGAAGGGGGATTGATTAAAGCATATTCTAAATCCTTTTCCTATATGCCTTCTATAGACACCCAATTTTGAGCACATTATCAATTTCTTAAAACTTACCAACATCTACATCACTTAGCCAATCAAGCACCCAAATCAAATCAAACATTTTAAGACCCAATCTAGTAGTATTTATTACTCTAAAAACAAAAGCGCCATTACCAAGTTCGTAGCACCAATGATGTTATTGCTCACTTGGCATCACTTTTACAAACTCTTTAAATTTCATATTTTTTCTCTAATATGCCTAGAAATAGTCATTTTCGCACCAATTACATAATCAAGTTAACATAAACCAATATAATAAGTGGGCTCTATGTTAATTATAAATTATAATATAGTTTTAACCATAACAAGGTTAGTTATGGGTTTAACCATAAAAGAATAACTAAATAAATAAATAGATAACTACATTTTTACAATGATTTCCTATAGGCCTATATAAGACTATATCATACAATGTTTTTTTTTTTTTGAAAAATTTGAAAAAACTTGTATTAAAACAAAGATCAGTTACAAATGGGAGTAAACACATCCCTACCAAGAACAAAGAAACAAGATTACAAGCGCAGAGCGCAAAAAGTCAACACTTTCCACCGCAGAGCGCAAAAAGTCAACAAGGCGCGAAAACGCGACATGTCGCGAAATCGTGACATGTCACGATATCGCGACAATCAAACCAGCCTTGGCCGCGCCAGAGCAACAAGTCGCGAAATCGTGACATGTCGCGATATCGCGACAGCCAGACCCCGTGGCGCCTGATCACCAAAAGTGTCACGAAATCGTGACGGCTTTTCCCCTTGGCGCCCCATCACCAAAGGTGCCGCGATATCGCGACGAGTTTTCCCAATGGCGCCTGATCTCCAAAAGTGTCACGAAATCGCGACGAGTTTTCTCCTCAGCGCCCATCCTTCAAAAGTGTCGCGATATCGCGATGAGTTTTCCACTTGGCGCCCAGTCTTCAAAAGTGTCGCGATATCGCGACGATTTTTCCCCATGACTCCTATTCGCCAAAAGTGTCGCGATATCGCGACGAGTTTTCCCCTCGGCGCCCAATCTTCAAAAGTGTCACGAAATCGCGACGAGTTTTCCACTTGGCGCCCAGTCTTCAAAAGTGTCGCGATATCGCGACGAGTTTTCCCCATGGCGCCTGTTCGCCAAAAGTGTCGCGAAATCGTGACGAGTTTTCTCCTCGGCGCCCATCCTTCAAAAGTGTCGCGATATCGCGACGAGTTTTCCACTTGGCGCCCAGTCTTCAAAAGTGTCGCGATATCGCGACGATTTTTCCCCATGACTCCTATTCGCCAAAAGTGTCATGATATCGCGACGAGTTTTCCCCTCGGCGCCCAATCTTCAAAAGTGTCGCGATATCGCGACGAGTTTTCCACTTGGCGCCCAGTCTTCAAAAGTGTCGCGATATCGCGACGAGTTTTCCCCATGGCGCCTGTTCGCCAAAAGTGTCGCGATATCGCGACGAGTTTTCTCCTTGGCGCCCAATCTTCAAAAGTGTCGCGATATCGCGACGAGTTATCCCCTTGGTGCCCATTCTTCAAAAGTGTCGCGATATCGCGACGGTTTTTCCCCTTAGTGCCAATTCTCCAAAAATGTCACGAAATCGCGACAACTTTTCCCCTTGGCGCCCAGTCGCCAAAAGTGTCACGAAATCGCGACGACTTTTCCCCTTGGCGCTCATTCTCCAAAAGTGTCACGAAATCGTGACGTCTTTTCCCCAAGGCGCCAATTCTCCAAAAGTGTCGCGATATCGCGACGATTTTTCCCTTTGGCTCCCATTCTTCAAAAATGTCACGAAATCGCGACGGTTTTTCCCCTTGGCTCCTATTCACCAAAAGTGTCGCGATATCGCGACGATTATCCTCCTTGGCGCCCCTGCTCCAAAAGCGTCGCGAAATCGTGACGGCTTCCAGCCAAAGGCCGCGACGGCGCAACAGGTCACGAAATCGCGATAGCTTCCCACCAAAGGCCGCGACGGTGCAACAGGTCATGAAATCACGACAACATCTCTCCAAGGGCCGCGACAGTGCGACATGTCGTGATGTCACGACAGGTTCCCTCCAAAGGCCGCGACGGCGCAACCTATCGCGATATCGCGACAGCTTCCCTCCAAAGGCCGCGACGGCGCAACAGGTCGCGATATCGCGACAAAAACCACCCTTAGCATAAACTTTGCTCATTGTCTCAAGGATCGTTCAAGACCCTGCCTAATCACTTCATCCTCCACAGGCATGTCACTGTGCAGCTGCACCCCTACCTCTTTCTCAGCACCCATCTTTGCAAGGAAATCGGCCACTTTATTTAAATCTCTACTCACATAGATGGGGATCACATCATCTAATTCCCTCCATAGTTCCTTGATTTGAGAGACCAGAATCCGCAACCTCCATGCTTTCGAAGCAAAGTTCCTCATGCAGTCTAGAGCGCCAACCAGAATTTGAGAATCAGACTCGAGAATTATCCTCCTGTGTCCCTGATTAACAACCCAGATGGAAGCAGATTTGATAGCAAAGGCTTCTGCTTCATTGTTTGTGGCTCTTCCCAGACCTTGCATTTCCCAATAGAGCACTGACCCAGCATGATCCCGGCACACTACACCAATTCCAGCACTACCCGGATTGCCTTTTGCAGCTCCATCAGTATTGATTTTGATCCAACCTTCTGGGGGAGGTTTCCAGCTAGCTCTGTCCTGTCTCTCTTGCTCTACAGCTCCCTCTTCCAGTGACCCAGGACCAACCTGATTTTCCTCTTCAGCATAGATGGCAACCGTTTTCGCGACTTTGCTCCAGATGACCTGCCAAATTCCATCTAGCGAGGAGAAGGTTTCTCTAAAGATACGAGCATTTCTCTCCAACCACACCTGCCACTAGATGAAAAGTAAGCCAAGCTCCCAACCAATTCGAAGAGCTTTAGATTTAAATCTACCTCTCTTCCATCTTTCCCAAATATTGGTCCGAGTCAGATCACCATTAGCCTGGAGTTTATAGTGAGAGAACCAACGCTTCCAAATCCGACGCGTGAAAGGGCACTCAAACATCGGATGATCAATTGTTTCCTCATTCTTGTGGCATAATACACACCGAGATGGACCGATGATTCCTCTATTTCTGAGATTGTCAAAGGTGAGAATTCCATTGTGCATAAACTGCCAGGCAAAGAAATTCACTTTCGGCCAGCCCTTGGAATGCCATATCTTCCTCCAATCTTGAACCGAAAATAAATGTGGGGGAGGCTCTCAGAGGATCTTATCATATCCGTCCTTCACTGTATATACCCCAAGGTTCCCATAGCCCCAAGCTAGTTCATCCTCCTCGTCTCTCCCTGTGAGAAACCTTTCTGTCAAGATTTTGGTCAAGATGGGTGCCAACTCCGGAGGGATTGTAATTGGCCACTCCTCCAACCGCTTAAACTTCTTGAACTTATACTCCCCCAATTGGCTAGTGTTGAAATAACTCTCAATTTGGACCCAACCCTTGGCTTCTATGGCGGATTTAATTGGTTGCAATTCGGGAAACTCAAGCAATGATGGGTGGGTACTGGTCCCATGAATCAGTCCAGAAACGTGCCTTCTCCCCTCTCCCCACTTTCCAAAACAATTGGTCTTTAATAACCTCAGATCCAAGCTTGAGAGCTTGCCACACTAAGGATCCATTACCATCTAGAGGGAAACGGCCCACTTCATTGGGGTGAACATGACCCAAGTATTTACTGGTTAGGATTCTACTGAATAAGGATGTTGGTTGGGAAATCCACCTCCAGTATAGTTTTCCAGCCAAAGCTTTGTTGTTAAGCTTGGAGCTTCTCAGTCCCAGACCCTCATTTTTCCTTGTGTGGGGTAACTTTATCCCAACCAACCAAGGCCCATTTCTTCTCCCCTTTTGCTCCTTCCCATAAAAATATTCTAGCCATTTTGTCCAACTCTTTCCAAATAGAATGTGGGGCAGCCAGGATAGAGAATTTATAAATTGGCATGGCCTGAATAACTGATCGTAAGAAAGTTAATCGGCCCCCATAGCTTAACCATTTATGAGACCAATGGTTCATTCTATCTTTGATGCCATCCAAAAGATCCTTCCAGGATATCTATTTTTAATTTTTTGAAATGCAAAGGAACCCCCAAGTAAACTACTGGAAGAGAGGTCCTAGTGAATCCCAAGATCTCTATAACTCGGTCCTGTAGCCTTTGGTCAAGATTGAAGAAGACCACTTTGGATTTTTTATCATTGATGACTTGGTTTGAGGCCCTAAGGTAGACATTAAGAGTATCTCTGATTCCTCTAGCTTCCCTGAAGCTGGCCACTCCAACCAGTCCTGTATCATCCACAAACTGTAAGTGAGTCAAAATTTCCTCACCCACCTTGATACCTGTTATCAGGCCTTGATGTCTTCTCCTCAAGAAGAGTCTACCTAATCCTTCAGCCAAAATGAGGAAGAGATAGGGAGAGCAAGGGTCCCCTTGACGAAGACCACGTGTGGCTCCAAAAGGTTGCGAGGGAAGCCCCTTGATTAGAACAGAATAAGAAGGCGTAGAAACACAACTCATGACCCAATCTATCCAGTCCTGAGAGAAACCAAAGGCTGCCAACATCTTTGACAGGAAGCCCCACTCCACCCTATCATAAGCCTTGGACATATCCAGTTTAATGAACATTCCTTTATTACCAGATTTTTGCATTGTATGGATTGCCTCCTGGGCGAGGACCACCCCATCCAAGATCTGTCTACCCTCTACAAAACCCCCTTGCTCAGAGGAAATGATGTTATGAAGGAGAGGTTTTAGCCGTTCAGCCATTATCTTTGTGATTATTTTATAAATCACGTTGCATAAGGCAATAGGTCTGAAATCAGAGATATGAACCCCCTCCTCCCCTTTTGGAATTAAAGTGATGAAGGTATGATTTATTGCCTTAAGCATTCTTTTATTAGTTTTGGACTCCTCTGTGATAGCCAAAACATCCTCCTCCAAGGTATCCCAAAAGGCCTGAAAAAACTCAATAGGAAAACCATCTGGACCTGGAGATTTGCCGGTGCTCATTCCAAAGACCACATTCTTCAGTTCATCTCTATCAATGGGTCTAAGAAGGGCCTGATTTTCTTCTTGAGAGATAATAGAGGGTATGACATCAATAACTTCATTTTGAGCCTCCACATCTTGCTCCATACTTTCCTTAAAAAGTTTAGAAAAATAATCCATTGAATGGGAATGCATACCAGGAAGAGTATCAAAGGAGTGTCCATTCTCATCTTGAAGGACTTCCATGTTATTCATCTGTCTCCTAGCACAGGTCGATCGATGGAAAAATTTTGTATTTCTATCTCCTTCTAATAACCAAGTGTTTCTTGCTCTCTGTTTCCAGTAAGTCTCCTCTTGGTTATCAATGTCCTCAACCGCTTTGCGCAAGGCATCATCCTCGGTTTTGAGTTGCTCCGTAATTGTTCCTTCCCTGAAGTTTTTTTGAACCTCTTCCCATATGGCCACCAAGGGAGCTCTTTGGAGCTGGAAATTTGACTTATTAGCTTGCCTCCACTGTTTCAGTTTAACTTTGACAAAATGAAGTTGTTTGTGGAATTTAAACATTGCTATCCCAAAAGGTAGACGACCTTCTTCCCACCACTGTGGAATTTTCTTTCGAAGATCCTCCTTTTGCAACCAAAAATTCTCAAATTTAAACGGTTTGTGGTGCTTCCCTGTCATAGTCCCTCCCTCCAACAAAATGGGAAAGTGATCTGAAACTGGGCCCTCCAAAATCTGGAATTTAATATTCCACTTAACAAATGCCTCCTCTGAGACCAGAAAATGGTCTAGCTTTACCTTCTCTTTGTGTGGCTCCCTCCTCTTGTTAGTCCAAGTAAAGTAGGTTCCAGGGCCTTTGATATCCACTAGGTGAAAGGCCTGGACTTGGGCAATCAGAAGCCGGTCCCCTGGATCCAAAACTGGGGTTCCACCTTCCTGATCTCGAGCAGATAATTTAGCATTAAAATCCCTAGCAATAATCCAGTCTAAATCTTCCCTTGAGGACCTCATGTTGTGTACAACTTTCCATTGGAGCCTCTGGCCATCAATGCTTTGAGCCCCATAAAAATTTGTAATTAAAACATGTTCAGCTGTGACATTATTCCTAAAATGAGATGTGAGAACACCCCTCCAAGCTATATGTTCTATTGCAGTCCATTCCAGAGGGTTCCAAAGAGTAACAATCCCCCCTGAGGCACCTTGGGCAGCCACATCCATATGACCAGTGCCCCTCCATATTCTACTAACTGTTTTACACATAAGATCTAAAGACATTTTTGTCTCCTGGATGAGCAAAAAGTCTGTTTTGCATTTTCCTAAGAGTCTTTGAACAACAGATTGATGGGTTCTACTGTTTAAACCCCTAACATTCCAAGATTGAATAATCATTGAAAACCTTGAGAGCAGTAAGAATCAATTGTCCTCACCGATCCTCCAGTGATCAGCTTGTCTCCTTGCACTGCTAGCAGATCCTTATTAGACTTTCTGCCCGCTCCTTGAGAGTTACTATTTTTGGATCTCTTTTCCACCTGAGTTATCCCTAGGGCTGGCCTTTCTCTGTTCTTTTCTGCACTTCCCATGCTGACATCCTTAATTACTGGTTGTGCTTGGGAGTGTATTATCAATGCCCCTGGATTCTCTGGCTGCAATAGCTCAGTGGACTCAATCACCTGTTCTAAGACAGGGGGAGATGAAGGAGAAGCATGAGTGTGGATGTTATTATCCTCAGTATTCCCATCCACTCCTTCCATGACTTGATCCTCTTGATCCACTAGTGACTTAAAAATTTCATACCTATTGGCTGGCTTGAGTTGTGCTTGCTCCTTACCATTTTTCTTTTGCTTTCTCCTTCTTTTGGGCTGTTCAAAGCCATCTTTCTGAACATCATTACCCTGAGGAGTATTGGATGGTTCTTTGACAAGAGTAGACTTACCCTCTCTAGGGCGATTTGGCATTCCAAGCGGAGCCTCCGCTTTTGTGTTCAAAATATTTGGACAAAACCGTGCCAAATGGCCATGCTTATGGCAAACTCTGCATCTGAAGGGCAGAGCCTCATAATCTAACTATTGGATCCAAGATAGTCCTGCCAGTTCAAGTTCCACCTCTGCCGGTAGAGGCTGGCTAATATCCATTTCCACGCAAATTCTTGCAAAGACAGCTGTGTTACCTTCTATGGTGTCCTTGGAGACGCCCAGATGTCTATCGAGGGAATTACCAATCATTTCCAGAACCTGCTCACCCCAAAACTCCATCGGGAGAGCGTACAACCGGATCCAAACCGGGACAGCCGTGGGTTCAATACGAGGATCGAAACCCACTCTCCAGGGTTGAACAAATAACCCTGCCGGACCGTGGTTCCTCTTTTCTGATTCAAATGCTCTATTTCTATCGGCTAAAGAAGAAAAACTAACAATGAAATACCCATTGCTTATAAACCATAAGGAGTACTCACCGTGAGGCTCCCAGTTCTGTCTGACCCAGGTATGCAAAAAATTTAGGGTAGGTCGGATACCCATGAATTTACAAATCAGATCATGGTTAGCTCTGTAGATGATTGTGTCTTCGACCATCTTTGGTTCGATGACAATCTTGGGTCTGGAGGCGGATTGTGGGAGGCATCCATTAACTCGATGTGCTGTTGAGCTCTTGCCAGCATTCTTGAAGAGCGTTTGAAAAGCATTCCTCTGAGCTTCGTCATTGGAAGACGAAGAATTTTCTTTTAGCAGCTCAGCATATGAGCTCTTTCTCCCAGAGAGAGGATCTGGAGGAGACCCCATTGGGCCCTCCTGGGGCAAGACGATCCTTCAGAGTAACACTACGTCAACCCACCAAATGCCCTGGATTTTCCTTCACTCCACAAACCCTAGAACATCGCCTGTCGCCTGCTCAAAAATTTTCTCGCCAAATCGCCAGAGCTCCCAACTTCATCTCCCGGTTGATCCCTATTTCTAAACAACTATATCATACAATGTTGGTCTTGGCCATAAATTAGATTACACTTTCAACAAACCCTCATAATCTAAACTAAAGTGGAAAGAAGAGGACATTAATGTCAATAACATCTTCACCCTATAATGGATGTTCTAATGGGCCTATGTACCTAATAAAGTCTTAGTTGAACCCCCTCATCATTTTGAAGTTTTTTTATGTGAATATGTCCCTTCAAAAGAATATCCTCAAGCTAAACCATAGTCACCACGACCAATATTAGATACTCCCATACATATATAGAGAGCACCTCCTTTGTAACTTCATATGAGGAAGACAAACCAAGAATCCCCCCCAAAAGTTACTCCAATATTCTATAGTCACATAAGGCAAGATCTGTAAGTATGATTTTCCCTTTTACAACACACTTCACCTTATTTGAGAACCTCAACTTACCCTTAGACCACCTAATTTTCATAACCAAAAGAAGATTTGGATGAACCTATTTATAACAAAATCCATTACAAAATTCTAAGAGTACCTAGACAAAATTTAGAAAAGATAAGAAATCATGAAGGGTTAAATATTCATGTATAAAACAAACCAATAGCCCAAGCATCTAATAGAAAAATAAAGATTTGACTTGAGCATGTTTTGAATTTTTTTTTTTAATGCATCCAAAAGACCCAATAGTTACTATTAATGTTACAAATTTAACTATCTCTCCCATGAATATGGACCAAATATTCTAATCTAATGATATATTATACATTTATCCTTTTAAAATAGATCAATAGTGTTTTATGACTATCATACACAATTTTACCCCCAACACTATAATAGGTCCTCGAATTAATTACATCAATGTGAAGAGCTTGACAAATCAGGTTCCCTAAATCTTCATTTATGGTCTTTATTTATACAAACATTCCTTCATAAACCTTTTTAGATCTGTAGTCTCTTTTATAATACCTTGTTTTACCACACTTCCAGCAATTCCTTTTGTCAAGAACAATATATTTTCCCTAGATTTTGATTTTCTTTCTCTTGATTTATTTTTGCTTCTTTCTTGAGAATGACCTCTCATAACCAAGGCATCCTTTTAATGATAATCCTTAGAAGGTTATTGTCTCATTTTCTCATATAGAAATGTTCCTACTATATCCTCTACTTTTAATTTAGAAGTAGTATTGGTGATAGAAATTACTAGGTTATCCCAAGAGTTAGGTAATGAACAAAGTAATGTAATACACTTTTACTCTTCACCCATTTTTACATCTACAAAGTTTAATTGACTTACCATAGTGTTAAAAGCATTCAGATATTCAACCACAAAGTCACCATCATTCATATAAAGAGAATACAACTTCTTTAAGAGAAAGAGTTTATTTACCAGTGACTTTGTTTGATATAGTTCTCCTAGCTTTTACCATAACTTTACCATAGCCTTTGTCGATATATTCAACAATACCAAATCAGATAAGCATAATTTGATAGAGATCTTTACCTTTATATCAATATTTAGCCATTCTTCATTATTCGTTCCTATTGGTTTTACTCCCAAGATCACAACCCACTGATCTTTATCCACCAATATATCCTCCATCTTGAGTTTTCATAACTTAAAATTCTATCCATTAAATTTTTTGATCTCTACCCGTGTTCTTCCCATAATTTTTCCTTTGCCTAGATTCTTTCATGCACTACTCCCACTCAAGAATTGATTTATCCTAGGGTTGAAACCCTTACTCCTTGAACAAAGCTAAAACCTAGCTCTGATACCAAATGAAGAGAAATAATACCTCGATAAATTTTTTTATAAAAGCAACAAGTGTAGAATAAAAAAGAAATAGAGAAGAACACATTACACAAGAATTTATCTTGGAAAACCTTTCAAGAAAAAACCCAGCAAGAATATCTCCTTATTGTATAAACTTGACCATATCCAATACAATAATATCCTTTTGCTTGCGAATACATTTCTTGCCAATTACTTTTTTTCAAACCCTCATGCAAGTGATGTTGTATATACCAACAACACAAGAAGGGGTTTTACAATACCATGGACACAAAACCATGGACCAACATTACATTAACCTAAAAATACCCATATGGGTCTAAAAATAGCTTAAACCCCCAAAAATATTTCCTCAAGGGCTAACATCCCCATACCCCCAAATAGGGGCTACCACCCTTGTACCCTCGCTCGAGGCTCGACTCAACCTCAAACCCCGATGAGGATAGGGGAAGATTGTAAATTCTTTTCAAAGTTAGTCCCACATGAATAATATAGAAAATATTCAACACAAGTCCAACAGGTAGTGACATGTACTCAAATGTGGTATGCCTTAGTTATGCTAAATCGATGACTTTAGAAAATTCCTTGTGAGAACCTTATAGCAGTCTTCTAAAAAAAAGAAAAAAAATATTTCTCTTGGGTTGGTTGGAATTTTGGGTCATTATAGTTGGTATCAGAGCTCTAGGTTGTAGGACTAGAAGCTTCCATGAAGAGAACTTGATGCATAGACTTTCGGGAGATTTGAAAATTTAAGGACCTTAACTTGGATTGGGTTCACCAGGTATTGTGCACCGGTGGGATCAATTCAGACCAAGAAATTAAAAAAAATCCTAAATAACGTAATCTCTTATTGAGGGTGACACCTTACGTGAAGTAAATATGACCATTGATATTATCAATGGATGATAATACTCTAGGAATGACACCTTACATTGAGTAAGTGTGACCATTGATATTATCAGTGGATGATAATACTCTTGGAATGGTACCTCACATGGAGTAAGTTTGACCATTATTATTATCAATGAATGATAATGCTTTTTTATTAGTGTGGATGATGAAGCTAACTATAAGTTAGAAGTACAATTTAGAGGAAATTGTAACCTAATTTAACTCCCTTTATGGATGAGCGAAAGTCACCTTGCAGTGGGTAAGTGTGACCAAGATCATTGTTGGTGGAGTGATGATGGTTATACCTAATATGACACCTTACAATGAGGCAAACGTGATCTAGATCATTACCAAGGAAATGATAATGGTCATAACTAGCATGACACCTTATGGGGATACAAGTGTGACAGTGACCATTACCAGAAGAATGTTAATGGTCTAAGTTAGTTTATGGGAAGATGTAACTAACCATTTAAAGTAAAATTGGGAGAAATTGTAACTTATCCAACTCCTTTGTGTGGCTAGGAGAAATGACACCCAAGTTAAGGAGAGGAAGAAGAGAATCTTCTTAGAATACAAGACCAATCATGTAGGATGGAACTAGAAGGAAAAATTCTAGGAATTCTAAGAGAGGTGGAGAATCTCACTATTATAGTGTCCCTATTATAGAAACTAGAACAACAAAGAGAATAGATGAACTAGCAAAGGCAATTGCTGGAAACAATAGTAAACCAAGGTTAACAAAACAAAAATTTTGAGGGTAGACAGGAGGATCTTGCTTTAGAAGATCAAGCAAGTAGAGCTTGCATAGAAAAAGTAGAGCTAGCCAAGGATATGAAGAATATCAAAATATCCAAGTTTGTTGGGAAGTATGGAGGTGATTCAGCCAAATTTTGATTGAATGAATTAGATATAATTTCCTTATTTGTTTGAAATAGAATGATATGTAATTTATATCCCAAGAAAACACAGAGGATTGTGTTTAGTACAAGGGGGTAGTATGTTACGACCCACCTTGGCAGGACTCATTTATGAGAAATATTATGCTTTGATATATGATTATTTAATGCTTAACTTTTGATGCATTTGGATGGATATGTGCATTTGTTGTTTTGACTATATTATATGAGGATATTGTACTATTGATTTTTATGTGTGCTTGCAGGTAGGGTTATGCATAAGCGTGAAATATCATAAATTGGCTCTATTTAGGATTTTTAAGATTTTAAATTAACTAATTTTGGATCCTTTCACTGGGGCCCATTTGCTCAAAATTTACAGGGTGGAAGTTTTTTCGGGTAAATTTACCCACCATTGATATTAATTAAAATATTTTTATTTTAATTCATCAACCTCAAATTATAAATGATTTTGATTTTCCCATCCAATTCGACTTCAAATTATAAATGATTTTATTTTTCCCACCCAAATCGCCTCATATACTACCCGTATATATACTGTAGTGGGTACCGATAAACATACATCTAAAATACTCTAACTCAAAAATAGCTTTGAAACAACGAAAAACTTGACAAGGTTGCAAAGGAGTGTCTATCGAAATAAGTTGATTAGTTGTAGAGGAGTGTTGATTGGTGCAATACGATCGACATAATTCGATCGGTTGCAAAGTTGTGTTTATTGGCATAAGTTGATTGGTTACAGAGCCATGTTTGTCGACATAAGATGATCGATTGCAGAGTTGTTTCTTTCAGTTGTAGAGGTGTCGATCGATATTAGACTATCAATTGTAGGGACGTGTCTATCGATATTAGTCGATCGGTTGCAGATGTGTTGATCGATATTCGTCTATCGATTGCAAAGGTGTTGATCGATTGTAGAGGTATTGATCAACACCAACCTATCGATTGTAGGGACTATCGATCGACATTTGTCTATCGGTTGAGGAGTTATCGATCAGCATTAATCTATCAAATTGTAGGGATGTGTCAATCGGTATTAGTCTATCGATTGCAGGGATGTGTCGATCAACATTAGTCTATCAATTACAGAGGTGTCGATTGGCATAAGACGATCGGTTATAGGGATGTGTTGATCGGTATAAGCTGATCAATTATAGATAAGTCTCCATCGGTATAAGTTGATCGATTACAGAGTAGTGTCTATCGGTACAAGGTTGTAGAGATGCATTAATTGGCCTAAGCTGATCGATTGCTAAGAAGATACTGTCGATAAAATTTGATCAATTGTAAAGGAGTGTTTGTGGTTTGAACCATTGCAGAAGTATGTCGATCGACATAGGAATATCGGTTACAGAGGATTCACGACTAAAAATTAGTAGAGTATTCTTCCATTATTATTTTATCCAAAGCTCTTTTTCTTTAGTTTCATAGGCACTGTAGATGAATTATATGCTACTGTGGTAGACAACTATCAATGTCATCTGGTTGTGTGTCAAGAGCATTTCTCTTGTTAGAGATTGCTTCTTGTCTCTTAGAGTATGTTTCATAGGCGGTGTAGAAGCACTATTTGCAACTGTGGTCAATAAGTATCCATGTCATGTTGTGTGTTAGGAGCATTTTCTTATCAGACTGCTTCTTGTATTTCATATATCATTCTATAGGGCAGCGTAGGTTCGTCTTGAGGAATGTCTGCTATTTTCCTTCAATTTCATATACATTTCCTAACATCTGAAGATTTTTTCTTTACAGATACAATGTCACCTACTAAATATGGAAAGAATGGAGGTCAATCTTCTTGTAAAAAGACAATTCTAAAATATTTTACACAAATATCAAAATGTAATGAGGCATCAATCTCTACAGATTCTACACAACATATAGGTACAAACACCTTTTACCATCAAATTTTTAATATTTATGTTGCTCTTAAATATAAAACCTTTATTTATTAATAGATAAATGGTTGTCTCCTTATCTACCTATTTTTAAATGCTTTGTAAAATTGTATTCTATTAATTATTTAAAATAGTGCCTTTTTTACTTCAAAAAATGATAGA
The DNA here is from genome assembly GCA_028583015.1 of Wollemia nobilis. Lineage (NCBI taxonomy): Eukaryota > Viridiplantae > Streptophyta > Pinopsida > Araucariales > Araucariaceae > Wollemia > Wollemia nobilis. Next base: position 6,447,408 of record JAQPPZ010000103.1, read on the forward strand.
GAACACGAAACATTGAATGCAGTAAACAATTGTCGACCCTGATGTGCATTCACTCGAAGATATTCCAGCAGATGAGATGGGACCACATGATAATTTTCTTAATAATGACATTCAACAACCACTTCAGGAGATTTTAAATTCAGACACATCAATCGAAAATTAAAATGACAGTACAATTAAATTGCAGACCTCTGGGGAATCTTGTAGTTAAAAATCTAAACTTCAAAAGATAAGTGAATGGACTATTGGAAGGGATTTTAAAAATGAATAAACACGATTATACCCCTTTATTGAGCGAGATGAGAAACTGAATGTGTGTAAATACATTAATTGTACATTGAAGCTAGAAAAGGATCATTTATTGCAAAATAAGAAAGACACAATAGAAAAACACAGTGGAAAAATTTACATAAAATAAATATGAAGTGATGGAACAATTAATAGATTTCATAGGTGGAAGGATGCATCAAAATGTGTGCATGTGGGATATGCACTTGAATATGAAAAAACAATGAAACAAAACAAACTCTCATTGAGAAGGGTGGAACAATCGAGGCACAATTTCAAAAAAGTAATAAGACTGTATTAGCCTCAAATAAATTATAGTTTGCTATTGTATACAATATTCTAAAAAATATCGACCCATGTCTGATTTTTCTGATTTTAGGAAATACTTCAACTAGCCGATGTACAAAACCTTATCAGTTCACATTGGTCAGATCAAAGTGGTTGGGAAATGGAAAAATATCTATCACTGGTTGAGAAGGAAGAACTGAGAGAGAATGTGAAATAAGCCAAATTTATTTCACTTTTGACAACACTTCTTGGATTTGCATACATGTTTACACATTCAAAAATCATTTGAGACAACCTCATTTACTAGCACTACATAAGATGATTGAAAATTGTAATGCGAAAAACATTTATAATGTTGTTGTAACCAGTTTAAAGGATATTGCCGGAATGGATGAAAAAGAAATTGCTACAAAGTTAATTTGTGTTGGAGTTGATGGTGCGGCTACAATGTAAGGACAAAGGAATGGTCTTTATGTTAGGCTTTAGACATCAATTGCCCCATATGTGATTTATATTCATTGAATGACTCATTGAATGAATCTTGCATACAAAATTGTCAGCAATTTTGATAATGTAGCCAAAGTGGAAGAACTCGTTTGCAAAATACACTCATAATTTTCATGTAGTTCAAAAAGGTTTACAGAGTTTCAACAGTTTTCTCTAGGTCTAACTGAAGGCAGAAAAATATTAAAAGATGTGGAAACCAGGTGGATTTCATTGTTTCTTCCTACAAAAAGGGTATTTTCAGAATATCAATCCTTGGTTGGGTTTATGTATGCACATCGTAGGGATTTTGATGAGGCAAAATATTTATTTTTTCATATGACTGACTTGGAAACTCTTCTCACATTATGTGGTATTTTACCAATGTTACAAGAAATGAAATTTTTAATTAAACTTGCACAAGAAAGGACAATTTATATTGTCGATTTCATGAGGATGAGAAAACAAATATATATGATTATTGACAGGATTTATTTATCCAGAAAACATTTTGAGGATCCCAAGTTTTATAGTTGGAATACGTTAGTTAATTTTAGTGATCCGAACAACTTTTTAAAGTTCAATATCAATGATAATCTTTGTATTGTTATCCATGGATAGTTGATTCCTATATATCATTTTTAAAAGTGATTAGATACACTAACAGATGATGTTGAACAAGTGCCCGTTACACATTCTAGATTCGATGAGGTTTTGGATAGCACTAAGAATAAATTGAAAAGAATTGAAAATGCATTAACAAGTGAAATAAGAGATCGTTTTAAGAGAGATGAGACACTTGAGGCCATGGTTGTTGTTAATCCCATCTTCTGGAATCCTTATGGTGACCATATTAGTAGAAGTGAGTTGTTTGTAAATATATGGGCAATCTTATGACACATTTCTTTAAAAGTTTGGAAATAAATGACATTGAAATCAATGGTATTCTAAACAAATATCTTTTGAGACAACAATCAATAAATTTTAGAATAACAATGGATAAACAAATTGCACATTTCAAAAATCCACATGAGACTGGTTCAATCACGCGTTTCTAGCAAAAAATGTATCAAAGTAGTGTCTTACAAGAAACTATGAGTGAATACTTTATTTTATATGAATTATGTCAGACAATGATTTTGGGATCTGTTGAAGATGAAAGGCTTTTTAGTGCATTATCTTTTGTTAAATCAAAATTTCGTAACAGGTTGGATAAAAATTTGGAAAATTGTTTGAGAATGTATGTGTCATTGTACGAGGTGGGTAAGTTTCCTTATGACAGAGCATTGACATATTGGAAGTCCCTAGCAAAAAGAAGAGGTTTCACTAATACTTTTGATAATGACGAAAATGATTCAGCTTGGAGTGATGATGAGATTATGGAAACACAGAATTCTCAAATGATTCTCGGTTCTTTTGGATTTGAAGAAGCCGATAAATCTTTGTATCAACTTCTAGAAATGTAAAAATTACAATTATTATATGATAAATTCATATAATCTATGATTTTTCGGATTTGAAATCATTTTGTAAAATTTTAGTGATTTGAATAAATTCATATTATCAATGATTTTCCATATTTGATATCATTTATAAATGTCAATGATTTGAAAATTTTCATATTATCAATGATTTTTCGTATTTGATTTGTTGTAAAATTTTAGTGATTTGAACAATGATTATGCATGTTTTCTTTTTAATGATATGGATTGTCTATGTTTTCAAAATTTATGATTTATGCTATAGCTTTGAGTAAGCTGAAATTTTGAAAATCATGTATACGTAATGATGCTATGTTATTGAACTAATTGTATATGTTGACAAAATATAGTGATTTTTGCTTTGACTTTAAATGTATGTCTATATGTATCATTAGTATCATTATTTGTATGATATGACAAAAAATAGTGATTTTTTATGATTTATGTTTTTTAATTGAGTAAACCTTGTATGCATTCTTAACTAGTAAAAATTTCTCTATATATGTATGAAAAATACATGTAGTATATTACTCTAGATATGGAAAATAAAAATTTAAATCCATTCATAGATATATCCATCGTAAACTTACTTTGAAATATAAAAACAATATAGCATAATACAAATGACCATATTCATTTTTATACAACAACTATAATGACTATGAATGCACTAAAAATTGTGACCCATGCATAGATATATCCTTCGTAAACTCACTTTGAAATATAAAAACAATATAGCATAATACAAAATACCATACACATTTTTATACAACTAGAATGACTATGAATGCACTGAAAATTGAAACCCATGCATAGATATATCCTTCGTAAACTCACTTGAAATATAAAAACAATATAGCATAATACAAATGACAATACTCACTTTTATACTACAACAAGAATGACTATGAATAAACTGAAATTTAAACCCATAAATAGATATATTATTCGTAAACTCATTTGAAAATTGAAATATAAAAACAACATAGCATAATATATGGAAATTGAAATTTAACCCCTTCATAAATATCTCCATCGTAAACTAACATTGAATATGAAAACAATATAGCATAATAAAAAAGACATAGCAGAATACACAAGACAATACTCATTTTTATATCACAACATGAATAACTTTGAATAACATGTAAATATAAACCTATGCATACATATATTCTATGTAAATGCAAGCATATTTGAAACACCATAATACTCAAGAGATGAAAATAACGCACAATTATAAATGTAAATAGTGTAATAGTAAATTAATAAAAGCAAGTATCTTGTTTTCAAATGAAAACATATGAAATGTCATAAAATAGTATTTTCGAAATATCAATTTTGAAATTCAATTTCATGCTTCAGAATCTTTTTTCCCTTTCACCACTTCTTTTACCTTTTCAATGACTTCCACAGTCTCCATAGCAATGAAGTAAGAAATAGAAGATATACCTTAAAAGGGAAAAAATATTAGTGGGTCCATACCACTGGATATAGGAAATTATTAAGAGATTAGCACCAGTGTTATTATAAATAGAAGAAAAAATAATTAATCTAAGGAATATGGAGGGTGGAAATTTTTTTCTTTCCCTTGAACTAGTAAATATTTAAGTTAATTTTAAGTTTCTTTTTTAAATAAATAATATTATAAGTTTGAATGGGCAGTTCAAATGAATAGGAGGAGAAAGGAAGAGTAGAAAATTATTTAAAGGATAAAATGTGCTCTATGCAAAGTTTGGCAGGAGTAGATTGGGAAACTAAGAAAATTTAAAATAAAATAAAAATAAGGAAATTCTTGAAAATAAGCAATGTGGTCTTTAGTTGAATGAAAAGGGATTGAATTTAACATTTTCAGGCATTTGTATGGAATGCAAATAGTGAGGGATGTGTATTGATTTAAGACTTTCCAAATCCTATTTTTAGGAGACATGCAACCCTATCTTTATGTATTTTATTGTTTTTTATTTATTTTATTTCACAAAATGTTTTGAGGATTTTTTTTCTTATTAGAAAAGAATAATTGTATAAAAAAGATTTTAATATTATAAAAATATGTAAACGATTTTTATTGATGATCTTTTAACTGAAATAAAAAATAATTATATTTATGATTATAAATAATAAATATTGTAATTGATATGGTTTTAATGTGTTAATTTAATTTTTCTATTTCATAATGTTTTTGTTGTAGACTTTTTAAAGTTTTGTAGATTTTTTATGGTGTTAAAGTCAATCAAGTTTTGGGATTGAGAGTTTTTTTTATTAAATTTACCTATGGTTCATGGGTATTATTGTTGGATTTTACACTTATTTCTAGAAACAAATAGAAGCAATTTATTCTCTCAAATCTTATATAAAAAGTGTAAAAAATGATAAAAGAGAAAAAAATATAGTGGACACTTATAGGCACTATATAATCACTATATTATTCATAGATAAGAATCATGACACTCTAATATAATGGATGCATTGATGGGGTACTTATACCAATACCAAAAATCATAATTACATAAATAAGTTTAACTTAAGCCAATATAACAAGAGGGATTAACTTTAATTACAAGTTATAAAGGTGGGTTTAATTGTAACAAGGTTAATTATAGCCCATAGGGCTTACATAATAAAAATATTATAATAAATAAAATACAATTGTATAATGATTTCCCATAGGCCTATACAAGATGGCTTTATATAATGTTGGCCTTGGCCATAAGCCAAATTACACTTTCAACACCCCTTTATAATTTAAACTAAGGGACCAAGAAGATAATACATTAGTAATAATAATATGTTCCTCTCCATAATAGATGCTTTGGTGGGCCACCGCACTTGAGGAAGACTCATCTAGATCCCCCACATCATTTAGAAAGCTGTAAAATACAAAAATTCCGTTGCACAATAATATTATTAGACTAGACCATAATCATCACTATCACTATCAAATATTCCTGCACATACCCAAAGAATACTTATGTTAAGACTCCATTTGAGGAAGAGAAATCAAGGATACTCCCTCTAAAAAGAAACTACTTCAATCTTCTATAGTCATATAAAGCAATACTTGGAAGTATAAATCCCCTTTTATAACATTCATCACTTTGTTTAGAAACTTCAACTTGCCTTTAGGCCACCTTAGTTTTGTTATCAAAATAGGCTTCACGTGGTTTATGAAAAGAGATATTAAAATATCCCAAAAGTACTTGGATAAAAAATAGAAAAAAGAAGAGATTGTGAAAGATTAGATCTTCATGAATAAGTTAAATCAATAGCCCAATGGAGGAAGATGGATTGATTAAAGCATATTATAAATCCTTTTCCTATATGCCTCCTATAGACACCCAATTTTGAGCACATCATCAATTTATTAAAACTTACCAACATCTACATCACTTCGCCAATCAAGCACCCAAATCAAATCAAACATTTTAGGATCCAATACAGTAGAATTTATAACTCTAAAAACAAAAGTGCCATGACCAAGTTTGTAGCACCAATGATGCTAATGCTCACTTGGCATAACTTTTGCAAACTCCTTAAATTCCATATTTTTTCTCTAATCTGCCTAGAAAGTCATTTTAGCACCAATTACATAATAAAGTTAACATAAACCAATATAATAAGTGGGCTCTATGTTAATTACAAATTATAATATGGGTTTAACCATAACAAGGTTAGTTATGCTCCATAAAATAATAGGTATGGTCCATAAAATTATAATATGGGTTTAACCATAACAAGGTTAGTTATGGGTTTAACCATAAAATAATAATTAAATAAATGAATAGATAACTACATTTTTACAATGATTTCCTATAGGCCTATATAAGACTATATCATACAATGTTGGTCTTGGCCATAAATTAGATTACACTTCCAACAAACCCTTATAATCTAAACTAAAAGGGAAAGAAGAGTATATTAATGTCAATAACATCTTCACCCTATAATGGATGCTCCAATGGGCCTATGTACCTAAGAAAGTCTTAGTTGAACCCCATCATCATTTTGAAGTTTGTTTATGTGAAGATGTCCCTTCACAAGAATCTCCTCAAGCTAAACCATAGTCACCACAACCAATAATAGATACTCTCATACATATATAGAGAGCACCTCCTTTGTAACTCCATATGAGGAAGACAAGCCAAGAATCCCTCTCAAAACTTGCTCCAATCTTCTAATTCACATAAGGCAAGACCTGTAAGTATGATTTTCCCTTTTACAACACACTTCACATTATTTGAGAACTTCAACTTACCCTTAGACCACCTAATTTTCATAACCAAAAGAATATTTGCATGAACCTATTTATAACAAAATCCATTACAAAATTCCAAGAGTACCTAGACAAAATTTAGAAAAGAGAAGAAATCATGAAGGGTTAAATCTTCATGTATAAAACAAACCAATAGCCCAAGCATCTAATAGAAAAATAAATATTTGACGAGCATATTTTGAATCATTTTTATGAATGCCTCCAAAAGACCCAATAGTTACTATTAATTTCATAAACTTAATTATCTCTCCCATGAATATGGACCAAATATTCTAATCTAATGATATACTATACATTTATCTTTTTAAAATAGATCAATAGGGTTTTATGACTATCATACACAATTTTACCCCCAACACCATAATAGGTCCTTGAAGAGCTTGAAAAATTAGGTCCCCTAAATCTTCATTTATGGTCTTCGTTTCTACAGACGTTCTTTCATAAACCTTTTTAGATTTGTAGTCTCTTTTATAATACCTTGTTTTACCACACTTCTAGCAATTCCTTTTGTCAAGAACAACATATTTTTCCATAGATTTTGATTTCCTTTCTCCTGATTTATTTTTTCTTTCTTGAGAATGACCTCTCATGACCAAGACATCCTTCTAATGATAATCCTTAGAAGGGATTTGTCTCATTTTATCAGATAGCTATATTCCTACTATATCCTCTACTTTAAATTTAGAAGTAGTATTGGTGATAGCCATAACTAGGTTATCCCAGGAGTTAGGTAATGAACAAAGTAAAGTAATACATTTTTCCTCTTCATCTATTTTTACATCTACAAAGTTTAATTGACTTATCATAGTGTTAAAAGCATTCAGATATTCAGCCACAAAGTCACCATCATTCATCCAAAGAGAATACAACTTCTTTCAAAGAAAGTTTATTTACCAGTGACTTTGTTTGATATTGTGTTCCTAGCTTTTACCATAACTTTGTCATGGCCTTTGTCGATACATTTAGCAATACCAAATAAGATAAGCATAATTTGATAGAGCTCTTTACCTTTATATCGATCTTGGTCCATTCTTCATTATTTATTCCTATTGATTTAACTCCCAAGATCACAACCCACTGATCTTTATCCACCAAATGATCCTCCATCTTGAGTTTCCATAACTTAAAATTCTATTCATTAAATTTTTTTATCTTTACTTGTGTGCTTCTCATCATTTTTCCTTTGCCTAGATTCTTTCACGCACTACTCTCACTCAAGAATTGATTTATCCTAGGATTGAAACACTTACTCCTTGAATAAAGCTAAAACCACCTTTGATACCAAATGAAGAGAAATAATACCTCGATAAATAACATATAGAAAACCAATAAGAGTAGAATCAAAAGGAAAAATAGAATAAAAACACATTACACAAAAATTTATCTTGGGAAACCTTTCAGGAAAAAACCCAGCAAGAATATCTCCTTATTGTATAAACTTGATCGTTTCCAATACAATAATATTTTTTCACTTGCGAATATATTTCTTTCCAATTCCATTTTTCAAACCCTCATGCAATGCTATTTTATATACCAACAACACAAGAAGGGGTTTTACAAAACCATGGACACAAAACCATGGGCTGACATTACATTAACCTAAAAATGCCCATATGGGTCTAAATATAGCTTAAACCCCCAAAAATATTTTCTTGAGGTCTAACAACCCTAGACCCCCAAATAGAGGCTACCATCCCTATACCCTCGCTCGAGGATCGACTCAATCCCAAACCCTAATGAGGATAGGGGAAGAGTTTAAAGTCCTTTCAGAGTTAGCCCCACATGAATAATATGGAAAATATTCAACACAAGTCCAACAGGTAGTGACATATAATCAAATGTACTATGCCTTAGTTATGCTAAATCAATGACTTTGGAAAGTTCCTTATGAGAACCTTATAGCGATCTTCTAAGAAAAAAAAAATTTCTCTCGGGTTGGTTGGAATTTTGGGTCATTATAGTTAGTATCAGAGCTCTAGGTCATAGGACTAGAAGATTCCATGAAGAGAACTTGATGCATAGACTTTGGGGAGATTTGAAACTATAGGGACCTTAACTTGGATTGGGTTCACCAAGTATTGTGCACCGATGGGATCAATTCAGACCAAGAAATTAAAAAATCATAAATAACATAATTTCTTATTAAGGGTGACACCTTACGTGGAGTAAGTGTGACCATTGATATTATCAATGAATGATAATACTATAGGAATAACACCTTACATGGAGTAAGTGTGACCATTAATATTATCAATGGATGATAATACTATTAGAATGGTACCTCACATGTAGTAAGTTTGACTATTATTATTATCAGTGGATGATAATACTTTTTTTTGTGTGGATGATGAAGCTAACTATAAGTTAAAAGTACAATTCAGAGGAAATTGTAACCTAATTCAACTTCCTTTGTGGATGAGATAAAGTCACCTTGTAGTGGGGTAAGTGTGATCAAGATCATTGTTGGTGGAGTGATGATGGTTATACCTAAGATGACATCTTATGATGAGGTAAACGTGATCTAGATTATTACCAGGGAAGTGATAATGGCATGGCACCTTATGGGAATACAAGTATGATCGTGACTATCACCAAAAGAATGTTAATGATCTAAGTTAGTTTATGGAAAGAAGTAATTAGCCATTTTAAGTACAATTGAGAGAAATTGTAACTTATCCAACTCCTTGGCAGGACTCATTATGAGAAATATTATGCTTTGATATATGATTATTCAATGCTTAGCTTTTGATGCATTTGGATAGATATGTGCATTTGTTTTTTTATTATATTATATGAGGATATCATACTGTTGATTTTTATGCGTGCTTGCAGGACCACGTACTCTCGTAGGTGGGTGAGGAAGTTGACCACCAAGAAGGAGAGAGCAAAAGAGGGAAATGATAGTTAGATATATTGATAATAGCTCCAAGGTAAAATATTACCATGATATAGATGCATTTCCATACATGTGTATTTGATTTAATTTTACTACCGATAAGGAAATTGCTATGGAATAATTTATAACAAGAAGTTGATAACTAGGAAGTTATCGTAAAAGATTTGGTTTGAGGACATAAGCAATATGATGCATATAGTTGGCAAGCATTTCTTTGGGTTTGTCTATGTATGTTGAATGTTTATCCTAGTTGTGCATAAGTTTAATGCATGAATGTGTTAGGGTAAATGTTCTTCATTAAAATGATATTAATAATGGGGGTTTTTATTAATGCCTAAATACCTAATATCAAAGCTAATAATTAATATTAGTTTTGGTATTAATTAAATTAATTATGAGGAGGTAATTTATTTAATCATCATATTTTTTCTAATGTTTATGACAACATTAGAAAATTAATAATGTTATATTACTAATATATTTATTTATGTTTTGTATAATAATAATAATAAATAAATATCGTGGGGAATTTAGGAGAGAATTTATTATGCACTTGCTTTCCTCGACTAACCTAGAAAATTATATTTTTTAAGTGCATGTTTTAATAAACAAATATTTTAAAGGAAGTGGAGGATTTAATTAAAATGGCTTCTTTTTTAATCACCTACCATGTTATTCAAGAAGGCTATTAAATTAATGCAATATGGAGGTTGGGTTTTACCATTATAATAATGCCCACTAACTCATGCATAAAGGTTTTTTTTAGAAGGCTATTAATTGCTTACTAAAAAAAGGGGAGGAATCCTTTTTTAGCTAACCATGGGTTAATAGAAAGGAAAGAAAAAAACATTATGGGAGAGTGGGAATCTGGTATAAAGGTAATTTGTTTTAAGAAAGCTAAAAGGAGAGGAAGAAAGCGAAAGATATTGAAGGGAAAACACAAGGCCAATGAGAGGAGAAGAACAACTAAATTATTGTTTTCTTCCATCGGCAAAAATCAGGTTTGAGACTTCCTCTTTAGATTTTACATGATGCCCATTCATGATTAAAAATTAAGTTAATAATACAGAGAATGCTTCCCTGGAAGTCTAAAAAAATTATATGGATTATATATATATTTTTACTTAGTTCTTATATTTACTCCCTATACGTCTTGAGTTTTTTTTTAAAGAAACTTTTGTCCTTTTTAAATTTTAAAAGACATAGTGTTGGGTGAATTTCAGCTTGCTGCAGGTTTTTGTTTTAAAATAAAAATAAAGGAATCTGATTATATTAATAAATGAAAAATATTAAAATATTATTTTTCAATAATTATATTATATTTGTTTACCTCATTGGCTGAAAATGTGGAGAGAATCATCCTATGATACAACTATATTATGTTCTTTCTGCCTACATGATACGAACAATTATGGTTACTCAAGTGCTTAATGATCTTAAAATAGTTGAATGCTTTAATATTATTTAAAATGTGGATGTAAACGGATGCATAAAAGATTAGCTAAGACGTGCAGTTGTTGAGAATGTCCACAACCGAAATAACTAAGGTGCAACTAGGAATGTCCTATGTGTTGGTAGAGGTTGACAAGGCTCTTGCTATAGCCTAAAATGATCCAACATGAAAGTACCCCTAATTTCAAAATTTTGAAGGTCATTAGAGGTCCCTAGATTTTGTGATGTTTTAATAAAACAAGGTTAATATTGAATTTTGAGAGAGTAAAGCATTTCAAAAGAATACAATGGACTCTTTGGCCCAGTTTTAATAAAATCCTTCAAATATCTAAATTATTCATTTTCATATATCATTTGCTATCATGTTAAGCGTCCTTCATGAAGCTCCTTAAATCTGCAAATACTATAAAATTTTCCTTTACCATGAAGAGATAAATTTTAAAAGAGCGCCATTGTTCCTCACTAAACTGAGCCCACACCTTTTTCTTACACAAGTCAAGTCTTAGCCTCTTAAACCTTCAAGAATCATCTATCAAATTTATTGAGGTCATAAGATTAAGATTTACCCCTAAGCAAAGAGAAATTCATTTTATATAAAGCTTAACCTAAGGACTAAAAGGTTTATTACTCATATTTCCTAAGCATGCACTCAAAAAGGCATTCGATCAAAAACTAGCCCACCATAAGCAAGGAGATTGGCCTGATCGATCGAAGACCAAAAACACCTAAAGACCATCAGTAAAAAAGGGATCGATCGAAACCAAATCAAAAACCCCGATCAAAGTTGAAAGCTCGAAAGTCAATGAAAATTTTTTGTCAAAAGGAAGAAGTGATCGACTAAGAAAATTGGTGCAAAAGAAGTATTTTTGGTCGAAAATACATCAAAGGTTCAAATCCATCGATCGATTGAATTGGTGCGAAAGAGGCCATTTGATCGAAATAACATAAACGATCCAAATTGCTCGGTTGAAACTTGACAAAGATCGATGGTCAACAAGTATCGGCCCGAAGCTTATCGACCATAACCTGATCAAGCTTCTTAGTCAAAATCGGCGTTTCACTAAAGATATTATAATTTATGGTCATTGTCCTAGGCCTTACTAAATATAAAATTCCAAACTTAGGACCCCCCTTTTAATCTTTGAGTTTTCTATCGAAGGATAACAAGAGGGTACATGTGCATGAACACTAAAAGCCTTTTGTGCCTAAGACAAATTAAAATAATTTACCTTGTTGAGATCAATCATAATGGTCATGGTTATGTTGCTCCCCATTCCTTCTTACAAAATCCCTTAGGTATGATGTTTTAATTCATGGATTTTCAAAGGTAAGGCCATTCGACCAAAAAATGCTAGTGGCCCAAGACAATCGAAAAATCAACTCAATGAAGTGAAGGCTATTCGGTTGAACAAGGAGATTCTCATGACAACATCAAAGTGGTTCATGCCCTTTTCGGCCAATAGATATCAACGATCAAGATTTATAAGCCTAAGTGGAGTAAAATAAAAGTTTAAACTCATTAAAAACCCTAATGTAATGCCTAATTAGTTAACCCATCATAGTGAAAAATTATGAGGGTCGTTACTACGTCTGCCCCCTTTCCTAAACCAAACTTTTTCTAAGACTAATCAAATATTTTATGCTATATGTGTAAAATATGACCAACAGGTTTCGATAGAAGAATTCTTATGACCGAAGGCCCATACGAAGGAAAGAAAGGTCAATCGATTGAATGGAGATAAAGGTGCAATTTAATTGACCGATCTGAGCTATCAGAATACTTCGATCAAACAGGATAAATGATCAAGATTCATTGGATGAGGTAAATTCAATCGAACAAAAGTCAAAGGTATGCATAAAGTTGAATTTTATATGTAAATTATGATTTAGCTAATGCCTATGTACAGGAGTACCCTAAGAGTCATCATCTAAAAACTAATGAATTAAGGAGGTCAATTGATTGAATCGTGATCAAGATGAAATTGTTTCAGTCGATTCGCATCTAATCATAAGAGTAATTGGTCAAAAAGCCTTCATAGTAGATATGAGTTAAAACCCTATCGACTGATCCACAATCAATGGTCACAGATGCTGGTGTGGTACAGTACTAACAATACACATCAACCAATTGATAACACACTTGGAGTGACACTATATTACAAGCAAGATCTACTAGGCCCCCTCTATGAGAAATCCAATAGAGCACTCAAATTAATAATGATCTTGCTGACATAACTAGAAGCCAATCAGGGAGTTGCAAGCACATAGGTCAACTACAAAAATTTTCTTGGATCCATCTAGGCACATGTTTTAATACACCATGAGTTAATTAGATGACTTAAAATCAAACACATGTTCGATCTGATGGCCGATTACACAAACCAACTAAAAGGACAATGACTCATGATAAACGGACCATTATGAAGAATGAGGTGGCAAATTGAGTGTACTAGCAATACATCAAAAGTTGGTGTAACATTAATGGCACTTTGTACGGGAAGGATTTTAAAAATGTGTTAACATTAGTGAATGACTCAAAGATCTAAGAACCTCCTTGAAACACAGAGAGTCGAGAGAACCAGTAACAAGAATTCAAAGCCTTAAAAATAAAAAATGACCTGTTCAAGTATAGATGCCCCTAAAACAAAGTTGAGAGACTGGAAGAAAAGGTATCGTTTAAGAAAATAATGACGAGAAAGGATTTTTATCAGGTATGGGACGAAGAATCCCTCTCAGAATTTAGTTTTGAATCGAGTACAGAGGAATGGCAATGCCTGTAAAATTTATTGAAAGGTATTTTTTAGAGGGCATATGCAAAAAAAGATAAGAAGAGTCCTCACTGCAATAAATAGAGGACTAATTTGGCAAAAATTATGTCTGAGGGTGTATTTTTTCTCAAAATTATTGTCATGGTTGGTCGTGTCATACGACCCCAATTCTAGAGCTATAATAAATTGTAGAAACAGATCCATTTATAGAATTATATCAGAGAATATTATGCAGATGTTCAAGTAGAAGAAAGCTACACTGATTTATGATGTAGGAGTGGTATCTGCACAAGCAGACACATGATTGGCACCACATTCTATGCACAGTTGTTTGACTATGATAAATTAGTGTCCACAGAGTTTTCCATTCACAAATTATCACTACACAATTGGGCGAAGGACTATGCCGACATGATCCACATAGTGATGGGATTGAGGACCTAAATTGGTTCAGGATGGAAGTCATGTTTCTTATAGTACAATGCAACAAGGCCTAGAAATTTCCAATGTACAGGTGGAAGAACCTAATCTATGATATAATGGATAGAGAATTCAAAGAACTACAGAAAGCAATAAATGAAGATCAAGAAATCATGTTGTGTTTCTCTCATTACTACTCTCTCATTCACTTTATTATGGGATAGTTCAGTAAAAGATCAATTATCCAATTGAGAGGTGTACCGGGTGTAATAATTCAAGATAGGTTACCTGGAATTCAAGAGGGAGCCTCAAGTTACTCAAAAATTTGTGGTAGTAAGTGCAATATATCATGTGATTACTGAGAAGAAGCCCCCCAGGATAAACCTAGATATTATAAAATATTTAGAAGATAAAAAGGCAAGGAATTTCTTCCTAACAAAAGACTTCACCTTTATCAAGACGTATGGGGTCAAATTGCCTCCCAAAGCCTTACCATCTATAGTATAAAATCAGTATCTGCCCTAGATATTGTTAGGCAAACTACGGAGGAAGCTAGCTTAAGGTCCAAAAGAAAACAACAAGAATCCCCTATGTCACTGCACGAAGTAAAATAGACCATTATGTTTAAAGGGGATATCTAAATCTAATGGATGCCCTATCGAAAATGGACTCATTATTTTTTGTTGAGATTAAATGGAGGCCATATGACCCCAATGGATGCTTTAAGGATATAGCCATGGACCAAAATCCACCACTGCATAGATAAGATGAATTTGAAGATAACCTTTTGTGGGCTCAGAAACAAGGAGTGGACTTAGAAGACATATGGAATAATAAGAACCTAACAAGGGCACATATGCACATAGAAATGGTGGAAAATTATTCGGTAGACCTAAATCAAATAAGGGAGCCTATGGTGGAAAAATAGCCCCATTGGTACCATTTATACCACCAGAAGATTTCATCGATCCCCTTGTATACATTGCAGTTCAAAAACCTAAACAAATTGAGATATTAGCAGAAGTGTTGGGTCAAACAACAAAATATGCCCTAGTACTTCCACTGATCACCACCCACCAAACGTTGAGAAATAAAAGGAGATTATCCTTACCTCATCTGTTCCAAGTCAACCTACAATAGAATGTCTAGAAAAAACATTAATGATCCTACATCACTTGCAATGGATGATCACAGGTTCATCCCAAGCAGTGCATGTAGCCTTGAGGATAAATGACAAGGAAATAAATATTTCTATTGTAGCCTAGAAGAAAATATAAAAAAGGGGAGGATTTTTCAACATCTTCAGGGATTACCAAGTTGAAGCTTAGAGCCTTTCTAGTTCTCCCACACATAAGAGAGCAAGGATTCGAATGAGCACTGGTGAGCCTGTGAGTATCACCCTAACCAGAAGGAAAGAGATTACAAATTTCACCCCTAAAGAAGAAGAGCATATTCAAGCAATCATGGAGGGAAGAGTAACAAAATCCTAGTAAAGAACTAGAAAATAAAGCCCCATTCCCTCATCAAGCTCTTTTATTTTCTTCAAGACCATGATTACCATTCCTACTAAGGGGGTAGAGTCCCTTAAAATAAATCCTGCAATAGGTGAGGCATAAATAGGAGGGAACATAGTAGCATTGCTAAAGCATGGAGTACAAATGCATGAACAAACTACTCTGGCTATAGGAAAGGAAATAGAAAGCTAGAAGGCTAAAGCATAATTATTATAGTTAGAAAATAAAGGGTTGCAAGATGAGAAAATAAGACTACAAGCTGATGTCAAGAGACTTCAAGAACAAATGCATCTAACTTACAAGCAACTTCAGGGTGACTGTTCAGTGCCCATTAAGAAATGTAATAATAAAATGATCGCCATAATAATACATGTTGATATGATCGATGGATGTTGTAAATATATTGGGGAAGTAATAGAGACAAATAAAAATATCAAGCACCTAGTGGAAGAAATAGATAGGAGAATTGCAGCCATCGCCCTAATTTATGATAGGTGTAGGACAAAGTATGATCAAATATGATCTAAACACATGATCACGACTTATGGTCAAAATCATAGCTATCAGGAAGAACATGAAAAGATCACCAATTATGTGAATGACATACCTAAGTGGAAAGTTATGACAAAATAAATCAAACATGCACAATGAGATATTACATCTAGAGTGGCACAATTCAAGCTCAGCATGGTCTAATTACTGAGCATAGAAGGGTTCAACAATCTAGTCATTCAAAACATTCAAAGTATACAGTATGAGGAAGCATATGATGATAAACTAGCAAATTAGCTGCTCAAAATGTCAAAGGATACCTTTGATTTGATCATGTTCTTCCAAAATAGGGTGATAGATCTACGAGATTACAATATCAAGACATTGAGATTATTAGACAAGATCACCAATTTGAACACATTTTGTGAAGAGGTTTGTATATACATTGATGATTTAGTTGGGGCTAGACAGGATGAAAAAGATAAAATTAAATAATCCAATTGAAGGTTGTCAGCAGCAGCTGGTAGCAGTGCAGGGCCACTTTAGAAGTGAAAAGGAAGACCAAAGGAAAAGAGGTCACAAGATCAACTGAATGAAAGGAAAAGGACTGAATGGTTACCATCGACATTCAATTTTTAGGAATTAATAGTATTTTTGATAGCTAATATTAAGCTGTAATATACCCAACCAAAATAAGTTAGGATATGACAACAAGTGAAGGGTCCTAATTGGAGCAGTTTTGACAGTTACAGAACTGCCAAAACTATAAAAAGGATAGCCACAACCAGAAATGGGTATCAAGATTTTTGCATAGCATATTTTTTCTAAGAGGTATACTTGAGTGCCCTGTTATTTTCTATTGTTTTTCCCTTTATGTATTTTTTATTTTCCATCCCTTATTCTTCCCATTATTGTTTCGGTTCTGATAGGAAAGTGTCCAAGAAATTAAGATTATTTATAGAATATTGAGTCATAGGTCTAGAGACTCAATTTTTACCAGATTGGAATAGGAGGGTGAAGAGTCTTTATTACATAATTTGAATGAAGACTTTTATTGTATTAATCTTTAAAAGAGTTCAATGGCAAGTTCAAGCCAACTCTTCATGTAATCATTTCAATATTAATACAATTGTGGACTTCTTTCCTATCATATATTTGTATTTAGTCTTGTGTGTATCTTCATTATGGGTTACATTATTTGAACATATAATAATTTTTTCTTTTTTTGATCACAAATTATGTTTGTTATGATATTTGAATGAACTTAATTGAATCAATTCCCTTTTTTCCCTATTTTTTCTATTTTCACTGAGTTGTTATTAAATCTTGCTACAATAGCCCAAAGGATTAAGGCACCGATCATACATAACGTATAATTGAACTATTATTGTTTAATTTTGGTCAATTTTATAAAACTCTTACAAACCATCATAAATATGGAAGAGCATGAACATAAATCATTAAATATTTAAGTTCATCTCAAGGGTTTCCTTACCATACTTGGTCTGTCTAAAAAATATATAGAACTCTATTCCTAGGTTAAAGAGGCAGGCCGACCAGAGCCTGTAATTGCTCGTTGAAAATTGGTTTTTCTTGTAGCATGACAACATATCCCAAGGATACAAGAAAAATCTCCAAAAATATAATGGTATCGTCAGGGACTCAATCTTTATAATTCAAGAGTTTTAAGGTTGATCCCTGATTTTAATTACAACTATCTTTTACCCATCAACTTGAAACACCAACAAATTAGTAGTGTCGTTGCCAAAAATTGAATATTGAATCGTTAAGATTCTTTCTTATGACCAAATTCTTATCTTTAATTGGCAATAGTTGACCTACAAGGAACCAAAAATACTCGATCTTCAATTTTGAATCTTTATGAGTCTGTTTTCCACCACGTCCATAATTTCCAATTTCTTTTCCAAGAAACCATCTATCATAATATTTTCTTGATTTTATTTATTTTCTTGATCTTGATTCTATTTTTTGAAAAAATTATCATCCTAGGAGAACATACCCAGTGATTTTGAGATTAATATAAGTCGAGCAATCTCGACTACAATGATTGTTCCTTCTGTACCCATTGTGATATCGAATTTGACTGATTGAACCCAAAAAAAATAAAAAGATCAAAAGAAGAAGCAAAACGTGTTGGCGCAAATGAGAAGAATTGCTCAGGAGCTATTTCTAGAATTCTCAAATCCATAGGTATTTTTCAGAATTAAACCTTCTAGTTCATCGCCAAAAAATCCTAATACATATATTGTTACTGTAGAGAATATATTTCATACACCCATTGCTATTACTGGTGAAATTAATATTACACTACCAACTCTCATTATTGCGAAACCCATTAAAAGTCTCCCAATAGTTAATATGGCCAACCCTCCTCAGAATAGTTAGAATGTTTAATTATGGAGAACCAATAGATACAGACCTTTCCAATTACCTTCAACTCTGCATGATCTCCCCAGTAAAGCTCATAAGTATTTACCAAAATTCTAGGAGAATAATGAAGTCACAGGTGAATACCATATTAAAAGTTTCTTATATGCTATGGATAGTCTTGAGGTTGAGCACGAAGATGTAGTTTTAATATTGTTTCTCCAGACCTTAGAAATAGATTCTAGAGAATGGTTTAACATCCTTCCAAATAATAACATTGCCAATTTTACCAAAATGGAAACTATCTTTTTGAAAAAAATTAGAGAAAGGAAAAATGAACAATCACTGCTAATAGATCTGGCAACCATGAAGAATAAATAAAATGAGACAATGAGTGATTTTAATAGGATATTTTCCAAAACTAGAAATAAAATCCCCACTGACTTAAGACCAAATGACACCCAATCTATTTGCTTTTATAAAAATACCTTTCTAGGAGAATTCAATTATGAATTTAGACAAGAACGGGTAGATACAATAGATGCATGCATGGATAAAGTTATATAAATCAAAAGAAACATGTCAGACAATGGAAAAATGAAGCCATACTCTCTAGAAGTCAGTCAACCTGGTCAAAAACCTAAGAAAGTAGGATTCAACTTGTAGACACCTAAAATGCATCATGTTTAGGAGACTACTCATATGGGCACCTTTGCAGACCATATGAATGATGTTGGACCTTTCCAAGACCAAAAAGTGATTCTAACCACTCATTTTAGGTAATCTAAACCTATTCAGCCTTAGTTTTTGATGACATCAGCAACTAAGATCTTAGCCGCAGATGACAACAACAGCTAGGGTCCTAGCCATGCTGAGCAATAATGACTAGCCCTGTAGCAAACTTGGCCATCTTGAGTCGAGCAAAATCAGTTGCAAAAACTCAAATTGCAATGATTTTAGAGGGGTTTTGGGCGAGGAAGCTTCCAGAGGATTCCTCCCAACTATTTAGGATACCTAATTCTTGATCTTGGCTTCCTTGAGAAGCCAAGATTGGGATTTTAAGAGTCTATTTATAGACCTCTCAAAGAGGTAAATAGAGAGACAATTTGAATGCAACGAAGCCTATCTGAATTAGAGAGCCATTTGCAACCCTAAGGAGTGCCAAGATGTTGTTCATTTGGAGAATGACACCTGCATTTGAAGCAATGGAGTTTCTAATAGCTTGAGGAGCAAGATTTCCATTTACACCAATCCATTGCAAATTCACAACAATTCACCCATAAATATATGTTTGGATACACTTGTGACCCTTTATAATCAATTCCACAGAGAAATTGAGCATCCATAGACCTGATTTCAAGAGTAGGATACTTTTCTCATGGTCGTTATTATTAACAGTGGTACGTAGGCCTAGCTACAACTGTAAATAGCGGATAGCAGAGCCAGCTGCTTTGACCATCAGCGGTTAGGGTTTGACATGCTTAATTCTCTATTTTAGCCATATATTTATATTTCTTAGTAGATATTAAAATTAATTTAGCATAGATTAATCACATTTCACACATTTCCATGGTTGATTCATAATTTTATAGGCATCTTCGCTTACTTTTATTCTTTCATACATTAGGTTCCTTTTATGCTTAATATGCAACATTTCAAGCATTTCTAGGTTACTTTACATTTTTTTGGCTTTGCTTCATGCTTATTCATCAATATTATAGGTAAATTTACACATCTTTACACATGTTCATGTATTATTTACATATTTGCTATATTTCATACATTTTCTTGGAAATCAACCTCATCATGATAACCCTTTTAGGCCCAACCCTAGAATGGTACAATCTACTGAAGAGGTATAACATCACTAGCTTCAAACAACTGGTGAATACATTTCTTGAACACTTTTCATTTGACATCAAGAAGAAGACCAATTTGTCCGATGTGGCTGCTCTAAAGCAATATGATGATGAGCCAATAGTGGACTATAACAATAGATGGAGGAAATTGATGGCCAAACTTCCCTTCTCCATCCCAACTATAGAGTTAACACAAATGTTTACTAAGAGTTGTATGAAGCACATTTTTCTATTGTTACAATTGCATCAGTACCAAACATTTGAAAAGGCCTTAGCGTAAGCCAAAGTCATCAAGGATATCAAGTTGCAATAAGGAGACTTGAAACTCTAGACAAAGAAGGAATGGAACAATAAGAACACGAAAAATCAAAATCACTAGGCCAAGCCTGCACATGTGAATCAAGTCATGTTAAATCTTTAAAAGGTGGATAAAAGCCAACAACCACAAAATTATAAGGCACAACCACACCCTACACAATACATTCAATGCAATAAAAAGTAGGGCAAAGATAAAGAGCGTCATCCACCTCGTCAATTTATGCCATTGTCTGAGACTTTGACATCAATATTCAATCAACTATGCAGCTAAGGCACTTTAATTTCCTAAAGTTCAATTGCTTGATCCCAACCATCCTAAACCCAAAGGTTTTAGAGAAGATCATTATTTCCTATACCATCTATAAAATGGGTACGATATCGAAGTGTGTCACAGTTTTAAACACGTGGTGTAAAATATGACCGACATGAATGAGTTGCTAATTGACAACCCCTTGGCACTGGATAATCAAAATATGAGAATCTTCAAAGATCCCCTACCAAATCATGAGCCACCAAGGAAAAATGCTATACAAGTCAACCAAGTGCAAATCGATCCATCTATGCAAGGATTTTTTGGCATGGTGAATGTGGTAACTATAAATAGGAGGTACAAATAACCAGATCCTCCTATAGTACCCATTTGAATTCAAATTGTACCTTAGCAGAGGCCAATGTAGAACCCATTGCCAGGCCCACCAAAAAGACTGATGGTAACAATTAGGAATAGACTCATCCAGAGTCTATAGATAGCCTTGAAAAAATTATCAAATATGAGATCATACAATAGTCTCCTATGCACAGGGAGACGTTAATGGAATATTAAGAGATATTGAAGTTCAACCCCAAGATCTTGAAGCTTTCACTAATTTTGTGGGGTATGTGCAGTAGTACCAAGAACTTGTGATCCGATTTTATGATCATGAAATCAAAATGGTTTCTACTACTATAGTGGACCCGTTGCTACACATCATTACGTATGTGAACTACACTCCTTTCAAGCAGGTTTTGATTGGAAAAAATATCATAAATCAACATAATAACCACAAAGGCCTTAGGACACTTGAATTTACCTAAGTCGCTTATTGTACCTTCAACTTTCATATTGCAAGCTTTCAACGACACATTGTGCTCAACAGTAGGCACAATAGTCCTTCCTATTCAGGTTGGACTAAAAACCATCCTCGTGATGTGCCATATGCTAGAGGGTGTTATGCAATATAACATTCTCCTAGGTTGGTCATGGATAAGGGACATGCATTGCATCCCCTCGATTTTACACCAATGCATCAAATATGTGCATGAGGACCAAGTTCATGTGGTCCCCTCAAATGAAGATTCGTTTAAATATGTCAATCAGGTTGACTTGTCGGGAGACTTCATCCTCCCATATACTCACTTAGATATTAGACCTACATCTCCTATCAAGAATTCAGTGGGAAATTCAAAGGCAGTGTGCACCTATCCTTCTACATCAGCGATGCAACCAACCCATAATACAATGACTACTTCTGAAAAGCCTACAACATTGATGAGGGTAAAGAATGACTAGAAGCTAAAGGCAGTTTTGGGTGAAAAAAAATCTAGGGAAATCTCCAACATAGCAACCATCGAGATTCCAAATCCTATGGAGGAGGAAAACTCATAAAATTTAGTCGAGTAGGTACCTCAACTTGCCTCATCTGTGTCATCAACTACATCATCTGCATCGCAGATGACGATTCATCTAGTCAATCATGGGTTAGCTAAGTACCTAGTGTAGAATGTAAATTTTACACTGATCATAGAATCTGCATAGGATATGGGTAGACCTAAATCTCATCGCTTTCCTATTGGGATATGGGTACCACTGGTAGTGCCACCCAATTAGACAAATTTCATCTATAGGGGTTTGGATAAACTCGTAGATCGCTCACCCATAGAAGAAGATGATGATGAACCTTTTGCTATAAATGTTGTTATCTATCAAACCTGAAGTACACACTTCATTATTTTGATTGTTACCATTGGCATGGTTACATATTGGGTTTATTTGATCAAGGATATCGAACTCCATATCAATCACAATACTAATTTTCAGCTGAAAGGTTCGATCTAGGTTATTGCATTAGAGGTCAGTATGAGTTATTAGATATATCTCTAGATCGCCTGAACCTTAGCCTTGGGGATGATGTTGATTGGAATCCCTATCATCCAAACCCTTAGCTCTCATAGAGGGGTAATTTTCTTCTGACCATGGTTACAGAAGAACCACCTTTGGTTTACCATCCAGGTATCTCCTTAGAAATATCTAAAGCAAAATTCATTTCTAAGGAAAAAAATCCAAAATACAATTCTAAAGATGATGAGAGCGAGTATTTCAGTGATGATGATGAGTATAAATATGAAATAGATATGGCCTATTTAGGGCCTCATCCTCTAGCCTGTGAACATAGAACCAATTTATCAATGCAGTATTCCCAAGTCCTCCCGTCCAAAGAAGACCAATGAAGTTAGAAGAGATATATCATATAACTTTTCTTGGTCCTTCCAACCTAAGGCAATTGCTTCCCCTTGATGATTTAATTGTCATGTCTATTTCCAAAGCAGACCCGATGATTCCCATACCGCCTAAGCCACATATCAGGGGGAGAAAATCAAAGATAATGAGTTTCATCCACGTGGTCCTAGAGATTTCTTCCATTTCATCAACATGGTCTCCATCGATCTGACCACTCCACTTCATAATCCGTTTGACCCTTCAACACATTTGCATCTCAACCTTGAGGTTGATTTTGACCACATTGATTCACCCCTAGAGCCTAAATATTTCTTCCCTAATGAAGAAATGTTGTAACCATTCCATTTTTCACCAGGTTGTGCATATGATGTCTATCATGCTGAGGTCAATTTTAATTTGATAGAAACTTTAAACCCAGCAGATGACATCCATTTGATCCCTACACATCACTAGCTTGAGGAGGGATCACATATGTCAATAGAGGAAACCTTTGAAGTGGATATCAACAAAGATCCCACCAATCTAAAGAAGGTTAAATTTGGAGAGAGCTTATCTCCTGAGGAGCATGCCAGTATCATTCCTCTATTGAAAGAGAGACCTGATATCCTTGCTTGGACCTATAAGGACATGTTGGGTCTGGATATGAAACTAGTTACTATAACCTTTCCTTGAACCCTACTAATAAATTGATCAAGCAAAAACTCAGGAAGATGCATCCAACCGTCACCTTGATGGTTAAATATGAGCTACAAAATTTGTTGGATGTAGAGTTCATAATTCCCATCGACTATCCAGAATGGGTATCAAACATGGTACCATAGTAAAACCTAATGGAAGAATCCATATATGCACGAATTTTAGGGACCCGAATAAGGCAACACCTAAGGATTCATTTATGTTGCCTAATATCGATGCTGGTGTAGACACAACTGCAGGTCACGAAATGCTTTCTCTCATGGATGGTTTTTCTAGTTACAACCAAATTCAAATTAAACTTGAATATCAACACAAAATTGCTTTGACCACTCCATGGGGAATATTTTGCTATAAATTTATGCCATTTGGCCTCAAAAATATTGGTGCCACATATCAGTGGGCTTTGACATACATTTTTCATGACTATATGCATAAAATCTTAGAAGGTTATATCAATGACTTACTAGCAAAGTCATTGTTGTGTGAAGAGCATGCCAAGGTCCTAAGGAAAGTCTTTGATTGCTTGATAGAGCATAATGTCAGGTTGAACCCCAAGAAATGTGTCTTTGGTGTAACTTCAGGTAAACTCTTGGGATTCATCATTTTTAAATGAGGGATCTAAGTTGACACAGCGAAGATCAAGGCTATATTAGAAATGAGTCCCCCAAAAAAATTAAGGAATTAAGAAGCCTACAGGGCAAGGTATAATTCATAAAACGCTTCATCGCATAGTTATCGGATAAATATTGACCCATGAATCGACTGCTACACAAGGGGTCCCATTTAACTGGGATGAAGACTATAAAAAAGCCTTCACTGAGATCAAACAATACTTGACATCACCGCTAGCATTAGCTCTACCTAGACTAGGTATTCCATTCTTCTTGTATATATTTGCCATAGATTTTGCACTGGAAACCATGTTAACCTAGAAGAGCATGTAAAACAAAGAGCAGGTGACATATTACATTAGTTGAACCCTAGTTAGTTATGAGCTATGATATGCATATGTATAAAAGTTGTTCTTAGAAGTGGTCTTTACGATGAAGAAATTGCACCACTACATGCTGAGTCATATGATATATGTAATATCAAAACAAAATCCTTTGCAGTACATGATGAGCAAGACATATCATAACACACGTACCTCAAAGTGGGTCATGCTATTGATAAAATTTTATCTAGAATTCATCAATCAAAAATCAATCAAATATCAAGTTATAGCTAATCAACTAGCATAGGCTCCTCTTCAGGATCATAAGCCTCTCATCATAGAGCTTCCCGATAATGTAGTCTTTGCATTTTCGAAGTCACCCAAACCTGAAGAACCAAATAATAAATCCAATATGTCTTTGTTCTTCTATGGTTCAAAATACTAGCAAGGGGTGGTGCAGGGATTGTGATTTTCATGCCACAAGGTGCTCCAATGCCCTTGTCATTTAAAATCAATTTCCCTTGCACCAATAATAACACTAAATACGAGACCCTAATCTTAGGTCTCCAAATAGTGCTCACCATGAAGATCAAGAAGTTGAATATCTTTGGTGACTCCCTTTTCATAGTAAATCAAGTAAAGGGGATTTATTAGTGTAGATGTCCCGTCTTGAAAGCATACAAGGAGCTTGTGGACACTTACCTAGCCCAACTGGAGTGGTATGACATCGAGGCAATCCCTCGAATTTTCAAAAAATTTACAGCCACTATGGTATCTTTGGGATCCTTAATCCCTCAAAATTCATCTGCTGACTTCACTACCATCCGGGTAAAAATGCTATCGCAATCTACGATACAGCATGAGTCTCAAGAAAATCAACAATCAATCCACATGATTCACATAGAACCAAACCATGAGTGGTTCTATAGAGCTAGAGACTTTCTAAAGAAGGCACCTTGGGGATCTTTGCTCTCACAAAGTCCTATAGAGAATGTACCACTATTCTCCATAAGGTTGTTTATCAAGATTGGTTATCATAATTACATGATTTCCTTAAGCTTGGAGTAATCCCATAGGGATTATTGCATATCGTAAAAAGAGCATTCAAATAAAAAGTGACTAGATATGTCTTGTTAGGAGATAACTTGTATCATCGTAGCTACGATGGAATTCTCCTTTGTTGCCTTGAGCCCCAAGAATCATCTTGGGAAATTTTACAAGCTCATGACAGTACATGCGGTGGCCATTTCAATGACATGGCCATTGTCAAGCGCATCCTTTGAATGGGTTATTATTGACCCACTATGGAGAAGGATTGCACAATATATGTCAAGAAGTGCGTCAAATGTTAGCACCATGCTAATCTTACACACCTGCCATCGCAAGCCTTACAGCCAATCCAAGCAGCTTGGCCATTTTCTCAATGGGATTTGGATCTAATTTGTAAGATATCTCCTCCGTATTTGGGTCGACACACATTTATCATAAATGCCACTGAGTATTTCATAAAATAGGTGGAGGCAATACCTTTAACTACAATGATAGGAGCATGTATTGCGTAGTTCATACTCCATCATTTAATATGTCATTTTGGGATACCATCCAAGATAATATCGGATAATGGGACTTCATTAAAAAAAAAAACTATAAGGGCTTTGATTTCCAAATATAATAATGAACACAGTTTTGCAATCCCATATTATCCGTAAGCAAACGGGAAAGGAGAGGCCTCGAACAAAATAGTGGTAGCAATATTAAAGAAAATTGTTCATCAAAATCACAACGATTGGCACATTCAGCTACCTCTTGCATTGTGGGCTTATAGAACTAGTATACGGATGCCCACTGGGGCAACACTGTTCTCACTAGTATATGGTGTTAAGGCCATCATACCCTTGGAATTGGAAATTTCAACATTGTGTGTCGCATTGAAAGAGTTCATCAATGACAACATTGCGCAACAAGTTTGCCTAGATCAATTGATGCTTCTTGATGAACATCATGTGAATGCTCTTGAGCATCTTCGATTTTACCAAGATCGGATAAAACTATCTTACAATAATAAATCCACCTAAGGGACTTTAAAGTTGGGGATCTTGTGTTGAAATAAAACATACAGAACTCAAACCTGTTACCGCATCTATGAGATAAATTTACGGCCAATTGGTTAGGTCCATTTGTTATCTCAGAGAAGATAGGATCTAGTACTTACCACCTAACATCGTTAGAATATTTTAAAGAGCCTCAACCTCTCAACATTATTCATATAAAGGTGTTTCATACATAAAATACAAAAATCAAAACAAATCAAAAAGCAATAAAATTAAAAAATAATCTAAAACATCAAATGACAAAAATATTTACATTTTCTATTGCATTTTTAGTTTCTATATGCATTCATTTAATTGCATTGCATTAGGTATTTTCATCCATTGCACTTGCATTAGGATAGGTTGTGTTTACAATTTTACAAACAACGCCACGTTTGTATGCTAATCATGCATCCTTACGTCCATCATCATCCATCACCCTTGTGAGTAATTATGTTTTTCAACACAACCACTTCATGTTGCTATAAGGAATATACTAGGGTTTTTTGGTCATTCAGCCATACCTAGTGATCTTCTCATATTTTGTAGAAATCTATCTTCACTTTCAGAATATGAGGTCTAGTTTTGATAGTACCTTGCATATATCAAAATCCTATCATTATTTAAACATTAACAATCCTAGTTTGAACAAGGAAATATGAACACTGCAAAGTGGTCCTGGTTACCTTAATCAAAATATTTTTACTTGATAATCTTGTGATGCATATGGTCTAGGATTCTGATCATTGGCAAAAGGACAAGCTCCCCCTACCCAAATAAATCCCTTGCTTTCATACAAAATAAGCAAAATTCCAAAATCAAAGTAAATCCCTTGCTAAAAAAAATGTAAAATAAACAGTAAATTTCATCACTAAGCATGAGAAAGTATCCCAATAAATTTGAAGAAAATAAGGGGGTGAAAAGCTTGAATCCCTAGAATTGTCAGTACTCGAAGCCATTGAGTGATCCCCAATACAACAATGGGCTAAATGAATCTAGCTTGTCATTGGGGTAGTTCTAAGAAATTTACAAATGAGCTAGCTTTAGGTGGCATGTATTACCTAGTAGTATAGTCCAACTGCGTCCAAACTTAGGATCATGATGAAAATTTGGTGATCCTATTTACAAAAATGGGCTTAATGAATCCTTCCTGGAAATGAGGTAGTCTTATGTCTCATCTAATATATTCATTTGATCTGCTTGTTGTGGTGCAGTGGTAAATGCCCTGGGTGCCGGTAGAGGTCGACCCAAGTTCCATTGCCCTTGTCTCCATCCTGCAGATATATGGTATAGTTAGGAATGTCCTATGTGCTGGTAGAGGCTGACAAGGCTCCATTCCTCCTATCCCCAACTTGTTGAAAGTGGCACCCCAAAAGGGGTGTTTTCCACTATAAATTAATTTACCCAAGTGTTGTAGGTGAGTTGGAGAGGAGAGGGCAATCCTCCAAGGGAGGTCCCAGGTTCGAATCTCCACCCTACCAAAAAGCTAAATTGGGTACCCAAAATCCAATTGATAATGTTGGTGCGGGTAGGGCTGGGTGCAACTCCCGGGTGACTTTGACGGTGTAGAACCCCCTGTTCGTGGTCTCTTAGACCAAGGTGGCCTCACAAGGGGTTTTTCGCTTTTATATATATATATATATATATATATATATATATATATATATATATATATATATATATATATATATATATATATATATATATTCATTTGCACACATAGGGATAATGAATATCTTGGTCTTCATAACAAAAAATTCTATCTTTCAGGCATAGTCATTATACAACTTTTGATTAATCAACTAGGGTGTTTGAGTCTCATGGAAAACCTCAAAAATACCCTATAGTAACAAATCATCTCATCAACCAATCATAATTTTTCGTAGGATGTTTTTTTTTATTAAGGGATGTTCATGAATAGGATAGATACTATATGGATATCAACAATAATATTTATATGGCCACTGATTATTTTGTGCATATCTTTTAATTCACAAAATCTTATAGGAAAAACCCATACATCTCACATCATCTCATCTCACATATGGATGCTAAAAGGATTAATTCTTATGATAAGAATTATCAATTTCATTCATGATTTTTATACATCCTATGGTGTCATCCATTAGTTTGTAAAACACATATTATATTCATTCCTTATGTTTTAAGTGATTAAAGCATACAGGTTCATTTGCATTAGTTCATTCCCTCATGTAATTAGTGCATCACATTACATATCATCTATCATACCAAACATCACATAGATAAAATCTTTAATAATTGAAACAAATTCAACATGCATTTAACAATAAGTATTGCATCCATATATGCATACATCATAGTGCATTTATACATCTATATCATCGTATCTAATCATACATCTTATCATCTAGCCAATGCATGTCATTAGTACATCGTATCCATATAGAATAATCAAAACATCATATAAACATTGCATTCATTTTGCATCACATAAACGTAAAGCAATAAAATGACACACATAATGAGTCGCAAAAAATGAATATCATATATATGTGTATTTCAAAGTGTACATAGAGGTACAAAATGCCCATAGTCTACAATAGTTTAGGTCCTTAAACCTTACATTAAAAAATGATATAATGACATCCTATCAAATAATGCATATTTTGTCCCTCTTGAGTCACCTCCTCCCTCTGCACCCTCTCTACAAGGCTGCCTGGAGCTGGTACCTACTGATCGCTCTGATCGAACCCCTTATATGTGACTAGAATACATTGATGAGTGCCCAGACTCACTTTGCCTACTCCATTGAGACCCACCTACTGTAGACCTAGGTGGAATAGTGCCACCACATAGCCTAACCTTAGCCTCCAGAGCAATAATATAAGTAGAATCTACTATGCACTGAGTTGTATCATCTGCTATGATACCTTGTAGTTTGATCTCTACATCTGTATCCAAACCTACCAATATCTGAGCGACTGGAGTAGATGGTGTAGCATAAGAAGCACTAACAGCCTCTAGTTGTACCCTATAGGAATATCTCTCAACCATCCTGGTGTTAAGTTGCACCTGTAGAAGATCCCTCTGTGTAGTGATCCTCTCTATAGCAGTAGTGGCTAAGTCAACCTGTGCCTATAATATAGTCTTCTCATCCTTGAAGCCCCACCATCCTGTCTGCCCTGCACTTAGCTAAGCCCATGTTGTAGCTAGAGAGGTGTCTCTCTCCAAGATCTATCATTACACTATTTTTAGATGTGCCTGTAGATTATGTACTTAGGATCATAGCTATGACACCTCATCATATAGCTCATCCTCCTTACCCTCCTCCTCCTCCTAGGGCTCCTCCACCTGTACGACCACCTACCCCCACTTGCCCTTAGTCCTAGGATGCACTCATCATCCATGTGGGTCATCAAATGCAGCCTTAGTAGCCACCCCATCTCTAGAGTAGCCCAGAGGACCGCAACCCTGAAATAGCCTAGTAGTCCACCAAGCATTATAATAAGGAGTCATCCCGACATCTACTGCCCATGTATCTCCTAGGGTATCCTTGTCATCTATCAAAGCTATGACTTGAGGCCATGCAAGTTGTGTCTCTGCCTTAATGTGGTGGTAGAGAATTGGCTCTTCTAGGATGTCCTAATGGAAGCCAAACTATCTGGTCACTCGAGAGAAGTGAAAGAACTCCCGCACCTTGAGCTTACACCCAATAACCCAGTGGTCCCACCTCGTGTGAGCCAAGTATCTAGCAACCTCCTCCCATGCTGGGCAATGCAAGTAGGGTCACCATATGATCTGGCTATCTTACAGTCCTACCAATCTATTAGTGTAATGTTGTAGATCCCCTGCATGAGACCTAATAAGGTACATCTCTAACTCTCATGGCCAATGAGAACCATAGCACTGAGTCACTATTGCTAATGTTGTGATACCCAGAGGTAATCCTTCAGGGTGGTCTATACTGATATGCTCATATACCCAAGTTTGCAATAGTAGGTTGCATCCTACACCTACTCGCCTACACCACATGATGTGATATAACTCATCATATAGCTGAGATAGGAGTACACTCCCCCATGCCATGATGAGTGGATCATCTGTGGTGCTCCCTAGAAGATCCTACACCATAACCAAGAGGTTCCAATGGAACCTCACTCCTGAAGCATCTAGTAGAAGCATATTACATATAATGTGCATGAAGACAACCTAGAACTGTAAGAATACATCCTATCTATACCAGTAGGCCACTAGCACCCCACCATGCTCTATATCCTCTAATTCCTCCATGTGCCTATCACCAAAAACCCTTTGGAACATGATAACCCTTACTGTGGTAGCCAAAGTCCATCTATCAGGATCCTATAAATACGGTAGACATCCTCTAATGTCATCGTCATCTCCCTAGTTAGAATATGGAAAGTGTTAGTCCTCACATTCCAATGATGGGCTAACATCATGATGTAAGTCTAATCTACCCTAATGGTCAACAATATCAGCACATATCCAAGGCCCAAGGTCCCAAAATAGTCTAGGTTTGTGTGTCTCAAATCGGGCAGTAGTTCAGGAAGTAAGTCACCCTCTTACGCCCGTGCAGTCAAAGTCTAAGGGGAAGAAAACAAGATGCATAATAAAAATCAACTTCTAAAACCAAAAACATAAAAAAATTAACTTTAAAAACCAAAAAAAAAAAAAAGAGAGGTTAAGTTTCTTAGTCGCTCAAGGCAATAGCAGCCACTGTCATAGTCATTGTTGTCAATAACAGCTAGCACCAATGGTTAATTTTTTGATCGTTGGTGTTTGAACCTGGCCACGGCTAGCAACCGCGACCCCCAATTGGGAAATTGGAAGCCGCTACTACTAACAATAGCTATGGTAAAGACCCCTTGCGAGGTTGTTTTCCACCCCAAAAAAGGTCCCAAAAATTAAAAACCTTCCCCCTAATCTACCCTAAAGCTAAATCTATCTAGAAGTGAGGTTCGTTATCGATATTTTAGTGAAAGTTCATTTAATTCCATTAATTAGTGAAGTTCATTTTAAATGCTCAAATCACGAATGAGAAATGGAGGTTCTACCATAGGAGCTCTGGCTCCACCACTAGTAGATGCCTCCAAATGATCCACCATTGTGGTGAGTGGTCAATTTGGTAGCGTTTCGTAACAGTTACTCTTTCTCTCACTTCAGAGATCTCACTTTCACTATTTTCCAGCTAGAAATAATGATTTGCAAAAACCCTAATTTTGCTTTTATATTTTTCATCTAACCCTTAGTTTTTTATGGTAACCATGAGCACAGATTAGGTCAACCTCGACCGTTGCTATCAACAATGGTTAAGAAAATTACAAAAACCAGTCACGATTGTTAACAACGACTAGTAGCAAACAATAAATGCACTCATTTTATCACTGTAAGGAGCCTCAAAATGGATAATAATAAATACTATTCCATAATTCTCAACAATTTCAAAAATAACAAAAAAATCAAATAAAATCAAATTTTAAAAATACATCATATCCAGTTGTTTACCCTATACACTTGGCATTACAACGACTTGCGCTCCATGCAATCCAAAAATATGAGTAAATTACCATAAGGTTGTTTGAACCAAATTATTCATTGTAGATTTGAAATGTTTTCACTTCAATCCTGAAGAAGGCCATGGCGGTCAGACTACCCCATGAGAATGAGGTAGTTATTTTATTTCTACTATGAAGTTCATCAAATCATCGAACATAGTGATTCAGCTCAAGCTTAATTGGAATTGCTATCATCTTGATTTCCTAAGAATGCCATTGCGATCAGACTACTCCACAGGATAGATATGTTACTATTAATGGTTGAAATCACAACTGTAATAGGACCTACCATAGAGAAAAATGTAAAAGTCCTTAATCATCCAAATTATTCATCATGGTCAAGCGACTTGTCGCTTTAATCACGTGTCCTTTTTCTCATCGACTCGTTGCTTGATGGGGTAGTCATAATATCAAATTCATAATAAAAATTAATAATTGATCACTCGATCATGTAAATCATGTTCATCTTACGAATCATTGCTAACAACTATCACAAGCTTCCCCATTTTTAGGGGCAAAAAACAAACATAGCAAATTAAAATTTTGGCATTGGGTTCTTTGGTCATTGTTGGTCAAAATAATTTATTTTTATTTCATGTAGATCATATCCAAAGTTTTACTCAAGTTAAGCCTTTCATTCTGTTGGAAGCAATGATTCTGAGATGTGCGTCCTTTGCAGGATTGGGGCATCTAGCGTTGACCCGATCAATGAACATCAATCAACCTATAATAATGTGCATCCTTTGTAGGATTGGGGCATCTATTTTTACTTAGTGTCATGTTTTCCCACAACACATCACAAAAGGAGCATCTGTAGATACCTAAAATACATCATGTTTAGGAGACTACTCATATGGGCACCTTTGTAGACCATATGAATGATCTTGGACCTTTCCAAGACCAAGTAGTGGTTCTAACCACTCATTTTAGGTAATCTAAGTCTATTAGTAGCTAAGATCTCAGCCACAGATGACAACAATGGCTAGGGTCCTAACCACACTAAGCAACAGTGGCTAGCCCTGTAACAAAATCGACCATCTTGAGCTGAGAAAAATTAGTTGCAACAACTCAAATTATAACGGTTTTGGAGTGGTTTTGGGCGAGGAAGCTTCCATAGGATTACTCCCAATTGCTCAGCCCACCTAATTCTTGATCTTGGCTTCCTTTAGAATCCAAGATTGGAATTTTGAGAGTCTATTTATAAACCCTCCAAAGAGGCAAATAAAGAGACAATTTGAATGCAGTGAAGCCCTACCGAACTAGAGAGCCAATTGCAACCCTGAGGAGTGCCAAGATGTTGTTCATTTGGATAATGACACCTACATTTAAAGCAATGGAGTTTCCAAAAAATTGAGGAGTAAGCTTACCATTTACACCAATTCGTTGTGAATTCATAATAATTCACCCATAAATCTATGTTTGGACACATCGATGACCCTTGATCATCAATTCCATGGAGAAATTAAACATCCATAGACCTGATTTCAAGATCAGGATACTTTTCCCATGGCTGCTATTGTTAACAACGACCCGTAGGCCTAGCTACGACTGTCAATAGCAGATAGCAAAATCAGTTGCTTTGAGCATCAGCAGCTAGGGTTTGACATGCTTAATTCTCTATTTTAGCTATAGATTTACATTTCTTAGTAGGCATTTAGATTAATTTAGCATAGATTAATCACATTTCACATATTTCCATGGTTTATTTATAGTTTTATAGGCATCTTTGCTTATTTTCATGCTTTCATACATTAGGTTCCTTTTATGCTTAATATGCAACATTTCATGCATTTCTAGGTTCCTTTACATGTTTTAGGCTTTGCTTCATGCTTATTCATCAATATTGTAGGTAACTTTACACATATTTACACATGTTCATGTATTCTTTACATATTTTCTATATTTCATACATTTGCTTGGAAATCAACCTCATCATGAGAGGCTTCATGTGCTACTAATGTGCTTTGTTGTTTCCTTGCATGTAGGTGACAAATCTCTCAAAGACAAAGCATCTCTCAAGACTATTCCTCTTGACATTGGAGAAGGAGGCATCCTAGTAAGCCCTCAAGCAAATTTATGAGGATCTTAAGAGTCTATTGAAGGCATCTACCACATGAGTTGTGGATTGTAATATGTATCACAATGGTCAATATCTAAGAGGGATGTTATTGTAACCTTGTTGTAAAAGAGATTCACAATTATTAATAAATATGGGCACATTATTTTACTTTCTTATTTGCACTTGGTTATTTGATTAATCTTATCCTTTTTGATATCATATTGCATTAGTTGTTAGACTTTTAAGGCTCCTTCACAACTTATAGAAAATAACCGAACAAGATCCTATGGAAAAATTGACCAATCAAATGACATAAATATTTAATACAATGAACAATAGATTAGTCATGATATGGAGAAATAAAGAAAACAATGGTGAATCTTCTCACCCTCGAGTTGACAAAAAATAAAATGGCAATAGACCACCATTCATGAGAAATTTTAATAGAAATTGGGGTAAAAACACTTCTGAGGAAGCAAATAGAAATAAAAACAATGGAAATAATTATAAGAAAATGGAATTTGAAAAGGATAAAGACTCTTTCCCAAAGCCTATATCCTTTATCAATCTCACAGAAAATTTCCCTTATTACTGCTCTTCTTGTGATTATCCTCATAATTCAGATTATTGTGGAATATATCTAGGCATGCATAATAACATAGACTTAGATGATGAATCT
This sequence comes from Wollemia nobilis, assembly GCA_028583015.1. Taxonomy (NCBI): domain Eukaryota; kingdom Viridiplantae; phylum Streptophyta; class Pinopsida; order Araucariales; family Araucariaceae; genus Wollemia; species Wollemia nobilis. The sequence goes on from JAQPPZ010000103.1 coordinate 6,482,841, forward strand.
AAAGAAGACATTAGAATCAATGCATGTTGGACTCAAGATGATGAGTTAAGAGAGAGGCTATTTGAAGAAAATATGGATTTGTATGCCTTAAATCATCGTCTAAAAATCCTAGTAGCTGAAAATACAAAGATCTTATAAAGACCACGAGAATCTAGGTACGAAAAAATGAAACAAGGGAAATTAATCCCAACAACTAAAGAAGCAAGAGAGTTAGAGGCAAATAATAGCTTAAATTTGAGAAACATAAATGTACTTAAATAAAACTGATCAAGCCTCAAACAAGAAAACTAGAGGACAATCTATTGTAAATAATAATACACGTAAAGAAAAACAAAAAAGAATCAAAATGAAACTATTCTTGAAATAGTAGAAATAAATGAACAACTACCCAACAAGGAATGTACAAAAACACTTGATGTTAAGAAAATAGAATTTGATGCTGATTCAAAATTAAGTAGAAATTTAATATAAATTTCGATGAATTGATGAATATCTAGAAATATAGAGAACGGGTTTGTAGAGCTTTTGGCTTGGTTGAACAAAAAGAAATATAGTCTTGTAATATAGTCAAACCCACCAACCACGAGACTAGAACACCTTCATCTGTCATACCATTCTATGTTTCCCTTAGATATAAATCGAATGAAGAAGAAAGGTATGTCATCCACAATTGTATGTTGGATAGTGGTGCATCCCATAATATCATATCTAAACAGATAGTAGACTAGCTAGGACTAATTTCTACAAGGGAGTCTCCACCTGTGTCAGTAATGGATAGTAGGTAGATACCTTGTGTTTGAATAATTACTAGCTTGTTGGTTTATATAGATCAATATCCCAAAAAGGGTATAGTAATAGGTGTTGCAGTAGTAGATGTGGATATTTTTTTCTCATTACTTTTGAGCATGCATTGGGCAGAATAGTTGGGTGGGTCTATACAATTAGATTGGTCATATTCCACAATCTCTATTTCAAGAAAAGAGAACATAACTCTTAAGAGAGAACCATTTAAAAAATACTCAGTAGAACTAATAAGACCAAATGATAGCATGGTTAATCTAGTAAACTTTATAGAATAAAAATAGGTGGGGGTATATTCAATTTAGCCCAATCCATTTCTGATAGAATTCCTTGATGCAAAGGATATGGATCCTAAAACTAGAGAACTAGTGGATGCAAAATCTACTAGAGTTCTAACCTAGGAGATGTGGACCATGTCATTTGATGGAGCAAAGTCTCAAATAGGATCAAGTGCAGGAATCAATTTAACAAACATTAAGGGTAACTACCTAGGAATCCCTTACAGACTAGAATTCCCATGCACCAACAACATTGTTGAGTATGAAGCCTTACTATTAGGACTAAGAAAAGCAAAATAATTAGGCATAAATTTCTTGACTATTACTGGCAACATAAAATTTATTATCCAACAAGTCAAAGGTAAATACGAAACTAAACATCCTAGGTTAAAATAGTATAAAACTGTAGTCATGGATGAAATTTATAAATTCCTAGCATTCAATATTTCTTACATTCTTAGAGAGAAAAATCACATTGTAGACCTATTAACAATAAATGTGTCAGGTGCAGATTGTCCTGATATTGACACAGAATATATGAAAATATGACCCACTATTTCTATTTACAAGCCTTCTATACCTGACAGCATTGTCTATCTACAAGGGTTTTAGGATAATGTAGATATTATATATTCCATGACCCTCCAGAACTATTATGTTGATGTTATATGTGAAGAGGAGGATGATGAAAAGTTGAAAGATATAATTGGAGAACCTATAGAAGTAATTCAACTTAAAACAACATAATCTTGAAAGGATTAGTTCCTTTAGAAATTTTTTGATGATTTTGACAAGGCATATAAATCACTCCTCAAAGAAACAGAGACCGATGACATAAACATTGGGACTCAAAAAGAGCCTAGAATGGTCAAAATTGATAAAGCTTTGCCAAAAGAAGAAAAGGAATAATACATCAACTTTCTGAAGAAAATAAAGAATATTTTGCCTGGATTTATGAAGATCTAAAAACATTCAAAACTGATGTCATTACTCACATTATTCCTCTTAAATAATATGTAAAACCTTTTAGGCAAAAATAGAGGAAATTCAACCCCACTTTGCATCTAGTAATACAAAAAGAAGTTCAAAAACTATTGGATGCAAAAATAGTAAGAAAAGTAAGATTCTCTTCCTGGTAGCAAATCTAGTACTAGTGAGGAATAAAAATAAGGAAATTAGACTTTGTGTTGACTTTCAAAACCTGAATAAAAGTTCACTCAAAGATAACTACCCTTTACCCAATATGGAACTACTGTTGCAAGTTGTAGTTGGCTCATCTAGGATGTTATTACTAGATGAATTTTTAGGATACAACTAGATTTAGGTAAACCCTGAAGATAGACATTAAAATACCTTCACTACACCTTGGAGAACCTTTGAATACCTAAGAACACCATTTGGGTTAATGAATATAGGGGTAACATTTCAAAGGGCCATGGAATTTGCTTTCAAGGGTCTAATGCTCAAAATAGTAGTTGTCTACTTAGATGATATAACGATGTTTTTAAAAAACTCAAAAGATCATCTTGAATATTTAACCATGATATTCGCTAGATGCAAAGAATATGGGATATCTTTAAACCCCAAAAATTTTATATTTGGAGCAACACAAGGTAAACTATTAGGACATATAGTGTTAGAAAAAGAAATAAGTATGATCCCTTGAGAGTAGAAGCTATTTCTAAGATACCTCCTCCTAATAACCTAAAAGGAGTCAGATCATTCTTTGAAAATTTTTACTTTGTAAGAAGGTTTGTGTCAAATTTTTTTGAAATAGCCAAACCTATTAATAACATGATTAAAAAGGATGTTGATATTAAATGGAAAAAGGAAAATCTTGAAGCTTTCCAAAAAATTAAAGAGGCCATAACTACTATCCTAGTGCTAAATTTTCTTGATTATTCTAAGATCTTTAACATGTACTCATTTACTTCTGAGCACACTATTGTTGCAATCCTTTTCCCAAAGGATGATGAAAATAATGAAAGACCCATAGCATTCATGAGTACAAGATGTAAAGGAGCTCATTTAAGATTCAATATGATTGAAAAATAAGTGTATGTTGTAATACAAGCACTAGAATATTTTAAAGGTATTTTTGGCTCGAACAAGGTGATATATTGTATTCCTTTCATAGTTATAAAATATGTTTTCACCCAACCAGAACCTATAGGTAGTCCTATTAGGTGTATGGTCAAACTACTACAATATGACGTGGAATTTAAAGCTATAAAAATTATTAGAGGATAAGGTTTAGCAAAATATCTAGCCAACAAAGAATGGGAAGACATGCATAACATTGCCATAGTTGATGAAATGCACAATATTAGAAGAATGAACAATGTTGAATGCAAATGGTATGATGATATCTTAATGTATCTTCAAACCCTGTCTTTCCCTAGAGGTATATCTACAAATAAAATGAGGTTAGTTAAACAATAAGCGTAGTAATATTACACACAAGAAGGTAAATTCTACTGGAAACATCTAGATGGAGTATTATTGCTATATCTATTTGAAAAAGAAACCCTCAAGGTAATAAAATAATTTCATGATGGATTCTACGGAGGTCACTTTGCCCCAAAGGCCACTACAAATAAAATTATGAGATCAAGCTATTATTGGCCTTCTCTATTCAAGGATGTTCACCATTACGTGAGAAGTCATAACTGCAAAGTATTTGTAGGAAATAAACAATTAGCAATAATGCCCCTTCAACTAGTAATCATAGAAGCACCTTTCATGCAATAGGAAATTGACCTCATTGGTGAGACAAACCCAAATTCTAGTAGATGTAAATGGATCATCGCTACAATAGACTATTTTACCAAGTGGGTGGAAGCTTCCCCTCTAAAAAAATTAACAACTAAAGTAGTCATAAATTTTTTAGAGGAAAATATTTTAACCAAATTTGGAGTCCAAAGAAATTAGTAACTGATAATGCGAAGTACTTTATCTCCTTTGAAATGATAAAATTTTGTGCAAAATATAGCATAGAACTTTCTAATTCTACAAACTATTACCCTCAAGGCAATGGCCTAACTGAGTCATCAAATAAAAATTTGATAACAAGAATTAAAATATCATTGGGTGAAAAAAAAAGGGTTGGGATAGTGAATTGAAATTCACCCTATGGGCGGATAGATTATCTATTAAAAGGAATATAGGTAAAACTCCATACAAAATGGTATTTGGATAAAAATATTTGTTACCCCCTCACACAGAAAAAATATTCCTATCCTTATTACTCCAATATTATGAAAACCCAAATGCTTTACAAAGGAGGTTAGATCAGATTGCACAATTACAGGAAGAAATAAGAAATACACTAAACAAAATAATAGAACAAACTCAAAAGACAGTTTAAATTTTTAACAAGAAAGCTAAAGGCAATTCATTTTTTGAAGGAGACAGTCATTTACTGGGACCCCAAAGATGAAAGTCATGAATAAAAAGGTAAGCTTGAACCAAAGTGGTTAGGTCCCTATCAAAATATTGTTAGTTAGAATACTTATAGGTTACAGACCTTGGAAGGTGAACAGATGAAAATTTTGATAAATGGCCAATACCTGAAACTATATTACCCCTACTATGGGGTCAGAAGAGAATACACAAAAAATAAATAAATATATATATATAAAGAAAATAATAATAATAATAATTAAAAAAAGGTTCTTGCTAGCTTTTCAATTAGGATAATTTTCATTTCTGTAATTTTCACTTTGTTTTCAATAATCTTAGTGTTATAGAGTTGTTAGTTCCCTTGCCAAGATTTGTGTTGTCTTTCCTATTGAGACTTGTAATTAGTCATCTAAAAAATGAGGATTTGGTATAAAGATATATGTTGCTGATAACTTATAGAGCTGAATATTTAACATCGTCTCCTGGTAATGGAATCTACACAGATGAAATTAGAGATATTGCCACATCAAGCCAAAGTTGCACATTTATCGTTGTTAAAAGGTTATTTTAGGGTCAGAAGAATGAAATCATCTTTAGTAAAACAATTAGATCAAAAATAATTACACACATTTCTTTAGCCTCACAGATCCTCAACCTTAAAATCACACTCTAAAACCTTGCAATTCATCAAAATTCTTCTTAATTAAAAGATAAATATTAATAATGTAAATTGAGCAAGTGCTTGGGCTATCTGGATAACTTCTATTGAGGCTATATATTCCTGATTGACAGTAGAGTAGGTCCAAAGGGATCAAGGTTATCTCCACCAGAGCTATAAATGCATGAATTACAATGGAGCAATGCAAGGAAAATATCTTTTAAGAGTGAAATCATCAATAGGCATAAATCCTCCAAAAATGGTGACATTTTGCTTGATCAAGGAATTAAAATGAATGCACTAACACACACTTTAAGCCAAGGTATGATGTGACAGTTACCTCTGATTATTTCTGCCTTAAATCCACCTTGAGATATTACTAGAAAATATAGGATTTGTGAGCCAAAGTTCATTTTTTTAAGTTAGATCCTCTGATTTTACTGATTAAGAGCTATGTCATTTTTATTTTTAGTTAGTTTTTTTTAGATAATTTTTTTTTGTTTCTATTTGTGTTTTAACTTTCATCTAGCAATAGATTCTCAAGTCAAATACTTGAAGTCTTGTTTTAATAACCGGAGAGTCTAGAGTTCTCAAGTACCTCAGGTTTTCACCACTTGTCCCAATCAGAGCCTATGTTGTAGCCTAAAATGATCCAACATGAAAGTACCCCTAATTTCAAAATTTTGAAGGTCATTAGAGGTCCCTCGATTTTGTGATGTTTTAATAAAACAAGGTTAATCTTGAATTTTGAGAGAGTAAAGCATTTTAAAAGAATACAATGGACTCTTTGGTCCAGTTTTAATAAAATCCTTCAAGTATCTAAATTACTCATTTTCAAAGATCATTTTCTATCATGTTAAGCATCCTTCATGAAACTCCCTAAAGCTGCAAAGACTATAAAAGTGTCCTTCACCATGAATAGAGATAAATTTTAAAAGAGTGCCATTGTTCCTCACTAAACTAAGCCCACACCTTTTTCTTACACAATCCAAGCCTTAGCCTCTTAAACCTTCAATAATCATCTATCAAATTTATTAAGGCCATAAGATTAAGAGTTTCCCCTAAGCTAAGAGAAATTCATTTTATATAAAGCTTAACCTAAGGACTATAAGTTTTTTTACTCATATTTCCTAAGTACGCACTTAAAAGACATTTGACTGAAAACTAGCTTACCACAAGCAAGGAAATCAACCTGATTGGATGAAAACTAGAAACACCTAAAGGCCATTGGACGAAACCAAATCAAAGACCCCAATTAAAGCTAAAATATTGAAAGTAAATGAAAAATTTTGACCAAAAGAAGTGATTAGTCGAGAAAATTGATATGAAAGAAGTATTTTCAAAGGAAAATGAAGAACACAAACTTATACTGAGAGGGGGGGTGAACTTTATAATACCAACTTTTACTTTTACTTCAAAATGATATCAAAAATAATATCAATATAGAAAATAAGACAATACATAAATCATGACACACATGAGAGACACAGATTTAATGTGGTTCACCCAATGTGGGCTACATGCACAGAGAAAATATTTCTTCTATATTTTCTCAACAAATCTCTTGGGAACCAATTCCCTGTTACAATATTTATGGACCTCTATCCAAATGAGACACCAATCTCCTATGCTCAAATTCGTTGATCTCTATACACAAGATAACTCTATCCCCTTTGCTCTGGTTTGTGGACCTCTATCCATAGGAGACCTCTGTCCCCACTACTTTGGTTGGTGGACCTCTATCTGTAGGAGACCTTTGTCCCCACTGCACTTTCTGGTGGACCTATATCCACAGGAGACCTCTCTCCCCACTACATTGGCTAGTGGACCTCTATCTCAAGTCTTCTCACAAGGCTAGCTCAAATTAGCAACCAAACCTGCTCTCAATGTTATCCCAAATCTGCACCAAACCCCATCACAAGGATAGCACAAATCTACCTCAAACCTACTCATAGATCTACCTTAAATCTGCTCACAAATCTGTCACAACTCTACCCATATATTATCCTCAAACTTGCTCTCTATATCGACCCAAATCTACATCAAACCTTATTATAAGGTTAGCACAAATCTACCTCAGATTTTCTCATACAATCTGCTCATAAGCCTTCTCAAAATAGCTAACCATTCTATTATCAACTCTGCTCAAGACTGCTCAATCTTGCTCAACCAATCCCAAATCTTGCACACAAATAATATTCAAAATAATTCTTGAATCTCTTTCATAAATGCTTTCTTCAACTAGGCAATTCAGACATATTCTACCCATAATTCTTTCAATAACATATAAATACCCAGAATTCTTTCAATAACATATAAATAATGATATGCAATAATTTCACTATATGTTCTTTCTCAATGTCACTAAAAGCCAATGCACAAATTGCTTCACAAAACTGCTTAATGACCTTTGCAAGTTTATCCCAATATCAATCAAGATTATGCACAAAAATTTCTCTCAAACCATATCACATGTGTTTTAGTTTATTTCAATAATGAAGTACAATCCCTAGCTCAAATATTTTTAACAATGCACACTAATCAACCCTTTTATCTCCACCTTAAGAATATTTCCTCAAAGCACAACCACCTAGAGAAAGAATGATGTCACCATACCTCTTAGTTTGCTTTGATGAAAATGTGTCCTCAAAAAACGTGTCTCACAACCAACTTATATTTCTTGTGCCACTTCAAAGGTTAGATAGCAAAACACTTTTCAAACCTTCCATATGAAAAACCTTCTTATAATATGTGCATCATAAGGCTGAAAATAATATTCAATTATTTTTCTTTTGTCTTCACAAGAAAGGCTTTTAACAATAACCAAGACTCCTCTTATATTCTTTTTCTTCATCCAAAAATACAATAAAAAATTTAAACCATAGACACACCTTATCACTCCTACTTAAAGACAACATTACAAACAACTATAATTTCCAACAATCTTATATCAACTTTCAAAAACTTTGTTCATACCTTTCAATCTAAATATTTCGTTGTACATATGGACTTGACTGTCAAACTCTCAAATACTGTCAGTAATCACTTGGTCTATCCAACTAATGAATCTTAAGGTGTGCAATAATACTATGAAACACTTTGTTTAATTTCTCAACACCCACGTCAGACTAGCACCGTTATATCACAACCTTACTTCCATGCAACATTTTGACACAAGTCCAATCATCCTCTGGGTTACTATGTGGGTGATGTCAACTAAAAATGCAATCTGATTTGAATGCCTTCCTCTGCATCTCTTCTTGATTCATGGGGGATCACAACAATGTTTTTACACTCATGAGTTTAGCAGTGTTATATTCAAATTGTGTGAAACCTTAGTCTCTAGAATCATCTTAGACTTTCCACTTCTTCAAACGAGCTCCTTAACGCTCGCTAAAATCTTTCCATAAAGTATTTTTTCACCCAATCCTTGTCCATGTCGTTGCTACTATCTTTTGTTATTTGTACCTTCAGTTACTAAATTCTATTGCCATTGTCTATCCCAAAACACTGTAGTTGCTTACCTATATTACTTCACAAACACTCAACTATGCACATTCATCTCACTGCCTAATTGTAGACACCAAAACAACACCAATCCGATTATGTGACTACAAGCACTGACCGAATTGGCATACATACCCCCTAGGGCAGCCTCCAGAGGTTAAACAGTGGTCCTAACCACTCCCAAATCAGTTTTGGAAGGTCAGAGGTCAGTTTTGCACCTTTTAAGCACTTTGCTCCCTATTCGTCCCACCCTGGGATGATTAGAATCCTATTCGTCCCACCCCGGGATGATTAGCAGCAATCGCTCCAGGGTGGGACGATTAGCAGGTTTGACTGGCAAAAAGTCAAACCTTGACAAATGGCAGCCCAGATCCGCCACCTAACTTCGCCTTCAGGGCATGCAATTGTGAGGAACGGTTTCAAATCAGAGAGAGACTTTAGTCAAGCCTGCCCTGATCATGGAGGCCTCATTCAAGGAGGCTCTAAATCAGGGAGGAATCTTCTCTCCCCCAAAAAGGCATGGTGAGCCAAGTGGCGCCCTCGCATGCGCATTCAAAGGAGACCCTTAGGTCTATAAAAAGGTGAGCCTCCTCACCCCAAAAAGAGAATAGAGCTGGAGCATTTGGAGCAACGAAGTGTTGCCGAACTATACCCTCATTCCTCTTTGTGCTTCCTACATCCCTAATTTCTCTTTTGGAAGAGAGGTTATCGAGTGAACACTAGGAACGCAATCCAGACCCAAAACCCAAGAAATCAGCCATAATCCCACCCCAAACTCATCGACACAACCCCCTAGGAGGTTTTGGACCCATCCCACTTGGATTGGTGTCAAAACTAGGCCCTAAACGGTGGGCGTCCCACCCCCGGGTGCCCCTCGAATTGTTGTAGTCCTAATCGCCCCACCCCGGAGTGATTAGAAATCTGTGCATGATTTCTTTACTATTATTTTTGCATTCTCTTTTATTTAATGTACTTATGTTGTTGTCCAAGTTTCATTGCTTTCTGACATGATTTGACCTGGTTTCTGTCATTTTTATGCGTTTACTAACCTACAGGGAGCGCCTTCGGATACAGGATGACCTGGGTAGAATCTGCCAAATATGACCTTCTGGGTCATCTCAAAATGCTTTTTTTAGTCTAACCACAAGTTTGCAAGAGTTTTGGAGGCCTCTGGATGGGACATTTGCAAGGTCACTTTTTGCAAGTTTTGCTATAGTCCCCAACGTCCCACCCCGGAGCGATTAGAAATTTATGCATGATTTCCTTACTATTATTTTTGCAATAGGTCCCTGATGATATCCTAATGCCTCTGTTAAAGTTTCATTGCATTCTGACATGATTTGACTGTAGTTTTATCATTTTTATGTGTTAACTAGCTCGTAGGGCGCCCCTGTCACATACAGGAAAATATGGGTAGGATAGGTAGATTCTGAGCATCTGGGTAGTCTTAAAATCACATATAATGCCTAAACCATGAGTTTTAGGTGATTTGGATGAGCGTAGGTGGGACATTGGAGTGCTCACCTTGGAGAGGCCCCCGACGGGCAAACGTGCATAACGGGGCCGTATGACGCCGCTTCGATGCAAAATTAGGTGATACCAACTCTAGAAGTTGTCCTTTACATTCATATGTCATTATATAATCGATATATCAACCTTATCACTGATATCCCACAAGCGCCCACTGGAGGCCTTGGGGATTGCATGTTTTCTACATACGCATATGCTATTAATGATTTGTTGTCTTTATATGCATAGGATCTCACCACCAAGAATACTAGAGGGGCAGAAAGGAATGATGAACACATGGACACAAGTGGTGACAACCTTTAGCCCACCCACTTTGAATGTGGGCACGCGGAAGACGTTGGAAGCGTACCGTCCGACCTTGGAAGCACGGCTTCATCCATGCATCCATTGATGTAACAAATTGTATCACATGTTTTGAGCCCTAGAGGGGGGATGTATTGTAATTGTATTAAAAGCAATATCAATAAAAGAGGCCCCGCTTTGTTTGCTTACATCTTGTTTCTACATCATTTCCTTCATGCATTCGTAGGACTTAGCATCTGTATCCATTTTTGTTTGCATCATATCGGTACACTATATTTCTACATTGCTTTTAGTGGTGATCATGGTGGGACCCTATCCCCTACTGTTAAGATCAAGTTTTTGATCCAAATTTTGTGGTTTTTCTTTGCAGGTGTTACTCATTCGGGCACTGGACTGCTACTCGTGTCACCCCGGGATGAATGCATATTCATCCCACCCTATGACGAATGCAGACCTGCTATTCATCCCACCCCGGGATGATTAGAACTCTATGCATTTTTTGAGCAGAAACTCAGAGGCATCTGGTTTGGACAGAGAAGAGGTAGGCCTTCTGAACATCCTCTATGTTTTTCTACTTTATGTTTCTGCAAATTTTTGCTTTCTTTGCTTTATTTTCAGACACTTGCATAGAAAGGTTAAGTAGTTTGTTTTCCTTTCTTGCAATAAAATTAAAATAAAAAAACATAGAGTAAATTAAATGGAAGGAACTTGATTAGGAATGCATTCTTCTCTGGTTTGCTTGCATGATACTTGCACAAGTGGCAAGTCCTCATTATAGGTTTCAGTTCTAGGTAGGTTTTGTGATTTCCTTTTTGCTACTAATGGTTTCTGAAAGATAAAACGTACTTTAAAGCATTGCATTAGTGAAAATCATATTTTGTTGTATGTTTTCTTTCTTTACACAATTAAAAGGAACCACACACACCACCTAATAAAGTTAACATCAAGGAGTTGGTCTTAATACCCCAACACTTGATCAAGACCAACGGTGGATTTCATCACCACCTTGGCTTGGATTTTGCATACATATACCCTGATCGCGATTGTTGCTAGACGTAAATCCTGAAGAAAGCTGACCAAGTGTAGCGGGGGTGATTCCCCATGCATGAGGATAAGTCTTCTATGGTAGGTGTCAAAAATAGAGCGATCCCCCTTCCGTACTGCCTATGTTCCACTTATTGTTTTGCTCTCGCGTACCAATAGTTTCCCTCACGTAAGGGCGGGTATATTGAGAGGTTCGGTATAATGGCCTGGCAATGGTATATTGAAGGGGCGACCATTTTGGAGATACAAGAGCCCTCATTATGCATGTATAACAAAGTTTTCTTTACAAGAGTTACATAACAAAAATCAAACACACTGAACTAGATCTAGGGCACACATTTAATCTGTAAATGAGATAATCATTTCTTTGTTTGTGTGGTCCCCTTTTGTTTGGTATAGCATAAAAATTGTAAAGGAGATAAAAATATACATATCTTTTTAGAAAAACCACCACCATGGTGTATACCCGTAGCCAAGCCCAATCACGGGCAGAAGCTATGGAAAGTATACAAGGAGGCACAAGTCGCCTCCGTTATAGCCCCAAGGACTTGGTTATACCACCTTGGAAGCCTGACCCACAACATAGTCCACACTATGCCACTACAGAAAAGGACTATAGAGGCACCCCTTTGAGGGGCACTCCCATTCAACACAGACCCTCTCAGGAGGAGTACACACATGGGAAGGCCCCCTTAGACACTCATTATGAGTGGCCACTATGCGATGAAGTGCTAGAGCAACATAGGGTTCATAAGGAGGGGGCACATGATTATATCATTCCCCCTCCACCCCTCATTACTGTTAGAACTAATAGGCCAAATCTAGAGTGCAAGGCTCTTCAGATAGGGCGAGCCAAATCTGCCCATCCCTTTCACATGTACGAAAGGGAGCATGAGGAAAACTAGTATATTCCTCAAGAGCAATACACCATGCGGGAGCAATGCGCCTCCGCACCTGCTAATTATCAAGATCACCTATTGAGGCCAGAGCCTCGGGTGAATGCTGCTAACCTCGACAGAGGAAAGTGACCCATAGAGATCTCGGATCACCATGACCGAGATAGATATGTAGGGGAGGCATCTAGGCCTCCTAGACCTAGGACGACAGAACAAATCGACTTGGCATTTGCCAAACAGGCCGCCCGCCAAGCGCAAATCATGTAGCTTAGGCAAGATCAGCAGTAGTTAGAACAACTGTATCATCTTAACAAAGAGCGCATTCAGCGCCAGATAGATGAGTTGCTCCAGAACACTATGCATGAGAGGATTCCAACCCCTCGCATGCATAGGACAAAAATTTATGAGAGGCACAACCCCTTAGTACGAGACAGGTCTCCACGACCTTATCAAGCATTGCCTCCAAGACCTCCGAGACCTGAGCGGGAGGCCACCCCTAGAACCAATGATGGGCGCCTTCCTCGGGCACCCATCCATGTTTATAGGTCATGCCCAAAAACTCCTCAAGAGGCCTATGAGGAATTTGAGTGAGAAGAAGAGCGGGCTGAAATGCCCTACCAAGGCAGGGGGCGCTATCCGGATACCCCTCCATAGGCCTCAAGTTCCTCGTAATTCACAATGGGAACAAACCAAAGAAGAGGAAATCAAATCCTTTGATGCATACAAAGCACTGCTAGAGCGCTTAGAGTCTATGGAGACCAAGACTTCAGGGCCCCAAAAGCCCACATTACGCCAACTCCGTAGTCACCCTATGCATCCTTCAATTCTGGCACCCCCATACCCCGACCACTTCAAAATGCCTCAATTGGCAATTTTTAGAGGGGATGAGGATGCCCAAGAGCACGTAACAAGGTTCCTGAGTCAATGCTTTGGCATTCAGGACAATGATGCATTGCTTCTGAGAACGTTTATAACCACGTTCGTAGGCCCTGCCTCGGATTGGTTTACCCAATTGTCGAAGCATAGCATCAACAATCTAGACCAGCTAGTGGACGCGTTCCTTGAACGTTTTGCCTTCAACACCAAGAAGAAGGCATCCTTAAGTGACCTAGCTAGCCTTAAGAAGTATGATGATGAGACCATGGCTGCTTATGGGAATCGGTGGAGGACATTGCTTTCAAAGCTACCTTACCTCCCTCCCATGGCCGACTTGACTCAAATGTTTTCAAAGAGTTGCTTAAGGTCGATCTCCATGCTATTGCAGCTGCAACAATATGCCACCCTCGAAGAAGCCCTGGTGCAAGCCAGGATAATTGAGGAGATCAAAATACAAGACGGTGAGATTGCTAAGCCATGCAAGAAAGAGTGGCCCAAAAATGCTAAAACTAGGCCCACGCAACCGAAACCCACCATGGTCAATCAGGTTGCCATAGCTATACCAAAGCCTGCACAAATGACATAACCCCCAAAGGCTAATTATCAGGCAGTTCCTCTTGATAACTATGAAAAGGAAAATCATAAACAAGAGCAAAATCGACAGCGTCACCCTAGGCGACAATTCACACAATTCACTGAGTCTAGAGACTCCTTGTTTGATCGCTTGTTCATGGAAAACCTGATAAACTTGTCGAAAAGTCGACCCATAGACCCCAACATGCCAAAACCCAAGGGCTATAGGGAAGACTTATATTGTAGATTTCATCGACAGAAAGGACACGAGATCTCCACTTGTTGGAAATTCAAAAACTTAGTGCAGGACTTGATAGACAACAAAATGCTCATGGTAGATAATCCCGTAGCGCTGAGCAACCAATAGATGGAGGTCTTCAAAGACCCCCTGCCTACCCATGACATGTAGGCAAAGACTTTACAAGTGAACGAGGTAACACAAAACTGCCCCATGCAAGGATACGTAGGGATGATAAGCATCATGACATGGAACAAAAGATACCCAAACACGGCTGCACCCACTGCAGCTACAGGAAATGTTCCATCAATGTCACAACCTCCACAACACCCTACGCAACCTCCCCCACCTAGACCAGTGGCCATGATTCGGACTAAACTTACTCAAAGTTTAAGGACCACGTCGGCTAGGCTCTCCATTTATGAGCTCATCCAACAATCACCGCCCCATCGGGAGGCTCTGATGGAGATACTCAAAGCCATTGAGCTACAACCCCATGAAGCCAATTCTTTCAACAATTTCATAGGACATGTGAAACAGTGCACAGAACTAGTCATAACCTTCAAGGAAGACGAACTAAAATTGGTGACTGGTGATATGGTGGATCCACCCTTGCACGTCATTGCATGGGTCAATGGGATTCCATTCAAGAGGGTGTTGTTGGACACTGGCTCATCCAACAACATAATCATGATAGCGGCATTAAAACACCTTAAGCTACCAGCATCCCACATTGTGGCATCCACTTACACTCTTCGAGCATTCAACGACACGTTATGCTCGATGGTTGGCACAATTGTCCTACCCATCCAAGTAGGACAAAAGACCATTCCTACATTGTGTCACATCCTTGAGGGTGAGATGGCCTACAATATCTTGCTAGGCCGGCCTTGGATCAGGGACATGAAGTGTGTCCCTTCGATAGCCCATCAATGCCTCAAGTACACATACGAAGGGCAAGTACATGTAGTCCCAGCAGACTTAGAGCCCTTTAAGTTTTGCAATGCGGTGTAGCTGATGCCACAATCGACCCTCCCATCGACACATTTGGACTTTCAATTGAATCCATCCACACAGGGTCTGATTCCGCCTACATCCTCACTGTTGAGTCCCTCAACTCACCAACCTAGCCCATCTTCATCGTATGTTCCTTCACCAACGATGCCACCTATGGTGGCCACATCGAAGGACAATGGGAAGAAGCCCCTAGAGGAGGTACCACCATTAGTCTCAACCATCTCTACCGAAGAGGTGCCCAGCCGAATGGAAGTCGAGACACCTGGTTCACCCAACATGGAGTGGACTCAGGGAGAACTCCCATTCCCCCCCCTCAACCGTCGATGATTACCATTGAGATGGCCAATACGGGCCTGGGGGAGTACCTAGTGTGGAACATTGTGGCAACACCCACACTCGAATCCATGCAAGACATGGGGAGACCTCGCCTCCCCATCGACACTATCATCCCTTTAGGTTACCCACCAAATCAGACCAATTTTGTATATGGGGGCCTCGAGAATGGCATTGAACCCTACCTACAAGAGGAAGAGGATGAAGAGCCATTTGCTGAGAATGTTGACTATCTATCCAACCCGGACTTTGCCTTGAAATACCTAGACCAATGTAATTGGCATGGATATGGATTGGGCAGATACGAACAAGGAATGCACATTCTTTGTCAACCGAGATACCAGATGCCATATGATAAATCAGGAGTAGGGTTCAACCACCCTTTGCCCCTCGACATCTTGGTAGAAACCATGCAAGGCTTAGGTCTAGGCAATAGGGATGGGTTGGCACAAGATCCATATGCCAATCCCAACACTACATACACATTGGGGAATTATTTCCCATTGTTGACAACAAACCTTGTTGACCTCAACAACCCCTCCCCTTTGATCGAGGAAGGGGAAAGTTCAAGAAGTAACCTCCAAGAAGGATATGAACAAAATCAAGGGGGTCTTCTGAAGATGAGTCAGATTATGAGGTAGCACCTTGGGACCCATTTGAGTCCGATAGCAATCACTCGCAGGTGACACCCATTGACGACTATCAGGAGGACTTCATGGCAATGTTCCCCTTTAATGTTCCAATCGGGCAATTGCTACCTCTAGAGAATCCAGCCCTCCCGTAGAGAGCGAAACAACCCAGAAGGGACCAAATCAACTTGCTTGAACAAAATGAGCCTCCCATGCCGGCCATAAGGCCAAGTGTCCAGGAGGGAGAACAAATTTCCTCCCCACCCCTTTTTTGGGGGGGGGGGGAGTGATCAAGAAATGCCTAGTGGGAGGCTATACCAACAAGAGGGGCACATAGTTGTCGAAGCCAATGAAGGCCTATGGATCTCCGATAATGACTATGAGGATGAGATTGAGATGGCATATCTCAACCATATGAGGCAACAGGAATACCCCATAGACATCGATGATATGTTTGAACATTTAAATATGGGACCAAGGCATAGGTGGCATTTAAACCAAGCACAGTTAAACCAAGTGCTTCATCCACCACTTTGGGCATACAGGGAGCACCTCCCACCTAGAGACCCTATAGGGCCATCAGTGCCTAGGGTAGACCCTGTCCTTCTATCTACACATAGGGCCGATCCTTTTGTGCCAATACCCACAGAGCCAGATCCGGGGTACAAGGATCACCAAGGATGTCTGAATCAACACCCACGTGGTAATGGAGACCAAATTCAGTCCATCAACATGATCTCCATTGATTTAACCACCCCCATCCGCAATCCAACTGATCCAACATGACCATTGTATCTAGACCTAGATGCCATAGACTGGGATCGTGCTGACACACCACCATCCCCATCAGAGTACTGGCCTTGCGGTGAGATGTTCCATTTCACCCCAGGACAGACTCAGGATATCTTCCATGTTGAAGAGGAACCCGACGTTCCCAACGTAGATCTAAATTCAACAAATGATATCCACCTGATCCCAACTCCACACTAGTTGGAGGATGGATCCCACATGTCAGTCGAAGAGATGATTGACGTAGACATCGGTTCTGATCCAATGAATCCATAAATCATCAAGTTGGGGGTAAGTCTATCCCCCGAAGAGCAAGCCGATTACATTGCCCTTCTCAAAGAGAAGAAGGAGGTTTTTGCATGGTCCTACAAAGACATGTCGGGGCTAGACCCGCAGCTAGTCATGCATAATCTAACACTTGATCCGACAGTCAAGCCAGTCAAGCAAAAGCTACGTAAGATGCACCCAACAGTGGCCTTAATGGTCAAATATGAGCTACAAAAGTTATTGGATGCACAGTTTGTCATCTACGTAGATTACCCACCATGGCTGTCCAACATGGTACCCATCAAAAATCCTGATGGGAGGATTCGCATATGCATCAATTTTCGAGATTTAAACAAAGCAAGTCCCAAGGATGATTTCCCCTTGCCTAGCATCGACGCATTGGTAGATGCTACAGCAGGCCACGAAATGCTTTCCCTCATGGATGGTTTCTCGGGATACAACCAGATTCGTATCAATCCCGATGATCAACTAAAAATGGCGTTCACGATGCCTTGGGGGACATTTTGTTATAAGGTCATGCCCTTTGGCCTTAAAAATGTTGGCGCCACCTACCAACGTGCTATGACATACATCTTCCATGATCACATGCATAAAACTTTGGAAGATTATATGGATGATCTGTTGGCCAAATCTCTTTTGCACCAAAATCATCTCGATGACCTACGCAAGATCCTTGATCGCCTCATCGAACACAAGGTTAGGCTAAACCCCAAGAAGTGCGTATTTGGTGTCACATCTGGAAAACTCTTGGGTTTCATAGTCTCAAAATGAGGCATCGAGGTAGATCCAAATAAAGTCAAGGCAATCCTTGAAATGCTTCCCCCAACCACCATCAGGCAGCTCGAAGCTTGTAAGGTAAGGTCGCGTCGATCAAGCGCTTCATAGCACAGTTATCTGACAAGTGCCGACCCATGAATAAATTATTACACAAGGGGGTAGCATTTCATTGGGATGACGAGTGCCAATCAGCCTTCGATGACATCAAACAATACTTGGCTTCGCCACCAGTATTGGCACCACCTAGACCAGGAGTGTCATTCTATTTATACATCTCAGCTACTGAGGTGGCACTGGGTGCCATGCTAGCCCAAAAAAATGAATTACATAAAGAACAGAGCTAATTATTATCTTAGCCGCACCCTGGTCAATTATGAACTTAACTATGCATACGTTGAGAAGCTATGCTTGGCGGTGGTATTTGCCACCAAAAAGCTATGCCATTACATGTTGAGCAATACGACGTATGTGGTGTCTAAGGAGAATCCATTGCGGTACATGATGAGTCGTACTTATCACAGTAGTCGCACGGCGAAATGGATCATGTTGTTGATGGAGTTTGACATCGAATTCATTGGACAAAAGTCCATCAAAGGTCAAGTCATCGTCGATCAACTAGCAGAGGCTCCTCTCGAAGATGATCAACCTCTGACCATAGAGCTGCCCGATGATGGGGTCTTCCATGTCTCAAAATCGCTAGATTTTGATGAGCCTGAGTCACAGGCCGACATAACCTTATTTTTTGATGGTTCTAAATGTGAGCAAGGGGGTGGCATGGGAATCATGTTTTTCACACCGCAAGGGGCTCCAATGCCTTTATCATTTAAACTTGATTTCCCGTGCACCAATAACAATGCTGAATACGAAGCCTTGCTCATAGGTCTTCAGACAACCATCACCATGAACATCAAATGCTTGAATATCTTTGGTGATTCGTTGTTAATTGTCAACCAAGTGAAAGGGGTATTCCAATGCAAATGCCCAGTTCTGTAGGCCTACAAAGCCCTTGTGGATAAATTCCTGGCAAATCTTGAATGGTACGACATCGAGGCACTCCCTCGATCATCGAATCATTTTGCGGACACTATGGCCTCTTTGGGGTCACTGATCCCGCAAGACATTTCTGGTGAGATGACAACCATTCAAGTCAAAATGTTATCGCAATCCATGATGGAGCGTGCAAGCTCTGACATAACGCCAAGAATCCACCTGATCCAGATTGAACCATCTCAGAATAGGTTCTCTCGAATCCATGATAGTCTGAATCATGCCAACTGGGGGTCTTTGTTCTCTCCAACCCCTCTTAATAGCAACACAACGCTATTTTTACAAGTTCTTTCCCGCTCAACTTTTGCTAGGGATGAACTTCAAGAGGGATCGACCATTCATACCATCGAGGTTTCTGATCAGCAGGATTGGTACACACCCATAAGAGACTATCTCAAGTTGGGTAGCCTCCCACTTGGATTGTCGCACACCGTAAAAAGATCATTCAAATAGAAAGTGGCAAAACATGTCTTGCTAGGAGACATTTTATACCGTCGAAGCTACGAAGGGATCCTCCTCCATTGCTTGGACCAGCAGGAGTCCACTTGGGTGATCACCCAAGCGCACGATGGTACATGCGGTGGCCACTTCAACGGTATGGCCATCGCAAAGCGCATTCTTCGCATGGGCTATTATTGGCCATATTTAGAGTGAGATTGTTGTGCATATGTGTGGAAGTGCATGAAGTGTCAACACCATGCTAACTTGACACATGTACCTTCTCAAGCCTTGTAACCGATCCAATCGGCTTGGCCATTTTCATAGTGGGGCTTAGATCTCATCGAAAATATCTCCCCTGCATCGTCAGGTCATCACACGTTTATCATAACGGCCACAGAGTACTTCACTAAGTGGGTGGAAGCAATTCCGCTTACCTCTACGACTAGGCCCCGCATTGCGGAGTTTATTTTACATAACATCATATGTCATTTTGGTATTCCATCCAAGATCATCTCGGATAATGGGACGTCATTTAAGAACAAATATGTGCATGCTTTGACAACAAAGTACAAAATTTAGCATAGTTTTTTGACACCTTATTATCCGTAGGAAAATGGGCAAGCAGAGGTGTCAAACAAAATGCTAGTTGCCATCCTTAAAAATATGGTCGTAGATAGTCATAAGGATTGGCACATCCAAATACCACTTGCCCTATGGGCTTATCGCACTAGCATTCGGACGCCCACTAGGGCAACTCCATTTTTGCTAGTGTATGGCTCCGAGGCAGTCATGCCTCTCGAGTTGGAAATACCCTCCCTATGCATATCAATGCAAGAGTTCATCGATGATGACACTGCATGGAAGGCCCGGTTAGACCAACTTACGTTACTCGATGAACGATGCGTCAATGCTCTCGAGCATTTACGTATCTATCAAGAGCGACTTAAGAAAGCATACAACATGAAAGTTCACCTGAGGGACTTTCAGGTTGGTGACTTGGTCTTAAAAGAGAACCAACAAAATTCTAACTTGCCACCCCATTTAAGGGACAAGTTCATGGCAAATTGGTTAGGTCCCTATGTAATCGATAGTAAAATAGGACCTAGAACATACCGGCTCGCCTCTCTTGAAGGAATCAAGGAACTAGAACCCTTGAACATCAGTCATTTGAGGCCATTCAACATTTAGAGAGCCATCACCCACCCCAAAAGCTCCAAGGGTTCCCACAATCGCTTGGTCACCCAAAATACCCCAAAGGTATCCATAATCCCTTTGGTCAAACCAAAAGCTCCAAGGGTTCCCACAATCACTTGGTCACCCAAAATGCCCCAAAGGTATCTATAATCCCTTTGGTCAAACCAAAAGCTCCAAGGGTTCCCACAATCGCTTGGTCAACCCAAAATGCCCCAAAGGTATCCATAATCCCTTTGGTCAAACCAAAAGCTCCAAGGGTTCCCACAATCGCTTGGTCACCCAAAATACCCCAAAGGTATCCATAATCCCTTTGGTCAAACCAAAAGCTCCAAGGGTTCCCACAATCACTTGGTCACCCCAAAATGCCCCAAAGGTATCCATAATCCCTTTGGTCAAACCAAAAGCTCCAAGGGTTCCCACAATCGCTTGGTCAACCAAAAATGCCCCAAAGGTATCCATAATCCCTTTGGTCAAACCAAAAGCTCCAAGGGTTCCCACAATCGCTTGGTCACCCAAAATGCCCCAAAGTATCCATAATCCCTTTGGTCAAACCAAAACCCCAAGGTTCCCAAACATGTCACCCAAAATCCCCAAAGGTATCTATAATCCCTTTGGTCAAAACCTCCAAGGATCCGTAAGAATCACTTGGTCCGCACCCATTCAAGTTAAACCGTCCATAACAAATATTCAAAAACAATAGATAATCAAAAATAACAAAAAAATTGCATCTCACTTTCATGCATAATCTTAAAAATCAAAACACAAAAAAAAAGAGCTGCATTAGGCATCGCATACATACATTGCATATTTGCTGGTCATACATGTCAAACGCACCATAGACTATAATTACTCGGCAATTCCATCATTTTCCACATTCAATCCATTTTGTAAAAGATCCATCAAGAATAACGCCCTTCGCATTTTCGCCATATCATAGTCAATTGTCTTCTAATGTCTTTAGGGTTTTCGTCATTCAGACTTGTCTTTAGATTTCTAGTCAAATGTTGTACAAAGTCAGACCGATTTTTACAAGGTAGAGTTTTACTTGGATCACGCCTTGTTACATAGCATCCCAACACAAGCTTAAAACACATAAAAATTCCCAAGTTGTGTGAACGAAAGATGAAACCTACAAAGCGGTCTAGGGTACCTTAAGCAAAAATGTTATCCTGCTCATCCCCCTATGTGAATGGTTCAAGAATGCTGAGAATTGACAGAAGGACAAGCTCTTCCCCATCCAATTCCCCACAATAAATAGTGGTCTTCACCACTATCAAAAATTCCAAACACCCTTGATCCCCAAAGTCATAAGGATTCATACTACACGCCCCTGAGAAGGATGGGTAGTCATCCCCAAGGCCTAAAAGGATCAATGCCATTCCAAAGCAAAATCCCAAAAGTTCACTATCAAAATTCCCAAACACCTTTGATCCCCAAAGTCGTAAGGATTCGTACTACACGCCCCTGAGAAGGATGGGTAGTCATCCCCAAGGCCTAAAAGGATCAATGCCATTCCAAAGCAAAATCCCAAAAGTTCACCATCAAAATTCCCAAACACCTTTGATCCCCAAAGTCATAAGGATTCGTACTACACGCCCCTAAGAAGGATGGGTAGTCATCCCCAAGGCCTAAAGGATCAATGCCATTCACAAGCCAAAATCCCACAAGCTCAACTTTGAAATCAAAATTCAAAATCTAAATCCTCAAAAAGCAACAATAAAAAATAATAATAGTGGTTATCACCACTACTCAAACCCCTTGCTCAAGAAAAGAAAAAAAAAGAAAAATAAATAGTGATTTTCATCACTATATATGAGAGCAAGTATCTCAACAAATTGAACAACCGAAAGACGCCTGAGCTTGAATCCCTAGAATTCTCAGCATTTGAAAAACCATTTAGGTGATCCTCATTACGGGTTTGGTGGATAGCCTACCTGGCAATGGCGGTATCCTAAACGCATGATGATACGTCTATCACATTAGCTTTGCGTGTGTGTAGACCAATGTTTGCATGTGGATGAGCTAGCTTATGGTATCCTAGATTGCATCGTAGATTAATCCTACTACATACAACAAAGGAGTTAGTGGAGCTAATTAGGTGATCCTCAGTACGGGTTTGGTGGACAGCCTACCTGGCACTGGCGGTATCCTTACGAATACCACATAAACGAACTCAATCGCACACACAGGGATGTGAAATAACTTGGTCAAACTCAAGTCTGATTCGTACCTTGTTCGAAAGTCTTGTAAGATAATGTACAGTCTTGACTAGTTAGTTAAAGCATCCGAGTCTCAAAAAAACCTTAACTACATTCTAAAACAATTGTTGTACATTTCATTACTTACATCACCATCAAAAAATACAAAACAAAAATTACAAATGCAAAGTTATTCCATAAAGCAATCACATAGTACAGAAAGCCAATAAATCCTGTATAGTCTATGGTGCCACCATCTGCATACCAACAAATCATTCCATCCATTCCATATGCATACATCTATATCATATAGTTAAAATCATCCGCAGTCATAATAGCATATGCATACATCAACATAAATAAATGTGCATAAAAGAACAATAAACCATGACAAGGATATAATCAAACCAAAAAGAGTCATGTATATATATCAAGTCAAAATGCCCTCAGGCTACAATAAGCAGGTCCTCTGACCTCACAAAAACCAAAAACTCAAAATCCCCAAAGCCTAGGGAGTCGGCCACCATGATCACGTAGGATCGGTGCGACTGGAACTACCCCCAGTAGTATGGGTCCTATGGGACCTCTCAGGGCGGCTATTGCTAGCCCTCGCACCCTGCCCACCAACACTACCCTCACCTAGCCACCTGCGATGAGATGATGCAGACTGCTCAGTCTCACTGCCTCTCGTACGATGTGATGAGCCACCTCCATCGAGCACAAGCAACTATCCACCGAGGTGGACAACCTCCATCTCTAACTCTACCCGGTACCGACCCCACTCTATATCTCATCGATGATACACAACCAGTGCACTATCTCACTGTGCCAACTGAGTCCGCAGGAGATCCCTCTCCTATGTTACCTCCACCAAAGCATCTCTATGCTCCTCCTCCCATCTCCGTAGAAGACCCTCCAATCATGCTATCTCAACATGAAGCCCAGCCTCCACATCCCCTGAGACAGCCTGAGGCATGGGCACCTCCGGGATGGCCTGCTGCTCTAGCACCCACTACTCTGGGACATCCTATACATTCGGCTGCTCTAAAACCCCCAAATCATCTCCATCACCAATGAAGTCATCAACCTCCACCATGTCAACATCATCAAGCGGAGCCCCCAACCCTCCATCGGTGCCTCTGCACCCCCACCTCCTATTGCTGTAGTATCCATGCCTCCTAGAGGCCCCTCACTCCGCCATCACCGCATAATCCACCATCGGTCATACTCTGCAGTCACCCCGACATCGTCCACGTTGGGTGCATCAATAACGACATCAGACCCCTCACCCAATGGCTCAATGATAGGCCAGACTAGAGTCCTCTCATCATCATGATGTCGATAGATCAAGGGATCACCAGGCAATCCCTAGTGCACCCCAAACTACTACATCACCCGAACATACGGGAAGTACTCCTACTCTATCTCATGCCACCCAATCAACCATCTACCCCTGCACACATGTCGAAGCCACTCTCCAACCTCAGGCCAAGATGGACAGTCCCGATACGACCACTAGAACACCTACCCTAGCATTAGACGAGAGAAGGCATCAGTATAGTGACCTACGTCACCTGCCCACCGTCGACTCTGTCCATGCTCCTTCGACCTCCGCCATAAATTGGCATATCCAATTTCTCGATCCACCATCTCACCTCGGGTGGTCCAAGGCAAACCCTAGTGGCGCTCCACAACTATGTGCTGCCACCCCCAACACTACGCAAGAGATAGCTGCACCCGATCCCCTTTCGCTTTTAACAATAGACCTCGTACAACTCATCATACAACTATGCCAATAACGTCTGACCCCATCTCATAATAAGTGGAGCTGATGTAGGACACTCCACCAATGTGAAGACCAACTCAAGCAGGTTCCAAGGGAACCTCGCACCTGAGGAGTCAAGAAGTAGCATATTGGAAATGAGGGCCATGAGCAAAGCATGCCTCACCCCTAATACGCCCTTCTCCAGCCACCACCGCACCAGAATACCGCCTATCTGGCAATCAGCCTCTGCCCTCTCCACAGCCCTCTCCACCCCCCTCTCCACCACCGGACCAAAACACCATGTCAATACCATTGTCCGCTGGTCACGATGGGTCATCCGGATAGGCAGTCCATCTATCGAAATCCGTAGAATCCGATACACATCCTCCAGAGTCACAGTCATCTCCCCTATTGGGAGATGAAAAGTGTTGGTACGGGGATCCCACAGATTGATCAAGGTAGTCAAATATGCTCGATCCCCCACCACAGGCTCCAGACGCGTCACATGCTTGAGCCCAAGGGCATCAAGCCACTCCCAATCCACAACTGTCAGGGCATCCTGGGCATCAGAGAAAATAGTCGACTGGCGGTACCGACTCTTCACCACCTGAAACAACAAAATAAAACAAAACAAAAAGGGATATTAAGTACATACTTAATATAAACAGAATCATTAAAATAAAACTGTAAAGAACAACAAGCTACAATTTACAATTGTACACAAAAGTACAACATAAAAAGTACAAAAAAATAAAGTACAACAAAAGTACAAAAACATTAAAATAAATTTGTATAGCAACAACAACAGCAGACATGAAAATAACTATACAATCAACATAAAACAACAAAAATCATATTAGGGTTTCAACCTTAATATGAACAAAAAAAAAAAAAAAAAAAAAATATATTAGGGTTTCAACCTTAATATGGCAAAAACAACATAAAACGAAAACGTTTGGGTTTTAAAACCTAAATACAAACACAAACAAAGTACAGACAATAGTTGTGTACTAGGGTTTTGACCTTAATATACAAAAATTAACAAAGCAAATAAAGTTCCTATATTAGGTTTTCAACTTGATATACGAATGAAATCAATCCAACACACACGAATAACAGGCAGAGAGAAGGAACATCATACCGGTCTCGCCTCGGCTCCTCCACTCGAAGATCTGGTTCTCGCACTCATGATGTCCACGAAATTTTAGCAGCGCTCCGCTACGCACACTCGCACTCCTCCTCACTGCTCCAAATCACCAAGAAAAAAATATTGCAAATGAGCCCAAAACCTAGTTTTGGTCCTTATATAGGCTGTTAGGCCTGTAATCGTTCCACCCTGGGATGATTACAAAATTGGTATTCGTCCCACCCTGGGATGATTACAGAGCAAGAAATAAAGCAACAAAAACTGCATCCAAAAAATGCACCAAAAATAACAATAAATCTGCCGAACAAAGGTGCCTTTGCACCTGACATTCATGGCATGAAAAACCATCGTCGGGGTCACAAATACTCACTATCCTACTCCCTAAGAAGGCTAGCATAGCCGGACCGCTCCACGGGAAGGAGGATTTTTGATAATTTCTACCCCAATCGGCATCGCAAAAAGGGTCAAAACCCACCAAAAATAGGTCCGATGGTTGGAAAACTGCAATAAGCGTTCAACGAAAAACAACTATAGGCACCCTCAAAAATGTCATCTTGGGTCAAGCGACTCATCGCTTTTCTCATTTTTGGTCATTCCCTCATCGATTCGTCGCTTGAGGGGGTAGTCACACTTAGTCACCAATCAACAAATACACACCCAATCAAGGAAATGGCATGCATTCAAAGAATCATTGACAAAGACAATCACGCTCCTGCTTGGGGCAGCAAACAAGCAATAATCACAAGCTAAACAAACACTTGGCATTCTGGAAGCATGAAGAAAAGGTTCCTCGGACAAAAGGTTGCGCCCTTTGCCTATTCATGTCTGAACAATGTCCAAGATCAAGTACACCTCACCGAAAAAGGTTACACTTGAGTTAAGCTCCTTAGCTCGTCAGAAGCAAGGATTCAAGAATGCGTGCCCTTTCCATACTTGGGGCATCAAAAGTTGGTTAGGTTACTGAGAAACCCTAATCATTAAGTGCTTTGGTCATCTATTTTTGCTTAGCACTGTGCCACACACAGCGCATCCCAAAAAGGGGCATCTGTAGACACCAAAACAACACCAATCCGATTATGTGACTACAAGCACTGACCGAATTGGCATACATACCCCCTAGGGCAGCCTCCAGAGGTTAAACAGTGGTCCTAACCACTCCCAAATCAGTTTTGGAAGGTCAGAGGTCAATTTTGCACCTTTTAAGCACTTTGCTCCCTATTCGTCCCACCCCGGGACGATTAGAATCCTATTCGTCCCACCCCGGGACGATTAGCAACAATCACTCCAGGGTGGGACGATTAGCAAGTTTGACTAGAAAAAAGTCAAACCTTGACAAATGGCAGCCCAGATCCACCACATAACTTCACCTTCAAGGCATGCAATTGCGAGGGAACGGTTTCAAATCAGAGAGAGACTTCAGTCAAGCCTGCCCTGATCATGGAGGCCTCATTCAAGGAGGCCCTAAATCAGGGAGGAATCTTCTCTCCCCCAAAAAGGCATGGTGAGCCAAGTGGCGCCCTCGCATGCGCATTCAAAGGAGACCCTTAGGTCTATAAAAAGGTGAGCCTCCTCACCCCAAAAGAGAATAGAGCTGGAGCATTTGGAGCAACGAAGTGCTGCCGAACTATACCCTCATTCCTCTTTGTGCTTCCTACATCCCTAATTTCTCTTTTGGAAGAGAGGTTATCGGGTGAACACTAGGAATGCAATCCAGACCCAAAACCCAAGCAATCAGCCATAATCCCACCCCAAACTCATCGACACAACCCCCTAGGAGGTTTTTGACCCATCCCACTTGGATTGGTGTCAAAACTAGGCCCTAAACGGTGGGCGTCCCACCCCCGGGCGCCCCCAAACTACTACAGTCCTAATCGCCCCACCCCGGAGTGATTAGAAATCTGTGCATGATTTCTTTACTATTATTTTTGCATTCTCTTTTATTTAATGTACTTATGCTGTTGTCCAAGTTTCATTGCTTTCTGACATGATTTGACCTGGTTTCTGTCATTTTTATGCGTTTACTAACCTACAGGGAGCGCCTTCGGATACAGGATGACCTGGGAAGAATCTGCCAAATATGACCTTCTGGGTCATCTCAAAATGTTGTTTTTAGTCTAACCACAAGTTTGCAGGAGTTTTGGAGGCCTCTGGATGGG
The DNA here is from genome assembly GCA_028583015.1 of Wollemia nobilis. Lineage (NCBI taxonomy): Eukaryota > Viridiplantae > Streptophyta > Pinopsida > Araucariales > Araucariaceae > Wollemia > Wollemia nobilis. The sequence continues at coordinate 6,510,728 of JAQPPZ010000103.1, forward strand.
ACATTTGCAAGGTCACTTTTTGCAAGTTTTGCTACAGTCCCCAACGTCCCACCCCGGAGTGATTAGAAATTTATGCATGATTTCCTTACTATTATTTTTGCAATAGGTCCCTGATGATATCCTAATGCCTCTGTTAAATTTTCATTGCATTCTGACATGATTTGACTGTAGTTTTATCATTTTTATGTGTTAACTAGCTCGTAGGGCGCCCCTGTCACATACAAGAAAATCTAGGTAGGATAGGCAGATTCTGAGCATCTGGGTAGTCTTAAAATCACATATAATGCCTAACCCATGAGTTTTAGGTGATTTGGATGAGCGTAGGTGGGACATTGGAGCGCTCACCTTGGAGAGGCCCCCGACGGGCAAACGCGCATAACGGGGCCGTCCGATGCCGCTTCGATGCAAAATTAGGTGATACCAACTCTAGATGTTGTCCTTTACATTCATATGTCATTCTGTAATCGATCTATCAACCTTATCACTGATATTCCACAAGCGCCCGCTGGAGGCCTTGGGGATTGCATGTTTTTCTAGATACGCATATGCTATTAATGATTTGTTGTCTTTCTGTGCATAGGATCTCACCACCAGGAATACCAGAGGGGCAGCAAGGAATGATGAACACATGGACACAAGTGGCGGCAACCTTTAGCCCGCCCACTTCGAATGTGGGCACGCGAAAGACGCTGGAAGCGTACCGTCCGACCTTGGAAGCGCGGATTCATCCATGCATCCATTGATGTAACAAATTGTATCACATGTTTTGAGCCCTAGAGGGGGGACGTATTGTAATCGGATTAAAAGCAATATCAATAAAAGAGGCCCCGCTTTGTTTGCTTACATCTTGTTTCTGCGTCATTTCCTTCATGCATTCGTAGGACTTAGCATCTGTATCTATTTTTGTTTGCATCATATCGGTACGTTGTCTTTCTGTACTGCTTTCACTAATCACATCATTGCTCACCCAAATACAACATTGTTCATTGCTTTTCAATTTCAACTCTCAACTGTCACAGTCCTATCGATCTGAACTCCCTCTCACAAGGTAACCTTTCTCTCAGCAAACATATTTTGTTGGCTCTTAATCAATTTTAGCTCACATTATGTGCCCTTACTAAATATTTAAGCAACATTTAAGTTTTGGTTCAAACTGCACAAAACACCTTAATTTTAGTATTTCTTTTGCTACCATCAAATCAGATTTTGGTAGAGCAATCTATGTTCGCTCACTGTTCTCTGTGCAGGAAGTATATCAGATGGCACACTCTGAAACCCCTTTCAAAAACACGTTGCTATCGGATCAAAATATTCTTTCAATATTTTTCACTAATGTCCAGTGCCGCTATGTTTCTCCATAGCTCGCTCACATCTTTCGTTCATTACACGACTTAGATATTCTTTCGCACTTCAAATCTCTTGAAGAATTTGTCTTGCACTCTTACTTTCTATTTCTGTGAATTGCATGATTAGACATTTTTTTTTCTACACAAAATATTAGTGCACTCCAAATATTTTCCTGCCCCTTTTATATATATTATTGCTTCTAATTTTAAATACATCGGTGCACTACACAATACATCCGCGCTTGGGAGATCTTACATGTTGATGGAGTTTAGCCCATGATATAAATGATTAAAACTTTTGACCATTGTAAACCTTTTCTCTATGGTGTTTTGACGTTGGGCTTATGTTCACCTTTCTATAATATTTAAATAAGACATTTAAATATTATTTTTCTTCTTGCTTTGCATAACCTTTTAAACCATAGCCTTGATAATTAAACCTTGTTTTACCTCATCATATTGAAGAATATTTCAGCCTTACTTATCATGCACCTTTTACATCAATGACAACTCAATATGCTTAAATTTCGAACAATCTACTCCTTTGTCATTGATGGCAACCCTTTCTAAAAAAATTCTTTTGCAACCACTAGATTCCAAATTTTCTCCCCCTGAGAAGTTGATCCCCGTGACTGAATGTTCTCCCCCTTTGAAATCAATGGCAAAGGGATTCCTTTGGGGCTAAAAAATAAGACTCTTAGCTTAGCCCCCTCACCACCTCCTCTCTTTGAGGTGATCAATTTTGGGGTGGGAGTAAATATACTCCCAACTTACAATGCTCTTCTCCTTTCTCAACCTTTCTCCACACTTTTGTAGTCATACCTCTTTGAACCTTTTGGCTGTCCTGCTTCTTGCTTATCCTTGGAAGTTCTTGAAACACTGTTCTACACCACCTTGCTTTATACCCAAAATTATTGCAATTGTAACACCTTATGTTGTAGTTCTTGGTAGGTGCAAATATCTTGAAGTTCCTATTGATGAAGCCATAATCATCTCTGTCATGAACACTGCAATGTATAGCTTTGTGACCAAAATGATTACATGAGTAGCAATGTCCTTGAAATAAATATCCATCTTTGAATATGTTGAAGTTCCTCTTAGAGAAGCCATAATCCTTCTTTCCATGAACCCTACAATGCACTGCTTTGTGACCAAACTGATTACATGAGTGACAATAACCCTGGAAGAAATATTCATCTTGCCTTGATCTCATTATTCTTTCTTTGCTTTTTCTATGATGATCTGTCTCTTGATGGTGTATTGTTTGCTTCCTCTTTGATACTATCACCTCTCAACACATCAGCGTAAGTCTTAGATTCTTCTTCAATCACTTCTTTTGATGCTTCCTTTGAGACTTCCTTTTCTTTTGAGCTTGACTTCCCTTTCCATACCTCTTGACCTTTTTCATAGCCTAGTCCTGTTTTGATAAATGAAGATCTTTGTGCTTTGGTAATGTTATCCAAATATTTTGAACTTTTCCCAAACCTGTGAAGCTTATCATTGGCATATTTCACTTCCATCCTTAGAGAGACCACCTCATGTTCTAGTCTTTCACACTCTAGCTCTTTTACCTTTAATTTTTCAGCCATACCTTCTTCAATTTTTCTTACCTCTTCAACCTTAACCTTAAAGTTAGTGAGATCTTGTAGAAACTTTACCTTTGTTTCCTCATCCTCTTGTACTTGGGCTTTCAATATTGAGTTATCTCTTTTTAATTCTTCAATATCAACAACAAGTCTTTCACATTCTAGCTCTTTTACCTTTAACTACTTAGCCATACCTTCTTCAACTCTCCTTGCCTTTTCAATCTTAACTTTCAAGTCAGAGAGATCTTGTAGAAGATTTGTCTTAGTTTTCTCATCCTCTTGTATTTGAACCTTCAATTCTAAGTTCTCCCTTTTCAACTCAACAAGTTCCTCAACTATGGCTTCCTCCTTTTCTTTTTTGAATCTTCCTCTTTTTCTAGATCTTTAATCACAAGAGCATCTTCTTTCTCTTCTTCTTGGTCATAATTGTGCATGTTTTCTTTTCCATGATAAAATATTCTTTGATGTTTTTGCTTCTGATCTTCAATAGGAGTGTCTTCTTTTTCTTCTATTGCTAAAAGTAGAATTTCCTCTGTATACCTAATTTGACTATCCCTATTTTCCTTTTCATCTTCACTACTACTAAACCCATTACAATAAGTTGCATGGTGGCCAAGGTTACCATAAAAAAAACATTCTTCTTCACTGTTACTATACCCATTTTTGAACAATGATCTTCAAGATGACCAAAGTTACCACAAATAAACCATTTGAGTATTCTTAGTTCGTTCTTATTGTCTGATTTTCCACTTGATTATGATTCTACTTCCCCTTTTTGAGTAACAATTTATTTGAGAGCAAAATCAAATTCCTTTTCCTCTTTACTACTATCATACCCATTTTATGGACAATAAAGTGTCATGTGACCAAGTTTACCACATTCAACACATCTCACAAAGTTTTCTTCTTCTCCTTTTTTAATAATAATATTGTTGAGAAAGGGATCAAATTATTTTTCCACCATAGCATCTTCCTTTTCTTCCATAGCTATGTGTGTTCCTTCTTTCTTAGATCTCATGGTTCTTCTTTTGCCTTTCTTGCCCATGTGTTCTTGTAAGATCTTCCCTCAAGTTGTTAGACTTTCACGAAGGAACCCACTCTAATACCAATTGAAGAACACAAGGTTATACTAAGAGGGGGGGTAAATAGTATAATACCAACTTTTACTTTTATTTAAAAATTATAACAACAATAATATCAATATAGAAAATAAGACAATGCACAAATCATCATACACATGAGAGACACAGATTTATGTGGTTCACATAATATGGGCTACGTCCATGGAGAAAATATTTCTTCTATATTTTTTCAATAAATCTCTTGGAAATCAATTTTCTATTACAATGTTTATGGACCTCTATCCAAAGGAGACACCAATCCCCTATGCTCAAATTCGTTGACCTCTATCCACAGGAGAACTCTATCCCCTTTGCTCTGGTTTATGGACCTCTATCCATAGGATACCTCTGTACCCATTACTCTGGCTAGTGGATCTCTATCCATAGGATACCTCTATCCCCATTGCACTGGTTGATGGACCTCTATCTATAGGATACCTCTCTCCCCACTGCACTAGCTAGTGGATATTTATCTCAAACCTTCTCATAAGGCTAGCTCAAATAAACAACAAAACCTACTCTCAATGTTGTCCCAAATCTGCACCAAACCTCATCATAAGGCTAGTACAAATCCACCTTAAACATGCTCACAAATATACCTTAAATCTGCTCACAAATATGTCATAACTCTACCCATAGATTTACCTCAAACCTGCTCTTTATCTCTGCCTAAATCTGTACCAAACCTCATTACAAGGTTAGTACAAATATGCTCATAAGCCTTCTCAAAATAGCTAACCATTCTATTCTCAACTCTGCTCAAGACTGCTCAACCAATCCCAAATATTGCACACAAATAATGTTCAAAATAATGCTTGAATCTATTTCATAAATGCTTTCTTCAACTAAGAAATTTAGACATATTCTACCCAGAATTCTTTCAAGAACATATAAAGAATTATATGCAATAATTTCACTATATGTTCTTTCTCAATGTCACTCAAATCCAATGCACAGATGCTTCACAAAATTGCTCAATGACCTTTGCAAGTTTATCCCAATATCAATCAATATTATGCACAAAACTTGCTCTCAAACCATAGCACATGTGTTTCAGTTTCTTTCAATAATGAAGTACAAGCCCTAGATAATATATTGTCAACAATGCACACTAATCAACCCTTTTAAGTCCACCTTAAGAATATTTCCTCAAAGCACAACCACCTAGAGAAAGAATGATGTCACCATACCTCTTACTTTACTTTTATGAAAATATATCCTCAAAAAACCTGTCTCACAACCAACTTATCTTTCTTGTGCCACTTCAAAGTTTAGATAGAAAAACACTTTTCAAACCATCCATATGAAAAACCTTCTTATAATATGTGCATCATAAGGCTGAAAATAATATTAAATTATTTTTCTTTTGTCTTCACAAGAAATACTTTTAACAATAACCAAGACTCCTCTTATTTTCTTTTTCTTCATCCAAAAATACAATCAAAAATTTAAACCATAGACACACCTTATCACTCCTACTTAAATACAACATTACAAACAACCATAATTTCCAAAAACCTTATATCAACTTTAAAAAACTTTGTTCATACCTTTCAATCTAAATATTTTGTTGTACGTAGGGATTTTACCGTTGACCACTAAAATACTATCAACAATCACTTGGGCTACACAACCGAATGAATCTTAAGGTATGCAATAATACTGTGAAAAACTTTATTTCATTTTTCAACACCCACGTCAGACTAGCATTGTCAGATCACAACCTTACTTCCATGCAGCATTTTAACACAAGTCTAATCATCCTCTGGGTTACTCTGTGGGTGACATCAACTAAAAATGTAATCTGATTTGAATGCATTCCATTGCATCTCTTCTTGATTCACAGTGGATCACAACAATATTTTCACCCTCATGAGTTTAACAGCATTGTCTTCAAATCATGTGAAACCTTACTCTCTAAAATCCTCTTAGACTTTTCGCTTCTTCAAATGGGCTCCTTAACACTCGCTCATTGTTAGTCGATCAACATATATTGCCATAAAGTGTTCTTTCATCCAATCCTTATTTGTGTCATTGCTGCTATCATTTTCTATTTGTGCAATCAGTTCCTAAATGCTGCTACCACTGTCTATCCCAAAACACTACAGTTGCTTACCTTTGTTGCTTCACAAACACTCAACTGCACACATTCATCTCACTACCTAATCATAGTGCTACTCACCCAAATACAACATTTTTCACTACTTTTCAATTTCAACTCTCAACTGTCATAGTCCTATCAATCTAAACTCCCTCTCACAAGGTAAGCAAAATATCTCACAAACGATGAATGAAAACTTTCTCTCGGTGAACGGATTTTTATAACTCTTAATCAATTTTAGCTTACATTACATGCCCTCACTTAATATTTTAGCAACATTTAAGTTTTAGTTTGAACTGCACAAAACACCTTCATTTTAGTATTTCTTCTATTGTCATAAAATTAGATTTCGTTAGAGCAATCTATGTTTGCTCATTGTTCTCTGCGTAGGAGGTATATCAGATGGCACACTCCAAAACACCTTTCAAAAATATGCTGCTACCAGATCAAAATATTCTTTCAATATTTTAACTAATGTTCACTGCTACTATGTTTCTCCATAAATCACTCACATCTTCTATTCATTACACATGACTTAGATCTTCTTTCGCACTTCAAAGCTCTTGAAGAATTTGCTTTTCTCTCTTACTTTCTCTTTCTATGAATTGCATAATTAGAAATTATTTGTTTTAATTCCAAATATTTTCCTGTCCCTTTTATATATATTATTGCTTCTAATTTTAAAGACATCGGCACACTACACAATACATCTGCGCTTGGAATATATTACACGTCGGTGGAGTTTGTCCCATGATATAAATGATTAAAACTTTTGATCATTGTAAACATTTTATCTATGGTGTTTTGATGTTGGGCTTATGTCCACATTTCTATAATATTTAAATAAGACATTTAAATATTATTTATCTTCTTACTTTGCATAATCTTTTAAACCATAGCCTTGATAATTAAACCTTGTTTTACCTCATCATCTTGAAGAATATTTCTGCCTTACTTATCATGCATCTTTGACATCAATGACAACTCAATATGCTCAAATTTCCAACAAAAAATACATCAAAGGTTCAAATCCATCGATTGACTAACTTGGTGTGAAAGAGGCCATTTGGCTGAAAGCACATCAACCTCCCAAATCACTCAGTTGAAACTTGACAAATATCGATGGTCAGAAAGTACTGGCCTAAAGCCTATCGGTCATAACCCAGTATAACTTCTCAGTGAAAGTCGATGCATCACTCAAGATATTACAATTTATGGTCATGGTCATAGGCCTTATTAAATCTAAACTTCAAAACTTAGGACCCCCCTTTTAATCTTTGAGTTTTTTATCGAAGGGTAACAAGAGGGTACATGCACATGAAAACTTAAAGCCTCTTGTGCCTAAGACAAATTAAAATGATTTACCTAGTGGAGATCAATCATAAGGGTCACGGTTACGTTACTCCCCCTTCCTTTTTACAAAATCCCCTAGGTACGATGTTTTAATTCACAAGTTTTCAAAGGTAAGGCCATTCAGTTGAAAAGTACTAGTGGCCTAGGACAATCAACCGATCAACCCAATGAAGTGAAGGTCGAGATTCATGCAACAACATCAAATTGGTTCATGCTCTTTTTGATCGACGAATATCAATGGTCGAGATTTATCAACCTAAGCAGAGTAAAAGAAAATTTTAAACTCATTAAAAACCTTGATGTAATGCCTAATTAGTTAACCTGTCATAGTGAAAAATCATGAGGGTCATTACTATATCCGCCCCCTTTCCTAAACCAAATTTTTTCTAAGACTAATCAAAGGTTTCGTGCTATATGTGCAAAAGATGATCAATAGGTTTTGATCAAAGAAGTCTTATGACCTAAGTCCCATACGAAGGGAAGAAATACATGGGATGAACGATCAAGATCCATTGGATGAGGTAAAGTCAACCGGATGAAAGTCAAAGGTATGCATAAAGTTGAATTTTATATGTAAGATATAATTTAGCTAATGCCTATGTACAAGAGTACCCTAAGAGTCATCGATCAAAAAATAATGAACGAAGAAGGTCAATCGGCCAAATCAGGATCAAAAAATGAAAAGGTTTTGACCGATTCACATCTAATCATAAGGAATAATCGATCGAAAAACCTTCATATTAAATATGATTTAAAGCCTTGTCAACCGACCCACAATAAATGGTCATAAATGCTCATGTGGTATAGTACTAATAGCATACATCAACCAACCGATGATACACTTGAAGTGATGCCATTTACAAGTAAGCTCTATTGGGCTCCCTTTTCGAAAAATCCAACAAAACACTCAAATTAATAATGATCTCACTGACATAACTAGAAGCCAATCACGGAGTTGCAAGTACATAGGACAACTATAAATTTTTTCTCAAATACATTCAAGCACATGTTTTAATACAACATTAGTTAATCATACGACTTAAAATCGAACACATGTTTGATCTAATGACAAATTACACAAACCAACTAAAAAGGCAACGACTCATGATAAATTAACCGTTATGAAGAATGAGGTGGCGAACTGAGTGTAGCAATAGTATATTGGTAGTTGGTGTAACATTAATGGCACTTTGTATGGGAGTTATTTTAAAAATGAGCTAACAGTAGTGAATGAATCATAGATCTAAGAACCTCCTTGAAACAAAGAGATTTTAGAGAACCAATCACAAGAATTTAGAGCCTTTGAAATCATAAAATGGCCTCTTCAAGTACAGATGCCCCTAAAACCAAAGTTGAGATACTGGAAGAAAAGGTATCATTTAAGAAAATAAAAACAAGAAAGACTTATTAGTAGTTATAGTATGGAGAAGCCCTCTCAAAATTCAATTTCAAATTGAGTATAGAGGAATGGCAATGCCCATAAAATTTACTAAAAGGTATTTTTTGGAGGGCATATGCGAATAAATATAAGAAGAGTCCTCACTATAATAAATGGAGGACTAATTTGGCAAAACTTCTATGTTTGAGGGTGTATATTTTCTCAAACTTATTATCGTGGTTGGCCATGTCATATGATCCCAACACCAAAGCTATAATGAATTTCATAAATAGACCCATTTATAGAATTACGCAAGACAATATCAGATAGGTGTTTGGGCTGGATAAAGCTACACTAATTTATGATGCAGGAGTGGTCTCTACATAGGCTAGATACATGATTGGCACCACATTCTATGTGAAGTTGTTTGACTATGACAAAATAATGTCCATAGAGTTTCCCATTCACAAATCCTCACTATACAATTGGGCAAAGGACTATGCTGACATGATCCACATAGTGATGGGGGTCAAAGACATAAATTGGGTTGGGATAAAGTCATGTTTTTGATAGTACAATGCAACAAGACCTGGAAATTCCCAATGTACAATTGGAAGAACCTAATCTATGATACAATGGATAGGGAATTTAAACAATTACAGAAAGCAATAAAAAAAAATTGAGAAATCATGTCATGTATCTCTTATTACTCCTTACTCATTCACTTTATTATGGGATAGTTCAATGAAAGATCAATTACTCAATTGGGAGGTGTACCGGGTGCAATAATTTAGGATAGGTTACCTAAAATTCAAGAGGGAGCCTCCAATTACTCAAAATTTTGTGGCAAGTTTCTAAGTACAATATATCATGTGATTACTGAGAAGAAACCCCCAGGATAAGCCTAGACATTATAAAATATTTGAAATATAAAAATGTAGGAGATTTCTTCCTAAGAAAATACTTCACCTTTATCAGGATGTATGGGACCAAATTTCCTCCCAAAGTCTTACCATATCACTATCCAAAATAAGTAGCTACCCTAGAGATTGTTAGGTAAACTACAGAGAAATCCAAGTTAAGGTTCAAAAGAAAAAACAAGAATCCCCTAGGTCACTGTGCCAAGTAAAATGGGCCATTATGTTTAAAGGGGATATCTAGGTCTAATGGAGGCCCTACCAAAAATGGACTCATTCTATTTCATCGAGATTAAATGGAGGCCATATGACCCCAATTGATGCTATAAGGATATAGTCATGGAGTGATGGGGAGCCAATTTTAACCAATTAAAATCATAAAGAAAAAGACGCAATTTTATTTCGAAGCATGGAAAGCTTACAATTCGGAACTATGAAATTTACACAGTACAAAAAAAAATGACAGTAGAAGCCGCAGCCTTCTTCTTCCCAGCCTCCCGAATCCTTCCAAAAAATCCCTATTTATAATTAAATATTCTTGCCGTAACCGCCTTCGCAACCACCCCTGTAACCGCCGCAACGATTTTTTGGAACTGCCTTAACGGTTTCCTGGAACTGCCTTAACGGCTTTTGGAACTGCCTTCTCTTTCTAGCCAGGTCGCAAAAACGCGACATGTCACGATTTCGCGACACTTTTCTGCCTCTGGTTCACTTCTGCCAATGTGTCGCGATATCGCGATGTTTTTCTGCTTCTGGTTCACTTCCGCCAATGTGTCGCGATATCGCGATGTTTTTCTGCTTTTGGTTCTCTTTCTCCAATGTGTCGCGATATCGCGACGTTTTTCTGCTTTTGGTTCTCATTCTCCAATGTGTCGCGATATCGCGACACTTCTTCGACTTTTGGCTTTGCTTGCCCAAGTGTCGCGATATCGCGACACTTCTTCGGCTTTTGGCTTTGCTTGTCAAAGTGTCGCGATATCGCGACACTTCTTTGTCTTTTGGCTTTGTTCCCAAAGTGTCGCGATATCGCGACACTTTTGGCTTTGCTTTTGCCAAAGTGTCGCGATATCGTGACACTTTTGTGGCTTTTGACTTTGGCTGCCAAAGTGTCGCGATATCGCGACACTTTTGTGGCTTTTGACTTTGGCTGCCAAAGTGTCGCGATATCGCGACACTTTTGTGGCTTTTGACTTTGGCTGCCAAAGTGTCGCGATATCGCGACACTTTTGTGGCTTTTGACTTCGGTTGCCAAAGTGTCGCGATATCGCGACAACTTTGATGTCGTGATATCGCGACCATTATTTGCGCTTGCCACGGTTCTAAAATACGTCGCGATATCGCGACGACATTTGTGTCGCGATATCGCGACCATTTTTATACTTAGAAAAATTTGCAAACTTCGAACTTTTTTTGTTTTTCTTTTCGGTGATGCAAGATTGTTGTGCTGCCCTGGATGCTCCTGCATCAGACACCCGGGGTAGATTTTTTTTAGAAGTGATCCTCACTTCTGAGCTGTCAGAGGAAAACCCAAACGATCAACCTCTGATTTGAACAACCATGTGGCATCTTCGACAGGTCGGTTCTTCCATTTGACCAAATACTTCGAATATTGCCTGTTTTGGGTACTTCTGCCTTCACGAGTGTCGAGTATGTCTTCAATTTCTTCTTTGTCTGGAGTGGATGCAGGAATGTTCCACAGATCCGAACTGGGTGGTTCACTACAACTTCCTGCATGATATTCAACCAAGTCTCGAAATATTGAAGATAGGTGAAATATTCAGTTCACTTGGTAGATCAACTTCATAGGCATTGCCTGAATCTCGTTTACCTATGATCCGGCATGGTCCAAACTTCTTCATCTTCAACTTATTGTATGTTTTTCGAGGAAAACGTTCCTTACGCAAATGAACCATGACTTCATCCCCTACCTGGAATTCTTTGAAACGTCGCTTCTGATCTGCTCTGGCTTTGTATGAAGCATTCATTTGACTGATATGCTGTTGTACCTCTTCATGTAAAGTCTTCATGTGTGCTGCAAAGTCTTCAGCTTCAGCACTGCACTTGTCTGCTTTATCCATCGGTCTTAACTCAGAAGCGTTTCTCGAGCTGTACCCATGCACAATCTGGAATGGTGATTTACCAATACTGCGATTGATAGAATTGTTGTAAGCAAACTCTGCCTATGGTAAAATCAGATCCCATCCCTTGGGTTTATCTCCTACCAGACATTGTAGAAGATTACCCGGACTTCTGTTGACTACTTCGGTCTGTCCATCAATCTACGGATGGTACGCGTAACCGAATTTCAAGTCTGTTTTCAGCTTCTTCCATAAGGTTCTCCGGAAATACCCCACAAATTTGGTATCTCTGTCCGAGACAATGCTTTGGGGTAGACCATGAAGTCGGACTACCTCCTTGAAGAACAAGCCGACAATGTGAACCGCATCACTTGTCTTCTGACATGGAATAAAATGGGCCATTTTCGAAAACCTGTCAACAACAACAAAAATGGCATCATTTCCACGTTGTGTTCTTGGCAGACCAAGAACAAAATCCATGCTGATGTCCTCCCACGGTCTCTCTGGTACAGGCAATGGTCGGTACATTCCTGTATTCTGGTCGACACCTTTTGCCATCCGGCACACTCGCAACCCTACACAAATCTGGTCACATCTTGCCGCAACCGTGGCCAATGGTAATTCTCACTAACAAGAGCAATGGTCTTATCATGGCCAAAATGCCCTGCTAGTCCTCCACTATGTTTCTCTTTGATCAAATTTTCCCTCATGGAACTTCGTGGAATGCACAACCGATTCTGTCGAAACATCATCCCATATTGGATCATGAAATCCAACCACTTAGTGCGATCCACGGTAGTAGGAGACACACATGTTGTCCATGCCTCTGCAAAATTTGGATCTTCCGGGTATAAACTCTTGAGTTCATCAAACCCAACAACCTCGCACTCTCATTTCTATCAACAAATTATGCCTTCTACTCAAGGCATCTCGCAACTCTATTAGATTTGCCACTTCTATGCTTTAGTACAAAGGTATAACTCTGCAGGAATTCAACCCACTTCAAATGTCGTTGGTTAAGTTTACCTTGACTATTAATATACCGCAAAGCTTGATGGTCAAGTATATAAAACAAACTCTTTGGTTAGCAAATAATGTCTCCATTTCTTAAGAGCCCGAATTATAGCATAGAATTCTTGATCATAAACAGAGTATTTCTTTCTAGCATCATTCAATTTTTCACTAAAGTATGCAACAGGTTTACCTTCTTGACTCAACACAGCTCCAATGGCACTGCCATTGGCATCACAGTCAACCTGAAACACTTTATTAAAATCTGGAAGTGCCGAATGGGCTGTTCTGTCACTTTCTTCTTCAATATGCTCATGTTGGTATCTCGCCTTGGCGATCCACTTAAATTCTCTCTTATCCCCTCTCATAGTTTCTGTTAGGGGTGCACAAATATCGCTAAAGTCTCTAATAAACTTTCTATAGAAACTTGCAAGACCGTGAAATGATCTTACCTCTCGTTACATTCCTTGGGGTAGGCCATTCAAGGATAGCCTTCACTTTCTCAGGATCCATTTTCAGACCCTCCTCCCGAGATGACAAATCCCGGGTATATCAACTCTTTCTGTACAAAACCGCACTTCAGTATATTTATCAATAATCGCTCCTCACGCAGTTTTTCAAAAATTGTCCGAACATGCAACAAATGTTCATCCAAAGTTTTACTAAAAATCAGAATATCATCCAGATAAACTATCACAAACTTTTCCAGGAAGTCACGCAATACCTCATTCATCAGCCTCATAAACGTACTGGGTGCATTAGTCAATCCAAATGGCATAACTAACCACTCATACAAACCCTCTCTGGTTTTAAAGGCTATCTTCCATTCATCACCCTCTCTAACACGTATCTGATGATATCCGCTCTTCAAATCAATCTTAGTGAAGTATTTAGCTCCACTCAAGCAATCCATTATATCGTCCATTCTGGGTAATGGAAAGCGATATTTAATGGTAATTTTATTAATGGCTCGGGAATCAGTGCACATTCGCCATTCGCCATTCTTCTTTGGTGCAAGTACTACTGGCACTGCACAAGGGCTCAAACTTGCTCGAATCAAACCCTTCCTCAACAATTCCTGAACTTGTCGGTTCAACTCCTCATTCTCAACAGGAGACATTCTATGGGCTGCCTTATTGGGTAAGCTAGATCCTGGCATTAAGTCAATCTGATGACTAATCTTCCTCATTGGCGGCAAACCCTCAGGCACATTGTCTGATATAATATCAAGAAATTCTGCTAATAGATGTTCAACTTCTCGCTGGAATGTCAGTAGTATCTTCTCTTTTTACAGTAGGAATTAATGCATAACACATTGAATCCCTCTTTAAACCATCCAAAAATTTTTTGCCATCTACTAAACAAATTCTAGCATTATTGCATACCTTTTCCTCAACCTCCTTCAATGGCTTCAGTTTGTGGCATACTCCGTCTTTTGTCAGGGAATAGGTATTTGCATGTCCATCATGCGTTGCACGTCTATCAAATTGCCATGGTCTTCCAAGCAACAAATGGCAAGCATCCATCGGCAAAATATCACACAGGACCTCATCCTGGTATCTTCCAATTTTGAACTTGACCAAGCATTGTTCACTGACCAATGCTCTATGATCCTTCTGCAACCATGCAATCCGGTATGGATGCGGGTGCTGTCTTCTTTCTAACTTTAACTTAGCTACCATTTCCTCAGAAACCAAATTATCTGTACTACCATTATCAATAATAATATTACAGATTTTACCTGAACATTTGCACCTCGTGCGAAACAGGCTTTTTCGCTGATCTGGTTCCTTCTCTTCATTCAACAAAGTTCTCCTTGTGATCATCACTTCTCCGTGCTCTGCTTCTTCAGAGTGCTCGGATTCAACACCATCCTCAACAACTGCAGCTTTGGCATTACCTTCAGGCCTTCTGTTCGGTGTTTCTTGGTGTTTGGGACACTCATATGATCGATGCCCTTCTTCTCCGCAATTAAAATAGGTTCCACGGAATCTGCCTCTGCCATATCCGCGTCCACCTCTACCTCGTCCCCTTTGATAATCATTGTTCTGATTACGGGGTCGGTAAGCATTCTCCTCCTTCTGTTCTTGGCGATTGCTGGTTTCACCAGTCTATTTTTGATCATCATATTTAATTCCACCGGTTCTTCCACCAGTTCTTCCACCACGACCTCTTCCTCTTTGCTTGTTGTCAAATCTGTGGTTCAGTTTCTCTTCCACTTTCAGAGCAAACTGGTAAGCATCTTCAATGTTGTTCATTCAAACCAGACTCAATTCTTCTTGCACGCTGGTTCTTAACCCATTAATGTAACGGGCCACTCTCTCTTTATTCGCTTTCGTATGACCGGTTCTAATAGAAATTTTAAAAAATTCCTTCGTATATTCTTTAACGGACTTGCTGGACTGGTGCAAACTCTGCATTTTTCTCAGCAGATCTAATTCGTAATCTGTCGAAATAAACTGCCATTTCAGTTTTTCCACCATTCGATCCCACTTGGTGATCTTTTCTTTGCCTCTCCGGTTTCTTTCCAGTTGCACTCCTTTCCACCATATGCCAGCATGGCCTTTCAATTTTGTTCTGGCAAATTTAATTCGATTTGGATCTTCAACGTCCTCATATTCGAAATATTCCTCCATGTCATTAATCCAGTCGATTAATTCTTCTGGATTTAAATTTCTAGAATATGTGGAGACGTCAATCTTTGGTCTTTTCCCAATTTGCGAAATGGCTTTAATCATTCGCGATTCTGCGGCACTCATTTCTTCTTCTTCTTCTTCAGACGGGTCTTCAACTCCGTCATCATCGCTTCGATCTTCTCCTCTCGGCTCTACTCCTCTGCGCAATTCTTCCTGCAAGGCCAACACTTGCCTCTGTAATGCTCGGAAGTCTCCTTCAGGAACCACGTTCCTTCCAGCACCACGATTTCTTCGCGGCGGCATTCTGCTTCATAGTTTCTTAGAACCCGTAACCCCAGATCCTGGTGCGAGCTGCCTCACGTTCGACGCTCTGCTCACACACTCAGAATCTTGCTGCTCTGATACCACTTGATGGGGAGCCAATTTTAACCAATTAAAATCATAAAGAAAAAGACGCAATTTTATTTTGAAGCATGGAAAGCTTACAATTCGAAACTATGAAATTTACACAGTATAGAAAAAAATGACAGTAGAAGCCGCAGCCTTCTTCTTCCCAGCCTCCCGAATCCTTCCAAAAAATCCCTATTTATAATTAAATATTCTTGCCGTAACCGCCTTCGCAACCACCCCTGTAACCGCCGCAACGGTTTTCTGGAACTGCCTTAACGGTTTCCTGGAACTGCCTTAACGGCTTTTGGAACTGCCTTCTCTTTCTAGCCAGGTCGCGAAAACGCGACATGTCGCGATTTCGCGACACTTTTCTGCCTCTGGTTCACTTCCGCCAATGTGTCGCGATATCGCGACGTTTTTCTGCTTCTGGTTCACTTTCGCCAATGTGTCGCGATATCGCGACGTTTTTCTGCTTTTGGTTCTCTTTCTCCAATGTGTCGCGATATCGCGACATTTTTCTGCTTTTGGTTCTCATTCTCCAATGTGTCGCGATATCGCGACACTTCTTCGACTTTTGGCTTTGCTTGCCCAAGTGTCGCGATATCGCGACACTTCTTCGGCTTTTGGCTTTGCTTGTCAAAGTGTCGCGATATCGCGACACTTCTTTGTCTTTTGGCTTTGTCTGCCAAAGTGTCGCGATATCGCGACACTTTTGTGGCTTTTGACTTCGGCTGCCAAAGTGTCGCGATATCGCGACACTTTTGTGGCTTTTGACTTCGGCTGCCAAAGTGTCGCGATATCGCGACACTTTTGTGGCTTTTGACTTCGACTGCCAAAGTGTCGCGATATCGCGACAACTTTGATGTCGCGATATCGCGACCATTATTTGCGCTTGCCACGGTTCTAAAATACGTCGCGATATCGCGACGACATTTGTGTCGCGATATCGCGACCATTTTTATACTTAGAAAAATTTGCAAACTTCGAACTTTTTTTGTTTTTCTTTTCGGTGATGCAAGATTGTTGTGCTGCCCTGGATGCTCCTGGCATCATGGAGCAGAAGCTATTAGTGCATAAAGAAGATGAATTTGAAGATAACCTTTTGTGGGCTTAGAAATAAGGGGTGGACTTAGAAGACATATGGAATAATAAGAACCTAACAAGGGCACATACACACATAAAAATGGTGAGGAATTATTTAGTAGATCTAAATTGGCTAAGGCAGGCTAAAGTGGAAAAAATAGCCCCACTAGTGCCAGTCATACCACCAAAATATTTCATCGATCCCCTTGTAGATATTGCAGTTCAACAACCTAAATAGTTTGAGATATTAGAAATGATGGATCAAATAGTAGAATATGCCCTTAGTTCTTCAACTACTCACCACCCCTTAAACATTGGGAAAGGAAAGGAGATTGTCCCTGCCTCCTCTGTTCTATGTCAACCTATAGTAGAAGGTCTAGAAAAAGAATTAATGATCCCACAAAACTTGCAACGAATGATCACAGGTTCACCCCAAGTAGTGCCTATGGCCTTGAGGATAAATTCCAAGGAAATAAATATTTCTACTATGACCTATAAGAAAATATAGAAAAGTGAATAATTTACCAACATCTTTAGGTATTACCAAGTTGAAGCTTAGAGTCCTTCTAGTTTTTCCACACATAAGAGAGCAAGTATTGGAATAAGCATTGGTGAGCCTATGAGTATCACCCTGACTAGAAGGAAAGAGATCACAGATTTCACCTTTGAAGAAGAAGAGCATATTAAAGCAATCATGGAGGGAATATTAATAAAATCCTAGTCATGAACTAGAAAATAAAGCCCCATTCCCTCAGCAAGATATTTTTATTCCTCCAAGACCATGAATAAAATTCCTACTAAGGGGGTAGAGTCCCTTAAAATAAATATTGCAATAGGTGAGGCAACAATAGGAGGGGACACAGTAGTATTGCTAAAGCATGGAGTACAAGTGCATGCACAAACTACTCTAGCCATATAAAAGGAAATAGAAATATGGAAGGCTAAAGAAGAATTATTACAGTCAAAAAACAAAGAGCTACAAGATGAGAATGTGAGACTAAAATTTGAGGTCAAGAGACTTCAATAACAAATGCATCCTTCCAACAAGCAACTTTAGGGTGAATTTTCAATACCCATTAAGAAATGCAATGATAATATGATCACCATAATAAGACAACATGCCGATATGATCGACGAATGTTGTTAAGACATTGGGGAAGTAATAGAGACAAATAAAAAGATCAAACCCCTGGTAGAAAAAATAGATAGGACATTTGTAGCCATCACCCCAATTTATGATAGGTGCAAGATATAGTATGATCAAATTTTGTCTAAACACATGATCTTGGTTGATGGCCAAAAGCATAACTATCAGGAAGAATATGAAAATGTCACCAATTATGCAAACAATAGACCTAAGTGGAAAGTTATGATCAAAGAATCCAAATATGCATAATAAGATATTAGATCCATAGTGGTACAGTTCAAGCTCAACACGGTCCAATTATTGAGCACAGAAGGGTTCAATAATCTAGTTATTCAAAGCATTCAAAGTATACAGTACAAGGAAGTAGATGATGACAAAATAGTAGATCAACTCCTCAAAATATCAAAGGATGTCTTTGATTTGATTAGGTTCTTCCAAAATAAGGTGATGGCTCTAAGAGAAAACAAGATCAATACATTGAGGTTATTAGACAGGATCACCAATTTGAACATATTCTACGAAGAGATTTGGATATACATTGTCGATTTAGTTGGAGTTGGATAGGATGAAAAAAACAAAATTAGAGAATCCAGTCTAAGGTTGTCAGTAGCAGTTGGTATCAATGTGGGGCCAACTTTAGAAGTAAAAAGAAATACCAAAGGAAAATAGAAGGTCACGGGATCAAGTGAATGAAAGGAAAATAACTGAGTGGTTTCTATCTAGATTCAATTTTGAGCAATTAACAGTATTTTTGAAAGCTAATATCAAGTTGTAATATACCCAGCTAGAATAAGGTAGGAGATGGCAATAAGTGGAGGGTCCTGATTGGAATAGTTTTGATAGTTATAGAGCCACCAAAACTATAAAAAGGATAGCCACAACCAGAAATGGGTATCAAGCTTTTTGCATAGCATATTTTTGTGAAGAGGTATACTTGAGTGCCCTGTTATTTTCTATTTTATTTCACTTTGTGTCTTTCTTATTTTCCATCCCTTGTTCTTCCCATTGTTATATAGGTTCTAATAGGAAATTTTCCAAGAAACTGAGATTATTTCCAGACTATTGAGCAAGATGTCTAGAGACTCAACTATTACTAGATTGGAACAAGAGGGTGAAGAGTATTTGTTACATAATTTGAACAAATACTTTTATTGTTTTAATCTTTAAAAGATTTCAATGGCAATTTCAAGCCAACTCATCATGTAATCATTTTAATATTAATACAATTTTGGATTTCTTTCCTATCATATCTTTATATTCAATCCTGTGTGTATATTCATTATAGGTTACATTATTTGAATGTATATTGAACATTTCTTTTGTTGATCACCAATTATGTTTGTTACGATATTTGAATGAACTTGTAACATGCAAAAAGTTACCAATTATAAAACTAATAGAATATGTGCAAAGTGTCCTTTTACTATTGAATTAAAAAGAGTGTTACAATATAGTCTCTCTTGAGACAAGTATTTCTTTCTCTTTCAATGCAAATATAGGTGAACTTGTGGAGTCTTTTTTATGCCCTCAATGTAGGTGGGCTTTTGTGTGTGTGCCACTGGTAGTTTGCTTGAAGATGTCCTTTATACCTGCTCTAGACCTACAAAAAAAATTATACTTTTGGGGACCTGTCTTGGATTAGACCCTGTATTTATGAAGACAAATCAGCATAAAACTGAATAAAAGCATGATAAAAATGCTATAGAAACTATCTAGAACTGATGTATACCTTATTTGAAGCTGCAAATGTGTTGTAGGGTTGGTTCACATGGCATCATACGAATTGGATCTCGAGTTAGCATGGTGGGGTATGAACTATATTGTTGTTGATTTTTGGTGAGAATTTTTTGTTTGGATGTGTTCTAGATAATGTTTTTTGGGTGTAGAATTGTTAGAAAGGGTTTTGGTACAATTTTGGTAGAGTTTGGGTATGTTGACCAAAAGGGAGAGAGAGAATAATGAAGGAAATGGTCCTCTATTTATAGAGGGAACCAAGGCTAGGGGGTAGTTAGGTATCCTAGACTCTAGGGTCAAGTCTTACTATAGACACCAAAATCTAGCCACTTGTCGTCCATCCATAGTTTCCTGCCACTTTTACCCATTATTTATATATATTTATGTATATTTGTTTAATATATATTTAAATAATAATAATTTATATATTTTATTTATATATATTTAATAAATATATATATATATATATATATATATATATATATATATATATTTATATGAATTAATCCTAGCCATCCATCATGATCTAATCCCAACCATTCATCCACCTCAATCCATACCACATGCCCAAATTTAATCTCCACCCTCTGTCATGTTTTAATCTTGACCATACAAATTGTGTCGTTGAAACCCTAACGTGCCCTAGGAGATATTATAAAGAGGAGTCATTTTGATGATTCAACCCCTAAGTTTTGGCTATGTATTTTGTCCTAACAAGTTCCCCCTAAGTCTTGAGTTCTCTGAGTTCATCCATGCCATCTAGTGTCCACCAATATCTGCCCCTAGACACTTTAGGACACCCTTGAGCAAACTTGCTAGATTTCAGCACTAGTAAGAATCTTAGTACCCATCCAAGCCATAATATTCACCTATTTTAATTCATATTAGTACATTGAAATACACAAAACCAGAAAAAAATAGGAAAAACATTAACATGAGATAATCAAAGAACAAAGGTAAGACACACTTTGTTGCATAAACATAGGATTGGATTTTATGTTTGATTTTGTGAGTTTTTCATTCCACATTTTATATTCCAGCACATTTTATATTTGTTTCATTAGTTTATGGTATTAACAAGAAATCAAGATAAAATAATGAATCAAGTAACGAACAATCAAACCACTTCAGCAATGGAGTGTTCATCATCACCTTCCACCACCACTTCCATGATCAATCCCCCTAGTTTGAAATAAGCAAGTCATTAAATTTTTTTTGTAGGTCCCTCACACATTGTGTCATCCACATCATCTCATATGGCCATGCCCCAAATAGAATCATCTTCACCAACCATTGACCACCATATCACCCATATAGATATGGCATGAGTGGAAGCTCTTTTGAAATCCACTAACTATGTTTTAGATTCAGTCCCTAACTCACCTAGACATGATCCTTCTTTACAGTAAGAACTTGTATCCTCCCAACCTTTAAGCTTTACCCAGGTGTACAATAACCCTCTTTTTGAGGTATCTGTTGCACCTTCCCAACATTTTTCCATATCTTAATCATCATGTACCAAAAACACATCCATCCTATCTTCATACACCTCATTCTATGGTAACCCCTTGTTTGAAGCACATGTTAATCCTGCTTCACAAGTACCCACATCCATGCCATCTAGTGTCTCCCATCAAGTTGCAATTCCCATTGCAACTTACCCTCACATACCTCATCAATCCCATCCACATCCACTCCATCAAACACTGATATGGAAATACATGAGACATGGGAACATCTCAACAAAAAATTTAGGTGATCAACCCTAAGCCTTAACCTATTTCCACTTAGCCCATATTCATTAGGCAAAGTCTATATTGGGTACCACTATCTTCATCAATCCTATGAATACAAGTTCCCACTCATCTATTCCTCACTTCATCAACCAATTCATCATCCATCCCATCCACATCATAATCTAAAGCCCCTATTCCTGAGGATCTTCCAATCACCAATTCTCATCAAGCTTCCACTTCCATACCCCCATCTTCATCACATTTGACTACATGCACATGTGGTAAAACTCAATCAACATTAGCCACATCATCAACATCATCCACCACTCCTTCCACATCATTACCAATTCAATAATCCACCCAGCCAAATCCATATTCATCCACATCATCCAACGTCTCACAAGTCAAAATGACAGATTGTGAGATACCATCAACCAACCATGAGTTAGTTTCATCCACATCATCCCAAGTTGAGATTCACCTCACTAATCTTGGTATTAATGAATATGTGGTTCAAGACATCACAATCACACCGCTCAATATTAAAAGTGCTAAGGATTACAATCGCCCATGTGATCCATCTTTATCTATAGGAGTGATATATAACATGGGTTCAGTGCCTAGTAGCATTAATTTTTTGTATGGGGGACTTGATTCATCATCCTATCTAGTTACCCCAGATGAACCCAAATCACCCACACCAACCAACATACAACATATGTCGGTTTTTCCATCCCAGTATTTCCATATTATTAATTGGCAAGGACATGGCCTAGGATGGTATGAACAAGAAATACATGTGATTATTGATGTTTCATAACGAGAAAGGCATGACCGTTCAGGCTTATATTATCATCCACTTTCATCCACCTCTTCTCTTGAACAAGCTTTGCAAAGCTTAAATTTAAATTTAGGAGAAGATATCCATCACATAGATGACTTCGAAGATGAAATCTATGAAGAATTTGACCTCATATCGATAACTTCTGACACCTGGGTGGGTGAGGATTCACCCCATCCAAGGCTATTAAATAGAGAGGGTGCACATTCCTCCATGTATCCTCTCTATATTTTCCTTATATCCTCCACCCTCCACTTGGCTCCAACTCAGCTCCACGTCATTGCCATGTCATTTCCATATCACCTACCCCTCCCCTCACAAAATTCCTATAAATCACCCTCCATTTCCATCATTTGCATGAATTGATATGAAGTTACTATTATACTACCAAAATTATATCATATTGCCTTACTATACTTGGAGACCTTTGCTAATTATGCCATCCACCTTGGAGAGCCTAGCCATTTTAGTCATGGTGTCTCTTTGAATGAGTCAAGAAAACTTTGACTTGCAACTACACCTAGACTAGTAAACATGTTGTCTCCACACTTGCACCAGAGAACACCAACACCCTTCAGAAGCCTCCCATAAAAGCACTCAGTCCTATATACCATGTAGACCCAACCGTCGTTGACTATTACATAGTCCTAACCATCAAAGAAAACCATCACTGACTAATACCCAGTCCCAGCCATGAATTGCAATCATTTAAATCCAACCGTCACTGATTGCTACCTACAAAAGCACCAAAGAGAGCATACATACAATAGGTGGATAAATGAAGGTATAAAATATTATATTTCTTAGTCTTGTAAGGTTTCATTGATGTTTTATGATCATTTGATGAGTTTTGTAATGCTTTCTTATATTAGCTTTGGCAAGGGTCTCATGTAAGGGAGGCCCCTCAAATGTTACTAATCCAATCTGATTTAGCACATGTGCAGGGGTGAAGTAGCTAAAAAATCACCAGACTATTCCAAGGAGAACAAGTCAAACCCACCCACAACTTGATTATGGCATGAAAAGAGAGTGCACCAAAGGGGATTGTTGTAAAAAGGGGTCATCCCCTTTCTTCAAAAGATATTATACATTGTTAAATCCCTCTAAAAGGGTTGTGTTGTACTCAAAAGACTCATTATTGATAATACACATTTGCTCATATCTTTTCATTTCATTTGCATGGTGCATTTTCATGTCTACACCTCTATTCTAGATTCTAAGTTATCATGTCTCATCGATATTAGTTCAAAATAGAAAGGACTCTTAAATTATTTTCTCCTATTTTCAACCTTCCAAATAATAATATTATGGTCATATCCTATTTTTGGAAGGGTTGTAATATTTGTCTCCCTAAAAGCCACTAGACCTTCTTGAGAAACCAGAAAATGGACTAACCTTATCTGAATTAATTGATCTTAGAGTCTTCTATTACTCTAGATATACTTTATTCTTATAAGATCTATGTCCATGAGTTCATTGTCATTTAGGAAATTTTTCAAATTCTTACATTCCTTCAAAAGGGATAGGAAATATCCCTTTCTTATTAGACGGATACAATATATAGTTGAAATCCCCAAATAGGACCCAAGGGATACCCTTGAAGGTTGATCTAATTTGACATAACTCTAACCATAGTTGTGAATAACACAAGCTTATACTGAGAGGGGGGGTGAAAAGTATAAGACCTCTTTTTACTTTTTCCTTTATACTTCAAAATAGTAAAGCAATATACCCAAAGCAATATCAAAGCAATGCACAATATCATCCACAAAGTGACACCAATTTTAACGTGGTTCACCCAGAATGGTTGGGCTACGTCCACAAAACATTTCTCTAAAAGTTATCTCAAAGTTCTTTGGGAATCCTTCCCAATTACAATGTTTATGAGCCTCGGCCCAAAGGGAGATACCTTCCCCCAATCAGAATTTATGAGCCTCTCGCTCAAAGGAGATACCTTCCCCTCTCGCTCGGAAATGATCCCTCAGAAGATCAACTGCCTCTACCTCTTGCCAGCACGTGGAACTCCTTTCCACCGAAGACCTCCTGTCCTCAATGCTTAGCCTAAGAGACCTCTGCCTTCTATGATCACGTCCATAGTAGCTCAGCAACCTGTACCAAACACAGTCAGTTGGTCTAGTACAAGTCTTCCTCTGTCTGTCAGATCTGTCCAACTCTTGAACAAATCAATCCTCTAGCATACAAGCCTTCTCAAAGACTTGCCAAATCTGTCCTCGGGTTCTTCTCATAGAACCAATGCACCTCTGTCCTCAAGTTCTCTGATAGAACTATCAAACTCAGCTCACAAGTCCTCTGCTAGGACCTGTCCAAATCTGCTCACAAGTCCCCACCGAAACCTGTCCAAAAACTGCTCACAAGTCCCCACCGAAACCTGTCCAAAAACTACTCACAAGTCCCCACTGGAACCTGTCCAAAAATTGCTCACAAGTCCCCACTAGAACCTGTCCAAAACTGCTCACAAGTCCCCACTGGAACCTGTCCAAAAACTCAACAAGCTCACCAAGAAAAACTTTCTTAGTAGGAAATCACAAAGTGAATTGTTAGAGACCCAATGTGATTTGTCAAACTCATAGAAGCATAAAGAGAATTGTTAGAGACTCAATATGTTCTATACTCAAATCCCAATCTCAAAACTCAACTCAAATCAACTCAACTCAATCTCAATCTCAAATCTAAAAACTCAACTCAATATCTGAAATGGATAGGATAGAATGTTTTCTTTCAAGAACATGAAACCCCAACAATTGCCAACTATGCAAAGAATCACATAACAATGATACTCATGTTCTTTTCACCATCAATTAGGGTTTCAACAACAATGCTCATCAAACAAGGTTTAGTCAACCAACACCATTCAACTCAACATCAACCTTGAAGCATTCAACCAATCATCACAAGAAAAGGAAACAAGTAGAAATCCTTTTCCCTCCAAAGATATTTGAACAAAACAGCCACCAACACAATATCACCAAATGCAAAGAATAACTTGCTCAAATCAACTCAATGGAGTAAGCCCAATATCATGAATCAAGTAAAGCAATAACTTGATCAAACAACCTCTATGGAAGCAACTCAACCATCAAACTCAAAACAGCCAACCAAGGGTTCCACCAACTCAATGCAAGTAGCTAGACTCACAAATATAAACCCTAGTGCACAAAGCTTCCACTATCTCAAACCAAAAATTATGCATTCACCAAAAACTCTCCTTAAGGATAACAATGCATAAGTAGTCTTCAACAAACCAGAAAATAGGATTTACACCTAGCCAAAGGATACCTAGTAGAATACCTTTTCACTCCAACCTTATTTCAGAAAACATACACCAATCATACTCATAAGAAGAATGTGCCCATACCTTATTGGAGTAGAAGATAATTGAACCTTCAAGCCGTCACCACACACAACTCTCAAACTTCCAACCAAGTTAGGGTTAGAATAAAAAGAAATGAGCAATAATATAAACTTCCTTTATTACACCTTTTAGCTCCACTTCTTTAAACACAACCACCATAACATGCCAATAAATCAACAATCACGGACTCACACCTTATACCTCCATTTTTAATTTTAGCATAGCAAAGAATAATCTTAAAAATACATCCAAAGAAATATGCCCTTATTTCTCCTAAGCTTTTATTCAATGCTAATCACAAAAGCCAAAACTCATAAAATTTAATCACACCTTATAAATCGTTGTCCAAGAAACTCTGAAATTTCGTGGCATAAAGACGTTTTAATAAAAACGTGTGTTACTCTAGCAAAGCACCCCCGCGAGACTCGAAACGGTGACCTCCGCCAATGCAGCGCCCAAAAGTAGCCTTCGCTGCCACTAGCCCACGTGGGCTACGAAGTTCACAAGTGAACTTCCCTCCACTTCACCCTTGAAAACAAAACTCCCGAAGACTTTTCAACCGCACGTGCTTCTAAGTCTTCCTTCGATCACAGCGAATACAGAGCACAAACACCGCAAATTGCATTCGGGGAATTTTGAATTAATTAGCCTTCCAACCTTAGGAGTTGGAGAATAAATAGTCTCTTCGAAGACACCTTGACGTCGGCGGAAATAAAGACCATTTCGAAATTAATCAAAAGTCTTTTCAAAAAGGGTTTAAAAACCCTTAAATAATTTTAATAAATTAAGAATAAAAAAAGGTTTAAAAACCTTTAAGTATTTTTAATAAATTAAAAATAATTTCTCCCTTAATTAAATAATTAATTAATTAAAACCTTGAAGGGTTTTAAATAATAATTAAATAAATAATAAAGAGAACCTCCATTGGTTTTAATAAAAACCCTATCCAACTTGGTTTTAATAAAAACCGGTTTGGTTTTAATGAAAAACCCTTGCCAATGGAATCTCTCCGGATTCTCTTAAAAATATTCTCTTGGAATCTTCCACCTTTGAAGCCAACACATCCTCTTAACATTAATGCCATTTCCTTTTGACATCAATGACAACTCATAGACAAGAAGCTAGGATCTCAAACCCAAAATTGCCAACAATCTCCCCCTTTGTCATTGATGGCAAACCATGCTTCTCAACAACATAGAAACTCAACATAAATAGCTCCCCCTGTCTTGAGGCTCTCCCCCTTACTCAAATCTCTCCCCCTTTGTCATCAATGGCAAAGGGTCACCTTTGGGGCTCGGGACTAAGAATGAGCCTCTTAGCTTAGTCCCTCCCCCACCTCCTATTGAGGTGTTTAATTTCGGGGTGGGAGTAAAACTCCCATTAGGCACTGATCATCATCAGTGTCTATAGCTGCCTTACCATGTCTTCTCTTGTTCTCCTTGTCCATATTCCTGTTCCTGTTCCTGTCACTGTTCCTGTTCTTAACCATGCCTTGATCCTTGGACCTGTTCATACCACTGTTTCTGTTCCTGTACCTTGGAAGTTCAGCTCTACACTGTCTAGCTATGTGACCTTCATTGTTGCACTTATAACAAGTAACAATGTTATTTCTTTGAGGCATAACTGTTCTTTGAATCCACATGTTATGACTAACCCTGTTGTTGTTATTAGCCTTGCAATAAATTGCCTTATGCCCAAACTGTTTACAAGAGTAGCAATACCCTTGAAAGAAATTACCACCTCTAAAACTGTCATTTACCTTCCTAACTTGAGTCATGCAATGTGAAGCCATGTGACCAAACCTGTGACAAGCAAAACATCTGCCATTAAACTTTCCTGGATTTGACTTCCTAGGTCCTGTAAACTTTCTCCCATTTTTCTGTTTCCTGTTTTCTGATTCTGTGCATCTATCACTCAAGGACTCTTTTTCTGAAATACTTTCCTCATCAGAACTCTCTTCTTTTTGGAATCTCTTACTAGATTCCCCAACCTGTTCCTTGTGTTTCTTACCAAAACCAAGACCTGTTTTATCTGTTGTCTTTCTTTGACCTTTGATGAGAGACTTAACCTTTTTGGAGCTATCTTGAAACCTGTAAAGCTTATCCTTGTACTCTTTAGTTTCCTCTTTCAAAGAAGCCATTTTCTGTTCTAACTCACTATACTCAAGAACCTTAGACTCTAACTCATCCTTGAGTTCTTGTGTCTTAGCTATAGAGAAGTCAAGACTTTCTATAAGATCATCTCTCTCCATACAACATTCATCTAACTTATCCTTGAGTCTAGCATTCTTCTTTCTTTCCTTTTTCAAAGCACTAAGAGCACTAATAAGTTCACTTTCAAGATCCTTTATTTGATTGCCTTTTGAATCATCAAAGCCTTTTTCGGATTTCTTATCACTAGAGGTGCTACCCTTTTCAAAAACCATACATGCATCTTCCTTATAGTTTTCTGAAGCATCCTCATACATACTAGAAACCAAATCATTATTTGTGCAATCATCCTCAAGGTGACCAAAATTTCCACATCTAAGACATTTCATGATAATGAATCTATGTTTCGGTTCTTCCTCTTTTTTGATATGAACAACATCTCATTTTCATTATCACTTGAAGAACTTTCACTATCACTACTAGAACACTTACTTGCTTTGTCTAGGTAGAAACTCTTCTTGTGCTTGTGAGAATACCTCTTTCCTTGATTGTTGTGCTCATCTTTGTTCTTCCTGTGATGCTTGTGCTTTTTAGAATCCTTGCTCTTAGAATCCTGTTTATCTTCATCACTTTCATTCTTGGGAACAGTACAGTTAGTAGCATAATGACCAAACTTTCCACAATTGAAACATCTTATATTTTTCATACTTTTGTGCTTTCTAGAGAACTTGCCTTTCTTGTTGTAATATGCCTCTTCATCACTAGAAGACTCATCACTATCTTGAAGCTATTTACCCTTGGATTCCTTGGTAGCCTTGAAAGTCGCCTCTTTCTTGACATCAACCTTCACTTGAGTTCTCAACTCAAATGCCGCAAGTATACTATGGAGCTCATCCTTTTTCAACTTATCCAAATCTTTAGCTTCCTCAATAGCAGAAATATTTTCACTAAATCTATTAGGAAGAGATCTTAAAATCTTATCACAAACATCATTTTCAGCAAGCTCAAGACCTAAGTCTTTCATGGAGTTAACAACCTCATCCATACGAAGCATGTAGTCACTAATATTTTCATCATCATTCATCTTGAGTTGTTCAAACATACCTTTGAAGTGTCTCAACTTGGCCTTTCCGACATTTGTATCACCTGTATGAACCACCTTCAATCGTTTCCACATTTCACTAGCTGTCTTGCAGGGAATCACTTTGGTGAGATCTCGCTTTCCGTAAGCCTTTCGAGATTGCATTCATTGCTTTTGAATTGCTGTGATGTAGGAGCCTTTCTTCTTTAGTATTAGGACCATGTTCAGGAATAGTGTACTCATCTTCAATCACTTCCCAAACCTCATTCCCAAGTGCCATTAGATGAACCTTCATCCTTGCACTCCAAAGACCAAAATCTGACCCATCAAGAATAGGTGCTGCATTGCCACTTGAATGATCCATTGTGTTCTTTACTAGCTTTTCCTTCAAGTTGTTAAACTTTTCGAAGGCACCTGCTCCGATACCAATTGAAGAACACAAGCTTATACCTGAGAGGGGGGTGAATAGTATAAGACCTCTTTTTACTTTTTCCTTTATACTTCAAAATAGTAAAGCAATATACCCAAAGCAATATCAAAGCAATGCACAATATCATCCACAAAGTGACACCAATTTTAACGTGGTTCACCCAGAATGGCTGGGCTACGTCCACAAAACTTTTCTCTAAAAGTTATCTCAAAGTTCTTTGGGAATCCTTCCCAATTACAATGTTTATGAGCCTCGGCCCAAAGGAGATACCTTCCCCCAATCAGAATTTATGAGCCTCTCGCTCAAAGGAGATACCTTCCCCCAATCAGAATTTATGAGCCTCTCGCTCAAAGGAGATACCTTCCCCTCTCGCTCCGGAAATGATCCCTCGGAAGATCAACCGCCTCTACCTCTTGCCAGCACGTGGAACTCCTTTCCATCGAAGACATCCTGTCCTTAATGCTTAGCCTAAGAGACCTCTGCCTTCTATGATCATGTCCACAGCAGCTCAACAACCTGTACCAAACATAGTTAGCTGGTCTAGTACAAGTCTTCCTCTGTCCGTCGGATCTGTCCAACTCTTGAACAAATCAATCCTCTGCATACAAGCCTTCTCAAAGACTTGCCAAATTTGTCCTCAGGTTCTTCTCATAGAACCAATGCACCTCTGTCCTCAAGTTCTCTGATAGAACTATCAAACTCAACTCACAAGTCCTCTGCTAGGACCTGTCCAAATCTGCTCACAAGTCCCCACCGAAACCTGTCCAAAAATTGCTCACAAGTCCCCACCGAAACCTGTCCAAAAACTACTCACAAGTCCCCACTAGAACCTGTCCAAAAACTGCTCACAAGTCCCCACCGGAACCTATCCAAAACTGCTCACAAGTCCCCACCGGAACCTGTCCAAAAACTCAGCAAGCTCACCAAGAAAAAATTTCTTAGTAGGAAATCACAAAGTGAATTGTTAGAGACCCAATGTGATTTGTCAAACTCATAGAAGCATAAAGAGAATTGTTAGAGACTCAATATGTTCTATACTCAAATCCCAATCTCAAAACTCAACTCAAATCAACTCAGCTCAATCTCAATCTCAAATCTGAAAACTCAACTCAATATCTGAAATGGATAGGATAGAATGTTTTCTTTCAAGAACATGAAACCCCAACAATTGCCAACTATGCAAAGAATCACATAACAATGATACTCATGTTCTTTTCACCATCAATTAGGGTTTCAACAACAATGCTCATCAAACAAGGTTTAGTCAACCAACACCATTCAACTCAACATCAACCTTGAAGCATTCAACCAATCATCACAAGAAAAGGAAACAAGTAGAAATCCTTTTCCCTCCAAAGATATTTGAACAAAACAGCCACCAACACAATATCACCAAATGCAAAGAATAACTTGCTCAAATCAACTCAATGGAGTAAGCCCAATATCATGAATCAAGTAAAGCAATAACTTGATCAAACAACCTCTATGGAAGCAACTCAACCATCAAACTCAAAATAGCCAACCAAGGGTTCCACCAACTCAATGCAAGTAGCTAGACTCACAAATATAAACCCTAGTGCACAAAGCTTCCACTATCTCAAACCAAAAATTATGCATTCACCAAAAACTCTCCTTAAGGATAACAATGCATAAGTAGTCTTCAACAAACCAGAAAATAGGATTTACACCTAGCCAAAGGATACCTAGTAGAATACCTTTTCACTCCAACCTTATTTCAAAAAACATACACCAATCATACTCATAAGAAGAATGTGCCCATACCTTATTGGAGTAGAAGATAATTGAACCTTCAAGTTGTCACCACACACAACTCTCAAACTTCCAACCAAGTTAGGGTTAGAATAAAAAGAAATGAGCAATAATATAAACTTCCTTTATTACACCTTTTAGCTCCACTTCTTTAAACACAACCACCATAACATGCCAATAAATCAACAATCATAGACTCACACCTTATACCTCCATTTTTAATTTTAGCATAGCAAAGAATAATCTTAAAAATACATCCAAAGAAATATGCCCTTATTTCTCCTAAGCTTTTATTCAATGCTAATCACAAAAGCCAAAACTCATAAAATTTAATCACACCTTATAAATCGTTGTCCAAGAAACTCCGAATTTTGCGGCATAAAGATGTTTTAATAAAAACGTGTGTTACTCTAGCAAAGCACCCCTACGAGACTCGAAACGATGACCTCCGCCAATGCAACACCCAACAACAGCCTTCGCTGCCACTAGCCCACGCGGGCTACGAAGTTCACAAGTGAACTTCCCTCCACTTCACCCTCAAAAAAAACTCCCGAAGACTTTTCAACCGCACGTGCTTCTAAGTCTTCCTTCGATCGCAGCGAATACAGAGCACAAACACCGCAAATTGCATTCGGGGAATTTCGAATTAATTAGCCTTCCAACCTTAGGAGTTGGAGAATAAATAGTCTCTTCGAAGACACCTTGACGTCGCGAGAAATAAAGACCATTTCGAAATTAATCAAAAGTCTTTTCAAAAAGGGTTTAAAAACCCTTAAATAATTTTAATAAATTAAGAATAAAAAAAAGGTTTAAAAACCTTTAAGTATTTTTAATAAATTAAAAATAATTTCTCCCTTAATTAATTAAATAAATAATTAATTAAAACCTTGAAGGGTTTTAAATAATAATTAAATAAATAATAAAGAGAACCTCCATTGGTTTTAATAAAAACCCTATCCAACTTGGTTTTAATAAAAACCGGTTTGGTTTTAATGAAAAACCCTTGCCAATGGAATCTCTCCGG
This sequence comes from Wollemia nobilis, assembly GCA_028583015.1. Taxonomy (NCBI): domain Eukaryota; kingdom Viridiplantae; phylum Streptophyta; class Pinopsida; order Araucariales; family Araucariaceae; genus Wollemia; species Wollemia nobilis. Next base: position 6,543,014 of record JAQPPZ010000103.1, read on the forward strand.
ATTCTCTTAAAAATATTCTCTTGGAATCTTCCACCTTTGAAGCCAACACATCCTCTTAACATTAATGCCATTTCCTTTTGACATCAATGACAACTCATAGACAAGAAGCTAGGATCTCAAACCCAAAATTGCCAACAAGTTGTATTCTTTCCATCACCAAGTTCAGAGCATAAACATTCATTAGTATCCAACTCTGTTTTATCTCCAAATTATGACAAAACAAGGAAATAAAATTACTATTGATAACTATATGCCTTCAATTTTTTTTTTATTCCAAAGGCACATAAGATCCCTAGAGAACCCATTTTTCGGACTCACTAAGCATTCTTCCTCCTTCCAAATAACATGTTTTATCCTTTTTGAATTTTGAAGATCCATTTTAGTCTCCTATAGTAAAATCATATCTGGTTGACAATCCTATCTTAAAGTAAAAACCACCTGATATTTTGAGGGGGAATTCAACCCCCTAATGTTCCAAGACATTATTTTCATTACTTATATTTCAAAGGATGTTTCTTCCCCCAAAATTTAAGGATCACTTGAGTGTCATTTGCCACCTCAATAGATATTTTCTTCTCTTTGATTTCTACCTTAAGTGGTCTTCCCCTCTAAGAATCAAATCAAACATCTACTTTCCCTTTCTTTTGGCTTCTTGTAATCCTATTTGGATTACTACTCTCCCCTCCTAATTTTATTATAATTTATATTTATTTTTTATTATAATTTATATTTATTTTTGAAGAGATTGAAGGGTGAAACTCATATCTACTTTGTTTCCTTCCATTCAAATTGGATCCTCAAATGGGGGTTCAGGATTTACCTTGCTATGTTCACCAAAACCATCCACTCGGGTTGTTTTATTTTCTAAATCTTGTAGACAACTAAAATAATTTGTTCCAACAATCACATTATCCTTCATAGAAGGTTCACAAACTAGGAGTCTTACCTTGATATTTTCTTCTTCAAACTTGCCTTCTTCGACAGCAACCCCTCATTTTGATAGAACCTAATATTGAGTCTTTTATAGAGCATCTCCATTATTTTCCAAATTGATACCTATCTCGAGTTGTCCCCCCTTCTTATAAGGATGAGGTTTTGGGTTTTTTTATGTTGTCACATATTTTTCTTCTGGTTTCCTTTCTTTTTCATGTTACAATTGAAGTTGAAGTTTTTGACATAATTACATAAAGAGCATTTGACTACAACATTCTCATATTCTAAAGGTTGTGTCCATATGCCATGCTTTGATTCAATCTCAATTGACTTTGGGAACTCCCTTTCCATATTTACATTCACACACATTCTAGAAAACATCAACCTAGATCAAGCTAGGGTTACCAGATCTATCACAATCAAATACCCAATTTCTCAAGCAATGCCAACAAGAATCTCTTCATGCCATAAATGGAGGGGAAGGCCCAAAAGCCTAACCCAAACTAGTGCTTTAGCAATACTCTAAGTGTTTGGATCAAAATTTGGTGCCCATTTTCTCAAGAAGAGCCCTTTGTGACCATAAAACCAAGGTCCCCCTTGAATAATCCTATCCCAATCCTCCTCACAATTCAACTTCACAAGAAAGAAGCTCTTAGGTATGGCCACAATCTCCATGAACCCTAGTGATTTCCATTTGGATCTCGTCCACTTTCTAATAGCGTCTAACTTGGGCCAGACACCTAAAAATTTCCAACCAAGGCAAGCTCCCCTTGAGTAGCATCCATATCCACCAAAGATTCTAGTTTTGAGAGTCTTCCTACAAGAGGTTATAATTAAAAAAAAAATGTTCATCTTCTACTTACCCTTTAGAACGTTTACCCAAGACTAGACCCTAGGATCAAAGGTCCTCTGTCTACCATCCTCATTGCCTGCCTACAATTATTCTCCCGACTTGTGGTCGACATCCCCTGTGCTAGGGTTTTGTTGGGATCCAAAACCAACACCACACCCCATCAAACCACTCATCATCCTTAACCTATAGAATGTATAGGTGATTAAAAGGAGCTCTAATAAGCAAATACCTAGAGTATACCATCGAATCATCTTATTCCCTCTATGGGGAAATAATGGGATTAAGAAACCCGCAGATATGGGCAAAATAACAATTATTGTTAACCAAGGTAAATTGCTCATAATGGAAAGCAAAGAGACTTTCGATATCAAAACCCATGCTCGAGATCTTGGGTCGAGTATGGGTTTTGATCAATGAAAGAAAAAAAGGAGAATTAAAAATTGGTATGGGATGGATCTAACCATTTTGGTTGTGCATATAGATCAGTAAGCTAGACCCATACTGCGAGTTGTTTCATGCCATAAATAAATGCGTACACTTAAGAAATCCATTGGACAAGTGGATTCACACCTCTTACAACCTATGCAGTCTTCTGTTCTTGGAGTAGAAGCAATTTGCTTAGCTTTACATCCTTCCCAAGGTATCATTTCCAATATATTTGTGGGACAAGGTTGTACACGATGGGTACAACCGATACAAGTATCATAAATTTTGACTAAATATGACATTGGATCTAAGAACTCCCATTAGTCAGTATGTAAAAAGGTATTAATTTCGTAAGATCTTCTAATTAATATATGGCCAATAATAAGATATTATGAATACCAAATAAATCAATAATTGCACTATCCATGATAAAATAGATATATTCAAATTCCTTTTATTTAATAAGATAAGTAAATTTATATTAGTTTCATCTCTCTAGATTTCACCATATTTGGTCCAAGTCTTACTTCATGTAAGAGATATTGTAGCCTCTCCAAAGTTGTTTATTGAGTTCTTATGTGATTCAAATTAGGTGAGGAGAAAAAATCCTTCATTATCCTAAAAATCATCACCTCTAATAATCTTTCTAAGGTTTTCTTTGGAAGAAGACTCACATTATATTTGATGAATCTAATTTTTTGGATATATGAAACAATGCAACTCCTTTTCATTAGCTCCATTGTTTTAGATCACCCCTACATGTAAATTCAAATCCTATAATCAATGGGATAGTATATATTTTTCCACACAAAGTCTAGCAAACATGAACACCATGCCTATAAATTTTTTGCAAGAGAGACAATAATATAAATAAAAACTTGGATGTGAATTTTAAATTTATTTTTGAAAATTATGTTATTTATTTCAATCTACAATTTCCAATATATAATAGTGGGATTAGTCCTTGACACAATTCTTAGTTATTTATATTTAATATAATTTATGCAACATTTCATCAATTCTCATAATATTAATGGAGTAACCCAATATATTTTTTTTAAATAAGTATACCCAAGGAGCCAAAGAACAATTGAGTAGATTGTATGATGTTTCTAACTCTTTATCACATAGTGTATAATAAAATATCCATGGTGTCCTTTCCTTTACAAAATACCTCCCATAAGAATTTTGCTTTGCATTACTTACCAAAGGTATATTGTATCCTTAAGAAGGTCCTCAAGTAAAAAGACACTCTTCTAAGATAAATTATTACAAGAGAATATTGATTGTTTTAAATCTAGGTATATCCCAACTTGACCTAATGTTCATTATTTCTGATAAATTACAAATCAACTCATTCTTCCATAGGCAAAATAAAATAAAAAAAAACTCTTGAAACATATTTTGGAATTCATCTACTATTTGATTGAGGCCTTCTACATCAAATAAATTTCTAATAAAAATTCAAAAATCTAGAATAATTTTTCACAAATAATATATTTTTTGACTTTTGAGACACTACAAATAAAATAATCCCAATCCAATGGTTGCTAATTTGGATCTAGAAAATATAGATAATCACTTAACTAGGCATTAGACCAAAACTTTATAAAATTCCCCTAATGAATGACTACCTAATATATATATATATATATATATATATATATATATATATATATATATATATATATATATATATATATATATATATATATATTTATTTATTTATTTATTTATTTATTTATTTATTTATTTATTTATTTATTTATTAACCATGAATTATCCAATATAAAGTTCCAGGTTGTAGAACACCTAAGTAAGGTTGCTTTACTAACAATTTTATCATGTACACCAAACCTATATATTTTTTAGTCACATTTTTATCCAAATCTTACCTTTATATTTGAATAATCCCCAACCATGTTTTGACCCTAATTCCACGATTATGCATTTTTTATTTTTCAAGCTTAGTCTTCCAATATTCTTTACTTTAAAAATATATCTCATTTGCAAAGAGAAAACCTAAATTTCTCCTCTTGTCCTTAAAAAAAAATCTCTTTAAATTTTGTCAAATTCAAATGCTATACCTATTGGTAATCTTGAAAGTGAAATCATATATAGGGATATTGTTTAATATAGCCTTTCTAATATATAGGTATATTGTTTAATATATCCTTTCTAATATATAGGGATATTGTTTAATATAGCCTTTCTAAGTTCAAGTCACTAAACAATGATTAGTAACTTAACTTTTCAACCACAAGATAAGATTTCATTTTATAGAAATTTTGGTTCCAAAGCGTATTTTTACTTATATAAGAGAACACCTAGATAGGTTGATGGCAATTTTCAAAATTTTATCCCCAAATTTTGATAATGCTTTGTTGTAAATAAATAGCAATGTTGATAAAAAACATCTTAGATTCTATCTTATTCGCTAGCTCTCTATTAGCGTTCTTATCTTATTAATTTAAATTGTATTGCCTCACTGACTAATGGAGGATCTAAAATAAAAACATCATCAAAAGATTGAAGAGGATATTGAAAGAGATCATTTGTCACAACTTACCACCTTTGATTTTGCCTTCCAGTTTTGAATTTGAAAGAGTTATACTCATTGCCTTAATAAGAATAATGAAGAGATAAGGAGATAGTGGGCCATGTTGATGGAGGCTAGAAGATGATTCAAAGTATCCAACAAAGGAACCATTGATAAAAATATAATATTTTGGAGTGTGATAACATGTAATGCATTCAAACCAATCTTGATAAAAACAAGATATTTTGAGAATACCATATAGAAAATAACAATATATGCTATCATATATTTTTTTTTATATATAGTTTTACAAGTATTCTTAGTTTTTCATAATTTGAAAAAAATGTATAGCCTAAGATACATCCTTTTTCTTAATAAGATATGTGTGGCTTCTATAGGGTTCCACTATAATTAAAATAACTAAACCTTACAATGATCTCATTATATTGCTATTAGGTTAATTAAACCATATCCAACTTGCCTTTTTATCAATTGTCATCTTCCTTAAACTACTATGGTTTTTGCAATCATTTTTTTGTATCTTTTTTATTAAGATATAAAACCTTAGTCATCCAATTTCCTTCTAAAATTTGAATTTTTCCAAGGTTAAAATCAACGTCATGAATGGATAAAATATGTGCTATCCATTTTTTACATCTATAAATATGTTGGCTATAACAACCTATCAATTCTATAATACCTCTATTTTTAGGGTTCTTATTCATGTCGATAATATTTGAAGATATTAATTTTATCATCACTTTATATTTATGGGCTTATCCCCACTTCTTTTTAACACTTACAATTTTTTTTTCCCATACCAACACCCCTTTGAGTTTTCTTTTATATTTTTTTTTGCTTCTTGGAACTTCCTTTTTTTTTTCATTTCTACCAACACTATCATCTTCACCAATCTCTTCAATTTTTCATAGTGTGCATAGTCAAGCCTATCATCTCTAGTTCTATCTTACTCTAAAGGATTTAAAGTGCAACAAATAACCTCAAAATCACTTTCTTATTTATGTTTCCATGGAAATACTAAAGTGCAAGTATGATCCTCCATAACAATTACTTATTATGATGCCCTATAAACCCTAAAATGCTATGGATATCTTCCATTCTCATTTATTTATTATGTTTCTCTTGAAACCCTAAAGTGCAAGGAATAACATCTACACTACTTTCATTTTTTTATTAGGAGAGGATTTTATACTACTTTAGAAATATGGAGGTGATTTACTTGGAATAAATGTTGGAGCAGGTTAGGTTTTGATAGAGTGATATCTAGAGAAACATAGAGAGATAGGGTTTCATACAATAATGGAAATTAAGAATATAGATTAGACATATACTCTTGATTTGTAATTCATTTCTAGATATGGCTTCAATACCTTCTCTTTTCAATCCATTTGAAAATGGATATTTTTTGCTTTTCTCCCATCAATTACCTTTTGATAAAATGAAATGGACAATAGAGTTCAAGTTCTCAATGCCCACCCTTGTTGAGCATCTAAGCCACAATATTTGAATAAAACATAAAAGGATACTTTGTGGCCAAACTTGATGATGTATCCATTGCGGAGGAGCCTCTAGCCTACATCCAACCCCAAATCTTGGCTCTTTTAGCTTAGGCACTAATTTTCAAGTTTTTAGGCATGTGGCCAAGTTCGACTACAATACAAAAATGGATAAGTAGTTATTTGAGTTCAAAAATATCTAGTTATGAGTTCATGATGGCTAGCCAAGGGTACTTTTTTGTTACCTTCTCATATCCTAAATATTAAAACATTATTTTCCAAGGAGGTCCATTGTTTTTAGAATCTAGTGCACTATATATGACTCCTTGGACATCAGGATTTGACCATCAAGAAGAGGAACCTAAAGAGGTGGAAATTTGGGTCTATCTTTCATTTTTTCCCTAACACTTATAGAATAATCCAATTATGGAAATGATAGGAAACACCATAGCATCATACATTGATTGAGCCCCTTCAAAGGCCAATAAATCAATATACACATGTATATGTGTAAGGATAAACCTAAATAAAGGGCTTTTAGCAAACATTGGGATCAAAGTTCTTGATTGGGTTCACACCCAATCATTGTACTATGAGCACATCCATTTTAAATATATTACTTATCACTAACATAGAAACTTCTCTCGAAATTGTCCATCAACACCTTATTAGTTAAATAAGAAAATAGAACTTGAATTCCAAAATGTCAAGAATAAAAAGCTTCATAGATCGAGAAGTCAACTAAGGCCTATGGAGGGGAAATTAGACCTAGAAAGCTCCAAAAAAATTTCCATCCTCTCATCAAACATGGAGGAAGAGAAAAATAGCAATTAATAATGCAGCTCACAAAAAGGTAAAGAAATAGTAGAAAATCCCATTAAGAAAAATTTAGATAACACATAATAAGCCCAGTAGGGGACTCATGGCAAAGACTCAGAGCACTCAAATGAAGACATTGAAGAAGAAGTTGAGGAAACACTAAAGGATTTTGTCATACCAAGAGACACCCTGATAACATGCTCAGTAATCAAAGGTAAAAAAGTCTAACCAAATTCTAAGAGAAGAACAAACTCAGGAGGACATCCAAAATAAAAATTTGACTACTTACAGATTTTTCAAAGAAGAATATCTCTAAATATTGATAGTGCTATCATGGAACTGTAGGGGATTGGGTAGTCCTATTAAAAAACTATATATTAGATATTTTGAAACTACATAAGCCACTTATGATTTGTTTACAAGAATAAAAATGGTAAATAATGTAGTGGCCCTATAATGGAATAAGATATGGATACAATAAGAGCACGATGTAGTACGATCATTAGGTACATCAGGTGGGCTTATAACAACATGGGATTCACAACAATTAACCTACATAGCAAAATATAAACATAGTAAATAACCTGCTTTAAAATTTGAACTACTAATAGGTATTTGTATACTATTGTCAATATTTATGGGCCTAACAACCTAGAGCACAAAAGAGAGATTTAGAATCAACTACATCATTGTATCTTCTAAGAACAATAAAAAAATTTAATAATAGGAGGAGACATGAGCATCACATTAGTGTATTTGGAAAATATAGGGGGTATTAGGAATCATGACCCCAATAAAGACCTAGTACAATACATAATTACTCAGTAAAATTTATAGGATGTCATTCCTCAAAAAGAGAAATACAGTTGGAAAAACAGAGGATCAAGAATCCATTACATTATAGAAATATTAGATATATTCTTAGTTAATGAGAGTAACTTGAATATTATCCTCTTCTAACTATCCATATAATCTAAAGTGCAACATCTGATCATAAACCAATTCTATCGAAGAGAGGCTAGAATAGTTAGGAGGTAAGAAAGATCCCCATAAAATAAAGTTTAGGATGGGTAGAGCAACAAGATTTCATATTACTGGTAGAGAATAGTTGGCAACAAAAAGCATCATAAAAAGACCTCAAGGAATCTAGAAATAAAAATTTTAAGACTTTAAAAAATAAATTCGAAAGTGTTTATCAAAAAAGCCTTTTCAAAGAAAAGAGTTGATATTTTTGGAGAATATTATATTATTTGGTATATGTTAATGTACCCCCATGGTACCTTATGGTACAATGTAAATATTAGAATAGGATGTGAGTCTATAGTTTAGGAGTATGATTTATATTTCCCTTATGTAAGTGTCTATGTGTAGGATGCACACAAGTGTCATGTAATAAAGTGTGCAAGTAGGAGTGTGCATGTGTCATAGAATAGAGTGTGCAAGTAAATAGATAGTCAAGAGTCATGTATACAAGTGGTAATATGTGAAACCAAAGGACATGTGTGAGTTGTCTTATGTATGGAATAATAAAGGTTGCACCTCTCTAATATGTTAGGAGTGTAATAGTCAAGTATTGAAGAGTCACCTTTCTAAGGTTATATAATGGAGATAAAGCTCCATGAAATGTATGAGAAATTGAAGATCATATTCAAGCATTAATATTGAATCTTGTATGCATATTTTGAGAAATTCTACTATAAGTTTTATTCATTTTATTGCATGAATGATTTTGGCTATATATTCATATTATTGTCATTTTTATAAATATTGTTAATTATTTTAGCCATTTAATATATTGATTGTTCTTATATTTGAATCTACTCAATATCTAGGATATTGGGACCTGAGATAATCTAGCTAAAAATCCAATAGATTTTACAACTTCAAAAATTAAAAATAGAGCTAGAGGACACATCTTCTCTCCCTCAACAAGTTTATCAAAGATAATATTTGTTGATAGAGTTATACAAGCTAATTTATGAATAAGAGGCCCAATAAAGTTTAAAATATAGAATGGTATGGCTACAAAATGGTGACAAGAACACATAATTATTCCATCTCAAAATAATTCAAAACTACCATACAATTAGAGCAATAGAGAAGTATGGCACCATTTACATAGAGAAAGAAAATATAAAATAATTGGTGCAAGACCACTTTTCAAGGCTACTCATCCATGTTCCTAGTGATCTTCAAGCTCAAGATCATTTGTTATAAAATATACCAACGCTTAATCAAGAGGAAAAATATGATTTATATGCCCAAGTGATAAAGGAATAATTGGAATCAGTGGTGCACTCTCTTCCTAAAGATAAAGCTCCAATACCATATGGTTTCACTAATAATTTCTATCAACAATTCCTATACCTTATTGGACATGACTTACTAAAAATTATTGAAGATATCAGAAACAAAGGTATATTGACTCAATTTTCTTTCTCTCATGCCTAAAAAGAAATATTCTACTACTCTCAATAGATTCAGGAAAAATTCTTTTTATAACTTCTCATTAAATTTTTTTACCAATATTATGCTAATTGGATAAAAAATATGCTTAGTAAGTTGATTTTAGAAGAATAAGGAGTCCTTATCATAGGAAATAAAATCTATAATAACATCAATATGGTGCATGAGACACTCCACTCCTACTCTAGTATTAAATCAAAGAATATTACCATCAAATTGGACATGGCAAATGCTTTTGATAGATTCAACCTACAATTCCTAGAAAGAGTTCCAACTAAGTTTAGATTCTTTGCACAAATGATGCAATGGATAGGAGCCTATATCAAAGCTACCTAGATATCCCCCTTGATTAATAGATAACCTTCTATTTTCTTCAAAGCTTCTAGGGTAATTCATCAATACCGTCCTCTATTCCCATACCTCTATATATTACTAAAAAAAATACTAGGGAGAGCTCTTAGTAGCATGAGAAGTGTAGGGGATTTACAATGAATCAGAGTTATCCAAGGTGTCAGGCCTATCACACATGCCCAATTTGTTGTGACATTATATTTCTAGGAGAAGTAATGAAGTATAATATCAAAAAAATCAAGATTTATCTAAATTTTTGTAAACAAATTTATCTAAATCAATTAGAATAAAATTTAGTTTTTTATGATTAATACAAAGCCAATAAAAAATAGAGATTTTTCTCAAATCCTCGGATTCAAAAAAGGACCATATCAATATTTTAGATACTTAGGGGTTTTTATGGGCTTCCACCTCAAACCAAGAAATAGTTGGATTCCAACTATTGAGAAGCTATTGAAGTGAATACAAGCATATAGTAATGGATGGTTGAGTTTAGTAGGAAGAAGATTTTTAATCATATCAGTCTTTTTTATGCTTCCAATATATCAACTTCTAGTCTACCATGCTCTAAAAAGTGTTCTAAAAGCATTTGATGGTCTAGTCAAAATTTTCCTTTGGCAAGGAGGTAAACAAAATTAAAGAAACAATTCCATTTAGTTATATAGTATTTAGTTACTAGAAGAGTGGATCAAGTGGAACTAGGAATAATACAAGAAAAAATCATGAGTAAGGCACTAGGGGTAAAACTCTTATGGCATCTATCTTAGCCTCTAGAATTCCCTTGGAAAAATATTTTGAAAGCTAATTATGCAAACTTAACAATAAGAATACACCTAATGATAGATCTAAAAAAAATTGGAGACTCTAATATGAAAACATATTGTGGAAGCTAAGTAGTTGATCCTAAATAAGATATCCTGACTTCTAGGAGATAGATCTCAAATTGACTTATGGAATGATCCAAGTACTTGGAAAACCTCCTCTACTAAGTAGTTGTAAATTTAATCTCAAATAAGAGATACAACATTTGTAGATCTCAAAGCTTATTAAATTCTATATTGGTGTAACAACATATTGGAATGGAGAGATCCCCCACTGCCATCACCCCTAACAATAGAATGGAAACATTTTAAGAAAAAACATAACATGAAATAGTTGAGATAATAGAGTTTGAATCAAATTATTTGAGGAGAAAAACAAATTAGGTTATTATATAGTTTATATGGGTACACATATGCAATTGGATGGAGTTTCCAATAAAATATTGACAACAATTTGGAATATAAAATTGTCGCCCTGGATTCAAGTCTTTTCTTAGTTTGTTTTGTAGAACAAAATTATTGTAGGTGATAACTTATAAAAAAAGGAATATTGTTGGTCCTCACATGTGTCCTATATGTATGAAGAACAATGAAACTATGATCCACTTATTCTTTGAGTGTAACATAACCACTCACATTTGGTTAAAGATAACCCATTATTTTGTATCTCCCTTCTTAGGAAAAATATCTTTGGAAAGTAATCCTCTTCTTTCATGTTTGGAATATTTGGAAGGATAGGAATATGTTGATATTTGAAGGTAAAGAGAAAAAATAGTATTCTCACTAAAAGAATAATCAAAGACCTAGTGACTAATTTGAAAGCCACCTTCAAACATAAGCAAAACCAACAAAGCTTGAATGTGCAAGAATTAGAACTTACTAGCAAGTTATACCTTTAAGACTTCATCTTAACGAGCATGAAGTATTAGTAATAATGCCACCAAATATGCATTATCCTAATTTATTCTTTTATAGAGCATCTAAGTCAAATCTAGGTATAGCATCTGTACGGGGAGTGATAATGAAAGAAAATGGGATACTTACACTCAAGAATTGCATCAACGTAGGAATTATTTCCAACAATGTGGAGGAGGCATTGCCATGTGATATTGGACTAAATTTGGCTATAGAATAAGATACTTGAACATATATGAGGTGTTGGCATTTTTACCACATTCAAATTTTACCAAAATTTTACCTAAGTATAAAACGAGCTTTTCCAGCAAAATCATCTTCTGGCAGTTTCACCCTTGTTCGCAGTGAAATTCATTTTTGCCCTATTTCTTATCAAAATCCCCTCTCAGGTGAAAGAATGAAGATCCTAACGAAAATTCCTTTTCAGACAGCAGTTGCAACAAAATCAGTTTTCAAGCGAGCTCCATTTTTGGTAGCGAAGGTCCATTTCAAGTGAAGTCATGGTGAGGAGGTTTTGCCCATATTTTTAGCGAAATTCCTTTTCGCCCCAATGCTTTGGTGAAATTCATCTTTGCTATTTCCTCCAAGTGAAATCCTTTTCGAGGGTGCTTTCAATGCAGATCATTTTTGGAAAAGATCAAGGATTGGTGAATTCAATTCTTGGGGCAAAGAAATTAATATCTCTAGAATTATTGCTGAAGGGTTGTTGAAATTAAATGTTGTGCTCTTGACGCTGGTGTGATCCTGTTGATTTTGAGGCGTCGTCCATTGTGGTGGATGTTCATTTTTGAGGCACCATCATGGAGATTAAAATTTGGTCGATGATTCCTGCTAAGTCTCGATATGCCATGTGATGAAATTGTTTGTTGCTTCCCAATGTACCACTGGATTGGTTCATTGTTGTTGTCGAGGAGAAAATTGTTGTTGTTCAGTCTTTTCCTGGCCAGCATTTTATTTAATGAGCATTTAATTTTGGAGGTGAAATCCTCTATAAATACAAAGAAACTTGATGTAAAAGGGGGAGGAACATTCTGCTAAAAAACTCTTTGAGTTTAAATTTCTGCATCAATTGAAAGACTTTTGACTCTAGTTCCTGGATCAGTTGTGTATGTGATTGCTTTATACCTATCATTTCTATTATATTCATGCCTTTGTTAGATAGATTGAATTCTACATTTGAATTTAATTTTTGATGAAGAAGTGAATGTTGAAATGTTAATTGGAAGTCATATTTGCAATCTGTGATTGGTTCCTATGTTGTTCTTTCTGTTAAATGTTGATTAAAACTTGACTTGGTTATTTAGTTGTTAGTTCATCCCCACTCTATTTTTTTGGCTTACAACCATATTTCCCATCTCTTTCTATTAATTTCTCTCCCTAAGATTTATACCGATTTTTAGATTAGTAAGGGAACCAACCCTCTCTAGAGATTGGCCCGAAGGACATCTCTTTCCTTTGGCCTTTCAATGTTGGTCGGGTCTAGGGTGCATATTTTTATACTTAGGTAGATTCGTGACCAACAATTTTTGGCACGCCCGATGGGACACGAAAGTTCCACCTTAAGCAGTATTAAGATTTGATGTTCATATTTTACTATTTGATTAGAACATCTGGTGACTCAGTTTTACCCAGAAGCCTCCGAACGTGAAGTTGGTGAAAGCTTTACTTCATGATCACAAGATCGAAGGCCAAAAATTTAGAAAATCCTATTGAGTTCTTTGAGCTTGACACCCAAGTCTTAGGAGAGCATCCTAGATTAGTCACTCTGACTATCCCATCAATCGTAACATCTTCACAAGTAGTTGGTGTGTTTTTCATTCCTTCAAGTCCCTCTAGCACTGCCACTAGCTTTCCTCCCTGAGCAAATTCTCTGATCCAAATGGCTCAAAATCCACCATGATAGTTTCTAGCATGGAATCATTCCAGAGCTTTGAATCTGCAAGCTCAGAACCCGATCCCACCAGCAGCATTGAAGGCTTTGCCTACTTATGATGGTATGGGAAAAATAGCTTATGAGCATGTTCAAGACGTGGCTTCTTTGGTGACTATTCATAGCATCACAGATGAAGATGTCATGGTCAGATTGCTCATGCTCTCTCTCAGAGGGAAGTTGCTTTATTGGTACCGGTCCTTACCACCTACCACTATTACCACATGGGACCAGTTGGCTGAGTTAATGATAAAAGGCTTCAATGAGCAAGTGGATCCTTTTTCTCTATTGCATCAATTTACTAATATTCAGAGGTATCCATAGGAGGAAATCATTGACTTCAATGTTAGGTTCACTCAAACTTGGTAGAGAGTCCTTGATGGTCTCCGATCGACTCTCAAACAAGCTGCATTTTATTATCTTTGAGCCTTCAATTTTGACATTAGCATGGCCATCCATCAGTCCAACGTTGATACATTTTTAACCTTGTACTCCCAAGTGCAAAAGGTTGAAGCTGATTTAATTGCTATTGGTAAGCTCCCACCAAAGATGATGATGCCTATCTTTCCTGATCTCCCACAACATTTATATTCCAATGCATCTTCTCAATATTTACCAATGTCCCCCATGTATCCGGTCCCTTCATGGAATCCTAGTTCATCTCAAACCCCGATAGTTTCTATCCTACAACTACCTACTCCTTCCATTCCATAGTTACCCACTCTAGTTCCATTCCCAACATTACCATCTCTACTAGTACCACTACCATTACCAGCTCCTCCAACACCCTCAAATCTTGATCCTCAAGAGAAGTTGCTACAAGAGATGCAATCAATGAACTCAACAATGAGAGCGATGACAAATGAGATCACAACCATTAAGAAAAGGTAAGCTGAGAGAGATTTCTAGCCTAGGAGATTTCAACCTCCACCAATCACCAGAGAGCAAGCAACTTCGACCAACAAGATGCCTGAAAGGAATCCAACCATGTTGACAAATGAAGAAGTTGGCCCATCAGATAAAACGTATTGGTGTTCTACCTGCAATGATCCGCATGGTGAAGAAACTTGCATGGTTCATATGAACTATGTGTAGACATTGGCAGATAACTCTTTCGATGGTCAGATCAACATGATTAGAGAAGTCGATCATAATTTTATGGTCCCTTCCATAGAACAAGTTTTAGTTCTCATGAGAGCTGGAAAAAGTTGGTCATAGTGGACCCAACTGAGATGGAGCCGTTGAAGGTACCTATTGAGCCGAAGGTGCAGAATGAAAAGAGACAAGCACAAGCGAAGGCACCTAGCTCAACATCTAAGTTAGAAGAACCTATTCTTTTAAAATATCTCTTGCCCACACAAGCGAAAGAAAGAATCTCTCAAGCGAAGGCATCAACTTCACAAATGCAAGCTGAGATGAAGGAACAGGTAAAAGAATACCTTAAATACCCATATTTGACCAAGCGTCAGAGGGTGGAAGCCATGCAACAATATCGAAGCAAGTATGAGGTTGCTAATGAAGGAAGGGAGTCTAGTTCATCCACGTACAACATTGTTGAAGAACTAAAGAAAATTCCTGCCAAGGTTAGTCTCTATGATGCATTGCAATTGCCTGGATAGGTTGATTTATTGCAAGAATATTTGAAGTTTGTTAAAGATAAAAAGAAGAATCCCACTCAGACTGTGTTAGCTCAGATACTTACAACTTCAGCTACTAGAAAGAATAGACCACCACCATTTTATTTATCTCTCAAGATGGAGGGTTGGATTGTGCATAATTGCATGATTGAATCTAGTGTTACGACAACTGTCATGTCGAAAGTGGTTTGTGAAGTTATGGGTATGGAGTATACCAGGAGTAGCCCAAGAGTTTTGTAATTGGATGGAACCCCTATGAGAATAGTGGGTGTTATCAAGGATATCCCGATTATCCTGCATAAGATACCTCAGATCACTATGATCCAAGAGGTGGTTGTAGTTGATCTAGAGCCATATTTTAGTATGTGCCTCTCAAGAGAGTTTACTACCAAATTGGGAGGTTATCTCTCCTTGGATTACTCTCACCTGGAAGTTCCTTTCAAAGGAAAAAGAATTTAAATCTACAATGAGAAGCCTTCCACATTTCATGTAGAGAGGATCGAAGAAGAAGAAAAGTCCATGGATTCTATCAATATGATGATTGAAGAACTAGAAGAATTGAATTTAATGGAAGAAGCTCTAGATGAGCTTCATACAGAAGATGAATTTTCAATGAATGATTTTAATGCAATGATTGAAACTGAGATTGGTTGCTATACTATTACTAAGCCTGAAAAGGTTGAAGTGAAGGTAGCCGATGATCAAGATCCTATCTCAGATCAGTTGTGGAAGCTCTACTTTGATGGTGCAAGATGTAAAAATGGTGTAAGAGCTGGAATTGTTCTCATTTCCCTTCTAAATAGAAGATATATTCATATCGATTGACATGGAGTTGTACCAACAATGCTATTGAATATGAAGCATTGTGCTTAGGCTTGAAGAAAGCAGAGAAACTTGGGATCAAACAACTCTAGATTTTTGGAGATTCAAAGTTGATTGTCAATCAAGTGACTAACAAGTGTGTCTCCAAAAAACACTATTTGAAGGTATATCACAACAAATTTTGGGATATGTTTGAGTCCTACATGACATTAAACATCCAAGCGATTTCATAGGAACAAAATAAACACATAGATATTTTGGCATCCCTTGGCACCAACTTTTCTCTAGTTGAGCACATGGTGAAGAAACCAAAGACCATGAGGTTGGTTTACAGGCCTTCAGTTCTTGATAAGAATATTTATTGGCAAGTGTTTGAAAGTGATGAGCAGATCGTGAACTTCCTAATAAAAGAAGCTAGTAGTGTGGAAGGAAGAACACTTGATGAAGAAGAATCTAAGGGACTGATCTAGTTAAGAAATAATCATATCCCAAAAGGATTGATTTCACTCAAAAGTCTCTTTGATCAGAATGATAGAGCTAAAAAACATAAGATCAAAGTAGATGAGAAGGAGTACACCGAGCTACAGTTGGAACCTAAAAAGTCAATCAAGGTTGGAACTGATTGCACTCCAGAAGAACTTGAGCAAATCAAGGAGCTATACCATGAATTTCTAGACATTGTTGCCTAGAGTTACCAAGATTTAAAAGGTTACAACAAGAATGTGATCCAACATACTATTGAACTGCAAGGAGTGAAACCCTTCAAGTAGAAACAAAGACCAATCAATCCCAAAATTGAAGTTCTGATGAAAGTTGAACTATTGAAAATACTAGAAGCTAAAATTATTTACCCAATCAAGCATTCTACCTGGGTAGCTAATTTGGTCCTTATGTGGAAAAAGAATGGAGATATTCACCTATGTGTTGATTTCCAAAATTTAAATCAGGCTTCTCTGAAGGATCATTATCCTTTGCCATAGATTGATCAGATTCTTCACATAGTTGTAGGAGCTCAAATATTTTCTCTGTTAGATGGATTCTCTGGCTACAATCAGATATGGGTCAAGGATGAAGACCAATACAAAATGACATTCACCACAAAATGGGGTACATTTGCTTATCAATGAATGCCTTTTGGTCTCTCGAATGCTGGAGCAACCTTTTAGAGAGCGATGGATGTGGCTTTTGGTGAGTTATTAAATTGAGTCATTATTATTTATTTGGATGATATGACTATCTTCTCTCATAACAGGGAGGAGCACAACTTGCATTTAAGACAAGTGTTTGAAAAATATCGAGAGTTTGGGATATCCATTAACCCGAAGAAGTCTATCTTCACGGTGAAGGAGGGAAAGCTCCTGGGCCATGTAATCTCAGAAAAAGGTTTAGCTATTGATCCAGCTAGAGCTGAGGCTCTTTTGAAGCTTCCACTGCTAGCCAACAAGAAGGGTTTGCAGTCATTTTTTGGTCAGATTAACTTCATTCGAAAGTTTATTGTAGATTTTGCCCAAGTTGTGAAACCAATGACTGAACTCTTGAAGAAATATGTTGAGTTCAAATGGACTGAGCAAAGGAAGCAAGCATTCAGGGAAATCAAGGAAAGAATTGCTCAAGCCCCTATTTTGATAAACCCTGACTATTCGAAGGATTTTATCCTTTATGTTGTTGGTGAACAAGAGAGTTATGCAATTGTCCTCACATAGAAGGGAGAAGATGGAAATGAGTGACCAATCACATTTTTAAGCCAAGTCATCCAACCGCATGAGGAAAAGTACAATTTCATAGAGAAGCAAGTGTATGCAGTAATGAAGTCCCTAAAGAAGTTTTGATATTTTATTTCATAAAGTAAAACAATTGTTTATGTTGTTCATCCGGATGTCCGAAGTTTCATTATCCAGGGTGAACTTGGAGACAAGAGAGCTGGTTGGGTTTCTAAAATCCAAGAATATGATATCAAAATCTGACCAACCAAGTTGGTTCGTGGTTGAGCATTATGTCAAGAGCTTGCAAAGAGTGCTACCCCTGAATCAATGGTTTACCAGTATGAAGATTCAATAAGTGAAAGTAATCTTGCTAATCATTCCTCAGTTGATCATGATTGGATAGAGGACCTTGTCGAATACTTCAATTCAGGAAGGTGTCCTTCACATCTCAATGCTTCACAAAGAAGAAGATTTAGACTACAGGTCCTCAGGTATGTTATGTTACCAAGTGGATTGTTCCATAAGAACATTGATGGAGTGCTTCTGAGATGTGTCAGAGAATCAGAAAAGCAAAAAATCCTGGAAGAGTTTCATTTTAGATTGTTAGGAGGCCACTATGCAGGAAGACCCATGGCATTAAAAATTATCAAAGCAGGTTATTTCTAGCCCACCCTTTTTTAGATGCATTTAAGGTCAGTCAAAGTTGTGATAAATGCCAAAGGTATGTTGGTAGGAGCAGAAATGCACCTTTGCCTCTTCACCCGATCCAAGTAGAAGCACCATTTCAACAATGGGGTTTAGATTTTATTGGGGTCATTGATCCTAATTCATCTACCAGACATAAATACATTCTGATTACAACTGATTATTTCACCCGATGGGCTGAAGTAGTCCCAACTAAGAAGGTAGACCAGGAGGTAGTCATCACTTTCCTTGAAGGATTGATCACTCACTTTGGCATACCAGATGTGATTGTAACAGACAATGGAACTCCATTCATCGATGCCAAAATTAGTGAGTTTATGGGTAAGTATGGTATTTATTTGAAAACTTCATCAAATTACTATCCATAGGGAAATGGTTTGGTTGAATCTATGAACAAGAATCTACTTAGGATTTTGAAGAGGACTCTTGGTGACAACAAGCGAAGTTGGCATTTGCTCTTAAACCAAGCTTTATGGGCTGATCACATCTCAATTAAAAATTCTATCAAGACGTCCCCCTATTCTTTGGTGTATGGTAAGGAAGCAGTCTTGCCCATTCACATTGAGTTGTCGACTCTTCAATATTTGCAATTGCTTGATGATGAAGATGATGAATTTGATCCCATGAGCGCAAGGTTGGCTCAGCTATTATGATTGGAAGAAGAAAGGGAGAAAGCATATAATGCTTTCATGGAGCATGCTCAGATGACAAAAAATTGGTTTAGCAAGAAGACTTCAGAGAAGGCATTTAAGGTTGGTGATCTTGTGTTAAAATGGAATGAGAACAAGGCGAAGCCAGGAAAACATCACAAGTTTGAGGTAATTTGGGAGGGCCCATTTCAGATTTCTAGTGTGAATCAATTTAATTCATATTATTTGTAGGATATGGATGGTCGTGTGTTGCCAATTCTAGTGAATGGTCTTCATTTGAAGGCCTACTATCAATAAAAAATTAGGATCAAGAATGTAAATATGTACATATTTTGCCATTTGAATTTTTTTCTATAAAAAAATAAAGAGAAGCAAGTATTTTATGAGAAAAAATAATTTTCGCTATGCAAGGGTGTTTTTGCTGGCGAAAATTATTTTTCGCCAGCGAAAATCCTCTTTTTCCCAATTTTTGGCACCCATATTAGAACTTTCATCCGAAGATGCTTTCTCGCCTACATGCCTTGCTTTTTTAGCATGAAAATGTTAAAATCTCAATTACCGAAAAGCAATGTCAACGTTTAAAGTTAGCAAAAAAGGGAAGAAATCAGAGGAAAACAATTATTTCACCCAAGACAAGGATTTCACCCATGCATATTTTCTTAGAAACTTCCTTCGCTCATGCATATCTTCTATTTTCAAGAAACTCAAGTTGGTAAATTCCACTCACATGCTTTTCAGTTAAAAGAGAAATGGCTTTTCGCCTTGCTTTTTCAGCAAACTCCCAAAGCGCATGACGTTTCACCAACAAAATCAGTAAAATATATTTTTGGCACTCCACTTAAAACAATGACCCATCACATAGTTCAAGGTAAAAACTAGTTGCACTTCCCAAAAATAACTGTTAACGATAGGTTGCATCCCCAACAAGGAAAAAGGTAAAGTAACCTATCACGATGCTCAAGAAAGATATGGCAAAACTATTAGAAATCATGGGAAAGCATGAGATTTAAAGTGCACGTTCACCCAAATTTAGAAGGTGCACCACATGCATTAAATTCGATAGTTATGGTCGAAAGCTATAAAAGGGTGAACACTTCAGTTGAACAGAGAAAGAAAATTGTAGAGCTCCTATGTGCAAAGTCATTGCTTGAAGTGTGGAATTGCTTTTGCTCGAGGGTTTATTTTTTAGAATAATTTGTTGTTTGAAGGTCAAATATGGCAAGGAAAAACATAGAAGCAAAGAAGGAGAAGGCCCAGAAGAAGGTTGACCTGAAAAAAAATGAAAAAATAAAATAGGATGAAGAAATGGCACCTTACTATGATCGATTGATAAAAATCGATGACTGTGAGATCACAAACAAAGGCATGGAAAAATTATGGTAAGACATCAAGTTTGCTCTTTAGAAGGTATCTATCGAAATTTCATGCACCATGACATTCTATTCTCATATTTATTGGTATCTTTGTACATCGGTGCATACATGTCCAGAGTTGGTATGGGCGATTGCTCAATTTTATGATTCTTCCACAAGAGTTGTTCAAAATGCCAATGGAGATAAGTTGTTCAACATTTCAGCTAGCTCCATTAGAAAAGCTTTCGCTTGTGGTGCAAGACCTCCTCCTGACATCATTTTCAAGAAGCTCAATATTTCAGAGTAGGAGGAGAGATACCAATCCACAATGACCATGCGATAGTTCATGGAAAGTCAATTGTTGAAGACACCACAATTTGGAGAATTGCTAGCTTTTTCAAGTTGCTGAAATATTTTAAGAGCCTAGACTTATATTCGATGTTGGCATGGATTGTTGGACTACCCTCAGATTCCACAATGCATAAGTGGTAAGCGTCACTTGCACAATGTATTTCTCAGGTTGAATTTTATGCCCCCACTACCATGAAGGTGAATACAAATCCCATATTCTTTGATTGGGTAGATTTCATAGCTCGAAGGATGCACACTTAGTTGGAGAAGGTGCAGAATGGAGAAGACGTCACCTTCAGGCATTGTTCTTTCTTGGTATGGTATTTCTTTTATTATATGCATCATCATTTTGCTTTTGTAGCAGTGAAGAAAATAGATGAAGCAGGCAAGATTTTTCTAGTTTATTCATGGACTCAAAATTTATCAAAGAAGGAGTCCTATTATAATTTTAACTAGATGTTTTTGGGACTCACCCTTGAGCTTATTTATGACATGTGCGATAGAGTGCCAAAACAGATGAAGGAGGAAATCATTGAAGAAGAAAAGGGTGACGTATTTTTGTTGATGCAAGGAGTTGTCATTAGACTATTTGGTTTCACTAGCAAGCCTTTTCTTCTACCATATTTTACCATGGAGCATATTTTTGCATTGGAAGTAGCCCGATAGAGTGACTTTATCAATGATACATATGGCTACGGTAGGAGAAATCCAAGCTACGTGCCCCATACCTTTTCAATTTGGTGACATTAAAGTGACTCAATGCGGGTAGAATGAGTTGATTGCTGAAACATTGTATGACCATGGGTTAATTGAGCTTCCCCAATGATGGTGATATGACCCTTTGGGTATTTTTGGGAAGTTTATCAAAGCCAAGAATTTTCATTGCTACTCCAGAGAAGACATCTTGTAGTAGAGGAATAATCCCAAGGGGCGTGACCTTGAATGGCATATTGAAAAGATGATGTCGCTCCCTCCTTGGCATGATTTCTATGAAATGGAAGTCGAGTATGATCCCACAAATAATCTAGAGCAGGTTCCTCCAAAGGATTTATTTAATCAAATGAAAATTAAATTGCTCAAATGGTTTGATGAGAAGATTACCAATTGGTGGATCATGAGGGTTCATCGAGGGAAGCCTGGATCAACTTATTCATTGACTATGGATGAAATATTTTTACAAATTTATGATGAGCATTATGATAAGTACCAACCCATATCTTTCATTGACCTGGTGCCTCGAAGTATTCAAAGTCCTGACAATGAAGAGGTCATGGTGAGAGAGGAGAAGTCATTGATTGAAGAGGAGCCAATTATCGAGGAAGAAGAGGAACACCTACCCGAAGAACAACTTTCATTCAGAAAGAGAAAAGTTGGTACAAAGTTATTTCTTCCTAATATCGTAAAGAAGCCCAAAAATGGTGCAATTTATGCTCCTAGCACAAACCCTCTTTCTTCACTTCTAGTTGAGCAGACTAGTTCTAAGGAGGTACCCTCTTCGATTCAGCAAGGACAACCGAGCCAAATGGTGAGGATAATAGATCTTGAAGTAGAGGAAGTGGAAGGTGAGGAAGAGAAATATCCAACAGTGCAGCAACCTTCATCATCAACTCAAATGGTGTTAGAGCCTACAGGTATGCATTTTCTTTCTTCCTCTCTTAATGACAAGCATTTGGTGACCACTGTCTCCCATCCTATAGTTTCTACTTCCACTTCACTTCCATTTTTTATACCTATCTCTTTTGCTCCCTCCTCCATTTCATAGTCACAAGTCACCAATGCTCCTCCCACTTCTTCCATTCCTTCTATTCCTCTATCTTTCAGTTCATTTACATCCACTCCAAATCCATTTTCCCTTCCATCATCCTCCATTCCATCTTCCACCCCTATCATCTCCATTGTCACTATAAGTACGAAAGCCCCTCCAAGGGTAACTGTAACTATAGCACCTTCCACTTTCACTCCCTCTATTGAGCCAAACCCTCAACAAGCTCTCTTCCCATTTTCCCCAATTTTTGTAGCACAGGAGCCACTAGCTTCAGAGGTGGAACTTCTCCCAGAGCACCCCACAATAGAGAAGATAAGAAGAGCATGACAAAGTTCCTCACAATGGTTAAAAATTGCAAGAGGAAAGATGTGCAAGCCCCAACTAAGGCGATGAAGAAGGTGACTTTTGATCCGGAGGCTATGGAGGTGCACACTATGAAGATGGTCCCGCAGGTCCAGAAACTCCAAGGAGAAATGATGTCGAAGGATTATTCATATCAGGTCATCACCGAGGACCTCACAAAAATTGATACGATTGAGAATATGGGTAATATACAAGTGGAAATGAGTTCGATCTACTTGCATGATGAGCATTTCAAAGATCATTTCTTCCAAGATGAAGTAAAGATATCAGAGCTAGAAGATGCTTTAGCTGAATAGAAGGCCCAACTGGACACTGCACAGTCATAATCACAATGATGGTAGTAGAGAGTGATAAGCCTGGAGGGTGAGATTGAAGGATACAAATAGGTGGTCGAACAACATCAAGCGGCATGATAGGAAGCTGAGCAACAGGTTCAAGCCTTGAGGGACCAGATCCAGAATCTGTAGGATCAGTTGGCAGAAAAGGTGATGCAATCGGTAACCCTCACAAAGGAGAAAGTTAAGGAGGCTCGTAGTCATCTGCTTATTGATTGTTCGACAATGGCATCAAAGGCAACGTTGGTTCTCATGTTCCTCCAAGAGGTGCGACAGGTTGTTTCATACGGCTTGCACATAGTGGAGTATTCAGAGGAGGACTTAGAACCAAAATTGGAGATGGCGATGAAGATCCAAGCAATGGCTAAAATGGATCTCAGATTTTAGCCCAATGAGTGACATGGCCCGAGCTTGGGCAAATGCCAAGATCATACTACACACTTATTTTTCTAGGTTGGATCTGGTTAAAGAAGCTCGAAAGCTACTAGAGACATTTGAGCAAGAGGCACATTTCGTTGGTCTATTTTGAGACTATAGCAAATATCAGTTTTCCCAATTTCACTGATGAGCAAGGGAATATTCTGGTAAAGAAAGACCTGGATGTGGTATGGGCTATTTTTGTAGATGATACTTCAGATATTGATGATTGGGAAGAGCCCATCACCGAAGAGCATGTGCTGCCATTGATGAAGAAGCTTACTCGCATTGAGTCTGGTTTGCTGGAGCTCAGTCAAAGGGCCAACTACATTGATCTGGAGTAGGTTCAGACCTTTTAGTACCTTGTTGATACACTCCAGACTCATCAGGTGATCAATATTGATGCTTGGGCCAAAGCTATTATAGTATATGAAACTACATGTTCACATCTCAAAGGGTAGGAAGAGATTGGTGCAAGCAACAGATAATCAGATGCAGCTAATGGTGGAAACTCTAAGCCCAATGGATAAAGGCCCTGGGGTCGATTGCATTCAGGTGAGTTGAATACCCCATGAGCCACCAAAAATATTGGTATTTTTACCACATTCAAATTTTATCAAAATTTTTCCTAAGTATGAAATGAGTTTCGCTAGTGAAATCATCTTCTGGCAATTTTTCTAGTGAAATCATCTTCTAGTAGTTTTTCCAATGAAATCATCTTCTAGAAATTTCACCAGCGAAATCATCTTCTGGAAGTTTCACCCCTGTTCGCAGTGAAATTCATTTTCACCCTCTTTCTTGTCAAAATTCCCTCTCAGGTAAAAGAGCGAAGATCCCAATGAAAACTCCTTTTTGGATAGCAGTTGTAGCAAAATTAGTTTTTAGGTGAGCTCCATTTTATGCAGCGAAGGCCCATTTCGGGTGAAGTCATGGTGAGGAGGCTATTCGGGAAAAAATCCAAATGAAATAAAATCGAAATACCTTTGGTACCCCCAAAAAATCCAATTTTTATTAACCAAACAAAAATTCCATTTTCCCATATTTTCAGTGAAATTCCTTTTCGTCCCAATGCTTTGGCGAAATTCATATTTACAATTTCCTCCAAGTGAAATCCTTTTTAAGGGCACTTTCAATGCAGATCATTTTTGGAAAAGATCAAGGATTGGTGAATTCAATTCTTGGGGTAAAAAAATTAATATTTCCAGAATTATTGTTGAAGGATTGTCAAAATTAAATGTTGCACTCTTGACGCTGGTGTGATCCTATTGATTTCGAGGCACCGTCCATTGTGGTGGATGTTCATTTTTGAGGCACCATCATGGAGATTAAAATTTGGTCGATGATTCCTGCTAAGTCCCGATATGCCATGTGATGAAATTGTTTGTTGCTTCCCAATGTACCACTGGATTGGTTCATTGTTGTTGCCGAGGAGAAAATTGTTGTCGTTCAGTATTTGATTGGCCAACATTTTATTTAATGAGCATTTAATTTTGGAGGCAAAATCCTCTATAAATACTAAGAAACTTGATGTAAAAAGGAGGGGAAACATTCTGCTAAAAAACTCTTTGAGTTTAAATTTTTGCATCAATTGAAAGACTTTTGGCTCTGGTTCCTGGATCAGTTGTGTATGTGATTGCTTTTTGCCTGTCATTTTTGTTATATTCATGCCTTTGTTAGATAGATTGAATTTTGCATTTGAATTTAATTTTCGATGAAGAAGTGAATGTTGAAATGTTAATTGGAAGTCATATTTGCAATCTGTGATTGGTTCCTATGTTGTTCTTTCTGTTAAATGTTGGTTAGAACTTGACTTGGTTATTTAGTTGTTAGTTCATCCCCACTCTATTTTTTGGCTTACAAGAGCAAGACAAGGTAATAAAAGTCAAGACAAATTGTTCTCCAGGAGAGCTCGAAGAAATCAAAGAATTATGTTATGGGTTCCTTGATATTATTGCATGGAGCTATCACGATCTAAAATTATATGACAAGAATGTAATCCAACACACCATCGAGTTGCAAGAAGGGGTGAAGCCTTTTAGGTAGAAGCAGAGGCTTGTTAACCCAAAAATTGAAGTGCTTATAAAAGCAAAACTGCTAAAAATACTAGAGGTGAAAATCATTTACCCTATCAAGCACTCGACGTAGGTGGCGAACTTGGTTCCAGTTCGGAAGAAGAATGGAGATATTCGCCTATGTGTGGACTTTCACAATCTAAACCAAGCATATTTAAAATATCACTATCCCTTACCACAGATTGATCAGATTCTTCACGTTGTCACTGGAGCGTAGATATTTTCACTATTTGAGGGTTTCTCCAATTATAATGAGATCTAGGTGAAGGATGAAGACCAGCACAAAATGGCATTTACTAAAAAATGGGGCACTTTCACCTATCAAAGAATACCTTTCATTATTTCCAATGCTTACGCCACCTTTCAAAGAGCCATGGATGTTGCCTTTGGTGAGTTGTTGAATCGAATTATTGTAATTTACCTTGACGATATGACTATTTTCTCACATCGTAGGGAAGAGCATGTCTCTCATCTTAGACAGGTGTTCAAAAAGTGTTGAGAGTTTGCTATTTCCATTAACCCAAAGAAATCCATTTTTGCTATCGAGGAAAAGCTCTTGGGACATGTGATCTCAAAGGAGGGACTAGCCATTGACCCTACGAGAGTTGAAGCTCTCCTAAAACTGCCACTACTAGCTAACAAAAAAGAGTTGCAATCATTTTTCAACCAAATTAACTTTCTCCAAAAATTCATCGTTGACTTTGCTCAGGTGGTGAAACCAATGACAAAACTCCTAAAGAAAAATATAGATTTTAAATGGACAAAAAAGAGGAGGTAAGCATTCCAAGAAATTAAATGGAGGATAGTCGAAGCACCTATATTGATTAATCTAGACTATTCCAATGATTTTATACTTTACATAGTGGGTGAGCAGGATATTTATGCCATTGTTATTACACAAAAGCAAGATGATGGAGAGGAACATCCTATCACTTTCCTAAGCCAAGTTATTCAACCACACCATGAAAAGTACAACTTTATTGAAAAATAGGTGTATGCGGTCATGAAGTCTCTGAAGAAATTCTGATATTTCATCTCTCAAAGCAAAATGATTGTCTATGTCATTCATCCAGATGTCAGGAACTTTATTATTCTAGGAGATCTTGGTGATAAAAGAGCAGGATGGGTTTCAAAGATTCAATAGTATGATGTGGAGATTATGTTGACCAAATTGGTTCGTGGTCGAGCACTATGTCAAGATTTGGCTAAGAGCGCAGCTTCTCAGTTGCTAGTACCATTACATGACAAAGTTATCAGCAAGAGTAATCTTGCCAACCAAGCTACAGGCGATCGCGACTAGACAGAGGACCTTATTGAATTATTCATATTTGGAAGATGTCCCCCTCACCTCAACTTCTCTCAAAGCTAAAGATTTAGATTACAGGTACTCAAATATGTCTTGTTTTCAACTGGGTTATTCCACAAAAACATAGACGAAGTACTCCTCATATGTATGAAATAATATGAAAAGTATAAAATATTGGAGTTCCTCTCTAGCTTGTCCAATGAACATTATTTAGGAAGGCCTATGGCCTCGAAGATCATCTAGGCTGGTTATTTTTGGCCCACCCTCTTTGCAAATACACATAAGGTGAGTCAAAGTTGTGATAATTGTCAGAGGTATGTTGGCAGAAGTAAAAAGACATCCTTGCCTCTACATATGATCCAAGTAGAAGCTTTGTTTCAATAGTGGGGCTTAGACTTCATTGGGGTCATCGATCCTAACTCTTCTGCTAAAAATAAGTACATTTTTACAGTAATAGACTACTTTACCGAGTGGCAAAGGCCATCCCAACGAAGAAAGCAGACCAAGTAACAATAATTTCTTTCCTTGAGGGGCTGATTACTCATTTCGGTGTGCCAGATGCCATTGTGAATGATAATGGGACTCCTTTAACTAGAGAAAATATTACTAAGTTTGCAAGCAGATATGGAATTTATTTGAAAGCATCTTCCAATTATTACCCACAGGGAAATGGCTTAGTTGAGTCTACAAATAAGATTATGCTTCGAATATTGAAAAGAACACTTGGGAGCAATGAGAGAAGTTGATATTTGTTGCTAGACCAAGCTTTGTGGGCAGATTGCATATCAATGAAGAAGTCAATTAAAAATTCTCCCTATTACCTGGTGTATGGCAAGAAGGCAGTATTGCCTACCCATATTGAACTTTCAGTCCTCCATACTTTGTAGTTGCTTCGTGAGGAGAGTGACAAAATTGATCACATGGGCACGAGACTAGCACAAATATTGCAGCTTGAAGAAGAAATATAAAAAGCATATAACGTTTTCATAGAGCATGCCAGAACAACACAGAAGTGGTTCAAGAAAAAGACATTCAAAAGGGTATTTAAATTCGATGACTTGGTGTTGAAGTGGAGTTCAGATAAAGCGAAGCCTAGCAAGCACCATAAATTTAAGGCTATATGGGAGGGCCCATTCTAGATCTTAGGGGAAAATTCTATTAATGCTTATTATCTTCGGGACATGGATGGTCGAGAGTTGTTGATCCCAGTAAATGGTCTTCATCTAAAGACTTACCACCACTGAAATTATCGGGGCTCAAATATGTATATATGTACAATTTTCTCCTTTTATTTTTCTTAAGTGCTCAAATATATATTAAAAATAAATAATAATAAAAAGAAACGTGTTTTTGCCCCAATTAAGGGGCGAAATTTGTAGTCACCCCATTTTTGGGCAACAAAATATTAAAATGCGTTTTTTCCCCGATTGGGGGCGGAATTCATGAGCACCTTGTTTGAGGTAATGTTCTATTTTAAAAGAAAAAAAAAAGAGATAAAATATACAAATATAAAATTTAAAAAAAAATGAGATTACTTTCGCCCCAAGTTAGGGGTGAAAGTCATCTTCGCCTTCTCTTAAGGTGAAAATAGGAAATAAAATAATAAAAAAAAGAGCAAGAAATAAGAATTTTGTCTTAAGCTTTCTAACATGCAATTCTCTAAAAGCAAGGTAAAATTTTATTTTCAAAGCGCAACTCCAAAAAAGAAAAGAGATAAAGGAAATTTGCATGCAAAAGAGGGGCACCAGTTTAAAAGTTTAAACAAGAGACGAAATTGATTGTATTGGCTTTTTCTAAAAAGGCAAAAGCAGAATGCTCATTTTTTCTAAAGAAGGTGCTTTTCAAAGCTAAATAAGGGAGAAAGAATAGTTTAAAAGGGAACCTCAGCTATTATTTTTGCAAAGCAATAGGAAGGAAGACTTCAGGAGCGCAGTTGATTGGAGGAGCACAAGTACAGCTTGTTTTTGCCTGAAAATATTTTTTATAAAGCAAAGTGCACATGTTGAGGATTTTATTCATCAAGAAGTGATTTTGAAAGCATTTTAACATCATTTCAAAATTAAAAGTGCCTAGAGAATTTTAATGTTTGTCTGCTTCGCTTTGAAATGAATTTTTGAAGATTAAAAGTGGTGAAGTCGATTTGTTTTCATCCCAAGGTACACCTTGCATAGACACTTGGCAATTTTCATTCCTGAGGTTACCTGTTGCGGTTCATAAAGCAATTTTCAATATTGGAGGTGACCAAAGTGCAAGAATCGAGGAATATTATGGGTAAAAGGAGTTTGAAGGTAGTTAATAAATTATTAAAAATCATACCCGATACAAATATCAAAATGCACGTTTGCTCCACTACTTTAAAAATCAACATGTGCATTTAATCCAGTTGGTGAGGCACAATTATAAATTTGGTGCTCCCATGAGAAGAAGGTAAAAGCTTTTCCTATTTTTCTAAAGCATTGTTGCTTTAAGGTGATATTATTGTAGAGGTTGCCAGGGCTTGAGCATTACCAAATATGGGAAAGACAATTGTTGAATCTTCTAGCACCGAAGAGACAAAGAAAGTCAAGAATACTGAGGAAAAAAAGTCCAAGAAAGCAAGGTGTCATGAAAATAATGACTTGGAATCATACTCTGATACGTTGGCTTAGGTGGGAGACTATGTTATTAACAAAAAGGGCATTGAAAAATTATGCCAGGATGTAGAAACTACAATTCGATAGGGGTTAACATCGAAAAATCCTCTCACAATAGCATACCATGCCCATATCTTCTAGTACCTATGCACTTCTATCCACTACTGCCCAGAATTAGTGGAGGTCATTTCAAAATTTTATAGTCTGAAGACCAGGACAATGCAGAATGTAAAATGTGATGTGTTGTTTGTCATCTCAGTTGAAGACATCTGGGAAGCATTCACCTGTGGAATAAAGCCACCCCCAGATTTCATTTTCATGAAATTGCACATCAGTGAACAAGAAGAAAGATATCAATTGACCGTGACATTACGTCGGTTCATGGAGACACAGTTAATTAAGATGCCTCAGCATGGTGAGCTGCTGAAATTACCAAAGTTATTGATGGATTTCAAGAGTCCATATTTGTTCTCTATGGTGGCTTGGGTCGTGGGCCTTCCATCAGATTCAATAGTACACAAGTGGTAGGTGGTATTGGTGCAATGCATATCTCAAGTTGAATTATATGCCTCCATAGTAATTATAGAAATGATGAATCTCATTTTCTTTGAATAGGTCGATCATATTTCCAGAAGGATGCATTCCCAGCTAGAGAAGATGCAGAGCAAAGAAATGAAGGTATTTAGGCCACATCCTTTCTGATTTGATATTTCTTCTTCTACTTGCACAATAATTTCTCTTCCATTGCAAGTAACCAGGTTGATAAGGAAAATAGAAAATTATTGATATATATGTGGACTTCTAGTTTTTCAAGGCAGGAGTATTTCTATAATTTCAATCGTATGTTTGTGGATCCTACCTTGGAGATGATTTTTTGCAAAAGTGAGAGGGTGTCGAGGGCAATGAGAGAAGATATCATCTCAAAGTAAAGAGGTGATATATTGTTTTGACACAAGGCGTGGTGCTCCACATTTTTAGCTATACCGGTAAGCCAGGTTTGCTCCCATATTTTGCTACAGGGTATTTGTTTGCTTTGGATATTTTTCAACAACATGATTATATTAATGACGTGTATGGGGTAGGGCATGGAAATAAAACCACGTGAGATATACCTTTTTACTTTGGAGGCATTAAGGTGAGCTAGGTGGTCCATAACTGATTGATAACTAAGGCCTTTTACGACATCAAAATGGTGGATTTGCCGCAACGATGGAAGTATGACCCTTTAGGTATCTTTGTTGAGCACATCAAGGTCAAAATATTTCACTGTTGTTCGAGGTTAGATATTGAAAAGTTCTAAAACAATTCAGAGGGGCATGACTTGGAGTGGCACATGGAGAACATGATGTCACTTCCACCTTGGCATAGTTTCTATGAAATGGAGGCCAAATATAACCCTACAGTGCATAAAAATTAGATTCCTCCACCAGGGTTATTTAGCCAAATGAAAGAGCACCTTCTAGGTTGGTCTAAAGAGAAAATTACAAATTGGTGAATCATGAGGGCTCATCGAAGCAAAAGCGAGTTTTCGTATGGCCTAGTAATGGATGGAAAAATTTTGAACACCTATGACGAGTTTTACACCAGTTACCAGCCGATTAAGTTCACTTGCATCATACCTCGGAGTTTGCAAAAGTCAAGCAGTAAGGAATACATGGTCGAAGAAGAGCATCCCTTGGTCAAGGAAGCACCACATGTGCCCGAGGAAGAGAAGCAAGTGCTAGAGGATTCGTTGCAATGTAAGGAGAAAAATAGGCAGGAAAAGCTGTCGGTTATAAAAATTTCAAAGAAGCGAAGAACTAGAGTAATTTTTTCAAACCCTCTTCCTACAGTTTTGGTTGAGCATACAGAATTACTAGAAGCCATTTCTTTGGTTCGAGCAAAGCTATTTGTTCATAGCATTGATGTTATCAATATTGAGGAGGACATTGCAACAGAACCAAAGGACCAAGCAAAGAAATATTCAGTGTCACAACTACCTGCATCCCTTCTAGCTTAGAAGATGTCAGAGCCTGAAGGTATATTTTCTTCTCTTTCTCCTTCCTCCAAGAGAGTGGTGACTATTGTTTCCCTTCCTCTAGTTTTTGCTTTTATATCCCCTCCATTTGGTATATCTTCCACTTTAGTTTCACTTCCCATTTCCCAACCATAGGTCACCATGACTCCTGTCCCTTCTATTATCGCTTCTTCTACTTCCCTTTCTTTCAATTATTTCACCTCCACTCCGAATCCATTTTCACTTCTTGTATCATCCATCCAAGTAAATTTTGTTATATATGTAAGCACACAAGATCTCCCTCAAGTGAGTGTGACTATGGTTGAACCCCTTGCCTCTATTTTTACCACCAGTTCCATTCCCATCATCATTTACACTATGTCAGTTTCCACTTACCTCGAGCTAAATCCATAGTCGGATCATTTCCCATTCACCCCATTTTTGGAGCTACAGGAGGTACCTGATTCAATGATAGCGACTGTACAAGTGCATCCTATTGTGGCAAAAATCAGCCAGGCTCACTTAAGTTCATCACAGTGGCTGAAGAGTAAGAAGAGAAGAGAAGCCATGGTGCCAACAAAGCCTTTGAAGTAGGTTACCTTTGATCCCACCACCATGGAGGCCCATACAATGAAGATGATTCCCCAGGTTTAGAAGCCTTAGGGTGAGATGACTTCAAATGATTATAATTATGAGATCGTCACCAAGGATCTCATAAATCTCAACATTGCGAAGATAGTGGGAAAAATTCAAGTAGAGACGAGCTCCTTGTTCTTGCATGGAGAACATTATAATAATCGCTTCTTTGAGGTTGAAGCTAAGATCGCTGATCTAGAGACTTTCTTTGGTGAAAATTCAAGTACAGTTGCAATCTACATAGTCAGAGGTGAATCGATGGCAGAAAAGGGTAGAAGAGTTGGAGATAATGCTTCAAAAGCATCAGTAGGCCAAATGAGAAGCAGAATAATAGGTTGAGACATTGAAAAGCCAACTCCAGAATGTGCAGGATCAACTGGTCGTGAAAGAAACATAGGCCATAGTCCTAATGAAAGAGAAATTCAAGGAGGTACGTAGCCAGTTGCTTGCTTATTGTAAGACCCAAGCAGTGAGGGTGAGACAGGTCCTCATGTACCTTCAGTAAATATAGACTATCGTATCATATTGCCAGTACATAGTGGAGCATGGCAAAGAACACCTTGAGCCTCTCCTAGTAAAAACAACATAGATGCAGATGCTAGCTAGATAGAATCTTTTATTTTACCCCATGAGTGATATGTCTTAAGCTTGGGCAAGAACCAAAGTCCAACTGCATCAGTATTTCTTCAGGTCGGATTAGGTTAAGGAGGCTCCAAGATACTTTACATATTTGATCAGGAGAGAAGAATTTCAACTACCTATTTTAATGCAGTGCTCAAAAATGGGTTCCCTTGTTTCATTGATAATAGGGGAAACATTCTTTCAAAGGAGAACTTGGAAGCATATTGGGTAAACTTTGTTGATAATGCTTCCAAAATTGATGCTTGGAAG
This sequence comes from Wollemia nobilis, assembly GCA_028583015.1. NCBI lineage: Eukaryota > Viridiplantae > Streptophyta > Pinopsida > Araucariales > Araucariaceae > Wollemia > Wollemia nobilis. The sequence goes on from JAQPPZ010000103.1 coordinate 6,576,218, forward strand.
GATCCACTACCGAAGATCATGTGCTACCTCTAATGAGAAGGCTCACACGCATAGATTATGGTTTACTGGAACTCATTCAATAGGTGAACTACATTGATATGAGGTAGGTGGAGATTTTTAGGTGCCTGGTGGATTCACTTAACGTCCCAGAGGTAATCGCTACAGCAGATTTGTTTGATGTTGTTGTAGTGTATAAGGCTACGATTGCATTTCTCTTCGAAGAAGAAGCTGTAGAAAAAAGTTCGAGGAGCGAGATGCTAGAGCAAATAGCAAGTAGCCAAATGCACCTGGTGGGGCTAACTCTTAAGCCCAATGGATGAAGGCCTGGGATCAATTGCATCCATGCGATATGGATACCCTGTGAACCACCAAGAATTTTGGTAGTTTTGTAACTTTACTACATTACAATTTTGTTGAAAAATTAATTGTAAAATTTTAATGAATTTCTTGATGAAGGTGCTACAGTTTAATGCATATATTGCATTTTTGTAAATAACATGGAAATTATGAATGCAATGAATGAAGATTTTTTTTAAGAATCGCTAAGGAACGAAAGCACCAGCAAGGAATTGATTTCAAAAGAAGAAGCGCTCCAGAGAGAAGCAGCAATAAATTTGGGCACTTTTGCCCAAACTCCACAAGCAAAAGAATTTTTGGCTAAGAAATATGAAAATCGTGTTCTAATTTCAAAAGCAAAAAATGAAGGAAGGTAAGGGAGTAGTTTCGCCCCAATCGAGGGGCGAATATCTCTATCACCCCTCTTGGAGGTAAAACAAATCTTAAGGAAGCGGATTCGCCCGATGGGAAGGAACAAATATTTCAAGTGGAAAATAAAGGAGTAAGGCACTTTCGCCCCAATAGAGGGGTGAAAACTCTTGTCGCCCCCCTTTGGGGTAAAAGTCATTTTAAGCGTTGGCCACATCAAAGATAGATTAAAAGGTGATTTCACCCCAACAGAGGGTTGAAACTCCTTGGTGCCCCTATTTGGGATGAAACATATTATAAAATATATATATATATATATATAAAGCAACACCATGAGGGCCGAACGCCCATGAATCGAAGTAGAATTTCAAAAGGTGCTTTCGCCCCAAGAGAGGGGTGAAAGTCTTTGCCCCTCCTTGGGGTGAAACATATCTGAAGAAGGTTTTAAAACATGGTGGGCCCAACATGGGTAATTCAAGGCAGCGCTTTCACCCCAAGTGAGGGGTGAAGCTCTTTGTCGCCCTCCTTTGGGGTGAAAGAGTATTTCCAAGGTTTCAAGAGCCAAGAAGGAGTTTGACATTGTAAAGACCCATTTTAATGCGATTGACAATTTCATCCACTACTGGACAGAGGTAAAATATAGTTCCTAATGTAAGTTCAAAGTGTCATAAATTAAAGTTACCTCTATGGAGAGGCAACAGGTGGTTTCACCTTCTAGGGGGTGAATGGACTTTTAAAGTTCATTTTTGGGTGAAATTCATTGTGTATTACTCCACATAAAATTAGAAAATGATGTCACCTCTCCAGAAGGGTGAAAGCCTCTATCACCCTCTTTCGAGGTGAAAGCGAAAAGAACAGTAATAAGGATGAAAATTGAAGGGCAAAAATACTCAAATATCAAGCCCAACTACATTGTCGCCCATTGATGCCCTGAAAATTTTTATTTCACCCTGTCCTTGGACGAAATCAATTCTTTGATAAGATATAGCTCTTGGAGGCATGATTTTGCAATTTTGTTGGGAAAGAGGTAAGGAAGGATAGCATTTAATTTTGGGAGAAATGTAGGCAGCATGTTGCAAGATCAGAGATAATGCTCATTCATTTCCAATGCACCGACTATGAACCTTACCAATTTTTAAAGTACATTTAATGCTTGATGTACTTTCTTAACAAAAAGTGAATTTAACAACCAAATGCTCAATTTTTAGATGATTTTGCTGCATCCCGATGCATCAACGTCCAAGGCTGCTTTAAGCATTTACTCCTATTGATTTCTTTGTGTGATTCCACTGTCAAATCTGAATCATGGTTTCCTTGCAAAATGTTTTAACTAAAGATGCCACTAATGCTAAGGAGGAAAATATGTACGCTGGTTTTTGATCTACCAACATTTTTTTGTATATGCATTAAATGATATAGGAAAAATTCCTCTATAAATACTAATCGTTTTTCATTGTAAACATGGAAGGATGGACACTCTATAGAAAAATACTCTAAGTTTTCTGCATTAATAGAAATAATTAGGCTTCTAGATCTTCGAATGATTCTACATTTGATAGTTTTCTTTGTGTGATTTCTGAAGGCTTTATTCCCATAATTTATTGTGAGTGAATTTTGCTTTTGAATTTAGTTTTTGCTTGTATGGGGTGAACACTAAAATACACTCTAAGGGTTATTCTCTTGCATAACTGTTAGAAGTTTCTGAGCTTGTGTTTTTTGTTGAATTTTGCTAATTGCTTAGTGGAAATTTAGATGTTAGTCTATCCCCATCCTACATTACTGGCTTATATCCATATCTTTCCATATTTTCCCATTTCTTTCCTATTTATCTAAGCTTATAGCCAGTGTAGGATTAGTAAGGGAGCCAACCCTCTCTAAAGATTGGCCTGGAGGACATTTCTTTCCTCCGAACTTTCAATGTTGGTCGGGTCTAGGGCGCACAAGGCATAGATCTTGTAACTAGGCAGATTCGTGACCAACACATACTTAGAAGAAATCTTACCCATTGTCTTTAACTCTCTTTGTACAATCTCTAGATTACATTTTTCCTAAGAGCTAAGTTTGCATCTATAACAATTCTTAAACCAAGACCTCCCCTAGTTTTATCATCACACACCTTGCTCTATTTCACGAAATAAAATTTCCTTTTATCATGTAAACATGACCATAAAAAGGATCACATAATATAGATTAAACTTATTTCAACTAATTTTGGCATAGAATACAATGGCATATAAAAATTTGGAATGACCTGTAAGATTGACTTAATTAACTACACTCTTCCTGCTTACGATAACCATCTACTTTTTCAAGTTCGAAGTTTATTATAAACTTTACTAATAAATGGATTCCATAATTCTATCATTATTCTCCCATCAACTAAAGGTATCCCTAGATAAGTTGTTGGTAAATTTGCCTCCTTCATTTGAAGCAACCTGTAAATTCTTGCTTTGATATTAGTAGGAGTATTAAGGAAGTAAATTTTAGATTTTGTCCTATTAACTTTTTACCTTGATGCTCTTTCATATTCCTTTAAAATTTTATTCAAAGCTCTGGCTTCATCCTCACCCTTCCAAAAAGGGTTGTATCATCTACAAATTTTTGAGGGGTGATGTTGTCGATGTTATTACTAACCTTAAGTCCATTTATAAGCCCATATTTATAATCCTTCTTTAAGTTCCTACTCAAAACCTCTACCATAATAGTGAAAAAATAAGGATATAATGAATCTCCTTGTCTAAGGCCTCTCTTGGTTTCAAAATATTATGTTACTAACCCATTGACCAACATTGAATAAGAAACTGTAGAGGCATAATCTTTAATCTATCTAACCTTTTTCTTCCTGAATTCAAACTTTTTTAAAAATACAAAAATAAAATCCTATTTAACCCTATAATAGGATTTACTCATATCAAGTTTTAAGATCATTGCTTTCTCTTTTCAAAAATCTTCTAAATGAAAAACTTCATGAGCTACTATGATCCCATCTAAAATTTATCTCCCTTTCACATATCCTCCTTGCTCTTTTAAATTGATTTTCTCTAACAATGGACTTAATTGATTTACAATCACTTTGGATATAATCTTATATGCCATATTACATAGGCTTATGGTTCTAAAAGAATCAAATAATTCAACATCCTTCTTTTTAGGAATTAGGGTTAGATATGTTGCAATTATTTTATAAGGTATGTATTGTTTTACCCTAGACTGTTCCACTACCACCAATAAATAATCCTTTACTTTATCCAAATTATATTGATAAAAAGCTACAGAGAGGCCATTAGGACCTGGGGATTTATCCTTATTAAAATATAAAAGAGCTAAATGAACTTCTTCTAGAGTAATAGGTTCCATCAGTTTCCTATTGTCTTCATTTGTTATAACTGAAGGAACATCTTGAAGAAGTTTATCATTAAGAACTTCAGTCTCCTATGATCCTAGAATATTCTAATAAAAATATTGCCTCTTTTCTAATTTCACTATGATCTTCAATCCAAACCCCTTCTATTGATTTAATTCTACTAATTCTTCAAGTTGATATCTGAACTATAGCCATCATATGAAAAAAAATTATATTTTTATCTCCTTTTAACCAAGTCTATCTTGATTTTAATCTCCAGAATTTCTCTTCTTTACTCAAAATATTATGATATTCACTAAGAAACTCCCTTTATTTTGAGCTTGGATTATTATGGTCATCTTTTTGAAATTTTGGAAATTTATATTTTATTTCTTCTTTCTTCTCAAAAATATTTCCAAAAGTGTTCTTGTTCAAATATTTTAATCTAGATGTCATAGATTTAATTTGATTTGGAAGAGCATACAACCCACCATTACCTGAATAATTCAATGTTTGAGCTATCATATCAACAAATTGAAGATGGTCTTCCCACATCTGCACATATTTAAAATATGATTTTTATTTTATTTCACTTACCACCATTTTAACTCTTATTGGCCAGTGTTCTGAACCAATCCTTGTTAAGGTATTAATTTTAGGAAAATTTCCTTCAGCTAGCCAATGATCTAAGAGTATGCATCTATCTATTTTTTTGCTATTAGGTTTTGGCTTCTCATGTTGTTGGTCCAAGTAAAGTTGTCTTATTCAAATTATTGTTTTAAATAAAAGATAATAAATCTCTCATAATTTGGGTTAATTTACTAATTCTCCTAATTTTTTCATCCATCTTAGTTATGGCATTAAAATATCCTATGATCATGAATCAATTTTCTTGATCTTTACTTCTAAAAAAGGATTCAATCCCACTCTAAACTTCTAATCTACCTGACTAAGTTGTAGATCCTTAGACATTGATAAGTATGAAACAAATATCTGCAAAGTAGCAAGTGACTAAAGAGGCTATACAATGCCTAGTTTTATGAATGGTTACACATAAGGTTCTAGAAGTATTCCAACAAGTTAGAATTTCTCTTGCCGCTCCTTTAGAATCCATAGCATCCCATTCACATCTTGCCCAAACTACTTTCATAGTTTTTGAAACTTCTTCTTTTGTCATTTTAGTTTCTTGGATACAAAGAATATTAGGCTTATTACTTAAACATATGTCCCTAATACACCTCTACTTTGAGGGGGTATTAACACCCCTTATATTCCATGATATGATAATCATGTCTCATTAGGGGCTTTTGGACCCACCTGCATATTACCAATATCATATTGTTGTTTAGGAAATAGAAGTTCAACCAACTTAGTTTGTGTTCCTTTCTCTATGTTAGCTCTTGCTTCCTTAGATATTGCTTGATAATTTGAGGGTTTTCCTCTTTTTTCCTTGCATATATCAGAAGTAGGTCTTATTATTCTATTCCTCAATATTATTTTATAATTTTTTTTTCATCATATTTATCCTCTCTTGGCTCTATTATAGAATCTTTTGACTTGTCCTACTCATTTTATGGCATTTCCTTATTAATGGCAGAGGTATTAACTTCTAACATTACATTTTCTTTACCAATTTTTTTCTCCTAAATGGTGCATGGTACTTCAAGAGAGTCTTCAAAATCTAATGAGACACATTCCTTAGGTTCATCGGGAATGTTCTTCCTTAAATCAAGATCATACTAAATAGACAATTCCTTGTTAATATGTTGATGTTGTATTACGTCCTCTAAGTTTTGATCTACTTTTTCTTCATAGGCTAAAGCCTCAAAAGAGTTGGTATTTCTTCCAATATCCTTCCTTACTAGTCTCCATTATTTATTTTCTTTCATTTTTCTAGATTTATTTTTTGGAATTTGAAAACCATCTTCATCCATAACCATTTGTAAGTTTCTCTTACGGTTTTCTACATATGATTCTTTTGGGCTCTTCTTAGGGCATGATCTCTCAATATGTCCCACCTCATGATATCTTCTACATCTAAAAGATATGTTTTCATAATATATGGTTTGGATCCACATATTATCCCCATACTTAAGAATTATTGATTCTATTAAAGCTTTACTTATATCAATCATGACCAATATCCAAGCATAGATAACCAATAATCCATCTTTCATCATATCTGAAATCTCATGGAATTCTCCTAGAGTGTTGTTTATTGCCTTGAAGTTATTTATTTCCCAGAATTTAATGGGTAACCCAAACATCATAATCTATAATGGTGCTAGGGATAGATTTACATTTTCAAATGAAAAGCCTTCATACCAATAGGTAAGGAAGAGTCCAGCTCTTCCTATAAACCAAGGACCCCTTTTAGGATTTGTTGTCTTTCTTTCCTAAAACAAAAAATGGCTAGGAAGAAATATTTGGGAAGAAATGATAGAATTAATCTTGGAGACTTCCAACTCCTATCAATCCATTTTCTTAAGACTGAAGCCCCTAGCCAATACCCATTAAATTTACCAAAAACTACCCTATCTTAGATCAATGAGGATCTCTTTGAGGCACTCTCACTAACCTTTACCACTAGAGATGATTCTAAGTATTTAACTATAAATCGATCCATGGAAAGGAAAGTAAAACTCAAAATTTGTTGAAATTTATCTAAATATCCTATAGTAAATATAACATCTTCTAAAAACTTTATAATAATTTGCATGCACAATTTCTAAGATAAAGAAAGAGAAAAAAACTTAGCTAAAAAATTATATGTCCAGATAGAATCTCTTGCCTCACTAAAGTCCTAGCCCTTCATTTCTCTTCCCATCATTTGAACCCTAGCTGACAAATATTTACAATTTTGTTTTTCATGACTTAAAAAATCGTCACTGCTCTTGTTTTAGATGGTTGACTTCATGGGGTTGTATCTCCTTTAATATTGCTTAAATTCTATCATATGACCACTCACTATAAAGCTATTCAAATTTTGCACAAGTTGATTCAAGAATTAGTTAACCCTTTAACATTGCTTAGATTCTATCATATAACCCTTCATGAAGAAATGACTCCTAAAAGATGAGACATTTAAAAAAATCTAGTCCTTCACGAAGCTATATCCAACCATTTTTTAATATATAATAAATTTAATAAAAATATTTTATAATTTATATTATTATAATATTATACTTTGTTAACCCAAAAGGTATAAGTTGGTTGGTAGCAAACCAAGTGCTTGCTAATAAGTTGTCCTAGTTTGATACCTTGGAGGGGATCACATTGACTTCATCTTTATTCAATAGGTTAGGGATTCTAAATATTCCTCATAGAAAAAAAATATTATACTATATTAAAGTTTGCACATTAAAAAAAAAAGTTTTGAAAGGGCTATCTTTTCCCTTTTACATCGACTTAATTACATTAAACTATTTTATACCGTAAACCTATAATTTAGTTTAAACATCTTATATTTTATTATCTTAGGCCAACAAAATAAAAAATAAAAACTAACAAAGCAACTTGGAGATATTTTCACCTTAATGTATACTTTTAGATGGATAATTTTTTTAAACATGTATGGCATATATGGGAAAACATCCAAACACATGCATCCCCAATAAAACACTAAGGTTGATGTCCATTAAGACACTAGGGAGAAATAACACACAATTGTTACCCATTTCGGAATAACCTAGGATAATTTATTTTGCTATTTAAAAATTTAAACATTTTGATACGTGTAAAAAATTCAAAGAGTTACACAAATATTAATTTTATTTTAAAATTTTATTAAGATAATATTATTTTTGTTTGTAAGTCGATTATGTTATATGTATAATTTTTTTATATTTTAATTGTAAAAATTTTATTTATAATTTGAAAGAATATTATCAAGTGATGTTAGTTCAATTAGTTAGATTCTTCAATATTTTAGGAAGAGACTAAGGTTAAAATCTTGTTAAACGATACTAATTAGATTTCTCAATATTTAAGGAAGAGACCAAGGTTCAAATCTTGCTAAGAGATACATCAATACTTTAGGAGGAGACCAAGGTTCAAATCTTGTCAAGCAACACTAATTAGATTCCTCAATATTTAAAGAAGAGACCAAGGTTCAAATCTTGCTAAGCGATACATGAATTATATTCAAGTTTTGTTGTAATACATTGTGGTGATGATGTAATACATGTGGGGCTCATTTCAATCTCATACAACCAATTGATAATATTTGAGGAGACCAAGGTTCAAATCTTGCCAAGCGATACATAGATAATATTCAAGATTTGTTGTAATACATTATAGTGATGATGTAATACAAGTGGGGCTCATTTCAATTTCATACAACCATGCCAAGGGATACATAGATAATATTCAAGCTTTGTTGTAATACATTATGGTGATGATGTAATACAAGTGAGGCTCATTTCAATTCCATACAACCAATTGAAAAAATGTGAAAAACTATTGATAATAGATCATAAAACCTCATTGACTCTTTCTTAGTTTACTACTTTAAAATATTAACAAGCATACTACTATTAAAAATAAACATTACAATATAACCATATCTTATCACCAACCATATAAAAATTTCTTCTAGTAAGACATTTAAAAAATATGATATTACATGGTTTGAAATGAGGGCTCATTTTAATTCCATACAACCATGTCAAGCAATAAATAGATAATATTCAAACTTTGTTATAATACATTATGGTGATGATGTAATACAAGTGGGGCTCATTTCAAATCCATACAATCAATTAAAAATTTGAAAAACTATTGATAATAGATCATAAAACCTTATTGACTCTTTCTTGGTTTACTACTTTAAAATATTAACAAGCATACTACTATTAAAAATAAGCGTTACAATATAACTACATCTTATCATCAACCATATAAAAGTTTATTCTAATAAAATATTTAAAAATTATGATATTACATGGTTTGAAATGAAGGCTCGTTACAATTTAACCGCATCTTATCACCAACCATATAAAAAAAAATTCTAGTAAGTTAGATGGTTTGAAATGAGAAAAATATAAATGTGTGCTATCTTTCTTATAATCAGTAAGATTCATGCTAATGCCTATCCACATTTAAAAATTCATCTTTTCCAACTATGCAAGAATTTTGATATTTATATTTTCAACATTATTTTATTAATATATAAGGTTAGATAGTTTCGAGATAGTGTAATGGTTTGGGTCTTGGTTCTTTTCTGTGAGGTTCAATGTTCAAACTATAACGTGTGTAAGGGGTATGTGTTAAATAGGGTGTGTAAGGGGGTATGTGTTAAATTTCCTATTGATAAGCTCAACTCTCCCTCTCTTAAACATCATGATAAAATAAAGATATCCAACTCTAAACATAGTTGTTTCTCACACTAACCAAATCTATAGATATATAATATTAAATAAACTAATTAATAATCTAATAATAATTATGTATAATGCAAATTATATATAGTTTGAACATTATTTAATATAAATCTATAGATATATAATATTAAATAAACTAATTAATAATCTAATAATAATTATGTATAATGCAAATTATATATAGTTTGAACATTATTTAATATAAATATGGTAATAAAATGAACACATTTAACTAATCTTAATGCTTAATTTAAATATCTTAATATTTTTTAATTAATCTTAATGCTTAATTTAGATATCTTAATATTTTTTATATTAAGATAAGATTGTCTTTTCGTCATCTTGCCTAATACCGTGCCTACTGTAATAGATAATATTGCTATGTTTATTATAGTAGATACCTTTGTATAGTGCTAGATACAATTATGATAAACTAGTGCTAATATTATAAAAATGCATATATGATTTTTTATATTTTTTTACTATCAAGTATCTTATCTCACATTGTGCATTCATGGAAATAAACATTATCAATTTGTGTTATTGTTTATTAAGTCCATTACAATTTAAGGTAAAGATTTTAATATTGATATATTATATTATTATTATTATATATATTATTTATATTTATTTAATATATTTATCAATATTTAAGTATAAAATTATTTTACTTATACTAGTTTTTCTTATATATTTGTATTCAGATTATTTGTTCTAAGCATCTTCAAAATAAATAATAACACCATTATATCAATTATTCAAAAGTGTGATGATAATTTGTAGAGCATTATATAGGCATGAGATATTATTAACAAATCTTGTGCATACTATATAGTTTCTCACATGACATCAATGTCATCCATTTAGCACCAACACTTATGCAACCACCATATATCACTTTTATTTTGTAATCAGTGCCAAAGGTCCATCATTCATTATTGTTAAATAATTTATTATTATCAAAAAGTCCATAAGTCCATAGATTTAAGTCAAACAATTTTTTTATGGTAACTAAAATATTTTCACAAAGTAATACCCAACCCTTAAAACATTTCCTTATAATAGGTAACAATATAATTCATGCTAGCCCCAAGGGTTAGGTGGATTGGTATGTGCTAGTCTGGAAGGGCACTTACTATAAGAAGAGACCTAGGTTCAAACCTTGGTGATGCCAGTTTGCAAAGGTAGTAGTCTGCTCTGAATCCTCTGAGTGCGCGCCAGACCGACGATGACAGTACGAACCCCGAGTGATCGATGGTCCCTATCTCACACCGAGTCAACAATTAACGAGACAGATAGGTTTGGTGGTTGCAGTCCCTGTGGTTTGAACCATGTGCTGCTAGTTACTAAAAATAGTGGTTGTCACCAACTCTCCTATGTAACCAAAAAAAAAAACAATATGATTCATGCTAATACCTATCTACATTTAAACATTCATCTTTCCCAACTATATTTGATCATCAACACTTTGACATTCATATTTTCTATATGACCTTATTAATATATAATATTAGATAGTCTCGGGTGACAGTGCAATGCAAAGGTTCGGGCCTTGGCTCTTCTTTGGGAAGTCCAAGGTTCAAATTGTGGCATGTGTGTGGTTGTGTGTTAAATTTCCTATTGATAAACTCAGCTCTCCCTTTTATGAGAGGTCATGGTGGGATGTGAATGCTTGGCTTTGAGCGTCGGTAGTAAAGGTTTTTCACAATAACTAAATCTAAAAAATAAATAAAATAATAATATTAGATAAATTAGACCCGTGAGAGATATTGTAGTGGTAAGTTCTTAAGTTTCATCCAAGAGACCCAAGTTCAAACCCCGGTAAGAGGGGACCAAGACCCTTCATAAAAACCTATGTAAACTTAATTATTATCAAGTGACATTAGCTCATCTGGTTAAATTCCTCAACATTTAAAGGAGGAGACCTAGGTTCTAGGTTAGAATCTTGCCAAATGATATATGGATAATATACAAGCTTTTTTGTAATACCATTATGTGGTGATGATGTAATACGATGGAGCCTGTTTCAATCCCATATAATTCATTAAAAAATATATATTAGATAAACTGATTGATAGTCTAATAATAATTATTCATAAATAGGATGCATAATGCAAATTTTATAAATATATAGTTTTTATTTGAACATTATTGAATATGAATATAGTAATAGAATGAACACATTTAATTGGTCGTAATGTTTAATTTACATATCTTAATATTATTTATATTACAATTATTGTAAGATTGTCTTTCCATCATCTTACCTAATACCATGCCAAGTATAATAGATGATATCACTATGTTTGTTGTAGTAGATACTTTTGTATAATGCTAGATACTATTATGATAACCCTTCAAATTCTAGTTCATAAGCTAATGCCAATATTATACGAATAAATATATGCTTTGTTTTACTATCAAATACCTTATCTCACATTGCACGTTGATGGAAATAAACACTATCAATTTATATTAATGTTCTGTGGAGAATTTGAATATGAACAGAAGTGGGAAGGTGCTTGAACACGACAGTTAAGCAGTTGTGATCAGGGTGGGTGACGGTTTGCAGGATGGTGCAGGTGTTGGTGGTTTATAGGCTGGTGGGGGTCTAGTGGTCGATAGACTGATCCAGTTCTTGAGGGACTAGTCCTTGAGGAAGTGGAAAAAGGAGTGGAGTCTTTCCTACCCTATGTTCTTGGGGCACCCTCTGGAAAGTTTGTGTGTGGGTCCCCAAGGCTTGGTCATCCGTTTGACCAAGGTGATTTTTTTTTTGTTGCGATTACTGCTAGAGGTTTGGGTCTGCATGAATCAAAATCTTTGTTTAACCAGTATCCTATTTATAATAAATTGGTTATCCCATATGAGCTCTTGGATGTTATGATGGAGGAGGGGTCGTGGAATTTGGTCGGTAAATTCCAAGGTGGTAGACCAGACCTTGATTCTATTCAAAGATAGTCTCTAAACAAATAGAAACCTTTAGTTTCACTGGATAGAGTTGTAGTTTCTAATGCTTTCTTCATTATCATAATATACTACAAAGAAGATTTGAGGTGCATTATGGGTAGAGGTCCCTAGTTCTACAATAAGCGAGGCCTATTTCTATGCAAAAGGGGTCCAGATTTTAACCCTAGAATTCAAAAAGTGAACATGGTCCCCCTTTGGGTGAGACTCCTTGATTTACCTTTTCATCTGTGGCACGAAGATATTTTGAGGGGTATCACTAAAGCTATTGGAGACCTGGTTTTGATTGACTCAATAACTAAAGCCAAGACGAGGATGATTTTTCCAATATGTGTGTTGTGGCAAACCTGGAGGTTGACCTACCAGGTCATATTGAGCTTATTTCTAGATAAAATCCCTGGATTTAGCCTATTATTTATGAGAATAGACCTATTAGATGCTCTTCCTGTAATAATTTTGCCATTCTTCTAGTTTGTGCCCTCGTAAACCTCCAAGTGGTGGAGCCCAAAGGAAAAACTAGGTTAGAAAACAAGTAAGAAAGGTTGAAATGCAGTCGGTACCTACTGGGATGGTCTAGCTAGAACTCTTGGCTCCTAACTAGCCAGTTGTGGGGGAAAGGATTATGAAGCATTTTTTCTTGGTGGATGTTAGTGACCCTGGTATGACGGTGATCTAGACAATGGCTTTAGCTAAATCATATTTCTACAGATAAATTGACCAGGTGTGTCCTAATGATATGGTTACCAAGACTCGTATTCTCTTGGAGTTTCTTTAAAACTCCTTTTTATGCTTGGACTCTTAGGAGCCAATTTTTGAAGAACTTGGCTCCCCTCAGAAGCCTAGTGAGCAAGATGTTCCAGTGTAGGAATCCCTAAAGTAGGCCAAAGTGAAAATGTCCCCATATCCTAATGAGATTTCATCGGGTGTAGCTAAATCCAAACCTAAAACAAGGAGCCTTTGAAAATGGAAATTCGATGTCGAGGCGAATCACAAGGCAAGAAAACCTTCCAATAAAGCATTGAGGATTCATGAGGTAGAGTTAGAATTTGCTAACAAGCTTTAAACACAATTGAAGTTTGAAAAGGAGAAGGATATCAAAGGTAAACAATTAAAACTTGATACTTTTTGCTACTCCCCCCAATCTTCGAGTGGGGAAAAATGCACCAAATTTCGTAAATGAATTTGTTATCATGGAACATTAGAGGCCTAAATGGGCCTTCCAAGTAGCGAGTTTTGGCATATATCAGGAAAGAGGTGGGGCCTAAAATTATTCTTATCCAGGAAACTAAGATGGATAGAAGAATGCAAAGGCAATTAAAAAAATTGTTTGGAAGGAAGTTAGTTTTGTGGTAAATTCTACCAATGGGACTTTCGAGGGTCTCCTTTTCTTGTGGGATCCCAAGAAACTGAATGGATCAACCCTCCTTATATATGATAGAGTTATAAATATCCTATTTTTCTATAAAGAATAAGGATTTACATGGATAATGTCTAATATCTATGCCCCCAATACGGGCTCAATGAGAGAAATTTTTAAGGGCAAATCCTTGATCCTTGTAGGGGATTTTAACACCCCTATTTATTTTTCAGATAAAAAGGGTGGTATCGATATTTGTTCTAGAAGCATGGAGGATTTTTCTTCATTTATTAACAATCAGGAGCTTATGGATATGGACCTGAAGGGGTCCAAATATACTTGGAGTAATAGGTGTTTAGGCAATCAAATTATCCAGACTAGGCTTGATAGAGTGTTGGTTTCCAAGGAAGGTCTCCCCTTTTTTGGAGATGCATCGCTTTGCTCCCTTTCAAAATTTGGTTCTGACCATAATCCACTTGTGTTTGAAAAAGTTCAAAATCCCATCTTTCTCCCCAGACCTTTTAGGTTTGACGCAATGTGGTTGCAACATCCGGACTTAGAATCTAAAATCAAGGAATTGTGGTTGCAGAGTTTTTCGGGCCCTCTTATCTCTCAAGTGGCTTCCAAGCTTAGAATTTTCAAGGATAATATTAAAATATTGAACAAATATATTTTTGGAAACATGGCCCTAAGAAAAAAAAAATCTAGGCAACTAAAGGAGCTCAAATTCACCTTAGAAATAGGGGAGTTGGTTGAGGGGTCTAGACTCAGGGAAAGGAAACTGTTAGTAGATTTGCACAACATTCTTGCAAATAAGAAATTTTGTGGTAACAAAAATCAATATCCCTATGGATTTGGGAAGGTGATAGAAACACAAAATCATTTCATACGTCCACCTTAAGGTATAGGAGCAATAATAGAATTAGAGAAATCATGAAATCAAATAAATTTGTCATGAAGAACATCAAGGAAATCAGGCAAGAAGCTATTGAGTACTTTAAATCCCTCATGTGCTCAAGAGAAGGTAAGGACCAATAACCTAAAGATAGACTCCTTCATAACATTCCTTCCTTGTTTCAGAAGTCATGAACAGAGTTTTGTGTGCTCCTTTTAGAGGCGAAGAAATTAAGGATGATGTTTTTACATGGGAGGTCTTAAAGCTCCTCACTCGAATGACTATCCTATTTTTTTCCAAAATTTATGGTACATAGTGGGAAATGATATTTGCATGGCGTTGAGATAAATTCAAAGGTTTAACTTCATTACATTTGATGTTAATTCAACCTTTCTAGTCCTTATTCCTAAGTTGGTGGGTGCTAAAGAATTCAAATATTCCAGGCCCATTGGCCTTTGCAATACAATTTTTAAAATCCTCACAAAATCAATGTCTAACAGACTCAAAGTATTCCTACCAATAATTATTGATCATCCCCAAAGTGGCTTTGTGATGAGAAGGCAAATTCTTGATGGTTTCTCAGATATTAGGCAGTCATTGGTAAATTTAATGGGTCATGGTCAGGGGCTTTGACTTTGAGAAAAATTATTGATATGAGATGAAAGTCTATACCTAGTACCAGTATGGGTTAGGATGTATGGGTTACCCATTGAATTCTAAAAAATGGATACCTTCAAAGCAATAGGCAACATTCTAGAATAATTCCTTGATATTTCAGAAACTATAAAAGACAAAGTCTTGGCTATTTATGCCCAAATATTGGTCATGATTGATATTAGTAAACCTTTACCATAATTGTTGGCTTTTAATGTTAACTATATCAAAATATCATAGGTCCCTATATAAATAAGCCACAATATTATAGGTTTAAATATCAATAATCAAGAGTAGAATTATATATATGAGCAATCAAATATATATATAACATTCACTTATAATATCAAATATGAATTGGGTGCGATCGTACCAGCATTAGTGCACCGAATCCCATTAGAACTCCGTAGTTAAGCATGCTTGTGCTGGAGTAGTACTGGGATGGGTGACCTCATGGGAAGCCTCGGTGTTGCACCCTTTAAGGAAACCTAAAAAAATATCTTATATTTTAGGAGCCATATCTTCACGAAGTGTTATCCGATTCAGCTAATTCTTGGACCAACTTGTGCAGAATTTGAATAGCTTTAAAATGAGCAATATTGAGGGAGATACGACCCTATGAAGTCAACCATTTGAAATGAGGGCAGTGACAATTTTTCAAATCATGAAAAATTAAATTGCAAAGTGTGAAGAATTAGGATTTTTTCCTTTAAAATATCGATGATGTGATCCGGGTTCAATCCCTACGGTAGACGTTTATAAGAAGTATTATTAAAATAAAAGTCGCATATTTTAGGAGTCATATCTCCGCGAAGAGTTATCTGATTTAGCTGATTCTTGGACCAACTTGTGCAAAATTTGAATAACTTTAAAATGAGTGGTCATATGCAAAAATTTAAGCAATATTGAGGGAGATACAACCCTATGAAGTGAACTATTCAGAACAAGGGCAGTGACGATTTTTCAAGTTGAAAAAAATAAAATTACAAATATTTTCCAACTAAGGTTTGAACGATGGGAAGAGCAACGAAGGGCTAGGACTTAAGCGAGACAAGAAATTATATTTGGACAAAGAATTTTTTAGCTAAGTTCTTTTTTCCCTTTCTTTATCTTAGAAATTGTGCATGAAAATTTTATGAATTTTTTATCAAATATTATATTTGTTATAAAACTTTCAGATAAATTTCATTATATTTTGAGTTTTAGTTTCCTTTCCATGGATTTATTTATAGGTAAATCCTTAGAATCATCCCTAGTGGTAGAGGTTAGTGAGTGCACCTTAGAGAGATTCTCATTGCACCAAGATAGGGTAGTGTTTGGTAAATTTAATGGGTATTGGCCAGGGGCTTCACCCTTGAGACATTGGATTGATAGGAGCTAGAAGTCTCCAGGAGTGATTCTATCATTTCTTCCCAAAGATTTCTTTGTAGCCATTTTTTGTTCTAGGGAAGAAAGAGAAAGAATCCTAAAATGGGATCCTTGATTTATGGGAAGAGCAGGGCTCTTCCTTACTCGTTGGTATGAAGGATTTTCACCTAAAAATGTAAATCTATCCCTAGTACCAGTTTAGGTTAGGATGTTTGGATTTCCCATTTAATTTTAGGAAATAGATGCCTTCAAGGCAATAGGAAACACTCTAGGAGAATTCCTTGAGATTTCATATACAACAAAATATGGATTTTTGGCTATTTATGCTCGAATATTGGTCATGATTGATAAAAGTAAAGCTTTACTATAATCAATAATTCTTTAGTGTGGGGATAATATGTGGACCTAAACTATAGATTATGAAAACATATATTTTAGATGTAGAATATGTCATGAGGTGGGGCATATTGAGAGATCATGCTCTGAGAAGAGCCCAACAGAATCATTTGTAGAAAATTGTAAGAGATTTGCAAATAGTTATGGATAAAGATGGTTTTCAACTTCCAAAAAATAGATCTAGAAAAATAAAAGAAAATGAACAATGGAGACAAATAAGAAAGGATACTGGAAGAAATTCCAATTATTTTGAGGCTTTAGCCTATGAAGAAAAAGTAGATCAAAACTTAGAGGACACAGGACAACAATTTCAACATATTAGCAAGGAACGGTCTATTCAATATGATCCTAATTTAAGGAAGAACATTCTCGATGAACCCAAGGAATGTGTTTCATCAAATTTTGAAGACACTCTTGAAGTACCATGCACCATTCAGGATAAAATAATTGGTAAAGAGAATGCAGTTTTAAAATTTAATACCTCTACCATTAATAAAGAAATACCATAAAATGAGAAGGATAGGTCAAAAGCTTCTATAATAGAGCCAGGAGAGGATAAATATGTTGAAAAATGAAATGGTGGAAGAATATTGAGGAATAGAATAATAAGACCTACTCCTGATATAGGCAAGTCAAAAAGAAGAAAACCCTCAAATTATCAAGCAAGATCCAGGGAAGCAAGAGCTAACATAGAGAAAGGAACACAAACTAAGTTGGTTGAACTTCTCTTTACCAAACAACAAAATGATATTGGTAATATGCAAGAGGGGCCAAAAGCCCCTAATGAGACATGATTATCATATCATGGAATATAATGGGTGCTAATGCCCCCTCAAAGCATAGGTGTATTAGGGACCTATGTTTAAGTAATAAACTTGATATTCTCTGTATCCAAGAAACTAAAATGACAAAAGTAGAAGTTTCAAAAACTATGAAAGTAGTTTGGGCAATATGTGAATGTGATTCTATGGATTCTGAAGGAGAAGCATGGGGGAATTCTAACTTGTTGGAATCCTTCTAGAACCTCTTGTGTAACCATTCATAAAACTAGGCATTGGATAGCCTCTTTAGTCACTTGCTACTTTATTGATATTCACTTTATCGTTATCAATGTGTATGGTCCTACAACTTAGTCAGGAAGATTAGAATTTTGGAGTGTGATTGAGGCCTTTATGAGAAGTAAAGACCAAGAAAATCGTTTCATGATCATTGGATATTTTAGTGCCATTACCAAGTTGAATGAAAAATTTAGGGAAACTAGGAAATTGACCCAAAGTATGAAATATTTCTTAGCTTTTATTCAAAACAACAATCTATGGGAAGTTGAGTTTGAAGAAGATAACTATAATTGGACCAACAACAGGAGAGGCCATAATCTAATAGAAAAACAATTATATAGATGCATTCTCTCGGATCATTGGCTAGATGAAGGAACTTGTGCTAAAATTAATACCTTAACAAGGATTGGTTCAAATCACTAGCCAATAAGAGTTAAAATGGTGGTAAGTGAATTCAAAAAAATATCATAATTTAAATATGAGCAAATGTGGGAAGACCATCCTCAATTTGTTGATATGATAGCTAAAACATGGAATTCTTTAGGTAATGGTGGGTTGTATGCTCTTCCAAACCAAATTGAAGCTATGACATCTTGATTAAAAGAATGGAACAAGAGCACCTTTGGAAATATTTTTGAGAAGAAAAAATAACTAAAAGATAAACTTTCAAAATTCCAAAAAGGTGATGAAAATAATACAAGCTCAGAGGAAATGGAGTTGCTTAGTGAATATCATAATATTTTGAGTAAGGAAGAGAAATTTCAGAGATTAAAATCAAGACAAACTTAGTTAAAAGGAGATAAAAATATAAAGTTTTTTCATAGGATGGCTATAGCACAGAGATCCTACTTCTAGAATTAGTAGAATTAAATCAATATAAGGGGTTTGGATTGAAGATCAAAGTGAAATTAGAAAAGAGGCTAAGTCATTTTATCAAAATAATATTGGTTCAGAGGATACCAAAGTTCTTAATAATAAACTTCTTCAATATTTCCTTCAGTTATAACAAATGAAAACGATAGGAAACTGATGGAATCTATTACTCTAGAAGAAGTTCATTTAGCTCTTTTCTCTTTTAATAAGGATAAATCCTCTGGTCCAGATGGGCTCTTTGCAACTTTTTACCAGCATAATTGGGATATAGTGAAGGATTATTTATTGGTGATAGTGGAATAGTCTAGGGTAAAATAATACATTCCTTATAAAATAAATGCAACTTATCTTACCCTAATTCCAAAAAAATAAGGATGTTGAATTGTTTGATTCTTTTAAACCCATAAGCCTATGTAATATGGCTTATAATATTATTTCCAAAGTGATGGTGAATAGATTAAGGCCATTTTTAGAAAAAAATCATTTTAGAAGAGCAAGGAGGTTTTGTGAAAGGGAGACAAATTTTGGATGGGATCATAGTAGCTCATGAAGTTATACATTCAACAACTTCAAGAAAAGATAAATCTATGATCTTAAAACTTGATATGAGTAAAGCCTATGATAGAGTTAAATGGAATTTTTTTTTTGCAGTTTTAGATAAGTTTAGTTTTGGGAAGAAATAGGTTAGATGGATTAAAGCTTGTGTCTCTATAGTTTTTTATTCAGTGTTGGTCAATGGGTTAGTGACAAAATATTTTAAAGCCAAGAGAGGCCTCAGACAAGGAGATCCTCTATTTCATTATTTGTTCATTATTATGGTAGAAGTTTTGAGTAGGAACTTAAATAAGGCTTACAAATATGGGTTTATAAGTGAACTTAAGTTTAGTAATAACATCGATAACATCACCCATAGGGCAAGGATAAATGAGGCTAGAGCTTTGAATATCTTTTTAAAAGAGTCCGAAAGAGCTTCAGGGTAAAAAATTAATAGGACTAAATCCAAAATTTACTTTCTTAACACTCCTACTAATGTCAAAGAAAGAACATATAAGTTTCTTTAAATGGAGGAGGAAAATTTACCAACACCTTATCTAGGGATGTCTTTATTTTAGGGGAGAATGAGGATAGATTTATGGAATCCAGTTATTAGTAAAGTTTAAAATAAACTTCCAACTTGAAAAGGTAGATGGTTATCATTAGCAAGAATAATAAATTTAACTAATTCAGTCTTACGATCCATTCCAACATATTATATGTCTTTGTATTCTATGCCAAAATTAGTTGAAAAAAGTTTAATCTTTATTATGCAATCCTTTTTATGGTCAGGTTTACATGATAAAAGGAAATTTTCTTTTGTGAAATGGAGCAAGTTGTGTGATGACAAAACTAGGGGAGGTCTTGGTTTAAGAGCTCTTGCAGATGCAAACTTAGCTCTTAGTGGAAAATTTATCTAGAGATTGTACAATGAGATTCAAAGACAATGGGCAAGAATTCTTCTAAGTATGTTGATCCCAATGACCCAAGTTTAATATTTACTGCATTCTCTCTTTCAAATGGTTTAAAAAAATCTATCGATATTATGATTAAAGTTTTAATCTGGGTGGTGGGAACTGGAGAAAAAAATTCTATTTGGATGGATACTTGGTATGATAAAAAACCACTCAATTTAGATCCAATTTTGAAACCTTGGGTGAGGTTGCTTCAAGACAAGTACGGTGATAGGGTTTCAAAAATTTTGTACAAGGATCGAGAAGGAAGATACAAATGGAAAGAATATTTTTTTATAAGCATACAAGACATTGATACTAGGAGGCAATTGATTAGAAAGATAACAACTTTAATTATTTTGAGGGGTGCCAAGGATAAATTGATTTGGGAGTTGAATAGCTCAGGATAATACACAACAAGAAGTGGATATAATTTTCAACACCAACATAATAATAATATCACTAGAATTTGGAGAGATATTTGGGATAGCCCAAGCATTCCTAAAGTTAAAATGTTTTTTTAGCTAGTAGGTCATAGAAGAATTTTATCCTGGGATAACCTTATTAAAAGGGGTTTTCATGGCCCCTCTAAATGTGTTTTTTAAAATAAGGAGGAGAGTACTGACCATCTCTTGGTACATTGCTCAATAGTCTGGAATCTATGGCAATGGATTCTTAATATGTTTGGTAAATGCATGGTGATGAATAGAAAAATTGAATATTGGTTAAAGCATTGTAAGAGTACTTATAAAAGTGAGGCTTTACAGACAATGTGGGATATATCAAAAGATACAATACTTTGGATTATATGGTTAGAAAGGAATAGAAGAATATTTAAAGGAAAGAAAAGTAGTTTAGAAATAATGAAAAATAAGATATGTTTAGCCATATAGGAGTCTAAACCAACCCTATCAACTCACCCAATCCCTAATTTAGAAGCAGAGAGTCTTGATAGATGGATTCAAGTCATTAAATGGAATTATGATGTTGGGTACAAGAGAAGCAAAAATAAGGTAAAGAATATAAAGTGGAAACCACCAGACATGGAGTGGGTTAAAATTATTTTTTTATGGAGCATATAAAGGAAACCCAGGACCAACATAAGGAGGAGGAACAATTAGAAATAATAGAGGAGATATTTTGTCTCATTATGCTTTCAATTGTGGATTTAAGACAAATAATGAAGTCGAAGCTTGGGCAGCTTTAGAAGGGTTAAAAATATGTAAAAAAATGAAATGGAATAGATTTTGGATGGAAGGTGATTCTCTCATATTAATAAATGCAATTTTGAGGAAATCCAAGATCTTGCTAAAGGGTTTGAAGAATCCAGGTTTACACATATATTAAGGGAAGGAAACAAATGTGCAGATAAGCTAGCCAATAGAGGGTTTTTATTGAGGATCGTGAAGTTGACATATCCTTTCCATGGTTAGAGGAAGTAGAAAGTTTAATTGAAGCTGACAAAAATTGTTGATTGCCTAAATAAATTAATGATTAAGATTTACTTTAATGTTTTCCATTGGTAATATTTTTTTTATTTTGTAACAATAATGTTTGATCATTTAGACTATTTAGTATAATTTTGTGGTTGCACTTGTGTTTCAGGAAGGAAACTAGCAATCCAGATTTGGTAAAGTGGACTATGTTAGTGTGATGTTTTGGAAATATTACTCTACTAAGAAGCAAGACATAGATAGTAGAGGTGAATTTTTGGCATTGTGAAGGCTACTATAGGAAATATCAAGAAAGATGCTAAAGTTTGGAGTAACTGTATTCATACAAATATTTGAAAAGATCCAAAAATAAAAATTAAGAATTCAAATATTTTATGTAAAATGATGTAGGTTTCTAACTATAGCATCTCAATTGAGATGAGAAGTGTATATGTTTGTAAACTATCAAGCTCTAAAGAAGAGAGATGTAATTTGTTAAAGGTGGGGGACCCGAGTACAACCCCTTTTTATCAAGCAAAAAAAATATCAAATATGAATTTAAATGGCCAAAATCATTCATGTACATTCATGAAGAATACTTATAATATAAATTACTTAAAAATATGTATACAACATTTATTATCAATGTTTGATATGTGGTGATCGCTACAGACCATTTTTCCAAATTTTCTTCTTATGCATTTCATATTACATTGTATGGAGCTATATCTCCATAATATAGGCATAGTAATGTGACTCTTCAATACTTTTCTATTGCACTCCTCACATATTTGAGAGATGCAACCTTTCCTATTCTTGACCTTTGGCTTCTCATCTTGCCACTTGTATACTAGACTCTTCACTCTCTTCTTACATGTATACTTGATACTTGGACATTGCTACATGACTCTTACTATCCTACATGCACTCCTAATACAAGAAACTAGTGCACATCCTTGCTTTGCATACTTGCACACTTGCATACATGACACTTGTGCACATTCTCTCAATACACACTTGCATTCTTTTTTTTCTTTTTTTCAATGGTTATATGGGATTGAAACAGGACCCACCCATATTACATCATCATCACATAGTGGTATTATAGCAAATCTTGGATATTATCCATGTATCGTTTGGCAAGATTCGAACTTGGGTCTTCTCCTTGAAATTTTGAGGAATCTAATCAGTTGAGCTAATGCCACTTGATGTACACACTTGCATTCTTACTTACATGACACTTGTGCATATCCTACACATAGACACCTACATAAAAGGGAAATATAAAACATTTATCTAAACTATATACACAAACCCTAATATATTGCATATTTACATTTATACCATGAAGGTACCATGGGGGTATATTTGCATGTACTAAATAATGTAATATTCTTCAACACCACCCTATATTACATTATTTGGTTATTGAAGACTTTAGTCTTCAATATTTATCTTTATCTTTGATCTTTAATCTTCAATCTACTTCCTTCAGGTTCATGTTTAGACACTTATTTTGATATGTATCTCTTTTGGTTGTCTTCCTCTTAATTTTCCTAATTTTCTTATGTTTCTTTATTATGTCCTAGTATTGATCTTGCCTTGTTGTACCTCTAAAGTATTTTCTCCTATATCTAGTTTTTCTATAACATTTTCAACATTAGTATCTCGTTGGAACCGATTCTTGCATCCATAGGATTTCGATTGTCATGCTACAAGAATCCGTTTGAAACCAACGAGCTATTACAGGCTCTGGTCAACCTGCCTCATTGTTCTGTTAAACACAAATATTGCTAAAGAAAACTACAGAACGGGTAAGGAAACCCCAACGGTAATTCTATGAATAAAACTTCAATTACACGCTCCAGATTTATATTATACTATATGTATTAAAATGACCAAGCAAGAAAATAACCATTTGTTATGCCTTATGTAGACCGGTGCCTAGATTCATTGGGTTGTTATAGCAATTTAACAACAATTCTATCATGAACGAAAAGAAGGGGAGGAGGAAAATTGGCATTCTTAATATTATTCGAATATCGTAATAAAACCAAGAGTTAACCAATGAGAGAAACGTATATAATGCATTCAAATAATGTAACCCATTACACAGTGACACACAAAGCTAAGACAAAAGATATAATAGAAAAGAGACTCAGAATTGTATTGATTTCATAAAGTTTACATGCAGAGTGGGCAGAATGCCTTTTAACTCTATTTTTCTCAAAGAAAATATATCAATACAATGAAAAGATCCTGTTCAAATAATGTAACAAGTCTCTCCTACTCTCCTTGTTCCAATCTGGTAACAATAGAGTCTCTAAATCTCAGGCTCAAAAAGGTAGGAAATAATCTCAGCTTCTTGAACACTTTCCTATCACAATCCTGCAGAGCAAAGGGAAGAATAAGAAATGAGAGAAAAAAATAGACACAGAAGGGGATACAACAACACAACTAATAGGGCACTCAAGTATACCTCTTAGCAAAAATGCTATTCTCTAATTGCTTGATGCAGAATCTGGACATCAATGCTTCCTTTTATAGGTCGTAGGTTCTTGATTCTATTATTCTTGGTTTATTTCTGACCTTACACTTGTCAGCATCTGATTGGACTTCAAAAATTGGTACAGCTGGCTTCCACTACCCTTATTGTCTTGGTTATGCTCTTTTCTTTGACTTTTTCAAAAAGTGATTCAATTTAACCGGTGATGGTGGTGTTGGGTGAACCTACTTCTCCTTCTTCAATTGTTTTCTCTTCAACTGTTTCTTTTTGAGTTGCCTTCTCTTGAACTACCTCTTTTACTTTTTTGGAGACTTTTTTTGTAGGTGCAGGTCCTTGCTATTTTGAACTTATTTTCTATTGTTGTCTACAAATCTCAACCCTTTTTCCTTTTTGGCCTTGTTGCAGCCACTTTATTTGTTCACTGATAAATCTCCAAACTTCTGTGTCAAAGGAGGCAGCAAACCTTAGCATGTTCATCTCTTGCAAAATCCTATTTTTTTGTGTGGTTATAATGGACCTGTTTATTTCATATTGGAAGAGCAACATCTCCACAGTATTCACCAGAGAAGTAGTTTGTTTAGTCATCTCCGCTTCATCATCTGATTCACACTCAAATATTTCTATGGTATGCTTGAGTAGCTCTTCTACATCGGAGGCTTCCAAGCATTGGTCTAAGGATAGACCGATATCTACCATTTTTCCTGTTGCTTCTTCTATCAAATTATCCATTTCATTTACAACATTGATCCATATTTCCCGGTTTGCTCCGAACAGGGCTGCTTTCAAAAACTCAAAATTTAGCTGGATTTTATTGCCATTATCTGTTGTTATCTCCTGACCTTGCAACTCTTCAAAATTATCTCCTATAAAATCAAGGGTAGGGTGAATGACTTCAAAATCTTCTTCTCTCTCTTGTATTAATGTCAGAATTTCTTGAGCAGTTACTTGGATCACCCTTATCTGTCTAAACATTTCAGTGAATCCTCTAGCATGAGCTTGTATCTTTATTGACATTTTCTTCTTCATTGCATTTAGATAATAGGCATGATCTTGAATCTTCACCACTGAAGGGGGTTGTGCACTTGAAGTATCCCTTTGGGCCAATTCTTCCTGTTGCTTATTTATTAATGCTTTCATTTCTACTTTTTCCTTCTCCTCCTTTTCCAATTGTTTCCTTAGCTCTGCAATTTTTCCAATGAATTGGTCTATGGCTTGATTTTGCATTGTTTTGACAACTTTGGCTATTTCACCTTCTTTCCCTAGTACCGATGAGCCTCCAGTTTCCTCATTGACTCTAAAAACAAGTGGGTCTTGCAGAGCAAGAAGATTTATCTCTGCTATATCTGATATAGGTGCTTCTAATTGTGACTCTTCTATAAATTGTTCTCCTATATTTCCCATCCCTGCTACTAACTATAATTCTTGTTCATCTATAGTAGTGAAGGTAGTCTGCTCATATGTTCTTTCCAAAACAACCTTTGTAGAGGGTAAAGATAATCTGGGCTTCTTCTTTTCTATAGGAGTTATCTCTATTTGCTTTCTTACTAGGTGACTTCGGAACAGACCACCAAATCCACCAGTTCTTCTACTATTCATTTGTATTACTGATGGAATTTTAATCTCCTATCCCTTTATGCTTATAGAGGTAGGGATGGCCATGGGTGCCAATTTCTTTACACTAGTTACAACTAATACTCTATCAAAAATGGGAACTACAGCTTGCTTCGTGGGTGAAGCTTTCTGAGCAGATGTGATTACAATTTATTTTCCTTACCTTGCACTGGGTTTTTGGGAAACTTCTTGAGGAGTGCTTGGTGTCGATTCTATTATGAGATGAGCACTTCTAGGAGGCCTGACCTGTTGCTCTACTATATCTGTAGTTTTAATAGTGACCTCCATTAGATCGATACCCTATTCTTCTATCAACTCCAACAAGGGGTCTTCTCTGATTGCTTGGCCTACCCCTAGAAAAATAGGAGCTACAACATCTACTGAACCTTCTCGAAGCCTCCTTAATTTTGTGGGGTAATCATAGGCCTCACAAACCTATGTGCTACCCCTCTTTTTAGGAGGGAATTTATCCCATACTCCCTACAAATCTAATCCTTTTTCCATAGCTTCTAATAAGCTTTCCTCAAAAGCGTCTTCACGATGTAGAATTCGGGCGTATTCCCTTTTTACCATCATTTTGTTGTATGTCCCTTTTGGGTCATAAAATCTCCAAGTTATTTCATCGAATCCCTTGTTATCTAATTCAAACATTCCCTTGAGCAGGGAAGGGTAGCCAACAAATATAAAATCTCCAAAATGATAGGGAACATCAAGCCAAGGGACTTTACCATGTTTCTTCACCAACCTCATCTTAGCCTCTTCGGCCACTTGCCTGCATAATTCCAAAGCTGCTAGGGATAATGGGCAATACTTTGGTAACAACTTAGGGGGAATTTTAGCCCCATATAGTCTGATATATGTAAAACCTTCTATGAAAAAGAAATCCCCAATATCCTTTTCTTTGATTAAAGCCCTTACTCCTGGCCCTAATCTCTTAGGAACCATGCTAGTTAAAACCCAATGGATTTCCACCATGAAGTGGTCACAGAACCAGCCAAAGTGAGTTCGTCCTTCGTGTATTCTCCAGAAACTATTTTGGACATAGGGGTTGTCAATGGCTTTCACTCTTTTCCTGGCTTCTTCTCCCAATTGACCCGCTATCAGATGGATAAAAATTGAATATTGAGAAAAATGGGGCATCTCTTGCCTTTGTTCAAAAATTGCTTTTCTTAATTCTACCATTTCTTTATGCATCTGGGTACTTAACTCTAATTCCCAGGCATAAATTGGGGTGTTATATGCCCTATTGCATTGTGCAGCTAAATATAAAACCCTTTTAGTTATTCTACTGAGATCCTGTACTCCCAAAATTATGTTTATCATATCACAAAAATCTTGGACCCATGGCCTAAAAGCATTTTTCCTAATTGGGAATTCCTTTTCTATTTTCTCATGTGTATCAAACAAGGTTTTAAAAACTTCCATATCTATAAACATTCGAGATTGATGTTCGATTACCTTGTCTACTAGAAAGGTGGTATACTCTATCAACTTGAAAACCTTCTGGATGTGTTCGACTTTAATACTGAACACAGGCCGATCCTTATTGTCTCGAAATGTCCTCGTTCTTTCATCATACGCCACCACCAGCCAAGCCATCAAATCTGAGGAGAAGTGAACTTTCGGACATACCAGCTTCCCAAGGTTACTATTCCATCTATTATTTCTAGGGAAACCTTTATACTGTAACCTCTATGCTTTGTGAAACAAATCGACCATTATCCATGGGGTCCGGTCATCATTCTCCATCACACGAGCAAAACTCTTGATACATGCATTGTCGATCTCGTACTGTTGCGTTGGGGTAGGTCTTTTATCAGCTCCACATTTCTGAGAAAATTCATACATGGTGCTATTGGGAACAGGTGGTCCAGAGATCACAGAGTATGGTGACCTATCTATGATGAATTTTATGGCCTCCCTAGTGTCTTCTGGTATGAAAATGTCTCCCCATGATGCCATTGATCTCACTGTAGCAGGTCGGGTCCTTTTGTGACTGTGAAGCTCGAAAATCCTCTTCTCTCTGTACTTCTTGTGTATCAATCTCTACTCTTAACTTGCTAGGGTAGTAACCTTGACTGATTTTTGTGAGTTCATATATAGGGTGGTGAAATGGGTTTGATAAATTTGCATATTTTGTCATCAATACGATGCCACCAACTACTATTTAAAATTGGCCAAAGAAATTTTGCCAACGCATCCTTTTTTGGAGTTGAGCATTTATGACGGGTAATGTCCTTCATCCTACGTGCCCTAGGGCCTTTTGATTTGTGTGCCTGTAATCATTAAAACTTCAGCTATTTGTCATTGGAACCCTTTTTATCTGACGTGGAACTGGGATGTGTAATGGGGATGGCTTCCATTTTGAATCTCGTGCCACCTCAGACCCGAACGATAACTAAATCTTTGGGATTGATTATATTTCACTTAGGCAGCAATCACCCTCGAGATCTTCACAAGATTTGGTTCTTGGTGTGAGTGTCTGTCATTATTATCTCGAATGCCCTTAGCTTCCCTGAGTCAACCATGATCAAGCGCAACCGTCGGATGTGCTTATGTTCTATCGCAACCTTGGATCTTTTTAAAACTTGTAGGTTAGTTATTCAAAAGAAAACATGCTTCGAACATTTTTAACTTTGACCAATAAGGATGGTAATTAATGATGGGTTTAAAGCCTTATTAAATGTGTTTTAAGATTTAATTAATCAAGTGTTAATTTAAGCTTACCTTTTGGTTTACCTTTGGATCACGCACTATCGTTGGATCGATTTGAGATGAAGCGCATCCATTGGATCTATCAAAAGATACCCTTTGGATTATTCTTGTTTGTATTCCATTATGTTGACTTTGACTTTCTCGATGCCATTATATTTTTAACCTTGATGGAGCACTACCATTGGATTATTAGGATTACTTTAATGCTTCAATCTTTGATTCATGCACTACCATCAGATCTTGAAAAGGATTAGCGCAACCATCGATGTCTAGGGACCTGCATTATGGTTAGTCTACCTTTAATCATGTACAATAATGGATCTGAGTGGAGATGAGCATTTCTGTTAGATCATCATGTTATTTAATCCTCTTGTCTAGCTTTGACTCTTTCACCATCGTTGATCTTCGAGCGAAATCATTAATTTTCTTCAACCTACGAGGTTAGTTACCTCGGGGCATATAATTTTTAAACCTTGATTAAGCTAGAAAGGGGAGTGATTAGCCAACATGTTTAAACCCTTGTTAACCTTGTTTAATAATTTTAATTAATCACATGGGGTCTTTACCTCTTTTAATGCATCTTTCAAGGGAGCGCTACCGTTGGATCAGATCTAGATCGAGCACTGTCATCCGATCTACCCAACTTGCTCGATGATTATTTCAAAGGGGGGCACGTATCCTTAGTGTTTTATTACCATAGCACTTTAACATGTGATTTAATTAAAATGAGTGCAATCGGTGATCTTGAGTTTGCTTGAGCGCTATCATCCGATCTATCGAAGTTGCTCATTGTTTAATTAGTAACTTTGACCTATGTTGACTCATTAAATGTTTTGACTTTTTGGAGATTGTGCAACCATTGGATTGGCTTAGACTCAAGAACATTCATCCAAATTGGTAAAGTTACACTGAGTTTAATCACTTTTAACCTTAGGTTATAATATTTATGGAATATTTACTTTCGACTTAACCTTTAATTGGTTTATTGGAGCACAACCGTCCGATTAAACCTGAATCGAGCGCGACCCTCGGATTAGATTTTAGGTGCTCATATTTTAATTAAATGGGTGCATACCCTCAAGTTTTAATTAAGATTTTTTTTTAACTTAACCTTTAAGTTTTTAGACCATGAAGTTTAATTAAATCACTTTTAAATACCTTAGGACTTAGAGGTTTATCATTTTGTTTAGGCCCAAGGAAAATTATTATAGGTCGAAGCTTGGTTTTAAGGACTTGATTAATAAAACTTTTCCCTATCCCTTATTGAAGACGATGGAACTTTATTGAAAGGGGCACACATTATTAACAACCAAGTTTAAACTTCATCAAACCAAACACAAGAAATTAAACTCTCTTAATCAGATGCAAAAAGGACCAGCAACTTGATTACTTTGATGAAACCAAAAATTTAAATTTAGGGGTTTCAAATTTGAGTCAAATTTGGCTCCAACATAGGCTCTAACTGGGACAAAGTGTTGAAAACATGAAGCACTTGAGAACCATAGAATCTCCTGGTTTTATTCCAATTTTGAACAAAAATTACATCATCAAGACTGATGATCAAAGCTTGAAAAACAAAAACAAGACAATTTTTAATTTGAAAAACTGTACATGCAACAGGATATCAAAGTAACAGAGTATAAAAAATTGTGATTCCTTTTATTCAATTTAAATACCAAGAGTCATATTTTTAAGATCATATGAGATTTTTGGTAAATTGTAATATTTTTTTTAGCAAGG
Organism: Wollemia nobilis; assembly: GCA_028583015.1. NCBI lineage: Eukaryota > Viridiplantae > Streptophyta > Pinopsida > Araucariales > Araucariaceae > Wollemia > Wollemia nobilis. The sequence goes on from JAQPPZ010000103.1 coordinate 6,606,704, forward strand.
TCATATGATATGTTTAAACTTTATTTGCCAAAGCTACCAGCTCCATTATATTTCAGCCAAGTGTGTGTTTTGTGCATTCATTTTGATTCTTAGATCTTCCAAAACTTTACCATATTTGAGATAACAGTCAAGCCTAATGTATGATTTCACTCTTTAAATATTTTCACCATTCTGTAGGGCTCCACTTCTAGTCAGGCGTCTATAGCCCCGGTGGAGTTGCTTCTAATCCCATCATATTTTTCCCTACTACCAGTCAGGCGTCTATAGCCCCGATAGAGGTTTTCCAAGATATCTCAGGTAGTGACTCTATTCACTTTATTTTGATTTTCTTTCTCGTGAGAGAAGTACTTGAATGATATAAGTAAATTGTGCAATGAGTATGCCTGAGTTGAGGATTAGTTTCTAGCTAAAAAGGATGAGTGTAATGATTTTTAGCTCAACTACCTTCTCAAATATAACTCTGCTCCTTGGACCTTGAAATCACTTTAAGTATCATTTGGAATGTAAGGCTTTAGCATAATGTACCAATTAACACTGATTCCATTATTTTTATCTCATATCAAACAACTATTGCATAATCATCCATATTTGAGAAAATGTAAATCTCATTTTGAGCTTAAAAATGAACTTCTTTTCTATTATTGTTTTTATTGGAATCAATAGTAATGTATACTCATCAAACTAAGAATATCATATGAAACAACAAATTTCAAAATTAAATAAGAAAAAAAAACTTATCTAAAAGCAAACAAAGAAAATCATCACTCTATTTTTGGGTTTTTTATTTTTGTTTTTTCTAATTTTTTATTATTATTATTTTATTTTCACCTTCAACAAGGATTGTACATTTTGAGGTGTTGGCCATTAATAGGAATAGCCATCATTTCTCCCTACAAATTCTGCAACTTGTAAGTATTCTGCCCTATAACATGAGCTATTTTATATGGTCCAATCCATTTAGGTTCAAATTTACCCTTTTCACCATGTTTATCATTTTTAGGATCCCAATAGATGACTATATCTCCTTGAGAAAAAGGAGTACCCTTGGCTTTCTTATTAAATAATTTCATAGTTTTCTAGGTTTGTTCCATCATTCTATTAAGGGTCTCTCTTCTTTGCTCTTCTAACAAGACAATTTGGTCAAGCCTTCTCTGTATGGGATTGGGGTTTTTATGGTCTTGCAATAAGAGGGAAAGTGCCAATTTTTCTATTTTTGAAGGTAATAGGGCTTTCTCTCCATAAACCATCTCATAGGGGGTTCTTCCTATGTTTCTTTTAATAGACAACCTATCAGCCCATAAAGCAAATTTAAGTTCACTGTCCCATCCCATTTTGTTCTTACCTAATGACCTTTTTATTCTTGTTATTACATTCTTATTTGATGACTCAGCTAAACCATTTCCTTGGGGGTAATAATTAGCAGAATGAGATAATTCAATTCCATATTCAACACAAAATTCTACCATTTCATATGACACAAAATATTGTGCATTATCTATAACTAGATTTTGAGGAACCCCAAACCTGGTCAGAATGTTTTCTTCTAAGAATTTGATGATTGTGGTAGTAGTAGATGTTCTCAAAGGTGCAGCTTCTACCCACTTGGTGAAGTAATCTATTGCAGTTATGATCCACTTGTGTTGGCCAGATGAATTAGGCTTGATCTCTCCAATTAGGTCAATACCCCATTGTGTGAATGGTGCTTCAATGATTACTGGCTTGAGGGGCATGGCTGCCAAATGCTTCTTTCCTACAAAAACTTGGCAATTATGATAGTTCCTAACATATTTATATACATATTTAAAAATGGAAGGCCAATAATATCCTGCTCTCATAATTTTATTAGTTGTAGCTCTTGGAGAAAAATGTCCTCCATAGAAACCATCATGAAATTCATTGATTATTTTTGGGACTTCACTTTCATATAAACAGACTAATAATATTCCATCAGGGTGTTTCCAGTATAGCACACCATCCTGTATGTAATATTTTTGAGCTTGAAGCTTGATTGACCTCATTCTGTTTGTTGACATATCTTTAGGGAATGACAGAGTTTGTAAGTATGACAATATTTCTTCATACCATTTGCATTCAGTATTATTGATTCTTCTGACATCATATGCCTCATCTATTGTGAGAACATTTTCAAATCCTTCTTCTTTTTGGCCAACAATTTTGCTAAACCTTGCCCTTTGATAGTTTTAACTATTTTGAATTCAACATCATATTGCAGAAGCTTTACCATCCACCTTGTTGGTCTTCCTAATGGCTCTGATTGGGAAAAAATATCCTTTATTGCTATAAAAGGAATACAACAATAAACCTTATTTGAGCCAAATATACCTTTGAAGTGTTCTAAATATTGGATGATTGCATAAGCATGTTTTTCTAGTAAGGTGTATTTAATATGTGCTCCTTTTAGACCTGAGCTCATGAAGGCTATTGGCCTTTCATTATTTTCATCATATTTCTATGAAAGAACTGCAACTATAGAATGTTCAGATGCATAAGAATAGATATTAAAATATTTTGCATAATCTGGGCAACTTAGGGCTGGAGTGGTTGATATGGCTTCTTTGATTTTGTTAAATGCTTCCATATTTTCCATTGTCCATTTTATTTCTCCAGTTTTCTTAACCATGTCATTTATAGGTTTGGTCATCTCTGCAAAATTTGGGACAAATATTCTGATGAAATTTATCTTGCCAAAGAATGACCTAACTCCTTTTAAATTTCTAGGAGGGGGAATTTTGGAAATGGCTTCAATTCTATCTAGATCAATGCTTATTCCTTTTTCTGAAACTATATGTCCTAACAACTTTCCTTGTGTAGTCCCAAATATGCATTTCTTGGGATTTAAAGAAATTCCAAATTCCTTGCACCGAGCAAAAACTGTAGTTAAGTGTTCTAGATGATCTTCTGGATTTTTAGAAAATACAGTGATATCATCCAAGTATACAACTACAATTTTGAACATTAATCCTTTAAAAGCAAAGTCCATTGCTCTTTGAAAAGTAGCACCTGCATTCATTAGTCCAAAAGGTATCCTTAAATATTCAAATGTGCCCCAGGGTGTAGTGAATGTTGCCTTATGTCTATCTTCTAGATTTATCTGAATTTGATTGTACCCTAAAAATCCATCTAACAGAGACAATCTTGTTGAGCCAACTACTGCTTGCAATAATTGTTCCATGTTGGGTAATGGGTAATTATATTTTAATGAACTCTTGTTTAAATTTCTAAAATCTACACAGAGTCTAATATCCCCATTCTTTTTTCTGATTGGTACTAAATTGGATATCCAGGAAGAAAATCTTACCTTTCTGATTATTTTGGAATCCAGTAACTTTTGTACCTCCTTTTGCATTATTGGGTGAAGAGTTGGATTGTATTTCCTCTGCTTCTGTCTGAATGGTTTGGAATCTTCTTTCAGGGGTATTATGTGTGTCATTACATCTATTTTGAATGTTTTCAGATCTTCATAAGTCCAAGAAAAATGTTCTTTGTTCTTTTTCAAGAAACTGATATATCCAACTTTTTCTTTAGTAGGTAAGGCCATGTCTACTTTCACTATTTTGGGTTCTTTCATTGAACCAATATTAATATCTTCAGATATCACTTCTCTGCGTAAAGGCTTATAGGCTTTGTCAAAATCATCAAATAGACTTTCTAGAGAAACCAATCCTTTGGGTATTCTATTAGTTTTCAACTGGATTACTTCTACTGGCTCTCCTATTTGGTCTTTTAGCTTTTCTTCATATTTTTCATCATAGATTACATCTGCATACTGATTTTGCAGAGTCATAAAATCTTTAATATCTATGTCATCCTGAAAGACCTATAGATATACTATGTTATCTGGCACAGAAGGTTTATAAACTGAAATAGTTGGGAATCTATCCATATATTCTGTAGTTATCTCTGGGTGATCTAGACCTGAGGCATTTATAGCTAAAATATCTGCAACATGATTTTGTTCTCTAGGAATATATGAGATATTGAAAGCTAAGAATTTATCAATTTCTTCCAACACTGCATTTCTATATTGCTTAAGCCTAGGATGTTTAGTCTGATATTTACCTTTGATCTATAGTATAATAAGCTCTGCATCCCCTATTACAGTCAAGTAGTTAATGCCTAACTCTTTTGCTTTCCTTAGCCCTAGTAGTAAAGCTTCGTACTCAACTACATTGTTTGTGCAAGGAAATTGTAATCTGTAAGGAATACTAAGGTAGTTTCCTTTAATATCAGTCAAATTTACACCTGCACCTGCTCCAGATTGGGATTTAGCTCCATCAAAAGACATGGTCCACATTTCTTGAGTCAAAACTCTATCTGATTCAGCATCTACTATTTTTATATCTTCTGGATCCATGTTCTTTGCTTCTGGTACTTCCACCAGGAATGGGTTGTGCCATATGGAGTAAACTCCCATCCCTTTTTCTTCCATAGAGTTTACTAAGTTAATCATGGTTTCATCTATTTGAATTAACTCTACGGAGTGTTTGTTGAATGGTTCCCTTCTCAAAATTATATTCTCCTTATCTGATATTGGGATTGTAGCATAGGACCAGTCCAATTGAATTGAACCTCCTAGTTGTTCTGCCCAATGTCTACTGAGTAATAATGAGAAAAATGGGTCAACATCAACTATTGCAACATCCATGACAATGCCCTTTTTGGGGTGTTGATCTAGGAAAACTAACAATCCAGTTATCACCCCTACACAAGGAATTTGCCTACTATCCATTACAAAAATAGGGGCAGAATCTCTAGTACAGATTAATCCCATTTGGTCAGCTATTAGCTTAGGCATGATATTATGTGAAGCTCCACTATCTAGCATGCAATTATGAATCACATATCTTTCCCCTTCATCTGAATTATATCTTAATGACACATAGAAGGGTCTGACAGAGGATGGTGATCTTGTATCATGTTGATTTTGTCTAGCAACATGGCAAGTTGGGTCTTCTTTTTGTTCTACTAATCCAAATGCTCTGCAGACTTGTTCTCTATACTGTTGAACTTTCATAAGTTCTCCAAATGTGATATTAACCTTTTGCTTACTGAGTTCTGACCCAACATCAAATTCTATCTTCTTTATATCCAATGGTTTATTACTTTCTTCTTTGGGAATCTCTTCCTCTAATTCTATTACTTCAGGAGTAATCTTTTTAAGGTTCCTATCAGTTTTCTCTTTACTGATATTTTTATTGGTGAAAGTTTGTTTTCTTGTTTCACTTGTAGAGGCTTTCTCTATCCTTTCAGGGACTGTTCTATTCCTTAAATTTAGAACATGGGTTGCCTCTAATTCTTCAACCTCTTGAGAAGTGGGGATTAATTTCCCTTGCTTCATCTTATCATATCTTGACTCATGTGATTTCTGCAAGATTTTAGTTCCTTCAGTTACTAAAATTTGAGGATGATGATTTGAAGCATATTTATCCATATCTTCTTCAAACAACCTTTCTCTGGATTCATCTTCAACAGACCAACAAGCATTGATTCTTATATCCTCTTCTGATTCTGCATGCATGTCTACATTACGTTGATCACTTAGGTGAATTCCACATGCATCAGGGTTATGGGGTGCATCACAAGTAGAGCAAAAATAGGGAAACCCCTCTGCTACATTAGCAGATGGTATAGGGTTAGGAACATTGTTCTGATCCCTATCAGAATCTCTATTTTTCTAGTTATTGTTCCCATTACTCCTACTCCTATTTCCTTCTTCAAAACCATTGTTATTTCCCCAATTCCTATTGAAATTTTTCTTGAAGGGAGGACGGTTGTCAACATGAGGTCGCTCTATCTGTGAAGATTCACCATTATTTCCATTTCTTTCAATTCTTGCTAACCTATTGTTCATGTTATTGAACATCTCAGTCATTTGACTGGTCAATTTCTCCATTGGATCAATTTTGGTTCTTCTTTGTATATCAAATGCCACCCTTTTGGGTTTTCTCTCAGGTAGGTTGACTTCTAGAGAATAGGGCTTCATCTTACCACTGTCAAGCATATTTCTTTCTATATCCATTGCTTTTTCCATACAACCATCAATGGTAGTGGCTTGTTCTTGCCTTAACTCATAGTTAAACTCTCCTTGAAAGGCATTCTTATAAAAACAAATAGACTGGATATCACTAGGTCTAAGGTTGGTAGGGATTTTGTTCCTAGTCTTTGAAAATCTTATGTTGAAATCACTAACAACCTCATTTTATTTTTTCTTCATAGTGGCTAGCTCAGTTAACAGTGATTGTTCATTTTTCCTTTCACCATATTTCTTTAGAAACACAACTTCCATTTTGGTGAAGTTTGGGATATCATTGTTAGGAAGGGAATTAAACCATTCTCTAGCATATTTTTCTAAAGTCTGTAAAAATAGTCTTAATACTACATCTTCATGTTCAACTTCTAGACTATCCATTGCATACAAGAAACTTTTGATATGATCCTCTCCAGTCACTGCACTATTTCCTAAAAATTTAGGGAGGTATTTGTGAGCTTTACTAGGTAAGGTATTTAAATTTATTGGTAATACAAAAGGCCTATATCTGTTAGTCCTCCATAAATGAACATTAACCTAGGCCATTGCTACTATAGGATTCAGATTCATAGTAGTAACACTTACAGGAATGTGAGGTTGAGTAATCTGGATATGATCTAATGGATTATTTACCTTAGTATTACTATTATAAGAATAATCACATATATCTTCTATAACATAATTTAAATGTTCATCTACAGTAATAATATTCTGATTTTTCTTTATGTACTTTTTACTGCTAGAATTTGATCTACTATTATAAACAGTACTCTTAAAAAGTGGAGTTTTTTGGGTATGTATAAATACCTCTGGATTCTCGAGTTCTGGAAATAGCTCCTTACCACTTCTCCTGGTGTTCGCCAACACGTTATGCTCTCTCCTTTTTTATTTTTTTCTTCTGGGTTCGTCCAGTAGAGTCGCCAGCACCGAGGTGCAGAAAGAACAGCGTATGCTTTTATCAAGAATGCTTGATATTATCACTCATCCTCACAGGAGTCGGTTCTTGGGATAATTCAAGAAAATCAAGAAACCAAAAATTTCAAGAAGATTAAAAATTTCGTAAAGAAAATCAAAGTTTGAAAACCATGGGTAAAATAAAGAGCGTAGAAAAAGTAAAAATTAAAACAAACGTTCTTTATTCTAACTGGCCACCCATTGAAAATAATGTCGTTCGAAGAAAAACTTTTAAGAAGATAATTAAATTTTTCTATCAAGTCCTCCCCGAAAACGGTGCCAAAAAACTATTGGAACCGATTCTTGCATCCGTAGGATTTCAATTGTCATGCTACAAGAATCTATTTGAAACCAATGAGCTATTACAGGCTCTGGTCAACCTGCCTCATTATTCTGCTAAACACAAATATTGCTAAAGAAAACTACAGAATGGGTAAGGAAACCCCAATGGTAATTCTATGAATAAAACTCTAATTACATGCTCCAGATTTATATTATACTATATGTATTAAAATGACCAAGCAAGAAAACAACCATTTGTTATGCCTTATGTAGACCAGTGCCTAGATTCATTGGGTTGTTATAGCAATTTAACAACAATTCTATCATGAACGGAAAGAAGGGGAGGAATAAAATTGGTGTTCTTAATCTTATTCGAATATCATAATAAAACCAAGAGTTAACCAATGAGAGAAACGTATATAATGCATTCAAATAATGTAACCCATTACACAATGACACATAAAGCTAAGAGAAAAGATATAATAGAAAAGAGACTCATAATTGTATTGATTTCATAAATTTTACATGCAGAGTGGGCAGAATGCCTTTTAACTCTATTTTTCTCAAAGAAAATATATCAATACAATGAAAAGATCATGTTCAAATAATGTAACAGGTCTCTCCTACTCTCCTTGTTCCAATATGGTAACAGTAGAGTCTCTAAATCTCAAGCTCAAAAAGGTAGGAAATAATCTCAACTTCTTGAACACTTTCCTATCAAAATCCTGCAAAGCAAAGGGAAGAATAAGAAATGAGAAAGGAAAAATAGACACAGAAGGGGATACAACAACACAACTAACAGGGCACTCAAGTATACCTCTTAGCAAAAATGCTATTCTCTAATTGCTTGATGCAGAATTTGATCACAGTTGCTTCCTTTTATAACTGTAGGTTCTTGATTCTATTATTCTTGGTTTATTTTTGACCTTACACCTGTCAACATCTGATTGGACTTCAAAAATTGATACAACTGGCTTCCACTGCCCTTACTGTTTTGGTTATGCTCTCTTCTTTGAATTTTTCAAAAAGTGATTCAATTTAACCGGTGATGGTGGTGTTGGGTGAACCTATTTCTCCTTCTTTAATTGTTTTCTCTTCAACTATTTCTTTTTGAGCTACCTTCTCATGAACTACCTCTTTTAATTTTTCAAATACTTTTTCTATAGGTGTAGGTCCCTCCTATTTTGAACTTATTTTTTGTTGTTGTCTGCAAATATCAACCCTTTTTCCTTTTTGGCCTTGTTGTAGCCACTTTATTTGTTCACTGATAAATCTCCAAACTTGTGTCAAAGGTGGCAGCAAACCTTAGCATGTTCATCTCTTGCAAAATCCTATTTTTCTATGTGGTTATAATGGACCTGTTCATCTCATATTGGAAGAGCAACATCTCCATAGTATTCACCAGAGAAGTAGTTTGTTTAGTCATTTCTGCTTCATCATCTGATTCACACTCAAATATTTCTATGGTATGCTTGAGTAGTTCTTCTACATCGGAGGCTTCCAAGCATTGGTCTAAGGATAGACCGATATCTGCCATTTTTCCTGTTGCTTCTTCTATTAAATTATTCATTTTATTTACAACATTGATCCATCTTTCCCGGTTTTCCCCAAACATGGTTGCTTTCAAAAACTCAAAATTTAGCTGGATTTTATTGCCATTATCTATTGTTATCTCCTGACCCTACAACTCTTCAAAATTATCTCCTATGAAATCAAGGGTAGGATGAATGACTTCAAAATCTTCTTCTCTCTCTTGTATTAATGTCAAAATTTCTCTAGTAGTTACTTGGATCACCCCTATCTATCTAAACATTTCAGTGAATCCTCTAGCATGAGCTTGTATTTTTATTGACATTTTCTTCTTCATTGCATTTAGATAATAGACATGATCTTGAATCTTCACCACTGAAGGGGGTTATGCACTTGAAGTATCCTTTCGTGCCAATTCTTCCTATTGCTTACTTATTAATGCTTTCATATCTACTTTTTCCTTCTCCTCCTTTTCCAATTGTTTCCTTAACTCTGCAATTTTTTCAATGAATTGGTCTATAGCTTGATTTTGCATTGTTTTGACAACTTTGGCTATTTCACCTTCTTTCCCTAGTATCGATGAGCCCCTGGTTTCCTCATTGACTCTGAAGACTAGTGGGTCTTGCAGAGCAGGAAGATTTATCTCTGCTATATCTGATATAGGTGCTTCTAATTGTGACTCTTCTGTAAATTGTTCTCCTATATTTCCCATCCTTGCTACTAACTGTAATTCTTGTTCATCTATAGCAGTGAAGGTAGTCTGCTCATATGTTCTTTCCAAAACAACCTTTGTAGAGGGTAAAGATAATCTAGGATTTTTCTTTTCTATAGGAGTTATCTCTGTTTGCTTTCTTACTAGGTGACTTTGGAACAGACCACCAAATCCACCAGTTCTTCTACTATTCATTTGTATTATCGATGGAATTTTAATCTCCTATCCCTTTATGTTCAAAGAGGCAGGGATGGCCATGGGTGCCAATTTCTTCACACTAGTTACAGCTAATACTCTATCAGAAATGGGAACTACAGCTTGCTCTGTGGGTGAAGCTTTCTGAGCAGATGTGATTACAAGTTCTTTCCCCTTACCTGCACTGGGTTTTTGGGAAACTTCTTGAGGAGTGCTTGGTGTCGATTCTATTATGAGATGAGCACTTCTAGGAGGCCTGACCTGTTGCTCTACTATATCTGTAGTTTTAATAGTGACCTCCATTAGATCGATACCATGTTCTTCTATCAACTCCAACAAAGGGTCTTCTATGATTGCTTGGCCTACCCCTGGAAAAATAGGAGCTACAACATCTACTGAACCTTCTCGAAGCCTCCTTAATTATGTGGGGTAATCATAGGCTTCACAAACCTGTGTGTTGCCCCTCTTTTTAGGAGGGAATTTATCCCATACTCCCTACAAATCTAATCCTTTTTCCATAGCTTCTAATAAGCTTTCCTCAAAAGCGTCTTCACGATGCAGAATTCGGGTGTATTCCCTTTTTACCATCATTTTGTTGTATGTTCCTTTTGGGTCATAAAATCTCCAAGTTATCTCATCGAATCCCCTGTTATCTAATTCAAACATTCCCTTGAGTAGGGAAGGGTAGCCAACAAATATAAAATCTCCAAAATGACAGGGAACATCAAGCCAGGGGACCTTACCATGTTTCTTCACCAACCTCATCTTAGCCTCTTCGACCACTTGCCTGCATAATTCCAAAGCTGCTAGGGATAATGGGCAATACTTTGGTAATAGCTTAGGGGGAATTTTAGCCCCATATAGTCTGATATATGTAAAACCTTCTATGAAAAAGAAATCCCCAATCTCCTTTTCTTTGATTAAAGCCCTTACTCCTGGCCCTAATCTCTCAGGAACCATGCCAGTTAAAACCCAATGGATTTCCACCAGGAAGTGGTCACAGAACCAGCCAAAGTGAGTTCGTCCTTCATGTATTCTCCAGAAACTATTTTGGACATAGGGGTTGTCAATGGCTTTCACTCTTTTCCTGGCTTCTTCTCCCAATTGACCCGCTATCAGATGGATAAAAATTGAATATTGAGAAAAATGGGGCATCTCTTGCCTTTGTTCGAAAACTACTTTTCTTAATTCTACCATTTCTTTATGCATCTGGGTACTTAATTCTAATTCCCAGGCATAAATTGGGGTGTTATATGCCCTATTGCATTGTGCAGCTAAATATAAAACCCTTTTAGTTATTCTACTGAGATCCTGTACTCCCAAAATTATGTTTATCATATCACAAAAATCTTGGACCCATGGCCTAAAAGCATTTTTCCTAATTGGGAATTCCTTTTCTATTTTCTCATGTGTATCAAACAAGGTTTTAAAAACTTCCATATCTGTAAACATTCGAGATTGATGTTCGATTACCTTGTCTACCAGAAAGGTGGTATACTCTATCAACTTGAAAACCTTTTGGATGTGTTCGACTTTAATACTGAACACGGGTCGATCCTTATTGTCTCGAAATGTCCTCGTTCTTTCATCATACGCCACCGCCAGCCAAGCCATCAAATCTGAGGAGAAGTGAACTTTCGGACATACCAGCTTTCCAAGGTTACTATTCCATCTATTATTTCTGGGGAAACCTTTATACTGTAACCTCTATGCTTTGTGAAACAAATCGGCCATTATCCATGGGGTCCGATCATCGTTCTCCATCACACGAGCAAAACTCTTGATACATGCATTGTCGATCTCGTACTGCTATGTTGGGGTAGGTCTTTTATCAACTCCACATTTTTGAGCAAATTCATACATTGTGCTATCGAGAACAGGTGGTCCAGAGATCACAGAGTATGGTGACCTATCTGTGATGAATTTTACGGCTTCCCTAGTGTCTTCGGGTACGAAAATGTCTCCCCATGATGCCATTGATCTCAAAGTAGTAGGTCGGGTCCTTCTGTGACTAGTGAAGCTTGAAAATCCTCTTCTCTCTGTACTTCTTGTGTATCAATTTCTACTCTTAGCTTGCCAGGGTAGTAATCTTGACTGATTTTCATGAGTTCATATACAGGGTGGCGGAATGGGTTCGATAAATTCACATGTTTTGTCATCAATACGATGCCACCAACTACTGTTTAAAATTGGCCAAAGAAATTTTGCCAACGCATCCTTTTTTGGAGTTGAGCGTTTATGACGGGTAATGTCCTTCATCCTATGTGCCCCGGGGCCTTTTGATTTGTGTGCCTGTAATTATTAAGACTTCTGCTATTTGCTGTTGGAACCCTTTTTATCTGACGTGGAACTGGGATGTGTAATGGGGATGGCTTCCATTTTGAATCTCATGCCACCTCGGACCCGAACGATAACTAAATATTTGGGATTGATTATATTTCACTTAGGCAACAATCACCCTCGGGATCTTCACAAGATTCGGTTCTTGGTGTGAGTGCCTACTATTATTATCTCGAATGCCCTTAGCTTCCCTGAGTCAACCATGATCGAGCGCAGCCATCGGATGTACTTCTATTCTATCGCAACCTTGGATATTTTTAAAACCTGCAGGTTAGTTATTCGAAAGAAAACATGCTTCGAACCTTTTTAATTTTGACCAATAAGGATGGTAATTAATGATGGGTTTAAAGCCTTGTTAAATGTGTTTTAAGATTTAATTAATCAAGTGTCAATTTAAGCTTACCTTTTGGTTTACCTTTAGAGTGCGCATTGTCATTGGATTGATTCGAGATGAAGTGCATCCATTGGATCCGTCGAAAGATACCCTATGGATTAGTTTCATTTGTATTCCATTATGTTGACTTTGACTTGCTTGATGTCGTTGGATATTTTTAACCTTGACGGAGTGCTACCGTTGGATTATTGGTATTGCTTTAATACTTTGGTCTTTGATTCATGCGCTACCGTCAGATCCTGGAAAGGATTAGCACAACCGTTGATGTCTAGGGACCTGCATGATTGTTAGTCTACCTTTAATCATGTGCATCATTGTATCTGATTGGAGATGAGCACCATTTTCAGATCATCATGTTATTTAATCCTCTTATCTAGCTTTGACTCTTTTGCCACCGTTGATCTTTGAGCGGGATCTTTAACCTGCAGGGTTAGTTACCTCGAGGCATATAATGTTTAAACCTAGATTAATTTGGAAAGGGGAGTTATTAGCAATGCTTTTAAACCCTTGTTAACCTTGTTTAGTAATCTTAATTAATCATATGGAGTTTTTACCTTTTTAATGCATATTTTATGGGAGCACTATCGTTGGATCGGATCTAGATTGAGCATTGTCCGATTTGCCCAACTTGCTCGATGATTATTTCAAAGGGGGTACATAGCCTTAGTTTTATTACCATAGAACTTTAACATGTTATTTAATTAAAATGAGCACAATCGATGATCTTCAGTTTGATTGAGCGCTATCATCCGATCTATCGAAGTTGCTCGTTGTTTAATTAGTAACTTTGACCTATGTTGACTCGTTAAATATTTTGACTTTTTGGATATTGCACAACTGTTGGATTGGCTTAGACTCAAGCGTGTTCATCCAGATCAGAAAATCTACACCGATTTTAATCACTTTTTAACCTTAGGTTACAATCTTTATGGAACATTTACTTTCGAATTAACCTTTAATTGGTTTATGATGGCAAGCTGGGATTCACACAAACAGTTTCACAGTAATTTCATGGTAATTTCATTAAAAAAAATAGCATGATACGGGTTACAGTATTCTCTCCAGTATCACACTTCTCCCCCCAATCCCGAACTTCACCATCCCCATCCTTACAGCATTTCGGGTTTTTAACGAGGCTCCCGATCCTCTCGGCCATCAATGCCCTGCCTAACAAATTCTAATTCTAATTTTTTTTCTCTCCCTCGGTCGAACTCCTCAAATTTTCTCACAATAAATGCCCCTGCCTTACCCACCATGAAACCCTCATTAAAGCTCTTCTCTGACCTGCAAACGCCGCCTTGGTCAGATCGTCCTTCCGCGCCTCTGTTTCGCCCATAACGTCCATGCTCTGTACTGTTGTGAAGACCATCCCCATCTTTAATACACGCGGTCACGAAATTCAATTTCAATCTTCGTGGCAGCCCGCGCGTTTAATTAATTTCCTTTTCTGCTTTGTCTTCGGCTGACCGTGTCACTTTAATACACGTGGAGGACGCGTGTCTGCATTTAATTAACTTCCATTTCTGCTTTGACGCGTGTCACAAGCTTGTCTTCACACTTGTCGCGATATCGCGACATGTCGCGATATCGCGACCCACGGTCCCTTCGCCTTCACCTTGGCGGAACAAGTCGCGATATCGCGACATGTCGCGATATCGCGACCCACTGTCCCTTTGCCTTCACCAAGGCAAAAAGAAGTCGCGATATCGCGACTCAAACCGGCCATTGCCCTTCCGACGCCTTGGGGTCGCGATTTCGCGACATGTCGCGATTTCGCGACCCCAACGCAACTTGAGCCCTTTACTCTAAAACTTCTCCTTCTTTTTCTTTTCTTACGAAAACTCCCTCTTGGGCCAAGATTTGAAACAAACCCAACACAAATACTTAGAAATAAAAGCGAACAATTAAATGATTTGGAGGATGCAAGATTGCTCCTTGACCACCGGATGCTCCTGCATCAGACACCCGGGTAGAATAAAAAAAGTGACCCTCACTTTTGTTCGGCTAAGGGGAGACCCAAGCGGTCAACCTCCGCCTTCGACAACCAAGTTGCATCTTCGCCTGGTCCGCCCCTCCACTTGATCAAGTACTCAGGATATCGCTCGCTTCGGGTGCTCCGGCCTTCACGGTATCTAATATTTCCTCGGCCTCATCTCGTGCTTGGAGTAGAGGCTGGAAATTGCCATGGTTCTGGACTTTGCATGTCCGTACTTTCTCCCTCATGATATTCCATGAGATCTGAAATATTAAAAATAGGTGAAATATCAAGCCAACTCGGCAATTTCACTTCATACGCATTTCCTGACTCCCGCTTTCCCAGTATTTTGCATGGCCCAAACTTTTTCATCTTCAATTTATTGTAAGTCTTGGCAGGAAATCTCTCCTTCCCCGAGATACACCATAACCTCATCTCCAATCTCGAACTCCTTGAACCGCCGCTTCGGGTCCGCCCTTGTCTTATATTGACTGTTCATTTTTGTAATCTGTCTTTTTACTTCCTCATGCAGACTTTTTATATGCTCGCAAATTCTTCTCGCCTCGGCACTACATTTTTCTCTTCTCGTCCAACTTTCTTAGCTCGGACACATTCCTCGAGTCTGTTTCCATATATTATCCGGAACAGTGATTTATTTGTGCTTTTATTAACTGAACTGTTATATGCAAATTCTACCTGTGGTAAGACTAAATCCCATCCCTTGGGTTGATCCACTATCAAACACCGCAAGAAATTGCCCGAGCTTCTATTGACCACCTCCGTCTCGTCCATCCGTCCGTGGATGGTATGCTGAACTCGAATTTCAAGTCTGTCTTCAATTTCTTCCACAGAGTTCTCCGTAAATACCCAACGAACTTTGTATCTCTCGTCTCGAAACTATACTTCTCGGCAAACCGTGAAGTCGTACCACTTCTTTGAAGAACAACCCAAAGAATGTGAACCGCATCACTTGTCTTTTGGCGAGGAATAAAATGTGCCATTTTGGAGAACCGGTCCACCACCACAAATATTGAATCATTTCCTCTCTCGTGTTCTCGGCAATCCAAGGACAAAATCCATGCTTACATCCTCCCATGGTCTCTCGAGCACAGTGTAATGGCTGGTACAGCCTTGTATTTTGTTTCACACCCTTTGCCATCTGGCATATTCTGCAACTTTGCATAAACTTCCGTACATATTGCCGAAGTTGTGGCCAATAGTAATTTTCCTCAACCAAGGCAATGGTCTTATCCCTACCAAAATGCCCACCCAATCCTCCGCTGTGCTTTTCTTTGATTATATTCTCCCGCATGGAACTTCTGGGAATGCACAACTTATTGCCCTTGAACAACATCCCGTCTTGGATTAAGAAATCCAACCATTTTGTTCTATCTATGGTAAGAGGTATTGAGCAAGCCTTCCGAGCTTCGCAAAATCCGGATCTGCAGGGTATAGATCCTTCGCTTCTTCAAACCCCACTACTTCCACTCGTCAACTGGCCGCAGAGTCCGCTTCTCGCTTAAGGCATCCGCAACCCCGTTTGACTTCCCACTTCGTGCTTTAGTACAAAGGTATAACTTTGGAGGAACTCCACCCATTTCATGTGCCTTTGGTTCAGCTTTTGTCCGATCGTTAATGTATTGCAAAGCCCGATGGTCGAAGAACAGCACAAACTCCTTTGGTAATAAATAATGTCTCCACTTTTTCAGGGCCCGAACTATAGCATAAAATTCTTGATCATAGACATAATACTTCTTCCGAGCATCATTTAACTTTTCACCGAAATAAGCAACTGGCTTGCCTCCTTGACTCAGTACCGCCCCTATTGCACTGCCACCGGCATCACAAATCCACCTGAAATACCTTGTTGAAGTCTGGAAGTGCCAAAATAAGCTGTTCTGTAACTTTTCTCTTCAATGTGTCAAAGCTCCTTTCAGCCCCTGATGTCCATTTGAACTCCTTTTTATCTCCCCTCATTGTCTCGATGAGAGGTGCACAAATACTGCTGAAGTTCTTTATGAACTTCCTATAAAAACTGGCCGGACCATGGAATGACCTCACTTCTGTTGTGCTCTTTGGAGTAGGCCATTCAATGATGGCTCTCACCTTTTTGGGGTCCATCTTCAGGCCTTCTTCTGAGATTACAAACCCCAAGTATACCAATTCCTTCTTGACAAAATTACACTTTTTCAAATTTATTAATAACTGTTCTTCTTGCAGTTTTTCAAAGACTCTCCCGATATGCATCGAGTGTTCCTCCGGGGTCCGGCTAAATATCAATATATCATCTAAATAAACAATAACAAACTTTCCCAGAAATTCTTTCAAGTACTTCATTCATCACCGCATGAAGGTACTTGGTGCATTGGACATCCAAAGGGCATGACTAACCACTCAAACAGGCCTTCTCTTGTCTTGAAGGCTGTCTTCCATTCATCCCCCTCTCGGATACGGATCTGATGATACCCACTTTTCAGGTCAATCTTTGTAAAGTACTCAGCTCCACTTAAATAGTCCATGATATCATCCATTCTTGGTAACGGGAATCTATACTTAATAGTAATTTTGTTGATGGCCCGTGAATCTGTACACATCCTCCATTCTCCATCCTTCTTTGGCGCCAAGGACTCGCAGGTACTGCGCATGGACTCAAACTTTCCCGAATTAATCCCTTTTCTAATAATTCTTGGACCCGTCTATTTAACTCCTCAGTCTCTACAGGTGTCATCCCGTGTGCAACTTTATTTGGCAGGCTTGATCCTGGTACTAAGTCTATATGGTGGCTAATTTTTCTCACAGGGGGTAAGCCCTCAGGCACATTGTCAGACACAATGTCTGGAAATTCCTCCAAAAGATTTAGAACTTCTGTTGGGGTATCCCGGCATTCCTTCCCCCTAACTCTTGGAATTATTGCATAACATAAATGTTCATGCTTTAACCCATTCGTAAACTCTCTCCCCTCAACTAAACAGACTTTGGAAATATTACACACCTTTTCATCTGTATCCTTCAAGGGCTTTAGCTTATGGCGTACACCATTCTTTGTCAATGAGTAGGTGTTGGCACGGCCATCATGTACTGCACTCCGGTCAAACTGCCGTGGTCTCCCCAAGAACATGTGGCAAACATCCATGGGTAAGATGTCACACAAGACCTCATCACAATACTTCCCAACGTTAAATTTAATAGAACACTGCTCATTGACCAAGGCTCCGTGGTCCTTTTGTAACCATGCGACCCGGTATGGGTGTGGGTGTTTCTTCCTCTCTAACTGTAACTTCGTAACCATTTCCTCCGAAACCAGGTTATCCGTGCTACCATTATCAATAATGATATTGCAAACCTTGCCCGCACATTTACATCTAGTGCGGAATAAACTTTTCCTCTGGTCTGTGTCCTTCTCCTCGTTCAACAGGACTCTTCTTACAACCATTGTTTCTCCTCTCTCCGCTTCTTCGGAATGCTCAGATTCAGAATCCTCCTCTCGCCACAGACAGCTCCGGTCGGGCCCTCGTGCCTCTTGTTTGTTCTTTCTCGGTGTTGTGGACATTCAAATGCCCGGTGTCCTTCTTCACCACAGTGGAAACATGTTCCACGAAATACTCCCCTTCCAAACCCTCGTCCGTATCCACCCCCGTCCTCTTGGGTAGTCTGTTCCGATCTCGGGGTCGATAAACATCTTCGTCTTTTTGGTCCCGGTTACTACCGGCTTCCCCGCCTTCTTCGGATCCTTGTGCTTTTCTCCACTGGTCCTCCCACCTCGGCCTCTTCCTCTTTGCTTGCCTTCAAACCGCCTGTTTAACTTTTCTTCTACCTTCAAGGCAAATTGATAGGCATCCTCAATGGTGTTTACTCGAACCAGGCTCGGCTCTTCCCCGGATACCAAGCCTCAACCCATTAATGTAACGGGCTACTTTCTCTTTATTTGCCTCTAAATGCCCCGTTCTAATAGAAATTTTGTAAAATTCTTCAGATGTACTCTTGGACAGCTTTTGTTTGTCCTGTCTCAAGCTCGCATTTTTCTTAGCGGATCCAACTCGTAATCTACCGGGATGAACCGTCTTTTAAGCTTCTCCACCATTTTATCCCATCTTGTTATTCTTTCTTTCCCCCTTCTGTTTCTCTCCAACTGCATTCCCCTCCACCAAATGCCGGCATGACCCTTTAACTTTGTCTTAGCAAATCTGACCCGGTTAGGGTCTTCAATCTCCTCATACTCGAAATATTCCTCTAAATCATTTATCCAAATCAATCACTTCTTCTGGATTCAGATTTCCGAGTAGGTAGACACCTCCATTTTTGGTTGTTTTCCAATCTGAGAGATGGCCTTATACAACCGGGCCTGAGCAGGATCCACGCCTTCTGCTTCTTCCTCAGACTGTTCTTCCTCTTCAACTTCATCTTCACTTTCCTCTTCCCCTCCGGGTTCGCGCCTTCTGCGTAACTCTGCTTGCAAGGCTTGAACTTGTCTTTGCAAGGCCCGAAAGTCTTCGGCCGGTACCACATTTCCTGCTCCGCCACGGTTCCTTCGTGGAGGCATGATATATATATATATATATATATATATATATATATATATATATTTTTTTTTTTTTTTTTGTCTCTGTATTATTTATTATTTTTTTTTATTTTTTTTTCAAGAATTCTTCCACAGATCCTGGTGCAACTGCCTCTCTCCGGCGATCTCGTTACACGCCGAGGAGCTCCCCGCTCTGATACCACTGATGGCAAGCCGGGATTCACACAAACAGTTTCACGTAATTTCATGGTAATTTCATTAAAAAAAAATAGCATGATACGGGTTATAGTATTCTCTCCAGTATCACACTTCTCCCCCCAATCCCGAACTTCACCATCCCCATCCTTACAGAATTTCAGGTTTTTAACGAGGCTCCCGATCCTCTCGGCCATCAATGCCCTGCCTAACAAATTCAAATTCTAATTTTTTTTCTCTCCCTCGGTCGACTCCTCAAATTTTCTCACAATAAATGCCCCTGCCTTACCCACCATGAAACCCTCATTAAAGCTCTTCTCTGACCTGCAAACGCCGCCTTGGTCAGATCGTCCTTCCGTGCCTCTGTTTCGCCCATAACGTCCATGCTCTGTATTGTTGTGAAGACCATCCCCATATTTAATACACGCGGTCACGAAATTCAATTTCAATCTTCGTGGCAGCCTGCGCGTTTAATTAATTTCCTTTCTCGCTTTGTCTTCGGCTGACCGTGTCACTTTAATACACGTGGAGGACGCGTGTCTGCATTTAATTAACTTCCGTTTCTGCTTTGACGCGTGTCACAAGCTTGTCTTCACACTTGTCGCGATATCGCGACATGTCGCGATATCGTGACCCACGGTCCCTTCGCCTTCACCTTGGCGGAAACAGTCGCGATATCGCGACCCACTGTCCCTTTGCCTTCACCAAGGCAAAAAGGAGCCGCGATATCGCGACATGTCGCGATTTCGCGACATGTCGCGATATCGCGACTCAAACCGGCCATTGCCCTTCCGACGCCTTGGGGTCGCGATTTCGCGACCCCAACGCAACTTGAGCCCTTTACTCTAAAACTTCTCCTTCTTTTTCTTTTCTTACGAAAACTCCCTCTTGGGCCAAGATTTGAAACAAACCCAACACAAATACTTAGAAATAAAAGCGAACAATTAAATGATTTGGAGGATGCAAGATTGCTCCTTGACCACCGGATGCTCCTGCATCAGTTTATCAGAGTGCAACAATCTAATTAAACTTGAATTGAGCACGGCCCTCGAATTAGATATAAGGTGCTCATATTTTAATTAAATGGGGTGCATACCCTCAAGCCTTAATTAATATTTTTGTTTCGGACTTAAGCCTTTCGGGTTTTTAGACCACGATGTTTAATTAAATCACTTTTAAATACCTTAGGACTTAAAGGTTTATCGATTGGTTTAGGCCCAAGGAAAATTATTATAGGTCGAAGCTCAGTTTTAAGGACTTGATTTAATAAAATTTTGCCCTATCCCTTATTGAAGACGGTGGAACTTTATTGAAAGGGGCACACCTTATTAACAACCACGTTTTAAATTTTATCAAATAAACACATAAGAAATTAAACTCTCTTAATCAGATGCAAAAAGGAACAACAACTTGATTACTTTGATGAAACCAAAATTATAAATTTAGGGGTTTTAAAGTTTGAGTCAAATTTGGCTCCATCAGCATCTTCAAAAATCTTTGAAAAATTTTCATGAATGTCTTCATTATTTAAGAGTTTCACTATAAGGGATTTAAATTCATTTTATTCTTATGATTCTTCTAACTCTTAAATTTCATGAATTTCTTGGACTACATTTACTTTTTGATTTTCTTCTTTAAATTGTAACTAATGTTGATGTTGATGACCATACTGATATTGAAGCTAATATTGATGTTGTTGATATTGAGGTTGAAATTATTGTTGTTGTTGATTATACCTATACTAAGGTTGATATTATTTTTGTTGAAAAGGTTTATTCAGTTGATTTTCTTGATGAATATTCATCTGATTTCTTTAATTCTAATTTTCTTGATTATATCTATAAAAAAATTTACTATGACCTTTTCTCTTACATATATGATAGAATCTTGAATTACATTTAGATCTATACGTATATGTTGTAGCAATATTACTTGGTATATTTTCTTTAGATACCAAGGAATTATTAGTCATTTCATCTTTGACTAAATTTTCTACTTCATATTCCTGAAGAATATTGACTAGATAATCAAATATAGTCTTCTTACTTAGAACCTTTAAATAAGTAATTGAATATTTATAACCTTCTGGAAGTGCTCTCAATGTAACTTGAACAAGAAATTTGTCTTCTATCTTTTCTCCTAGAGTCAAAAGTTTTTCCTTTATATCTGCTATTTTTTGAAGAAATAGTTTTATACTTTCTCCACTATTAACCTTTAAAGAATATAATTGAGATTGTAAATTCAGAATTGTTGCTTTGTTTTTCTCTTCAAATATTTTGCATAATGTATTCCATGCATTTGTAGAATTTTCTGCTCCACTTAAGTATGGTTGTATTTCATAAATTATTCCAAATGTAGTTAACATGAGTGCCTTTGCATCACTTCAAATTTTTGTATACTTGTCTCATCCTCAATAAGTTTTTTCTTTGTTCCATTTACTATATTCCATAATTTTTCCACAATAAGAATTGATTTTATTTTGTTCTTCCATTATGAAAAAATTGGCCTTTTCAAAAGTTATTCAAAAAGGAAAATTTTAATGTTTGACATAATGGAACTCATTCAAATTTGTAAAATTTAAATTTTTGAAATCCTTTGAAGTAGTAAACCTTATATCTCCCAAGGTAAAAAAAAAAATCTAATAAGAAATTTGCAAATTTTAAATTTTCTAAACTTTTGATGTAGTAATCCTTTTGTCTCCCTACTAAATTAAATTTGAAAATTTTCAATTTTCGAATTTCAGAATTTTTTAAATTTTCAAATATTAAAAACCTTTAAACCAAATAACTTTGAACCAAACTTCTTCAAATTTCAAAAATCTTAAAAAAATAAAAACTCAAATCTTAAATCCTTTAATTATTCAAATCTTAAAAACCAAATTTCAAATTCAAATTTGAAGTAGAAAACCTTATCACTCCATACTTTAAAAAATATTAAAATTTTTGAAATATCAATTTCAAATTATAGTAGAAATCCTTTTCACTCCAAAAACTTAAAAATTAACTTTTGAAATAAATAAATTCCAAATATAAACTTCAAAAATCATTAGTGTGGAAAACCTTATAACTCCCCCTTAAAAATCTTAATAATAAAAATCAAATTCATTTTGCTTACTTTCCCTCCAAATGATGTGAAAGGTGATTTAACGTACCTTTCTCTGTGAAGTGATTAAATAACACCTTTGTTTAATGCTATTGAATAGTAACATATGGAAATTACCTATGTTGAATCCTCCTTTTATGCTTGATTCTGACTGCACCGCTTACACTGCTTAGGTTTAATGACGTTTGAAAATTCAAAATACGGTGCTCAATATTCTAGGGTTTTGACTTGAGTTTATTCAACTAGAAAGCATGCTAGGACATTTTTGGATGAGATGGTAATAGTACACTCAGTTCCTTTTGAATGAAGATTGTTATTCTATTTTGCTATAGCTCCCTAAAACATTTTTGCTCATGTGTTTGGTTGTTTTGGAGAGAGTGCCTTGATGGAAAGCGTTTAAGGTAGCTTGTCTCTAATAAGATAGCACTATAGCACTCTATATAGTGATTCTCATATGCTTGACTATACTATAAAAGCCGCTCAATTATAGCTTACTTGGTGTATGATTGTTGCTAGCTCGTTGTACTTTTGTTGATCATACAATTCTTGGCTATTCCTCATAATGTACTAAGGTTGTCATAAAATGAATGTGTATTAACAACATTACTTGGCTTTATTTCTAATAGCACTTTGCTATTTTTCCTTATATTCTTGCTATTATACTCTTGAATCTATGAGTCTTGATAGCACTTTACTGCTATCCTCTTAATATATATAACACTTCTGATGATGCTTTATTGCTATCTTTTGTATGTAGATAATGGCACTTTGTTGCCATCTTCTTTTATATGTAGATAACACTCTAGTAGCACTTATATTCCCTATTTTCTCCTACTTGTTGTTGTTTATGTTCCCTGCTTGTTCCTGTTTGTTATAGGAAAATGCTCTTTGAAGCTTCTTAAAAGATAGTTTAAATGATTCAAGGTCAAGACTGAAATGTTACGGAAGTGTTTCCAATAAGCCTGATCCTTTTGGTCTCTACATCTTTGAATGACCAAAACTTCAACTTCTCTATATGCCTCTATATTTCCTTATATTTGGAGGTTTCTTTGTACTTCTTAGTATTGTTCTCTCTGTGCTTTGGAATATTAGATCTCTATTTCCTGTAAGCTATGATGCTTCTCAATATCTAGAAGCTATTATGCTTCTCTATCTCCTAGAAGCTATGATGCTTCTCAATCTCTTAAAATTTATGATGCTTCTCTATCTCTTGGAAACTATGATGCTCTCAATATCTGGAAGCTTTGGTGCTTCTCAATATTAGTAGTCTATATTTGATGTCTTAGGTCATGGCTAGGAATAATATGATTCTCCTCTTTTTTAGAGAATCCAAAAATTAATATCAGGGTGAGTATGAATGTACCCACACGTTCAACCTTATTTTGAGTTGATTCTCTCAATCATTTCAAGTTGAGTCCTAGTCTTCACTAGTTTTCCATAAACCAAGTGGAAATACCCTAGCATTCAAATCAAGGTGACTTTACCTTGTCCCATCAATATCTACTCAATCATACCTTTAAAATAGTTCAAGTACTCACTGCTTTCAAAGTGGAAAAACATTAATATTAAGGTGGCTCTTTAATATAACTTTATCAAAAATGGGTAGATTTAAGTGGTAACTCTGACACTACTATTGGATTTTAATGTTAACTATCTCGAAATATCACAGATCCCAATATAAATAAGCCATAATATTATAGGTCAAAATATCAATAATCAAGAGTAGAATTATATATATGAGCAATCAAATATATATCCAGACCAATATAATAATGAAATAACATTCACTTATAATATCAAATATGAATATAAATGGCCAAAATCATTCATGTACATGCATGAAGAATACTTACAATATAAATTGCTCAAAAATCTGTATATGAGCCTTATTATCAATGCTTAATATGTGGTGGTCGATACAGATCAATTTCCCACTTTTTCTTCTTGTGTATTTCATAATACATTATATGGAGCTTTATTTCCATAATATAGATATAGTAATGTGACTCTTCAATACTTATCTATTGCACTCCTCACATATTTGGGATATGCAACCTTTCCTATTCTTGACCTTTGGTTTCTCATCTTGCCACTTGTATACTAGACTCTTCACTCTCTTCTTACATGCATACTTGAATCTATGATACTTGTACACTTCTACATGACTCTTACTCTTCTACATGCACCCCTAATACAAGACACTTGTGCACATCCTCACTTTACATATTTGCACACTTACATACATGACACTTGTGCACATTCTCTTAATACACACTTGCACTCTTACTTACATGACACTTGTGCATATCCTACACATAGACACTTACATAAAAGGGAAATATAAATCACTCATCTAAACTATAGATACAAACCCTAATCTATTATATATTTACATTTTTACCATGAAGGTACCATGGGGGTACATTTGTGTGTACTAAATAATGTAATATTCTTCAACAATAGTCATTCTTACGTATGGGGGTAAGTTGTGGATCCAAACCATGGATTATGAAAACATATATTTTATATGTAGGTGTCATGATTTGGGGCATATTGTGATATGATACCCTAAGAAATGTCTAGCAAAACCATATGTAGAAAATAGAAAGAGAAACTTACAAATGGATATGGATGAGGATGGTTTTAAACTAACAAAAAATAGGTCTATATAGATCAAAGTATATAATAATGAAGACCAGTAAGTAAGGATATTGGAAGAAACACCAGTTATTTTAAGTATTTAGCCTATGAAGAAAATATAGATCAAATCTTAGAGGACATGCTACAACATGATCATAATATTAACAAGGAATTGTTTACTCGGTCTAAAATAGATTTAGGGATAAACATTCCTACTAAACCTAAGGAATGTGTCTCATCAGATTTTGAACACTCTCTTGAAGTACCATGCATAATTTGCAATAAGGAATGCAGTAGATAAAATGCAATATTTTATGTCAATACCTCTACCAATAAAAAGGAAATACCAAAAAAAGAATAGGATGGGTCAAAATATTCCTTAGTAGATATAGGAGAGGATAAATGTAATGAAAAGAAAAGTTGTGAAATAATATTAAGGAATAGAATAATAAGATCTACCCTCAATATTGGCAAGGAAAAAAGAGAAAAACCTTCAAATTATCAAGTGAGAGCCAAGGACATGTTGGTCCAAAATCTGCCACAGGAAAGGATTTTACAAGTGCGCCCTAGACTCGGCCAACATTGAAATGCTGGAAGCAAGAAATGGCTCCCAAACCAATCTCCAGAGTGGGCTGGTTCCCTTCACTATTCTAAACTTGGTGTAAGATAAGGGTTACTGGAAAGAAATTAAAAAGTTTACAGAAAGAAATGGGAAATATGGCCACAGGCTGAAGTTATGGGATTAGAAAATAACAGTAGGAAACTCCAAGTGTAGCAACAGCAAGCAATAAAAGTTACTAACTTAACTTTCGCACGATGCATACAGAAAAACCCTCCAAAATCACATTCCAAGAATTTATACTCTTACGGCAATATTCAAATCCAGTATGCAAAATTTAAATGTAACAGCCATGAAGACATACAAATGCTATTAGAAATGCAACATGAACAGAAAGGAAATCACCAATGCAAACGCTTGAAAAATAGAAGCCAATCCTTTATTCTTGCAAATAAACTTCCAGTCTCTAGCAGAGAATTTTCCAACCCTTTGCAATGAAGTTTACATTGGTTTTTATAGAGGGTCGTCCTCTTTGCAGCATTTAATACTTGCTACCAAGTTTCTTGTGATCTACAAATATACCTTGGAAATCCGCAACACGATCCCCTTAATTGCAGCGTTATGGAAGCAAAAAATTAAATACAATGAGACAATCGCGGTCACATTCATTAAATTCGTTTTTCAAACATGTGCATGCAATTGTTAAATCAATCCACGAACAGCAACTTCGAACCAATAAACCCTTTAATTTTGGTGGCCTGGGCACTCTTCGACCTTAACCGCATCGAAAATCCACAAAGCATTTAATTCGGGGCAGCATTTAATCATCGAAACCCAAAAAACCTTCTCGGCCGTTCATACTTGTGTTTTGGCGGGAAACTGCGCAGGTCGCGAAAACGCGACGGGTCGCGAAATCGTGACATAGTTTGATGTCGTACGTCTTTCGTCACTTACACCTACGAAAATGCTCCCTGTCGCTCTTTCGCTGCATCGTCGGCTTCATTTCTTCCATCGCTAGCTCAATCCCGCGAAAACAGCACATGTAGCGATATCGCTACGCATTTTGGTCTTTGGCTCTGTCCTCCGCTCTTAACTTGCAAAAATAAAACATGCAGCGCATCGCTGCACATTTCGGGCTCCTTGTACGGTCTTGTTGATGGGCCGCAAAAATGCTACAGCTTTTGCCTCTTAAGACCTTTTCAAAAAAAATAGCGCATCGCTGTCATTCTTACCCCTTGGACTCTCTTCAACAATCGGTCGTCGCGAAAATGCTACGACTTTGATCCTTGCTTGGTGTGTTCCCTTTTAAGAGCGCAGCGAATCGCTGCAACCTTTGAACTCTGGAGCCTTTGAAACCGCCATCTCAACAAACATACAGCGCATCGCTGCAAGTTTTCCTTTGGACTCCCTACTCCGCCAACCGCCGCGATTCTGAGACGTCAGCGCATCGCTGCACTTTTTCGGGTTAAGTCGTCGGCTGAGTTTTTGGTCGCGATTCGCTGACAATTTTTGGACTGTTCCTCTTTTGCTTCCTCAAACCCACGAAAATGGAACACGTCGCGATATCACGACGGTTCCGCCAAAGCTGCATGCGTTGACCGCGTTGACCGCGATTTCGGAACATGTCAGCGAATCGCTGCAGTTTCTGGACTTAGTTATTTGTTACTCCTTTTTTGCTCAAAACCACATCAAAGCCAAAATCAAAGTTAGATTTGCAACAATTTACATGTTAGTACTTCAATCAAAATCAATGTGGCAAAAATGCCAACATTCTTGGCGGCTCGCGGGGTATACAGCTCGCTGTATGCAAGAATCCAGGCCTGAATCCATTGGGCACAGAGTCATATTAGATCAGAAAGTTGGCCGCTGTGGTGCATATCTCAGGGGACTGCTGCAATGATCTTCTGCTAAAAAAGCTGGAACTGGAAGAACCTGCATATAACGGATTATGAAATGCGACAAATGGAATGCGATAGTGGAGTGAGCTCCTGCGATTGCGCAAGCGGTGACTGCAATGGAATGATGATTATGATGGGATGACGGAGTGAGCAAGTGATGTAGTAGACATAGTAACAGAATGTTGCTATACTACCAGCTGCAATGGAAATGGAATGAGAGTAAATGAACTAATGGAATGCTAATGAGAAATATGAATGCTGTGGAATGAGAATGAACTGAACTGTAAATAAATGCGTAAAATGACATAACTTAGAAGAAAGGGATACGAAGGAACGGGAATAATAGGAAAGGGGAAAAGAAACAACAGCCGTGGCTTTGTTTTTTTTTTTACTACAGAAGAAAAAGAAGAAGAAGGAGGAAGATGAAGAAAGGAAGGAAATAAAAAGGGAAGGGAAATGAAGAATTTTCTAGAAAGCCACCAAACTGTTGGGATTGGAAAAGCACAAAAGTAAAACAAGCACGGATGACTCGCAAGCAACAAGAACCGAGGTGAACAAATAATTTTTTTTTTTTTTTTTTCTCTTCTATTTTTTTTTTTTCAATTTTATATATCTATATACAAGGGTTTACGACATGATTGGCATGTCGCCACCACAAACCCGATCTCAGGAGTTATCCGGTAAATCTGCAATGTCCCGCCCAGATTTGGTCATACTTGAGTCGGTCCCTGAAATTGGGCTGGCTTCTTCCTGAAGTTCTCCCTTCGACAGTGGCAGTGTCATGATTCAAGAAGTTGACTATCTGCTCATTATCTTCAATGACTTGCCCAAAATACTTGCATAATGTTGCTCCTACCCCATATTTGGATTTAACTCCATCAAAAAATAGCTGCCATAAATGATCTGTGACAACATTCTGATCAGCTTGATTAGGCAATTCCTGCTTCATGTCACTCTCAAGATTTTGGATGGCATAACAGTCGATTTCAGTTTCCAGCATGGCATTAAAATTAAGCATAGAAAACTGATCATCCAACTGAAGATTATTTAAAACTTCATTCAGCAAAACAGAGTCTTCAGACTCGTCAGTAAGCATGTAAACAGACTGCACTTCCTTTTCTGTTTCTTCCAACTTTTCAATGTGAAAAGAAGAAGGTTTTTCATTTTGAATCCTAAGACGCCTACCCTTGACAGGAATTTCTAAATGGGAATAATCTAGTGCCAAATAACCCCCTAACTTTGCGGTAAACTCCCTAGATAAACACATACTAAAGTAGGGCTCTAAATCAACCACAACAATTTCTTGGATAACAGTAACTTGGGGCATTGTATGCAGAGTAATTGGAACATCCTTAATCACACCCACTGTTTTTACAGGCGTACCATCTAATTGCAGAACTCCAAGACTACTTCGTGTGTACTCCATTCCCATTGCTACACATACTCCCTTGGGCATTACAGTGGTTGCGGCTCCAGAATCAATCATACAATTATGTACAATCCAGCCTTCTATTTGCAATGACAAGTAAAATGGATGTGGTCTGTTCTTTCCAGTAGTAGAGGTGGTTAAAGTTTGTGCATACACTGTCTGGGTAGGACCTTTTTCATTATCCTTGACAAATTTTAACAATTCCTGTAATAAGTCTACTTGGCCTGGCAACTGCAAAGCGTCATAGAGGCTTACCTTAGCAGGGGTCTTCTTCAGATCTTCAACTATGTTGTATGAAACTGCAACAAGGTCTTTCTTCTCAGCAGGTTGTTCAAATCTGGTACGATATTGTTGTGTAGCTTCTACTCTTAGCCTCTTTGTTAGTGATGGATACTTCAACTTTTCACGAGCTTGCTCCTCTGCTTCTGATCTTGCTGGTGCAGCTGCAGCCTTTTCTTGAACTCTGTTAAAAGCTAGATATTTTGATAAAACAGGTGCATCAGACCTTGGAACTGGCACAGGAGCTTTCACTGGCTTTTTCATATCAGCCGGCACTTTCAAAGGTTGTAAGTCAATAGGATCAACAGTCACGGGCTTCTTTCCAGTTCTTGTCAGAACTGAAACTCGTTCTTCAACTGGAGATATTAAACTATGCCCAGCTTCTGAGATCATATTAACCTGTCCACCTGAAGAACTGGCAGCCAATGTCTGCACATAATTCAGGTGAACCATACATGTATCCTCTCCATGAGGGTCATTATAGGTCGAGCACCAATATACTCCGTCTGCATGGGCTGCTTCTTCATTTACTAGAGCAGTCAAGCCTTTTTCAGGTGCTTTGCTTGTGGAGGCAGCTTGATCTCTAGTAATTTGAGGAGGTTGAAATCTCCTTGGCTGGAAATCTCTTTCGGCTTGCTTCCTCTCAATGAGTGTGATCTTATTTCCCATAGCCCTAATGGCCGAGTTGGCAGACTTAACCTCTTGCAATAATGCTATATATGGATCAGGGTTTGCAGGTGCAAGAGGTGCTGGTAAGGGCAAAGGAGCTGGTGGTGCTGGAAAAGTGGGAAATGCAATGGAAACGGGAGATGATTGAATGCTAGGTGCAGGAAGCGGTAAAGGAGCTAAAGCGGGCAACTAAGAAACTAGGACAGGTGCAACCTGAGGTGCTTTAGAACTCCATGATGGTGTGGGATACATAGCTGGCATGGGCTGTGGTTGTGAACTGTATAGATATTGAGGCAAATCTGGAATGAGAGACATAGTTACCTTTGGATGAAGTCTCCCTACAGCAACCAAATCTGCTTCTACTTTAATTGCTTGTTCAAACAACTTTGGAAACGTTGTCACATTGGACTGCCGAAAAGCCCAGCCAATATCTGAGTGGAACGCTCTGAGATAATAAAGTGCAGCCAATTCATCAGTAAGCCGAATACCATCAGGAATTCTATGCCAAGTTCTGGTAAATCGGACATTAAAATCAGGTATCTCCTCCTGGGGATGCCTCTGTATTACGGTAAACTGATTCAACAATGAGAAGGGGTCAGCCTGTTCATGGAAATTTTTAACCAGCAAATCACCGAATTGATCCCAAGATGTTATGGTGCCTGGAGGCAGCGTTCGATACCAAAACAACAGTTTACCTCTCAAAGAACATACAAACAACTTCACCATTACATCTTCATCGGTGATATCATGGATGGCCGCTAAGGAAGCAACATCATTAATGTGCTCATAAGCGGTTTTACCAGTCCCATCGTAAGTCGGTAAAGCCTTCAGTGCAGCCTGAGGAACTGGGTTCTGAGCCTGCAAGTTCAAGGCTCCAGAGCTATTCCATGCCAAAAAAAATTTGGGTGGAGGATATTGTGCCATTGGAACTAGTGGATATGGCTGGGAAAATGGAACACTAGCAACAATACTAGGGTTTTGTTCAGCAGAATATGGAAGGGATGGGGAAACTAATCTAGAATGCTCACTACTTCTTGAACTATCAAGTTCGAAAAATTCGACAAGATTGCCAAATTTCTTTGACTGTGATCTCGTGATCATGAATAATTTCTGAGTTCAACAAAGTCACCAAATAACAGGCAGGCGTCCACGATCAAAAATCCGGATCTTCAACTCAGCAAAGTCGCCAGATGAACTTACAAATCTCCGCTATGAGGCCAAGACAGCTCATCAAATCTTGAGACCTCCGGGTGTTAAAACAAATGTGGATTTTTGTGAGACAGAAGAAGTCTGTCCCACCGGGCGTGCCAAAAACTGTTGGCACCGGTGGGTTTATCACTTTGGAAAATTATGCTTATCCCACCGATTATGAATTCTTGGAGACAGAAGAAGTTTGTCCCACCGAGCGTGCCAAAAACTGTTGGTCCAAAATCTGCCACAGGAAAGGATTTTACAAGTGCGCCCTAGACCCGGCCAACATTGAAAGGCTGGAAGCAATAAATGGCTCCCAGACCAATCTCCGAGTGGGCTGGTTCCCTTCACTATTCTAAACTTGGTGTAAGATAAGGGTTACTGGAAAGAAATTAAAAAGGTTACAGAAAGAAATGGGAAATATGGCCACAGGCCGAAGTTATGGGATTAGAAAATAACAGCAGGAAACTCCAAGTGCAGCAATAGCAAGCAATAAAAGTTACTAACTTAACTTTCGCACGATGCATACAGAAAAACCCTCCAAAATCACATTCCAAGAATTTATACTCTTACGGCAATATTCAAATCCAGTATGCAAAATTTAAATGTAACAGCCATGAAGACATACAAATGCTATTAGAAATGCAACATGAACAGAAAGGAAATCACCAATGCAAACGCTTGAAAAATAGAAGCCAATCCTTTATTCCTGCAAATGAACTTCCAGTCTCTAGCAGAGAATTTTCCAACCCTTTGCAATGAAGTTTACATTGGTTTTTATAGAGGGTCGTCCTCTTTGCAGCATTTAATACTTGCTACCAAGTTTCTTGTGATCTACAAATATACCTTGGAAATCCGCAACATGATCCCCTTAATTGCAGCATTATGGAAGCAAAAAATTAAATACAATGAGACAATCACGGTCACATTCATTAAATTCGTTTTTCAAACATGTGCATGCAATTGTTAAATCAATCCACGAACAGCAACTTCGAACCAATAAACCCTTTAATTTTGGTGGCCTGGGCACTCTTCGACCTTAACCACATCGGAAATCCACAAAGCATTTAATTCGGGGTAGCATTTAATCATCGAAACCCAAAAAACCTTCTCGATCGTTCATACTTGTGTTTTGGCGAGAAACTGCGCAGGTCGCGAAAACGTGACGGGTCGCGAAATCGTGACATAGTTTGATGTCGTACGTCTTTCGTCACTTACACCTACAAAAATGCTCCCTGTCGCTCTTTCGCTGCATCGTCGGCTTCATTTCTTCCATCGCTAGCTCAATCCCACGAAAACAGCACATGTAGCGATATCGCTACGCATTTTGGTCTTTGGCTCTGTCCTCCGCTCTTAACTTGCGAAAATAAAACATGCAGCGCATCGCTGCACATTTCGGGCTCCTTGTACGGTCTTGTTGATGGGCCGCAAAAATGCTACAGCTTTTGCCTCTTAAGACCTTTTCAAAAAAATGCAGCGCATCGCTGTCATTCTTACCCCTTGGACTCTCTTCAACAATCGGTCGTCGCGAAAATGCTACGACTTTGATCCTTGCTTGGTGTGTTCCCTTTTAAGAGCGCAGCGAATCGCTGCAACCTTTGAACTCTGGAGCCTTTGAAACCGCCATCTCAACAAACATACAGCGCATCACTGCAAGTTTTCCTTTGGACTCCCTACTCCGCCAACCGCCGCGATTCTGAGACGTCAGCGCATCGCTGCACTTTTTCGGGTTAAGTCGTCGGCTGAGTTTTTGGTCGCGATTCGCTGACAATTTTTGGACTGTTCCTCTTTTGCTTCCTCAAACCCGTGAAAATGGAACA
The DNA here is from genome assembly GCA_028583015.1 of Wollemia nobilis. NCBI lineage: Eukaryota > Viridiplantae > Streptophyta > Pinopsida > Araucariales > Araucariaceae > Wollemia > Wollemia nobilis. The sequence continues at coordinate 6,639,436 of JAQPPZ010000103.1, forward strand.
CGTCGCGATATCGCGACGGTTCCGCCAAAGCTGCATGCGTTGACCGCGTTGACCGCGATTTCGGAACATGTCAGCGAATCGCTGCAGTTTCTGGACTTAGTTATTTGTTGCTCCTTTTTTGCTCAAAACCGCATCAAAGCCAAAATCAAAGTTAGATTTGCAACAATTTACACGTTAGTACTTCAATCAAAATCAATGTGGCAAAAATGCCAATAGGACACAAGAGCAAACATAGAGAAATAAATAAAATCTAAGTTGGTTGAACTTCTATTTACCACACAACAAAATGATATTGGTAATTCATAGGAGGGGCTAGTAGCCCATAATGAGACATGATTACCATCTCATAGAATATAAGAGGGTCTAATTCCCCCTCAAATCAAAGATGTATCAGGGACCTCTATTTAAGTAATGAGCTTATTCTTTGTATCTAGGAAACTAAAATGACAAAGGAAGAAGTTCCCCAAACTATGAAAATAGTATGGGCAAGATGTGAATGGAATGTTATGGATTTAGAAGAAGGGACAGTGGAATTCTAACTTATTGGAATATAGTTAGAACCTCCTCTGAAACCATTTATAAAACAAAGCATTGGATAGCCTCATTATACACATGCTACTTTGTAGTTATTAATTTCATCCTTATCAATATCTATGGACATACAACTCAATCAAGTAGATTAGAACTATGGAGTTGGATTGAAGCCTTTATAAGAATTAAAGACCAAAAAACCTTATATAGTATTATAGGATATTTTAATGCCATAACCAAGTTGGATGAAAATTTTGGAGGAATTAGGAAAATAACTCAAAGTGAGATATTTCTTAGCTTTCATTCAAAATAATAATCTATGGGAGGTTAAGTTTGAAGAGGATAACTATACATGGAAAAACAACAGGAAATACCATAACCAATATGGAAAGGTAGATGTTTATCATTAGGAGGAAGAATGCAACTAATTAAATTAGTCTTACAGGCCATTCCAACATATTATATGTCCTCATATATTATGCCAAAATTAGTAGAAAAAAAATTAATCCATATTATGCAATCATTTTTGTGGTTATGATTACATGATAAAATAAAATTTCCTTTGCTGAAATAGATCAAGGTATATGATGATAAAACTAGGGGAGGTCCTAGTTTAAGATTTTTGACGAATGTAAAGTTAGCTCTAAGGAGAAAAGTAATTTGGAGCTTGTATAAATATAATCAAAGACAATGGGCAAGAATTCTTCTAAGTATGAACCCAATGACCCAATATTAATCTTTACTGCACACTATGGAATGGTTTTAAAAAATTAATTGATCTAGTGATTAAAGGTCTAAGATAGGTTGTGGAAACTGAAGAAAAAAATTCCATTTACATGGATACTTGGTGTTGATAAAATACCATTCAATCTAGATCCAATATTTTGAAACCATGGTTGAGTTTATTTCAAGATAAATATGGCGATAGGGTTTCAAACATTATATACAAATGGAAAAGATATTTTTTCACAAGTATACTGAACATTTTTCTAGGAGGAAATTGGGTGGAAAGATAACAACAATGATTATTCTGAGTGAAGCCAAGGATAAGCTAATTTTGGAGTTAAATGACTTAGGAGAGTACATAGCAAGGAGCATATATAATGTAAAGTACCAAAAAAATAGGAATACCACAATAATATGGAGAGATATTTTGGATAGCCCTAGCATTCCGAAATTCAAAGTGTTTGTATGGCTAGTAGATCACATGAAAATTGTATCCTAGGATAACCTAATGAAAAGGGATTTTCATGGCCCCTCGCAATATTTTCTATGTATAAAGGAGGAGGAGAGTATGTACCATCTCTTGTGACACTACTCAATATTCTAGGAACTATGGCAATGGATTCTTAATATTTTTGGTAAATGCATGGTGATGAATGGTAGAATTGAAGAATGATTAAAGCAATAAAGCACTTTTAAAAGTGAGGTCTTACAAACAATTTAGGATATATTGAAATATACAATACTTTGGATTGTATGGCTATAAAGGAATAGAAGAATATTTAAAGGAAAGGAAAGCAAATTAGAGGTAATGAAAAGAAAAAATTGTTTAGCCCTAGAGGAGTCTAGACCGGTCCTATCAACTCATCCAATCCCTAATCTTGAGGGAGAGAACCTTGATAGATGGAGTCAAGGCATAAATTAAAATTATGATGGTGGGTATAGGAGAAATAAAATGAAGGTAAAGAATATAAAGCAGAAACCACTAAAAGCATAGTTGGTCAAAATAAATTTGATGGAACAACTAAAGGAAATTTAAGACTATAAGAGGAGGAATTATAAAAAATATTTGGGGTAATATTTTGTCATGTTACTCTTTTAGTAGTGGATTTAATATAAATAATGAAGTTGAAGCTTTGGTATCTTTGGAAGGATTAAAACTATGTGGATAAATAAAATAGAACATAGTATGGGTGGAAGGGGATTCACTAATAGTAATAAATACAATTTTAAGGAAACTAAAAGGTCCATGGAATATACAAGAGATCATTATGGAAATGCAATACCTTGATACAAAGTTTAAAAAATTTAGGTTTACACATATGTTAAGGGAAGGGACCAAATATGGAGTTAGGCTATTGAATAAAGGGGTTTTAATAGAGGATCATGAAATTAAACTCTCTTTTCCATGGCTAGAAAAAAGTAGTAAGTGTATATGAATCTAACAAGAAAAAATTGAAAGGACAAAATTCAAAATAATGTTCCAAAGGACTAGAAAATATTTGAAGGGATCCATTTATAGATCAATGCATTAGAGGAAACTAACAGTTTGGATCTGGTAAAGCGGACTATGATTTTGTGAAGTGAGTAGAAGTTTTGTATGCTAAGCAAAAGAAGATGATATTAGATGGACTTCATACCTGAATGGGTTATTTGAGTTTTTGGTTGATGGTTAGACTAGGGGATAAAGTATGAATTAGACCTTTTAATTTTTTGAAACTGCTAAACTATTTATAAGAATAATACCATTATGATTTATTAAAATTTCATTATAATATGAATGAGATTCATTTCATAACTCGTTAAAATGATAAAATATATTTATTAAAAAAAATTATTTGGGATTAAAATAAATTCCACTTGTATTATATAATAACCCATAGTTTAGTTATTATGCATATATCTCTTGATAATATTTAAACATAAACTTTCAAATTTTTGAGATTGTTAAACTATTTATTACAATTCTTGTGGTTGCACTTATGCATTAGGAAGGAAACTAATAGTCTAGAGTTGGTAAAGCAAAATTTGATAACGCAAAGTTTTAAAATATTACTATAATAAGATCCAATTCATAGACAATAAAGGTGGAGTTTTGGTATTGTGAAGGTTGTTAAGGAAAATGTCAAGAAGGATGCTAAATTATGGATATTTGTATTTGTAAAAAAAATTGAAGATGAAAATCAAGAATTCAAATATTTTATGAAAAAAGATGTAGGATCTAGCTATAGTAACTCAATTGAGATGAGAATTGAATATGTTTGTAAACTCTCAATCTCTAAAGGATAGATATATGATTTGTTAAGGGTTGGGGTTTCGAGTACAACCCATTTTTCTTTAGCAAAAAAAATGGAGTTACCATAGATTGTTTTCCTTTTTATATGATAGTAGTTTGTTTCACTAGATTCATGTATTCTTGCAACAATAGTTTATTTTGTTCTCTTAGTACCCTTCCTATGATAAACAATAAGTTTGACAGGTTGATTTTCTTTGCTAATTTTTTACGTATTTGATCTTGTATTCATAAGCCTTGGTTTAGTCTTGATTGTACCTATACATGCAAAAATAAACCTAAAAAACCTTCAAAAATAGATTTCTTCAAAAAATTGTGAATCACAACTTCCAAACTAACCAATCATGATTTCTCATAAGGTGAATCACACTTCACTTGGGTAAATATTTCACCCTTATTTGGAAAAAATAGGATGATTATCACTTTTTAATGTAATTGCTTTTTTTAATTAGGGTAAAATTTGGGTCTTTGAAAGGGCCCAAACCCTTTTACAATCCTACACTTGTCTAACTAGTATTACCAACCAAAAAGCCTCATCTTTGAAGGCTATAGGACAATCAAAAAATTAAACTATCTTGTTTCAAAACTCTACATATTTACATTCATTAAGCCTATTTACATTTGTATCTTTGAAGAGTCTCCAAAAAATAGAACCCTTGGTAGACAAGTTCATACATCTCGAAAAAATGGAACCCTTAGTAGACAAATCCATAGATAATTACAAAATGGAACCCTAAGTAGATAAATTTATAGATCTTCAAAAAATGGAACCCTCAGTATTAAAATCCCATGAAAACCCAAATCAATAGACTTGTTGGCATTTTTGCCACATTATTTTGATTGTTGATTATTCTTGCATAAAATGTTGAAGTTCTCACTCCTTTACAGGTTTTGATGCAAAAAAAATCTAATTCCAAATACTGTCGTGATATCACGACAAAAAGCAGCATGGAGGGCACAGTTTCAAAACCGTCGCGATATCGCGACATGTCGCGTTATCACGGGTCTATTGAGGAGAGAGAAGCAAAGTCAGAAAATGTCGCGATTTCGCGACATGTTTCAAAATTGCGGTCAACGCAGTCAATGGTAGCAAAGTCAGCAAGGTTGTCGCCATATCGCGACGTGTCTCGTTATCACGGTCAAAATGGTCAACGGGGGGCAGCACAGTAAAATAGTCATGAAATCGTGACATGTCGCGTTTTCGTGACTTACAATGGCCATGGAGCAGAGTAATAGAAAAGGTAGTGAAATCGCGACATAACTAAGCAAAGGGCATTGACAATAAACTTTGTAGCGATATCGTGACTGAATAATGAACAAGGCACAAAAGGCATTGTGATTTCACGACATTTATGGAGATGAAGTCCAGCAACATGGAAACATCACAATTTCGTGACATATTGGGGCAGAAGGACCAAGTGCAGAAACCTGTCGTGATTTCATGACATGATGGAGATTAACAAACCACTTGAGGCAAGAGTGTCATGTTTTCACGGGTTAGAAGCAAGACCGTACAGGGTGGATGAAAATTGTCGTGAAATCACGATATGTCAAATTTTTGTGACTTAAAAGAGAATATTGAGCAGCGAGGAGATAGTATAACGAAAGCGCGACTTGTCTTGTTTTCACGACGTATAAGTGAGACAAAGCCAAAAGAGAGAAAGGTGTAGCGAAATCGTGCCTTGTCACATTTTCATGGTTCGAAGTAGCGAAGAGAACAACATGGATTAAGAATGTAGCGAAATCGCACCTTGTCGCATTTTCGTAGAAACAAAGCAGAGAAAGAGCAGAATGGTACGGAACATCGCGATTTCGCGACGCGTCACGTTTTCGCGAGCTAAGGTAGCGAAGGAGACAAAGGAGTCGAATACGTCATGATTTCATGACATGGTTGATTTTCATGGTTCCAAAGTGACAAAGTGTATGGAGCAGAAGAATGTCACGATTTCATGACCTGTCGCGTTTTCACGACCTATTACAGTTTCGCGCCAGAAAGCAGTTCAAACGGCCCGATGAAGTTTTGTGATTTCCAACGATTAAAAGCACCCTAGAATTAAATGTTTTGCTACTTTCCAATGTGGACAAGGTAGAAGAATGTGTCCAAGCCATCAAAATTAAAGACTTCCATTATTCAAAGCTGTTGTTCATGATTTATCTAACGGTTCAAGCATGTTTCAAGAACGACCATTTAATGAAGACGAATGACTCCTTGTTTCATTCAATTTCTGGTTTCTCCGAGGCTGGTTTAAGGGGATCATTTCCTTATTTCCATTGCATATTTTGTAAATCTCGAGGAAGTCCGTTGCAAGTTTTAAATGTTGTAAAGAAGCAAGACTTCTATATAAATCAATGTAGATCTCAGAAAGAGGGATCGGGAGTTTGAGAGATAGGTTGCATGAAAGCTTTCAAGTTCTTTGCATGAATGAAAGATATTTGGCCTCTGATTTTGCAAGCGTCTTTCTAATGATTTCCTTCTATTTCATGCATTTCTCAGTTATACTTGTCTTTCTAATCTGCTATTAGATTTCAATTCTGCATCTGAGTTTGAATACTGCTAATAAGGAAGTGAGTTCTGGAATGCAATCCTGAAGGTTGTCTGCGCAAGGTCGTAAGTGGATTATGTTGTATTTTATTATTATATGTTTTTCATATGCTTGAGGTTAAATTCTTGCTGAGTTTATTTCCCCGATCATACAAACTTAGCCTGTGGCTATATTTCCCATCTCTTTCGTGTATTTCCTGTTTCTTTTTGCACATTTATAATTCCTTTCTAGTAACTTTAGTCTTAATCAAGCTTAGAAATAGTAAGGGAACCAGCCCTCTCTGGAGATTGGTCTGGGAGACATTTCTTTCTCCCAGGCTTTCAATGTTGGCCGAGTCTAGGGTGCATAGACATATAAAATCCTTTCCTGTGGCAGATTCGTGACCAACAATTTTTGGCATGCCCGATGGGACAGACTGTTTCTGTCTCAGAAAGATCCCATAGTATTGAGGGTTTAATGTTTGCCTTCATGTCGTATAGTTAGAACATTTTGTGACTCTGCAGTACCCATAAATCTATGAACGTGGATGCAGTGAATGCTGTACTTCATGATCATGAGATCAAAGTCCAAAAAAGTTGAAGATCTTGTTGAGTTTTTTGAACTTGACATCACAAAAAGAGGTGAACACTCTAGGTTGGTTTCCCCATCGCTTGCATCATCTGCCATATCCATAAAAATCCCTGGTATTGTTACTAGTTTTCCATCTTCTCAGTTACATACACTAGTCCCAATGGCCCAGTATCCTCCACCTCGATAGTTTTCAGCATGGAATAGCTCAGGAGCCTTGAATTTGTAGGCTCAAAATCTAGTTCCCCAGGCTGCTTTGAAATCCTTGCCAACCTATGATGGTATGGGAAAGACTGCATACGAACATATTCATGATGTAGCTTCTCTGGTAGCCATTCATGATAGAACGAACGAAGATGTGATGGTGAAGTTATTAGTGTATCCTTGAGAGGAAAATTGTTGTACTGGTATCGATCTCTGCAACCAGGCACTATTGCGTCCTGGGATCAGCTAGGAGAATTGTTAGTGAAGAATTTTCATGAACAGGCTGACCCATTTTCATTGTTGCATCAGTTTAATGCAATCCAAAGGTACCCGCAGGAGGCAATAGCAGATTTCAATGTTCGTTTCACCAGAAGCTGGCAGTGAGTGCCTAAAGGACTTCGCCCTACCCCTCAGCAAGCTACGTTCTACTACCTTCGAGCGTTCAATACAAACATTGGCTTGGCGATCAGGCAGTCCAATGTGGTGACCTTCCCAGAACTGTTTGAGCAAGCACAAAAGGTAGAGGCAGACTTGATTGCAATCGACAGGCTTCCCCCAAAGGTAGCAATGCCCATTTTACCTGATATTCCATAGCATTTATATCCTAGTTCTTTTTTACAATCTATGTCTTCTATGTACCCTGTTCCATCATGGAATTCTAGTGCACCTCAAATTGCACCTATCCCAGTTCCTCAGTTGTCTACTCCAGAAAATCCCTAGTTTCTTGCACCCAGCATTCTGCCCTTCCCTGCACCCACTTCATTCCCAGCATTACCGGCACCACCAGCACCTTTGCCCTTACCAGCACCTCCTGCGCCTGTAAATCCTGATCCTTATACGGCACTCTTGCAAGAGGTAAAATCTGCCAATTTTGCAATAAGAGCAATGGGTAATAAGATCACGCTTATTTAAAGGAAGCAAGCTAAGTGATATTTCTAGCCTAGGAGATTTCAACCCCCGCCAATTACTAGAGAACAAGCTACTTCAACAAGCAAAGCACCCGAGAAGAACCTGACTATTTTGGCAAATGAAGATGCAGTCCTTGCTGAAAGAACATATTGGTGTTCGAAATGCAATGATCCCCATGGAGAAGACACTTGCATGGTTCATTTGAATTATGTGCAGACATTGGCTGCTAGTTCTTTGGGAGGGCAAGTCAATATGATCTTTGAGGCAGGCCATAGCTTAATGGTTCCATCAAAAGAGCAAGTTTCGGTTCTCACAAGGACTGGAAAGAAGCCTATTACAGTAGATCCTACTGAGTTAGAGCCATTAAAAGTGACAGCTAATTTAAAGAAACAAGTGAAAACTCCTGTGTCAGCGTCAAAGCTAGATGCGCCTGTTTTACCGAAAGATCTTGTTCTACACAGATTACAAGAAAAGGCCGCAACTGCACAGGCAAGATCAGAAGCAGAAGAGCAAGCTAGAGAAAAGTTGAAGTACCCTTCATTGACAAAGAGGCTGAGAGTAAAAGTTACTCAGCAGTATCAAAGCAAAAATGATCACCCCATTGAAAAGAAGGAATCTACTGCGATTGCATACAACATTGTCGAAGAATTGAAGAAGACCCCAGCTAAGGTTAGTCTTTACGATGCATTGCAATTGCCTGGGCAGGTAGATTTATTGCAAGAATCTTTGAAATCTATGAAGGATAGTTAGAAAGGTCCTACCCAGACAATTTATGCTCAAGCCTTAACCACTTCTGTCACTGGTAAGAATAGACCACCCCCATTTTATCTATCACTGCAAATAGAGGGTTGGATTGTGCATAACTGCATGATCGACTCTAGAGCCGCTACAACTGTCATGCCAAAGGCAGTTTATGAAGTTATGGGTATGGAATACACACGAAGTAGCCTTGGATTCTTGTAGTTAGATGGTACTCCTATGAAAATGGTGGGTGTAATCAAGGATGTCCCGATTGTTTTACACACTATGCCTCAGATTACAGTCATTCAGGAGATAGTTATGGTCGATCTAGAACCGTATTTTAGTATGTTCTTATCCAGAGAGTTTACTGCAAAGTTGGGAGGTTACCTTGCACTAGATTATTCCCACTTGGATATCCCTTTCAAATAAAAGACTTCGGATTCATAATGAAAAACCTTCCTCTTTTCATATTGAAAGGTTGGATGAAGCAGGAAAGACCATGCAGTCTGTTAACATGCTAACCGAAGAGTTAGAGGGTTCTGATTTGATGAATGAGGTTTTATATGAGCTTCAGTTGGAAGATGGGTGTTCCATGTTTGATTTCAATGCTATGCTAGAAACAAAAATCGGTTGTTATTCTATCACAAATCCCGAGGATGGCGCAATGCAAGTATTCCCTAACCAAGATGATCAGAGCTCTGTCACGGATCAACTATGGAAGTTATATTTTGATAGAGCAAGATGCAAAAATGATGTAGGAGCAGGTATTGTTCTGATTTCTCCCTCTGGTTTACAAAGAACTTATTCATACCGTCTTACTTGGAATTGTACTAACAATGCTATAGAGTACGAAGCATTATGCCTAGGCTTGAAAAAGGCAAGAAAGTTGGGAATCGAACAGTTGTAGATTTTTGGTGATTCTAAGCTGATTGTAAACCAAGTAACAAACAGGTGTATTTCCAAGCAGCATTATCTCAAAGCATATCGCAACCAATTTTGGGACCTGTTTGAGTCTTTCACAGCTCTGAATATTCGATCTATTTCTCGAGAGCTGAATAAGCATGCAGATCTTCTAGCATCTCTTGGAGCAAATTTTTTTGCCATTGAGCAGGTAGTCAAGAAGCCAAAGACAGTAAGGATGGTGTACAGGCCTAGTGTCCCATACAAAGATACTTTCTGGCAAGTCTTCGAGAGTGATGAGCAAATTGTTAACTTTTTGATTCAAGAAGCTGCCACCATCAAAGGAAGAACCCTGGAGCATGAAGAAACTGATGGTCTAATTCAGTTGCGGAATAATCATATTTCGAAGGGTCTTATCACTCTAGAAAGTTTGTTTGATCAGCATGATCAGTCCAAGAAACATTGGATTGAGATCGACAAGAAAGAGTATATGGAGCTGCAATTAGAACCTAATAAGGTCATTAAGATTGGGACTAATTCTACTCCTGATGAACTACAAGAAATTAGGCAACTGTGTCAAGAATTTTTTGATATTGTGGCCTGGAGTTATGAGGATCTGAAGGGATATGATAAACAGATTGTTCAGCATACTATTGAGTTGGAAGAATGAGTCAGACCCTTCAGGCAAAAGCAACGACCAGTGAATCCAAAGATTGAGACTCTCATGAGGGCCGAACTTGTGAAAATGTTGTAGGCCAAGATTCTATACAAGGTTAAGCACTCAACTTGGGTTGCTAATCTGGTTCCGGTTCAAAAGAAAAATGGACATATGACTGTGTGTAGATTTTTGAAATCTGAACCGTGCATCTCTGAAATATCACTATCCCTTGCCTCGCATTGATTAGATACTGCATGTTGTTGCTAAGGCTCAGCGTTTTTCACTACTAGATGATTTCTCTGGATATAACCAGATTTGGGTTAGGGATGAGGACCAGTACAAGACAACATTTACAACTAAGTGGGGCACTTTTGCTTATCAACGAATGCCTTTTGGATTATCAAATGTTGGGGCCACATTCCAGAGAGCCATGGACATTGCATTCGACGAGCTTTTGAACAAGATTATTGTTATTTATCTTGATGATATGACTGTCTTTTCACATAAACGGGAATATCACTGTTCTCATCTGAGGCAAATCTTCAAAAAATGTAGAGAGTTTGGTATTTCTATTAATCCAAAGAAGTCGGTTTTTGCAGTGAAGGAAGGTAAACTCTTGGGGCATGTCATTTCAGAAGATGGTTTGGCGATTGATCCATCTCGAGTCGAAGCATTGAAGAAACTATCACTCCCTGCCAATAAGAAAGAGTTGCAGTCTTTCTTTGGGCAGATTAATTTCATCAGGAAATTCATTTTTGATTTTGCCCAAGTTGTCAAGCCCATGACTGAGTTGTTGAAGAAGGATGCAGAATTTAAATGGACAACTCAGAGGAAGGAGGCATTCCAGGAAATTAAGGACAGAATAGTGCAGGCTCCTGTATTGATTAATCTAGATTATTCAAAAAATTTAATTTTGTATGCAGTGGGGGAATATGAAAGCTATGCCACAGTACTCACATAGAAAGGAGATGATGGGGATGAAAGGCCCATTGCTTGCCTTAGTCAGGTTATCTTACCTCATCGGGAAAGATATAATTTCATTGAAAAATAGGTGTATGCTGTCATGAAGTCTCTTAAAAAATTCAAGCACTTCATATCTCAGAGTAGGACAGTCGTCTATGTTATTCATCCCGATGTAAGGAATTTCATCATTCAGGGTGAGATGGGTGATAAACGCGCAGGTTGGGTCACCAAAATTCAAGAATTTGATGTTGAGATTCATTCGACCAAGCTAGTGTGGGGTAAGGCCTTATGCCAGCACTTAGCAAAGACTACGGCATCTGGAATAGTTGATTATCAAGTAGATGATCTTGCTGGAGATAACAATCTGATGAATCTCCTAGTTCAAGAACAAGATTGGGCAGATGACCTCATTGACTATTTCATAACTGGTAGATGCCCTTCATAGTTAAATGCCTCACAACAGAGAAGGTTTCGTCTGCAAGCTCTCAGGTATGTGTTGCTGCCCGAAGGATTGTTTTTCAAGAACATTGATGGCGTTCTTTTAAGGTGTGTCAAGGAATCAGAGAAGGCTAAACTCCTGGAGGAGTTTCATTTCGGCATATCAGGAGGACACTATGTAGGTAGACCAATGGCTCTAAAAATTATTCAGGCTGGTTACTATTGGCCAACCTTGTTCACAGATGCTTTCAGGATTGCCCAAGCGTGTGACAAATGTCAGAGGTATACAGGAAGGGTTAGAAATGCATCATTTCCCCTGCATCCAATTTAGGTTGAAGCACCTTTTCAGCAATGGATATTGGACTTTATTGGGATTATTGATCCGAATTCTTCAGCTGGACACAAATATATCTTGACAGCTATAGATTATTTTATGAGATGGTCTAAAGCTATTCCAACCAGGGTTACAAATCAAGCGATGGTGATTTCTTTCATTGAAGGGCTGATTACACGTTTTGGCATTCCTGATGCTATTATTATAGATAACGAAACTCCATTTATTGGAGTTGAGCTAGCTGAATTTGCAAATAAGTATGGTGTTTTTCTGAAGACATCCTCTAACTATTACCCTCAGGGAAATGGCTTGGTAGAATCCACAAACAAGAATTTGTTGCGGATTTTAAAGAGATCTTTGGGGGATAACAAGAGATCATGGCACCTTCTGTTAAATCAAGCTTTATGGGTAGATAGAATCTCAATCAAGAAGTCTATTAAGACTTCATCGTATGCCCTGGTATATGGAAAAGAGGCAAAGTTGCCTGTTCATCTAGAGTTGCCAGTATTGCAACAATTGCAGGGATTTCAATATGATGAAGCATATGTAGATTCCATGGATATGCGGATGGCTCAGTTGTTACAATTGGAAGAGAAACGTTATTTGGCCTATGAGGAGTTTGCTAAGCATACACAGGTTATTTCAAAGTGGTTCCATAAAAATTCCACTGATCGTCCGCTTAAGGTGGGTGATTTGGTCCTGAAAAGGAATGAAAAGAAAGCCAAGCCAGGGAAGCACAAGAAGTTTGATGCTCTATGGGAAGGTCCCTTTCGCATTGTCAGTGTTGGTGTAGCAAATTTGTTTCATCTGGAAGATTTGTATGGCAGCCCACTTCCTATTTCGATGAACGGATTTCATCTGAAAGCCTACACTCCATGAATTGTGAGTCCAATATCACCTTGTATATAGTAAAAAAAAACAAAAAAACAAAAAAAAAAAAAAAGTATTGTTTTCCTCTCGTCAACTTCGGCTCTTTTTGCATGCGAGCCCATAGGTACGTATTTCTTTCTTTTTTATTCTTCCTTCCCAGCGGTTAGTGGCTTCCTCTTTATTTCTTCCTTTCCCCTCTTCATTCCCTTCTTCTCCTACTCCTTTTTCTTCTGCAAGTAATCAAGCCACTGTTGTTGTTTCTTTTTCCCTTCCTGCTATTCCCGTTCCTTCTTTTCCTTTTCTTCTAATTTCATTGTTGTTTTAGCATTTATTAGTTCCATTCCACCACTTCACTCCTTCCATTCCATTCACTTCCATTTCCCTTTCATAGAAGCTGGTAGCACAGAAGCACTCTGTTACTGTATCTACCACATCACTCCCTCCATTCCATTATTTCATCGTTTACTATTTCCATTCCATAGTCCTCACTCCACTTATTTCATTTATTTCTATTTTTGCAACCCCTGGTGCTTTCATGGAGATTCTTTTATAGCACCTGGTCAGCTAATCCAAATACAGATTCCTTGAGTTTTTAGTAATTTAGCAAAATTTGTTGCGGCAGTCTGTCGATATGTACCCCCATCAGCCAGCTTTCTGTTCTCAGTTTTTCTTGACTCTGTTTCCCAATGGATTCATGCCTAGGATTTGTGCATACAGCAGAACTCTATACCCCGCGAGCCACCAAGAATGTTGGCATTTTTGCCACATTATTTTTATTGTTGATTATTCCTGCATAAAATGTTGAAGTTCTCACTCCTTTACAGGTTTTGATGCAAAAAAAGCTAAGTCCAAAGACTGTCACGATATTGCGACAAAAAGAAGCATGGAGGGCATAGTTTCAAAACCGTCACGATATCGTGACATGTCGCGTTATCGCGGGTCTATTGAGGAGAGAGAAGCAAAGTCAAAAAATGTCATGATTTCATGACGTGTTCCAAAATCACGATCAACGCAGTCAACGGTAGCAAAGTCAGCAAGGTTGTTGCGATATCGCGATGTGTTACAGTTTCGTGCCAGAAAGCAGTTCAAATGGCCTGATGAAGTTTTGCAATTTCTAACGATTAAAAGCACCCCAAAATTAAATGTTTTGCTGCTTTCCAATGCGGGTAAGGTAGAATTATGTGTCCAAGCCATCAGAATTAAAGACTTTCATTATTCAAAGTTGTTTTTCGTGATTTATCTAATGGTTTAAGCATGTTTCAAGAATTACCATTTAATGAAGATGATCGACTCCTTGTTTCATTCAATTTTTGGTTTCTCCGAGGCTGGTTTAAGGGGATCATTTCCTTATTTTCGTTGCATATTTTGTAAATCTCGAGGAAGTCCATTGCAAGTTTTAAATGTTGTAAAGAAGCAAGACTTCTATATAAATCAATGTAGATCTCAGAAAGAGGGATTGGGAGTTTGAGAGACAGGTTGCATGAAAGCTTTCAAGTTCTTTGCATGAATGAAAGATATTTGGCCTCTGATTTTGCAAGCGTCTTTCTAATGATTTCCTTCTATTTCATGCATTTCTCGGTTATACTCATCTTTCTAACTTGCTGTTAGATTTCAATTCTACATCTGAGTTTGAATACCGCTAATAAGGAAGTGAGTTCTGGAATGCAATCCTGAAGGTTGTCTGTGCAAGGTCGTAAGTGGATTATGTTGTATTTTATTATTATATGTTGTTCATATGCTTGAGGTTAAATTCTTGCTAAGTTTCTTTCCTCGATAATACAAACTTAGCCTGTGGCTGTATTTCCCATCTATTTTCGTGTATTTCCCATTTCTTTCTGCACATTTATAATTCCTTTCCAGTAACTTTAGTCTTAATCAAGCTTAGAAATAGTAAGGGAACCAGCCCTCTCTGGAGATTGGTCTGGGAGACATTTATTTCTCCCGATATTTCAATGTTGGCCGGGTCTAGGGTGCATAGACATAGAAAATCCTTTCCTATGGCAGATTCGTGACCAACAAGACTTATCACTCGAAATCTCACAATGCATCCAAAAATTCATAAATCACAAATTTCTAGAAAATGGAACCCTCAACAGATAAGTTTATAGATCTCTAAAAAATGAAATCCTCAATAGATAAGTCCATAGATCTCTAGAAGATGGAACCCTCAATAGATAAATTCATAGCTCTCCAAAAAATAGAACCCTTAGCAAACAAATCCATAGAACTCCTAAAATAGAACCCTCAACATACAAATCCATATATCTCAAAAAATGAAACCCTTAGTAGACAAATCCTTTAGACACCTAAACCAACAATTTTCTCAACTTCTTCTAGATAAAAGTAGACAAATCCTACATATCTCTCAAAAAAAGGGAACCTAAATAAACAAGTCCATAGATCTTCAGAAAGGAATTTTATTATGGACATTATGAAAATTAGAACTTTCACCTAGTGAATTGACTTTCTATATTTCCTCCCTCCTTTGCTCCTAACTAGAGTACGTATAGATGGATACCATATGGTAGTATCTATATTTTATCTTCCTCTCCAAGATCTTCTACTAACCAATTGGCCATCCCATTTCCTTCTCTATACACATGTACCACCTAAATTTTTTCTAGTGAATTCAAGGATCTTAGTCTATCTATTACTATGTATGCCTAATGAATTGGGGGATCTTAGTGTATCTATTACTATATTTGCTACTCTTCATCTTACCATCACCCTTTTATTAAGGCAATTAACAATATTTAGTGAATATCCCTCAATTATTAATTCCTTACCACCCAACTGAACCACTATCTTTAATCCTATAAAGATTACTCTAGCTTAAGTGTGATGACTAATCATAATGCCCAAGTACTCACTCATAACTTTGATCACAATTCCTTGACTATCCCTTAGCACTTCTCCTCCACCAGCCTTACTTGAGTGTCCTTTAGAAGCCCCATCAGAATTTAGCTTCAGTCATCCTTGTTTCGGTGGCTACCACTTGGTCAGGCTTCTTAAGTCTCCTTAAGGATTTTCACTCACCCCAACTGGACTTAGGTTCTAATGTTCACTTAATTTTGCTAGCTCCAATGAATTTGGACTCTCATGCACTTTTAGTGCTTTAACATTCTCACCATGGTTTCTATGATATGCTTTTTATTCCTAGTTATGGGTCTCTTCTCTCCTTTAAAATTTCTCAAAGTAATCACTTTTTGCCAAAAATTATGAATTATAATTTTTATACTTGGGAAAATTTCCCTTTTTGAAAAAAACATAGTGAATCACATCTTTTAAAATAGCAAATCAGACTTTCTATACTTGAAAATTTTAGTGATTTCAAATATTAGAAAATCACAAACGTGGAAGGGTAAATGCATTTTTTGGACTTTGAGTGATTTTTACTACTCAAGGAGTGAATCACAATTTTGTAAAGGTGAATCAAAAATTTTAGTACTTGACAAAAAAATTGGGAGGATAAATTGATCTTCTACAAAATTAACCAAATTTTCATGTGGAAAATTTGATCTAATCAAAGATTAATGGAAATTTTGGTCTGTAATTTTGATTTGAAATGTTGATTTTCAATAATTTTGTTGAGTTTCATAGTGGTCTTGCCATTCCAAAAAGTACCTATAAATCCAATAAAACACAAAATGGATAGATCTAAAGTTGTAGCAATCATATCTACTAAAATAGTTCTAGTTTATATATCAATTAGCTTAATAAATAGATATTTAATGAAGATGATAAGATTCTAAGTTAATTTGTGTAGATATAAATTTACAAGCAAAGGGACTAAGCTTGATTCTCATATAAATTAAGCCCTTGGTTCCACCAAGTGTGATAAAAACTATTGAACTCACAAAGTGGTATGTGCTCATTAGGTTGTGTTTCAATAGTTTGAAGAAAAGAAACATATCTCTCGAACCTCCAAGTTTAGGTTAGCTTCCCACTAATCATACTAAACAAGACTAATCTAAAAGCAAAAAAAATAATTTGAAAGTGAAAGGATGAAAAAAATATAAAATAAATGTGATCATAACTATAGTAGGATTAGGGTTGATTAATCAATACATTTTTTAGGGAATCAAATAACATCAATATGATTTAATCTTTAAAAAGAATTGAAATGATATCAAAAAGAACTAAGAAGAAGTGTGAGGGCAATTCCACAGTCATTATGCATCCACAAATTGAAAGGGCAATACTATAATCAATAAGCAAATCTCATGCACAATATTTCTATTATTATCAAAATAAGCTTATAAGTACAATTGATGCTCACAAAATATAGTTATGACTTTCTCAAATGGATAAAATATATTTACTATTAAGCGCATAGCTCCTATTTATAGCAAATTATTTACCTAAGAGTTACTAGAGGTAAATCCTTTCCACTCTTAGTAAAATTTCTAGTTTAGGAGCATCTTTAGCAAAAATATGCACCACTAAACCTTATATACCTTTAAATTACCTATAAACACTTTTAGTAGAATTCTAATTCATAGTTGGTACCATATGAAGACAAATTGTCTCTTTTTGGGTGGTTTCTTTGGGTCTTATACTTTTTTTTTATTAGGATGAAAATAAGGGGTTATTAAAAGGGCTCCAACCCTTTTTTATAATACCACTCCTCTACATTAAATCAAACAATGAAAAATTAGAGAAGTGTAGTAGTAGAACAAGACAAGAAGTCACATTAACCCCTTGAAGGGAAAAATATTGAAAAGTTACACTTCCTATGACTACAAGATATGAATAAAGCTTAGATTAATAATTTAACCAAACTTTTTTCTATCATAAGCTTGCAACTCCCTCTCAAATATACTCAACTCATTAGGAAAATCATCCCTCCATAGAATTATTTCAAGTATATCTACACCTTCATTGGCCAACCAATATACCACTCGGTTGCCCTCTCAATAGACAAGTACTATAATATCCTCCTCCAAGATTGCAATGACTATAGTTATCACACCACTCAATAGGAACCCTACCATAGAATAGTAACCCTATCATAGAATAATATCCCACTATTGCACCACTCAATAGGAACCCTACCATAGAACAATATCCCACCATTGAGACTATAGTTGTCGCATAGTTCAAAAAGAACCCTACCACAAAATAATATACTAGAAAAGACCACATGGGCTAGGCTAACACTGCATCCCACCACAATTACCATAAATATTATAGTTATTGTATTGCTCAATAGGATCATACCACAAAATAATAACCCTACCAAAGAACAATATCTCATTGTTGCATTGCTCAACAGGAACCAAGGAATCACTTCCTATAACTACAAGAGGTGAATAAAGCTTACAATCATTGATTATTTAATTTAACCATAATTTTTTCTATCATAAGCTTGCAATTCCCTCTCAACTATACTCCTCAACTCACTAGGGAAATCATCCCTCCACATAATTGGTTCAGGACTATCTACACCTTTATTGGCCAACCAATTTATCACTTGGTTTCCCTCTCGATAGATATACACTATATTAACCTCCTCCAAGGCTGCAATGATCTCTTGCATCTTATATAATGTTTGATATGTTCCAACTAGCTTTATTCTTACCCCTTAAGCAATTAATAATATTTAAAGAGTCACCTTCAATAATGACCCTCTTTATATTTAGTTGCTTCATTAAGCTCATGCATGTGAATAGGACCTTTGTTTCTGCCATATGGTTGGATTGAATGCCATAAGATTTTGTAAAATTTGTTATGATCTTCCCACTTGGATTTCTAAAAAATTTCCCATCCTCTTACCCTACCAGGGTTTCCCTTAGCTTTTCCATCAAATCTCACTTTAATCTAACCAAGTTGAGGTGGTTTCCAAACTGTATTCCATCTAGCAAAATTTTTGGGTCAATATCATGATTTTAAGTTGTAGGTAAACCCCATTTTAAATAAATTATGGCTTTCATTACCCTTCCTCCATCATTATGATGAGGTATAATAGAGATATTATCCTTAACTGTAGCTAGAATTTTGTTGAAGGTTGATATTTCATTCTTGTACATTTCCTTAAAAATACTGATATTTATTTCTTTCCAAATGCCCCAAAAAAGTGAGGTAGGGCTAGCTTCCAAGCTTAAGATAACCCTAAATTGGAAAAATTCCATTGTTCTAATAAATATAAAACATCCTTTAGCTTCACCCACTAAATTTCAAATTCCTTCATCATCAATTCAAAAATACTTCAAGAAAATGGGCACTCCATAAACATATGCTTGATTGATTCTTCACTTTTAAGACATAACACACATCTATTGGGGAGAGAAAATCCCCTTCTCATTAAGTTGTCTAGTGTTAAAATCTTATTTTGTAAAACTAGCCATAGGAAGAAGGTAATATTTGGAATTAAAAACTTGCTTCAAAGCTACCTGGGGAGGGAGATATTCGGGATTCATATATTGATTTAACTAAATTGCTATTAGAGGGATTGAAGGCCCAAATAATAGTATCTTTGTCCTTATTTTGGCTTAAATGATATCCTTTTAGCAATTTATTTATCTTCATAATTGCTTGTTAATTGTCCCTTGAACTAGAATGACTAACGATATTTTTCAATTGCTTGTCATCAATTCCTCTATTTATAAAATCTTTGGATTTTGTTCCAAAGGAATCAATCAAAATATTTGTATCAAGATTGAACTCATCAATAAACCATATAGGAGTATCCATGAGCCATGAGTCTTTGCAAAAATCATTTTGGAAGCCATCTCCAACCTTCCATAAAATCCCTTTCCAAAGAAGCGGTCTTATCTTAACCAAATTATTCCAAAGAGAGGAACCTGGAGGAGGGTTTGCACATCTTATAAAAGAGTTATTATTCTCTAGATATTTAGCTTTGATTATCTTTATCCATAAGGCCTCATTCTCTTGAATCAATCTTCATTCAATTTCTCTAACCAGGGCTTTATTAAACCCTTTCATTTTTCTCAATCCCAATACTCCTTTTTTAGGATTAAAAATCCTATCCTAAGATACTAAGGATATTCTTTGTTTTTCCTCTATACCAGTCCATAATAATATCCTTTGAATGTGTTCCAACCTGTTTGCTACTTTAGTCTGCATTTTAAATAAAGATATATAGTATATAGACAAGCTTTGTAGAGTTGTCTTCACCAACTAAAGCTTCCCAACTTGGCTTAAAAGCACCCCTTTCCACCCTACTAGATTTTTTTAAAATCTATCCAGAATAGGATTCCATAATTCTTCCTTCATTATATCTTTAAACATGGGCATCCCTAAGTACAAGGAGGGAAACTCCTCTACTCCATAGTTGAGAAGTCTATAAATTTTGTGTTGCATCATTTTTAGAGCATTAATGAAGTAAATCTTACTCTTAACAAAATTGATCTTCTGATTAGAAGCTAGTTCATAATTTTCAAGAATATATTTTATATCCCGCACCTTAATTACTAAAGCTTGGCCCACTAAAATGGTATCATCAAAAAAAAATTCATGAGTAACTACCTCAAGATTTGAATCTGGTTTAAAATCTTTAAACCTTGTCTAGGCTAAAAAAGCTACATGTGTAAAAATCCTTAAAAAGGACAAGCTCAATGCATTATGAATGGTCTATTTGCTGTGGCTAAAAGGTGGTAGTTCAAAGGAGTTTTCTAAGGAATGAAGATGTGTGATTTTCCAAAAAATTACTCAGGGGATGACTTGCAACCCAAGGCGTGGATGCAAAATCTATGAGCAATATAGTTGAATCAAAAATTCACCAAGCTCCCTATGTTGGCCACGTGAAAATAAGATAAGCACTAAAAATAGAAAAGCGTTGAAAATGGCTGAAAATGAGGAAAGAAGATGCATCGTGATTTCTTGTTTTCTTTGTTGGCCGCGCAAAAATCATAAAAGCGCCAGAAAAAGGGATTTGGTGAAAAAAGGCCAAAGCTAGGTAGAAGGTGGAAATGCACACCTTTGTAATTCGTGCACAAATAGCAAAGCATGAGAAAATAAAGAAGCACTAAAAATGTTCAAAATGGAGAAAATATTCCATGCACGATTCTCCATCCACTTTGTAATCTGTGCGCAAAAAAAAAACACGAGAAAATAAGAAAGCATTGAAAATGGCTAAAAATGGAGAAATGGAGCCACACGTGATTCTCTAGTGCCTTTGTAATCTATGCACAAACTAGAAAAGCATGAGAAAAGGCTCACAATAGGAAAATTGTTGGATAACACATTTGTGCGGATAAAGATGACCACTAAGCCCAAGAGCTGAAATGCATGATTTTTATTTTCTTTTTTGGTGCCACACAAATCAGAAATGTGCTCAAGAGACATGGTGAAAAATAGGTCTGGACCTAAATATTGCAAAGATTTTCAATCTTGAGCAAATGCAAAATATAATCAATCTTAGCCGCTCGTTCACAAATCAACAACAACCATTAGTTTTATTTTGAATTCAAACTTTTAGCATGTTTTCATGTACTTTCTAGTTGCAAAAAATATAGAGGAAAGATAGATTAGGTGTCATGGAGGATGAGTCACCATTCACAATCTATAAGCTTACAAAACCTTTTGATCAAATAGATTCAGTTGTAGATCGATATGAAAGAGGATCACAAGAACCATCGACAATGAAGATGACTCTAAACTAAAATTGGTTGTAACAGATTAAGAATACACAATTGGTGAGCACCATGAATGGTAGTCACCATGAAGATCAAAGAGAATATAAGTTTCCTAGAACGTGGAGAATATAATTCATTTTAAAACTATAAATAAAGGCAATGACCTCCTTTCAAAGGGTCGGCTCTAAAGTGTTTGCTTGCACTACTGTGTATATCTTCCATAATTTAATAAATGAAGCATTACAAGGGATATTTACCTCAAACTTGTGCTTGTGTTGATTGGCTAGATATAATTATGTAAAGTTGTCTCTATTGTTACTGCTATGGTTAGTCTATTCTATTAATTTGGACAACTAACTTAGAGTAAATTGAGATAATTCATTCTTACATTTACGCTTATGAGAATTCTATTTCTCTTAGTCAAGGCATTGATCTTATTCTGTTAATTTAGATAATTAATTCTTTAGATGTTTGAAATAATTCTTTAAGTGTGCAAAAGGGCATTAATATAGTAATTATAAAGTTTTGAATGTTGTTAGTCTCAAATATTGTTTCTGAATTTTAATTTGCAAAAAGTTGTTTTGTGGATGTCTATGTTGTTAGCTTCACCCATCCACCTTATATTCACACATTTCTAACCCTTTCACTCCTACCCTTAAGCTTTTACTATTTTGAGCTAAATAGAGTCAACACCTATTAAGTTGACAAGGTATACCAGCCTTTTCTAGAGGTTGAATCAAAGCAATTTGGTTCTTCCAATATTTAGTCTGGGCTATGATTAACGGGTGCTCACCTTCAAATATTTCAAGATAATGATCACAGTTCTAGCATTGGCTTGATGAAAAACTATACTACAATAGTTTTTGGCACGCCCAGTGGGACCTCATCCACAAGGATCAAAATTTTAGAGAGATGATTCCTTGCATTATCAAGTTGTAATTAAATTCACCCGGTGACTCTACTAAGAAAAAGGCCCAATCCAATGATTGGTCATCTTTAAGGCTATGAATATTTATGGTTAGTATCTCAGTAATTATCACCCGAGGAATTCAAGTTTAGGTGAATTGCCTTGATCTGTGAATGAAGAATTTATATTAACATGGTAACACTACTGATTTTAAAAATTTAGAAGCCACACTTGGCTATCATCATCATCATCATCATAGATCTGTTTCCTTAGCATATTCGGGGTCACATGGCCTATCAAGACTATCCCCCATGGTATGACACCAGACCATTGAATATCCTCATCTTCCATGAAATCCCAAGGATCGCTCTAAAAATCTACCTAGTTATGAGGGAAAAGAAAAATTCTGCAAAAGAAAATTGTCGAGATATAGCCTAGTTATCCTATGTTTACAATATTGTGGTTGAAGATGTCATGGTTAGACTGCATGTGTTGTATTTTAAGGGAAAGGTACTATTATGGTATAAATATTTAGATGACAAAAGCATCCATAATTAGAGAGATTTATCTAAAGCCCTCATTGATGAGTTCAACGATCCTGGAGATCCCTTCATATTGCTCACCCAATTTTCATTCAGAAAAAGGGCTCCTTAGGAAAGTCTTCTCGAGTTTAATATTTGTTTCAAAAGAACATGGAGAAATATTCTTGAAGAATACCAACCCTCCCACACCAAAGCATATATCTACTACATCCACACACTCCATCCTAATCTAAGCCTCCTTGTTTAGCAATCCAAAGAAAAGAGGTTCCCTCAAGTCTTATGGAAAGGTTGTCTGAGTTGAAAACATATTGATCATGACTGGTAACCTTCCCCCCAGAGAGGTTAACCCTACATTCAATCAACCCTTCAGCTCATTTTGTAATAGATTCAAGGAAGATGTGGAGGCATGGTCGTGCCAGAAAAAAAATAAATATTCCCCTTATTGCCACAAATATTATGATCTCAGAAATCAGGAATCGGGTTTAATGAAACAATGCTCTACTTGGTGGGATGAACAAAAGGAATTATGTTCACTGAAGGAGCAGGAAGTTTGAATATGCGGTAAAGAGGGAAGTGAAGATAGGTTTTCCTTGGCACCAATTTCATTGATCAGTTTCATTCAGACATAATACCCATAACAAAAGGATCGGAGAAGGGATACATGCCATAATACATATATCAATCATTTGATAGATATGGGTAACTACCTCCAAGCTCTCGTATTTTAGAAGGAATACATCACAAATGCGCAACCAGAGGTACAATAAATGATTTCACCAATAAAGACCCTGAATCATAAAAGGTTTGAAGCCTATATAATCTTGCATTTCCCATCTCTAACTTGAGAAAAAAGGAAAGAAAAGGTGAAGCAGTTTTAGAAATTACTCCAAGCCCCTTTTCAACATGAACAGAATTTGAGGGAGGAATTTCTAGTGTGGCCAGAAGTTAATTTGATTGATGCCTCTTTAGGAATTAAATAATGTAATGTAACTTTGAAGAACAAAGGCCTGTATTTCCTAAAAATGGAAGATGATCCATGTTATTTCCTCTTTTTCATAGAGAAGGGGATATTGCACAATTGTGTAGTAGATCCTGGATTTGAAGTATTGATAATACCCCTGAGAATATATGAGGTTTTATATTTGGCTGTAGGTAAGATGGAATCCAAGTGGCTAAATTTTAAGGGAAGAACTATAAGAGCCATAGGTGTCTTAAGGCACTTTGTAATGATGTTATACGAGCACCCCGATTTGGTTGTGGTGCATGACATAATGGTGGTGGATGTTCCTCCTCTATTTGGCATATGCCTTTCTGGATGTGACTTCAACAAATCTAGATTTTACCTCAAGCATGAGGTAAATTTGGTTAAAATATTTGGAGAAAAGAATACTTTCAAAATATTTCACAAGGTTCTTCACCCATTCATCATAGAGGGATAAAATAAGGATCAATCCTATGTGCCTATCGATATCATTAATGATACTAAAATAGAGGTGAATATATTTACACAAGGAGATTAGGTACTATGTCATTCTTAGTATTACAAGCAATCAGAAGTGATGGTGATCCCATACCAAAAGTCAATTAGTGGTCGTTCTTTTCCATCCCATACAAATGATCAAGGGGGTATGATACAACAAGGTCCTAGATCACTAAATTTACATGTGGATGAATATCTCTAGAATAATTCAATGGCTCAAACATGAACCATCATTAAATCCATTTACTAATCGTCCAAAGAAAAGTATGGAATTAGAATTTTTCATATCAAATATGGGAGAATTATATGAAATATCTGATCAAGGATATGAGGAGAAGTATAGATATAGAACCATATGGTCAGGATATTATAGATTTAGGGGATAGTGTTATAAAATAAACCCTGAAGCTAGGCATGGGCTTTTCCATACCAAATTTTGTGTACATAGTCAACAAGTAAATAAAATGATTGAGTATGGTCATGATGAATAAAGCAGAATAACTCCCACATGGTGTACATATATTGCAGGTTAGTGATGTAAGCATGCAGGATCGGATCAAGCGAATCATACTCCAAAAGGAGGGACCTTAGAATAAGTTGTTTTGACTCTATTTCCTAATGAATAAAACTAAAACAAGCCAAAAGTAGAGAAACTAATGTTGGGAAAATTGAAGGTCGCATGGGTGGAATTAAATAGAGAATGTCATAACTCGTGTGAGATGATCTCAGTTGAAGGAAGAGCCACACGAGTAAAAGACTCTAGCAATGCTTGAAATCTAGTCTAAGAAAGTAGGATATTTTGAATCCTTGAAGCATGGTCTCACAGTCATCAACTGATGTAACAATCATCCCCAAATATGCTCTATATAATGAGTTGTATCATTCAGAGAATCAATAATTGAGGATATCATGGGCTATATGATTCAAACAAGAAGTTGCAGAAGGATGGATAATTGGTTGAGGAAGTTTCAGTTTGGTCATGTTAGGAAAAGAAAGAAACACAAAAAAAGTCAGATAATTATCTACACTATGGAAATCTATCTGCCTTGGAAGTATGGAGTATACATATGGAGGTATGGTGTTGTTCATAGTTTTTATTATTTTGTGTGCCTCCAATTCCCTTGATTTCTTCCCTTCCTTTCCTTATCTCCAACATTTTAGTGTTTCTTCTCCTACACCGCCTATAAAAATTCCCTCTTCCACCCCTTTCTTAGTTCCTCCCTTTGTTTTTTTGTGGATTTTCATACCTTGTTTTGTTACTCTCCTTTTCCTTATGTTGTTACTCTCCTTTTCCTTATGTTGCCTTTTCATGTGTATTTTGAGGTTCATTTTGCTATCCATCAAACCTCTTTGTCTCCCCCTTGCGCGTTTTAGCATCACTTTGTTCTATTTTCTTCCCCGATTTTTTGCTCATCGTGTTAGTATCCTTTTACTCCCCCAGTGTGTTAGTTAGGGTCTCATTTTCATTTATGAAAAAATTTTTGCCCGAGGATAAAGTTGTATAAGTTCTGCAACTTTCCAAGTAAAGTTCCCCAAGAGACACCATAATGTAGGCTAAAAAAACTACATGTGTAAAAATCCTTAAAAAGGACAAGCTCAATGCATTATGAATGGTCTATTTGTTGTGGCTAAAAGGTGGTATTTCAAAGGAGTTTTCTAAGGAATGAATATGTGTGATTTTCCAAAAAATTGCTCACGGGATGACTTGCAACCCAAGGCGTGGATGCAAAATGTATGAGCAATATAGTTAAATTAAAAATTCATTGAGCTCCCTTTTTTGGCTACATGAAAATCAAATAAGCGCTAAAAAATAGAAAAGCACTGAAAATGGCCAAAAATGAGGAAAGAATATGCACCATAATTTCCTGTTTTCTTTGTTGGTTGCACAAAAATCAAAAAACTCCAAAAAAAGGGATTTTGTGAAAAAATACCAAAGTCGGGTAGAAGGTGGAAATGCATGCCTTTGTAATTTATGCGTAAACAAAAAAGCATGAGAAAATAAGAAAGTGCTAAAAATGGTCAAAAATGGAGAAATGATGCCATGCACAATTCTTTGTCCGCTTTGTAATCTGCGTGCAAACAGAAAAGCACGAGAAAACAAGAAAGCGCTAAAAATGGCTGAAAATGGGAAAATGATGCCACACGTGATTATCTAGCACCTTTGTAATCCGTATACAAATAAAAAAGTATGATAAAAGGCTCATGATAGGAAAATTTTTGGATAACACATTTGTGCGGATAAAGATGACCACTAAACCCAAGAGCTGAAATGCATGATTTTCTATTTTCTTTTTTGGTGCCGCATAAATCAGAAAAGTTCTCAAGAGACATGGTAAACAAATAAGCATAGACCCAAATATTATGAATATTTTCCCAAGTAGATGCAAAATATAATCAATCTTAGTCGCTCGTTCACAAATCAACTACAACCATTAGTTTTGCTTTAAATTTAAATTTTTAGCATGTTTTCACATGCTTGCTAGTTGCAGAAAAGATAGAGGAAATATAGATTAGGTGTCATGGAGGATGAGTCACCATTCCTAATCTAGAATCTTCCAAAACCTTCTGATCAAATAGATTCAATTGTAGATCGACGGATGAAAGAGGATCGCAAGAACCATCGACGATGAAAATGACTTTGAACTGAAGTTGGTTGTAACAAATAAAGAATACATAGTTGGTAGGCACCATGAATGACAATCACCATGAAGATCAAAGAGAATAGAATTTTCTTGAAATATAGAGAATATAATTCATTGTAAAACTATAAATAAAGGCAGTGACCTCCTTTCAAAGGATCAGTTTTGAAGTGTTTGCTTACACTACTGTGTATATCTTTTGCAATTTAATGAATGAAGTATTACAAGGGATGTTTACCTTGAACTTGCACTTGTGTTGATTGGCTTGATATAATTTTGTAAAGTTGTCTTTTTTTTACTGCTATGGTTAGTCTATTCTATTAATTTGGATAGCTAACTTAGAGTAAATTGAGATAATTCATTCTTACATTCATGCTTATGAGAATTATATTTTTGTTAGTCAAGGCATTGATCTTATTCTTGTAATTTGGATAATTAATGCTTTAGATGTTTGGAATAATTCTTTAAGAGTGCAAAAGGCCATTAATACAATAATTGTAAAGTTTTAAATTTTTTTAGTCCCAAATATTGTTTTTGAAGTTTAATTCATTAGAAGTTGCTTTGTGGATGTCTATGTTGTCACTTTCACTCATCCACCTTATATTCACACATTTCTAACCCTTTCACTCCTACCCTAAAGCTTTTACTATTTTGATATAAATAGAGTCAAAACCTATTAAGTTGACAAGGTATACTAGCCTTTTTTAGAGGTTGAATCAAAGCAATTTGGTTCTTCCAATGTTTAGTCTAGGTTGTGATTAGCGGGTGCTCACCTTCAAATATTTCAAGATAATGATCATAGTTCTAGCATTGGCTTGATGACAAACCAAACTACAACACCTTGTAGAAATCCTAGTTTTATAGAATGCTCTCTCTAATGCTTCTTTCATGATAATAAAAATATATGGGATGATAGGTTCTCCTTGTCTTAAGCCTCTCTCACTACTAAAATACCCTGTAGGTGCCCCATTAACAATTTCAAGAACATGGTAGAAGAAATACAGGCTCCAATCCATTGTCTACAATAGTCATGAAAGCCAAAATTTTCCAATATTTTGTTGAGGAAGGACCATGAAACCCTATCATATGCTTTATTCATATCCAATTTAAGGATCATCCCAGCATTTTTACTTTTTTCCATGGAGTGGATAACTTCACGAATAAAAATTACTCCATCCAAAATTTCCCTTCCCTTCACAAACCCTCCTTACTACTAAGAGATCACTAGAGGGAGGAGTTTCTATAATCTATTGGCCATTAGTTTGGTACAATTTATAAATAATATTACAAAAATTGATCAACCAAAAATCCTTGAAATTGTTTGCTCCCTATTTTTTAAGAATTAAGACCCAAAAAGTAGATTTAATGTCTCTTGGAAGACTTCATGTAACCTAAAATTCTCTTATAGCCTCACTAACATTTTCTCTAATTATATGCAAGAATGCTTGAAAAAACCAACCAAAAATCCATCTAGCCTTGGAGCCTTATCGTTTGGTATCCTAAACACTACATTCTTCACTTCTTCCCCTAAGAAGGGTCTTAAGATATTTTCATTAAGTTCTTCAAAAATGACCCTTGGAATATGAAGTAGTAGTTGTCTAGTTGCTTGCTCATTCATCTCATATTCCTTAGAGAGTAAGTTTTTAAAAAATAGGACTGTGTTATTTTATATTTCTATTTCATCTTTGGTCAAGCTACCACCATCCTTAATTATTTCTTTGAGTAAAGAGGTGTTTTTTTTAATTTTTGTCACCTTCTTTAAGCCAAAGAGCCCAAGATTTTTTCCTCCAAAAGACTTCTTTTTTAGCTAGGGTAGAGTGAAATTTTGATAATAACATTTTTTCTTTCATTAATATTTCCTCCATGATTCCCTACACCTGAATTTGGATTTTTATATC
Organism: Wollemia nobilis; assembly: GCA_028583015.1. Lineage (NCBI taxonomy): Eukaryota > Viridiplantae > Streptophyta > Pinopsida > Araucariales > Araucariaceae > Wollemia > Wollemia nobilis. Next base: position 6,668,173 of record JAQPPZ010000103.1, read on the forward strand.
CTTTAAATTTTGGACCAGATTTTCCTTTTGTTGTAGAATATTACCAAAAACCTTCATATTCTATTTTTTTATATTATATCTAATATTTTTTAACTTCTTGGAGACCTTGAACATGGACGCAACTAGATTATCAACATTCCACCATTCTTTATTTTTTTCCTCCAACCTAGAATGTAAAAGCCACATTAATTCAAATTTGAATGGGCTTTTGAAACTTTTCTTATTATCTTCAATTTCTAGAAAAAAAGGGTTATGGTTTGAGCCAATCTAAGGAAGTGTCAAAAGGCAAGCATTACAATTTCCTACAAACTAGTCTTGAGTAACCAAGGATCTATCCAATATTATTTGAATAATACTTTTTCCTAGTTGTCTATTAGACCATATTGTATCGCTCCAAATTTTTCGCATCCTTACCTTCAGGCTATAGGATCCGTGCCCGGAAGGAGGATGGGAAAAGGATGTCGCGGTACCTCGGACTGAGAGGACTTGCGAAGGTCCCGCCTCTCAAGGGAGGTGTATTTTGATGATTTTTCGACGGATGGTGGGTTCACCAGGAAACATTTAATGGCGCTTTCCACGCCTAGGTTTGGAATGTGTTTTTATGTGTTCGTTTTTAGCCTTAAGCATTCATATCCTAGGTTTGGCCAAATGAGTCTAAATTAATCTATATGAAAATGCAAGTTTTAATGAATACAGAAAATAGATTTAAAGACAGAAAACAGAGAAATTATAGAAGAATAAGAAGAATACCTGATCCGGATGTCTGATGGAGATTCTGATGTTTGAAGCAGTCAGGATCATCTAGAATTCGATAGAATCATCTGAGATCAGACAAGATCATCTGAGATCTGACGAATTCGTTAGACGAATTCATCAGAGACCTACAAACAGAAGAATAGATGCAAAATACAGAGAATACTACTATGCTAACAGGGGGAAACAACACAAAATGATAGTATGAACACTAGAAAATAATTATGAACAAAAATTCAAACAAATTACGATATTCTAATGATAAATTATGATCTTATTATGCATTTAATCTAGATGGGTGAACTCCAAAATGCAAAATAGTAAGAAATATCGGATAAACTAACTAAAATGCAGAATAAAACAACGAAAGGAATAAAAGAAATGCAAACTTCGGGCACCGATTGCCCCCAATGCGGACTGCAGTCGAAATCGTCTGGAAGTAATGAAATCGTCTCGGATTACGACAGGATCGTCCGAGATTTGAACGAGATCGTCTGCGACGATCTGAGCTTGCTTCGATTGAAGATCAATGAGGTCCCTACAAGAAAAATTCAAAATAACAAAGGCAAAATAATGTTTAAGGTATTCTAATGCATGCAAAATCAAGTTACAGGGAATTTCAGCCAGGGGTTGGGAAGGGAAGGTCCTAAGGATTAAATAGGCTTAGGGGAGTAGTTAGGAGGTTGGAGATCATCCCTATTTGGGAGATCTCCAACGGGGGAGGGTCTCTAACGACGTAGACACGCTTCTGCCCGGATTAGAGGCCCGTTGGAAATGAAGCTAATTGTGAACAATCGCTTTGCGACAAGATCGTCTGGACGTCCTAGCCCAGACGAAATCGTCAGATCTGGGGCGATATCGTCTGATCGGCGACGATATCGTCAAACGGTCAAAACAACCTCTAAAAATGGCGTGGAAAAGGGGGAAACGGATTACCCGACGGTTAACGGGCGGTTTGGGAGGTTAAAATTTGAATTTAAATTATTTACTAAGGTGAATGTAATTATGACAATTTTATTGCGCCAATTTTAGGGTGCTACATTTTGCCCCCTCTTTAGCGAATTTTTCGAAGAAAATGCGTTAAAGATGAGTTCTTCTCGATCTACGAGAAAGCAAAAATTATTCCCATTTTTAGGCGACGATTCTTGGTCGAATCGTACGACAGCTTACTATGGTGCCCCCTCCGTGTTTTTACCCAAATCGAACGTTTGAGGTAAAAACGCGAAAAAGCAAAAAATTATTTTTGAATAAAATTAAGAAAAATAGGGTAAAACCCTAATTCATTTTTACTGGTTTTTAGAGCTCTGAAGCAAAAATGGTGGAGACGACGCACAGATCAACAGAGGTCCGACGCGGTCTACGGGTAAGAGTCTAGACTTAACTAGAATGCTTTAATTTGATTTTACATGCTTTTTAGGTAGATTTTAGATGAATTTTGAGCATCGCGGCCGTTTTTGGGCCGTCGACGTCGTCGGGACGAAATCGTCCCGATTTTGACGAAATCGTCTCAATTTCGTCAATTTCGTCCAAGGGCGAAATCGGCGAAAGGGGGACGATTTCATCAAATTAGAGACGATTTCGGCTTGCAAAATCGGAGACGATTCTGCTCAAATTTGGGACGATATCGTCCAATAGTGGGCGATATCATCAATTGCATAAAATTGAACTTTAACTTGCATTATTAATTACTTGAATTGTTTATTAATGATTGTTTGTTGTTTTGTTGTTTATGTTTGCAGAGAGGTTTGCTAAAGAGCAGGGAATGGAAGTATGGAGGTTTGAGGGATGACTTGGCCGCTCTCACACAGGCAGAGCGAGATCACCTGGCACAGGCCGGCTTGCAGCATGTGGCAGAGATGCCACAGGTGTCTACGGATATGGGGCTACTGACGGCCCTAGCAGAGAGATGGTATCCGGGTTCCTCATGTTTTTGGCTACCGACAGGGGAGATGACTCCCACTCTAGAGGATGTATGGAGGATTCTAAGAATCCCCATACAAGGACGATTGATCACTCCTACGGCCAATCAGGGCCACGCTATGGGACGACTGTGTGGTGACCCGAGCTTCACCCTGGAGAAGGGCGGAGTTAATATCGAGGCACTACGCCAGATGCCTGGGGCATCTAGACTCACACGGGTGCTAGCTGGAGTGGTTGGTGGACTTCTGCTGTGCCACCAGAGCGGGTGCAGGGTGCCGTGGATGCTGGCAGATGTGATCTACGACATGCGGGACCATGGCTACAGGTTCTCTTGGGGCAGCTATGTACTATGCCGATTGTATAGGATCCTATATGGGGTCGTGTACAAGGGCGGCCGATGTCTGGTGATGACATCGCTCCTACAGGTTTGGTGCTGGGAGCACATTGTAGTGCGGAGGCCGGTAGGGCTTCCTCTGATAGGGGTAGACGGGGAGAGGCCCCGAGTCTTCTACTGGTGGCTCCGAAGAGGGTCACAGCGGCGGATCGACCTTCCTATGTCCCGGAGACTATTGGATGACTTAGTCCCAGACCAGATCACCTGGAGGCCATGGAGGGAGCATCCAGGGTGGGCCGAGGATGGACAAGAGTTGGCTCGCGTCAGGCGAGTTTGTTGGCTATGGATGGAGAGGGGAGAGGTGGAGCTCCACCGCTATGACCGAGTTTTGCGTCAGTTCGGTCTATAGCAGGGGATCCCATCTCTGAGGGATTATGAGTTTTCCCGGACTATCCGGGATAACACCACAGTTAGCGGGGCTCCAGACATGCAGCGGTTTTGGAGTCAGGACACGGATGATGCCCCCATCCAGCCAGTGGATGGGGATGACACAGGGGTAGCCGATGGCTACGATGCCTGGTACGTAGGCATCCGCCCTCCTCGGATGACGAGGGCGTAGGGTCCGATACATGCGGTTGTGCGTCGGATAGGGAGGTGACGCCAGGCGGCTATGGAGGCGGCCCAGGGTCACGACGGGAGAGAGCCGAGGAGGCCACAGGCACAGGAGAGGCCACGACAGAGGGAGAGGAGGGAGGCGAGACCCCCATCTCCACAGAGGGAGAGGCCACCATCGCCCGATAAGGGCAAGGGCGTTGACACGGGGGAGAGTAGTGAGACTGCTACTCTCCGAGCGAAGAGAGATCATCTCCAGGCACAGGTGCAGACTCTACAGGATGAGGCTGCACGCCACCGAGCTGAGGTGGCACAGCTACGAGACGAGATTGCATGCCTCAGGGCATGGGGCGGAGGGGCGAGCACTAGGGAGCTGACATGGGCTATTGCCCAACTTACTTTCTACCAGACTTTGTACTATCAGCTGGTGCCAAAGGCGGATAGACTACCCCTGCTAGCCAACATCGCAGATCCGATCAGGATCGGGTCATCGAGGACCTCATCCCGATCGAGGACTAGGACTACTCAGACTGCGATGGGGCCACCTCGTCCACCTCAGGGCGAGGGAGGAGATGAGGCGGAGAGCTCGAGGGGCTCTCGAGGCTAGAGGACTGCACAACTTTGTACAGATTGACATTGTATTATTATTATTTTGTTGATAGAGGATTGAGTATGCCGAGGTACAGATTGTGGCATACCAATCCAGTTTTGATGATGTATATATACTGTTGATATATATATGATATGTTTTTGATCATATGACTTGTGTTATGTGTATGCTTATGATGCTTTTATGTTTGATTGATTGATTTGATAATTGGATTGAGGATTCATGAAATTATGTCATTTTGAAAATTTATACTTTTGATGTCATGCTGTAATATTTTAAATGAAATAATCTGATGTAACAAATTGATTGTTTGTAATGTGATGTAATAAAAAATAAAAAGAGACTTCTAACAATAATTTCAAAGGACATTGTCGCTATTATAGACCATTTCATGGAGTCGCTGCTCACTCGGTCGTCAAGCTAATCCCAGGATAGAAATATTGTTAAAAGTAAAAGAGTGCTTAAGAGACTGTCTTAAGACTTTGGTGCAATGGTGAAAATGATGGTGATGATGGTTTGTTTTCAGATTTTCATAAAAATAGTATGCATGAAATAATGTTAAATGATTTTTGCTAGGCATAAATTCCTAAGTGTGATAAAATTTTTGGATAATTCCTTAGGAATTATACCATCATTGCAAAATTGAAGGTTGACATAATGACATGAAATAATGAAAATGTGTTTGCTTTTTAAAAGCATAATTTGTGTAACATAATGAATTAAGTCATATGGTTTTCATGATTTTTAAATAAATGGGGAATAAAAATTGTTACAATGGTTTGCGCTAGGCATAGAATATGTAGGTATAGACTTATACCATCATCGCGAAAATCCAAAGAAAAGATAGTTTTATTGCATGGTTGATTTTTTAATAAACAGAAAATATGAAAATGAGGACTTGCGCTAGGCATAAAATTCCAATTTTGGTTTTGGAACTATACCATCGTCACGAAAGTCAACCAGATATATATGTTTTGATTGTATATTTTTGAAAGAAATTTTGATTTTTCTATTATATAGTTGTCTTTATGGTAAACAACTGTACTTGATTTATTCCAAACAAGTTGCAAAAATAATATTTCAAAGTATTTTGAAGACAAAAGTTAGATTTATAAGGAATCCCATGTGCATATGTGAATTCATTTCCGATCTTGATTTATCATAATGATACACAAAATCTCTCAAATACAAATGTGTGTGCAATTGCTTTGTGCATTTACCAGTTTTGAGCAAGATAATATGATACAAGTGATTTGAAGAAACCAAATAAGTGTTCATTAACCATGATGTAGATGCATATAACCATACTAGACTACTATGTAGGTCGGATTATCAAGAGCTAGCTAATCCATAAGCGGACATAGGTCTATACAAAAGAAGGTCGCTAATGTGACAGACATATCACCACGCTAGGAGTTACCCAAGGCCAAGCAAGTTGGGCACAAACCACCTGTTATGGGGCTTACCTCACAGTTTTCGAATAATTGAGAATTCCAGGGATTCAAGCTCATCAACCCTTCTTTTCTTTTCAAAGGGTAGGGAAAGGGGATTTTATTGCAGTTTTTCTTTCTGCTTTCTTTTGAACTTTGCTTCTTTTTCTTTTGTATATTTTTTGCTTGATTTTTGAGATAGTGCTTGAAATATTGCTGTAATGATATAAAAGAACATTTTTCTTTTCTTTCTTTTTCTTGAACTTTTCTTTTCTTTTTCTTTGCTAGGGATACTTGCTCGGATTAGTCTGTAGAGCAAGGGATTTTTATTCCGGGTAGGGGTGAGCTTGTCCTTTTGCCAACTCTCAAAGATTCTAGACCATGTGCATGATAGGATAGCAGGGGAAACTTTTCGCTCAAGAAATCACTTCTACTATGTAGCAAAACATGGAAATTACAAATATAATCATTTTATTGTGAAAAGATGTGCTTGGTTTAAGTAAATAACAAGATCAATTCTCTATGCTCAAACTTTATTTAATTGAATTTTGTGGACTTTGATATAAGAGAGATTAGTAATCATGCCAGATAAAATCAAGATATTTATTGTTGTGAGTGTGCAAGTGAGGGATTCCAAATAAATGCTAATTTATCCAAAATAATTTGAAACATATAACTGCAATAATTGTAAGAAAATATATATAAACACTTTTGAGAAGTTTTGAGAATGTTGACTCTCTCTTTCTTCTTTATATTGTTTTGGTTTCGAAAGAGTCAAGCATATTGTTGTTTTGATTTTTATTCTTTATTTTGTTTTTTGGTTTTATTTTTGTTTTTGAACAAAAAATTTAACAAGTGCCATAAATAAATGCAACAAATAGTTTTGAAGATTTTGATGATTATGAATGTTTTTGGTGTTTTTGAATTTTATAAATTTGAAAGAAATACAAGATAGTGATTTTGAAAATTTAAACAAATATATACATGGATGAAATGACCAAATTTATGCATAGTAACGTTTAAGATGCAAAATATTCATGGGTTCTTTAAGTTCTTTACCATCTAAGGTAGATAATTTGTATGCTCCTGATTCAAATTTAGCAGTAATAATGTATGGTCCAAGCCAGTTGGGCTCAAATTTACCTTTAAGGTCCTTAGTTGCATTTGTATTTTTTTTATTTTCTTTTAAAACAAGGTCGCCGATCTCAAAGGATCGATGACGAAATTTTTTAGCATATGATCTTTTAAGCTTGTTTTGGTAAGCACGGAGATGCTCCAAAGCATTGATGCATTTTTCATCTAGGAGTTCCAGCTGATCGAGTCTCACAAACACGATATTCATCTCCTACTTCGGTATCTTGAAGTAGCAGAGCCAAAGAAGGAACTTCCAATTCAAATGGAAAAACTGCTCAAAGACCGTAAACCAAAACAAATGGTGAAGTTCCAGTGGGGGTTCGAACACTAGTTCGATAGGCCCACAAGGCCGGATATAATTGAATGTGCCGACCACGGCCGCTTTATTGACCAATATTTTGAGAATTTTGATTAAGGTTTTGTTAGATGCTTCTGCTTGACCATTACCCTGAGGATAATAGGGAGTGGACCAACGATGTTGAATCTTATATTTTTGGCATAATTTTTTAACATCTTTATTTTTGAAACAAGTTCCATTGTCAGAGATGAGATTTGCAAGAATTTCGAACCTACAAATGATTTGATTAAAAATAAATTTAGAGACTTGTGTGCCAATGCAAGAAGCTAAAGGCATAGCTTCGACCCACTTCGTGAAATACTCAGTGGCGGTTATGATGAACTTGTGTCCATCAGATGACACAGGATTGATTTTGCCAATAATATCTAAGCCCCATTTGGAAAAGGGCCAAGGAGATGAAATAGCCTGCAGCTCTTGTGCAGGCGCATGGACAAGGTCAGCATGTTTCTGGCACTTGTCGCAATGGCGCACATACTCATGTGCATCCGTTTCCATGGTAGGCCAAAAGTATCCTATCCGAAGGAGCTTTTTAGCAATGACGCTACCACTAAAGTGTCCTCCACAAGATCCATCGTGGGCTTCACTCAAGGCTGATTTAGACTCTTCTAAGTTTAAACATCTTAATAGGATACCTTCAAAAGATCTCCTATATAAAGTATTGCCAATTATTACAAATCGACTTGCTCGTCGACGTAATAACCGATGCTGGTTTCTATTAGAATTGGCGGGGAAAGTCCCATTTTGGAGAAAATCAAATATGTCTCTATACCAAGGTTCAGGAGTAGTTTCATTGATTAGAAACACATCCAAAGGCTCTAAGCATGACTTATTTGAAGTGGGTTCCTGGAGTCGACGAATAATGATAGTGGCATATTCGTCATCTAACTCCAAGGGCAGGAGAGATGCAACTACGGCCATAGCATCAGCTGCACGGTTGCTAGTTCGAGGAATAGCTTCCAAGGTAACTTGATCAAATAGAGACATTAATTGTAAAACATAGGCCTTATATGGGCGCAGTTTATCATCTCTAGGTCTGATAAACTTCATTAATTTGGTTTATAACCAGCTTGAGAATCACCAAAAACTAAAAGATGTTTAATTTTTAGCGCTAAGGCAGCTCGTAATCCAAGGATTAGAGCTTCATACTCAGCAGTATTGTTGGTGCAAGCAAATGTCAATTTGAAGGACAGAGGAATAAGATGTTTTTGTGGGGATATTAAAATAATACCCGCACCATCCCCACTCATGCATCGGGCTCCATCAAAGTATAAGGACCATTGTTCAATATGGTCTCCCTCTAATTGAAGGCATTCATCAGGAAACTCGATGATGAGGGGATGGGTAGACTCTAAGGGTGTAGCAACTAATTGATCTGCTATGATTTGACCCTTAACGGACTTTTGTCCTATGAATGTGAGATCAAACTCGCTTAGAGCAAGAACCCACTTGGCCGTGCGACCCGATAAATAAGGTCGACTCATGAGATACCTTAAGGGATCGTATTTGGCAATGACATACGTTTTTTGACTAAGCATATAGTGTCATAATTTTTGCGTAGCAAACACGATGGCTAGACATAGTTTTTCTAATGCTGTGTAGCGGGTTTCATAACTGATGAAGGTTCGGCTAATGTAATAATTAGCACGTTCTCTCTTTTCATCATCAAGTTGAGCTAACATAGCTCCTAAGGCAGAATCTAAAGCTGAAATATATAGGAGAAATGGGCGATCAAGTTTAGGTGGTGAAAGCACAGGTGGATTAAGGAGGTATTGTTTGAGAAGTTCAAAAGCTTCTCTACATTCGATGTCCCAATTAAAAGGGACATCCTTCTTAAGGAGTTTAAGAAAGGGACCAGTTTTCCAGCTTATCAATGACGATAGCTTGAAGTTTACACTTACCATTTAAAAGACAATACCAACCCATATCTTCATATCCAACGAAAATCTTCATACTCTTTAAAATCAATATTGTCTTGTTTTTCTTGACTTAATTCATCCAATATTATTATGTGAGATTTCCTCCCCAATTTAATTTTAATGACCTATATGGTAGATTTTCAAAATTAGGAAACCCCAATTCTTGTAATTCTTGTAAGGTTAATTTAGATAATTCATCTTGAGGATTAGTGGCCTCAAGTTGGGCTATAGTTGGTATAGAACCATCAAAATAAAATCCATTGTGTAACATCTCTTCAATAGAGACATCATGGAAGATATCTCCTTCCAACTCTTCATCGGGGTCAGCAATCATTTCAGGGTAAGCTATGGATAGCATGTTGCATGAAAACGACTGATTTTTAAGAGGCAAATCAACATGCCTATCCAAATAATCTTGATAACATATGAGTTGATCATCATCTTCAAAAGGAAAGGGTTGACCCTTACTAGGAAATAGGCCCACACCACAACGGGCAGGCCACGGTTCTACCTCGAAAGGTTCTTTCATGCCATTTTGGAAAGGTCCCAAGCCTTTCCCTTTATATCCCATTTTAAGCATCATGGGTTTAGCTTTAATATAATCATTGGTAAAATAACACCGAGCGTATCCCTCATGATGAGTTTTGATATTTCGAGGGATTCTTCCCCAATCATATCCTTTATAAATGAAGGCACAACTCCCGACTTGGTAAGTACTTCCCATAGGTTGTGGGAGGCCCAAAGTACGAGGAGATGGCGGTAAATTATTCAAAAGAATTGAATCTTGCATGAAAGCATTTGTTTTTTCTGATATTAAGGTTGTGGATAAATCTGGTAAAAGTTCATCAAAAAGGGCATAAGATGTAGAAGGCTTATTACCTATATCTTGAGATGTGGAAGGTATGATAGTTGTTTCTATAGGTTTTGAATTTATAGGGATAGAACTTGAAGGATTGGTTGTAGATTTAAGATCTTTTTGAGGTTCTAGAGTGATTTGTTTAGAGGGTTGTTGATCTATATAGGAGGATGAAATTAATGGAGGGGAAATAGGTGAAGTTATGGGTGTGTGTTTCATAGTTTTAGATGAAAAATAAGAACTAGGATGTGTGGATGACAGAGCAGGGCAAAATTGCACTCCAACGGGTTCTGCCAAAGCACACATATCAAAGGGTCTAGGGTCACCATGGATAGTGACCAACTGATTTTTAAACTCAAATTTAACACATTGGTGTAAGGTTGATGGGACCGCTCGCATGGCATTGATCCAAGGGCGACCCAAAAGTATATTGTACGATGTTGGGCAATGTACAATAAACACGATTGTTTCTAGGGTTCTAGGACCAACTTGCAATGGGAGGGTAATAACTCCACACGTTTCTTGTGTTTCGTCATTAAAAGCTTTGATAATCATATCAGCTTTTCTTCATTTCATCACTTCTAAAGCCAAATCATTGGTAGAAGTCAAAAGTGCAAATGTTTAGAGATGAGCCATTATCAATCAAGACTCGTTTGACAGCTACATCTCCAATTAGAGCAATAATGTATAAGGGATTATCCTTATGTAAACTGTGTTGTGGGATATCTTTATCCCGAAAGTCAATACAATCAATCTCTCGAGTGATGATAGTATTGGCCATAGCTTCAAGTTGAATGTTTTGAGGTACCATCATTTGGCTCAATGTAAGCATCAACTCATCCCTATGGGTGGGAGAGGATCTTAATAAATCCAAAAGGGAAATTCTGGCCGTAGTATTGGACAATTGCTCATTAATATTGTAAGGGGGTTTAGGTTGAACATTAGGAGCATGATTCCCTTTATTGGGGTTTTTCAAAACGAATGGAGCTGATCCATCGTTCTGGTTTGGTTCTTGTTGGGAATTTTGAGCTTGTTGTCGGGTGACGACTCCAATGGTACCTACAATGTTATAATGAAGACGTTGAACTGGTCTCGGTTGAGCATTGATGGCTTGTTCATTAGAAAGGAATATATTAGAAGAAGGTCGAGTAGTAACTCGTCTAGGAAATGGTTCTTCTGGAACCATAGCATCTGTGACGGGTTGAATAGGATCTGATTCGTTTTCAGAACTATTCGATTGGTTTGAAGTAATGTCTAGTTCACTTTCACTATCTGATTCTATATCACTAGAATCAGAAGTTTGAAAATTATGTAAGGGCCTGGTCGTAACCAGGGATAAGGTTGTGTCAAATATTTGAGGATCCTGAATAGGTAATTGTCCGCTAATGGTTCCTACATATCGGGTAGGAGGGGGAACATTATGATGTTCGATTTGATTGGCTACCTCTTTACCATGTCTTGGTAAAGGGTGTTGAAATATGTCTAAAGTTTGATTGGCATTTTGATTTTGATTTTGGGGAACGGTCTTTTGAGTATTATTAGGAGGGTTTTGTTTAGGTTGGAAGGCTTGCACTTCCATTTCATTATTGTCAATCAAATCTTGTATTTTATGTTTCAACCTTTTACAAGCGTTGGTAGAATGTCCAGGTCCTCTATGGAAATCACAAGTGTAAGTCGGCTCTGTATCCGGGTATAGTTGGATCAGGTTCCCGGATATCTGGTAATTGGATCAAACCTCTTTCGAGTAATTGAGGTAAAATAGTTGATAAGGGTTGATTTAATCTAGTGAATTCTCGAGGAGGCTTGTCAGGAGGTTTCAATATAAATTTTTTTGTTGTCTTCGTTGCATTGATATTAGCAACATTCTTGTTGTCGATGACTCCATCACCGACAACTTGTTTGTTTTTATATTGATTTTTGGATGTTTTCTCATCATCCTTCTTCCTAAGTTGGCCTCTCCTAATGAGGGCATCTTCTACTCTTCGAGCTAAATCTATAGCTTGATCGAAGGTAGTTAAGGTAGCAGTTGATAGCTCATAAGATATTTGTTCTTGTAAATTGTTGATAAAAATGTCCAACATTTCCCTATAAGGTAGCACAAAGTGTAGTTTTCCTGTCAATTGCCTCCATCTAGCTAAGAAATCGGCAAAACATTCATCTTTGTCTTGTTTTAAATTGTATAAATCTTTAATAGTTACATGCCTCTCGATGTAGGCACTAAATTGATGGACAAATGATTCAATTGCTTTCTTCGAAGTTTCTCAAAGAATGAGTGGGCAATTGATAGTACCACTCTAATGCCATTCCACCTAAACTTTTTGGGAACATTTTTAATAATAGCAAGTCATCATGTGATATGTCATGACATGCTATCCTAAACATGCGAAGATGCTCTATGGGATCTTCGGTTCCTTTATATATAGGCAAGATGGGCATGGGAAAATGCTTAGGGTATGGTTGAGCTACAACTATGGGATCCAAAGGTTGACTACATATCTCTCGATAATTATACGAGGGACGGTAGGGATCTATCTCGGTCCATACGTGAAGCTAACTGTTTCACCATGGCTTCCAGATTACTAGTTTGCCCCCCATATTGGTTTGGTAGGGCATTGACATGGGTTTTATGGGCATATGATGGAGGAACATGAAGATTAGATGCCATGTTACTATTGTGTAAATTATTGGTAGGAAAAGTATTATGAAGGAATTTTGAAGTTGTATTATGTTGTATTCCAGATTGTTGAAAATTGGTGTTTGGCTTCGTTTTAGGTTTTTGTTTACTTGAAGCATATTGCTCAATAGTTTGGCGGAATAAAGTAGTGAAGGAAGGTTTCTTTTGTGTGGGAATGATTTTAGGTTGAATAACAAGTTCCTTAGGAGGTTGGATAGCCTGTTGTTTTGACATGTTTTGAATCATAGTGACCATATCCGTATTGGATGGTCCAACCTTATCACTTTCTTGATCAATGAAAGACAAGGGATTAATGCGCACATCATACATATGTTCCAAGGCTGCCTGAGTGTCACTAATTTGCCCTTTATCAATACGAACTGCCACATTAAGGTCATCAATGTTATCATTGAGAAATTTCTTGAAATGATCTATGTTGTCAAAAGCAATAGTTCCATCTCGAGCTACTCTAGGGGATGAGGATCCATCCTCTTTAACACTTCCTTCTTGTTCATTATCTTCACCTAGGTCATGTTCTGATTGATCTAGAGTTTGTCCTTCCGAAATTGGATCTCCAGGAAGGACATTTGGGTCTCTAGTTGTATCTTGTACCCAATCTTCTTCTTCTCCTAAAGTTTCTTTACCATTCCTAAGTTTAGGCATGGTGCTAAATTTTGATTTCAGCAAATATATATATATATATATATATATATATATATATATATATATATATATATATATATATATGCAACAAAATTAAGAGGTATATATTTACTATATACCTACTACAATATTTGAAATGAAATGTTTAAGTTTTTGCTATGTTTTTTAGTTTTTTAGTTTTTTTTTTTAATTTTTCTTTGTTTTTGAAATAATATTGTAAAGACAGCAAATAACACAATAAATGCAAGAAATAAGACTAAAAGTAATAATCTAGTTTTCTATAAATAATTTATAGATATCATTAATAGGCTCGAGTTGTTCGAGAGTCATGAAGTGTTCTTCTTCAAATTGAAAGTTTTCTTTTAAAAATTTGATGAAAAGAGCTATAGTGATATTATCTCGTCTCGGATCGTCGGTTGATAGAAGTAAAGCTCGTGGCAATACTCTCGATATAACACAGCTCACGGAACTCTATTCCATATTTCCCTATCTCTAAGAACAACCTCTTGGTCTTCTACACAACCTAGGAACCGGTGTACAATGGCTGCGTTCTCGAGGTATTCCTCGAAGGTGAACAATTCTGAAGATACTAGAGCTCTCCTATAAGCTAACCATCTATGGCAGGCTCTCTCAAGTTCATGATAAAAAACTAGTTGATGAGGATCCAGGATTCTATCTAGGACTAGCCTCTTGATTTGCTTAAGTTGTGTGGACCTAGATGAGATGAGACTAAGTCTTCTATCAAGTTCGTTCCACAGGAATTGATTTCTACTTGTTTCGGGCACATTAAGCATAGAGTTGATTTCTATGGCTGCCAATTGGTTTTCTACATTTATAGTAACTGCTAATATTTTCTTAGGAGCTACCATCTAAACATGATTTTAAACTTTAAATGTTTTAAAATGCATCTATGTTTTAGTTGTTCTATTTTTTTTTTTTTTTTGTTTTTGTTTTCAAAAGGTTATGATGCATTCACGTCGGGTTCACCAAAATGTATCGCTCCAAATTTTTCGCATCCTTACCTTCAAAGCTATAGGATCCGTGCCCGGAAGGAGGATGGGAAAAGGATGTCGCGGTACCTCGGACTGAGAGGACTTTGCGAAGGTCCCGCCTCTCAAGGGAGGTGTATTTTGATGATTTTTCGACGGATGGTGGGTTCACCAGGAAACATTTAATGGCGCTTCCACGCCTAGGTTTGGAATGTGTTTTTATGTGTTCGTTTTTAGCCTTAAGCATTCATATCCTAGGTTTGGCCAAATGAGTCTAAATTAATCTATATGAAAATGCAGATTTTAATGAATACAGAAAACAGATTTAAAGACAAAAAACAGAGAAATTACAGAAGAAAAAGAAGAATACCTGATCCGGATGTCTGATGGAGATTCTGATGTTTGAAGCAGTCGAGATCATCCTGGAATTTGACAGAATCGTCTGAGATCAGACAAGATCATCTGAGATCTGACGAATTCGTCAGAGACCTACAAACAGAAGAACAGATGCAAAATACAGAGAATACTACTGTTCTAACAAGGGGAAACAACACAAAATGACAGTATGAACACTAGAAAATAATTATGAACATAAATTCAAACAAATTATGATATTCTAATGATAAATTATGATCTTATCATGCATTTAATCTAGATGGGTGAACTCCAAAATGCAAAATAGTAAGAAATAAGGATAAACTAACTAAAATGCAGAATAAAACAATCGAAAGGAATAAAAGAAACGCAAACTCTGGGCACTGATTGCCCCCAATGCAGATTGCAGTCAAAATCATCTAGAAGTAATGAAATCGTCTCAAATTCGACAGGATCATCCGATATTTGAACGAGATCATCTACGACGATCTGAGCTTGCTTCGGTCGAAAATCAATGATGGTCCCCGCAACAAAATTCAAAATAACAAAGGCAAAATAATGTTCTAAGTATTTTAATGCATGCAAAATCAAGTTACGGGGAATTTCAGCCAGGGGTTGGGAAGGGAAGGTCCTAGGGATTAAATAGGCTTAGGGGAGTAGTTAGGAGGTTGGAGATCATCCCTATTTGGGAGATCTCCAATGGGGGAGGGTCTCTAACGGCACAGACACGCTTCTACCCGGATTAGAGGCCCGTTGGAACAGAAGCTAATTATGAACAATCAGTTTTGCGACAAGATCGTCTGGACGTCCTAGCCCAGACGAAATCGTCAGATCTGGGGCGATATCGTCTGATCGGCGATGATATCGTCAAACGGTCAAAACAACCTCTAAAAATGGCACGAAAAAGGGGGAAACGGATTACCCGACGGTTAACGGGCGGTTTGGGAGGTTAAAATTTGAATTTAAATTATTTACTAAGGTGAATGTAATTATGACAATTTTACTATGCCAATTTTAGGGTGCTACACATATATACTTGGCTCCCCTTAAATCCAAGTCTAGCAACCCATATTGAGAAACAAAATTTCCAAATTCTTTCATACTATATGAAAAGGCTTGATTCCCTCCCTTCTTGTCACTCAAAAATAAAGTTGTATTGAAGTCACCCGCAACCATCCATGGGATATCTAATGAGTTTTGTCTAACCTAGATGAGTTCCTCCCATAATTTCATTCTTTCAACCAAATTATTTGGGGCGTAAACATTAGTCAACAGCCATTTATAGTTCCTATTCTTTGAGAAAAATCATTTATATATGCCTATAATTCTTAACCAAACAATATCCCTTGACCACTTCTAGATTCCACATAACAAAAAGACCTCTAGAAGCACCATTTGCACTACTAGCTACAAAATCCAAATTTTTCCACACAAAACCTTTAACTTTGGAAAATTTATTGTCATCAATTTTTGTTTCTTGGGGTAGAAATATATCTGGTTGGTTATCCTTTCTAAATTATTTGACCACCCTTTGTTTCAAATATGTATTCATACCCCTTATATTTTGGGAGATGAATTTCATTTTTTACCCCTTGTGGAAGTCTTCCTTCCACTCAAATTCAAAATTATTTATGTTCTAATATCAATTTCTATCATTGCTTCTTTTTTTCTGAGCTCCTTATTAGTTGGTCTACCTAGTTTAGCTTCAACCCCTACATCTATTATTTTTCTAGTATTCCTAATGAGTCTCATTCAAAATTCATCTTATTTGAAGGTCAAAGGTTTATTTTGAGCAAAAACAATTTACTCAAATCCTTTGCCTCTAAAGCCTTGATCCATCGTTGCTAAAACCCACAACTATTGAAGCCTAGATCCACCACTGTAAAAGCCAACACCCCCAAATTAATGATTCAAAATAATATCCTATGGGTCTTATACTATATTTGTCTTACTTCCACTCATTCAAAAAAAATTGTGTTCCAATTGTAATTTCTCTTGTCACTTCTTTGTTTCTAATCTCCTTATTAGTTGTTCTACCTAGTTTAGCTTCAACCCCTACATCTATTATTTTTCTAGTATTTATAATGAGTCTCACTAAAATATCATCTTGTTTAAAGATCAAGGGTTTATTTTGAGCAAAAAAAATTGACTCATATAGAGAGCAAGGAGCATAATCAATATTTTTCATACCTTGGTTGGGAGCAATCTCTGGCTGAGATTCTACTTTAGACTCTTGTAGCTTTATTCCATAGAAATTATGGTTTCCAAAATTTTAGTCACCTCCTCCTCAATTACTTTTGTTTGTTTCACATTGTCTTCTTGTTATTTCAATTTTTCATCTTCTCCCCTAAGGCATCCTTTTTGGGAATTTTCTCCTTGTCTCTCTTAATCCTACACTACAAATTATTTATCCTCAAGAGTTTCAACAAGAATACTAAACTTATTTGCATCTGAGGAAGGGAACTTCGAAGAATCCTCTTCCATTGTATCCCTTTTTTATTGTTCTTTCCTCCTCCATACCTTGTTAACCATTTTTTTTAGACAACCAATTTTTTTAAAAGTGTCATGTTATTTTACAAACTTTGTAAAGTGGTAGATAATTTTCATATTCAATCGGTTGATACCAAACTCAATACTTAGACATTAGCCTAATAGTGGTTGGGGACTCCTTCCCTAATTTATCATTAACATAGAACCGAACAAATATATATCTATTATTTGTCTTTGTTGTTGAATATAAAGCTATTAATTGTCTCATTGCTTTAGTTATACCTTTTAGAATATATTTATACCATAACTCCAATGGAAGCCTTGGTAGACAAACCCAAATTGGAGCTAAATTTATATTTATAGAATCTAGGTTAAAACTTGGTCTCCACTTTCTCAAAAAAATGCCCCTCTTCCTATAAAACCAAGGCCCTTTTATTAGGGCATGGCTTAAGTCTTCAGAGCTCGTAAAGGAAAAAAGCATAAAACCCTTTGTGAGAGTTGCAATATTGATATGACCCCTTAGCTTCCATTTATCAGTAGCCCATTACTTTACTATATCTAAATCATATCATGTCCCAATAAATTTCCCAACAAGTCTATTCTATTTATGTTTTATTGGTCTATCTGCTAGATTTTTTGAGATTTTTAAACAAAGTTTCTCATTTATATCCTCTAAAATAACATCAAAAAATTTCTCCTACTAAACATCACCACCCAAGATTTTATCTCTCCAAGACATCTCTTCTAAGGCTTCTTAACATCCTTCATTATCTTAACATCCTTGGATCCCTTAGCAAATCCACTGCCAATGCCACCATCGATGTCCAAATCCATCGTTGTCGAAGCCCACTCTCCCCAAATATATCAAAGCAAAATCCCACCATCATTGAATCTTAGATTCATTGTTTTCAAATCCCACTCACCCTAGATCTATCATTGTTGAAGCTCAAATCCATTGCCTTTGAAGTCCAAATCCATAATTGTTAAATCCCACAATTGTTAAAGCCTAGATTCATCACCATCAAAATTGATGCCCACCACCGTCGATGCCTTTCAAAGCCCACTCACCCTAGATCTATCATCATCAAATCTCATATTCTTTGCCTCTGAAGATTATATCCATCAATGTTAAATCCCACAATTTTTGAAGCCTAAATCCACCACCATCAAAGCTAACACCCTCAGATTGATGCTTCAAAATAATTTCCTTTGGGTCTTACACTATCTTTGTCTTCCTTCCTCTCATATTCAAATTTTTTTGTGTTCCAATTGCAATTTCTCTTATTGCTTATTTGTTTCTAAGCTCCTTATTATTTGGTCTACCTAGTTTGGCTTCAATCCTTACATCTATTATTTTTCTAGTATTCATAATGAGTCTCACTGAAATATTATCTTGTTTAAAGTTCAAGGGTTTATTTTGAGTAGAATATGTTGGCTCATACAAAGAGCAAGGAACATAATCAACATTTTTCATACCTTGGCTAGGAGCATTCTCTGGCTGAGATTCTACTTTAGACTCTTATGGCTTTGTTCCCATAGGAATTGGAGTTTCCAAATTTTTTTATTAGTTATAATAAGGGGTTTTGAAAGGGTCCCCAAACCTTTACAAAGAAAGGAACACTATAGATCCAAGATAAAACCAAAGACTACAGAGAATAGATAAAATACTAGAAACTAGTTGATTGGAAAACAATAAGCAAAGTAGACCAATAAAACAACCAATAGAAGACCACAAGATTTTGGAGATGAAAAGGATCCTAGGATCTTGAGCAGAACCAAAATGATAGCACAAAGACTAGATAAGACACCCAACATGGGTTAGCAACAACACACCGCTAGCAAAACTCCTAAACTGAGCCACAAAAAGAGAGGACTCAAGCCTTAGTAGAACCAATTTTTGCTTTTTTCATTTCTACCTCCAAGGCCCTAGGCTCACCTTGATTCCATTACATCAATGATGTTATCTCTTTTGCACAATCAATGACCATCTTCAAAGTTCCAATAAGGGAATTTTTGTAATCCATCATCATTTTATTAAATTATTTTGGTATTTTTAGAGCATCCAACAGACTAGAGAGCTTTCTACCCCATTGACTTGCAAAACTTGAAGTAAATTTAGCTTTCTTCAAAGGAACTTAGTCCTCTAAATATGAGTTCTCAACTAAAATTGGGGTCTTCTTAGACTTGACCAACTTAGCGAAGAGGCACTTGGACCACCTTGCACTTTTTGTTCCACCCCTAGTTCCCAATGGTGAATCTAAGGCTTCTTCAATCTCCTTCGGAGTTTTCTTCACTTTCTTCTTAGAGATTACAATACTAACCAGATTCTCTTTTGTCATATGAGGGTTGCTTGACTTAGAGTGATATGAAGAAAGAGAATCATCAGTAGTAGGAACCTCTGACTGAAGGATTATCGGATTAGGGGTTTCCAAGATTTTAGTCACCTCCTCCTACATTAATTTTGGTTGCTCCATATTATCTTATAACTCATACGTACATAACCAATACTTCACCTCAATATTGTGTTGGAATATATTATATTATTTGGTATATCCTAATGTACCATCTTGGATGTGTCTTTATATTAGGAGAGTTTCTTATATTAGGGTTTGAGTATTTACTTTATGCAATATAATAAATGCACAAGTATTATTAGAATGTGCAATGATGTAAATGTGTACATGAGTCCTTAGAATAGAAATATGAAGTTTCATAGGAATATGGAAAGCCAAAATTTACATATCATTATATATAGACCTTTGATGTTGTAAGAGAGATAGAGAGAGAGCATAGTGAAGGTAGATATGATAGATACAATGTAGAACATATA
Source organism: Wollemia nobilis (assembly GCA_028583015.1). Classification (NCBI taxonomy): domain Eukaryota; kingdom Viridiplantae; phylum Streptophyta; class Pinopsida; order Araucariales; family Araucariaceae; genus Wollemia; species Wollemia nobilis. Next base: position 6,688,117 of record JAQPPZ010000103.1, read on the forward strand.
ATAAATATGGAGTGTATGAGACCTCCATTTTATATCATTGTACTATTTTCATGAGCCTTCATTAATGGCAGTTTTATAAGTAGTTACAGATGTTTCTTATGAGTTTTACATGCTTCATATATTTCCATTATCATATATTTAATATTGCATGCTCATTTTATATCTTGTGGTTGATTTTTCATCAAGTATCTAGCATCAAAAGCTAATAGTGGTATCAGAGCACAAGGATGATTGATAGGAGATAGGGAGAGCCATAAGAGAGATTGAGAGGAAATAGGGATATTTTATTTTCACAGGGTTATTTTTTTGCTAGAGTTTTTCCAGAGGGTTGCAGGAAAACTCATGAAGACTACGACTCAGCATAGATCGTATTCCACTAGATTGAAGGATAACTAGTGAAGTTTATTGATTTTTAGAGATCTAGAGATTTGCATGTATTTACTTGTTGTTGTCTAAGTTTTTTGTTGCAGAAAATTAGTTCTCAAAAGTTGAGAAGCTTCCTACAATGGATAGAAAATAATTTCATATTTGATTTCCTGAAAGTTTATGTGCTTTCCTCATGCAGGGATTAGTTCTTTGTTGTAGAAAAAGTAGACATTGAAGATTGAGGAGAACCAAGAAGAAAGTATCCATAGAAGCTTGAATATTGGAGATTGAGAAGAGATAAAGAGGCCAAAGGATCCCTATTGAATATTGAAGAAAGAGGAGACTCAATAAATAGATCCCCATAAAATATTAGAGATTGGAGATTAAGGAGACTCAAGAAAGAGGTTCCCATAGAATATTGAATATTGTAGATTATAAATTGAATAAAGTAGCTCTAGAAGGAGGATACCCAAGAAATGTATCTCATTGAAGAACTTATAGATTTGGAAGATAGAAGATTGGAGAAAGAAGATAGAGGATGATTAAAAAAAGTCATATTGAATATTTGAGAAGCTGCAAAATTTGAAGACCCAAGAAAAGAGTTCTCAAGCAAAGTTGGAAGGAGAAAGAAGGAGAAGGCTAGAAAATCCCTATTGAATAAGTGACCATTGGAGAAAATTTGAATCTCAAGGAAGAGGGATTTGACAAGAAGTTTACCAAAATTTGGAAAGGATTTTTGGATACCTCAAGACATTCAGATTCTTGAGGAAGAGGCCAACAAATAGGCTAAATTTGAATTTATAATTCGACAAGAGCTAAGGAGGATAAATAATATAGAAGAGGCCACCAAATTTTAAAGAGTTGAAGACAATCATAAAGTATTTGAAGGCTGATTTACAGAGAAGAATATTGTTGGTTTTGCAGCAGAAGTTGAAGGTGACATATAGCTGCAAATAGAAGAAGATTTGGGTATTTTTTGAAATGCCCTTGAACAGTCAATTGAAGGAAGGCTTGATAGCAAAAGAAGAAATCAAATTGAAGGAATTGAATGCTGATTTTGGACAGTAAGATAAAGAAGGAGAAATCAGAGTTTTGAGAGCAGCAAATCAAGAGACTTGGACTGCAATATTAGACAGCATTATAAGGAGAAAATATAGCTACTTTTTGGAGAATTTAGGGGCAGATTTGTGAGTAGCATTGGACAGCATTTGGTCAAAGAAAGGTGTTGCAAATTTTAGAAGTTGAAGGCAGCATATTGGACAGCATTATAGCAGCAAAATTATACACTCTTGAACAACACAGTTGAAGGAGAAATAGGTAGCAATCAGAGCTGCAATATTAACAAGTTAAGGGTAGCAAAGCACAAGGAATTGAAATTGCAATATTGATAAGGTTTAAGGTAGAAATTGAGTAGAAAGGAGAGCTACAAATTTTATAAATTCAGATCATAAAATAGATGAACCAAATCACCAAGAAGACTAGCTACAAAAGGAGATTAAAAGGCGTGTAAAAGTGTGCTATGAAATTTCATTCTTTTATCCTCAAGGATATGCCTTAGAATCATCATGAAAACAAATAAATTCATACTCTTAGAATCCCAAATTCTTAAATGACCTAATTACACTTCATGGAAAAACAAAGAGAGGTCAATATTGATAGTTGAAAAGCTTTGGGATATAGTTAAAGGAGAAAAAACTAAACCTACTACAAATGATAGAGAGATTCAAAAGTTTGAAGATAATGAAGCAAAATAACTAATGATAATAACATTTACAATTATAGATGAAATACAACCATACATCAATTCAATAGCAACTTCTACATAAGCTTGGAAAACTTAAGCCAATATATTTGAAGGAAGGAACAAAGCCACTATCTTGAATATCCAAACTCAATTACATTCTCTAAAAGTTAATAGTGGTGAAAGTATAGAACTATTTCTAAGGAAAGTAGTAGATATAAAAGGAAAATTGTTAATATTAGGAGAAAAGGTAGAAGACAAGTTTCTTGTCCAAGTGATCCTAAGAGCACTTTGAGAAAGCTACAAGCATTTAGTCATATCTTTATGTATCGCTACAAATTTTTTGCACCCTTACCTTTAGGCTATAGGATCTATGCCCATAAGGGGGATGTGAAAAATATGGGACAATACCTCGGACTGAGAGGCCCTTTGAAGGTCCCGCCTCTCGGGGGAGGTGTATAAGGGTGAATTTTCGACGGATGGTGGGTTCACCAAGAAACTTTTGAATGGCATTTTCCACGCCTAGGTTGATAGTGTGTTTGATGTGTTCATTTTTATGCTTGATCATTCAAGTCCTAGGTTTGGCCGATATGAATCTAAACTATTCTATATGCCAATGCGGATTTCAATGAATACAGAAAACAGAAATAGATGCAAATTACAGAGAATATGCTAACCAGAAGAATTCATACCTGATTTCGGATGTCTGATGGAGATTCTGAGTCTTGTAGCAGTTCAGATCGTCTCAGTTTGTACGTAATCATCCCAAATCACAGGAGGTCATCTGAAATCAGACAGGATCGTCTGAAATCTGACGAATTCGTTAGACGAATCCGTCAAAAACCTGCAATCACAAAAACAAACACAAAATACCAAATATGCAAATGCAAAAGCAAGGGATAATGATAGAAATAATAGCAAACATGCCTAAATAATAGTGTCTAATAACAAATGAGGAAATGCAATAAATTTAATGATTGATTTTACCTTTATCATGCAATTATGCTAAATGAGGTGAACTCCAAGATGCATAAAACATAGTAACTTAAAACAGTGCAAAAATATGTTATGGAAAATGCAACAAAGCTTAAGAAAATGCGAACTCTAAACTCGGACTGCCCCCAATCTGGACTACAGTCAGGATCGCCTCCAATCGTACGAAATCGTCCGCAATCGTCCGAGATCGTCTGCGACGATCCAAGCTAGCCTCGATTGAAAAATAGTAGAATTCCTGCAATAAAAACAATGTGCAAGCAATAATGCGAGGGAATAAGGAGCTAACTCTGCAATGAAATCCTGTCAACAAAGGGGTTGGGGGTTCAGGGAGAATCAACAAGAATTAGGCAAGGAGGCAGGGGGATAAACTAGAAAAATCCTAGTTTATATAGGATTAAAAAGAGGTTTGGGAGGTTGGGGATCATCCCAATCCGGGAGATCTCCAACAGGGAAATCTCCAACTGCGTAGACACGCTTCTGCCCGAGTTGGAGAGGCTATTGAAACAGAAGCTAATTATGAAAATTTGGTTTTGGGACGAAATCGTCTGGACGTTCTATTCCAGACGAATTCGTCAGATCGGGGACGATTTCGTCTAATCTACGACGATATCGTCCAACGGTCAAAACAAATCCTAAAAATGGCACGGAAAATGGGGAAAGCGGGTAAAAGGCGGTTTAACGGGCAGTTTGGGGTTGAAATTCAAATTTTAATATTTTATCTTTTTACTAAGGTTTTAACCGTGCCAATTTTAGGGTGCTACATTTTGCCCCCTCTTTAGCGAATTTTTTGAAGAAAATGCGTTAAAGACGAGTTTTTCCCATTTTACGAGAAAGCAAAAATATACTCAATTTTTTAGACGACGATTCTTGGTCGAATCGTACGAATACTGACTATGGTGCCCCCTCCGTGTTTTTACCCAAATCGAACGTTTGAGGTAAAAACGCGGAAAAGCAAAAATTTAAAATGCTGATTTTTTTAAATAAAATTAAGAAAATAGGGTAAAACCCTAATTCATTTTTACTATTCACTTTGACTTGCTCCGGAGTTCTACGAGAGAAAAGATGGTGGAGACAACGTACGAGCTTAGCGACAGAGGTCCGACGCGGGCTATGGGTAAGGATCTAATCCTAGTAGATTAGGTTTAATGGAACTTTATGCAAGTTGTTTTGATTTAAATTTGATTGTTTGGGGCATCGCGGCCATTTTTAGGCCGTCGACGTCGTCGGGACAAAATCGTCTCGATTTCGTCAAAATCGTCCCTAGATCGTCGATTTCGTCTGACGACGAAATCGGTGAAGTAGGGGCGATTTCGTCCAACAAGGGGCGATTCCCAAGTTGCGAAATAGGAGACGATTTCATCCTCACAAAAGATGATTTTTCCCAATTGGGGACGATATCATCCAATGGTGGACGATATCATTTTAAACTTGATTTTAAGTTGTTTAATTTGATGTTAATGATTGGTTTATTAATGATTTTGTTGTTTTATTGTTTGTTTTGCATAAGGGGTTACTAAAGAGCCGAGAATGGAAATACGATAGGCTAAGAGATGACATAGCCATGCTTGACCAGGCAGAGCATGACCGACTTGGACTGGTCGGCCTACAACATGTGGCAGAGATGCCACAAGTGCCGAATGACATGGGGCTACTGATAGCCCTAGCAGAGAGGTGGTATCCGGGGTCGTCCTGCTTTTGGTTACCGACAGGGGAGATGGCTCCCACTCTAGAGGACGTATGGAGGATCATGAGGATCCCCATACAAGGACGGCTGATGACGCCTATGGCCAATCAGGGCCAGGCGATGATGAGGCTCACTGGAGACCCTAGCTTCACCCTGGAGAAGGGCAGAGTGAACATCGAGTCGCTACGAAAGATGCCTGGGGCATCTAGGCTGACACGGGTTTTGGCAGGAGTTGTCGATGGCTTACTGTTGTGCCACCAGAGCGGATGCAGACTACCGTGGGTGCTCTCAGACATAGTCTACGATATGAGAGACCACGGGTACAAATTTTCATGGGGGAGCTTTGTACTCTACCGCTTGTATAGGATCCCCGCATGGGGTCGTATACAAGGGAGGTCGATGTCTGGTCTTGACATCGTTGCTATAGGTTTGGTGCTGGGAGCACATTGCGGTGCGAAGGCCGATAGGGCTCCCATTGATAGGTGTTGACCGAGAGAGACCCTAGGTTTTCTACTGGTGGCTGCAGAGAGGGTCACAATGGTGGATAGATCTGTCGATGTCACGGAGGTTGCTAGACGACCTCATCCCAACACCGGATCACCCTAGAGGCCATGGCGAGAGCACCCCGAGTGGGCGAGAGGATGGGCAGGAGATGGCTCGCATCAAGCAAGTCTATTGGCTGAGGATGGAGCGAGGAGAGGTAGAGCTCCACCGCTACGATCGGGTACTATGACAGTTCGGTCTACAGCAGGGGATCCCGTCTCTCAAGGATTACGAGTACTCTCGGACTATTCGAGATAGTACTACACTGAGCGGGGCTCCAGATATGCAATGATTCTAGAGTCAAGACACGGACGATGCCCCCATCCAGCCAATGGATGGTGACGATACCAAGGTTGTAGATGGGTACGATGCCTGGTACATAGGCATCCGCCCTCCTCGGATGACGAGGGCGTAGGGTCCAATGCACGCTATGGTGCACCAGATGGGGAGGCAACGATAGGCTACTATTGAGGCAGCATGAGGTCATAGAGGGAGAGAGCAGCAACGGATCCCATAGGAGAGATGCCAGAGGATGGCATGGGCTCCATAGAGGCCACGAGAGACAAGGCAGAGGGAGGAGAGACTCCCTTCACAGTAGGGGGAGAGACCACCATCGCCCGATAAGGGCAAGGGTGTGGATGTAGGGGAGAGCAGTGAGACGATGGCTCTCCGGGCTGAGGCTGCCCACCTCCGAGCTCAGGTGCAGTCACTGCAGGACGAGGCCACTCAACTGAGGACGTAGGTACGGACACTGTAGGATGAGACTACACGGCTCAAGGCATGGAGCAGAGGGGCGAGCAGGGATGAGCTAGTGTGGTCTATGATGCAGACCACATTCTACCAGGGGGTATACTTCCAGCTGGTTCCAGAGGGCCAGAGGGTACAGCTGCCAGCCAACATTGCAGAACCAATCAGGCTGGGATCGACGAGGACATCCTCCCGATCGACGACGAGGACCCGAGATACAGCCCAGACCTCTATGGGACCACCTCCTCCACGTCAAGGTGGGGGAGGAGATGAGGCTGAGAGCTCGAGGGCTTCTCGAGACTAGGTGTCTATGGACTATAGATTTTGTAGAGATTGTTGAGAGGATTGAGTATGCCAGGGTATAGATTGTGGCATACCAATCCAGTTTTGATATGATGTATATAATTTTTGGATATATATATATATGATCTTGTTTCTGATGATATGACTTGTTCATATGTTTTTATGATGCTTTAATGTTTGAATTGTTTGCTTATTGGATTGAGGATTCATATAATTATGTCATTTTGAAATATTATAATTTTGATGTCATGCTGTAAGATTTTAAATGAAATAATCTGATGTAAACAATTTGGTGGTTGTGGTGTGATTTGATAAAAAATAAAAGGGACTTCTAACAATAATTTCAAAGGACATTGTCGCTATTATAGACCATTTCATGGAGTCGCCGCTCACTCGGTCGTCAAGCTAATCCCAGTATAGAAATATTGTTAAAAGTAAAAGAGTGCTTAAGAGACTGGCTTAAGACTTTGTGTTGTAATGATGGAGATAATGATGGTTTGATGATTTGTTTTCAGATTTTCATAAAAATAGTATGCATGAAAATATGATGTTGCTAGGCATAAATTCCTAAGTGTGATAAAATTGTGAACAATTCCTTTAGAATTTATACCATGGGTGCAATATTGAATTTTGAACATAATGTCATGAAATAGAATAGGTGTTTGTTTGTTTGTAAAGCATAATTGTGTAACATAATGATGCAAGTCATATGTTTTGATGAATTTTGTTTTAAAATAAATGGAAAAGAAAATTAGAACGATGGTTTGCGCTAGGCATAGAATTATAGGTATAAACTTATACCATCATCGCGAAATCCAAAGAAGAAAATAGATTGTTGGTTTTATTGCAAGATGCATTTTTGACTTTTGATAAACAACAAAATAATAATATGAAAATTTTGTTTGAAATTATTTTTGAGATTTTATGAGAAGATGTATGTAATTGCTTTTATACAAAACAAAAATTCTGAAATAAAAGGATAAAATTATTCCGAAAAGAGTTACAGAGATATTTTAAATTATCTCAAAGAAAAATGTAGATTTATAAGGAATCCTCATGTGCAAATGTGAGTTCATTACCAATCTTGATTTATCATAATGATACAAAATCTCTCAAATACAAATGTGTGTGCGATTGTATTGTTCATTCACCAATTTTGAGCAAGATAATTTGATACAAGTAATTTGAATTAACCAAATGAATGTTCGTTGACCATGATTTATATGCATGTAACCGTACCATACTACTATGTAAGTTAGGTTATCAAGAGCTAGCTAATCCATAAGCTAACAGAGGTCTATACAAAAGAAGGTCGCTAATGTGACATACATATCACCACGCTAGGGATTACCCAAGGCCAAGCGGGTTGGGCACAAACCACCTGTTATGGGGCTTACCTCACAGTTTTCGAATAATTGAGAATTCCAAGGATTCAAGCTCATTCACCCTTCTTTTTTTTTCAAGGGGTAGGGAAAGGATTTTATTGCATTTTGCTTTTGCTTTTCTCTTTTGCTCTTTTTTCTTTTTTTTTTTTTGTACTTTTGTATTTTTGCTTGATATTTGAGATAATGCTGAAATATTGCTGTGATGATTCAAATAACCTTTTTCTTTTTCTTTGTTTCTTGAACTTTTCTTTTCTTCCTATGCTAGGGATACTTGCTCGGATTAGCTGTAGAGCAAGGGATTTTTATTCTGGGTAGGGGTGAGCTTGTCCTTTTGTCAATTCTCAAAGATTCTAGACCATGTGCATGATAGGATAGCAGGGGAAACTTTTCGCTCAAGAAACCATTTCTACTATGTAGCATCATATCGAATGTGCAATGAAATCATTTTAATGTGAAGAGATATACTTGGTTCAAGTAAATAACAAGATCGGTTCTCTATGCTCAAAACTTTATTTAATTCAACTGTGGGCTTTGATATAAGAGAGATGAATAATCATACAAAATAAAATCAAGATATTTATTCATGTGAGTGTGAAAGTGCAGGATTCCAAATAAATACTAATTTATCCAAAATAACTGAAAATATAACTGCAATACTTCACAAATTGAGAGGTACAAAGATAAAAGACGGTTTTGAAGATTTTGATGATTTGGATGTTTTTGGTGTTTTTATATTTTAAGTTTATGAATTGAAAGAAATACAAGATAGTGGTTTTTTTTTTTTTTTGAAATGTTTTAAACAAATATATACAATGATGAAATGACCAATTTTTACGCATAGTAACGTTTAAGATGCATAATGTTCATAGGTTCTTTAAGTTCTTTACCATCTAAGGTAGATAATTTGTATGCTCCCGATCCAAATTTAGCATTGATGACATATGGTCCAAGACAGTTGGGCTCAAATTTACCTTTAAGGTTTGTAGTTGCATTAGTATTTTTTTTATTTTCTTTTAAGACAAGGTCACCGATCTCAAAGGATCGAGGATGAACTTTCTTAAGATATGCTCTCTTAAGCTTGTTTTGGTAGGCGCGAAGATGCTCCAAAGCATTGATGCGCTTTTCATCTAGAAGTTCTAGTTGACTAAATCTGCCAAAGCACGATATTCATCCCCTACTTTAGTATCTTTAAGTAGTAGAGCTAAAGAAGGAACTTCTAATTCAAAGGGAAAAATAGCTTCAGCACCATAAACCAAGACAAAAGGTGAAGTTCCAGTGGGGGTTCGAACACTAGTTCGATAGGCCCACAAAGCAAGATATAACCGAATGTGCCAGCCTCGACCGGTTTTATTGACCAATTTTTTGAGAATTTTGATTAAGGTTTTATTAGATGCTTCTCGCTTGACCATTACCCCGAGGATAATAGGGAGTGGACCAACGATGTTGAATTTTATATTTTTGACATAATTTCTTGACATCTTTATTTTTGAAACAAGTTCCATTATCGAAAATGAGATTAGCAAGGAATTCCAAACCTACAAATAATTTGATTAAAAACAAACTTGGAAACTTGTGTTCCAAAGTGCAAGAAGCTAATGGCATAGCTTCAACCCACTTCGTGAAATACTCAAGGTGCAGTTATGATGAATTTGTGTCCATCGGATGACACAGGGTTGATTTTTCCAATGATGTCTAGGCCCCATTTTGAAAAGGGCCAAGGAGATGAAATAGCTCTGTAGCTCTTGTGCAGGCGCATGGACAAGGTCAGCGTGTTTCCGGGCACTTGTCGCAATGTCGCACATAATTATGTGCATCGGTTTCCATGGTAGGCCAAAAATATCCTATCCGAAGGAGTTTCTTAGCAATGGCGCTACCACTAAAATGTCCCCCACAAGATCCATTGTGGGCTTCATTCAAAGCTGCTCTGGATTCTTCTAGATTCAAACATCTCAATAAGATGCCTTCAAAAGATCTTCTCTACAAGGTATTACCAATAATCACAAAGCGACTTGCTTGTCTACGTAATAACCTACGTCAGGTTGCTAGTGCAACCATCGGGGAAGGTTCCTTTCTGCAAAAAATTAAATATATCAGTATACCATGGTTCAAGAGTTGTTTCGTTGATGAGAAACACATCCAAAGGTTCTAAACATGATTTGCTTGAAGCGGGTTCCTGGAGTCGACGAATAATGATGGTAGCATATTCATCGTCTAACTCCAAGGGTAAAAGAGATGCAGCTGCAGCCATAGCGTCAGCCGCACGATTGCTAGTTCGAGGAATAGCTTCCAAAGTAACTTGATCAAACAAGGATAATAACTGCAAAACATATGCTTTATATGGGCGTAATTTATCATCCCTGGTTTGATAAACATCATTGATTTGGTTTATGACAAGTTGGGAGTCACCGAAAACCAATAAACTTTTAATTTTCAATGCCAAGGCAGCTCGTAATCCAAGGATAAGAGCTTCATATTCAGCAGATGTTATTGGTGCAAGCAAATGTTAATTTGAAGGACAGAGGAATAAGATGTTTTTGCAGAGATATTAAAATAATACCCGCACTCGCCCCACTCATGCATCGGGCTCCGTCAAAGTATAGGGACCATTGCTCTCGAATGGTCTGCCTCTAGTTTAAGGCATTCATCAGGAAACTCAATGATGAGGGGATGGGTAGATTTTAAAGGTGCAACAGCTAATTGATCTGCTATGATTTGACCTTTAACATACTTTTGTCCTATGAAGGTGAGTTCAAATTCGCTTAGCGCAAGAACCCACTTGGTTAGTGCGACCGGATAAATACTGGTCGACTCATAAGATATCGCAAAGGGTCGAATTTGGCAATAACATACGTTTTTTGACTGAGCATATAATGTCGTAGTTTCTGTGTAGAAAATACGACCGCAAGACATAACTTCTCTAATATGGTATAGTGAGTTTCATAACTCGATTAAGGTTCTCGCTAATGTAATAATTAGCATGTTCTTTCTTCTCATCGTCAAGCCGAGCTAACATAGCCCCTAAGGCAAAATCAGAAGCAAAAATGTACAAGATAAAAGGACGATCAGATCTAGGTGGGGAAAGCACTGGAGGTTTGAGGAGATATTGCTTAAGGAGTTCAAATGCTTCTTGGCATTCTTCGTCCCAATGAAAAGAGACATCTTTCTTAAGAAGCTTAAGAAAGGGTCCAGCTTTGTCTGCCAACTTGTCGATGAAGCGGCGAATAGCTTGAAGCTTACCTTGTAAACTTCGTAATTCTGATATATTTGTGGGTGCGGGCATATCTGTGATAGTCACGATCTTGAGAGGGTCAATTTCAATGCCACGTAAAGAAACTATAACCCCTAATAATTTATCTGACTTAACTCCGAATATGCATTTAGCAAGATTTAGTCGGATAAGATATTCCCTTAACCGATCAAATACTTTCCTTAAGTCATTTAAATGATCATCTTCTTTGATGGAACGAGCTATGATATCATCTACATAATCATGTAGGATATCATGCATCATGTCATGAAAAATATAAGTCATAGCTCGTTGATAGGTTGCACCTGCATTCTTTAAGCCAAATGGCATCACTTTCCAACAAAAAGTTCCCCAAGGGGTAATAAAGGTTGTTTTGGCCTGATCTTCAGGAGCTATCCTGATCTGATTATAACCGGAAAATCCATCCATTAAGGATATCATTCCACTTCCAACAGTAAATTCAATGATCTGATCCATGTTGGGAAGAGGAAAATCATCTTTAAGGCATGCAACATTAATGTCTCTGAAATCGGTGCAAACCCTAACTTTAGTGGCTTCTTTCTTAGTTACTCTGGAACTACATTTGAGATCCATTCCAGCATAGTCAATGGCTTGTATAAAAATGACTTTCAACAATTTTTCTAGTTCTCCTTTGACTAGTAAGGCCACTTTGGGATGCATTTTTCCGAGTTTCTGTTTAACAGAGTTTAGCATCTGGATGGACTACTAGATGATGCATAACTATGGAAGGGTCCAAACCTGGCATGTCTTCATATGTCCAAGCAAAGACATCTTCATAGTCTTTAAGAAATGAAATGTATTTATCTTGTTTTTCTTGACTCAATTCTGATCCAATATTAATGATGTGAGGGTTATGTTCGGTTCCAATGTTAATTTTTATAACGTTTTCAACTTCCATATGTAAATCTCTCTCAAAATTAGGTGGGGCGGGTGAGACACCCAATTCTTGTAATTCTTCCAAGGTTAGCTTGGATAATTCGTCTTGAGGAGTCGAGGCCTCAAGCTGGGCTATACTAGGTATAGAGCCATCAAAATAAAATTCATTATATAACAATTCCTCAATGGAAATATCATGAAAGATATCTCCCTCCAACTCGTCGTCGGATTCGGCAATCATTTCAGGATAGGCTATGGATAGCATATTGCTGGTAGAAGAATTATTCTTTGGACACAAAGAATCTTGTTTATCTAGATAATCTTGATAACATACGAGATGGTCATCATACTCAAATGGAAAGGGCTGACCTTTACTAGAAAATAGGCCCACACCACAGCAGTGAGCCACGGTTCTACCTCGAAAGGTTCTTTCATACCATTTTGGAAAGGTCCCAAACCTTTCCCTTTATATCCCAATTTAAGCATTATGGGCTTAGCTTTAATATAATCATTAGCAAAATAGCATCGAGCATACCCATCACAATGTGTCTTAATGTTTCTGGGTATTCTTCCCCAATCATATCCTTTATAAATAAAAGCACAACTCCCGACTTGGTAGATACTTCCCATAGGCCGTGGGAGGCCCAAGGTACGAGGAGAGGGTGGGAGTTTATTTAAAAGGAGGGAAGTCTGCATGGCAGTGTTGATCTCTTCTGATATAAGAATTTTAGATAAATCGGGTAAGAGCTCATCAGTGAGAGCATAAGAGGTAGAAGGAACATTTCCTTGATCTTCGGATGTGGAAAGAATGCCCCGTAGTGGATGTAGATGTCATAGGGATATTGACGGGTGAATCTAGAGGTATGGAAGATATAGGAGTAAAGCAGGAAGCATTGGGTGTAGGTTTAGGCTCTTTTCGAGGTCCTAATGTGGTTTGTTCAGAAGATGGTTGAGCTAAATGTATAGGTGTAGTTGAAGGAGTAGATGAAGTTATGGGTGTGTGTTTCACACGTTTGGGCGTATGATAAGAATTAGGATGTGTGGATGACAAGGCGGGGCAAAATTGCACTCCAACAGGTTCTGCCAAAGCGCACATATCAAAGGGTCTAGGATCACCATGAATGGTAACCAACCAATTTTTAAATTCGAATTTAACACACTGATGTAAAGTGGAGGGAACCGCTCGCATCGCATTGATCCAAGGGTGACCCAAAAGTATATTGTACGATGCAGGGCAATGTACAATAAACACGGTCGTATCTAGGGTTCTAGGACCAACTTGCAAGGGTATAGTAATGACTCCACACGTTTCTTGTGTCTCGTCATTGAAGGCTTTGATAATCATGTCCGTTCTTTTCATTTCGTCACTTCTAAACCCAAATCATTGGTAGAAGTCAAAAGTGCAGATGTTTAAAGATGAACCATTATCAATCAAGACTCGTTTAACAGCTACATCTCCAATTAGGGCAGTAATATATAAGGGATTATCCTTATGTAAACTATGTTGTGGTATATCTCTATCTCGGAAGTCAATACAATCGACTTCTCGAGTGATGATAGTATTGGTCATGGCTTCAGGCTGAATATTTTGTGGTACCATCATTTGGCTTAATGTGAGCATTAATTCATCCCTATGGGTAGGAGAAGATCTTAAAAGATCCAAAAGGGAAATTCTAGCCGTAGTGTTGGATAATTGTTCATTAATATTATACGGAGGCTTAGGTTGAACATTAGACATATGATTCCCTTTATTGGGATTTTTCAAAATAAATGGAGCTGATCCATCATTCTGAGTTTGATCCTGTTGAGAATTTTGAGCCTGTTGTCTGGTAACGACTCCAATGGTACCTACAATGTTATGTTGAGGACGATGAATTGGTCTCGGTCTAGCATTTATGGCTTGTTCATTAGGAAGGAACTGATGAGAGGAGGGTCGAGTAGTGACTCTTCTTGGAAATGGTTCTTCCGAAACCATAGAATCTGTGATAGGTTGAATAGGATCTGATTCATTTTTAGAACTATTCGATTGATTGGAGGTGATGTCTATTTCACTTTCAGTATCAGATTCTACATCACTAAAATCAAGTGTTTGCGTATTATATAGGGGTCTGGACGTAACTATGGATAAAGTTGTGTCAAATATTTGAGGATCAAGAACAGGTAATTGTCCACTAATAGTCCCTACATATCGGGTAGGAGGGGGAACATTATGATGTTCGATTTGATTAGCCACCTCTTTACCATGCGTTGGTAAAGGATGTTGAAATATGTCCAATGATTGATTGGCATTCCGATTCTGACTTTGAGGGGTGCTCTTTTGAGCGTTATTAGAAGCATTTTGTTTAGGTTGGAAGGCTTGCACCTCCATCTCATTATTATCAATCAAATCTTGTATTTTATGTTTTAATATTTTGCAAGAGTTGGTAGCATGTCCAGGTCCTCTATGAAAATCACAATGTAAATCAGCTCTGTATCCGGGTATAGTTGGATCAGGTTCCTGGATAGCTGGTAATTGGATCAAGCCTCGTGCTAGTAATTGCGGGAGAATGGTTGATAAAGGTTGATTTAACCTAGTAAATTCTCGAGGTGGTTTATCAAGAGGTTTCAATATGAACTTCTCCGTTGTTTTCGTAGTATTAATATTAGCAATGTTTCTACTATCAGTGACTCCGTCACCCACAACTTGTTTATTTTTATACTAATTTTTGGATGTTTTCTCATCATCTTTCTTTTTGAGCTGACCTCTTCTAATGAGAGCATCTTCCACCCTTCGAGCTAAGTCTATAGCTTGATCGAAGGTGGTCAAGGTAGCAGTTGATAATTCATAGGATAGTTGTTCTTGTAAATTATTGATAAAAATATCCAACATCTCCCGATAAGGTAACACAAAGTGTAGTTTTCCTATCAACTGTCTCCATCGAGCTAAGAAGTCAGCAAAACACTCATCTTTGTCTTGTTTTAGGTTGTACAAATATTTAATGGTTACATGCCTTTCGATATAGGCACTAAATTGATGCACAAAAGACTCAACGGTCTCTTCAAAATTTCTCAAAGAATGAGTAGGCAGTTGATAATACCACTCCAATGCCATCCCCCCTAAGCTTTTCGAGAACATTTTTAGTAATAGCAAATCATCATGTGATATATCATGACATGCTATCCTAAACATACGAAGATGCTCTATGGGATCTTCAGTTCCTTTATATATAGGTAGGACAGGCATGGGAAAGCGTTTAGGATATGGTTGTGCTACAACTATAGGATCTAGAGGTTGACTACACATCTCTCGGTAATTGTACGAGGGACGGTAGGGATCTATTTGGTCCATACGGGAGGTTAACTATTTCACCATGGCTTCCAGATTGCTAGCTTGTCCACCATATTGGTTTGGTGGTACATGAGTATGGGATTTGTGAGCGTAAGAAGGCGGAACATAAGGATTCGATGCTATGTTACTATTATGCAAATGATTGGTAGGAAGAGTATTATGAAGAAGATTTGTGGTAGCATTATGTTGTATCCCGGATTGTTGGAAATTAACATTTGGTTTTGTTTTAGGCTTTAGTTGATTTGAGGTATATTGATCAATAGTTTGGCGAAATAAAGTAGTGAATGAAGGTTTCTTTTGTGTAGGAATAACCCTTGGTTTGGTAATAGGCACTCTAGGTGGTTGGGTAACCTGTTGTTGTTGCATGTTCTGGATTATAGCAGCCATGTCCAAATTGGACGGTCCAGCTTGATCACTTTCTTGATCAACAAAGGACAAAGGATTAGTGCGTGTGTGATATATATCTTCTAGGGTTGCTTGAGTATCACTAATTTGATCTTTATCCATATGGACTGCTCTATTAAGAGTGCCAATATTATTATTAAGAAATTTCCAAAAATGGTCCATGTTCTCAAAAGTAACAGCTTCGTCTGGAGTTATTTTAGGAGATGAGGATCCTTCCTCTCTATCATTTTCTTTTTGTTCATTTGCGTCCACAAATTCTTCTTCTTGTTGGTTTAAGGTTACTTCTTCTTGAATTGGTTCTTCAAGAAGGGAATCTGGTTTATTGGTTTTTCCTAACCAATCTTCTTCTACTTCAATTTGTTTTCCATTCCTGAGTCTAGTCATTGTGTCTAAATTTAGGTTTTAGCAAATATATATTAATATATTTGCAACAGATCTTGGGAGGTATATATTTTAATTATATACCTACTATAATACTTAAAAGAAAATGTTTTGATTTTTTTATGATAATTTTATTTTGTTTTTGTTTTTGTTTTTATTTTTATAAAGACAATAAACAACACACTAAATACAAGAAATAGCAATAATAAAATAATAACTTAGTTTTCTATAAATAGTTTATAGATGTCATTGATAGGATCAAGTTCATCAGGAGTCATAAAATGCTCCTCTTCAAATTGGAAATGGTTTTTCAAGAACTTAATGAAGTGTGCTATAGTGATATTATCTGTTTCAGATTCTGTTTTGTAAAAATAAATCTCATGGCAATATTCTCGATATAACACAGCTCTGGGAACTCTATTCCATATTTGTCTATCCGTAAGAATGACCTCTTGATCTTCTATACGAGACAAAAATTTATGTACTACAGTTGCATTATCGAGGTATTCCTCAAAGGTATACAACTAAGAAGACACAAGGGCTCTTTTATCTCCTAACCACCTATGGCAAGCTCTCTGAAGTTCATGGTACAAAATCACTTGATCGGGATCCAAGATTCTATCTAGGACAAACCTCTTGATTTGCCTAAGTTCAGTTGCTCTAGATGAAATGAGATCTAATCTCCTATTAAGTTCATCCCACAAAGGTTGAACCCTATTTGTTTGAGGTACTCTAAGTACTGAATTAATCTCTATAGTTGCTAATTGATTTTCAACATTAATGGTGACAACTCGTCTTTTATTATAATCTACCATCTAAATATGACATGCAATCTTTGATTCTAAATGCATTTATGTTTTGTTTTTTTTTGTTTTTGAATTGAATTGTTTTCAAAAGGTTTTTAGTTTTCACGTCGGGTTCACCAAAATGTATCGCTCCAAATTTTTTGCACCCTTACCTTCAGGCTATAGGATCCGTGCCCGTAAGGGGGATGTGAAAAGGATGGGACAATACCTCGGACTGAGAGGCTCTTTGAAGGTCCCGCCTCTCGGGGGAGGTGTATAAGGGTGAATTTTTGATGGATGGTGGGTTCACCAGGAAACTTTTGAATGGCAGCTTCCACGCCTAGGTTGATAGTGTGTTTGATGTGTTCATTTTTATGCTTGATCATTCAAGTCCTAGGTTTGGCCGATATGAATCTAAACTATTCTATATGCCAATGCGGATTTCAATGAATACAAAAAACAGAAATAGATGCAAATTACAGAGAATATGCTAACCAGAAGAATTCATACCTGATTCCGGATGTCTGATGGAGATTCTGAGTCTTGTAGCAGTTCAGATCATCTCAGTTTGTACGTAATCATCCCAAATCATAGGAGGTCATCTGAAATCAGACAGGATCATCTAAAATCTGATGAATTCGTCAGACGAATCATCAGAAACCTGCAATCACAAAAACAGACACAAAATACCAAATATGCAAATGCAAAAGCAAGGGATAATGATAGAAATAACAACAAACATGCCTAAATAATAGTGTCTAATAACAAATGAGGAAATGCAATAAATTTAATGATTGATTTTACCTTTATCATGCAATTATGCTAAATGAGGTGAACTCCAAGATGCATAAAACATAGTAACTTAAAATAGTGCAAAAATATGTTATGGAAAATGCAGCAAAGCTTAAGAAAATGCGAACTCTAAACTCGGACTACCCCCAATCTGGACTACAGTCAGGATCGCCTCCAATCGTACGAAATCGTCCGCAATCGTCCGAGATCGTCTACGACGATCCAAGCTAGCCTCGACTAAAAAATAGTAGAATTCCTGCAATAAAAACAATGTGCAAGCAATAATGCGAGGGAATAAGGAGCTAACTCTGCAATGAAATCCTGTCAACAAAGGGGTTGGGGGTTCAGGGAGAATCAACAAGAATTAGGCAAGGAGGCAGGGGGATAAACTAGAAAAATCCTAGTTTATATAGGATTAAAAAGAGGTTTGGGAGGTTGGGGATCATCCCAATCTGGGAGATCTCCAACAGGAAATCTCCAACCGTGCGGACACGCTTCGCCCGAGTTGGAGAGGCTGTTGAAACAGAAGCTAATTATGAAAATTTGGTTTTGGGACGAAATCGTCTGGACGTTCTATTCCAGATGAATTCGTCAGATCGGGGACGATTTCGTCTAATCTACGATGATATCGTCCAACGGTCAAAACAAATCCTAAAAATGGCACGAAAAAACGGGGAAAGCGGGTAAAAGGCGGTTTAACGGGCAGTTTGGGGTTGAAATTCAAATTTTAATATTTTATCTTTTTACTAAGGTTTTAACCGTGCCAATTTTAGGGTGCTACACGTTACAAATTCTAAGTAAAGATACATCATTTGATGAGTTAGTTAATATACTACAAGAATATGATGTAGAAAATTTAGTGAAAGATGAAATGACTAACAATGAATTAGTCTCAAAATACAATTCACAAGAAAATGTTGCTTCATTATCAAAGGGTAGATCAACATTGAATAATAGATATTGTCAAGCATGCAGAAAGAAATGACATAGTTCCAATTATTGTAGATCCAATCCAAGAAATCAGTATCAAGGAAATCAAATAAATTTTGAAGACTAATAAAATAGGCCATTCCAAAAAAGATAATATCATAATCAATATAATTCACATGAGCAACAATTTAAACATCCATATACTTCTCAGAATCAATACAATCATCCTCAACTACAATATAGAGAAGGGAAACAAAGAGGACATTTAGTTCAAGAAATTCATGAAATTCAGGAATTGGAAAAACCTACAGATGAACATGAATTAAAATTTATTTCAAAAAAAATAGTATTTTATGAAGATACTAACTATTTACTTGATCAAGATACATATAGGGAGCAAAATGAAGAAAGCAGAAAAGAAGAGCTCAAGTTCCAAAACCAGGACGAAGACCATATTGAAGACTAAAGTCTTCAATAACCAAATAATGTAATATTATGGGGTTTTAAAATATATTACATTATTTATTACATGCTAATGTACCATCTTGGGTACATCTTTATATTAGGAGAGTTTCTTATATTAGGGTTTGAGTATTTACTTTATGCAATGTAATAAATGCACAAGTATTATTAGAATGTGCAATGATGTAAATGTGCATGTTGTCCATGTGTACATGAGTCCTTAGAATAGAAATATGAAGTTTCATAGGAATATGGAAGGGCAAGAGTTACATCTCATTATACATAGGCCTTTGATGTTGTAAGAGAGACAGAGAGAGAGAGAGAGCATAGTGAAGGTAGATATTCTAGATACAATGTAGAGCATGTAAGAAATATGGAGTGTATAAGACCTCCATTTTATATCATTATACTATTTTAGTGAGTCTTCATTAATGGTAGTTTTATGAGTAGTTACAAAATTTTATTATGAGTTTTACATGCTTAGTATATTGCCATTATCATATATTTAATATTGCATTGCTCATTTTATATCTTGTGGTTGATTTCTCATTAAGTATCTAGCATCAAAAGCTAACAATATTTAAAATTTTTTATGTTCCAGTTGCAATTTCTCTTGTTGCTTATTTGTTTCTAAGCTCCTTATTAGTTGGTCTACCTAGTTTGGCTTCAATCCTTACATCTATTGTTTTTCTAGCATTCCTAATGATTCTCACTGAACTATCATCTTGTTTAAAGGTCAAGGGTTTATTTTGAGTAGAATCTTTTGACTCATACAAAGAGCAAGGAACATAATCAACATTTTCCATACCTTGGCTAGGAGTATCCTCTGGCTGAGATTCTACTTTATACTCTTATGTCTTTGTTCCCATAAGAATTAGGGTTTCCAAATTTTTTATTATTTGTAAGAAGGGGTTTTGAAAGGGTACCCGAACCTTTACAAACAAAAGGAACACTATAGATCCTAGACAAAACCAAATACTATAGAGAATATTTTAAAACTAGAAACCAGTTGGCTATAAAACAACAAGCAAAGCAGTCCAACAACACAACCAATAGAAGACCATAAGATTTTGGATATGATAGAGATCCCAAGATCTTGAGCATAACCAAAAGGCTAGCTCAAAGACTAGTTAAGACATCCAACATGGATTAGAAATAATAAACAGCAAGCAAAACTCCCAAACTAAGCCACAAAAAGAGAGGACTCAAGCCTCAATAGAACCATTTCTTGCTTCCTTCATTTCTACCTCCAAGGCCCTAGGCTCACCTTGATTCCAATACATCAATGATTTTATCTCTTTTGCACAATCAATGACCATATTCAAAGTTCCAATAAGGGAATTTTTGTAATCCATCATCATTTTATTAAATGATTTTGGCATTTTTGGAGCATCCAATAGACTGGAGAGCTTCTTACCCCATCGGCTTGTAGACTTCAAAGTGAAATTAGTTTTCTTCTTCAAGAGAACATGGTCCTCTAAATATGAGTTCTCAACTAAAATTGGGGTCTTCTTAGACTTGAATTACTTAGAGAAGAGGAATTTTGACCACCTATAACTTTTTGTTCCACCCCTAGTTCCCAATGATAAATCCAAGGCTTCATTCATCTCCTTAAGAGTTTCCTTCACTTTCCTCTTAGAGATTACATAACTAACTAGATTCTCTTCCATTGCCTAAGGGTTGTTTGACTTAGAGTGAGACAAAGTTAGGGAATCATTAGTAGTAGGGACCTTTGACTGAAGGTTTTTTGCATTAGGGGTTTCCAAAATTTTAGCCACCTCCTCCTCCATTACTTTTGGTTGCTCATTGTCTTCATGTTCTTTCAATTTTTCATCTTCTCCCTATAGGGCATCCTTTTAGGAATTTTCTCTTTGTCTATCTTGACCCTCCTCTAAAAATTCTCCCTCGTCGAGGGTTTCAACAAGAATACTAAACTTATTTGCATCTGAGTAAGGAAGCTTAGAAGGCTCCTCTTCAATTATATCTTTTTCTTTTGGTTTTTCTTTCCTCCTTCGTGCCTTATTAACTAGTTTTTTAGACAAGCATTTTTTTTGAAAAGTGCCATGTTATTTTATAAATTTTGCAAAGTGCTAGAGAATTTTCATATTCAATTGATTGATCCCAAACCTGATACTCAGACACTAGCCTAATAGAGGTTGGGAGATCCTTCTCCAAATCAACATTAACATAGAATTGGGTAAATATAAATTTAGTTTTTGCCTTTGTTGTTGAATCAAAAGCTATTAATTATCCCATTGCTTTAGTTATACCTTCTAGAATATCTTCATCCTAGAACTCCAATGGAAGCCTTGGTAGGCAAACTCAAATTGGAGCTAAATTTATATTTTTAGAATCTGGGTTAAAACCTTGTCTTCACTTCCTCAAAAAAAGGCCTCTCTTCCCATAAAACCAAGGCTCTTTTGTTAGGGCATGGCTTAAGTCTTCACAACTCGTAAAGGAAAAAAGCTTAAATCCTTCGAAAGAGCTACAATATTGATATGCCCCTTGTCTTCCATTTATTCAACAACTTATTTCCTTACTGTATCTAAATCCGATCATTGACCCAATAAATTTCCTAACAAGGCTATTCTATTTCTAGTTCACTAGTCTATCTGCTAGCTTTTTTTGGATTTTTAAGCAGAGTTTCTCATCTATATCCTCCAAAGCAATATCAAAATTTTCCTCCTACTAAAGATCACCATCCAAGAGTTTATCTCTCCAAGACATATCTTCTAAGGCTTCTTAACATCCTTCACTATCTTGACATCCTTGGTTCCCTTAAGAAATCCACTGCCAATGCCACCATTTAGACCCATATCCACTGTCATCAAAGCCCATTCTCCCTAAATTTTTTGAAGCCAAAGCCCACTACCATTGAAGCCTAGATCCACCACTACCAAATCCCACTCATCCTAGATCTACCATTGTCGAAAATCAGATCCACTACCTTCAAAATCCAAATTCATCATTGCTAAAGCCCAAATCCATCACCATTAAAGTTGATACCCACCACCACCAAAGCCTTTCAAATCCCCCTCACCCTGGATCTATCATTTTCAAATCTTATATCCTTTGCCTATGAATTCTAGATCCATCATTTCTAAATCCCACAATTGTTGAAGCCTAGATCCACCACCGTCAAAGCCAACACCCCCAAATTGATGATTCCAAAATAGTTTCCTTTCGGTATTATACTATCTTTGTCTTGTTTTGAGCCATAAATTGTGATTTACAAATTTTAAGTTGCAATTTAAAAATTAGCAAATTTGTAATTCATAATTTTATTTGAAACAAATCACACTTTGGGGGCTAGTTGTACTTTTGGAAGTTATCCAGTTTTTTGGTAATTATCCCAAATTTTGTTCTTTTTCATCTTTGTTCATGGGGATACATAATTATTTTTATTTGTCATTCAAGGCTAATTCCTTGTGGAAAATTTAAGGTCATAACAAAGATACTACACTTCTCTACCTTACCCATATCTGAGTAGACATTGTGTTTCCTATCTGTGATTATTCCAAGTATATGCAAGCACCTTGTAAGAGTCATTGGACAACTACTAAGTGAATATTTTGGAAAATCAATGGTTCATAGCAAATGGATATTTGCTATTTAGTTAGAGGACTTCTAATATTAAGAGGATTCTTTGATGCAAATTAGGTTGATGATTTGGACTAGTAACACTCTACCACTAGCATCTCCATTCTAGATTAGTATTTTGATGTTGTAGATAATAATCCTTTATACACCAATATTCTATGGAATTTGAGTATTGTACTACTAATAAAGCCATGAAATACCTTCAATGAATGCTCATGGTTTTAGAGTAGTTGGATCTTCCTCAATAGTTTTTGATGACCCATTATTGTGATATTTAGAGTTTTATTAATCTTATCCATAATATTAGAAAATAGACCCAATGCTCACAATGGTATAATTCCTAGAAGCACAAAATATTACTCTCAATAATTAACACATGAAATACTAAAAATATTATTGATAAAAAATTTGCAATAGCATGCATAAAGCAATGCTAATTCGATACTTTGTTACAATGCTTTATCATCAATATATAATTACATGAGACTCTTCATATGCATGTATCTTGACCTTACCTCTTCTCTCACATATTACATAATGATAAAGTCTCTCATAATTACATAACTCTCACACATGACACCTCACACAACTCTTCACTTACTCATAACTCACACTTGCACACCTGACACCTAAACACACTAGTCTCACACTTGACACATACTTATAAAACCAAATATTAAATTCACTCCCTAAATATTAATCACACCCTAAATATCAAATACTTCCTAAACTAAATAAGGCACTCCCTAAATAATTTACAAGACCAAACAATGTAATATCGCCAATATCCCTTCATATTACATTATTTGGTATGAGGGTATTTTACCTTCATAAAATTTCAAAATTTTCAAATGATCTTCAAGAGTATCTTTATATGTTTTCACTTGTACTCTTACAATAAAGAGTTTCATAATTATGCACTGACATGCATCCATTACTCGTTACTGATGCAAGATAGATTCCCTTCAAATCATTATCCTTCCCAAAAAGACTTCCTTTGCCAGGTGGACATATCTCTATTGATACATACTCCTCTACTAGATTTAACATCAAATAAGATTGTAGTAGTTTATGCCTATAGTTGAACAAAATATCTCCTCCATTTCCCAAACATCTTCTCCCTTGCGTAGCCTTTTACGATCGATAAATATTGAAGCCAATGCTTTTTTTTGGGC
Organism: Wollemia nobilis; assembly: GCA_028583015.1. NCBI lineage: Eukaryota > Viridiplantae > Streptophyta > Pinopsida > Araucariales > Araucariaceae > Wollemia > Wollemia nobilis. The sequence continues at coordinate 6,711,884 of JAQPPZ010000103.1, forward strand.
ATGTACTACTATGGGGCCTAGTAGTCCTCTTCCATATACATTTATTATTGCTACATTATTTGTAGAGGCAACTGTACTGATTTTCAATATGATGAAACAAGTTTCATAAAAGTTTCATGAAGCGCTCACCAAAAAACAATTCGCTAGCAATCAAACAAATCTAAGTTGAGTTATCAAAACCCATTGCTCTTCCTTTTAACAACATTCACCTTTAATTAATTTTTCTTCCAAGATACTACCAGCTTGTCAATGACCTTTGATTCTATCATGATGTTTTTGTAATTATTTTAATTGATTGTCTTATTTCTTCTTTTATCTTCCATAAAATATTTGTGTCTTAATTTTTCCAAACATTCATTCATAAAATAAATAACCCACTACTTTTAATCTCTTGAATTAAATCACTTCAATTAATATTCCCTATAATCCACTTTTATCCCAAAAATATGTGCTTCACTAACTAACGTGCAACTATTAAATGGTAGGTCAATATTATACCTTTATGGCACTTTGTCCTCAATTTTTATTCATACATGTGGAACCTTGAACTTGACTCTAGGGAAACTTTTATTCTCAAGTTGATTTGAGCATTATGAAATGCTCCAACTTACTAAATAATTATGTCCCCCAAATGTTACTCTCTCGTGCTACAAGCATTCAATTCAAAATTTCATAGGCGCTATGTCTTAATCTCGTCTCCTCTAAGAATATCCTTTGGTTGTGCTCATCTCCACCAAGTATCTTTTTCCATACTTCTAGCTGCACTCATCTCAGGCATTATGACCTCTCTCTTATCTTCACATTATTCAAGTAACATCTTGTCCAACTCAAACTATCTCTCCAACTATTTCTTTCTGGTGGACTGGAAAAAAATATCTCCAATACAAACTCCTGTAATCTAAAAAAAATAACTCCAATAATCTCCAGTAACCTCTAGAAAATATCTCTAATAATCTCTAGTAATCTTTAGCAAATATGACCAATAATCTCCTCCAATACTTCATTCAAAAATCTCCTCCAATAATCTCTTCTTCTCCAAATATAATATGGACCACCAGTACAATATTTCAATCTCTTCTTCAATCAACATATCCTCCAATATCTCTATTTCTAGCAATCATTCTCCACAGTTTGGGCTACCATCCCTTCAACTCAGACCACTAGTCCATTCCTTTCGTGAATATTTTGATGAAGTTTTACTTTTAATTAGAACCACCAATTCATTTCCTCTTGTATCCTTTACCCTTAGTCTCATAGGTTGGACCACCAGCCCTTCTCCTTGTGTATCTTTATATGTATATTCACTTTCTATCTGGACCACTAGTCCTTTTCTTCAAATACCTTCAAACTTCTTCTCATCAATTTTCTTCAAATTCACACCAAATTCTGGTGCTAGCTATTCTTCAATCTCCAAACTATCTTCTTCCTTTGTAATCAAAAATATTTCCACCATAGCTATGATACCATGTTAAAAAATGGACCCAATGCTCACAATGGTATAATTTACAGAATCACAAAATATTACTCTCAATAATGCACACATAAAATATTGAAAATATTATTGATAAAAAATCTACAATAGCATGCATAAAGAAATTCTAATTTGATACTTTGTTACAATGTTTTTCATTAATATATAATTACATGAGACTCTTTATATGCATGTCTCTTGACCTTCCCTCTTCTCTCACATATTATATAATGGTAAAGTCTCTCATAATTACATAACTCTCACACAAATTTTCACCTACTCATAACTCACACTTGCACACTTGACACCTAAACACACTCTCACACTTGACACATACTTATAAACTCAAATATTAAACTCACTCCCTAAATATTAATCACACCCTAAATATCAAATACTTCCTAAACTAAATAAAGCACTCCCTAAATAATTTACAAGACCAAATAATGTAATATTACCAACACATAATCTAATATTTCACTAGTAGACAAAGCACATTAAGGTTTAGATTCATTATGTTTAATGGCTTCATGCTTATGGGATGCTTGATCCAATCTATATTTCTTTAGTAGAGTGAGCAATGAATAACCTAACCAAGGCCATGCCTAAGATGCCATATGTGTGATTATGGGAGTGTATTGGAGTAGGAGAGTGTCCTTTAAGGGGGCTGATTAATAATGGTATCTCTTCATGTCCCCCATTTAGCTTAAGGGGGTGTTCGAATATGTGGTGTTAAGCTTCACTTGAGGCCACCATTGACCTTTGTATTACATTTATTTGTATATCCGTTGTTATACATGTTGTATAGACAACTTTATTATAATATTATAATAATACAATTTAAGGTCGGTTATTTAACTTTGACCTAAAGTCACTTGTAATTTAGTTATTTATATCCCTTGAGACTAACCTTTTTTATTGATTAAAAAAAATCTATGAGATTATTTGGTCTCCAAGGGTGCATTTCATATTGTGTTTTTCTTATCTACGATTTATCTTTTTTTGGTAATGTGTTGATTTTATTCATTCCTAAATACATTGATAAATGTGATAATTTTACACTTAGAATAATCTTGATAATAAAGAGATATCAATTTCACTCTAGATTTGGAAGAGAAAGAGATTGGATGAGTCTTAGTCCAAGAGCAACAAGGAAAAGGGGGATTTAGATATTCATGAATAGAAGTGATTCATATTTAACAATGAGAGATGATGGATGCCATTGATAGGCACTTTTTTAAACTACAAACAATGACATGATGGGTTTGCATTTCAATGAGTACCAAGTTTATGGTGACAAATCTAATAAATTCTCCATTTTGGATGGAATCTGAAACTTGAATGATTCATTTTTATAGAAGGTACATATCCTTTCTTCCTAATAATTTTAACAAGTTCATATATATTCCAAGTATGGAATATATATGAACTTGTTAAAATTATTAGGAAGAAAGGATATGTACCTTCTATACAAATGAATCATTCAAGTTTCAGATTCCATCCAAAATTTCATATATATTCCATACTTGGAAACTAACTAGTTTGTTTATAGGAATGGATACTAGTTTGGTGTAGCAATAAATTATTGGTTCTTCAATATATTTTAGGTTGTATGAACATTGCTTCTATATCTTTATGAACTTTTTATACTTTCATATTATATGATTATATCTAGGAATGAAATAGTAGTTTGATATAAGTTTAAATGTTCCACTAATTACTAGTTTCACAAGAGATAATATAATCCAATGAGCACTCTAAATCCTTTGAAAATGATTTGTTTAAGGTTCCATTTGATGGGATTATAGAACATAGATGGTGCAAAAATCAATAAGGGACTTAAATCATGTATTTCTCTAATGGAACTAAAAGGATAATGGACCTTCATTATCATCAATATTATTCATAAGATAAAGAGATATGTTCTCCTTATTTAAAGATACGTATGTTAAATGCATACAAAATATGTGAAGGATTAGGGTTTTTTTAAAACATCTCATCTTTTAGGAGCCATATATTTGTGAAGAGTTCTTTAATTCAACTAATTCTTGAACCAACTTGTGTGGAATTTTAATATCTTTAAAACGAGTGGTCATATGCAAGAATCTGAGCAATATTTAGGGAGATATTATCCTATGAAGTCAACCACTCGAAACAAGAGTAGTGACAATTTTTCAAGTCTCGAAAAATGAAATTGCAAATATTTTTCAACTAGGGTTCAAATTATAGGAAGAGCAATGAAGGGCTAGGACTTAAGTGAGGTAAGACATTCTATCTGGATAAATAATTTTTCAGCTAACTTCTTTTTCCCTTTCTTTATCTTAGAAATTTGTGCATGAAAATTTTATAATTTTTTTATCAAATATTATATTTGTTATAGGACATTCAGATAAATTTCAATAGATTTTAAGTTTTAGTTTTCTTTCCATGGATTTATTTATAGTTAAATTCTTAGAATCATCTCTAGTGGTAGAGGTTAGTGAGCACATCTCAGAGAGATCCTCGCTGCTCCAAGATAGGGCAGTTTTTGGTAAATTTAATGGGTATTGGCTAGGGGCTTTAGCCTTGAGAAAATGGATTGATAGGAGTTGGAAGTCTCTAGTAGTGATTTTATCATTTCTTCCCAAAGTTTTCTTCCTAGCCATTTTTTTCTAGGGAAGAAATAGAAAAAATCCTAAAATGGGGTCCTTGGTTTATGGAAAGATCATGACTCTTCCTTACTCATTGGTATGAAGGTTGTTCACTTGAAAATATAAATCTATGCCTAGTACCAATCTAGGTTAGGATTTTTGGGTTGCCCATTGAATTTTGGGAAATAGATACCTTCAAGGCAATAGCCAACACTCTAGGAGAATTCCTTGAGATTTTAGATACTACGAAAGATGGATTCTTGGTTATTTATGCTTGAATAATAGTCATGATTGATATAAGTAAAGCTTTACCAAAATCAGTAATTCTTAAGTAAGGGGATAAGATGTTGACCTAAACGATAGATTATGAAAACATATCTTTTAGATGTAGAATATGTCATGAGGTGGTGCATATTGAGAGATCATGCCCAGAGAACAGCCCAGCATAATCATATGTAGAAAATCGCAAGAGAAACTTACAAATGGTTATGGATGAAGATGGTTTTCAACTTCCAAAAAATAGATCTAGAAAATAAAATAAAATAAATAGTGGAGATCAATAAGGAAGGATATTGCAAGAAATACCAACTCTTTTGAGGCTTTATCCTATGAACAAATTAGGTCGAAACTTAAAGGACATAATACAATAGTTTCAACATATTAACAAGGAATTATCTATTCAATATAATCTTGATTTAAGTAAGAACATCTCGATGAACCTAAGGAATATGTCTCATCAGATTTTGAAGACTCTCTTGAAGTACCATGCACCATTTAGGAGAAATAAATTAGTAAAGAAAATGTATTTTTAGAAGTTAATACCTGTGCCATTAATAAGGAAATACCAAAAAATGAGCAGGATAGGTCAAAATATTTTGTAATAGATCCAAGAGAGGATAAATATGATGAAAAAAAAATTATGAAAGAATATTCAAGAATATAATAATAAGACCTACTCCTAATATAGGCAAGGAAAAAAGAGAAAAACCCTTAAATTATCAAGCAAGATCCATGGAAGCAAGAGAAAACATTGAGAAAGGAACACAAACTAAGTTGGTTGAACTTATCTTTACCAAACAACAAAATAATATTGGTAATATGTAGGCAGGACCAAAAGCCCCTAATGAGACATGATTATCATCTCATGGAATATAAGGGGTGTTAATGCCTTCTCAAAGCATAGGTGTATTAGGGACCTATGTTTAAGTAATAAGCCTAATGTCCTTTGTATCCAGGAAACTAAATGACAAAAGAAGTTTCAAAAACTATGAAAGCGGTATGGTCAAGATGTGAATGGGATGCTATAGATTCTGAGAGAGTGGTAGGGGGAATTCTAACTTGTTGAGATCATTCTAGAACCTCTTGTATAACCATTAATAAAACTAGGTGTTGGATAGCCTCTTTAGTCACTTGCTACTTTGGAGATGTTTGTTTCATCCTCATCAATGTCTATGGACCTACAACTCAGTTAGGTATATTAAAATTTTGGAGTGGGATTGAAGACTTTATAAGAAGTAAATACCAAAAAACCCGATTCATGATCATTGGAGATTTTAATTCCATAACCAAGCTAGATGAAAAAAATGGAGGAATTAGGAAATTGAACCAAAGTATGAAAGATATCTCAACTTTTATTGAAAACAATAATCTATGGGAGGTTGAGTTTGAAGAAGATAACTATACTTGGACCAACAATAAGAGAGGCCAAAACCTTATAGCAAAAAAATTATATAGATGCATTCTCTTAGATCATTGGCCAGATGAAGGAATGTGTGCTAAAATTAATACCTTAACAAGGATTGGTTCATATCACTGGCCAATAAGAATTAAAATGGTGATAAGTGAATTTAGAAAAATATCATATTTTAAATGTGATCAGATGTGGGAAGACCATCCTTAATTTGTTGATATGATAGCTCAAACGTGGAATTATTTAGGTAATGGTGGGTTGTATGCTCTTCAAAATTAAATTAAATTTTTGACATCTAGATTAAAAGAATGGAACAAGAACACTTCTGGAAATATTTCTGAGAAGAAAGAAGAACTAAAAGATAAACTTTCAAAATTCCAAAAAGGTGATCTTAATAACCCAAGCTCAAAGGAAAGGGAGTTGCTTAGTGAATATCATAATATTTTGAGTAAGGAAGAGAAATTCTAGAGATTAAAATCAAGACAAACTTGGTTAAAAGAAGGAGATAAAGGTACAATTTTTTTCATAGGATGGCTATAGTACAGAGATCAACTTCTAGAATTAGTAGAATTAAATCAATAGAAGGGGTTTAGATTGAAGATCAGAGTGATATTAGAAAAGAGGCAAATCCTTTTTATCAGAATATTTTAGGTTTAGAGGAGATCAAAGTTCTTAATGATAAACTTCTTCAAGATGTTCCTTCAGTTATAATAAATGAAGACAATAGGAAACTAATGGAGCCTATTACTCTAGAAGAAGTTCATTTAGCTATTTTATCTTTTAATAAGGATAAATCCCCAGGTCCATATGGGCTCTTTACATACTTTTACCAACATTATTGGGATATAGTGAAGTATTCTTTATTGGTGGTAGTGGAATAGTCTAGGGTTAAACAATACGTACCTTATAAAATAAATACAACACATCTTACCCTAATTCCAAAATAGAAGGATGTTGAATTGTTTGATTCTTTTAGACCCACAAGCCTATGTAATATGGCATATAATATTATCTCCAAAGTGATGGTGAATAGATTAAGGACATTGTTTTTTTTTTTTTTTTGTATTTACATGGTGGAATCGGTAGCCGCCACGAATCCAGGCAGGTTGTCTAGATTTTTATGGCCGCCACAGTATTCTATGTTGTTCGCCCCAGAAGCCACCACACAGATCTTCGCGTAGTCTGCCCCTATAACCACCATGCCACAATCATTTTAAACCTTTTACGCCGCTAAAAGCACCAGGAAAGGGACAAGTGTTTAGTTCGGCGAGGCTCGAGATTTGAACCTTGGACCTTCGCCCCCTTATGGGGTTTGGATGAACCAATTGGTCTACACCTCGAACCTGATTAAGGACATTTTTAGAAAAAATTATTTTAAAATAATAATAAGGATTTGTGAAAGGGAGATAAATTTTGGACGGGATCATAGTAGCTCATGAAGTTATACATTCAGCAGCATCAAAAAAAGAGAAAGCAATGATCTTAAAACTTGATATGAGTAAAGCCTATGATAGGGTTAAATAGGATTTTCTTTTTGCAATTTTAGAAAAGTTTAGTTTCGAGAAGAAATGGGTTATATGTATTAAATCTTGTGTCTCTACAGTTTCTTATTCAGTGTTGGTCAATGGGTTAGTAACATAATTTTTTTAAGCCAAGAGATGCCTTAGACAAGGAGATCCTCTATTTCCTTATTTGTTCATTATTATGGTAGAGGTTTTGAGTAGAAACTTAAAGAAGGCTTAAAAATATGGGCTTATAAGTGGACTTAAGGTTAGTAATAACATTGATAAAATCACCCATCAACAATTTGTAGATGATACAACCATTTTTGGAAGGGCAAGGATAAATGAGGCTAGAGCTTTGAATAAATTTTTAAAAGAGTACGAAAGAGCTTCAGGAAAAAATTTAATAGGACTAAATCCAAAATTTACTTTCTTAATACTCCTGCTAATATCAAAGTTTCTTCAAATGGAGGAGGAAAATTTACCAACAACTTATCTAGGGATGCCTTTATTTGAGGGTAAAATGAGGATAGATTTATGGAATCTAGATATTAGTAAAGTTCAAAATAAACTTCTAGCTTGGAAAGGTAGATAGTTATCGTTAGCGGGAAGAGTGTAATTAATTAATTTAATCTTACAAGCCATTCCAACATATTATATGCCATTGTATTCTATGCCAAACTCGGTTGAAAAAAGTTTAATCTATATTATGTGATCCTTTTTATGGTTAGGTGTACATGATAAAAATAAATTTCATTTGGTGAAATAGAGCAAGTGGTGTGATGAGAGTTCTTACAGATGTAAACTTAACTCTTAGGGGGAGATTAATTTGGAGATTATAGAAAGAGATTCAAAGACAATGGGAAAGAACTCTTCTAAGTATGTTGATCCCAATGACCCAAGTTTAATATTTACTGCATTTTCTCTACCAAATGGTTTTGCTCTTTGGAATGGCTTAAAACAATCTATTCATCTTCTGATTAAAGGTTTAATATGGGTGGTGGGAACTAGAGAAAAAATTCTATTTGGATGGATACTTGGTGTAATATCCAATTTTGAAACCTTAGAGGAATTGCTTCAAGATAAATATGGTGATAGGGTTTCAAACATTTTGTACAAGGATCAAGAAGGAAGATACAAATGGAAAGAATATTTTTTTACAAGTATACAAGACATTGATGCTAGGAGGCAATTGAGTAGAAAGATAACAACTGCAATTATTCCAAGGGGAGCCAAGGATAATTTTATTTGGGAGTTGAATAGCTCAGGAAAATACACAATAAGAAGTGGATATAATATACAACACCAACAAATTAATAATATTACTAGAATATGGAGAGATATTTGGGATAGCCCAAGCATTCCTAAAGTCAAAATATTTATTTTTCTAGTAGGTCATAGAAGAATTTTATCTTGGGATAACCTTAGGAAAAGGGGTTTTCATGGCCCCTCTCAATGTGTTTTTTGTAAAAAGGAGGAGAGTATAGACCATCTATTAGGACATTGCTCAATAGTCTGGAATCTATGGAAATGGATTCTTAATATGTTTGGTAAATGCATGGTGATGAATAGCATAATTAAATATTGGTTAAAGCAATGGCAGAGCACTTATAAAAGTGAGGCTTTACAAACAATGCGGGATATATCAAAAGATACAATACTTTGGACTATATGGCTAGAAAGGAATAGAAGAATATTTAAAGGAAAGGAAAGCAGTTTAGAGGTAATGAAAAGAAGATATGTTTAGCCATAGAGGAGTCTAAACCAATCCTATCAACTCACCTAATCCCTAATCTAGAAATAGAGAGCCTTGATACATAGATTCAAGTCATTAAATAGAATTATGATGTTGGGTACAAGAGAAGCAAAAAGAAGGCAAAGAATATAAAGTGGAAACCACCAGATGTGGAGTGGGTTAAATTAAATTTTGATGGAGCATCTAAAGGAAATCCAAGACTAGTAGGAGGAGGAGAAATAATTAGAAATAATAGAGGATATATTTTGTCTCATTATGCTTTCAATAGTGGATTTAAGACAAATAATGAAGTTGAAGCTTGGGTAGCTTTAGAAGGGTTAAAAATATGTAAACAAATAAAGTGGAATAGAGTATGGATGGAAGGTGATTCTCTCATAGTAATAAATACAATTTTGAGGAAAGCAAAGGTTGCATGGAACATACAAGAGATAATTGTGGAAATTCAAGATCTTGCTAAAGAGTTTGAAGAAATCAGGTTTACACATATATTAAGATAAGGAAACAAATGTGCAAATAAGCTAGCCAATAAAGGGGTTTTGATTGAGGATCGTGAAGTTAAATTCTCCTTTCCATGGTTAGAGGAAGTAGTAAGTTTAGTTGAAGCTGATAAGAAAATGTTGATTACCTAATTCAATTAATTATTAAGATTTACTTTAATATTTTCCATTGGTAATATCTACTTTATTTTGTAACAATAATGTGTTTTCATTTAGACTATTTATTATTATTTTTGTGGTTGCACTTGTGTTTTAGGAAGGAAACTAGCAATCCAGATTTCGTAAAGCGGACTATGATAGTGCGATATTTTGGAAATATTACTCTACTAATAAATAAGGAATATATAGTAGAGGTGAATTTTTGGCATTGTGAGGATACAATAGGAAAATGTCAAGAAAGATACTAAATTCTGAAATAATTATATTTATACAGAAAATTGAAAAGATCCAAAAAATGAAAATCAAGAATTTAGACATTTTATGTAAAATGATGTAGATTTCTAGCTATAGCATCTCAATTGAGATGAGAAGTGTATTTATTTATAAAATCTCAAGATCTAAAGAAGAGAGTTGTAATTTTTCAAGGGTGGGGGACCCGAGTACAACCCCTTATTATCCAACCAAAAAAAATATGCATATGTTAAAATAATTCTCGATAGTCATATTCTATTTTTTAATGAAATTTTAGCTATTTTAACCAATTCATTAGGACACGCCTTGAAGAGCACATATATATATATAGGATTATATCACAATCCTAGTAATATAATATATATACATATATTACTAGGATATATGTATATATACTAGTAATATGATACATATATATATATATATATATATATATATATATATATATATATATTCTAGCTATTTTAACCAATTCATTAGGACACGTCTTGAAGAGCACATATATATATATATATAGGATTATATCACAATCCTAGTAATATAATATATATACATATATTACTAGGATATATGTATATATACTAGTAATATGATATATATATATATATATATATATATATATATATATATATATATATATATATATATATATATGTATATGTATATGTATGAAATGGTACTTGACTTAGAATAATATGGAATATAAAAATTTAATGGTAACACCAATTCAACTTCAATGAAAAAGAAAGAGGGTCTAGAAGATGAATTTAGTAGTTCAATCTATGATTTGAGTTCAACCTTGATTTTCATAAAGGAGAATACTCTATTTAGTCAACCTAGTGGGTTAGTGATTGTGAGAGTTAGGCCTTATCTTATCTACATTTATATTTATGTATCTCCAATAAGGTCAACAAAGTTTATTAGTTTAATTGTGAATATAAATTTACTCTTAAAAAATATTCACTACTTAATGTTAAGTTTCAAAGTCTCCTTAAATCATAGACCATTAAAATATATAGGAAATGTTAAAAATTTATAATGCATTATACTAATTGAAAGGTATATAATTTTAAAATATCATTATAAAACATTAAACTAATTTATAAATCCAAGTACCATTCCCACACCATTTTCCAACATACTTCTCCCCTCTTTCTACATCATAATATCTAAGTTATAACTTGTTACACAACCTATTAATGTAACCCATGTTGGCCTTTTGCCATATGGTGTATATAAAGAAGGCCACATGTCAAGTTAGGAATATGAAGGAGAATATTATCATATAATCACATATGTAATTGTCATAGAATACTATCATAGGGAATATTGTCATAGAATACTATCATAGAATATTGTCATAGAATACTATCATAGAATATTGTCATAGAATACTATCATAGAATATTGTCATAGAATAGTCAATGCTTGTAAGTATTAGAAAAAGGTAAAAATGTAACCCCCATAGGTCTAGAGAAGATTTGGAATATTTTTTTAAGAAGGTTTTCCCCTCAAAGAGACAAGCAATAATAATTTATCTTATTTTGATTTTCCATGTTACATTTATTTAATGCTACTATGGTTGGAAATAGGATATTAATCATGCTTTTGTTGTAAGTCCTTGTATTTACAGTTATAATCATCCTTAATAGAGTTTATTGTTTCATTACAACTTAGAACCAAGAGTTTCCAAGTGAAATACTCACATAAATAGAAGAGGTTCATTCAAAATGGTATCAAAACCCTTTCTAGGGAGTGGTAAGTTTATGTTGTGAGCATTTTTTTTCTTTATGCCTAGGTCTATAGGTTAGAAACAATGTTTTGGTTGTTTTTAAATAACATGAAGGAATTATCATTTTTGACTAAGCTAGATTTCTCATAAAGTGTCTAGTGAAGTGAAGAGTGATCAAACTCCAATACCTAGGTCTCAAACAACACTTATACATGGATATGAGCTCCCATGTACCTTGCATATATTGAGAGACCCTTTTCAAGGACCTTAAGCTAAACCTTCAAATATAAGAAACCATTCAGTCATGTAATTATCCATAGTGCACTAAGAACAATATTGAAGAAGATTAACCTCATGTATTGCAACAACACTATATTAGAGGGCTATGGTAAGTACAAACACCTCAACCTAAATTACCTTCCTTTCTTGATTTTAACTTGTGATAGTTTCATACTTCTATTGACCTTATCATTAATAGGATAGAAAACATACAGTACAAAGGGCTAAAGAGCTTAATTCTACTCATGATAGTGTTATTATCCAAAAAAGAGAGTATAAAAGAACAAAAAAAATCTTTTTGTTGTATAGTCCATTTCAATCATCTTTTTTTAGTTGATCATTTTGGTATATAACACCCATACACTTTTTTACTGGCCCTAAAATTGTTATTTTGTGGTATAGCTCATTTCAATCGCCTTTTCAAGATGATTGTTTTGGTATATAACACCCATACACTTTTTGGACCCTTACTAAAAATAGTAACTTGCTAAAAATGGCAATTTTATTTTTAGTAAATGCCACCAAAGACCAAAACTCAAGCAATGGAGGTTAGAATGCACAAGATGGAGGAACAACTCACTAAGTTGGATACCATAAATGAAATTTTTTCCCATATGTCACTAGCCTGGTCATAGATTTTAAAACATATGCATGACCCAATGAGCTAAGACATTAAAGTGCTTAAGCTTAACAATTTAAATTTTGAAGGACTAACTGAAAATAGCCTCGAAGGTCATAAAGGGAAAGCTCTTGACAAGTCAAACTTTTCTAGGTACATGATTGAGGATAGCTATCAATAGTTAGGAAACCATAAATGTATGACTCCTAGACTTCCCAACAGGGTTATGCTAGTGGTGAATCATTGTTAATTCACAAATATTAGCATTTTCAAAATTGAAAATTGGTGAATTTGGGGACCCTAGACTAGGGCCCATTTGCTAGAAATTTTTGGGTCCAAAAATTTTTTAGGGGTTGACTCACCCCACATTGATAATAATTTTAAAGTTTTTATTTTAAATCACCAACACTCCCACCTAAATCGTGGACCTTTTTTACCTTGAAATTATTTATCTTGCCAAATTCACCTCTTATACCACCAATATATACTTAATGCGACAATGATACTTATTCATGTAAAACATTCAAACTCTTCAAAAAATGATCCACAAAGCGAAAACCTTCCAATAGAAAGAAAAGACCTAAAGTTGATTAATTGTAGAGACCTATCTATAATCAATCGGTTGCAAAAAACAACTGATCATCGATCGGGTACAAAAACCAGTCGAATGGGTGTAGATTTATGTCTATCTTTGATCAAGCATAGAATTTAGCTGATCTAAGGTCGGGTGCAGAAACCAGTTGATCTTCAATCAGATGTAAAATCCAATCGATATCGAGCCAGGTGCAAAAATTAGTTGATCTCCAACTGGGTGCAAAAACTAGTCGATCCTCAATCGAGTACAGAAGGTTGTTGAGAGTGATCGATTGTAGAAAAAATTGTTTGTTGATAGAATAAATACAAATGCATAAAATTATCTAAAAATTGATATGTTGCAATTTATGCCATGGTACTAATGAATCCTCTCTTTATTCTTTTTAGAATATGAGTTCAATGAGTTGTAGTAGTAAGATCTAGTATTTGTTATAGATTTGAATCTCTAAGTCTATTTCTAAGTGATATAGGTACCTTTTTTACAAAATTCTATAAGTTTTTGTACTTGCATTTTGTTCATCATCTAATTTTATATGTTCATTTTGTTTATCAGCTGAATAAATGCAAATGCAAAAAAATCAATCCTCTATTTGTTCTATTTAGACTATGAGTTAAAGGACTTGTTCTTACTACCATTTGCAAAGATTTGAGTCTATAATTGTATTTATAAGCCATATATATTATTTTTTGACCTAAAATTAATCAAATTTCTCTACTTTCATTATGCTCATCTTCTGATTCTTTATCTTCATTTACACTATCGCCTGAATAAATACAAATGCAAAAAATTATGTATCACTAGAAAAGAGGGAGAGATCAGAGATAGAGAGATTCAAGCTCCAAAAATCATGATAATGGGTGACTACAAATTGGTATGTTGTAGGTTCTATGTTCTAGTTAGACTTTGAGTTTGAGGCCTTGTAGTAGTAAGATCTGACATTTTCTCTAGATTTGAATCACTAAGTGTATTTCTAAGCCATATAAGATTCTCTACTTTTGTTTTGTTCATCATCTGAATATGTATCCTCATTTTATTTATCTACTGAAGAAATACAAAAGCAAAAAATTATCTATCATCTAAAAAGAGGGGAGTGAGCAGAGACAGAGATTCGATCTAAAAAATCATGATAATGATTGACTGCAAATTGGTATGTTTTGCAGATTCTTCCATGGCACATGGTGCTTATCAATCCTCTATCTATTCCACTAAGACTATGAGTTTGAGTCCATTTAGTAGTAAAATCTGGTATTGTTCCACATTTGAATCTCTAATTATATTTCATATCCATATACATTCATTTTTTAAAATTGTAGAAATTCTTGTACTTTGCTCCAGATTTGATTATGTATATATATTTTGTCTATCCGCTGAATAAATACAAGTGCAAAAAATTATCTATCTCCAGAAAAGAGAGGAGTGGCATACACTAAAAAAATCATGATAAAGCCTGACTGGAAATTGGTATGTATTTTCTACCAACCAATCCTCTGTTTATTCTAGTTACAATATGATTTTGAGGCCTTATAGTAGTAAGATCTGTTCAACATTTTATTATTTTTCTAAAATGAAAACTTTTTTCTTTACAAGTAGAATGGCACCTACTAGCGATGGAAAGAAGGGAGGCCAATCTTCTGCTAAAAAGAGTATCCTCAAATATTTTAGCCATATATCAAAATCCAATGAGCCATCGACATCTACACAAATTCAAGGTACACTAAACAGATTGTGTGTTGCTCTGAATATTTTTTTTGTTTGTAAAAATGTGTTCTCTTACATCATAAAATGATAAAGAATATCATTGTATGTAGAAAATACTATTGACCTTGATATGCCTCCACTTGAAGATATTCCTCACCAAGAGATGCCTCCACATGAAAATTCTCTTAGCAATGACATCCAACAAACACTCAAAGATATTCCTCAAAATGACATGCCACTAGAAAAAGAAAATGATAATTCAAATACAATACAAACTTTTGGGGAATCTTCAAGTCAAAAAACTAAATGTAGAAAGTTAACAAGGTGGACTATTGGAAGGACATTTCAGCTTGAATGGTCATCAACATATCCCTTTATAGAGCCAGTCCAGCTAGAGAACAACAATGACATTGCAACAGAATGTAGATGCATAATTTGTAGTTGGAAACTAGGTAAGGATCATAAGATGCAACTGAAGTTAGATACAATAGAAAAATATTGTGGGAAATTTTATTCAATAGTTAAAGAAAGTGATGGAATAGTTAAGAAAACAATTAGGTGGAAGGATGCATCGGAATGCATGCATGTTAGATATGCACAAGAATATGAAAAAGAAATGAAGGTACAAAAATCTCTTGTTGAGAAAGGTGGAACGATTCAAGCCCAATTTCAAAAAATTCATAAGACCACTTTAGCTTCAAAAAGTTTGCAGTTTGTTGTCGTATATAGTATTCTTAAAAAGGGTAGACCCATGTCCAATTTTATTGATTATAAGCACCTATTTCAACTAGTTGATGTGCAAAACCTTCCAAGTTCCCATTGGTCAGATCGAAGTGGTTGGGAAATGGTAAAATGTCTATCATTAGTTGAGAAGGAGGACCTGAGAGAGAAAGTAAAACATGCCAAATTCATTTCACTTTCAATTGATGAGGTGATGGTTGTTGACAACACATCTTGGATTTGCATGCATGTGTACACATTCCAAAATCATGTAAGGCAACCTAGTTTGCTAGCATTACATAAGATGGTGGAAAATTGTAATGCAAAAAACCTCTATAATATTGTTGTAACTAGTTTAAAAGATATTGCAAGAATGAATGATATAGAAATAGCCACAAAGTTAATATGTGTTGGGGCTGATGGTGTTGCTACAATGCAAGGACACAGGAGTGGTCTTTGTATTCGACTTCAGACATCAATTACCCCATATTTGATACCCATTCATTGCATGGCTCATAGAATGAATCTTGCATACAAAATTGTGAGCACTTTTGAAAATGTTGCGAGAGTGGAAGACCTCATCCATGAAATACATGCTTATTTTTTGTGCAATCCAAAAAGGTTTGCAGAGTTTCAATAGTTTGCACTAGGAGTTACAAAAGGAAGAAAATTGTTAAAATATGTGGATACAAGGTGGATTTCATTGTATCAACCTGCATACAAAGTTTTTATAGAATATCAATCTTTAATAGGGTTTATGTATGCAAATCGTAGGGTAGTTGATAAGGCAAAATATTTGCTATACCATTTGACTGACTTGGAAACACTTCTAACATTATGTGGTATTCTTCCAATGTTGCAAGAAATGAATAGATTGATTAAACTTGCACAAGAAATATCCATCTATATTGTTGATTTCATCAAGATGAGAAAACAAATATGTATGCATATTGATAGGATATACTTGTTCGAAGAAAATTTTACAGATCCTTTGTTTGATAGTTGGAAAACATTAACTAACATGAATGATCCAAAAAGCTTTTTGAAGTTTGACATCAATGATCATCTTTGTATTAATGTTCATGGAAATATGATACCTCTATATTATTTTGAAAGGTGATCAAATATAGTTACGGATGATGTTGAACAAATGCCCATAACACATAATGGATTTGAAGTAGTTTTACATAATACTAAGATTAAATTGTTAAAAATAGTAGAATCATTGACAAGGGAAATAAGAGATCATTTTCAAAGAGATGAGTTGCTTGAGGCCATGGGTGTGGTTAACCCCATGTTTTGGGATCCTTGTATTGACTACAATTCTACAAGTGAGTTGTTTATTAGATATATGGGCACACTTGTTAAACATTTCACTAAAAGTGTGGAAGTCAATGGTATTGAAATCAATGGTATTCTCAACAAAGAACTTTTAACACAATAATCATCACATTTTGGATTGACAATGGTTGGTCAAATATCACATTTGAGTAACCCCCATGAGCCTGGTTCCATTACACATTTGTGGAAAAAATTGTATCCAAGTAGTGTCTTACAAGATACGATCAATGAATATTTTTGTTTATATGAATTATGTCAAACAATGATTTTGGGATCTGTGGAAGATGAGAGGGTTTTTAGTGCACTATCTTTTGTGAAATCTAAAGTTCATAATAGGTTAGATAAAAATTTGGAAAATTGTTTGAGAATATATGTGTCAATGTATGAGTTGGACAAGTATCCCTATGATAGAGCATTGGCATACTAGAAATCCCTAGCAGACAGAAGGGGTATCACTAATATGCATGATAATGAGGATAATGATACTTGTAATGATCAGATAGTGGAGACACAAATATCTACTATGCTTACAAGTGATTTTGGACAAGTTGAGAAGTGTTTGTTTTAGCTACCTCCATTGTAATTTTTCCAAGATTTAACAACATTGATAAATTTGACTTTATTTGTTATCATTTTCATCCTACTTGGATATCAAAATTGAAAAAATTGTTTGTTCATAAAATTTTATGTTTTATATCACAACGTTGTTGGTCAAATTGTATGTTTTATATCGTAGCCTTCTTAGTGTCTTAACTATCTTCATTGATAAAACCTTATGTTTTATATCATAGTATTGTTAATGTATTGATATTAATGTATTGGCACAACTAAGTTATATCATAGTAATATTTCATTTGTTATTTGAAATTACAATAGTAAATATAATTGAATCATCATAAATTTAAAAGCAACACAAGAATATAAATGGAAACAACCATTGAATGATAGAAGACACATATTTAGTAAATGTATTTTTCATTATTTGGATTGAAAATATATTACATTGTACAAAATTGTTGATTGCAATACAACAAAATTTGTTGTCAACTAGTAAACAATTTACAATTTCTTAATTTTGAGATGGGGGGTTTGAGGTAGTTTCGATCACTCCTTAAGTATCTAGATCAGCTTGAGTTTGAGATTCTCCTAGAGTTGCAGGTTCTTTTCCCATATCTCCTTCATCAACAACCTATGTTAGTAGTGCTCCAATTCTGATGAGGCCTTCCTCTACCTTCTATAAGCTCCCCAACAATGCTCTTTCTTCTTTGGTTGGATCTTCTTGCACTGTAGAAAGTATTTCTTTACGCTTCTGCTTAAGCAAGATATCTAGATCCATTTTGTGTTCCTTTATAATATTTCTTAAATAATTATTGTCTCTAACCTTGTCTCGTAATATTTCTTTCATTTTTATTACACCTTCAAGGGTTTTCTTCACCATGTGGATATTAACTTCCATGCTTTTAACTTATTTCTTTAAATTATCAAAATTTGACTACAAAAGATAAAAGAAAACATAAGTCAATTGAGAGTTATATGACAAAAGAAAACAATCAAATTTATTGCAACTAAAGTCTCACCTCAACCACATCCCTTGCAGCCTCAACAACTACAACTTTCTTCTTATCAGAAGCCCATTGGTTAAAATATGCTTGGGCTTCAACATTAATGTTCTCCAATCTATTCAACATAATATTTAAAACTTCATCATTGTACAAATGCGTAGACTTCACTGAGCCTGATTTAGCTTGATGTAGCAGACCACCAAGCTTTTCTAGTTCATTTTTTACCAGAGAAAAAATATCTTCCCTTTTAGAAAAAATATTATATCAAGCATTTAGCTCCTTGATAAGGACCTTGGCCCAAAATTCCCAATCCCTCATTTTTACTAAATCTTGAAGCATCATTTCTTTGATTGTTGCTTCACAATTATCAACCATTAAAATATTTTTAGAAAAGTTAACTTTGTCATCCTCAGTTAGAGGACCAAGGTCGCTAGTTTGAGAAGGCGATGATGAGGTTTGTGGAGCTACAGGGAATTCTTGTGTTTGTTGTGCTTCTTTATGTGGATATTGAAGCACATATATCACTTTGAACCTTGGAATGTTGCCCTATAATATAAAATCCTCATCTAGTGGAGGATTATCTAATCCTAAGCTTGAAATTTCTTACATTGAAATATTTGGAAAGTCAGACATAGTCTAGCTTGGTGCCCCCCATGATCTCACTAGAAAAAATTATTTTCCACCCTTACATTGACCTCTCATTAATTATTATCATGGTGGAGGGGGTGGCGACATCATTTATTGCCTTCTTATAGTGAATTGAAGGAGGTACCTAAAAACATTACAATAATATTTTGTTAAAGAAAATAAAATTGAATAAAATAAATATATATTAATTTAAAATAAATACACTTACCCAATGATGATGAGATGTGTTGCGCCTCTACAACCTATGAAGGCATGTCGGTGCGGGTGGGGGTGGGGCATAACACTAAAAATATATGAAAAAATAAATAAAAATTATTATAATTTCAACTAAACAAATATATACAAAGAAGCTCAAAATAGTAAACTTACTTGTCATAGGGGTGGCCTCACTAGATTCACATTGCACATTATGTGCGATGTGGATGAGAAACTCCAGGAGAAGAAGCATACCTCAAATATTTTGGAGGCCTCTACAAGGGTGTTGCTTCTGACTATGTGTCAGAAGAATCACCAGTGGCTTCTGGCATATGACCCCTTACAATAGCATCCCGTTTGGTCATGATAGTGGCTGCCCTTCTCTGCATTTAGGTGTAAATTTAAAATTAAAAAATGAAAACCTATTGTACTATAAAAATTTATTTCTTGGTGAAAGATAGAATTTTTTACCTTCACCTCTTGGGCTGACATGGCAATGCTTACTAGGGTTGGGTGCAACATAGTCGGTACATTTGTATTTTGTACATTGTGAAAACATTCATAATAAAATCCAAGAATATAATTACACATCGTCATAGTCATCATTGTGTTCATTTGGATGTTATGTAGTTCTGCTCTGATGCGCTACGAAATATATGTACACCAATCAAATTTTTGGTGGTGAAGACACCAAACCAGATAGGCCAATCCCTAGAATGGAATGTTCATTGGTCTTCCTTGTAGAATGAGTCTTGCTTGGAAGAATTCGATAACCACTTTAAGAAGTTTATCTTCAACAGATGAATTAGTTAAGCCCCTTCTAGACTTAGAGGTAGAAACTGCAAAAAAAAAATCATTAGTTGAGAAATCATAAATTTTAAATTTTGAACTTTAAAGAACATCAAGAATTATACCTGACAATAATTCTGAAGAGAGATTGAAGTTGGTCTCCAGGAATGCTTTGTCATCGGTAGATAGCATGAACTTCGCAGTGATGG
Source organism: Wollemia nobilis (assembly GCA_028583015.1). NCBI lineage: Eukaryota > Viridiplantae > Streptophyta > Pinopsida > Araucariales > Araucariaceae > Wollemia > Wollemia nobilis. The sequence continues at coordinate 6,732,228 of JAQPPZ010000103.1, forward strand.
GATCAACATCCCTATGAGGGAGACCTATCAATCTCTCCATGTCTGAAGGTTTGATAGTAAAACATATCTTCTTATTCTAGATTGTCATATTGATGGTCATCGTATCATTGTCGTATGCATCTATAATATTTTGCAAGACATGGTTATCTATTCTAAAATATGGCATGGAAACTAAACCCTGCAAGCCTGCATCATTGACCCAAGAAATGTCGTATCTGGGTGTGGTTAACATTTCTGAAATGTTGGGGTAGACAAGGTTTTTGAAGATAATTTTAGAAGCAAGGGTGGAAGTGGTGGAAGCAGGGTAAATTTTTGAGAGAGTAGGGTGTAGGGTATTGGCAGCCTAGGTTTCACTCTAATGATCTATAGAAGAAAAATATCAAAAATAACTATAGATGTCTTTTTATAGACATCTGCATGCCAAAATTGAATGCAGATGGACATGTGGCAGCATGTAATTCGACATGCATAGGTGAGTGATCGATCATTTTATACATAGCAACGTAACCCATGGTGCAACCGATCCGGAGTCAAACATCATTTTGCGACCAATCTGACATCAAACATAGTTTTGTAACCGATCCTAAGTTGACCACTTTTTTGCAACTGATCCAATTTCTATCACTATTTTTCAACCAATCTAGAGTCGGTCACTATTTTGCAACTGATCTAGAGTCGATCACTATTTTACAACCAATCTAAATTTTATCACTTATTTTCAACCGACTCGAAGTCAGTCATAGTTTTGCAACTAATCTAAAGTCGATAACTATTTTGCAACTGATCCGAAGTTGGTCATAGTATTGCAATCGATCAATAGTCAAGCAGTTGTTCGCAACCAGTCGATAATCGAGCAATCATTTACAACTGATCAATAGTCAATTTTATTTTACAATTGATCATATGTTAAATTTATTTTGCAAGTAGTCGATAGTTGAATTTATGGTGTCAATCATGAAAACTATAAAATTTGCCACAGTTTTATATTTTTTTGTGAAAATAAAGGCAATTCACCATATCTCCTACATGAATTTAACCAGGATTTGCCTCAATTTTGAAACTGATTTACCTTATTTTTATAAATAGATTTCGAGTTTGACCCCTTATGCATAACCCTACTTCCCAAGATATATTTTCTAGGGTTCAATGGGACAAAGCCACAAAGTTGGTTAATTAAGGTTGAACAATGGTATGACTTGCATGAGACACCCATCAACCAATGGATTTTTGTGGTTGCCTTCCATTTTGACCTTGAAGCACTCTATCAGTATCAATGGTTGCACAAACAAGTACCAAACTTTGGTTGGACACAATTCAAGAATGAACTCCTTAGTCAATTTGGTCTTTTTTGTCCTTCTGAGTTTGAAGATTTTATTGGAGCCCTCACCAAGCTTCAATAGAAAAAAATAGTACCTAAGTACATCATAGCCTTTGAAAATTTAGCTAATATAATAGAAGGTCTTATTGACATCTTTTTAAAGAGTTGTTTAATCAATGGCCTTAAGGAGGAAACTAAAACTAAGGTGTAAATGCTCAAACTAGCCATATACATGACTACAATAGGGTTAGCTCAACTTGTAAAATGACATGGAATGCCCAAAAAATATCTTTACACCCCTAAAATTCTAAAATAAATCCTTTGCACCCACAATAGTAATTCTCTAAATCCTCCAATAATAAAGAGGCTAACACTAGAGGAGATGGAAAATCATAGAGAAAAGGGACTTTGATGTAACTATATTGAAAATAGGCCATGGGGCATAAATATGAAACGCATTGGCTCTACCTTCTAGACAATCAATAATTTATCTTCTTTTGTAGGCACAAGATATGGGATCATGGATTTAGTAAAAGAACAATTAGAGTTAGTGGATGAAGAATTTTTAATTGATGGACCCCTAAAAGATTCACCTACATTTTCCTTGAACATTATTATAGGAATATCAACATCCCAATGCATGACAATCTAGGGTTTCCTCAAAAGGCATAAGGTATTATAGGCCCAAAATGGCTACATCTTTAGAAAACCTTTGCAAAATTTTCTAAGTCATAAAGAAGTTGGTTCTACCCTGTGACCGCGGCGCAGCACATGATGTTCTACCCCACGATCAAAGCAGTCAAAGTTATACTTAACAAATTTGAGATCGTGGGCCACAAAACAGTAAAGGTATAGTGGTTCGTAGCATGATCTACCCCACATGGCATAGAACATTGTTCCAGCCCATAGTCAACATCGATCAAATATGATATCTCCACTCTCTGAATCACAGATTACAACACTACTCTATCTTGCATAAGTTATAGTGTGTTCCATCATGTGCAGTTCAACAAATTGCTCCAACCCATGGTCAAAGAGGTCAAATTTTATGGAGTATTCCAAGGTATGGGCCAGTGCAAGGTTCTATATCATGCAGTCTAGCATAATGTTCTACCCTGCATGGGCCAGAGCAAGGTTCTATCCCACGGTGAGCATCGATCAAACTTGCACATGCAAATTTCAAGGCACGGGCTACAACATAGCTAGGATTTTGTTCTACACCATGGTTTGAAACAAAATGAAAGATCACCTGAAGACTAAAAGATAGTAGCTCAACATAATGCTCTACCCCACGTAGGTCAGAGCAAATTTATACAATGAGGGATCCTATGCTCCAGCCCGTGGTCAAAGTGGTCAAAAGGTGTGAATGGAATTTTTGATGAGTAGGCTACAACATGGTTCTATGCTACAAAGCTAACAATAATGTTAAAGTATTGATCTCAGCCATCCATGAGTGGATAAACAGTCTATTTATTTTAATGCTCTCCAAGGCACATAAAAGTAAGAATTTTGTAATATGAATTGGTCGATCGAAGTGAACCAGAAGGTGAAGCATCGAAGATATCAAGAACCAAGAAATAAAGGTAGTTGCAGATCTATGGTTGGATATTATCTACAAGAACAGTGAATGGTATAGATGATATTTTGTGTAGCCTGGAGCCAAACACAATGAAATTCCAACAAGTTATAGAGGTCGAGCTGCAGAGAAGTGCAAGATCACGCGATTTCTTCTTTCATCCAAGACAAATAAGAGGCTACCACCTCAACATCTAGTTGATATGGTATTTCAATTTCCTTGTAATGTTCCATTTTCTTTTAATATTTCAAACATGTAAAACTATAAATAGAGGTCGAAGCCTCATTTTTAGGGTCGAATCTAGAGTGTTTGCTTGTATTACTTGTAAATACTTTCTGCAAATCAATAGAAGCAACATTACTTAGATGTTTACCTTAGTTTGGTATCTTCTATATCTTTTGATAGATTCAAGTTGTGAATGCATTTTTGCTACTACCGCTACGGTTAGTCCATTTTACTGATATTGAATTGCTAGCTTTGAGCACTTTGAAATATTTTATAATTGAATATGTACTTGCAAGGAGTTCTTTTCTGTTAATTTAGATACTGATCTAATTTTGCTATTTGGATTATTAGTATCTTAGATGTTTGAAATTATTTCTTGAAGCATGTTGTTAGCTTTTGATGTAACGAGCACTAGGATTTAGCAATCACAATATGTAGAATAATATGAAAGAAATTAAATATACTAGATGACCGAAACATGCAATTTATATAAATTATATAAAATAATACAATGTATCTATGGAGGAAATGAACACTCCATTATAAAGCTACTGAACTACATTGCACCCATCACCAATGGATGGTGAAGCACACAAAACTGTGCTAAGCACTAAGCTACACTATCAGACTATGTCCTCCGACTATTTGTCTATCTATATCTATCACTATCTAACTATGAGGCCATCCTTATATAGATAAAATAGGATACTTGGCCAACACTCTATCTAGCTATGCAAGGGACAACTTGCACATTGACACTTGTGCATTTATTACATTGCATGAAGTAACTAGATAACTTGCCCCTAAAGTAATCTAAGTATATATCTTGGAAGATACATTTACATAATCCAAATGATGGAATAGACTCCATTTCTAACATCCCCCTGTATTATATAATTTGGGTATTGAATACTTTAGTCTTCAATATGGATCTTCTTCTTCTTCCTGAACTTTGTATTATTTCTTTGCATTCTTTGTGTTCAGGTTCAGTAGGTAATCTGTGTCTTCATATGATGCAGAGTAAGTTGGAGCTGAGGCTTCTTATTTCAATTGACTTTGTATTGTATTCCTCCTTTATCTGCTTTTTTAGAGTAGTCTTGATCTGGTTCCTCTTATATTGCTTTAGTCCTAATGTCAAGGCCTCTTTTAGTATGTCTCTTCTTCATTTTTCTTCTTCTCTTCTTATGATTTTGCTTTGATGCAGGTGAAATCTCTGCTTTATAACAAGTTAGTCTATCATCACAATAATATTGTTCTTTATTATCAACTTGTTTCTTGTGTTGAGTAAGTACAAACATAATTAATGATAGATAAATCATCGAACATTCTTCTCGTGAAAATATAACCAATCTTTGAGAGTTCCACCATGTTGTGAAGAGGATTTCATGAAGATAGTTAATCAATGTTTTAAAGCTACCTTATTTGGTTTTCTTAATAAATAAGGAGAATTTCACTTTGTCATTAGAGGGTAGGTACATGTATCCATCTAGATTATCTATTAAGTTTTGAGAGTAGAATTCTACTTCATGGAGTAGTTCTTCATTATTGAAAGCTTTTCTCAAAATTTCATCCATAATAGAATAGTGATTCTTAGAATTGAAAATTTGATAGAATCTTCATAGTTTATCTTACAGCTTTCCTAATTGAAGTATATAAGCTTGATTTGATAAAACCTTTATTAATTCTTAGGTTGTAGACTTCCTTATGTCTCCCTAGGTATGAATACCTAATTTTAGGTTTTTGAAGAAAGCTTATATCTTCCCAACTTGACAATCTTTGATGGATATTATTATCAAGTTTTGTAGAATCCTTTATGACTCCCTAATATTTTTGGAGTATGATATAGTGCTTTTGTAAAATATAGTTTAATTTGGATTGATTTTGTATCAATTTTGTAAAGATCAAAAATCAAATTCTAACACCTTATTATTCCTATTGAACTAAGCACTTTTCAATTTTTGAAGAGGTTTTAATGTTATATTTCGTTTGTCCCTTTTGACAAATTTTTGAGACAAGAATATAAATTTCCAACTTTGATAAAAGATTTTAATAACCCCTTTTTGTAACCCTTAGGATTTTATTCAAATGTTTCTAGTTTCCAAAAACACCTAGTTTGATGTTGTAACCCTTATCACTCCCTAATTTGGAAAACTATAACACTTTAATATTTGCAAACATTAAATGGATTAATTCCAAGTAGTATCTCTTATTTCTCCTAAGTTATATTTTGCAAATATTATATTAATTTCCCTAAGTTTTTCTTTCAAAAAAAGGTTGATTTCATTTAATATCTCAACCTTATCTTATAACCTTATAACTCCCTTTTAAAAATGAAAGCAAATTAGATGAGGAAATTTGATTAAGGCTTTGTACCTTTATGAAGCTGAATGAATATGGCAGTAATCTCTCCTTCTTGAGCATGAATTCCCAAAGGTAAGCTTTGGCATTAATGTTGTCCTTTAATGTTGGTTGATTGAGAGTATTTTCTACTGCTCTCAACTTGCTTTGAATCACTGTTGAGTCACTATCGAGCATCTACTGTTGATCTACCAAACTACTGTCAATCCACTGCCTAGTAGCTTCCAAACTGTTTCCTGTATCGCTTTCAAACTGTTGCACTTCCTTTCCAATGTCAAAGGCACCTTTAATAGGCGATCGAATGAGTTACAAGTGTCACTATAGAAGTTTTAAATGCCCATGGAAGCTTCGACTAGTTTGTGGAGATGTCGAACTCACTCCATTGCTTGTGATAAATGTCATATTTTTTTTGATATATTTGTATTCCTCTTTGAGCAATGTCCAAGAAAATGCTCCTTCTTCAATATCTACGAGACTTCCATGATGTAACGTATATCAAGCTATTAGTTGTATGTAACTCCTCTTCTGCATGGAGTATGGGAACCAAGAGATAAATGTAACATCTTCTTTGTGAGTGTTATATAGAGGTTATCTCATAGAATGACAAGTGGCAGTTGCATGCCCTTCTATTTATCAACACTTTCTTTATTACTCTCCAATGCGTTTTCCTCATTATTTGTTGTTTTACATAGATTTTGAAGTGTCTCCAGCCAAGCAATGCTAATGGTTGAGTTGTGGTGGAGATATGGAGGATATTTGGTGAAGCTTTGGTGGCCCTTGAATGGAGTTCAAATGGTAGCACTTGGATGAAGAATCATTGATGCTTCACTTATGGTAGAAATGCTTCATATATTTCTTTGACAAGAATACTCCTTTGCTTTGATGTGTTCTTGCTTTGATAGATATGCTCCTTTGATTTGACGTATGCTATCTCTTTTTCTTTATACACCGCTTGATCTTCCCCTATGTCTTATCTTCTGCAGGTTCGGTCATACAATATGAGCCCTTTGAGTGGCTCCTATTGCTTGGGAACAAGAGTGCTTATATTCGGCCTTTCTTGGCTGCTTTTTCCTGTATATATTGTGCATTATTGGGGCACATTCAAATCTGCTCTTGGGCTGTAAAAAAACATATTAAAGTAGTGCAATAAAATGTACTATATATTGTACATAAACCTCCTTTGATGCACCTTCTTTTGCACTCTTATTTTAGATCTGAAATTCTGGTTTTATGGCAGATTTTTCTCCTGCAATACAAGGGTTTTGAGGTTGTCTTTTATGAGTATACACCTTCCCATTTTTTCTTGGACACTTTGATAACAAATCCAAGCTTAGATAACAGTAGATAGAAGATTTTTAATTTATGCAATTTTCTGCACTTTCTTTTCTTGCATCCAATCTTGTAATGCTTTGGATTTGAGACTCACCAAGTCTCAATCTATGAAGCTTCTATTTCTATTTTTTGTTAGTTGTGTTCTTCTCCAATTTTTGGAGGATTCTAACCTTTGTTTGGGTGGATTCTTTTGGCCACTACGAGTTGTAGATTTATGTGCTTCAATAGTATCTTTAGACACTTGATACAAATCATATTTTGTGCCCTTCAAGAACACAAAACTAATTTCTTTTGAGAGTAGTATAATAGTATAAGTCTTTCACTTTTAATGCACTAAGATTACACCTTATCACTCCAATCAACTCTCAAATTAATGCACTAAAAATTTACTTCAACTAATCAAGAATAACCTAAAATGAATCTTTAAGAGTTATTCTGCAATTTCACTACAACTAATATTGTAGGACTTAGTCTTATTTTTTTTCTAAAATATATAATAGGTAGTTGATAGAAGTAATTTTGAAATCTAATCAACTCCTAATTAATGTGCAAATGAACCTTAAAAAAAATTTTCTTTTTGCACTTTTGAAGACTGTAATCCAATTTTCTATTTGCAACTTTAATCCAAATTTAGGTGCTTCTAACAAATTTGATAGGTAAATGAATTAATGAACCTACTTGCACCAAACAATTGCATACCTTTTTTGTAGTAGCTCTTTTATCACTTCTATAGAGTATGTAGATCTTGGTGTCTAGGATCACCAAGTTGTTTCTAAGAGTATGTCCTTATAGCTCTTTGTAGACTATCTTGAGCAACTCCTTCTTCACCAAATGATGGTCTTGAACTTTCTTTCACGAGCCTAGGATTTGGTGGCTTGTTCTCCTCTTATGTTCTCCTCGTTCTGCTATAGATTTTGAGAATTCTTTGTCTCTAAAGCATTGCCTTCTTTTTGTGAGAGGCAATATTCAAATATTCAATATTTGGTTAATTTCTTCTATCTTCAAGTCTTCTTGTCAAATTTTGACTTCAAGCAGGATCTTCTTTTGAGATTTGGCACTCCTTGCCAAATTCTTCTTCATAGATTTAGCACTCCTTACCAAATTCTTCTTATGGGATTTGGCACTCCTTACCAAATTCTTCTTATCTTAGGCTTGTTGTCGGATGACGATAATTATTTCAAGTCCTTCACTATCAGGGGCTTATCCTTGGTAGTGGATTTCTTCAATGAGTTCTCCTTTGAGAATATCTTCATTAAGGCTCTCCTAGACTTTTTCTAGATGCTCAATAAGACCTTCCCAAGGTTTCTGATCTTATAGCTTCTGATGATCTTCCTTGATACCTTTTCTTCAACCTTCTGCTCTTGGAAGTGTTGGTGGTGAGATCTAATTCTGGATCTCTGATTTTATTGCTTCTAGATTCGAGCAAGACTCGCCTAGTTCTTATTCTCCTTCTTCTTGCTTGAATGGAAGTTCTTCAATGAGATCTTCTCCTAATATCTTTGATTTTACTTCAGGTGTTGAATTTATTCTAAATAAGATACCCTTCCTAACTTTCTTGTAGGAATTTTTCCAACTCACTGAATCTTCTTTCCTTGCAACAAAGTATTAGTACCAAAATATTTAGTCTACTTCTGAATCGGATATTCTCTATGAATTCTTCTTCAGGATCAAGGCTTCTATGGCATTTTTCAATATCAAGGCTTCTATGGCATTTTTTAGTACCAAGGCTTCCATGGCCTTTTATAGTATCAAGGCTTGTGTGGCCTCTTTCAACACCAAGTATTTTAAGGCATTTTTGGTATCAAGACTTCTGTGGCTTCTCCTTCAAGGCTCTTGTGGCCTTTTCTCCAAGGCTTATATGGCCTTTTTATATCAAGGCTTCTATGGCTTGTTCTTCAACTTGTGAAGTTATTCAATTAAACAATGGAGATATCCAGTCTCTTGACTTCGCCACAACTCTTCACTAGAATTATTCTTATGTAGTATACTTCTCTTACACGAGGAACCAATATCTGCACTATGAGTGCATGTCAACCTTCGGGTAATGAATTTGGAGTCTCCTAGCTTTCTATCATAGGAGGAGTCCCAATCCTCTAAGAATTAATTTTTTGCAACAAAAGAAACTTTAGGCACTAGTTAGCAAATTCTAAATATCCTGGATGATCCTCACTAGATGATTTGTCAATCCAATGGATTGAATGTTGAGTCTTGGTCTTCATGAGTTTTTCCTAAAACTCTGTGGAAAGACTCTAGTCAAATGCAATCTCAGTATTTTTGAAATTGAGATTTATTTTAGTCCTCACTTAGACTCTCCCGAATTCTACCACCTAGACTCTTCTGAGATCTTTTGACATTGGTTGGTCTAGTGGCGCATCAATTTGTCAAAAAACTCAAACTCAAATGATAATTGTGGTTTCTCTATTGACCTACATAGACTAGATCTACCGTAGCTCTAATACCACTATTAGCTTTTTATGTAACGAGAACTGGGAGATAGCAATTACAAGATGTAGAATAATATTAAAGAAAGTAAATCTACTAGATGACTGAAACATGCAATAAATAGAAATTATATAAAAAAATACAATGTAGCTATGGAGGAAATGAACACTCCATTATAAATATACTAAAATACATTACACCCATCACCAATGGATGGTGAAGCACACAGAACTATGTTAAGCACTAAGCTACACTATCAAACTATGTCCCTCGACTCTCTGTCTATCTATATCTATCACTATCTAACTATGAGGCCATCCTTGTATAGGTAAAATAGGATACTTGGCCAACACTCTATCTAGTTGTGCAAGGGATAACTTTCACATGTACAACGTGCACATTGGCACTTGTGCATTTATTACATTGCATGATGTAACTAGATAACTTGCCCCTAAAGTAATCTAAATATGTATCTTGGAAGATACATTTACATAACCCAAATGATGGAATAGAATCTATTTCAAACACACATATCCATTTCTATTAATTGATGAATATTGGTTGTTTTGAGTGTTGTTAATCACATGTGTGGGATATTGGAAATTGATCTGCAATAATTTTCTTGTATATGTCTATGTTATTAGCTTTATCCGACCACTGTTTAATCATCACCTTTTCTAATCCTAAACCCATTTCTATCCCTATCTTTTAAAAATTTAACTGAGCTTAAATGAGTCAACACCCAATCAGTTGACAAGGCATACTAGCCTACTCTAGACGTTGGATTAGAGCAATCTTTAATATATCCAATATTTGGGTTTAGATTATGATTAGTGAATGCACGCTTAATTAGAATACTAAAGATAATAGTCACATTTTTAGCTCTGTTTGATGTTAATTCAGATCCCAGTAGTTTTGGCACGCCCGATGGGACCCTGTTTATAAGAACATTAGCTAACCTACAAAATTTTCATTTTTACCTTTTCCCAGAGGAATCAAGATTTAGTGGATTGTATTGAGCTCATTATGAGGTGAACATTAAATTCACTTGGTGACTCCTTGAATGCAAGAAATCAGAAAAGCCATTCCTATAGCTCATATTTTTCATGAATACTAGGTTGTCTACAAAAAATAGCAAAGATCCTATTATCTATTATGAGCTCCGTTTGAGAGGATCAAATATTTTAAGAAAATTATCCCCATATTTTTAGTCAAAAGAGGCTCCAACTGAGCCACCCCTCGAAGTACCTCCAAGACCACCTCCAACAGGGTTATGCACAAGGGCGAATTTCACAATTTATTGCAAATTTTAGGATTTTAACAATTTTTATTTTGCTAATTTTGGGACCCTAGAGGTCGGCCCATTCGCCAAAAATTACAGAATTAATTTTTTTAGGGTAAATTCACCCCGGTACAATATGTTTTCCCACCTAATTTTTGCCCTAAAATTATTTTAAAAAAAATATCCCACCCAATTCACCTCTTGTACCCCACTATATATAGGTAACCCTGACAACGTCACTCATAGTCTCAAGATGACTGACACAAGGTGACCACAAAAATCGACTGGCAGAAGCGACTGACACAAGGCGACCGATAGGCGACTATCATGATGCAATTATCACAAGGTGACTGTCATGAAGGCGACTGTCACAAGGTGACTGATAGAAGGCGACTATCACAAGGCGACTATCACAAGGTGACTATCACAAGGCGACTGTCACAAGGTGACTATCACAAGGTGACTAACAAAAGGTGACTAACATAAGGTGACCGATAGAAGGTGACTGATAGAAGGTGATTGGAAGAAGGTGACTAACACAATGTGACTAACATAAGGTGACTGACACAAGGCGACTATCACAAGACAACTAACATAAGGTGACCGATAGAAGGTGACTATCACAAGGTGACTGTCATAAGGTGGCTGATAGAAGGTGACTATCACAAGGTCGATGCAAGGTGACTATCACAAGGTGACTAACAGAAGGCGACTGTCATGAGGTGACTGACACAAGGTGACTGACATACAATGCCAACCATTTATCGATAAATTTTTGTTACCATTTATATTTTTTTATACATTTTTGTTCATTGAAACTCAATAAGGAGGTTTTCCTATTATTTGGGCACCAATCTCAAGCTTCCTTTGGTCAGATATTCTATTGTCTTGAATAGTAGTTCTCTCTTTTACCAGTTATTTCCATTTTTCAAAATGATGTTCTTGTTACTCTTCTATTTATATAGGTAAAATATCACCTATTGGCAGTGGAAAGAAGGGAGGCCAATATTCTGATAAAAGGAGTATCCTCAAATACTTTCATAATATTTTGAAATCCAGTTAGCCATCAACATCTGCACAAATTGAAGGTATGAACGCCTTTACTTACTAACCAGTTAATTTTTGTGCATTGTTAATTTTATATATATAATGTCTTCATTCATTAAGAAGGGTGATTTTTGGTGGATGGCTTTGTCCATTGTTTATCTATATTTTTTAAAAGAAGGTATGCTTTTAAAAAGAATAATGATAATGACCCTAGTATTGACCCTAGTATTATCTCTACAGAAAACATTGTTGACCCTGGTATGAATCCACTTCCACATAACTACGATAATGAAAAGTCCACAGATGAAAATTTTCTTAAAGAAATGGAACAACAACATGAAGAGATTCCTAAAACAAACACACCAAATGGAAAACAAAGTAATAGTTCTTATGTAGTACCTACTTCAGGAGAATCTTCTTCTAAAAAACATAAACATGCAAGGTCATCTAGATGGACAATTAACAGATCATTTCAGCCTGATTGGGTTTCAGATTTTCCATTTGTTGAGCCAGTGCTTCCAGAGAATAGTAATGAGGTAATAATAGAATTGAGATGCATAATTTATAGCTGGAAACACGGAAAGGATCACAGATTGCAAGTTAAGAAAGATATAGTAGAAAAACATTGTGGAAAGGTTTATATAAAAACAAAAGAAAGTGATGGACCAATACAGAAAAATTATAGGTGGAAGGATGCATCAGAGTGTGCCCATATCAGATATGCACAAGAATATGATAAAGCAATGAAACAAAAGCAAAACTTTGGTTGAGAAAGGTGCAACGATTCAAGCCCAATTTTGAAAAATGGAAAAGTTCACTTTAGCTTCAAAAAGTTTACAGTTTGTTGTTGTACTCACTATTCTTAAAAGGGGTAGACCTATGTCAGATTTCATTGATTATAAATCTCTATTTTGACTAGCTGATGTACATAACTTACCCAACGCCCATTGGTCAGATCGAAGTGGTTGGGAAATGGTAAAATATCTATCATTGGTTGAGCAGGATGACCTCAAAGAGAAAATAAAAAAGGCCAAATTCATTTCACTTTCAATTGATGAGGTGACTGTTGTTGACAACACATCTTGGATTTGCATGCATGTTTACACATTGGAAAATCATTTAAGGCAACCTCATTTACTTGGACTATGCAAGATGGTGGAAAATTGCAATGCAGAAAACATTTACAATGTTGTTGTTTCTAGTTTAAAGGAAATAGCAAGAATGAATGAAATGGAAATAGCCACTAAGTTAATATGTGTCGGAGCCGATGGTGTTGCTACAATGCAAGGACATAGGAATGGTCTTTGTGTTAGACTACAAACATCTGTTACCCCATATTTGATCCCTATTCATTGCATGGCTCATAGAATTAATCTTGCATACAAAATTGTGGATACATTTACAAATGTAGCGAGAGTGGAAGAGCTTGTCCGTGAAATTCATGATTATTTTTCGTGCAGTCCAAAAATATTTTTAGAGTTTCAGTAGTTTGCACTAGGAGTTACTGATGGTAAAAAACTCTTAAAATATGTAGATACTAGGTGGATTTCGATGTATCAACCGACATATAGAGTTTTCAAAGAATATCAATCCTTGGAAGGGTTTATGTATGCAAATCGTAGGGCAGTTGATAAGGCTAAAGATTTGCTATTTCGAATTAGTGACTTTGAAACACTTCTCACATTGTGTGGTATTCTTCCAATGTTGGAAGAAATGAATACTTTGATCAAAATTGCACAAGAAAGATCGATTTATATTGTGGATTTCATCAGGGCGAGAAAACAAATTTGCTTACATATTGATACGATGTACGCATCTGGTGAAAGTTTTATGGATCCCATGTTTGAGAGTTGGAGAGCATTGACAAACGTGAATGATCCTCAGAACTTTTTGAAGTTCAATATAAACGATCATCTTTGTATTAATGTCCACGGAAAGGAAATTCCTTTATATTGTTTTGGTCAGTGAATGGATATAGCTACAAATGAAGTTGAACAAATACCCATAACATACAATAGATTTCATGTAGTTGTAACAGATACAAAAATTAAACTGAAACAAATAGCAGAATCATTGACAAAAGAGATCAGAGACCATTTTCAAAGAGATGAATTGCTTGAGGCTATGGGTGTGGTTAACCCGATATTTTGGAATCCTTGTAATGAATACCAGAATATAAATGGTTTGTTTCACAAATACATGGGCAAGCTTGCTAGCCATTTCACTAAACCTGTGGTATTCAATGGTATTGAAATCAATGGAATTCTCAACAAAGATCTTTTGACAAAACAATCAAACTATTTTGGAACAACAATGTCTGCTCAAGTTTCACAATTCACTAATCACCATGAAAGGGGTTCTATTTCACATTTGTGGAAACATTTATATCCCAGCAGTATCCTGCAACATACTATGAGTGAATATTTTAGTTTATATGAATTATGCCAAATGATGATTTTAGGATCTATTGAGGATGAAAGGGTATTTAGTGCATTATCATATGTGAAATCTAAAGTTCGAAATAGATTGGACAAAAATTTGGAAAATTGTTTGAGAGTATATGTGTCGACATATGAGGTTGAGCAGTTTCCTTATGAAAGAGCTTTGTCATATTGGAAATCTTTGGCAGACAGAAGAGGTGTCATGAATACTCAAGATGATGAGGATAATTGTAACAATGATGACACAGTGATGACAAAATTTTTTGGTATGAGTGCAGAATATTTTGCACAATCTGAAAAGAGTTTGTTCCAGCTTCCACCATTATGATGCAAAGATGCTTTCATTTGATTGATTTCACGTATTAAACTATCATTTCTCAATAGAGAATATTGGGATTTGATTCATTTATTTGATTTGATTTCACATATTAATATTGAGATTTGATTATATTTTGAGACATGTTTTCATTGATTTTGGAATAGAATATTGATTACAGAATCACATATATTACTATTTTTCACATGTATTTTGATTTCATATATAATGCTATCAGTTGTCAATAGAATATGTATATTATGATTTCATATATTTTGAAAACCATTTATAGCAAATTTCAAACCATGTATTGAATAAAGTATAAGCCATGTATTCAATAAATCATGTATTGAAATAAACAATGTATGGCAATCCATGTTTTGAAAACCATGTATAGCAAACCATGTATTGAATAAAGTATAAACCATGTATTGAATAAACCATGTATTGAAAACAATGTATGGCAAAATATGTATTGAATAAACCAAGTATTGAAAGCAATGTATGGCAAACCATGTATAGCAAAGTTCAAACCATGTATTGAATAAATCATGTATTGAAATAAACAATGTATGGCAATCCATGTTTTGAAAACCATGTATTGAAAACAATGTATGGCAAACCATGTATTGAATAAACCATGTATTGAAAACCATGTATTGAATAAACCATGTATATTATGATTTCATATATTTTGAAAACCATGTATAGCAAAGTTCAAACCATGTATTGAATAAATCATGTATTGAAATAAACAATGTATGGCAATCCATGTTTTGAAAACCATGTATAGCAAACCATGTATTGAAAACAATGTATGGCAAACCATGTATTGAAAACAATGTATAGAATAAACCATGTATTGAGTAAACTATGTATAGAATAAACCATGTATAGAATAAAACTATGTATTGAGTAAACTATTTATGGGAAACTAAATATTGGTGCTCCATTATTGCATCCACATAATTCAAAATTATTTATTCCATCCACACTACTGATCAAAACATCACAATAATGAAAACAAACTATGAAAAAGTAATATAAAACTTATAAAATTTATGTAATATAAAATAATATGTTTGAAAAGATGTTAAAATATGAGTCTTTGAAACCATGTTTCTGTCAACAACATTCTTGAATCATGAAATAATGAAACAACAGTTCTACTTTTCTACGTTTTCTTCCTACAAAGTGCCTGAAGTGTCAGCTGCATCTACCTCAATATCCTTTGCTTCCAATGCACCAACCCGTACCAAAATTTCAATTATAGTGTTTATCCCTGATAGTAATAAACCTTCTTCCTTCATGGGATCTTATTTAAATGGTGCATTCAAATCTTTCTCATTTTATTTTACTACAGCATCCACATCCAGGCCCTTTTCTTTGATAAGCTTCTTCAACCAATTGTTTTCTTGAACAATGTGTTGTAGTCTCTTCTTCAATTCAATAGCATTAGTCACACTAATTTTTGTAGTCTTGATCCACGTTTTCATGGCTGACACTTGCTGCTTTAAATGTTGATAATTAGACTGCAAAATACAAGAGAAAAATATTAATATTAATTTAAAAAATATATTAAAGAAAAAAATGATTTTTAGTTAAATGTAAAACTTACATCTGTTGTAAGTCTTGTTGTTTTTGCTACTGCTACTTTCTTCTTATCTAGTTCCCATTCATTGAAATATGCTTGGGCTTCGACATTCAGGTTCTCTAATCGATCAAGTATAATGGCTAGAACTTCATCACTACTTGTAGAATCGGCCTTGACGGTGCTAGATTCAGCTTTATATAATAGAGCATCGAGCTTTTGTGGCTCATTCTCCACCTTTGAAAACAACTCCTTTCTATGTGCGAAGTTCTTGTATCGGCCATTTATTGCTTTGATCATAACCTTGGCCCGATATTCCCATTCTCTTAATGTATCAATATCTAAAAGAAGATTATTCGTAATAGTAGCCCTACATCTGTTTGCCAATAAAACATTTTTTAGAAAGTTTATTTTATCATCATCAGTTCGATGATGATGGGTGTCGACTTGCTAGTGGGAGGAAGAGGAAACATCGATGGCATCTCCTTCAACATTCTCTTGTGCTTCATCATCGATCCCTAGACCATGAAGCAGATAACTTGTCTTAAGTGGCAAATTCAAATTATTCATATCCTGATACATAAAATCATCTTCCAGATTTGCATCTAGAGGGGGCATTTGAGATGCACTTTCTACATTTGATAAATTATCAAGTGTTAAAATTGGGAACGCCATCCCTGAAACAATAGACTGACCCACAGTTTGAGTCTATGTCTGAAACTGACTGCTGGTTCCCTGAAGCGGTTGTTGCGGTGGTGTGAGGAACTATTTCCCACGCATGCGAGATTGGTTCCTCACCGGTGGTGCATGCTATGGAGATTGTTGGACTTGTTGTAGATGTACTTGTTGTTGATGGACTTGCTATGGGAGGACTGGCTGCTTTTCCTATTGTGCACCCGATGGAGGCATCTATTTTCTGAGTCTTTTAAATCTAGTCGATCCATCTACAAAATTTTAGATGAAAATTATAAATTAAAACTAGTTTTAAAAACAATGCAATTAAAATATATCAATATTAACTAAACATACCCGACTCAGATGCTGCAACCATTGCCGTTGATGGTGCAAGTGTTGGCCTTTGCTCTAAAAATAGTAAAAATATTCTCTCAAACTAAATATAATTTTATATTGTTAAAATACATTATTGAAATTAGAACTTTTGAAAAATATGTTTACCTTGTGAGTTGGATGTTTCATCTTCAATGTCAACTACAGTAGATGCATGTCCAGAAGTAAGAGGAGCCATACATGTATGTTGTCCATCAGGAGACCTCCTGCGTTTACGGTTGGAAGTTACCGATGATGATTGCGACTGCATGTCAGAATCGCCAGATGCTTCTTGAATCCTGATGGCGGCATCCCTTTTACTGGAGGAGTGAGCTGCTCTTCTCTATTTTCAAAAGAAAATTAGAAAATAACAAGATTGATTGAAAAATAGAAAAGAGAGACTATTCCAATATATAATTTTACCTGTATTTCATTCTCAGTGATCCCAATAGCCAACAAATCTGGGTGCAATGCAGTTGGAGGATTATTTTGTTGAAGATTATAATATGCTTCTTGAAAAAGACAAAGAATAAAGTTGTTGGAGGTTACTGTATACGTAGACTAAATTTTTTACGTAGAAAGAAGGTCCTATTTCAGGCGGTTTGAAATGTGAGTGGACCAATCATATCTGCCTCCATCAATACAACGAACCAACAATGACAAAGCCCAAAATGATATTTTTGTGGGTCGGCCCTGCAGAATAAGCCTTCCCAAGAAAAATTCAATACAGGCATAAAGAAATTTATCTATAACATTGGAAATGTTCAAACCCCTTTTCGATTTAGAAGAATTAACTGCAAAATAGAGAGAACATTATTAGAGAATGGACATTGGAAACAATAATACATAAAAATTAAGGATAAACAAAAATGAAATTTTCAAAAACTTACCTTTCAAATGGTCTGGATTCAGGCCATATCTGGATGCCAGCGTTGATTTATCAGATTCAGTCAATGCGTACTGGTTGTTAACAAGGAGACCATCCAAAAATGGTAGCCTTGTTAATCGCTGCACATCCGAGGGGTTCACGGTAAAAACAATATCCTTGTTATCAACTTTGATCTGTACAGTGGACACATCATGGTCGTAGGAACTAACAATACGTTGCATCAGGGAGACGTTGACATCCAACTGTGGCATCTTCATGACTCCAGCAACTCTAGAGGTGTAAATCCAGTTGGAATCTCTCCCAGGAGTGCTAAAAATATTCTTCACATTCGACAAATAGTAGCTCTTGAAAGATACCTTGGAAGGGAGAGGAGAGGAAGCGCTAGCCATTTTTGATAACCCTTTGTATAGCTCTGAAAATGCTCTTAAAACACTCTAAAAATGTTGGGAAAATGCTGGGAAAATGCTCGAAAACCCTCTAAAAAAGCTCAAAAAATACTCTAAAAACTCACAGAAAAAGCTTTGAAAATACCCTGAAAACGATCAAAAAATGCCCTGAAAATGCTCAAAAAATGCCCTAAAAATGATCAAAAAATGCTGTAGAAAATGCTCTAAAAATGTTGGAAAATGCTCTGAAAATGCTCTGGAAATCATCGTGCGAAAGGTGAAAAATGACCCTGCTATTCTATTTATAGAAGTCTGCATGGCTGAAGTCGATAGATGCGTGACACATGGTAGAGGAGAGGACACGTGGTAGCATCTTATTGATGATATTTAGTGGTTGCTTTTTTCCTATTGCCATGTGATAGTCGCCTTGTGATAGTCGCCTTGTGTCAGCCGTGTTCTATCAGTCACTCTTTGTTAGTCACCTCGTGATAGTCACCTCGTGATAGTCACCTTGTAACAGTTACCTTGTGATAGTCATCTTGTGTCAGCCACCTTGTGATAGTCACCTTGTGATAGTTACATTGTGTCAATCACCTTATGACAGTCGCCTTGTGATAGTCGTGCTATATCAATTGCCTTGTGATAGTCGCTTATGTCAATCGCCTTGTGATAGTTGCCTTTGGCGGTTACCTTATGATAGTCACCTTTGGAGGTCACCTTGTGACAGTTGCTTCTGTCAATCACCATTTTTGGAGTTGAAAAATTTGGTGCATAATTTTCAAAAAATCACCATTATTTGATAATTTTTTTGCAAAATTTTGAAAAATTTGCCCCGATGTTTATACACCTTAGGACTAGATTCACCCCGATTTTATAAATACACTTTGGGTCTGACCCCTTATGCATAACCCTAACCTCCAATAATAACAGTACTTGGAAATATGGCTAGGCAGGCGAATGTGATTCCAAATCAACCTCTGCAAAAATACCCTAATTGGAATATAGCTGGTCCCTTGAGAAATCTAGAATATCTTGTGATAGGTGTTGCATGTAACTCATGGAGGAGTTTGGTTCGATATAAAGAGGTAGGAGATAGGAAAATACGCCCTTTATATCTAAGTATACCATTACTTCAACTGTAGTGAGGTTTACTTGTAGGGTCGTGTTGGATTTGTTGAATTAATGTTTGCGTTGAAGTATCCTTAAACCATTCTTTTGTTACCTGATCTACCCATTGGGGAATAGGAGATGAGAGGGCGTGTAATTGGGGTACTTCTTCAATTTTTTGTGAAAAGGCATTGACGGCCATGTTATCCTTCCCTTTTTGATATATGATCTCATAATCATATCCTAATAATTTAGTAACCCACTTTTGTTATTCAGGAGTGGATATACGCTGCTCAAGAAAATACTTTAAACTATGGTGATCAGTTCAAATAATAAAACGTTGGCCAATGAGGTAAGGTCTCTAATGTTGAATGTCATGAATAATAGCCAACATCTCTTTCTCGTACATAGAGCGAGCTAAATTCTTCCTAGATAATGCCTTGCTAGTAAAAGCCAAAGGTCTTTCATCTTGCATGAGAACGACTCCCATTCCTAATCCCAAAGCGTCACTTTCAATTATGAATGGTTTGGAAAAATTCAGCATGGCTAACATAGGAGTGGAACACATGGTATTCTTTAAGGTGGTGAAAGCATCGTCAGCCTTTGGAGACCAAAGAAAAGCATTCTTCTTGAGTAAAGTTGTCAAGGGGGCCGCAATCTTGCCATAATATTTAACAAATTTTTGATAATACCTTGTTAAGCCTAAAAAACCATGCAGACCTTTCAAGGTTTCAGGGGTAGGACAATTTTTCATATCTTCAATTTTGTGAGGGTCCACCTTAATGCCTTCTTTGGAAACAATATGTCCAAGATATTCAATTTCTTGTTGTTCAAAAGAACATTTTGATCTTTTGGCATATAGTTGATTGTCCCCCAGGGTTTTCAAAGCTTATTCTAAGTGAAGTAAGTGATCCTCCCATGTTTTGCTATAAATCAAAATATCATAAAAGAAAATTAAAATAATTTTTTGAAGATAAGGGTGGAATACTTGGTTCATTAAACTTTGGAATGTTGAAGGGGCATTGGTAATGCCAAATGGCATAACCAACAATTCATAATGCCCTTCATGAGTTCAAAAGGCTATTTTTGGAATATCATTTTCTCTTACTCGAATTTGATGATATCCCAATCGTAAATCCAATTTTGAGAATTATTTAGCCCCATGAAGCTCATCTAACAACTCATCAATGACAGGGATGGGAAATTTATCTTGGATGGTGAGTTTGTTAAGGGTACGAAAATAAACACATAAACACCATGATCCATCCTTCTTACGAACCAATAAAATTGGGGAGGAGTAAGGGTTAGCAATAGGTCTAATAACCCCTGCTTTTAGTAATTATTGCACAACTTTTTTTATTTTTTTTTTCTATAGATAAGGATATCAATAAGATCGAATATTAGGGGGTTGATGCCTAGGGAGAAGTTGAATTGCATGATCATGGCTACGATGAGGGGGAAACCCTTTTGGTTCATTAAATACTTGAGAATGGTGTGCTAGAAGGTGTTGTAATTCGGGCACCTCTTGTTGTTCCTCATTGGTGGGTTGGATGGAAAATAGTTGTGCAATCATACCCTTGCCTCCTTTGCGAATAATTTTCTCCATTCGATGATAACTTAATATTTGGTAAGGGCCTAATTTTAATCGTTTAATAGTATGTGTTTGATCTTTTCTTGTGAACTTCATCCATAATTCCTCAAAATCCCAGTTGATTGTTCTGTGTGTTCATAACCATTGTACTCCTAAGATAATATCGCATCCTCCTAATGGAAGTGCATACATGTTGATTTTCATATTGTAATCGCCCATGGTGAGCTTAATATTTTGACACTTCCCTTTGCATGTGATCCTTCCTTCATTTCCAATCATGACCTCAAAACTATCGCAAGGATGTATAAAATAGTTAGCTTGTTTTACCATCCTTAGGTAAATAAAATTATGTGTGTTGCCCGAGTCAATAAGTACAATGAGGTTTTGTTTTTTGAAGTACCCTTTGACTGTCATAGTTTATAAAGAGGAAAAATCAACGAGGGTGTTAAAAGACATTTTTGGTGTATCTTCAGTGCTATCCTCAGGTGTATCCATCACCACTTATACCTCGATATTATCCTCTTTTTTTGAACTACAATGATCAATCGTATCTAGAATATATAGTTTTGGTGTAATACATTTGTGATTGGGGATAAATTTTTCATCACAATGATAACAAAGGCCTTTTTCTCTTCTTTCCTTCATTTCCTCGGGGTTGATACATTTAATTGGTAAGACTTGGTTAATTTTTTGGGTGGTGTAAGTATTTTGTGATTTCCCCATAGGTGGTCTACCTAGTCAACATTGGTTATTGAATTTGTCTTCCATCGATTTGTCTAATCCAATGGTCTGCATCATGGTAGTGGGATTGAACATTTGTACTTCTAACTGAATTTCTTCCTTTAAGCCACTGATGAAACAATTTTGAAAGAATGAGACATCCAACCCTGATGTACGATTGGTCAAATTTTCAAATTAAGCTTGGTATTCACGCATCGAAGTGGTTTGGCAGAGCTTGGTAAGGGCTCCTATGAAATCTTTGAATTTACTAGGGCCAAATTGTACTACTAGATTTTCTGTAAATTCTAGCCATGTAGGGGTGCCATTAGATTTTTCGTACGATTGGATGGTGTTATTTTCAAGGTGGAAAGATGCAATGCGAACCTTTTGTGCCTTAGGGATCTTGTAGAGAGAGAAGTATTGGTCTGCTCAATAAATCCAGTTAGTGGGACCACCTCCTTAAAATTTGGAAAAATCCAATTTAGTAGTTCAAGGCAGGATGAAATTTCATGGTCCCCCAAGTAGTGCTTTGTGTGTTGATCCTCCAGTAGATTGGCTAGCTTGGACTAGTGTTATATTTTGATATAGTGTGTTGATAGAGTGATTATAGGTGTCTATTTTTAAATCCATTGTTGACATTCTTGTATCAAATTCCTCCCTTGGTAAAGAATCTTTAGAAATTTGGTCCTTCCATTGGCAAAATTCTTGGTAGAATTTTTTGAGAGTAAGGTCTTGTGATCTCCTTTCATCGGCCATTTTAGGGTTAATTTGCAAATCTTCACCAAAATATAATTTAAATTTTGAATTTTACTTGAGAGTTGCAAAAAAATTGGCACAAATTTTGTTATATTTTGGTAAATTTTTTGTAAAAATTTGGTCCAAAAAATTGGTTTGAGCAACTTTTATATGACCCCAACGGTCAGTTCTTTTTAGATTTGATATTCAACGGGAAGCACCATAGTGCGAGTGAAAAGGTGACATCAGCATCCAAGGTGAGCACGAGAGGAACACGTCAACAACGGGAGGGCAAAGCTAAGCACGAGTGTGGTAGATACAAGGGGAACACGTCAACAGTGAAAGGGTGAAGCTAAGCATGAGGCTATAGGCATGAGGGAACACATCAGTGGCAGAAGGGTGAAGAGAAAATCAATGGCAGATGGCTAACAAACAATGGTAGGCAATTCGTATGGGGAGCTAGGGGAAGTGTGACCTAAGTCATGACTTTCACTATGCACTTCGAAATATTTAACTAAATAATTGCCTCTTCCTTGTCGATGTGGGACTATTGTCCCTTACATTTAAAACATTTATTCACTTTGCACAATTTCGATGACGGTAAGTAGAAACTGGCGATCAGAAAATAATTTTAACCTTAGCTTAAAATTAAATTTCTTTAATTTTTGTCATCGAATTCCTAGGTAATCCGCTAGAAAATGATGTTTGTATAGCAGATTCAATTTTCTTCATTGTTTTGATTACATTATTCAATTTGGGAGAGATTTAAGAAGCTCAATAGGGATTGGAATATATCTGAAGCTTTGTTCCTTCGCCTGCGATGTCGTAACGATTATTAGTCTTTGATCTCTCACAGTTTGCAGAAGATTACACAGTTTGATCATTGGATCTTGAGTTTTATTGCATGGATCATTTCAAAGAAAATATCTGCTGATGTGGAATTTTGCAAGCAACGATTTGAGTTATTTATCACTTCAAAAAACTTACTTATACCACATCGAATGCTCATTGAGTATCCGTGAATTTTTTTGTTAATTTTTTGTGTCTCTAATTTACGTCACATTTTGGTTGGGCAAAGTTTTAAAATGGTAATGTGTGGATTATGACTTGACGTGAAGGCTATCGTTGGAGAAAAAATAAATCTAGATACGGTGTTTTCTATTGGAGGTTTGTGAGATGATAACGTTGATGCCTACATCGATGGACAAGATATTGAGAATGGTAGAAAGAATCAAGGATGATATGTTGATGAATTGCACACCTTGTACATAGATTTCTAAGGAGTGAGTGGTGAGGAGGTGCAGGAATAGAATGACTCTGATACCATATGATAGGTTCCTTACCTATATTGGATTTCAATGAAATAAATGGAGATATTTATCAAAATATGCAAAGGAAAAGAAAGGAATCACTATTTTAATGAATACTAGAGGAATCCCTACCAATGGATAAAATATATTTATGTATATTCTTATTCGATGGATGGTTGTTTACACCCATTTGAATGATCTTATATACCTACTCTATAGTTGTGAGTGAAAGGACACAATGGTCCATATAAAGTAATAATTGTGAATGATTAGATAATGGTTAGGGTTAGTGAATCCTAACAAATAAAAGATGTACTAATGAGACTGCATAGAGCCCAAAGGTCACAATTATGCAAGAAATTATGGTAATAGATCTAGAGCCTTATTTTGACCTATGCCTTTCCAGAGAGTTTACTGCCAAGTTAGGAGGATATATGTACTTGGATTACACTGGCATGATAATCCTTTTCAAGGGAAATAAGATAAGGATAACACCTAAAAATAC
This sequence comes from Wollemia nobilis, assembly GCA_028583015.1. Classification (NCBI taxonomy): domain Eukaryota; kingdom Viridiplantae; phylum Streptophyta; class Pinopsida; order Araucariales; family Araucariaceae; genus Wollemia; species Wollemia nobilis. The sequence goes on from JAQPPZ010000103.1 coordinate 6,756,446, forward strand.
TGTGTCCTATCACATTGAGAAGATTGAAGAAGATATGTGCAATATCACACCCCTAGATGAGTTTGAACTAGTAGAAAGTTTTGAAGAGTTAGAGGCTAAGGATGAATTTTCATTCAGAGAATATTATAGTCAGTTTGGGACATGAATAGGCACATACAACATTTCTTCAAAAGTAGAGAAAAAAATCCTTGCTATATGCAAGCAATACTTAAGAGAGACAGAGACTTGGACTATGTATTTTGATGGTGCAAGATGCACAAATGGAGCTAGTATCGGTGTATTTTTGCAGTCTCCCTCAGAGGGTGTAAAAAGTTTTGCATACATACTGACATGGTCTTGTACTAACAATGCTACATAATATGAAGCCTTGTACTTAGGTTTAATGCAAGTTGAAAGCATGGGTATCAAAATGCTGAATATATATGGTGAATCTAAGTTGAAATTCAATCAGGTAAGGGAGAGATGTAGGAGTAAGCACCATTACCTAAGAGCATACAGAAATAGGATATGGGATTTGATGGAATCCTTTGATGCCCTAAAAATTCATTTTGTCCCCATAAAACAGAACATACTAGTTGATTCCTTGGCAGTTAAAGGTTCCAATTTTAGTCCTACTTCAGATATGGGATCATCTAAAGACAAGAAAATCAAACTAGTTTTCAAGCCTGCAATACCAGATAGACAGTTTTTCTAGAAGGTTTTTTAAAGTGATGGTCAGATCATTGATTTTTTGGTTAGAGAAGCTTGCTTATCCACTATTCAAGAGAAACTTCCTAATGAAATAAATCAACAACATGTCATCTAGTTGAAGAATAATCATATCCCTAGGGTTTTGGTCACCCTAGAAAGCCTCTTTGAAAATGAAGGTGGGAGAAAAGCTAGAACCATGGAGATCAATGAAAAAATCTATAAATAGAGTGAGATTGAGAAAGAAAAGAAGTTCAAAGTTGGTATCCATTGTTCTCCAGAAGAGATAGAGGAGATCAAAACCTTATGCTCTAAGTATCAAGACATCGTGGTCTGGTCATATGAAGATCTAAAGGTATATGACAAGAAGGTGATCCAACATACTATTGATCTAGAGCCTGATGCAAATCCTTTCAGACATAAGAAGAGACCTATAAATCCTAATATTGAATCCATAATGAGAGAGGATTTTCTCAAATTGTTGAAGACTAAGATTATATACCCAATTAAGCACTTCATATGGGTGGCTAACTTGGTTCTTGTTAGGAAAAAGAATGGAGACATCCATTTGTGTGTATATTTTAGGAATCTCAACCAGGCATCATTAAAAGACCACTATCCTCTTCCTCGGATCGACCAAATTCTACAAATTTTTGCAGGAGCAGAAAGGTTCTCGTTGTTAGATGGTTTCTATGGATATAACCAGATCTAGGTAAAATATGAAGATCAATTCAAGACAACATTTACCACCAAATGGGGAACTTTTGCTTACCAAAGGATACCTTTCGATCTATCCAATGTAGGGGCCACCTTCCAAAGAGCTATGGATTATGCTTTTGGAAAGTTAACCAATAAGGTCATTCTCGTATACTTAGATGACATGACTATGTTCTCTCATAAGAAACAAACTCATTTGGAACACCTAGAGCAAGTATTCAAAAAATGTAGAGAATTTGGTATCTCCCTGAATCCAAAGATGTCATTTTTTGCAGTCCATGAAGGGAAGCTATTAGGGCATGTGGTTTCTAAGGAAGGAATGTCTATAGACCCAGATAGGGTGAAGTCAATTCTTGCTCCTTCTCTACCTATGAACAAGAAGATATTGCAATAATTCTTTGGGCAGATCAACTTTGTGAGGAAGTTCATTTTAGATTTTTCTCAAATAGTAAAACCTATTTCAGAGTTGCTAAAGAAAAATGTAAATTTCAAGTGGACAAAATTAAGGAAACATACCTTTGAAGCTATCAAACAAGTTATAGCCACTGCCCTAGTCCTTGTAAATCCTGATTTTATTTTTTATGGAGCTGAGGAGAGTTATGCATCTGTGCTTACCCAGAAGAATGATGATGGAGAAGAACATCCCATATTTTTTGGAGTCAAACCCTCCATGAGTACTAGATCAAATACAACTTTAATGAGAGACAAGTGTTTACAGTGATGAAGTCATTGAATAAGTTTAGACAATACTTGGGTCAAAGCAAAACTCTTGTTTATGTGGTCCACCCAGATGTAAGGAACTTCATTTTACAAGGAGAACTGGGAGACAAAAGAGCTGGCTAGATTACTAAAATCTAAGAGTATGATGTGGAAATCCATCCCACTAAGCTAGTCAAAGGTATAGCACTGTGTCAAGGGTTAACAAAAAAATAGTTGCAAAATAGATGTTAGCTTGTCAACCACCAATAGAAGATCATACTGAAGAGTTGCAACTAGAAGGTTCAGACTGGGTTGATCAGATGACCATATATTTTCAAACAGGAATTTTCCTCCAAGGTATTAACCCATTACAAAGGAGGAGATATAGGCTTCAAGACTTGAAGTATGTCCTATTTCTAAAGGTATTATATAGAAGAAATCTTTATGGAGTCCTCCTAAGATGCTTGAAATATGATCAGAAACAAAAGGTCATTAAGGAATTACATGGAGGTTTATCTGGAGGACATTTTTCAGGAAGGGTTATAGCTATAAAAATCATCAAGGAAGGCTATTATTGGCCTACTATTTTTACTGAAACCTTCAATATAACAAGGGCATGTGATGAATGCTATAGGTATGTTGGAAGGAATAGAAATGCATCAATCCCCCTCAAACCCATTAAATTAGAAGAGCCTTTTCAACAATGGGGACTAGACTTCACTAGAGAATAAATCCTAATACCTTAGCAGGACATAAGTATATCCTGTCTGCCATAGATTATCTTACCAGATGGGTTGAAGCCATTCCCATGAAGAAATTAGATCATGAAGTGGTAATCGAATTCATGGAAAGCTTGATCACAAGGTTTGGTATCTCTAAAGTTATAATAAGTGACATTGGTCTAGCTTTTATAGGAGCTAGATATATTGAGTTTGCCAGCAAATATGGTATAAGTTTAAAAAACTCCTCTAACTACTACCCTCAAGGGAATGGATTAGCTGAGTCAACTAAAAAAAACCTACTTATAATTTTGAAGAGATCACTAGAGGGTCACAAAAGGAGTTGGCATCTGCTTTTAGAATAAGCTCTATGGATAGACAGGATTACCATCAAGAAATATATCAAGACTACTCCTTATGTATTGGTGTATGGTAAAGAAGTAGTCCTACCTATTCGCCTGGAGATACTAGCTCTCAAGCTGGTAAACCCAGAAGAAGAGTGATAAAAATCCAGCTAAAACCTGATTTACCCATCTACTTCAATTATAGGAGAAAAGGACTCAATCTTATGAAGATTTTCAGAAGCACTCAGTTGACACTAAAGGTTGGTTCAACAAGAAAGCTAAATTCAGGAAGTTCATAGTGGGTGACTCCTTTCTAAGGTGGAATTTAGGGAGAGCTAAACCAGGCCACCACAAAAATTTTAACTCTTTCTAGGATGGTCCTTTCAAATTGGCTAAAGTTAAAAAGAGCAATTATTTTCAGCTCCAAGATCTAAAAGGAAACATTCAGCCGATTCCGGTTATGGATTCCATATGAAACTCTACTTTGAGTAAGAGTTCATTTCATGTAACATATATATATATATATATATATATATATATATGTACTATACTTTTGTTTTATTTTCTAAAGTTTTATGTACAAAAAAAAAAGGTTTCTCAACGGTTCACAACACACTGTTGAAATGAGAGGCAAGATGGTAAAAGATTAAAACATGCTCTCTCCCACACCATGCTCCATGTTGTGCTTAAGATATTAAGATTGAGATGGCCATTGGTTGTAACATGTGCTCCACGTCGCTCTTAAAAGGAATAAGACAAATATAGATGCGAGTTGTAACGTGTGCCACGCCACAACAAATCAGCAAATAGCACGTTGTTCTCCATCGCCAAGTCACCTCATCTTTTGAATTGATAAGTGTGCAATAGGTAGTTGTCCATTAGCCGTATTAATGGTAGAAGGTATGCATGCAGAGGTATTTAAAATAAAAGTTCAATTTTCATTCATTTTGTAAGCAGTGTCAAATTACTAGAGAGCTAAAGAAGTAGTGAGACAAAGCTGTCAAGTAGCAAAGAAGAGCAAATCCCATACAACTCTCTCAAAAATGGTATCAAAGGTAGCTCATGAAGTTGTCCAGCAGGCGACTGTTGAACTAGAACATTATATAGATAAAGCAAAAGCAGTGGTAGACACTAAGATGACATGGATAAAGAGAACTAAGCTCAGAATAAAAATTGACTACAAGTACTTCGAAGGGCTACCATTTTCCTTTCAAGGTATTATCATTGTGAATTCCTTCCTATCATTTTATATTTGTGATTCAGTTCATCGGTGCCCTAAATTAATTTTTGTCATAGCCAAATATTATGATCCTGAAAAAAAAGCACTAAAAATGGCTAAGGGTAAAACCCTGTTCAACAAAACCACTAAAGCTTTTCGAGACTTTTTTGCCATAGGCGTAGACCCTCCTACGAGCCCTAAACCCTTTGATCCATCAGAACAAGTTAATTTTAACTCATTGCAGGGACGTGCTCATGAAGAGGAGTCTTTTAAGAAGTGGGTTTACAGCCAATTTAAAACTATTAAGTCTAGAAGTACTTTACCAAAAACCCCAATTTCTACTGAATAGATTGCTAACCCAAAGCTTTTTACTATGTTAGTTTACTTAGAGGGTCTATATTCTGACCGATATGTAAGGGATTGACAAATAGCTATTTTTTATTGTATTTCCAATAAAAAATATATAAAGCTAAAGCAGAAGAAGAGGGTATCAAGCCAAACTATTTTAATCGGTAGACATATCTCTCTAAAAGAATGCACGAACAACTGGTTAGTATGAAAAGATATTCAGAGAACCCCTCCTTCTAGCATTGTTCGATTTGATATGGATGTTCTATAGTGTCGTAAGACATATAATGCCATGGATTCCAATGGTATATAAGAATGATAATGGAGATCCTATTCCAGTTTACCAATGGATCAACCATTTGAGGAAAAATAAATCTTATTACAGATTCAACATGAAATTTTTAGGGCCAACTCTGAAAGTTATGTATGGTCAATGCCCTAGGCTGCCACCTCTTTCTAAGGAGTTGTTGCGAGTAGAGAACGTCGAAGAAGGATATTGGTATATCCTCACTAAAGGGACTATCATTAGACTCTATGGCTTCATTGGTAAACCCTTTTTGCTCCCTCATTTTGTTACTAACTGGCTATTGGCTCTAGAATATTTAAGGCAAGTTGACTTTATCAACGTCAACTTCGGCACCGATAAGGGAAGGAAGGGGACTGTGATTTATGCTCGTAATGTAGATGATATAACCATAACCAAAAGGGGTCAATATGAACAAATTACTCAATATTTGGAGAGACTCGATCTGCTATACATTTCACAAATATGGAGATATGACCCTGATGATAAGTTATTGCAAAGGAATATTTCCCTAAATACAAAGAGGACCCTCAAATTCAATAAAATTTCAAGGCCTTATTTTGAAAAGGGCAAAAATAATAAAGAAAATTCTCCACTAGAATGGAATGTCAGCAAAATGGAACAACCACCCCCATGGAGATATTTTTATGAGCAGTTAGTTGATTATAATATTGAGAAGAACAAAAGCCACCAATTGAAAGAGTCCAAGATTTAATAAATGGAGAATAAACATGAATGGGGCAATGGTAAAATTATGGAATGGTGGTAGATGAGAGTTGAAACAAGTGCAGAGAAAGCTAGATTTGGTCATCAAGCGGACACTAATTTTTTAAGATGTATGAAAAATATATCAAAACCTGGAAGACCAAAAATGACAAAAATTTGGTGCTAAGTTACAAGAAAATAGGAGTAAAAGAAAAGATAAAAAATCAAGTATAATCAGATTCCCTTTCTCCACCTTCACGAGAAATAAGCGCAAGAAGTAGTAACAGACGCTCCATCAACAACTGAAGGAACCCAAACTGCATTTGAACCTTCACAAGAGCAATTATAAAAATATTTTGTGGGTGCTCAAATTATGAGCAAAATGCATTATTCTGGTGTCGGCCTAGATAAGGACAAAGCAGGGAATACAAAAAATATTCAAGCGATGAAAATGTCATGACCCTCCCAGATGGACCTTTGAACATGAAAAAAATAATGTATTAACAAATGTGACTAATACTCAATTTTGTGCAATTAAGAAACCTCACAATAATAAATAGATAGTGAAGGATATGATACTACTAATAAATTGCCAATGTGTAGGATCAGGTGCACTCGAGAGTGGAATAAATTGAGTCATCCATCGAAGACGAGAGTACATGAGGAAGGGGATATGATGATAAGGCAACTCAAAGGTAACACGGATAGATACCTTCATATAGGTATGCATTCGATTAGGGATAATCATCAATATCTAACCACCTTGAGCCCCAAATTGATGGCCTAGTAGCTATCATAAGTTCTAGAGGCTAAGATAGGTGATTAGATTGATGGAAAGACTTCCTCTTTGTTTGATGCACTTGCATGATTGTCTTTTACTTCAGCATTATTAATCTTGATAATTAGTGAGCATTGAGTAAATAATTTTCCTTCACAACTTTGTGTGTGCTTGTTTAAATAAATGTTTGATTTATTTAAAAAGCAAAAATATATTGTTTAAATAAATGTTTGATTTATTTAAAAAAACAAAAAGATATTGTTTAAATAAATGTTTGATTTATTTAAAAAAAGCAAAAAGATATTGTTTAAATAAATGTTTGATTTATTTAAAAAGCAAAAAGATATTGTTTAAATAAATGGTTGATTTATTTAAAAACAAGAATATATTATTTAAAATGAATAATTATTTTAAGCAAAGATCTCATTAAAAAATGATGAGCAATTGGTCATTTTAAAATATGTTGGTAGATGTTATTTTTAATAAAAGGATTGATTTATTCAATAGCACTAGCAAGCAAGAAGTAATCAATTTGCCAAATGATTATTAGTGGAGAACATTCCTTGAAATATAAAAATAAGAAAATCGATGCAATTCTTTTGAAGCCCAAAGGTAAGGACTTTACCATGGCGTGTCTAAGAAATCATTGCTCACCCGACAATCAGCCTAAGGTGTAAATGCGACAAGACAACGCTCGGCCAAATGGGTCGGGTTACCCTTTGAAGACCCGATTGGGTCAAGTTGCATGAAGCTCCCCTGACATGAAGGGAAATCTCTTTATGGCAATCGCCTTGGGAAGAGGGGGAAGCATGCCCACCCTACCACCTATCGGAGGTGGTCGAGGAGTAATGGCGGGTAGGTGGGGACATGGACCGAGGAGGAAAGAAGGCACGTATGGAGTTAAGCACAAAGGAGGTTGGCAACAAGGAAAGAAAGAAAGGAAGAGAGAAGCAACGAGGCAAAAAAAAGGAGCGAAGAAGAGCAAAGCAGTGAAGAAAAGCAAAGAGCAGCGGGCGTCCATGCGAGTGGTGCAGGTTATCTAGGTTGGTTCATCTAGATTTGTTGCTATTTATTTCTTTGTATGATGTGTGTTAGCCACTACAATGGCAGTATGGCTATACCATTGTTTTATGCTATGTGTAGTCCCTACGATGGCAATGTGTCTACGGTCCTTTGTAAGCCAAGTAGCCCTTGTGATGGCAGTGTAGCTACGCTCCTTTGAAGGTTGTGTTTAGCCACTGCGATAGCAATGTGGCTACGCTCCTTTGAAGGTTGTGTTTAGCCACTATGATGGCAATGTGGCTACTCTCCTTTGAAGATTATGTGTAGCCCCTATGATGGCAGTGTGGCTATGTTTCTTTGAGTGTTGTATTAGCCACTACGATGGTAGTATGGCTATATCCTTTGAATGTTGTGTTAGCCACTACGATGGTAGTATGGCTACATCCTTTGAGTGTTGTGTTAGCCACTGTGATGGTAGTATGACTACGTCCTTTGTTGTGTTATCCCTTTGAAGTGTTGTGTGGTATCCCCTACGATGGCAGTGTGGCTACACTCCTTTGAAGTATTGTGTGTAGCCTCTACGATGGTAGTATGGCTATGTTCCTTTGAATTATTGTGTTTAGTCACTGTGATGGTAGTATGGCTATGTCCTTTGAATTTTGTGTTAGCCACTATGATGGTAGTATGGCTATGTTCCTTGGAAGGTTGTGTAACCCCTGCTTGGTAGCATGGTCTTCGTCCCTCTATAGGTAGGATAGATGCAATGGCATCAACAGCTTATCGCTATTGTGGGCAGTTGGCTAGGTGTGTTAGGAGAAAGCCAGTCAAATAGTGTTACAAGTAAACCCTCCCATTGTAGTCACAACCAGATGGGAAGTCACCTCGGATGTCATTGAAATCGAGAATGATCTATTCATCACAATGAGTGACTAGTGGTGTCGCGAGTGCGTGAGTACCATCTTCTCTGGTGCTGCCAAGGTGGAAGCCACTTATGCCAAACTTTGGCTACCCTGTGTCTCCTCTCATGTTTTGGGATGCATCAACCCATCCGTTGAAGGTTGGTCATCTTCCTGTCCATGGATGTGTAGGATGCTTTAAGTGTTTCTTATCATTTAAATGATAGGTTTTAGAGTAATGAGGTGTAGAAGCTTTAGGTGTTGTTCATTATTTAAAAGAATAGATTTTGTGATAATGATTGTGTGAAAGCTCTACTTACTGCTCATTAACTTAAATGGTAGATTTTAGTGAAATAAAATGAATGATGGTTATTTTGTAATTTAAGGGTATGGGACCTTATGTTATGAAATAAAATGAATTATGGTTATTTTGTAATTTAAGGGTATGGGACCTTATGTTTTGAAATAAAATTAATGATGGTTATTTTGTAATTTAAGGGTATGGGACATTATGTTATGAAATAAAATGAATGATGGTTATTTTGTAATTTAAGGGTATGGGACCTTATGTTATGAAATAAAATGAATGATGGTTATTTTGTAATTTAAGGGTATGGGACCTTATGTTATGAAATAAAATGAATGATGGTTATTTTGTAATTTAAGGGTATGGGACCTTATGTTATGAAATAAAATGAATGATGGTTATTTTGTAATTTAAGGGTATGGGACCTTATGTTATGAAATAAAATGAATGATGGTTATTTTGTAATTTAAGGGTATGGGACCTTATGCTATGAAATGAAGAAAAAGGTTTATTGGGAATTAAGGTAGTTGCTTTAAGTAATGAGATGTGTGAACCTAGTTCTTAGCAATTAAGGGTATGGGACTTTAATTGTTGAGAAGGTTAGTTCATTTATTTGCAAATAGAGTGCATGATCTGATGCATGGTTGACTGACTCCCTCAAGTTGACTAAGGGGGAAAATGGAAAGGGTAGTTTCCATGATCAATACTATGCATTAGTAAGTTGAATTTCTTGGGTTATTTGTATAGTTGCAATTTGGAAATGAATTAAGTAAGTGCATATAGAAGCATGTCTATCCGGATCCATGAGTGTCCTGATCCCCTAATATCCTCACTTGATCGATGGAAGAGTGGGAAGGCCAGAATCATGAGATGGACCAATTCACAAGTTTGCTCTCTACCTTACATCTTGTCATTTATGCAATAGATTAGATTATGGGGAGATTTCCCCAAAGAAATAGATGTAAAGTATTGTGGAAAGTATGGGGTGTACCATACTTATTTATGTATCTAAATGGACATTGCAACTACTATGTTTAGTACTTCTTTATTCAGTTTATTGCATTTAAATATTTAATGTATGCCTATTTGGTGATTGTTTCTTTACGCTTTGATTATTCTTGTTGATGGATAATTCATTTTGTTAGATTTAGTATCTAGATCTTTAATGCTCTTGTGTGATTAAAAGAATGAATCATTAGTAAGTTCTAGGTGAACTTAGAGGATACCCTAAGGGCTTGAGACCCCCTTAGGGAGATTGGTGACTAGGTTTGGAAGATTGTACCAGAGTTAAGATAGCTTGTCAATGGACAAGATCGATAGCTTAGCTCGCAGTACATGTAGCATACCACACATAATGGCTTGTGTGGATATGGAGATGCGTGTACACCTTCTAATGATTGAAGGTGGTAAGTCTAGCTCATCAAGATTGATGAGAGGGATGGACTTATATGCTCAACATAATATAGGCTTACGTAAATGGACTTGCATGAAGGGAATATTATGTGGTATAGTTCTTGAGAAACTTAGGGGATGTCAAACAGTAAGTTGGTCTAAGGTTGGGTGAGGATTTATGAATCCTTCTCCTTAGTCAAAAAAAATTATAGATAAACTTTTTCTCTTTTGTTTGTGTGTTTTCTTGTTTCATGTTTTTGGGGTGTTACATTTGGTATCTCTAGGTTTGAGGGTATAGGGATTATTATGTGTTGTAAAAGAGATTTGGGGATCTTCGAAGAGGCTCGCTTGGGAATAAGTTGAAAGCCGGAGTAACCTAGAGTCTCTGCTATTAGGTTCTAATGGAATTGATTTTGATTAAGGATGGATATTAAAGAGAGCTTAGTATGGGCTTTAGTATTGATGATATATCCTCACCTAGGAACCTCATCCTAGTTAGACCTCTAATGATTAGCAAAAGGACTTTGTATTGTGGTCAAGTTAGTGATTCAATTAAGGGAAAACTGTAACCTAACTATTTTTTTGGTGGAAACCATATCAAGATGCCACCCAAGGCCAGGATGGAAAGGCCTCCACCTAGACAGACTCAACAAAGTAATGTTGAAGAAGAGATCTAGAATGAGGATCTAGGAGTTCCCAATGTAGGAATAGAGGAACTTACTACTATAGTTGTCGAGTTGCAAGATCAGTTAAGACAAGTGCTGGAAACCATGGCGAATCAAAATTTGTAGGCTAGAGATTTGGAAGTCAACCAAGTTGAGGGGCTGATAGCGGAATAGAAGCAAGTAAGAACCCTCTTAGAGAAATAGATGGTAAGAGACCTAAAGAATGTATGTATCTCCAAGTTTTATGGAGAAGGGGAGGGAGACGTAACTGAAGCTTGGTTAAGAGAGCTGGAAGTCTTCTTCATAGTAAAGGGATATTCTTTGGGTACTCGAATGGTTTGGGCTACTATTTACCTTGAGGGAGCTGCCCTGGATTGGTGGGAGACTTACTATGAGGAAACCAAGATTGAACCGATAGACATTCCATGGAAGGAATTCATAGTCATATTCAAGAAGATTATTCCTCATGGAGCACTTCTATGCATTGAAGTTTGAAGAGTTTGCCAACCTAAGACAAGGGAGTAACTTAGTGGAGGTATACTACCAAAATTTGGTAAAGCTATTGAAGTATGTACCTACCTATAATGAGAAGATGCAGATTCATAAGTTTACTCATGGATTACAATCTAGGATAAAGCATGACGTAGAGATGCAGGAGCCTAGATCCTTGCAAAAGGCTTATGATTTAGCAAAGAAAGCATAATCACATTTTCACTATAAGTATGAAAACCTGACCAAGCAAGAATGTCAAGAATTAAAGAAGAGGAATAGCAATGGGGTTATAAAATGGGAGGCAGAGCAAGAATGAAAGGCTAAGAACCCCCAAAATCTAGAGAAGAAATTCAATGGAAGCCAAAATAAATTCAAGAAGAACTTTTTCAAGAAAGGCAACAAACCCAATAATGCTAAACCTCCTCCACAGAAACCATCAACTCCAGTACCAATGATTAAGGACGAGGAGCAAAAAATGAAAAAGAGACAAGGGCCCAAGGATGGATGTTACCATTGCAAAGGGATGCACTATGCTAATCAATACCCATATCGACCAGGGACAAGCATGTCCAACAACAAAGGAAAGGAACCAATGCATAAGATCTACGCTGCAACTGGGAATCAAAAACTTGAGGGGCAAGCCACCCCGTTAATCATCAAAGGTAAGATCTTCGGTAAGAAAGTAGATATCTTAGTAGATAGTGGAGCCACTGATAGTTTCATTTCTTGTAAATTAGCCAAAGATATGCTAGAAATGCTAGGGTATTTAGCTCATGGATGGAAGGTTGAGTATGGGTCTGGATAGACCTACTTCATAAACCAATGTTTCCCAATGATGGAAATTACTTTAGATAGTGGGACCATGGAAGGTTGCTTGTATGTGGCCCCACTTCATGCCTTTGATGTGGTCCTAGGAATGGATTGGCTACAGACCCATCAAGTTGTAATCAATTTTTGAGATAGATGGATAGAATATTCTGAAGGAAATAAAGAGAGGCTACAAATCTATAGCAAGTAGGGGATATTTAAACCCTAGATGTTGTCAGCTATGCAGTTGAAGAAAGCCCTCAAAAAAGGAGGGATTGTTTATGTTGTAAAGATGAATGAAGTTGAAAGTGATCGAAAGGAAGAGGTGATTGAGGCTCACCCAATTCTACAGGAATTCCAGGATGTATTCCCAAAGGATCTACTAGGACTCCCTCCTGTGCAAGAATTTGATTTCACTATCGATCTTATACCCGAAGCGAAACCCATCCATCGATCACTATATAGGATGTCGACTATTGAGATGCATGATTTAAAGGTACAACTACAAGGGTTATTAGAAAAAGTGTTGATAAAACCAAAAGTGACATCGTGGGGTGCACTCGTTCTATTTATAAAAAAGAATGGTGAATCTCTAAGATTTTGTATTGACTATAAGTGTTGAATAAAGCCATAATAAAAAACCGGTACACTCTGCCCAGGATCAAAGATTTATTTGACCATCTAAGATATGCCATAGTGTTTACCAAGATAGACCTAAGGTCAGGGTATCACCAGATGAGGATTCATGAGGAAGACACTCACAAAACGGTATTTAAGACAAGGTATGGGCATTACGAGTTCACCATCCTACCCTTCGGACTAACCAATGCACCCGTTGCCTTCATGAATTTAATGAATAGTGTGTTCAGAAGGTACATGGACCAGTTTGTCCTTGAATTTCTCGATGACATCCTCATATACTCATGGAGTAGGGAAGAGCATGATAAGCATCTCAAGGTCATGTTGGAACTGCTAAGAGAGAATCAACTCTATGGGAATCTAGCCAAGAGTGATTTCTATGTTTTGGAGATGCACTATTTAGGGCACATTATATCAAAAAAAGGAATCATAGTGGATCCAGAGAAAATAGAGGCCATGATAAATTGGCTAGCCCCTACCAATTTTATTGAGGTAAGAAGATTCATGGGGCTAACAAGCTATTACCGGTGCCACATAAAGGATTTTTCAAAAATCACCTCAACAATAACTAATCTCCAGAAGAAAGGAAAGGAATTCAAATGGACGGAGAAGTGTGAAGCTACGTTCACCATGTTGAAACAAAGGCTTACTACTACACCAATACTAAAGATTCTAGATCCTCAAGGAGAGTTTACAGTATGCATGGATGCATCATTGGAAGGACTAGGGGGAGTGCTCATGCAAGGAGAGTTAGTAGTGGCTTATACTTCAAGGAAGCTTAAAAAGCATGAGGTTAATTACACCACTCATGATTTAGAGCTAGTCATTGTAGTTCATGCTCTAAAGGCCTGGAACCATTATCTAGTAGGAAGACCCTTTGATTTAAGATCAGACCATCAAAGTCTAAAGTACATATTTACTCAACCAATGCTCAATGCAAGGCATATAAGGTGGGTCAAGTTCCTCGTTGAGTATGATTTTGAAATTGAGTACATTAAAGGAAAATAAAATAAGGTTGCAGATGCCTTGAGTAGAAGGAGACACCTAGCAGCCATAACCAGGAGCCACATAAATCTCATGGATCAAGTAAGATAAGGGCAATTTCAAGATGGATATTGTCAGGAAATTCTAGCCAAGTTAAGAGAAGACCTTGAGGGAAATAAGGAATTTAGGGTGATATATGACCTCGTATGTTATAAAGGGAGAATCATCATACCAAAATTAGGAGATTTAAGGAATATATTGATGTAGGAAGCCCATAGATCTCCTTATATGGCTCACCCCGGAGGGGCAAAAATGAGAGAAAATCTAAAAAGGACCTTTTTTGGGTAGGAATGAAGAAGGATATTACAGATTTTGTGGCCCGATGCCTCGAATTCCAGAAGGTCAAGGCAAAACACAAGCATCCCATAGGATATTTGTATCCCCATAGTATACCTACTTAGAAATAGTAGGTCATATCAATGGATTTTATTGTAGGCTTACCTAAGACCAGGTACCAGCACGATGCAATCTTTGTGGTGGTCAACAAATTGACCAAGGTCACACACTTCATACATGGGAGCACCAAGGATGACGCTCAAGTGGTGGCTAATAGTTTTGTTAAAGAAGTGTTCAGATTGCATGGATTCTCAGAGGTAATTATATCATATAGGGATTCCAAGTTTACTTCAAAATTTTGGAGAGCTCTGTAGCACGAGTGGAGTGCATTATTCCCATAGGGGGATGTGATGAGATATATTCTGACTAATTTACATATGATATGGTCAATTCCATACAGTTGTATAATTTACAATTGTACAATCCTTAAAACGTACAACTGGAGACTGGGACTTGTAAATCCTTAAAACGTACAACTGGAGACTGTACAGTCCCAAAACGTACAGTTGTACGGTCATAACTGAACACTTTTACATTTTTTCCAAGAATATTGGAATTGATCAAATCTCACTCACTTTGCCATGATTCACTTAGAAATCACTTGATTTACCTTCAGAATGCTTAAAAGTATAATTTTAGGCCAAAATTCATTAGTTGTACGAAATTACAAACCCTTGTACAGTTTGGTTACGTTGCTTGTACGGTTTGGCAAAAACCCTTGTTCTGCCAAATAACTTGACTTAGAAAAATACCCATTTGCATATTATTGCCAAAAACATCATTCCCAATAATGGGTAACAACCATTAATCTGATTTTCTATTTATTCCTCTATTTCACATAAAAGCACATGGATGGTTGTACGTTTTCTGGGTATGCAACTCTACCACAGATCTGGACTCCACAATACCTGCAATATCAATAAAAATCCACCAATAATATAATTATTGAGATTGCTCTCAGATCCACACACATGCATACATAGATCTGACTAAAATAAGGATTTATATTATTTTAAAATTGTACACAAGTAGTGTACGACATTACATAACAGTAAATAAATTGCAGCATTACTCCATGCTTCCCAATCCATGAACTACACATGAATGGGCAGCCATGAGCAATAACAATCCACCAACAATCATGAACTACAACCAACCCAACAACCAACAACCCAAAAATTCGAATGGGGGGGCTTATAATGGTTGTCCAGGCCATTCCAAAGCGGTTCCTGAGACAGTTCATTATTTACAACTGCCCATACATTAATAACTTTATTTAATGTTTACTAAGGTTTAATGTAATTTTTATCAAATTACATTTCATCTGCATGTCATTACATTTCATTTAATTTCACATGCACTTTACCTTTTTTCTAATTGTATAATTCCACCCAATTGTACGTTTTGCTTGTCAATTGTACAATTTATACCAAATTGTACATTGTACATTTTTACTTGTCAATTGTACAATTTCACCAATTGTACATTTTACTTAAAATTATGCAAATCCAGCTTTATTATTGCTTCTTCCTTTCAATATGTGGATTTGCCTACCTACAATCCCTACATCAGGCAATAGGCACAAAGTTGCATATGAGTTCAACATACCACCCTGAAATAGATGGTCAGATGAAGCGGGTAAACCAAGTTCTGGAAGATATGCTCTGAATGTATTGCATAGACCACAAGTCTCAGTGGGAAGACTATCTGTTGTTGGTGGAATTTACCTACAATAATGGATATCGTTCCTCTTTTTTTTTTTTTTAAGCGAAAAACCCCTTGTGGGGCCGCCTTGGTCTGAGAGACCACGAACATGGGGTTCTACATCGTCAAAGTCACCCGGGAGTCGCACCCGACCCTTCCCGCACCAACATTATCAATTGGATTTTGGATACCCAATTCAACTTTTTGGTAGGGTGGAGATTTGAACTTGGGACCTCTCTTGGAGGATTTCCCTCTCCTCTCCAACTCACCTACAACACCTGGATAGGATATCGTTCCTCTTTAGGGATGGAACCTTTTGATGCATTGTATGAGCAAAAATGTAGGACACCTCTATCATGGGATAACTCGAAGAATAGAGCAGTAATTGGACCAAAAATGGTCAGGGAAATGGAAGAGCAAATTAGGGTAATCATGCAAAGGCTCAAGGAGGCTGCTGATAGGCAGAAGAGCTATGTCGGTTTAAAAAGAACTCCTAGAGAATACTCGGTGGGAGATAAAGTGTTCCTAAGGGTCAAACCAATAAAAAGTGCAATCAAGTCCACAAAACTGGATCCACGATTTGTAGGACCCTTTGAGATCACTAAAAATATTAGCCCAATTGCATACCGACTTGCCTTACCTCCTAATTTTTCAAAAATCCATGACACTTTCCACATATATTTGCTTAGAAAATATATTACTGACCTTGAACATGTGTGGGATGCCTCTAACTTGTAGATGGCAAATCTGAAGGCAATCGAAATAATGCCAGTAAGGATCCTCGAGCTCCACTATAAAGCTATGAGAAATTGGGCCCTTGAGTAGTGTAAGGTCCAATGGGACTGTTTCTCTAAAATAAATGCCACCTAGGAGAATGTGGTAGATATGCGAAAACACTTTCCAATCTTGTTTAATGAACTTTAAGGGTATTGTAACAAATTGTTCAATGTTGTATGCCATATGAAACTAAGAAATACCGGGGACGGTGTTAGCCATAGTGGGGGAGGATGTCATGACCCTTCCAGATGGACCTTTGAACAAAAAAATAATGTATTAACAAATGTGACTAATACTCGATTTTGTGCAATTAAGCAACCTCACAATAATAAATAGATAGTGAAGGATATGATACTGCTAATAAATTGTCGATGTGTAGGATCAGGTGCGCTTGAGAGTGGAAGGAATTGAGTCATCCACCGGAGATGAGAGTACCTGAGGAAGGGGATATGATGATAAGACAATGCAAAGGTAACACGGATAGATACCTTCATATAGGCATGCATTCGATTAGGGATAATCATCAATATCTAACCACCTTGAACTCCGAAATGATGGCCTAGTAGCTATTGTAAGTTGTAGAGGTTGAGACATGCGATTAGATTGATGTAAAGACTCCCTCTTTGTTTGATGCACTTGCATGATTGTCTTTTACTTCAGCATTATTAATCTTGATAATTAGTGAGCATGGAGTAAATAGTTTGCCTTCACAACTTCGTGTGTGCTTGTTTAAATAAATGTTTGATTTATTTAAAAAGCAAAAATATATTGTTTAAATAAATGTTTGATTTATTTAAAAAGAAAAAGATATTGTTTAAATAAATGTTTGATTTATTTAAAAAGAAAAATGATATTGTTTAAATAAATATTTGATTTATTTAAAAAGCAAAAAGATATTGTTTAAATAAATGTTTGTTTTATTTTAAAAAAGCAAAAATATGTTTAAATAAATTTTTTATTTATTTAAAAAGCAAAAAGATATTGTTTAAATAAATGTGTAGATTAAAGATACAACGCCAAACAAAAGATAAAGAAATCACGATAAAAAGTAATGCAGAACACAATTGTACAAAACAAACGATTTTTATTAATCAATGGAGTTTAGAAACTCCTTTTGAGTACAACAGGGCCTGTAACCCTTTTCGTGATACAAGATTACAATTTGTGCTAGGGTTCTCCGAAACCCTAGCTGGCACAATATGGTGGCGTCTCCGAAGAATGTATCCTTAACCTCAACAGAATGAGTGGGCTTCGTTGTATCCTTTGGCTCGGACCACTCCAGCTTAAGCAACTGCTATCATCCAATCAAATCTGCCATTAAAATCCCGCACACATTAAAACTACAAAAAGGTTAGAAACTAGTAAGAGGGCTCCACTGTGTGAGCCCTCAAAAACAGTCTAAAACCCTAGAAATGAAATAAATAGAATGCAGAATCTAACGGCGGATTAATACATAAAAATATTACTTGCTTTAGAATCTATACCTCTTTTTTCTGTTAACGCGGCGAGACCAGGCGGCACCTGGAAGTGATGTAACCATCAAATCGGTTGCGGAAGGCGCCCTGGTGCGATCGCTGAACGCCCGCGTGCTTCTGGATCGGGGTTGCAGACGCCGGTCTGCGTCTGTGGCTGCGGGTAAACGCCCGCGGGCACTTGCGACAAGAATGGGGGATTCTGCAGAATGCTGCAGAAGGGATGGCGGCGAAGTTGGCGACGGATGCGGCGATGGATGCGACGAAAAGGGACGGCGATGGATGGGTAGGTTTAGTCAAGAAGAGATAGATAGCGATAGATAACAAAAGAGAGATAGTAAAAGAGATAGCCAGGGTTTGAGCCATCAAGGTGACTCAATTTATAATCTACTCTTAGGGCACACTTTAGGGTTTTAACGACACTTTGAACGTGTGGCTAAGATTAAAGTGGATCCAAGGGTAGAGAATAAATCTAGGTTGTGAAACGGATTAAGATGGATGGACGGATGAGATTAAATGAAGGATGGACGGCTCGGATTAAATCACTTAAAGTATCTTTATATATATATTAAAATATATTAAAATATTAAAATATATATATAAATATTAATTTAAATAAATTTGGGAATGAAAAATGGCGGGAAAGGTGAAATTGGGCCAAATAATGGCGGGAAAAGGTGGATTTGGGCCAAATAATGGCGGGAAGGTGGATGACTGACACGTGGCTAACAGGAAGGTATAGATGACTTACAAGTGGCTGGATTTTGGTGTCTACAGATGCCCCTTTTTGAGCTGCTTTGTGTGAAGACACAATGCAGCACAAAAACTTAAGACACTTGAAAAGCTGGATCAGACGCAACTCTCTCTCAAGACTAAAGCACAACTTTGAAGACCAAAGAATAAAAGAATATTTAAAATTTTATCAGCTTACCCCCTCAATTGGCGAGCGAGAATGGTTCTCACAAGCCAATTGGAAGAAATTTGGAAGAAAATGAACCGTTTTTGCCCCAACGGTGAAAAAAGGGGTTGGTGTATGAACCATCTGTTTATGTCCCAACAGGAAAGGGGTTGGTGTACAAACCAGAAAAGAATATGATTGAAGACGATATGAGTGATGTGAAAGATGGACCGTTTTCTGCCCCAACGGTTATAAAGGGATTTTTGCCAAATTGTAAGTTCCATGATCATGTAAGATGAATTCCACTATAGGAAAATTAGAAATTGATAACGGATGCCCCAACTCCTGTGTGTGAGTCCATACTCGTTAATGAAATTGCCTTGTTGGCGCCATTGATATGCAGAGATGAAAGATGCATGAAAAGAGTCCAGAACTCAGAGATGCTCCTAGTGACTGTATGGATAATTCCTCGGGTCGGAACCAATCAACCTAGGTAGCCTCAATCTCTAGCAAGACTCAAAATAATGATGATATTAAAGATTGTCCATGTTTAAGGCCCCATGAACTAGGCCATCAATGACAACTCGTTGAGCAAATTAATCTTGGTATGAGGTCACTTGAAAAGTAGAATATCCAAAATTGATTTCCAATTTTCAAACAGTGAAATAGTTGATTATGATAAATGGTAGGTGTCCTTATGGTGGTTTAATCCTCTTATCGAATTGCATGGATTCAAATCGTTGCAATCGCCAAGGTGATAGAATATACCACTAGATACGAGGTTTACTTTAATTTGATTTGGCAAAAATATGCATGATGAAAGAAGAATGAATGAAATTGACGATAGATCAGAAGAATTGATGAATGTGGTTAATTTTGTGAAGGTTTTGAATATTTTTAACCCAATTTGTAAAACAATGATGAATGATGCGCTTTTTGAGCGAAATGACAAAATTTGTGTCCAAAACTCGTTGTAACCTTCACAAAATGTTTTATTATGATAAGAAGAATGGATGAATTGAATTTGATGAAATTTGAAGGAGGTAAGCTTCAATTTTGCAAGTTTTGTTCCTTTATTCAATACTGACACCAAACGCCGGTCTGCATTTGTGGTTGGCAGAGACGCCCGCCGGTGTTTAGGCGCTCTGCAAACGCAGGACTACGTCTAAATGCGCCATGAAATGCCCCACTGCATTTCAGGGCGCCAAAACCAGCTATTTAAACAGTTTCAGCGAGAATTTCGCTCATTTGTGCGTTCGAGCTTGAGAGAAGTGCGTCTGAGGGAGTGGAGTGAAAGGTTTGTGTGGGAGAGTGAAGCACGCGGGTGCTATGGCGGAGATGGGAGCGGACGCGCCAGTGCAGCCAGTGAGGTATTTGTTCATTTAAGCAAGTACTTATTATGTGTTTTTTTTTTTTTTGGAAAAATTTGTAACAAATTTTTGTTTTGTTGTTTTGCAACTTAGGGTGTTAGAGGCACGACACCGATTCTCCCCTATCATTCCGGGGATGAGGAGGTCGTTGTCCCAGACTGGGAGATATTGGAGGCAGCCCGATTGGAGGTAGTGAGTCTAGGCACACCACTAGGTCTAGGGCTCCTACTAGGTCTCAGGGGTCCTCTTTTGATGGTTAGCTTAGTGCTTAGATGCACTCTTTATGAGCCTTGGTGCTCTATTGTATATTGTAGCCTTTTGGCATTCATTGTACAGTTTGTCCTTTATACTATATATATATACATGGCTTTTATTTATTTGGTGTTTTACTCTCTTTTGTGTGAATGCCTATGTTTTTGTGATGCATGTTTTTATATGTTTTAATGTTTTTGATGCATATGTGATGGAATGGAATGCAAACTTATAGATGATTAATGCGAGACTAAGTATATAACATACAAATCTATGGATGATTAATGCAAGACTAAGTAAATGATATGTAAATCTATGGATGATTAATGCAAGACTAAGTAAATGAAATATGCACTAAGAAGCACTCATATTTTTAGATAGTTAGATTTAGCCAACTGTTATCATAATTGTTTAATCGGGGGAACCGAACTTGGTGGCTTGTGAATGGATGACGTATGGAATGACATGAATATGGAAGAAGATATGGAGGGTGATATGGAAGAAGATATGGAGGAAGACTGTTTTACAAAGACTCAAACATGCTAGTGGTATCAAACAAACTTACTAATACCGCATAATTCAACTAGGACCAAATGTGTGTGCATGCGAGTTCATTAACCAAATCGGAAGCATGGTAGTGACTCTAGGCAATCAAAAACTCGTGTGTGTGCAAGTGTGTTCATTAACCTCATCTTGCATAAATTAGGTAACCTCTGTTATGGAGAAGACCCCGAAGCTAGTTTGTCCGTATGAGCATTCAGAGGTCTCTTTTTTAGGAGAGACATGTCGCCATGCAATGAGTATACTCCATCGCCAGTCAAGCGTCTATAGCCCCGGTGAAGGTTAACTCCATAGTCCATGTTGTTTTTGACCTTTGTAAGCCTTGGGGATGACTACCTATCCGTCCGATCTGGACAAGTAGTACGATCCTTACAACTTATTTGGGATCGGTGGTGTGTGAAAAATGTTCATTTCCTTAGAGCTTTGGGGAATCGGATTCTCAACCGAAGTATGATGAGAATTTTACCCTATCCTTACTACTCTGTTTATATTTATATTTTGTGATTGCTTGTGATAGTGGTAAGAACCACTGTTTTATGGACTATGTTTGCATGATAGGACAAACGAGGATTACCCTTTTCACTTCAAGGCACAACCCAAGGATGGTGTTATCTCTCTTTGACACAAGATGTTTTTAAGATGTGAAAATGTGATAGGTTCAAGACCGCTTTTGAAATCATTTCCCAATACTCAAGATTTTATTTAGTGTAATTTGTGATATGGCCCTAGAGAACTTTGACATGCATTTCAAAGTTTGCTTAAAACACTAGGAATGGCTGAGTGATTGAAAACATTTTGGCAATGTAAATATGTGCAAATG
Source organism: Wollemia nobilis (assembly GCA_028583015.1). NCBI lineage: Eukaryota > Viridiplantae > Streptophyta > Pinopsida > Araucariales > Araucariaceae > Wollemia > Wollemia nobilis. The sequence goes on from JAQPPZ010000103.1 coordinate 6,778,400, forward strand.
GAAAATGGGTGTACGAATGACAATTCGGTTTGATGGATTTTATGAAGGTGCCCCTGATTAAGGCAACATGACTTTTGCTTGACCAAATTTTATATCCAAAAGATAGAATGGTCTCTAACATGATATGCAACTATGGCTGAAAATGAAATGTTATGGTTTTCAATGAGATGTATGCACATGAAATGCAATGTTTTTGAATGAGATGTATGCAACTAACAATGAAATGCAAATTCTTTTTATTTTATTTGTTTTTTTTTTTTTTTTTTTGTACAAGCCATGTATATATGTACATATAAAATTCAAACTATGCGTAGAATGCCCTCAAGTGTATAACATTAAGTGGTTCGGGTTCTTCCTCTCCCTCTAAACTGGCAAGTCTATAAGTTCCATTACCCACTCTTTCAAGGTGACCATATATGGACCTAACCAATTAGCCGCGAATTTATCTCGAAGATGCGGCAATGCATTGGTGTTTTGTTGATTCTCTTTAAGGACAAGATCTCCTACTTGAAATTCTCTTAGATGAACTTTGGCATTGTAAGCACGTTTCAATCGGTCTTGATAAACTCGCAAATGCTCTAAAGCATTGATTCGTTTTTCATCTATGAGTGTGAGTTGATCAAGACGTGCTTGTCTAGCAAGTATCATCATCGATAAATTCCTGCAAAGAAATTCGCAAGGAAGGGATCTCGAGCTCAAGAGGCATGATTGCTTCAGCTCCATAGACCAAAGAAAATGGCGTTGCCCCAATGGGAGTTCCGATGCTTGTTCTGTAAGCCCATAATGCCAAGGGGATTTGTGTATGCCAATCTTTATGATTTTCTTTAACAAGTTTCTTAAGAATAGCAATTATGGTCTTATTGGAAGCTTCAGCTTGTCCATTGGCTTGTGGGTAGTAAGGAGTTGAGAAACTATGTTGGATATTATACTTTTCGCAAAGAGCTCGAACATCCTTATTCTTAAAAGACTTGCCGTTATCAGAAATGATTTTAGAGGGAATACCAAAACGACAAATGATATGGTGAAGTATAAACTCCACAATTCTAGGACCTGTCAGTACTGGTTAGAGGAATAGCTTCAACCCACTTTGTGAAGTATTCAATGGCTGTAATGATGAAAGTATGTTGTCCTGAAGAGGCGGTGAAATCTTGCCAATTAAATCGAGACCCCATTGTGAGAAGGGCCAAAGGCTTTGGATGGGCTGTAAAGCTTGTGATGGTATATGGGTTAAATTAGCGTGTTCTTGACACTTTTTACATTGTTTAACATATTTGCAACAATCTTGTTCCATAGTGGGCCAATAATACCCCATACGTAAAATACGCTTCGCAATGGCCATTCCACTAAAATGACCACCACAAGTACCATCATGGGCTTCAGGAATAGCTCTATGTGTTTCACCCGCTTCTAGACAACGGAGGAGTACTCCATCATATCCACGTTTATACAACACATCCCCCAAAAGAACAAAACGAGCTGCCTTTTGCTTAAAACGATGACGGGCAATTCGAGACAAATCAGATGGGAGTGTTCCAAACTTGAGGAAGGCTACTATCTCACTAGACCAAGGCTCATATGGATCCGAATGGATAAAGCAAACATCTTTTTCATCCTTAGAATCAGCACGAACAATTGCAGACTTAGAGATTGTGGAAATGATTAGGGGCTGTACCTCTCCAAGGGAGTCCTTTGGAATCAATGATCCAAGAGAGGCCATGGCATCCGCAAATCTATTAGTCGAACGAGGCAAACTAGTGATCTCATACCAATCAAACTTAGAGAGCAACTTCATTGCTACATCATGATAAAGCTTAATGGTAGGTTCTTTGGCTTGGTATTCTCATTGTAATTTGTTTAACCACGAGTTGAGAATCCCCAAATATCCGAATACGCTTAATGCTCATAGCTATGGCTGATTGAAGACCTAAAATTAAGGCTTCATACTCGCTGTATTATTGGTGCATTGGAAGTCTAGTTTGAATGATAAAGGGATGGGAATCCCTTGAGGTGTATGAAACACAACTCCAGCACCTTGACCTTTCGCGCACTTAGAGCCATCAAAGAATAGCGTGATGTCAACATCTTCCTCCGGAATGATGTCCTCTTCTTGTTCAAGTGATAGCAAATACCGAATCATCTCGGAGCTCAATAATCAAAGGATGATCACTAGGTAGTGGAGCTTCCGCAAGTTGATCGGCTATAACTTGACCTTTAACGGATTTTTGGCTAATGAATTCAAGATCGAATTCGGTAAGCAACATTATCCATTTAGCGGTACGAGTGTTATTATAAGTGCGAGACATCATATAACGCAGAGGGTTTTCTCTAGCTATGACATATGTTGTATGGCTAAGCATATAATGACGAAGTTTCTTAGTGGCAAAAACCACTTCTAAGCACAACTTTTCCACATAAGCATATCGGGTTTCATAGCTTACCAATGTTCGACTAATATAATAGACAGATTGCTCATGATTTTGTTCATTCTTTTGTGCAAGCATTGTCCCTAAGGCAAAGTCCGTTGCTTTGAGATATAAAGATTGAAAGGGACCCCTGGACGAGGCGGAGCTAAGACTCGGCGGAGATGCTAAGTATCTGCTTGATGTCATCAAAGGCTTTCGGACACTCATCTGTCCATGAAAATTGTACCCCCTTTTGTAGTAGGTGGCAAAATGGCCTACATTTATCAGAAAGTTGTGCAATAAAGCGACGGATTGAATTAATCTTTCCTTGCAGACTACGCAACTCCTTCAAATTAGTTGGGGGACACATTTCCATAATGGCTTTGACCTTGTTTGGGTCCACCTCAATACCTCGTTTAGAGATAATAAAACCTAGGAGTTTGCCTGAGGTAACACCAAAGACACATTTCTTAGGGTTCAACCTTACTTTATGCTCTAGAAGCCTATCAAAAACTTTTTCCAATACATCAAAATGCTCTTGTCGAGTTTTAGATTTTGCCAATAAATCATCCACATAATCTTCGATAATCTTATGCATATAATCATGGAAAATATAAGTCATGGCTCGTTGATAGGTTGCACCTGCGTTCTTAAGGCCAAAGGGCATCACCCCGTAACAAAAAGTTCCCCAAGGTGTGGTAAATGTTGTTTTGTGTTGATCTTCGGGGTTTATTCGAATCCGGTTGTATCCCGAAAATCCATCCATGAACGAAAGCATTTCATGACCAGCAGCAAGTGTCGACAAGAGTATCAATGTTTGGAAGAGGAAAGTCATCCTTAGGACACGCTTTATTTAGATCTCGAAAATCGGTGCAAACACGTATCCCCCCGTTAGGCTTGCGAACGGGTACCATGTTAGAAAGCCACTCAGGATAATCAATCGGGACGACAAATTTAACATCCAAAAGTTTTTGAATCTCCGATTTAACTATGAGGGCCACGGTAGGATGCATTTTCCTAAGTTTCTGTTTGACAGGTTTAGCATCTTTTTGTAAGGTGAGGTTATGGACAACCAAATTAGGGTCTAGGCCCCGGCATGTCTTTGTAAGACCATGCAAATATCTCCTTCTTCCGCTTGAGTAGAGCAATCATTTGCTCTTGTTCCTCCGATGATAGAATTTTAGCCAGTTTCACAATTTGGGTGCCATCTTGGTCCGTACTAAGGTCTACATCGATAGTTTCTTCAATAGACATGTGGGAACCTTCCTCAAGCCGATGGGGAGTAGGGATCAGATTTATGTCATCTAAAATGTCATCAAGCTCCTGTGCCTTGCTCTCGTCTATGTCTGCCTGGAAGACCTCTGGCTTAGAAGATGAAGGTGAATGTGGAGGTGAAGGAGGAATGTAGTTGGCGGAAGCCCTTAACAATTCCTCGAAAAGGATGAACTCTGAAATAGATGGAGGGGATGAAATCCGATCCATGTCAATCAGGCTTGGGTTGATCGGGATTGGCTTATCCGGATCATATGGATTATGGAGTGGTGTGAATAAGTCTTCAAAATTCATTGTCGACTTATGGAAGAAAGGATGGGCGGAATGGAAGGGAAAACCGGTGAAGACCTCGGAAGACCTGAGATGCAAAACAACATAGTTTTTCAGTTTTTTTTTTTTTTTTTGTAGTTTGAGTTTTTTTTTTTTTGTAGTGGTGAAAACCACTATTACACACATACATAAAGCAATAAAGTATTTTTATATATTTTGATTTTTTTTTTTTTTTTGGAAATTTTCTGATTTTTTTTTTTTGGTAGTGGTGAAAACCACTATTTTAGTATATACATATAATACAAGTTTGGATTATGGCTTATGGATGTGGCGGAGGGGGTGGTTCACCTCGTTCTTGTGGAATAAGCAAGCGAAAGATGGCCTCTTGGAGAGGGAACAATTGGAGATAAAACTCGTCTTGTTTAGTGAGGGGAACAATGGGCGCCGACTCTTCTTCGGATTCATCACCATTTGACATGACGTCAAATTCTTCATAGGCTTCATCTTCGGATTCGTCGGGGTGGAGGATTTCTTCTTCTCAATTAAGATTAATGCTTTGAAAAGCTCGTTCAAAAGAAGAAAGGGATGGAAGTGGTTGGTAGCCCAGACCAAAACGCTCAGTGGGTCTCTGATATGGCATATCGATGCGTTCAGTTACCCCTTGCTCGTATCGACCTAGGCCAAATTGCTGCCAATTATGTCTGTGGAAATAGCGAGAGGGAAAACCCTCCATCCTTTCGATATTGGCAGGGACTCGGATGCTTAGGTTCTAGTATGGTGGTAGGACTAGAAGATGACTCTATTCCCCCATATACAAAATTAATGGAATTTGGCATAGAACCCATGTTATAAACCGATCCAATGGATAAATGTTGGTCATGTGGACGACCAAAATCTTTAACTGTTTGCACATTGAACGGTGTGATGTGGACATCTTGGATGGCATACTCACCAATACCTGCATCAATGAGATGGACCTTGACTTGGGAGGGAGAAAGACTAGATGATGGAATAGAAGAATGTGGGATAGAAGAATTGGAAGGATTTGGTTGGGTTGATGCTTCACTAACTTGTGAAACATCAGCTGGTGATGGTTGGGAAGATGGAGGAATAATAGGTGATGTTGAAGAAGGTGTAGAAGAATGGGGTAATGACGTGGAAAGAGATGATTGGTCATGGCCACATGTGCATGTGGTCACTGATGAAGAAGAAGGAAGATTAGGAGATGAAGAAAGTGGTGAATGAGATGGAATAGCGGAAGAGGAAGATGGTTGCGATATGATGGGTAGCTCCTCAAGAATGGGAGCTTTAGAAGAAGATGGTATAGAAGAAGTAGATGGGGTCAAGAAAAGATGAGTGGATGGCAACACAATCTCATAAGGATTTGAGACATAGTTGCAATGTTTGAAGGGTTCAATGTCGCAGAGTACACAATGAACTCTGTCCCTCATATACATACTTCAGACATTGATGCAATATAGAAGGGACACATCTCATCTCCCTAAGCCAAGGCCGTCCAAGCAATACATTGTATGCCATGGACCCTTCCAAGATGTGAAACAAGGTATGCAAAGTTCGGGCCCCTACCTCAATGGGCAAGATAACCGTGCCAACCAGGGAAGATAAAGCATCATTGAATGCTTTAAGAGTAAAAGTCGACTTTGTGATAAGGGATGGCGACGAGCTTTAGATGACTCAACGCCGATGTTGTAATGATATTGATTGAGGAACCGGTGTCAATTAAGACTCTCTTGAATGGCTTGTGATCGATCTTGGCCATGATATGCAAGTGGAGGATCTATACTTTCTGTTGACATAGGTTTGATTTCAAAATCATAGAAAGTGATGGAGGGCTCCATGCATGTTTGAATACTCCCCACAAAGTTGTTGAAGGCATTAGTATCTTGAGTTTGAAGCTCGATTGACTTTAATATTTCCATTAATGCCTCTCTATGCGGGGGAGATTGTTGAATGAGGTCATAGATCGATAACTTGGCGGAAGCCATTTTTAAACCGGTAGTTAACCGGCTACTCAATGACATGATGGGTCGTTGGCGTTGAGTAGAATGATTTAGCGGTTGTTGAGAAGTACTAGCACGTCGTTGGGTCACCGTTACCCGAGGTGGACTCGGGGTTTGTGCAGGTGGTCGTGGTTCGACTTCGATTTGGTTGGTTCGCCCTTTGACCCCGGGTTACTACGTTAATAGTACCCACAAAACCTTGGTATTGTTGTACATGGTTGACTTGATTAGGAGGAGTTACCCGAGTTACTCCCCCTGAAGTTGTTGGAGCTTCCTCCCGATGTGGAAGGGGTGTTTGAAATATACCAAGATTTTGATTTTGTTGGGCTAAGGGGCTATCCAATTTAATGGCTCCAATCTCAATAAGATCTTGGATCACATGTTTGAAATCTGTACAATTATTGATATCGTGCCCATTTTGCCTATGATAAGGACAAAATAAGTACTCCTTGTAATACTTCCCCCTTCTAGATGGTTCTAAAGGTTTAAACTCAGGTAAAGTTAACTGATTTGTGCTATATAACTTGTTGAATATGACCGCATATGGTTCATCTAAAGGTGTGAACTGTCGCTTGGGACGATTGTTTTGCCAAGGTCGAGTTTCCATGGTTGGCCCAGTATTGTGAGCTGGTTGAGGAGGGGCGGGTACCGCATGATAAGCAATTGGTTGCGGTTGACTTTGCATTACTTGTTGTTGTTGAGCCATTACGGGTTGGCTCGCCACCACTTGATTAACTTGGTTAACATTTGAGGGTCGTACTAGCTTCGTGTTTGTTTGTTTTGGCCATAATTATTATTTCGTTGTTGGCCCTTTTGTTGCCATTCTTTTCTACGGGGTTTTAAAACACCCTCTTGGACTTTAATGTCTTCTATGATACTTGCTTGGGCCAAAGCCTCTTCAAAAGTCCCGTATTGTTGTAATTGGAGTAACCAAGAGATAGGTTTTAGACAACTCGGGTGAACATTTTGGTTAACTCCTCCATTGGTAGGGAGAATGGCAATTTATTAATGATAGCCCTCCAACGGTTTCCAAAGTCATAAACAGTCTCATCGTCATGTTGCTTGAGCTTGTATAAGTCGGACAATGAAACTTTCCTTTGTACATTTAGGGAGAATCGTTCTAAAAATAGATTAATCAATTGTTCGTAAGCATAAATGCTATGGTGAGCTAAATGATTGTACCATTGTACAACATCTCCCCCTAATGTCTGAGGAAAAGTTCGAGCATAAGAGCGTCATTATTTTGGATTCTAAAGCGGGCATGCATGAATGAGCTCACATGTTCATGAGGATCCTCGGTTCCTCGAAATTTGTCAAACTTCGGTAATGTGAAATCGATCGGATATGGCGGTGAAGGTACCGAAGGATGAATTGGTTGATTGATCAACGACCTTAGCGTAGGTTTCGACTAGATGAGCCAGGCATGTTGAGCATAAGGTTGTCAATCTGTTGTTGTATCGCATGGAGTCGAGAATCTTCATGAAAATTTTGACTCGTTTGATGATTATGATGATGCAATGGAGGAGTGGAAAAATGATGAGATGGGATGAAATTGCCTGGATTAGGCGGTGTGGAATGGACAAGTTGTTGGTATGGATGATACCGAAAAGAAGGTGATTGGTTTGAATGATGAACTGGATTGGGTTGGGAGAAAGGTGGGGTAGGAATGGACACCACCGAAGATTGGGGTACCCGGGTGGGGCCTGAGCTAAGAAAAGCTGGCTGGGTAGAAATTGGTTGAGGTGTAGGATTTACTACGACAGGTGGTTGAGCATTTTGTTGCTCGTTGTTGCTGAAGCAACTTGTCGAGGTACTCCCTAACCTTATTAATCTCTAACCCAAGGGAGGTGGGATGATTGGATGAAGGTGGAGGGCAGGTTGCCATGGTAGTCACGAAGACCGCATAGCGGGGGCAATGAAGGTGGTCGAAGTAGGCGGTACACGGGAAGAAACAGAGACCGTGCCCCGGTAGGGTGAAACCATAAATGGTTTGGGAAGAAGAGGGTTGAAATTGGTCATGGCTAGAGGAGGTTCCACCAACCTCATAGAGAGAATTGGTGTACACCCGGTTAAATGGAGGAGAAAGTGGTCGGGAAGACACTACATTTGTCTCCAAAGGAGGACAATTGAGCATCCGGGAAGATGTTGGAGATGAAGCCGAGTCGAGCAGATACAACATTAGCCTCAAAAAAAGGGTTAGTGTAGACCTGAGTGAAACCAATGGGTATGGTTGATGCAATATCCTGCTTAAAAATAGAATCTTGCATAGGGGAATCTTGGATTGGCTCAAGGACATAGCCAGTGCCATTTCTTAAGTGAGTTTGCACTTGGGCCATATCAATGTGGGTAATATGACAGGAATTGTCTTCCTCCATGGGCATGGCCATGTGATAGACGGTAGAAGGACGTGAAAGACCTGCAGGTGAACCTGGCTTGAAATTCACTAGGATAAGTGGCTATGTTGGTGGTGGGGATGTTCTGTGAATTACCCATTTGATTATTTAGATTTAACATTTTAGATTGATTCCTTGTTAAGACCATGAAGCAATAAATCTAAACAAATTCAGAAAAGAAGAATGCAAAACTTAAATGATAAATTTACACTAAAGAAATTATCAGAAAACAGTCACAACCTAGGTTTCAACCAATATGTCTTACCTGCGGTTAATTAATTATTTTCTGATCTTAATCTTAGTAAATTTTATGTTTCCGGTTTATGAGTTTTGCATGTGATCTAATCTTGAATTATTCACAAAAAAGGTAAAAACTATGGCTAGGAAAGGACAACGAGATTCTTACTGGTGATGAAATCCAAGCAAGTTTGCTCGGGGGTGACCTATGGTGTCTAAGGCGGAAGTTTAATGGATGGAGATGAATTCCACCGTCACTAAACTTCAAGCAATACCCGGTGATGAAATCCAGATATTATTGTTTTAAATGCAATATGAAATGCAATGAATTTTATTTTAAGTGTTTTAGTTGTCTAATGTATACATACAAAGCTATAAATCAAAAGTTCTAATGATCTAAGCAAGAGGCTACTGAAAACATGCCATTTCCTCTGAAGAAGTGGAGTACACCGTTTAAAACCCCCGCCTACCAATGATATCAGATATCAAAGGAGCAACCGGAAGGTTCGTCCACTTCTCTCGCTCGGAATCACCCAATGGCAGGAGTACTATTGACATCCAATCAATAGTCCTACTTAGATAACTAAAACAAATAATTCGTAGCTATTCTAATATGCAACTAGGTATGCAAAATTTTTTTTTTTTATGCAACCAATAATGCAATGTAAAAAAAAATGTAACTAAAAATAACTGTTCTTTTCCGGATTACTTAGTTTTTGTTCATTTTAAAGTAATGATCTGAAAAAGAAACAGAATACAGTAGAAAAACCAAAAACGTAAAAAGTACAGTTTAACAAAGAAAAAAAATGCACTTACTCGGAAGCCTACGCTTTCTCTGTGAAACTGCCTTCAAACGCCCAAGGGAGTCTGCGCAGGCTGAAACGCCCCTCTGCGTTTTGGATCGGACTTCCAGACGTCGCTCTGCGTCTGCTGCGTTTTCTGCAAACTCCTCAGAAACCCTAGTTCGCTGGAACAACGAATTTCATGATTTTCGGAACCTGCAAAATAAAACAAAAATAGGAATAGATCAATAAAGCAAGTATTAAAAACATGAAACCCTAGGGGGTCCCACCGTGATCGCCATTTGTAGATTAAAGATACAACGCCAAACAAAAGATAAAGAAATCACGATAAAAAGTAATGCAGAACACAGTTGTACAAAACAAACGATTTTTATTAATCAATGGAGTTTAGAAACTCCTTTTGAGTACAACAGGGCTCGTAACCCTTTTCGTGATACAAGATTACAATTTGTGCTAGGGTTCTCCGAAACCCTAGCCGGCACAATGTGGTGGCGTCTCCGAAGAATGTATCCTTAACCTCAACGGAATGAGTGGGCTTCGTTGTATCCTTTGGCTCGGACCACTCCGCTTAAGCACTGCTATCATCCAATCAAATCTGCCATTAAAATCCCGCACACATTAAAACTACAAAAAGGTTAGAAACTAGTAAGAGGGCTCCACTGTGTGAGCCCTCAAAAATAGTCTAAAACCCTAGAAATGAAATAAATAGAATGCAGAATCTAACGACGGATTAATACATAAAAATATTACTTGCTTTAGAATCTATACCTCTTTTTCGTTAACGCAGCGAGACCAGGCGGCACCTGGAAGTGATGTAACTATCAAATCGGCTGCGGAAGGCGCCCTGGTGCGATCGCTGAACGCCCGCGTGCTTCTGGATCGGGGTTGCAGACGCCGGTCTGCGTCTGTGGCTGCGGGTAAACGCCCGCGGGCACTTGCGACAAGAATGGGGGATTCTCAGAATGCGCAGAAGGGATGGCGGCGAAGTTGGCGACGGATGCGGCGATGGATGCGACGAAAAGGGACGGCGATGGATGGGTAGGTTTAGTTGAAGAAGAGATAGATAGCGATAGATAACAAAAGAGAGATAGTAAAAGAGATAGGGTTTGAGCCATCAAGGTGACTCAATTTATAATCTACTCTTAGGGCACACTTTAGGGTTTTAACGACACTTTGAACGTGTGGCTAAGATTAAAGTGGATCCAAGGGTAGAGAATAAATCTAGGTTGTGAAACGGATTAAGATGGATGGACGGATGAGATTAAATGAAGGATGGACGGCTCGGATTAAATCACTTAAAGTATCTTTATATATATATTAAAATATATTAAAATATTAAAATATATATATAAATATTAATTTAAATAAATTTGGGAATGAAAAATGGCGGGAAAGGTGAAATTGGGCCAAATAATGGCGGGAAAAGGTGAAATTGGGCCAAATAATGGCGGGAAGGTGTGGATTTGGGCCAAATAATGGCGGGAAGGTGGATGACTGACACGTGGCTAACAGGAAGGTATAGATGACTTACAAGTGGCTGGATTTTGGTGTCTACAAAATGGTTGATTTATTTTAAAACAAGAAGATATTATTTAAAATAAATAATTATTTTAAGCAAAGATCTCTTTAAAAAAAATGATGAGCAATTGGTCATTTTAAAAGATGTTAGTAGATGATATTTTTAATAAAAGGATTGATTTATTCAGTAGCACTAGCAAGCAAGAAGCAATCAATTTTCCAAATGATTGTTAGTGGATAAGAATAAGAAAATTGATGCAATTGTTTTGAAGCCCCAAGGTAAGGACTTTACCATGGCATGTCTACGAAGTCACCGCTCACCCAACAATCAGTCTAAGGCATAAATGCGACAAGACGACGCTCGACCAAATGGACTAAGTTACCCTTTGTAGACCCGATTGGGTCAAGTTATGTGAAGCTCCCTTGACGTGAAGGGAAATCTCTTTATGGCGATCACCTTGGGAAGAGGGGGAAGCATGCCCACCCTATCGCCTGTCAAAGGTGGTTGAGGAGTAATGGCGGGTAGGAAAAACTTGGACTGAGGTGGAAAGAATACGTGTATGGAGTTAAGCATGAAGGAGGTTGGCAGCAAAGAAAGAAAGAAAGGAAGAGCGAAGCAGCGAGGTAGAAAAAAGGAGCGAAGGAAAGCAAATTAGCAAAGGAAAGCAAAGAGCAGTGGGTATCTATGCAAACGATGCAGGCGATCTAGGTTGGTTCGTCTAGAGCTATTGTTGTTTATTTCTTTGTATGTTGTGTGTTAGCCACTGTAATGGTAGTATGGCTATGCCCCTTTTTTATGTTGTGTGTAGTCCCTACGATGATAGTGTGGCTATGGTCCTTTGTAAGATAAGTAGACCCTACAATTGCAGTGTGGCTACGCTCCTTTGAAGGTTGTGTTTAGCCACTGCGATAGCAGTGTGGCTACGCTCCTTTGAAGGTTGTGTTTAGCCACTACGATAGCAGTGTGGCTACGCTCCTTTGAAGGCTATGTGTAGCCCCTGTGATGGTAGTGTGGCTACATTCCTTTGAATATTGTGTTAGCCACTACGATGGTAGTATGACTACATCCTTTGAATGATGTGTTAGCCATTGCAATGGTAGTATAGCTACGTCCTTTGAGTTTTGTGTTAGCCACTACAATGGTAGTATGGCTACATCCTTTGAATGGTGTGTTAGCCACTACGAGGCAGTATGGCTACATCCTTTGAAGTGCTATGTTAGCCATTGTGATGGTAGTATAGTTACATCCTTTGAAGTGTTGTGTGTTAGCCCCTGTGATGGCAATGTGGCTACACTCCTTTGAAGTGTTGTGTGTAGCCCCTATGATGGTAATGTGGCTACATTTCTTTAAAGTGTTTTATTTAGCCACTATGATGGTAGTATGGCTACATCCTTTGAATGATGTGTTAGCCACTTCAATGGCAGTATGGCTACGTTCCTTGGAAGAGTATGTGTAACCCCTACTTTGTTGCATGGTCTTCGTCCCTCTATAGGCAGGATAGATCAATGGCATCAACACCTTACTGCTATCATGGGCAATTGGCTAGGTTTTTTAGGAGAAATCCAGTCAAATAGCACTGCAAGTAAACCCTCCCATTGTAGTCACAGCTATATGGGAAGTCACCTCGAATACCATAGACACCGAGAATGATCTGTTCATCACGGTGACTGGCGGTGCCGCGGGTGCGTGAGTACCATCTTCTCTAGTGTTGTCAAGGTGGAAGCCACTTCTATCAAACTTTGGCTACCCTGTGTCTTCTCCCGTGTTTTGGGATGCGTCAACCCATCCGTTGAAGGCTAGTCATCTTCTTGTCCTTGGATGGGTAAGACATTTTAAGTGTTGTTTATCATTTAAATGATAGGTTTTAGAGTAATGAGGAGTATAAACTTTAGGTGTTGTTCATTATTTAAAAGAATAGATTTTGTGATAATGATTGTGTGAAAGCTCTCCTTACTTCTCATTAAATTAAATGGTATATTTTAGTGAAATAAAAAGAATGATGGTTATTTTGTAATTTAAGGGTATGGGATCTTATGTTATGAAATAAAATGAATGATGGTTATTTTGTAATTTAAGGGTATAGTACCTTATGTTATGAAATAAAATGAATGATGGTTATTTTGTAATTTAAGGGTATGGGACCTTATGTTATGAAAATAAAATGAATGATGGTTATTTTGTAATTTAATGGTATGGGACCTTACGTTATGAAATGAAATGAATGATGGTTATTTTGTAATTTAAGGGTATGGGATCTTATGTTATGAAATAAAATGAATGATGATTAATTTTAATTTAAGGGTATGTGACCTTATGTTATGAAATAAAATGAATGATGGTTATTTTGTAATTTAAGGATATGGGACCTTATGCTATGAAATGAAGAAAAATGTTTATTGGGAATTAAGGTAGTTGCTTTAAGTAATGAGATGTGTGAACCTAATTCTTAGCAATTAAGGGTATGGGACTTTAATTGTTGAGAAGGTTAGTTCATTTATTTGCAAATAGAGTGCATGAGTTGATGCATGGTTGACTGACTCCCTCAAGTTGACTAAGGGGGAAAATGGAAAGGGTAGTTTCCATGATCAATACTATGCATTAGTAAGTTGAATTGCTTGGGTTATTGTATAGTTGCAATTTGGCAATGAATTAAGTAAATGCATATAGAAGCATGTCTATCCGGATCCATGAGTGTCCTAATCCTCTAATATCCTCACTTGATCGATGGAATAGCAGGAAGGCCAAAATCATGAGATGGACCAATTCACAAGTTTGCTCTCTACCTTACATCTTGTCATTTATGCAATAGATTAGATTGTGGGGAGATTTCCCCAAATAAATGGATGTAAAGTATTGTGGAAAGTATGGGGTGTACCATACTTATTTATGTATCTAAATGGATATTGCAACTACTATGTTTAGTACTTCTTTATTCAGTTTATTGCATTTAAATATTTAATGTATGCCTATTTGGTGATTTTTTTTACGCTTTGATTATTCTTGTTGATGGATAATTCATTTTGTTAGATTTAGTATCTATATCTTTAATGCTCGTGTGAATAAAAGAATGAATCATTAGTAAGTTCTAGGTGAACTTAGAGGATACCCTAAGGGCTTGAGACCCCTTAGGGAGATTGGTGACTAGGTTTGGAAGATTGTACCTAAGTTAAGATAGCTTGTCAATGGATAAGATTGATAGTTTAACTCGTAGTACACATAGCATACCACACATAACGACTTGTGTGGATATGGAAATGTGTGTACACCTTCTAATGATTGAAGGTGGTAAGTCTAGCTCATCAAGACTAATGAGAGGGATGGACTTATATGCTCAACATAAGATAGGCTTACGCAGACGGACTTACGTGAAGGGAATCTAATGTGGTATAGTTCTTGAGAAACTTAAGGGATGTCAAATAGTAAGTTGGTCTAAGGTAGGGTGAGGATTTATGAATCCTTCTCCTTAGTCAAAAAAGATATATATTTACAATAGATAAACTTTTCTCTTTTATTTGTGTGTTTTCTTGTTTCGTGTTTTTGAGATGTTACAGAAAATGCCGCAACGTCTAGATCTAGGTGGAGAACCTCCTCTATAAGACACAAAGGAAAAGAAAAAGGATGACATTTTTGTTTTCACCCTTGTAAAATTCACCATCGCAGCTACAGTAAATTCAACCCTTATTTTTGAAGTTGCATCACAAGAAGCCCAGCATGAAGGGAATACAAAGAAAGATAAGCCTACAGTTCCTATTATTTCCAAGAGAGGTTAAGGATTTAGTAGGGGAGTCTTAGAAGAAGGCATACAATAAGCAGAGAATGGATCAAGAATAGATTGTTAAACAAACCCCTATAGCAGTTGTAGAGCAACAAGTGCAGCATACATAGCATCAAAGTGTAGATGACACTTTTCGTCAAAATACTTCAGTAGACGAAGGTATGATTTCTATCTCTTCTTCTCCTCTTTTTCCAAAAGAATCCCCTTCCCATTCTTAAGATAAATTGGAATAGAAGGTACCCTCTCCCTGTCATAGTTCACCACTCACTTCGTCAGTCATTATAGACGGTCAAACCAATCCATCTCCTCCATAAAAAATTCTAGTGACATCATCGCCCATTCATTCATATTCACTCCCAAAGTCATTACCATTAGTAACATCATAAGGACAATATCTTTCATCTCCCCTAGCTCATTCCATGATTCTAACATATACCACCATGTCCTTCCCAACTTTAACTTCTACAACAAGCACAGACTCCACTGTCCTCAAAACCACTCCCCTTTCATTAGAGCCTAAGTCTTTCTTACCTTCCCTTATGGCCACTCCTACCTCTACAAATTATCCCACAATAGCCTCTTTGCAGAAAGGAAAGGAGGTTTCACAAAACATCCAAGAGTTTTGGGCTAAGAAATTGTCTAAGCCTTCAAAACAAATGGTTAGACAAAGGAAAACTATGATCATTGATCCTCTTGTAAGAAAATCAAAAGAGGATATGATTGTAGAAGATTATCATCTGGAGGAGCTTACAGAGGATATTGATCAATTGCCAATGGAGGGTGAATTGGTTATAGCAAAGGCCCATCTTGAAACCTTTTATGTCAAGACTAACATCTACAAGGAGTAATGTGGAAAGCTGAAGGAAAATATTAGTTGGAGAAGACAATCAACAATCAGAAGAAGGTGGAAAAGGTTGTGAGAAATGAGATAAAGAGCTAGAAGAATAAAAATTAGGAGGCCATAAAATTCAAAGACCAATTTGAAGAACTGAAGAAAAAGAATGAAGCTTAGGCCAAGGAAATACATGATTTGAAGCATCAACTCCAGATCAAAAATGCTAGAGTCGTAGGTTTTTATAAAGAAGGTGCAAAATAGGTTAGGAAGCAGATATGGTCTGAAATCCTTGAGAAGTGTAAAAAATCCATCATGTAATTGACTATATGGATGATGCTAGCCATTTACTACAAGCTACCAAAGAAGATCTGGATAATTTCACTAAGGAGCTACAACCCATGGTGATACCAACAAAACAAATATATAAACTATTTGAGAGCAGATTCAGTGAAGCTACCAAGCCTATTCTAAATAAGGTATGGAACACCTCCAGATTGGCCACTAGAATTATGATTGACAAGAATAGGTTACTCCAAAAGGGTTGGTTATTATCAGATAAAATTGAGGGAAAACTGCATGAAATCATTGATATTCACCAAGAGATGATGCAGTATGGTTTTTGAGGAATATGGGTTGAAAATAAAATTTTGTTAACAGAAGAAGACATCAAAAATAATGTAGCCTCAACCATCCAGGATGAGTCTAAAATAGATGCTTGGGAGGATTCGATTGATCAAAAGCAAGTCTCTCAAATGATCAAAAACTTGACTAGGCTCAAGGATCTAATGGAGGACTTGGTGAACAGAGGTAATTCTATGACTTTTGAAGAGACCTCCAAATTGGAGTATGTGCATAAGCGACTCAAAGAAACAACCAACCCTACTGATTCAGCTTGGATCCAAGCACTATAGACACTGAAACAAATGATTTAGTTGTTTGGAGCAGATCTAGAGCCTGAAGATAAGCAGGAGACTCCACAGGAAGAAGAAGAGGCTGAAGAGGACCAAGAAGATGATAATGAATAAGAGGACCAAGAATATGATAACGAAGAATATAAACAAGAAATAAATGAGGAGGAAACTCACTAAGACGAGAAGGATAAATCAAAGAAGGTTATTGAAGATACCCAAGAGGTACAGGATGCACAACTCAAAGTACAAGATCAACAAGATAGGAATAAAAGTAAACAGTCTTGTGGCATAAGTGGACTTAAGCATTTTTGTATTCATATTTGTATTTTTATAAATTGTTTTAACTTTGACATTGTCAAAGAATAGTCATAAAGCATGAAGTTGTGACAAGGAACACAAAAATATCATGAACACTTTTTTGAAAGGGAAAGTCTAGTCTAGCTGAGGTTATAAAAGGAAAGATAGTTTTATATAGCCATACTAAGACTGTGCTCATGAAAGGAGTTATAGATTTTATTATTTCCTGCATGATTTCCATGTGAATCGTGATTCTCTAAGTATCTTACAAATGTTCTAGAGAGTGATTGTCACATAGAAGCCATTCTATGAAACATAGATCATCGAAGATTGAAGTCTATCTATTTTCCTCTGTCTCCTCTATATTCTCACTGCATATACTTTCTTCCTCACTCCATACATATCCTCTTTTGATAATTTCCCTCCATTCATCTAGCTCACTCTGTCGATTATTTCTCTTTATTATTTTTTACTCCTGATACCCAATGGATAAGACTTTGAGTTCTCAGGATTTACGAGCAAAACCCCCCAGGAGGCACCAAAATGTAGGCCCAAAATGGCTACATCCTTAGAAAAATTTTGAAAAATTTTCAAAGTCATAAAGAAGTTGGTTCTACCCCGCAACCACAGCATAATGCATGATGTTCTACCCTACGGTCAAAGCAGTCAAAGTTATACTTAACAAATTTGATATTGTGGGCCACAACACAGCTAAGGTATAAAAATTCACAACATGATCTACCCCACGTGGCATAGAACATTGTTCCAACCCACAGTCAACATCGGTCAAATATGATGTCTCCGCTCTCATAATCATGGATTACAACACCGCTTTATCCTGTGTAAGTTATAGTGTGTTCCATCCCACACGGTTCAACACATTGCTCCAGGTTGTGGTCAAATAGGTTAAAGTTCACGAAGGAGTTTTCCAAGGCACAGGCCAATGCAAGGTTCCATATCGTGTAGTCCAACATAATGTTCTACCACACACGGGCCAGAGCAAGGTTCTACCCCACGATCAACATAGATCAAACTTGCACATGCGAATTTCAAGGTGCGAGCTACAACATAGCTAGGACTTTGTTCTATGTCACGGTTTGGAACAAAAGTAAAGATCACCCGAAGACTAAAAGGCATTGGCTTAGCGCAATGCTCTACCCCACGTGGGTCAAAGCAAATTTATACAATGAGAGATCCTATACGCTAGCTCACGATCAAAGTGGTCAAAAGGTGTGAATGGCATTTTTGATGAGCGGGCTACGACATGGTTCTACACTGTAGAGCTAACGATAATGTTAAAGTATTGATCTTAGTCGTTCATGAGTGGATCAACGGTCTATTTTTTTTAATGCTCTCCAAGGCACATAAAAGTAATAATTCTATAATATTAATTGGTCGATCGAAGTGAATCAAAAGGTGAAGCATCGAAGAGATCAAGAACCAATAAATAAATGCAGTTGCAGATCTATGGCTAAATATCATCTACAATAATAGTGAACAGTATGGATGAAAGTTTTGTGTATCTTGGAGCCAAACACCATGAAAGTGTAGCAAGTTGCATAGGTTGAGTTTTAGATAAACGCAATATCACGCAATTTCTTCTTTCATCCAAGACAAATAAGAGGTTGCCACATCAACACCTATTTGATCTGGCGTTTCAATTTCCTTGTAATGTTCCATTTTATTTTAATCTTTCAAACATGTAAAAATATAAATAGAGGTCAAACCCTCATTTTTTAGGGTCGACTCTAGAGTGTTTGCTTGTGCTACTGTGTAAATACTTTCTGCAAATCAATAGAAGGAATACTACTTGGATGTTTGCCTCAGGCTTGTGTCTTATGTATCTTTTAAGAGATTCAAGCTATGAATGCATTTTTGCTACTGCTGCTATGGTTAGTCTATTCTGTTGATATTGGATTGCTAGCTTAGAGCACTTTGAAATATTTCATAATTGAATTTGTACTTGTAAGGAGTTATTTTCTATTAGTCTAGGTACTGATCTAATTATGCTATTTGGATTATTAGTATCTTAGATGTTTGAAATGATTTCTTGAAGCACGTCTTTGTTTCTATTAATTAATGAAGATTACCTATTTTGAGTGTTGTTAATCGCAAGTGTGGGACATTAGAAATTGATCAGCAACATTTTTCCTGTAGATGCCTATGTTGTTAGCTTTATCCGGCCATTGTTTAATCATCACCTTTTCTAACCCTAAACCCATTTATATACCTATCTTTAAACATTTAATTGAGCTTAAATGAGTCAACACCCAATCAGTTGACAAGTTATACCAGCCTACTCTAGAGGTTGGGTAAAAGCAATCTTTAATCCATCCAATGTTGGGGTCTGGACTGTGATTAGTGGGTGCACGCCTAATAAAAATGTTGAAGATAATAGTCACAGTTTTGAGCTATGGTTGATGTCAATTCAGATCCCAATAGGTGTTAATTTTATTGGACTCTAACAACATCAATAACTTCATAGATCCTAGTATAGAAAAAAATGTAGATTACTTCATCTATGGCCATGACCAAACTAATGTTAAGATTGCTAATGGAGATATCATGACCTATAATGGGTGGTGTCAGAATTCTTGTCTATCCATAGGTGACTATCAATTTCAAACTCATCTCTACATAATTCCCTTGGGAGGTGTGGACATTGTGTTAGGTTACCCTTGGTTGAGAATTCTAGGGCCATTGTGTGGGACTTCTCAAAATTTTAGATGTAGTTCACCACCAACAATAAGACACACACCATATGAGGAGTAAATGATGGGAAACCCAAGATCATAACACCCCATCAAATGCAATGACTAATTAAAAAGGGTCATAGGGTAATAGTTGAAAGCTTTTTCTAAATGCAGTTGTGTTCCATGCAGGTTGAAAAGATACCTCCTAATTTACTATCCATCCTGACTAATAATCAAAAAGTTTTTCAAGAGCCAATTCAATTACCTCCCAATCAATTAGATGATTATAGGATCGATTTGGTATGAGGGAGTTAGCCCCCAAGCATATGGTCATATAGGTACCCCTACCAATAGAAAAATGAGATAAAAAATATGGTGAATGAGTTATTAGATGCAAGATTTATTTGCCCAAGTACAAGTCCTTTTTTAGCCCTAGTACCAGTACACAAAAAAGATGGATCATGGAATATGTGTGTGGACTTTTGTGAACTTAATCATATCATAATCAAGGATACATTTTCTATATCAGTGATTGATGACTTACTAGATGAGCTAATGGGATGGAATATTTTACCAAGTTGGACCTTTGGTCCAAGTACCATCAAATCTGCGTCCATGAGGATAATATAACTAAAACGACTTTCAAAACTCATGAGAGGCACTATGAGTTCCTAGTTATACCTTTTTGGCCTCACAAATGCACCATCCACTTTCCAAGGACTGATGAACAAGGTTCTCAAGCCATATCTACAAAATTTTACCTTGGTCTTCTTTGATGATATTTTGGTATATAGTAAGACATGGGAGAAATACATTTAACATGTCAAACAAGTTCTAAAACTACTATAGGAAAATAAACTCTATGATAAATTATCAAAGCATAGCTTTGGGACGAAGGAAGTGGAATATTTGGGACATATTGTAGCCAAGGATGGGGAGCTTGTGGACCATACAAAAATTAAGGTCATGAAGGAATGAACCAAACCTAAAATAGTGAAAATCCTTTCGAGATTCCTCAAACTCATAAGGTACTACCACAAATTTGTCGATGATTATGGTAACATTGTAGCACCCTTGACAACTATGATTTGCAAGGATGCATTTGTGTGGAACCATGAAGTAGAACATGCTTTCCTTACTCTAAAAAATGTTGCGTCACAACCCAATTCTAGATTTCTCCAAGACCTTTGTAATAGAGAGTGATCATTAGCGGTTGGATTAGGGGTCATACTCATACAATAAGGCCAACCCCTTGCATTTATGAGTGAGATAATATCAGGACATAATTTGGTCAAATCAACTTATAAAAAATAAATGATGGTCATAGTCTTTGTAATCCTCCATTAGTGATCATATTTGATAGGGTGACATTTCGTAATCAAGACATATTACCACAACCTAAATTATTTATCGGAACAATGGGGTTTCTTTCCCTAAATAGTAAAAATGGGTTACTAATCTCTTAGGGTTTGACTATGAGTTTGTTTATCACAAGGGTAAGGAGAATGTGGCAGCAGATGTCCTTTTGAGACTTCCAAAAACATAGGACACTCTATATGCAGTATCCATTCTCTTTGGATAATTGGCTCAAAGAGCTCAAGTCAAAGTGGCAAGGTGGCTCCAGGCTTATCAAAATTATTCAAGACCTTTAGACAAAAAAAAGTCTCATCCAAAATACACATGGAGGGAGGGGATACTTTTCTACAAGCATAGGATTATTATTCCATCCACTTCAGAACTCGGGTCTTGAATTTTAACAAAGCTTCATTCTTCAATATGTGGACACATTGGCTTCTTGCATACATATAAACAGGTCAAATGTAGTATTTATTGGTTGCATTTGAAGACCAATATAAAGTAGTTTATAGATACCTGTGGTACATGCCAATGTAAAAAAGGGAAATGGTTAAAACACCAAGTTTAGTTTAACCTTTACCCATTTTTGATTCACCATGGACAAATATTTCAATGGATTTCATTAAAAATCTTCCTCTGTTAGATGGCAAAATGATGATCATGGTGGTAGTAGATAGGTTAACCAAGTATGTTCACTTCTGCTCCTTGGGTCATCCTTATATTGTATAAACAGTTGCACAAATTTTATGAACCGAATCTTCTGGCTTCATGGGATCCCTCACTCCATAGTCAATGATTGTGATAAGGCATTCACTAATAAAAATTTTGGAGGAACTACACTACACTCAAGAGATAGAGCTAAAACAAAACACATATTATCATCTATAGATTGATGGCCACACTAAAGTGGTCAACAAATATCTGAAGATCTACCTCAAGTGCTTTGTCTTTGAACAATCCAAGTGGACCAATGGCTTTCCCTAACCGAATGGTGATACAACACCACTTTTCACACAACCACTAAGATGGCTACTTACGAGGTTGCATACAACCAATCGCCCTTGACACTTACCTATTACCTCCTTGATAGTTCAAAGGTCAAGGAAATTGATACAACCCTCACTCATCAATAGGAGATCTTAGAAACCTTAAATTAGAACTTGAAAATCATCCAAAATTGTATGAAACAAGCAGATCAACACAATACCAAGAGGGAGTTTGTAGAAGGTGACATGGTTTTTCTTTATCTCCAATCCTACAAGCAAATATCCCTAAAATATAAGGGGTGACACAAGTTGGCACCAAAGTTTTATGGGTCTTATAAGATACTTCAATGGATAGAGAAGGTGGCTTAGAAATTAAAGTTATCAATCACATATAAGATCAACCTTATTTTCCATGTGTCTTAGCTAAATAACATGGTGGGGAAGCATACTTTAATATAGATGATCCTTCCATAACTAGATGCGGAAGGATATATTGTTATCAGACCAATAATCATCCTAGATTAACAAACTCGATACCTTCACTCCCACAACATCATTTAAATCCTTGTATAGAGGCATGGGATTCAACTAGAAGTTGTTGCTTTGGGAGCCATTGCAAGTACTCTAATACTAGTTTCTCACTTTTCAACTTTGAGGACAAAGATTGTCTAAGCAGGATGGCATGTTACATGTTGGAAATATGTTGAATATTTTCCATGTTATTTTGGTGGGGTTAACACTAAAAGGTACTGGATATTGTGTACGATATACTCATTGGGGTTCGGGGATGGTAGCCCTTCAGGGGTCCGGGGGTGGTAGCCCCCGACCAAATTTTTAGGGTTTTTTAAAGTTATATTTAGACCCATATTGGGTTTTTAGGGTTACTATATTTGAACCCTTGCTTTTTCACCCATGATATTGTAAAAATCCATGTATGTGCATTTGTTATATATATCACACTTGCATTAGGGTTTGGAGAGATAGAAGAAGAATATTATTATATTGGATACGGTCAAGTTAATGCAATAATAAGATAATAATATGTTGGTTTTTGCTCGGTTGAGGGTTTCCAGGATAAATATTGTGTAATGTGTGAATCTTCTATCTTCTTCCTTTGATTATGCAATTACTGCTTTTTTATTTTTAGTTTATTAGGGCTCTTTATTTCTCTTCATTTGGTATTAGAGCTAGGTTTTAGCTTTGTTCAAGGAGTAAGGGTTTCAACCCTATGATAAATTAATTCTTGAGTGGGAGTCGTACGCAAAAGGATCTAGGCAAAGGAGAAAGATGGGAAGCACATGGATAGAGATTGAGAAATTTAATGGATAAAATTTTGAGTTGTGGAAACTCAAGATGGAGGATCTGTTGGTTGATAGAGATCAGTGGATTACCGTCTCGGGAACCAAACCAACATCGATGATAGATGAGGATTGGCTAAAAATCGATAGGAAGGTAAGAAGCTCTATCATATTGTGCTTATCTGACTCAATATTGTTGAATGTATCTATAGAGACCACATCAAATCTGTTATGGGAGAAGCTGAGAATATTGTATCATACAAATTCATTGGTAAATAAACTCTTTCTTCGAAAGAAGTTGTATTCACTTCAGATGAATTATGGTGACTCTATGGTTGAACATCTGAATGCTTTTAACATTGTGGTAAGTCAACTAACATCTATATAATTAAAGATGGATGAAGAGGAAAAATGTATTACTTTACTTTGTTCATTACATGATTCATGGGATAACCTTGTTATGGTTATCACCAATACTATATCTACATTGAAAGTAGAGGATACAGTAGGAACTTTGTTGTCTGAGGAGATGAGATGAAAATATTCTGAGGATTATCATCAAAAGGAAGCCTTGTTTGTGAGAGGTCGTTCTCAAGAAAGAAGCAAAAAGAAATCAGGAGAAAATAAATCAAAATCTAGGGGTAAATCTCTTGCCCTAGAAAATAGGAAATGTTGGAATTGTGGTAAAGCAGGGCATTATAAAAGAGACTGCAAATCTAAAAAGGCTGATAATAATCAATCATCTGATGAAGGAACTTCTACAAAAATGAAGACCACAAATGAAGATTTAGGGGACTTATTCTTAGCTATAACATGCTCAAGTGAATGCAATGACTCATGGTTGATTGACTCAGGTGCTTCTTTTCATATGACTCCTAATAGGGAGGGGTTCTGTGAATATGAAAATATAGGAGGTAAAGTCTTCTTGGGAGACAATTCGACATATAAAATAATAGGTCGAGGAAGAGTCAATTTGATGCTAAAATATGGAAGAGTTAAAACCCTTCCTGGTGTTTTACATATTCCAGGTTTGGCAAGGAATCTGATATCTATGAATAAGATGAATGATACAAGTGTTATTATGGTATTCAATAAGGATAGCTACAATATGGTCCATGGATCCTTGGTGTTGGCAAGAGGAGTTCACATAGGAACTTTGTTTAGACTTGAGGCTAGCACTGTAAGTATTAATTGCAATAACTCTTCAGTTGTACAAGAAAATAATACGGTTGAAATGGCTTTGAGTATTCCTACAACAAATATAATGTTGTGGCATCAACACATGGGGCATATTGGTGCGAAAGGACTTCGAACATTGAAAATGAAAGGTATGGCTAAAGGACTTTCTGATTGCCCATTAAATTTTGATTTTTGTGAGCACTGTGTTTTTGGGAAATAAACTAGAGTCAATTTCTAAGTAGTGCTACAAGGTCTGAAGGTATTCTACATCTAGTTCATAGTGATGTGTTTGGACCTGCAAAAGTTCCATCATTAGGTAAATCTATCTATTTTGTTACATTTATAGATGACTTCTCAAGAAAGACTTGGGTATATTTTCTACAAAACAAATATGAGGTTTTTAATAAATTCAA
Source organism: Wollemia nobilis (assembly GCA_028583015.1). NCBI lineage: Eukaryota > Viridiplantae > Streptophyta > Pinopsida > Araucariales > Araucariaceae > Wollemia > Wollemia nobilis. The sequence goes on from JAQPPZ010000103.1 coordinate 6,803,060, forward strand.
ATAGAAAAGTTAATGGTGGTGAGTATTGCTCTAATGAATTTGAGCAATTTTGCAAGGACTGTGGAATATAAATGTAGAAAACAACTTTGTATACTCCATAACAAAATGGGGTTGTAGAACAGATGAATAGGACATTGATGGATAAGGCTAGAAGCATGTTAAGTGGTGCAGGGTTAGAAAAAATATTATGGGTAGAAGCTATGTTAACAACTTATTATCTTATTAATATATCTCCTACATCAGCTTTGGTGGGTAAGACTCCACAGGAAGTATGGATTGGTAAGAAACCCTCTCTCATATATCTAAGGGTTTTTGGTTGTGATGCTTATATGTATGTCCCAAAAGAGAAAAGGACTAAACTAGACTATAAATCTAAAAAATGCATATTTGTGGGTTATAGTACTAGTGTTAAAGGATATAATTTGTGGAACCCATAAACACATAAGGTTGTTTACAATTGTAATGTGATCTTTAGAGAAACAAAAGGGATTCTAAAACAATAAATGCAACCAAGCAAAGACCTAGAAATAGTGCAGGTAAAACTGGAACAGGAGGAAGAACTTGTGGTAGAACCTAAATTACAGAGAGAGTCTGAAGAGGAATATTCAGAGGAAGAAGGTGAGGAGGAAGCTAAAGATGCAAAACATAGAACTCCAATTTTGTGGAGATTAGGTCGAGAGAGAAGATTTCTAGACAGGTATAGTCCTTCAAATTTTTATTTTGCATTTAATTTATCTGTTACCGATGAATATCCCAAGACTGTAAAGGAGGCACTTCAGTCAAGTGAGAATAAGTCTTGGAAAATGGCTATGGAAGAAGAAATGGAGTCCTTGGATAAAAATAAGATATGGGACTTGGTGAAATTACCTCCTGGCAGAAAACCTTTTGGTTGTAAGTGGTTATTCAAGAAGTACAATGTAGAAGGAAAGTTGGAGAAGTACAAAGCTCACTTGGTAGCAAAAGGATTTTCTCAGGTTAAGGGAATTGACTTTGGTGAGATTTTTTCTCCTATGGCTAAACTAACTTCAATCAGATTTTTGTTGGCTATTTATGTTGCTTTTAATTTTGAAATAGAACAGATGGATGTAAAGACAACTTTTCTACATGGTGAACTTGATGAAGACATATATATGTCACAACTATAATGCTTTAAGGTAAAAGGTAAGGAGGACCTGGTATGCAAGCTGAAGAAGTCTATTTATGGGTTGAATCAGTCTCCAAGGATGTGGAACCAAAAAAATTGACAAGTTTGTCTTAACACTTGGGTTTGAAAAAGCAAAGCAGATCCATGTGTATATTTCAAAAAGGAAGGTGAAAATTTTGTTATCATTGTATTATATGTGGATGACATATTGTTAATTGGTAATAATAAGGAGATGATAAAGTTACTAAAATCTCAGTTATCTTCTGAGTTTGACATGAAGAATTTAGGTGCTACACAAATTATTTTGGGTATGGAAATAATAAGGGATCATGCAAATAGAAAGTCATGGTTAAATCAAAGAAAATATGTTGATTTGATACCACAGAATTTTAGGATGCATGATTATAAACTAGTATGTACTCCATATTTGGTTGGTCAAAAATTTATCTACTGAACAGTTTCCTAAAACATACGAGGAAATTGGAGAAATGCATAATGTTCCTTATGCTAGTGGATTACGGTCTTGGGAACAAAACCAACATCGATTATAGATGAGGATTGGCTAATAATCGATAGGAAGGTAAGGAGCTCTATCATATTGTGCTTATTTGACTCAGTATTGTTGAATGTTTCTATAGAGACCACAACAAATATGTTATGGGAGAAGCTTAGAATATTGTATCATACAAAGTCATTGGTAAATAAAATCTTTCTTTGAAAGAAGTTGTATTCACTTCAGTTGAATTATGGTGACTCTATGGCTAAAAATCTGAATGCTTTTAACACTATGGTAAGTCAACTAACATCTATATAATTAAAAATGGATGAAGAGGAAAAATGTATTACTTTACTTTGTTCATTACATGATTCATGGGATAACCTTGTTATGGTTATCACCAATACTATATCTACATTGAAAGTAGAGGATACAGTAGGAACTTTGTTGTCTGAGGAGATGAGACAAAAATATTCTGAGAATTATCATCAAAAGGAAGCCTTGTTTGTGAGAGGTCGTTCTCATGAAAGAAGCAAAAAGAAATCAGGAGAAAATAAATCAAAATCTAGGGGTAAATCTCTTGCCCCATAAAAGAGGAAATATTGGAATTGTGGTAAAGCAGGGCATTATAAAAGAGACTACAAATCTAAAAAGGCTGATAATAATCAATCATATGATGAAGGAACTTCTATAGAAACGAAGACCACAAATGAAGATTTAGGGGACTTATTCTTAGCCGCAACATGCTCAAGTGAATGCAATGACTCATGGTTGATTGAATCAAGTGCTTATTTTCATATGACTCCTAATAGGGAGGGGTTCTGTGAATATGAAAATATAGATGGAGGTAAAGTCTTCTTGGGAGACAATTCGACATATAAAATAATAGGTCGAGGAAGAGTCAATTTGATGCTAAAAGATGGAAGAGTTAAAACCCTTCCTGGTGTTTTACTTATTCTAGGTTTGGCAAGGAATCTTATATCTAGGAGTAAGATGAATGATGCAGGTGTTATTATGGTATTAAATAAGGATAGCTATAAGATGGTTCGTGGATCCTTGGTGTTGGCAAGAGCAGTTCACATAGAAACTTTGTTTAGACTTGAGGCTAGCACTGTAAGTATTAATTGCAATAACTCTTCAGTTGTACAAGAAAATAATACGGTTGAAATGGCTTTGAGTATTCCTACAACAAAGATAATGTTGTGGCATCAACGCATGGGGCATATTGGTGCGAAAGGACTTCAAACATTGAAAATGAAAGGTATGGCTGAAGGACTTTCTGATTGCCCATTAAATTTTGATTTTTGTGAGCACTGTGTTTTTGGAAAACAAACTAGATTCAAGTTTCTAAGTAGTGCTACAAGGTCTAAAGGTATTCTACATCTAGTTCATCGTGATGTGTTTTGACCTGCAAAAGTTCCATCATTAGGTAAATCTATCTATTTTGTTACATTTATAGATGACTTCTCAAGAAAGACTTGGGTATATTTTGTATAGAACAAATTGAGGTTTTTAATAAATTCAAAGAGTTTAAGGCTCTTGTAGAAAATCAGATAGAAAAAAAGATAAAGGTTTTCAAAAGAGATAATGGTGGTGAGTATTGCTCTAATTAATTTGATCAGTTTTGCAAGGACTGTGGAATAGAAAGGTAGAAAACAACTTCGTATACTCTACAACAAAATGGGGTTGCAGAACATATGAATAGGACATTGATGGATAATGCTAGAAGCATGCTAAGTGGTGCAGGGTTAAAAAAGAGATTCTGGGTAGAAGCTATGTTAACAGCTTGTTATCTTATTAATATATCTCCTACCTCAGCTTTGGTGGGTAAGACTCCACAGGAAGAATGGACTGGTAAGAAACCCTCTCTCATATATCTAAGGATTTTTGGTTGTGATGCTTATATGTATGCCCTAAAAGAGAAAAGGACTAAGCTAGACTATAAATCTAAAAAATGTATATTTGTGGGTTATAGTACTGGTGTTAAAGGATATAAGTTGTGGAACCCAGAAACACATAAGGTTGTTTATAATAGTAATGTGATCTTTAGAGAAACAAAAGGGGTTCTAAAACAGGAAATGCAACCAAGCAAAGAACCAGAAATAGTGCAGGTAAAATTGGAACTGGAGGAAGAACTTGTGGTATAACCTTATTACAGAGAGAATCTAAAGAGGAATATTTAGAGGAAGAAGGTGAGGAGGAAGCTGAAGATGCAAAACATAGAACTCCAATTTTGTGGAGATCAGGTCGAGAGAGAAGACTTCCAAATAGGTATAGTCCTTCAAATTTTTATTTTGCATTTAATTTATCAGTTACTGATAAATTAAATGCAAAATAAGTTAAGTGAGAATAAGTCTTGGAAAATGGCTATGGAAGAAGAAATGGAATCCTTAGATAAAAATAAGATGTGGGACTTGGTGAAATTACCTCCTGGCAGAAAACCTTTTGGCTGTAAGTGGTTGATTTTAAGAAGTACAATGTAGAAGGAAATTTGGAGAAGTACAAGGCTCGCTTGGTAGCAAAAGGATTTTCTCAGGTTGAGGGAATTGGCTTTGGTGAGATTTTTTCTCCTATGGCTAAACTAACTCCAATCAGATTTTTATTGGCTATTTTTGTTGCTTTTGATTTTGAAATAGAACAGATGGATGTAAAGACAACTTTTCTACATGGTGAACTTGATGAAGACATATATATGTCACAACTAGAATGCTTTAAGGTAAAAGGTAAGGAGGACCTAGCATGCAAGCTGAAGGTGAAAATTTTGTTATCATTGTATTCTATGTGGATGACATGTTGTTAATTGGTAATAGTAAAGACATGATAAAGTTACTAAAATCTTAGTTATCTTCTGAGTTTGACATGAAGAATTTGGGTGCTACACAATTTATTTTGGGTATGGAAATAATAAGGGATCGTGCAAATAGAAAGTCATGGTTAAATCAAAGAAAATATGTTGATTTGATACTACAAAATTTTAGGATGCATGATTATAAACTAGTATGTACTCCATATCCAGTTGGTCAAAAAGTTATCTACTGAATAGTTTCCTAAAACATATGAGGAAATTGGAGAAATGCATAATGTTCCTTATACTAGTGTTGTGGGCAGTCTAATGTATGCAATGGTTTATACTAGACCTGATATTGCACATGCACTTGGAGTAGTTAGCAGATATATGTCAAATCCGGGAAAGGAACATTGGACTGTTGTGAAGAGGATCTTTAAATACTTGCATGGAACTACAAATTATGCTATATGTTATGAAGAAAAATCTAGAGACAATGATATTGTAAATCTAGAAGGGTTTGTGGATGCTGACTAGGCTGGAGATCTTGATAAGAGAAGATCCATGAGTGCTTATGTTTTTAGGTTGTTTGGAGGGGCAGTAAGTTGGATGAGTAAAAAGCAATCAGTTGTTGCTTTATCCACTACAGAAGCAGAGTACATTGCAACAACTCATACCAGTAAAGAAGCGGTGTGGCTACAAAGGTTGTGTTCAATAGTTGGCATTAAATAGAAGATTGTGAGAATAAACAGTGACAATCAAAGTGCAATGTTTCTGGCAAATAATCCTGGTTTTCATGATCGGTCAAGACATATTGATATAAAGTACCATTTTGTGAGATATATGGTTGAAGAGAATCGAGTGATATTGGAGAAAGTTGATACAGAGAAGAATACTATTGATTCGTTAACAAAGGCTATACTTGCTCAAAAATTTTCTTGGTGTAGAATATCTATGGGTATGGTTGCCCTTGATAGTTGACAATGGCAGTTGTTAGCCCCTATGGAAATTATTCAACAAGTGGGAGAATGTTGGAAATATGTTGAATATTTTCCATGTTATTATGGTGGGATTAACACTAAAAGGTACTGGATGTTGTGTATGATATACTCGTCGAGGTTTTTTAAAGTTATATTTAGACCCATATGGGCTTTTAGGATTATTATATTTGAACCCTTGCTTTTTAACCCATGATATTGTAAATATATGTGCATGTCCCTTTGTTATATATATCACACTTGCATTAGGGTTTGGAGAGAAGAATAATATTATTGTATTGGAGACGGTCAAGTTAATGCAATAATAAGATAATACTATGTTGGTTTTTCCTGGTTGAGGATTTTTAGGATAAATATTGTGTAATGTGTGAATCTACTATCTTCTTCCTTTGATTCTGCAATTACTGCTTTTCTAGTTTTAGTTTATTGGGGCTCTTTATTTCTCTTCATTACAAACCTTATTAATGTAACCTATATTGGCCTTTTGCCATATGGTGTATATAAAGAAGGCCACATGTCAAGTTATAACTAGGTAGGAGAATATTATCATAGAATCATATATGTAATTGTCAGGAAATATTGTCATAGAATAGTCAATAAATATGCTTGAAAGCATTATTAAAAAGCAAGAATGTAACCCTCATGATACTAAAGAAGATTTGGAATATTTTATTAAGGAGGTTGCCCCCTCTAAGAGGAAAACGATATTAATTTTTGTCATTTTGAGTTTTTGTAATTATTTTTTGTTCTAAGTTTTCATCTTACATTTATTTAATCCTACTATAATTTTTTTTGGTATAAGGTAGAGGTGGTTATAAGGTCCACAAACCTTTTACATAGTCAAAATGGGCTGGTTCTAGCATCAAGCCCGTATAATCAAAATACAAAATGGATCTTTCTAAGACCCACATTAAGCCATACTTAGAGTCCACAATCCTATACTTGTCGCTTGACTATTCAGGATAAAACAAAAACCAAACAACACCTAGCACTTACTAATACCACTAGGTTGTTGTACTGTACACTTGTCACCTCCCGTGCCCCAAAGAAATGGGATGCCTTTTCTCTGCCTAATTCCATCTGTCGGATTACTCATCATCAACCCCTCTGATCTCCTGATGCTCTAACATGTTTGATCTTAGCTCTTCTCTAGAAGCCAACACCAATAGTTCTTGAGGGAAGTTATCCTTCCAAATTTGCATCTCCCCAACAAAAACTGCAATATTTGCCATTAGATCCGTCGCCTGGTTCCCTTCTCTGAAGGTGTGTTGGATTCGGGCATTAACCAAATGAGATTTATGAATCTTTGCTTCTAGGATAAGCTCCAAGATGGTCCAACTGGGGTCTTTATCCTCCTTAATTGCCTTGATTATATTAAGTGAATCCCCTTCAAAGATAACTTCCTTATAACCCTCAAGTCTGGCAATTCTCATTGCCTGCATGCAGGCTCGGGCTTCGGCAAAATGATTTGTTTGAGTTCCCAAAGGCTCTGCAAAGGCAAGGACCACTTTTCCTTCCTCATTTCTCGAACTCCTCCCGCTCCCGTAGCCCCGGATTTCCTTTAGTCGCCCGTCAAAATTAAACTTAACCCACTTTTGTGTGGGGGGTATCCACTTGACACCATCCCGTGGGTTGGTTGTAATGTCTAGGTCCGGAAGTTCCTCTCCCAGCTCCGCAAAATCCTCCTTTCCCTTAGAGACATGGTCTCATTTTTGAAGAAGAAAGTTTTCCAGTTTTCTTTCAAAGCTCGATTATTTTATTACCACATAACCCCGGGATCTTTCTTACGTCCTTTAAATACTCTCTTATTTCTCTCATTCCATATCCCCCATAAAAAATGGGGTAAGCCGAGCTTCCAGAGCCAAGTCAAAAGTTTCGCCCGAAGGGGGAAGCCCACTGTATGCAAAAGTTAGACATGCTATTTGGACAGACCCAATCTATATGAAATTTGGACAGATCATTTGGAAGACCGTACAAGAAAATTCACAAGTTAGAAATATATGACTTACGGATTCTATCGCTTTCTCACACAAGATACATCGATTGATGAATTGGAAACCTCTCCTTTGCAGATTATCTCGTTGTCGAATCTTATTTTGAACTCGCCAACCAAAAGAAGAAAGCTATTTTTGGGGTTAAATTATTTAACCAAATAATAGAAGTCGGAGTCCAGCCATTGAATCCTGAGTGGATTAACTTATAGGCAGTTTTTACCGAATAGATCCCACTTGTAGTTTTGCCCCAAATCGCCTTGTCTCTTCCTTCCCTAGGAATGATCGGGAACACCCTTAAAGCATCATTGAGTTTGGTTAGGGCCACCTTCTCTTGCTCTGATAGATTATGAACTGTGATTTTCTTCCAAGAGGAAGTTTCCTATGCTACAGCAATAAAATCCCCTACTTTTCCTCCCATTTCCTCCGAAAGTTTATGTTGGAGGACCTGAAGGTCTAAGTTATCTTTCAGAGGGGCCTCTTCCAACCACGGGTCTTGCCAAAAGTCCACTTGTCTTCCATTACCAATTCTCCATCTGATGCCTTTCCTGACTACCTCCCGACATTCGAGCAAACAATTCCAAAAATAGGATCCTCTAGGGAGATTATCAACTTTCAGGAAGTCCTGATTATTTTTGATATATTTTGCCTTAAGAAGTTTTACCCATCCCAATTGATCATTATTGATAAATCTCCATACCTATTTGCCAATCAGAGCTTGATTCATTTCTTTCATTCTCTTTAGCCCTGTGCCCCCCGATCCTTGCTTGCACACACCTGATTCCATGCTACCAACGAAATTCTCTTTCTCTCCTCCGAACCTGACCACAAGAAGTTGCATTGAATTTGCTCCAATGTAGCTCGGACCTTTGCAAGCATTCTAAATAGAGACATGCAAGAAATTGGAATGCTCTGTAAAGTAGTTTGAACTAATAAGGCTTTTCCTACGGAGCTGAGAAGGCTGCCCTTCCACCCTGCTAACTTTTTGGAGATCCTGTCAATGACTGAGTTCCACAATGTAGCCTTCATTCTTCCTTCGAACATAGGCATGCCTAGATAAGTTGCTGGTAGAAGCTCCTTTCCACAACCGAAGAGGTTAGCTATTCTTTCCTCCCTCCCACCAGGCATGTTAAAGAAATAGATGCTACTCTTCTTATAGTTTATGTACTGTCCTGCTTCTGTCTCATACTTGGTTAGAATTCTCTTCACCTTCCTAGCCTGAGGCATCGAGGCTTTGGACACAATGATTGTATCATCCACAAACTGTTGGTGAGACACTGGATTCGCTGTTGAGGCTGGTTTGAAACCTTCCAATCGACCATCTGGCCACCGTCGCTGAAATGTTCCTACCCAATGCTTCCGCTAAAATAATAAACAAGTATGGAGACAAAGGATCTCCTTGTCGCAACCCCCTTTCACTCTTAAAGTAACCGGAGGGTGACCCATTCACCATGACAAAAAATCTTGTAGTAGAGATACAACTAAAAATCAACTTAATCCACTGGGGACAGAAACCAAACTTACCCAAAATCTTGGTGAGGAACCGCCATGAGACCCGGTCGTAGGCTTTATTCATATCAAGCTTTAGTAACATACCTGCTTCCTTACTAGCCACCATTGAATGAATAACCTCATGAATTGTGATGATACCATCCAGTATTTGTCGCCCTTTCACAAAGCCTCCTTGGTTCATATCAATGATGAAAGGAAGGATAACCTTCAGCCTATTGGCGATTGTTTTTGTGAGAATCTTCATCAGAGTGTTACATAAACTGATAGGGCAAAAACTAGAAAATTCCATTGCTCCCACTAGTTTAGGGATGAGGACTAAAAATGTAGCATTAACTCCTTCTGGGATTTCCATGTCCTTTTGAGCCTCAATTATAGCTTCCACTACATCATTGCCTAGGATATCCCAAAACTTCTGGAAGAAAGCTATGGGGAAGCCATCCGGTCCTGGGGAGCTATTACCATCCATGTCAAAAACCACCTTCTTGATTTCCTCCTTTGTGAAAGGACTAAGTAAGAATCCATTAAGATTCTCAGTTACGAGGGGTGGAATGGCCGCCAACAGAGAGTCCTCTTCTTCAATAGTCGGATTTACATCTTCTAGCAACGATTTAAAGTACTCAACCGCTTCCCTCCTTATGTCTTCCATATCTTTGGTGTTAGACCCATCGGCCATCTTGATCTCCTTAATTTTGTTAGTACTCCTATGGCGAAGAGTAGAGACATGGAAGAACTTTGTATTTCTGTCACCCTCCTTTAACCAACGCAGTCCTGATTTCTGCCTCCAAAAGGTTTCTTCAAATCCTAGCATCGTGTGGTATTCGGCTAACAGCTCCCTCTCCTGGTTTCTCGGATCCTCTCGTAAGTCGCTCTGACTTCAGCTTCTCCCGTAGTTCATTGATCTTGTCTTTTAGTTCTGCCTTTTTAACAAAAATATTGCCAAAGGAAGTTTTGTTCCACTCTCTAATGTTAGCCTTCACATTCCTTAGTTTACATGCCACTTGGGCCAGCTTCGAACCATTATACTTTTTGTCCCACCATTGGGCAAACAGATCCTTGAGATCCTGATGTTGGAACCACATAAGTTCGAATCGAAAGGGTCTGATGTATCTTTTCTTAGAGTCCTCCCCTGTTTCCCACAGAATTGGGTTGTGATCAGACCCGATTCTTGGGAGTGCCGTTAATGAAGAGTCCCCAAACCTCTCCAGGCATTCTTGAGAAAGAAGAAACCTATCTAATCTGATCTGAATTTGGTTTTCCTTCAATATTTTGTTAGACCATGTATAGGAGAATCTACGCAGTTCCACATCCATCAGCTCATGTTGCTCAACAAAATCTCTAAACTCGTAGATATCAATAGTTATTCTTTGAGAGCCCCCTAATTTATCTGCAGGATTAAGGTAGCAATTGAAATCCCCCGCCACAATCCAAGGGTAGTTGGGGACCGTCTCCCTCAATTCAGCTAGCTGACTCCAAAGAACCCTTCTCAGTCCTCGTCTAACTGGAGCATATACATTCGTTAAGATCCACTCTTCCTGCATGGTTTTATCCACACATAAGAGACAAATAAACCAACTAGACATCAGAATCACTCTACTATCAATCACATTCTTGTTCCACATAACCAAGCAACCCTCCTGTTGTTCCAATGGCCTCTTGGCCTACTACTTCAGCTTCTCGCCAAGTCCTATTCTTAAAAGGAATAACTCTACTCTCCTCCATTTTAGTTTCTTGCAAGTAAAATCATATCCGGTTTGTGTTCTTGTCTAAGAGCATACAAAGCTCTTATTTTTGTAGGATTACTCCCATGAATATTCCATGAAAGAATCTTCATTTATGGGCTTTGGATCCTCGAGCCTTCACCCCAAAGAGCAATACCGCTTGAGTGCCATCAACCACTCCTCGCTCTGGCTTCTTTCTCGCCTTAAGGCAAGCATTGCTAGGTTTTCCTCTTCCTACCGAACCATATCCCCATACATCCGCTCTAGGTCGGGGTTCCTTGGGATTCACTTGGCTTCTAGTAACCATCTTGGATAGGTCGGCCTTGGTCTTTGGGGTAATAATCTGGCTTTCCAAGTTAACCGGTCTTTCCGATAATGGAGATGATTCCGTGCTCTTAGCTTCTTGATTAGTAGATTCTTTTTTCCCCGCTTTGGGGTTACACCGATCTTGGTGGTTCACCTCTTCCTCCCGAGTATCCTTGCTCGTATTATTAGTTTCCTGCTCCTTCCTCTAATTTTTCTCCTCTAAATCCTTCTCTTGAGTCTCCTCTACCTCATATTCCACTTCTTGGCTATCCATCTGATCTCCCTTCAGATGATTTAATGCATCAAAACTGTTCTCCACTGGGATGTTGATCTCCTTGGAATTTCTTCCCATAAATTCCTCTCAGAGACATGGGACCACTTCCACCGAGCCTCCATAGGCCTCCCGTATTACCCAATCAAACTTACTTGCCCTGGGGCATTGATCTATGGGGTTATTTCCTTTGTGATTTGGCTCTGAGGCTTGTCGTATCATCTTAGGAGCAAAGTTGAGCTTGAGGGTTCCCATCAAAGGGACCAGCTCCCCTATGAGAGGGTTTCGAGGCATAGGTATTTTTGGGAGGAGGGTTATAACGTTGCCTCTTGCTTACAATAGGGCGAACAGGGTCTCTGATATTCGAATTTTGAGCTCCACGTCCTTGAGGCCCATGTTGGGTAGGAATGGAGATCTCTGGGGGAGGGATATTATTCTGGGTTTGAGGAGCAATATTTTGGAGTGGGGTCTGGTTCTTGGAAATGTAGTGGATACCCTGGTGCCCTACCTTCCCGCAAACACTACACTTAAAAGACATATTTTCATATTCAAAGACCTGAGTATGAAGGCCAAACATAGACGACAATATAATGGATTTAGGGAGCTCTTTACTCAGGTCCGCCAACACACACATGCGAGCAGAAAGGAGTCTTGTTTTGCTCAAGGTTGCAGGATCAATAGCTATTAGTTCTCCAATCTCTGTAGCTATCCCAACCAAGATTTGTTCATTCCAAAAAAGCAGAGGTAATCCCGACATCTTAACCCAAATAGGAGCCAAATCCAGCACCTGAGTCTAGGGGTTGAAATCGGGGGACCAACGCTTCAGATACAAGCCCCTTTTCCCAAAAAACCAAGGACCTCCTTGGAGAGTCCTTTCCATGTCCTGTTCACATTGAAATGTCACCAAAAGAAAACTCTTGGGTAAAGCCTTAATCATCATACCGGCCCTTGGCTGCCATTTTTGGATGGCCCATCTCCTTATGACTTCCAAGTCCGGCCTCACCCCCATAAATTTTGCCACCAGAGATGTTCTCCCCTCCATAGCCACATGCTGAGCTAAGGTATCCGAGACGTGCAACCTACCATTGACAGATTTTAGATTAAAACAAGAGTCGGATAATTTTTGCTTACCGCGAAGAGCATTAAGATATGAAGGTCTCTAGTTGCCAGGTTTCTCTTTGTCTCCTTCCTAGGTCTTCCTTTGATCCTGATGCACAGAGTCCTGGTCCCCCTCAGAGATATCTTCAACCGCATCCGCCCAACGCCCTTGGACCGGTTCCAATAGAACTTCCTTGTCCACATCCTCCGCCTAGGGGCCTGCTATCTCACCAGAGCCCCCACCTATCGCGTCTGCTGATCTGCCCTCCGAAGCCCCACACCTAGGGTTTGTTGCCCCTAGACCTCCCGCTCCTCCTCCTTGCTGCTCCATCCGTCACAACTTGCTGCCTCCAAAATCTGCCATTTTTTTTTTTTAGGGCCAAAATTTTTGCGGCCGCTACAGTGCACGGGCTGCTACCGTGGCGACTGCTACAGATTGCAAGATTCTACAGTGTCGGCTGCTAATCCTACTATAATTGGAATGTGATATTAATATTGTTTTTGTCATTAATCCTTGTATTTATAGTTAGAATCATCCTTGGTATAGAGTTTCTTGTTTCAATACAACTTAGAACCAAGAATTTCCAAGTGAAATACTCACATTAGCAAAGGAGGTTCATTTCATAACTTAACTTACATGTCGTATTAGAACAACAAATTTAAATAGTTTAAATGTTATAGAGATCTAATTTATAACTTCCACTTTCTAACATACCCTCATCCCCTTTTCCTTTCTAATTTGTAGCTACTTTTTCTCTAACATGGTGCTAAAATTACACCATGATGGTGTAGTATATAACATAGAATGCCATTAAGATAACAATTGCTAGTATCATTATGAAACCTAGAAGCCAAAAAGAAAAAGAAAAAAAAGAAGGCCAACAAATCTTGATTGCTACTTTGCTTTTACTTGATAGACAACATGGAGAATAAAGATATTCATTATCATTTTATATTATACCAAATATTGAAGTGATATTGATAAGAGATCATATAGAAAACCAAGTAAACTAACATGGAAGGAAGATCAAAGAGAATACAAAGAGGAGAAGGAAATAACATAGGATGAGGAAGATCCTTAGAAGAGGTAGGCTTTCTCATAGACTCCTAAATTTATATGACTTATAGTTATTTTACCTTAATTTTTAGCCTACACATTGATGAAAATTATGTATTCAAAGTATAAAAAAAGTACTCTTTTGATCGAAATCCAAAAATAAATATAAAAACTTTTAAAAAGTCTTGAACTTCCCACACGTATGCTTTAGAGACCATTCTAGTGATAGTTAAAAATATGTATGAAAAGATAGTAAAAAGATGGTAGAAGAACTTTTAGATCTCTTTATTGAACCTCCTTATCATTGTTTCTCCCACATATTTAGGCTCATATCCTCCACTTAGGCATATCATAAACCTACCTCTTTTCCTAGTAAAACAAACCTTAAATATATGTCTATTATCACTATTTCTAGGCTTATAAATCCCTTGCTGAAAAAATTATATAGATATTTCATAAACCATTGAATATTTAGATATAAAATTATATGATATCTAAAGATTATTTTTACCATTTCCTAAAACACATTTGATAATGAAGATGACAATTGCCTCCCCATTTAACCATCTCATAGTATAAACATATATTTATTTTTCTTCATTAAATATTGTAAAATTTATATATATATATATATTTTAAAGTAATATGTATGTGTGTGTTTGTTTACTGATCAATTGATCAATTGATTGACACAACCTTGCTTGGTAAGCAATGTTGTAAACTTCGTTTGCTTGCCTTAACAATCTATTCTACCAAGTATCATATCAAAGGTTAGGACCATTCATTGCCATTCAATGGACGATTATGGGATTAGGAAAGATAAAGAAACCTATAGATTGGAAGTGCACGAGATCATAAATCTCAACTAATTATCAAGTGAATCATAAAGAGATTGATTCATGTCGCTAATTGGTTTAGAGTTGAAAATGATTAGTTCAACTCATGTAGGACATATATATATGAGATTGAAACAAGGCTTGTAAGCATGACATCATGACCATGTAGTGGTATTACAACTGTTTAGCAATTATACATCTATTGCTCAATAAGATTCAAACCTAGTTTTCTCTCAAAAGTCAAAGGATTTAACTAGTTGAGTTCATGCCATTTAATATAAAATAACATCACACCAATTAAACTATATCTAGCTTGTCTTTTTGCTATTCTTCATTCCCTTTTCTATTAAACATATTCTTCATCGTCCTCAAACAAATTGTTGTGTTCCCACCATCAATGCCTTCATGTCATATTCATGAAGAGATACAATTTCACTCGATCAATTGTCTTCTAAAATTTGAATTTCACCAAGATAAAGATCAACTTTACAATCCACTAAATTATTTGCTATCCATTTCATTCTCTATAGACATGCTCACGTTTACAAGAGATTACCTCAACAATAATTAATAAGCATCAACAATAATGTTATTCTTTATCCAATCTCTACATTTATTTCTATTTATAACATTAATAATGACTTATAAATCCCTCTTAATTGAAATGAATTTTCATCATTTTTCAATTGCAACTTTGATCCTTGAAAGAAGTGTCTTTCATAATTTTTTTAATAAGCTATGTGTGGCTACTATTGGGCCACTCCCATTATGAAAACAAAACATTACATTGCTCTCATTACATTTCTAACAGGTTAATTAAAGCATATCCAACTTTATCTTTCTATTAGAGACATTCTTCATTTACCCTTCTATCAAAGATATTTGTCATCTTCCTCAAATCCAACAAAACAAAACATTACATTTGGGGGTCACTCCCATTATGAAAACAAAACATTACATTGCTCTCATTACATTTCTAGCAAGTTAATTAAAGCATATCCAACTTTATCTTTCTATCAGATACATTCTTCATTTACCCTTATATCAAAGATATTCTTCATCTTCCCCAAACTGCTAAGTTTCCACAATCACCTCCTTTTATATCAAATACATTCAAAAGTTTAAATTATGTCAAGATGAAATTCAACACTGTGAATGGCTAAAATATTTGCTTCCCAACTTCTATATACCAAAAACATATTGTCTATAACAACCTCACAATTTCTTAATACCTTTTTTTAGGGTTCTTATTCATTCCCCTAATATTCCAAGATATTATTTTCATTGTTATTTTATTATTTTATTTGTGAGTTTAGCCCCACTTCTTGTTAATATTTGTGATATTTGCTTTTGATTTCCCATATCATTATCCCTTTGTGTTTCTTTTTCTCTTTGTTTTGCTTCTTGGGCCTTCCTCTCTTTTTTTAGTATCAACAATACTTTCATCTTCATCAATATTTTCAATCTTCTCATAGTGCTCATACTAAGACTTATCATCTTTAGGTTTGCCTTGTTATGAAGGATCTAGAGTGCAAGGAATAACCTCGAAAGCATAATCTTCTTTATATTTCCCGAGAGTTTATAAAGTGCAAGGATGCTCTTCTTTAGCAATTACCTTCTTATTCTACCCTAAAAACCCTAAATTGTTATGGGTTTCCTCCAACCTCATTTCTGTATTATTCCGCTCTTGAAACCTTAAAGTGTAAGGGATAACATCCTCACCACTTTCACTTTTATTACCTAGAGATGATTCTATACTACCTGAGGAAAATGAAGATGATTTACCTTGAATAAATTTGATCTTTTTTGTTGTCTTTGTTTTGGGTTTTATCTCCACATCTTCTTTTGCACCTTTAATTCCTTCTAAACTTGCCAATTGATATTATCGATAGGATTTATTTACCTCTTATTTTGGAGTGGAATATCCTTGATCTGATCTAGCTTCTATTATTGAATGATTTCCTTGCTTCGTCCTGAAATTTATCTAATGGCTAGAATTTTTTATCTCTTTCTTCATAGTTTTTACTTTGCAAACTCTTGCCATGTGTCCAAACTCAAAATAATTGTGGCAACAAAATGCAATATTTTCATAATCTACTCGTTGATCCCATTCTCTTGATTCAGATTTAATCTTAATGGATTGTGGTAAAGGTTTTAAAATATCCATAGCAACATATATTCAAGTATATATGGCATGTTTTCGCTCCTTAGTTGTTGGTCCTTCCTTGATGAATTCCCCTAGGGTATTTCTAATATTTTTTAAATCATCCTTATTTATAAGTTGATATTGAAGTCCAAAAAGCCTAACCCACACTCGAAGCTTCTTAATAGTTTCTGACTTAAAAAAAAAATTCATTCCATGGTCTCAAATAAAGAGCATCTCTTCCCCTAAGCCATGGGCCACCAACCATTATTTTATCCCTAATTTCTAAATTGGAAAATATGATGAGGAAAAAACCTTTAGGAAGAAAAGTCATTAAATAATTTGAATTCAATCCCCACTTCCACTTGATCCAATTTTGAATCTCCAAAAACCCTGACCATGATCTATGGAACTTACATATTAGCCCTCTACTTTTAAGAACCATTATAGCATGCTCAATCATCTCATCCTTGATACTTACTTCTGGTGTAACATCTGCTACCTGGATTGAAATTGCCATGTATTCACTCTTTCGCTTATCTCCAGCTTAGGCCTTCATACTTCCAAATAGGGCATTTTGATTTCTAGCTAGGGCATCCTGAATTCCTGTTAGGGCTTTCAAAAATGACTTTCCTTCCATGATAGCTAATGGGACTTGCTCTTGGTTTGCACTCCCTCTTGGTTCGTACTCCTCTACTTGCACTTGCTCTTGCTCCTAGCTTGCACTCTTTATTGCCTCACACTTGCTATCAAATTGCACTCCTTCTTGGCTCACAATTGGCCATGTCTCTTCTTTTTCTTAGCATTCCTTCACTTCAATAATTTTTTGGAAACAATGGTCTACACATTCATGGTAAGGGTTTGAAGCATTGATGCACTTTGAATGAACCTGCTAATCTTCTGCCATGACTGATTCTTGGCTCACACTCCCTCCTAGTTTGCACTCTCTCTAATCTCATTTGCTCTTAACTTGCACACTCACTTCCAACTTGTGCTCGCACTCGCACTCGCTACTACACTTACTCTCAGCTTGTGCTTATACTCACTTTTGGGTGCACTCACTCACACTTGCTTTCAACTACATTACTCACACTTGCTACTGCACTTACTCTCAGATCGTACTCTTAGCTCGCGCTCGCACAAATACTTGCTCGTTTTGGAGATGAACAAGGGATTTTATTGCTTTTTTAGGGATTTTGCTCATTTTTAGGAGGAGCAAAAAGGGAATTTTTTTGTTTTTTTTAGGGACTTGCTTGATTTGAAGGAGAGCAAGGGATTTTATTGCTTTGCTTTTTGGGAACTTGCTCATTTTGAAGAGGAGTAAGGGGATTTTTATTTTTATTATTGAGGGGGAGAGCTTGTCCTTTTGTTAATTCTCAGCTTTTTAGACCATACGTATAATAGGAGATCAAGGGAAACTTTACACTTTTGAGGCAAGAACCACTTTATATTTTCATATTTCCTTGTTCAAAAATTGTATTTAAGAATGTGTTGGGATTTTGAGATAAGAAAGGTGCAATCAAAGCAATCCTCTACCTATCAAAAATCAAGATGGCTTTCCACAAAATATGAACAGAAAATTAGGGATGATTGAAAGACCGAAAGACCCTATTAGACATCTTGTGATAACTTACTTGAAAAAAAATCCGCAAAGAGCTTGAATCCTTGGAATTCTTAGTTTTTCATCAACCATGGGATGATCTTCATCACCAATAATGGGCTATAGACATTAGCCTAACAGTGGAGTAGTCTTATGCATGGTAACACATATGTCACATTAGTGACCTTCTCTTGTACAAACTAATGTCAGCTTGTGGATGAGCTAGCTTTTGATGGCTTGCAATACAAACTAGTCAAGTCCAACTGTGTACAAAATTAGGATAATGATGACCATAGGATGATATCCATTACAACAATGGGCTATAAACACTAGGTTGAAAATGGGGTAGTCTTATGCATCATATTAATGAACTTCACTATGGACACACAGGGATATTGAATATCTTGGTCTTCCAAGGAGATTCTTATCTTTCAAGGTCCTGCATGGTCAGTATATAACTTTTGGTTGGTCAACTAAGGTGTTTGAGTCTCATGAAAATCTTATTTTTCCCTTGTGACTTATTTTTTACCATCCTCCATTACACTTACACATTATCCATACACATTTTTTGTCCATTTGATGTCAGTTTCAATGTATCCTTGAGAGGAAATTGTTTTTTAACTTTGATTCGTGATTTTTATACATCTGTGGTGCTCATACTTTGCTAGTTATTGCATCTTAGATTAATTAATTTTATCATTTACACATACATTCACATTTCATATCATTTCAATCATCACATATCATTACTCCAACACATACATATCTAGGTCTATGCACAAATAAATCACATATCTAAGTATCCATCTCACATATAGGCATCATCATATCTACAAATACAGACAAATCCATAATCATACATCATCTCATAAGCATCATCATCACATCTATAAATGCACAATAGACACGTGATAAACCATCAATAAACATCATGTCATATATATGTATCAAAGTCATAAATACACCATGATACAAAAATGCTTGCAGGCTACAATAATGAGTGGGTCCTTCGACCTCACATCCAAAAATGAAGCTAATACACTACCCCTGCTTAATGTGGTCCTACACCATCACTACCCTCAACCTCATCTCTATGAGGTTGCTTGGATCCGTTGGCTCCTGATGTTTGTGAGGTCTCTAGTTCTAAAAAGTGGCACTCTAGATCTCATAGATGGCTCCCCTGTGGTCTCAATCCAACGACTTCGATGTGACTGGGACTGAGATGAACTTGATCATCGTGAAGGTAATCAACCACCAAGTTTGTCCACCTCATCCTCCAAGTTGTGAACATAGGCTCGCTCAGCCATATACTGAGTCTACTCCCCAACCAACCTGGCCCTCAACTAGGCCACCTTTGTAGCCTGTCCCGTTGGAACTCCCCCACCCTAATTTTGTTGAGTTTCTCGCTTTACCATAACTCTATCCAATACCTCATGCAGACTCACTACCCGACCCTACATCTCCCTCTCCTTTGACTAGCTTCGCCATCTCTATATGTTCATGTTCCACTGACTCTGTGCGATGGCATGGGCTATCTTCCTATCATTGAGCTGATGCTAGAGAATCTAAATATGCTCCCTCAATGCACCCATCTGCTCTTGAGGGTTGTCTGGATCTATATCCTTGCCTCTCTCAGGTGTCTCGATCTCCCTTGTACCTCCTTGTCAGGTACCTACCTCCCTCTCTATCTAATGATGTACCTATCATTGTGTAGGGTCCTCTACTGTAATACCTACACCCTTCCTTATATTTGCAGCTCCTCCCCATCTATTACCTCTCTTTAAGGTATTTTAGTAGTCCATTAAGCATCATAATCTATTGTAGTTCTTGGATCAACCGTATCGAGGTTAGCTAGTGGTGCATTATCCTCATCTCCCAACGACTCAACCTATGCTACTAGCAATCAAGCCTCCTTAGTCCTCCGTTTGTAAATCACTAAGTCCTTAGGTACATCTTGTCTAACTCCTAGCTGGTAGGACACCCTCAAGTATTGAAAGTACTCATGCTTTATCCCATGATGCCTTGTTAGCCATCAGGTGTGCCTCACTCATCTTAGGTGCACCCCATCCTCATCCCAGCTTGGAGCTCCTAACCATGATCTCCATGTCACGTTCTCTGGTTGTAGTCCATCAAAGCTCTTAGTGTAGTACCATAATGTGCCCTGCCATAGGTAGCTCTTGCCCTGCTCTCGGTCATGGATCTAGCACATGGTATAAGGAGTCTTCCTATCTATTATGTCGCTCCTTGTAGCCCATGGTAGCATGATAGGTCAATCAACATGATCGATGTTGAAGTACTCCCAACCCCAAACCTGCAAAAGGTAGCTGCATCCCAAGCCCAACTTCTTACGCTGGAAAATCTCGTATAACTCTTTATAGAGCTATGCTAGAAAGGTAGGGCCCCATACCATAATCTATGGCTACTCCATTAGATCCTGGACAATATCCAGTAGGTTCCAAGGGAACTTGTAGCCAGAGGAATTAAGAAGAATGAAGTCCAACATAAGTGTCATCAACACCATATGTTTGGTTGTCAGAAGATGGGTGTTGTATCCTATCTCCACCTGTACCTCATCGCTGGCAATATCATAGTCTACAACATCCCATTGATCTCGGTACACTCGATACAACACTGCCTATCTCTCGATCGTCATTGATGTAGTGATGGGTGCCCCCTCGATGGAAATCCACAAGATCCGATAGACATCCTCAAGGGTGACTATGACCTATTTGGTAGGCATATGGAAGGTATTAGTCTAAGCATCCCACCTATCAATTAGGATCATCAGGTAGGCTTGATTTATATGCACGGACTCCAACCGCATTGTATGCTGAAGGCTCAATCCTTCAACCAATCCCAGTCATCGAGGTCATTGAGCATTACAACACATGCTTCCTTATAATTGTTTGGGAAGCGGTGCCATGCTCTAATAAGCTAATAAAACACACAAGATCATAAAGCCAAAGTTAAAATCAAAATCAATATCAAAGTAAAAAAAAAAACAATCTCCTTTGCACACACCACAAAATCATTTCGATTGAGACGATCACGTCATAAAATCATCTCGATCGAGATGGTGACACCACAAAATTGTCTCGATTGAGACGATCACGAAATGGAGCCGTCTTGATTTGAGACAACACTCAAATCAATTATAAAAATTAAAATTGCAAAGATCGCAAATTACAAAAAAAACACACACACAACAAATTCATTACCCAACCCATCTTTTATTTTTTACTTTAACATTCATCATTTTGCCCACCCCGTTCATTTCATTTAATTAGGGTTCATTTTCATTTAAAATAGTGAAAGATCGAGATTTTTTGTCCTTACCTTTCTCTCTCTGGCTCCTCCACTCATGGAAGCACCACCTGGGTTCATGGCGTTGGTCAGTGTTCAGTTGGACAACACTTAGTTGCACAACTAGCTTCTCCCCTCCTCGTCTCCCCCTCTCCTCATTTTGCAAGATGCAAAAATGAGGGTCTCCCCCACGAATTTCACTATTTATAGCAAAAAACACGACAAAGGCTATCTCGGACGAGGGCGCCACGTGGTACACTCGTATGAGATGATCGACATTTTGATTGTTTGAGACAGTCGCGTCAATCATCTAAGACAATATCACGAATAAAAAAATATAATATACAAACAAAAGAAAAAGAAAAAGATGGCACATTTCACAAGATAGCCATGCTAACAGAGTTATTCCTATCGAGCAACTTATCACTATCATCAATTTTTATCTCCTCCATTGACTCGTCATTCGAGAGGGTAGTCAATAACTGCAAAAACTCAATTTCAAAATCAAGTCAACAATCAAACTCTCAAAATTTGAAATTACGTTCGTTCAAGAATCATTGCCAAAGACTATCATAAGTCCTTTTTTTGGGGCAAACAACAAGCAAAATTTACACCAAACAAACATTTGATATACCTAAAACCTAAAGAGTAGACTCAAGCTTGTCTACCCACGACTAAAAAGGTTACCAAGAATCAAATCAAATTCATCAATATGTTGGAAGCAATGATTTAAAGACATGCATCCTTTTGATGATTGGGGTATTTCACGTTGACCTTTTCAATTTAACATCACCTATCATCAATTAAACCATTTTAGATAATTTATTTTTGCTCAGCATTGTGCTTAGGCATAAAGCATACAAAAAGGGGCATCTGTAGACACCTAAAATGCGTAATCACAAGGAGACTCTCCAAAAGACCTCCTTCTAACCCATCTAACCCACCTAGGGCAGCCTTAGGGCTATTTGGTGCCTTTCCTCAATAAAAGTACACTTTTCCCTCATGGGAAGCAAGACCGTATCAACCGATGATCTTAGAGTCGAGGTCGTCTCGTTGCGAGACGACCACACGCACGTAACTGCAAAAAGAATAATCAGGTAGCAAGATTGCCTATTAGTGCGATGAAGGATTTTTCATTGCCCTTGATGACCTACAGTCACCCTTGGTGACCTGCAGTAGTCCTTGCCACTTGCAAATTGGTAATCATGGCTGCCCCTAATTACCACTTGCCTCTTTAGCACCTAGCCAAGGAGGCTATAAAATGGAGGAGTCCCTTCTTGATTGAAGATCTGCAATTTCTTGATTTAAGCAACAAAGTGCTACAGAAATCCGACCGTGCATCTTCGCTGCCCGAACCAATATTGCTATTTTGCCATGTAAGTTTTAACATCGCATCCATAAATTTTGCTTGATTAATACCATGATTTTAGACACGTGAATCTATGCACTTGCTTAACAATTACCACCAATTCACCAATAAAACCTGCCCTCAAATCATCCCAACATCGCCCCGACCTGGTTTCAGAAAGTTGCAGGTTCACGATAAAGACCGTCTCTGTTGAGACAATCCCGTAGGCAAGATCGTCTTAACTGAGATGACCATGATCAAGTGATCATATTTTAGTCTTTTCCTGCTTTCTCCTATAGATTTACATTTGCAGATTAGTTTTGATGGCATATTCCTCATTTTGAGAATTTTACTTTATTATATTAGTCTCGATCTTCATTATTTCATGCATGCATTTACTCTATTTCACTTTATCTCTTGATTGATACGGGTCCAACCTTGGTGGCCCTTGAAAATGCTATTGATCTCTTCTGTTGTTTCATTGCACGCTGGTGACAATATTCAAGGCAACCAAAGAATTTGGACCTCACCTTCGTATCGTGGTACTAAGGAAACCTGCCTCCAAAAGATATTGTTGTGGGCACGAAAACCACTTGGATTACACCAAGAAATCTATTGTAAAAATTGTATCATAGGCAAAAATCCTTGAAGGGGATCATATGTAACACATTTTAAAAAATTAATGCAAATTGATCTAGTCGGATTCCATTACCATTTGATCTCTATTTATTTCGTGTTTTGCTTGCATCGTGTGTTTCCTTTCAGTATAGCATTTCATTTTACCTATTTATCACTTGCATAGTGCACACTGTTTTCATGCTTTCAAATGAGCCCTTACTCTTGACCAAAGTATTTTTATTTTTTTGGTAGGTTAAAATAATATTAAAAGCGGGTTTTGAAAGGACCCCAAAACCTTTTTACAACAGGTCAACCGACCAAACCAAAGGTAAAAAACATTTGATTTGAAAAATCCTGCCCAGCGAGAAACAAACATTTTGGAAAAACCCACCCAGCGGGAACAAATAAATTTGAAAAATCCTGCCCAGCGGGAAACCACCAATATTGAAAAATCCCGCCTAGTGGGAAAACATGCAGGAAGACGAATTTGAAAATCCCGCCTAGTGGGAAGCAACTGAAAACCACCAAATCAAAAATCATGCCCAGCGGGAAAACCAGCAGGTTTGGAAAATCCTGCCCAACGGGACAACCAACAGAAAAAATAAATTTGAAAAATCTCACCCAATGGGAAACCAACAGAAAACGAATTTGAAAAATCCCGCCCAACGAGAAAACCTAAAACCTGAAGAGTAGACTCAAGCTTGTCTACCCATGACTAAAAAGGTTACCAAGAATCAAATCAAATTCATCAATATGTTGGAAGCAATGATTTAAAGACATGCATCCTTTTGATGATTGGGGTATTTCACGTTGACATTTTCAATTTAACATCACCTATCATCAATTAAACCATTTTAGATAATTTATTTTTGCTCTGCATTGTGCTTAGACATAAAGCATACAAAAAGGGGCATCTGTAGACACTTAAAATACGTAATCACAAGGAGACTCTCCAAAAGACCTCCTTCTAACTTGTCTAACCCACCTAGGGCATCCTTAGGGCTATTTGGTGCCTTTCCTCAATAAAAGTACACTTTTCCCTCATGGGAAGCAAGACCGTATCAACCGATGATCTTAGAGTCGAGGTCGTCTCGTTGCGAGACGACCATGTGCACGTAACTACAAAAAGAATAATCAGGTAGCAAGACTGCCTATTAGTGCGATGAAGGATTTTTCATCGCCCTTGATGACCTACAATCACCCTTGGTGACCTGCAGTAGTCCCTGCCACTTGCAAATTGGTAATCATGGCTGCCCCTAATTACCACTTGCCTCTTTAGCACCTAGCCAAGGAGGCTATAAAATGGAGGAGTCCCTTCTTGATTGAAGATCTGCAATTTCTTGATTTAAGCAACAAAGTGCTACAGAAATCCGACCGTGCATCTTCGCTGCCCAAACCAATATTGCTATTTTGCCATGTAAGTTTTAACATCGCATCCATAAATTTTGCTTGATTAATACCACGATTTTAGACACGTGAATCTACGCACTTGCTTAACAATTACCACCAATTCACCAATAAAACCTGCCCTCAAATCATCCCAACATCGCCCCGACCTGGTTTCAGAAAGTTGCAGGTTCACGATAAAGACCGTCTCTGTTGAGACAATCCCGTAGGCAAGATCGTCTTAACTGAGATGACCATGATCAAGTGATCATATTTTAGTCTTTTCCTGCTTTCTCCTGTAGATTTACATTTGCAGATTAGTTTTGATGGCATATTCCTCATTTTGAGAATTTTACTTTATTATATTAGTCTCGATCTTCATTATTTCATGCATGCATTTACTCTATTTCACTTTATCTCTTGATTGATACGGACCCAACCTTGGTGGCCCTTGAAAATGCTATTGATCTCTTCTGTTGTTTCATTGCACGCTGGTGACAATATTCAAGGCAACCAAAGAATTTGGACCTCACCTTCGTATCGCGGTACTAAGGAAACCCGCCTCCAAAAGATATTGTTGTGGGCACGAAAACCACTTGGATTACACCAAGAAATCTATTGTAAAAATTGTATCATAGGCAAAAATCCTTGAAGGGGATCATATGTAACACATTTTAAAAAATTAATGCAAATTGATCTAGTCGGATTCCATTACCATTTGATCTCTCTTTATTTCGTTTTTTGCTTGCATCGTGTGTTTCCTTTTAGTATAGCATTTCATTTTACCTATTTATCACTTGCATAGTGCACACTGTTTTCATGCTTTCAAATGAGCACTTACTCCTGACCAAAGTATTTTTATTTTTTTGGTAGGTTAAAATTATATTAAAAGCGGGTTTTGAAAGGACCCCAAAACCTTTTTACAACAAGTCAACCGACCAAACCAAAGGTAAAAAACAATTGATTTGAAAAATCCCGCCCAACGAGAAACAAACATTTTGGAAAAACCCACCCAATGGGAACAAATAAATTTGAAAAATCCTGCTCAGCGGGAAACCACCAATTTTGAAAAATCCCGCCTAGTGGGAAAACATGCAGGAAGACGAATTTGAAAATCCCGCCCAGTGGGAAGCAACCAAAAACCACCAAATTAAAAATCCCGCCCAACAGGAAAACCAATAGGTTTGGAAAATCCCGCCCAACGGGAAAACCAACAGAAAAAATGAATTTGAAAAATCTCACCCAATGGGAAACCAGCAGAAAACGAATTTGAAAAATCCCGCCTAGCGGGAAAACCAACAGGTTTAGAAAATCCTGCCCAGCGAGAAAACCAACAGGTTTAGAAAATCCCGCCCAACGGGAAAACCAACAGGTTTAGAAAATCCCACCCAACGGGAAAACTAGCAGAAAAATAGATTTGAAAAACCGTAGCACTGGTATCCCGCCAATAGGAGTATGAGGTAACCAGGTTGGGGCAAGGTCTGGAAATGGAACAACAGAAATGGGAGATCCCCAAGACCACCGGATCTCCCCTGTAACCAGACTGGGAATGCAACTGCAAAGGAGAAACATGGAAACTGTCACATGAGTGCCCGTGACTGGAGAGGATTTCTTGCCCAGGTTGAAAAACATGGCAGTGCCTTTGCAGTAGATGATGAATCATGAGGTCCCATCCCAAGACCTTTAAACCTGCAAAGAAACATACCACATAAACAACCAACAAAAAATCTACCAGTCCCACCCTTGCCTGCAAAAGGATGTATCCAGGGAAAGCCGCAGCTGCACAAAGAAGCTCAAGGTCCCCCTCCAAGACCAAAAGGACAGATTGCGAGAAGAAACCAAGGATCCATCCAAAAACAAGCAACCACTAGATCTACAAGGAGATCCCAAAGGCAGAGAGTTCCTAGAATGATTGAGAAGGAAAGTCATCTACGGGAATGAAGCCTAGCCCCCCCAAAGCTAAAAAAGAGCGTAGATGAGAATCCCGAGCAGTGAACAGGAAATCAGAGCCAAAACCTCTTCCAGAAGCCACCCCCAAGCTATTCGAAAACCCACCAAACCAGGGTACTCAGGGACAAAAACCACAACACACTCCTTGCAGTGAAACAATCTAGTCAAAAACATGAAACCTGAAAAACCCATAAATCTCGATAACTAGATCAAAAAACAACCTAGAGAAAAGGACAAAGAAATGAAAGATTTATAAAATTATAAGCAAATTAAATTTAATTTTAAAACACCATCCAATTTTTTTTTTGATAAACCTAAATTTTAAATATTTCAATATTTTCATAAACTAAAATAAATTTTTGTATTAACTCTATTAACCTAAGTGATTCTTATATATATTTAAAATCCTACAATTAAAAAACAAACACATTAGTTTTTTAATTTTATTATTATTTTATACGTTTAAATAATATTATTAATCGAAAATAAATGAAGTGTAACAATGTTCTTCAAGTAATTATCCATCATCCTTCGTATTTTTATTGTAAACAACAAAATTCTACGGATGATGGGTTGTTGCCATTCCCCTCCATATGAAAAATCAAATAAGAAAACAACAATAATTCTTTTGTGTAGTTGCAACTTGCAACTGCAATGGTAGAGCTTTGAGCCCTTAAAAGTGATTCGCAGGGCAAGATGTCATGCTTCAAAGGTTGCAAGATCGATCTCGCATTGGAAGCCCAGAGCCATGGTTTTACATGACACGCAGCTGCTTATTCTTCTCTTTTAAAACATGCAATAGCCCCCAACAAACAGAGTCTAGCAAATAATTTTAGCATAACGTAGCAGCGAGGACGGTACAAGTGTATAAATACATGCAGGCATTCCTATCTGAAAGAACGTAAAGAAGAAGAAATTTGCGGCTTCAAGTTGTACAAATGGCGACAAGCGCGTATGATCTACTGGAGGAAACGCGAACCTCAATTGAAGAAATCATTGCCAAAATGCTCTTCATAAAGAAAGAAGGCAAAGGACGTGCAGAACTGCACGAACTTATCTCTGAAGTCTCTGTTTTATTTCTTAAACTTCGCCAGGTTACGCTCGTTTCCCTCTCTCTCTTCTTTTTACTTCAAAACTCGATGAGGGATGCGAATCCCATTTTATGTCTGTACTAGCAAGACTCATTTTACGTCTGTACTAGCAAGAAAAAAAAAGAAGTTTAGGGTTTAGGGAGTCTTAAGGTAGCTGACAACTTGCGTTTGAAAAATATCGTCCAAAAAAAAAAGCATTTTAATTTGATTTTTCTGTCTGATGCTAGTCTAATTTGGCTGTGGAGGAGGGTTTTTTATTCTTCAGTGGTGGTGGTTAACAGCGTGGGGAATTGGACTTGATCAGATTATTCATCTGTATAGCAGCGCGAATTTTTTTTTATGTTGGGACTGGCCCATGTATGCCATCTCTTGTTGAAACTAGGGTTTTGTTTTTATTGTGGCAGTGTTACATAAAGGTTATCTTGCAGCAGAAACTCTAATTTATGTGCCAACGTGAGAATTTGAATATCGGTTAAATTAGATGAAATGTGTTTTTGTTGAGGGACAATATTCTCTTACGGCCAGGATATTACAATTGTTTATTTTTTCATTTCAAGACAAAATTGGATACGGTTTTCAGTTAAGGTTGGGGTAGAACCTGAGTAGGCCTGACGGTGAAGGCCTCCTTCCACATAGTGGGATCTTAAAAGATATTTAACTTAAAAGTGTATTTTCACTTTAGTTGAGGAAGACGGGTGCCGAGAGAACATTTTTTTTTTTTTTTTGTATTTACATGGTGGAATCGGTAGCCGCCACGAATCCGGGTAGGCTGTCCAGCTTTTATGGCCGCCACAGTATTCTGTGCTGTCCGCCCCGGAAGCCGCCACACAGATCTTCGCACAGTCCGCCCCTATAACCACCATGCCACAATCATTTTAAACCTTTTACGCCGCTGAAAGCACCAGGAAAGGGACAAGCGTTCAGTCTGGCGAGGCCCGAGATTTGAACCTTGGACCTCCGCCCCCCTTATGGGGTTTGGATGAACCAATTGGTCTACACCTCGGACCTCGAGAGAACATTTTGTAATGGAGATATTTGGGAGTTGGATGTTTACAAGTTTCAGGAGAGAACACGTCGTTGCAATCTGTGTGATCTTTTTCAACCGAATTGCAGAACTGGTTGGAAAGAATGACGCTGGTTAGGGTGAGACAAAGAAGACTTTCGGTATGACAAAGAGTTGCTTATGGTTAGGAATGAGGTTGCAACGCCATAGAATGGGATAGTGCTAACGCGGTGCAGGGATGCAAAGGAAGCCTTCAGTTTGCTGTTGTTATATTGCAAGGAGGTGACGGTGTTTAGTTGAAGCTAAAGACGGCCAATCAGAAACCATAAGGCACATGCAAGGAGGAGGAGGAGGACGTGGGAATGGAGAGTGGGGTTATAATCAATGACAAAGATGAGCAGGAAGCTCTTTAGTATGACGAAGAGCCTGAAAACGAAGGGCAATAATCAAGAGAATGGGGAAGAAGAATATGTCAGGCCATATGTGAAGGGAAGGATGTTTTATTTATTTATGTTTTTAATCGGTTATATGGGATTGAAATGGGTCCCATCCGTATTACATCATGACCACTTGGTGGTAATACAACAAGCTTGGCAATTATGCATATATCTCTGGCAAGATCCTTCAAAGTTGAGGAATCTACCTGTTGAGCTAATGCCATTTGATTATGTGAAGGGAAGAATTATAATCATTTAAACTTAAAAAAGGCTCTGGAAATGGAGGGGGCCTCCAAAGGCAGAACCTCATTCAAGGTCTTATTGGGACAGAGTAATATGAGTTTGATCTGAAATTGAATATGTAGCCAAGTGCCAACTGGTGGATAAGAACCTGTCACACTAAATTGCCACACATTCACTTTGGAGAAGCCCACATGGAGTAAGAGCAACAAAAGCAAAGGAAGGAGGCAGTGATGGCAGGATACGAGATTCTTCTTCAGCAAACTATTGGTGTCGACATAGCTGATAGATCTATGATGGTTTTAGCGATATAGGCACTTCTGCCTAAGATGGTAAATGTGCATTTGCATTGTACAAAACGCGGTGGAAGAACTAGTTCATTAGAGGTGAAAGAAACAAAGAAACTGAAGAAGTGGTGGGTGTTTTGCTTAAACATTCTGCCTATCATGAAGTTAGCAAAACAAGCATTCTATCATAGCAAAGCTGTCTTTCCCCCAACCATGGATATCTTGACATGGCTTCTGAATGTGGATAAATTGTTGCTGGAGGTAACCATAGTGATTGCAATCAGGGAAGAAATAAATTGAGTGGAATAGAAGACCCAAAGGAAATGAAAAGTTTTCAAAAGTAATGAAAGCATTGAGACATATAGCAGCAACACTGGTGTAAGCAAATATGAAGAAGAACACTTTAAAAGAATAGGAGAAAGCCATTAGTTGAATCATGAAATGAGAACAACA
Source organism: Wollemia nobilis (assembly GCA_028583015.1). Classification (NCBI taxonomy): domain Eukaryota; kingdom Viridiplantae; phylum Streptophyta; class Pinopsida; order Araucariales; family Araucariaceae; genus Wollemia; species Wollemia nobilis. Next base: position 6,833,131 of record JAQPPZ010000103.1, read on the forward strand.
AATATAGCATGCTAGCAAAGATGATAAAATAAGAACTTGAGAAGGGAATTATAAAAGAAAGTGGCAGGTACTCCTCTGACAAGTCAGCAATTACAGCATCTTCGGTTACAGCTTGAAAGATCTCTTAGAAGAAAGTTGTATTGATAGGTTTCAACAAGTCTTATTAGTTGTCCTAGCAAGAGAGTGCCAGGTGTAATTGTTACGTTGGATTCTTAAGGTGTGGGTTTGAGGGTGGCACAGATGTTAGCACTGATTTTGCTGTGATGTCATTTCATTAAGTGTTTAATAATATTTCATTACTAATGTTAATCCGTGCGTGTTCTAACAATGAATTGAGCATATGGCTTGTAATTATGAGAGGCTGGAGGGTTTTTGTATATAGAGGATCCTTTGAAGGCTATAAGGACATCCTTCATTCAGAATTAAAGCTTGTTATCATAATTTGGACTAAGTTTTTCTCATTTGGCGGATAACACTGGATTTAATGTACTTACATTGTGTACATCAACTAATTTCGTTTGTTGTATTCACTTTATTCTTTCTTCATTGTCTTTGTCTTTTCTCTTTATTCTTAATTTCTATAGTGTCCCACTAAACTTGGGCTTGGGGGAATATCCATTTCAAAGAGTCTAAAGACATAGATATTGGGTAAAGGAATCCTTCAAGGATGGGTTGGAGTAAAGTAGTTCGGGGAAAGAAATTTAATATTTGGAAGAAATTCAAACTTGCAAAGAGAAGGATGGAAGCTCAAAATCTTTGTGGATGGGAATACCAGATTTAGTTGAAAGGCATGACGGAACAGAATGAAAGGATGTCTATGGCGAAGAGAAATAGGAATTGAACATGGTTGGTGGAACAAGATAGACAGAAATTCGAGCTACTGGAGATTTTAAAAGCTCAATAGTTGAAGTTATATACTATAAAGTAGAATATATATATATATTTAATAAGCTATGTGTGGCCTCTCTTGGGGACCACTCTCATTACAAAAACAAAACATTACATTGCTCTTATTACATTTCTATGAAGTTAATTAAACCATATACAACTTGCCTTTCTATCAAAATTTTTTTTCATTTGCCTTTCTTATCAAAGAGATTCGCCATCTTCCTCACTGCTAAGTTTCCACAATCAACTCCTTTATATCATTTCACACAAATGCCTTCTGAATTTTAAATTTTGTCAAGATAAAATTAAACACTGCTAATGGCCAAAATATTTGCTGTCCAGTTTCCATATCTATAAATATAAATATATTGTCTATAATAACCTGATAAATTCTTAATACCTTTTTTTAGGGTTCTTATTCATGTCCCTAATATTTCAAGATATTATTTTGATTGTCATTTCTTGTTTTTCTTTGTGGGTTCAGCCCCAATTCTTGTTAACACTTGTGATATTTGCTTTTGTTTTCCCGTATCAATATCCCTCTGGGTTTCTTTTTCTTTTTGCTTCTTGGGTCTTCCTCTTTTTTTTTCATTCCCACCAATACTTTCATCTTCATCAATCTCTTCATTCTTCTTACATTTTTCATAGTAAAGACTTATCATATATAGGTTTGTCTTGCTCTGAATGATTTGTAGAGCAAGGAGTAAACTCAAAAGCACATTCTTCTTAATATTGCCCTCGAAAACCTAGAGTGTAAGGATGCTCTTCCAAAACAAATACCTTCTTATTCTGCCCTAAAAATCCTCTATTGTTATGGACTTCATCATCATTTCTTTATTATGCTGCTCTTTAAACCCTAAAGTGTAAGGGATATTCTCTACACCACTTTCACTTTTATTATCAGGAGAGGATTCTATACTACTTGAGGAGAATGAAGCTGATTTACCTGAAATGATCTTGACCTCTTCAGTCGTCTTTGTGTTATGATTTTCCTCCACATCTTCCTTTGCACCTTTACTTCCTTCTGAACTTGAACTTACAAATTGTACTTTCTCATCCCTTATATCCTTCTTTGTTTCTTCCAATGGTTGATCCAAGTGAGCTATGGCGGCCTTTGCCAAATGATATTGTAGAGAGGCTTTCTTTGCCCGAGTGGAATATCTTTGATCTGATCTAGCTTCTATTACTGTATGATTTCTTTGCTTCGTCTTGAAGTTTATCTCATGACCAATTTTTTTGTCTCTTTCTTCATAATTTTCACTTTGCAAACTCTTGCCATGTGTCCAGTCATAACAATTGCACATCAAAATGTGATATTTTGATAATCTACTTGTTGATCCCATTCTCTTGATTCAGATTTAATCTTAACGGATTGTGGGAAAGGTTTTGAAATATCCATAGCAACAAATATTCAGGTATATATAGCATGCTTTCGCTTCTTAATAGTTAGTCTTTCTTTGATGAATTCTCCTAGGGTATTTATTCTTCAAAACTTCCTTATTGATAAGCTGATATGGAAGTCCCAAAAGCCTATTGACACCGGAAGCTTCATAATGGTTTCTGTCTCAACTGAATTTTTTTCATTCCATGGTCTTAAATAAAGGGCATCTCTCCCTCTAAACCATGGACCACCACTCATTATTTTGTCCCAGATTTTGAACTAGAAATGATGACGAGGAAAAAACCATGGGCCATATCTGAAGATCTCAAGATTGCAAAATGAATTGAATCCTCCTTGACTCTAAGCAACGCGGAATTCATTTGTAGTGCCTCTCCTCCCAACATAGACTGCAGCTGCTAGGGTTTGCTATTTGCGAATTCTCCTTCGCTTTCGGCTCTTTGTGTGACAGTTTGGCTTTCCAGGCAGCCTTACGCTCTGCCCCAGAAGAGCAGGCTCTCCAGTTTGCGCATCGTGGCTCCAACTTCACTCGCTTTATTACTATAAAGTATAATATTGCTTACTATGAATCAAACTAGATTTGACAGTTAAAAGCCCAAAAGGCACAAAGCCTTAGATTTTTATATTTCAATGAAGAATCTTTGAATGAAGTTTTGATGAGATTAAACTATCATTGTGCGCTTTGTTTTGTATTAAAGGTGTCGTATTTCACAATTAGTCGGTTATTGTAATTTATGTTTTTTGTTTTTTTTTTTAAATTGTTTGTACGGGATTGAAATGGTTCCCACCCGTATTACATCATTACCAACAATTATGCATATATCGCCTGGCAAGATTTGAACCCTGGTCTTTGCCTTGAAAGTTGATGTATTTAACTGCTTGAGCTCATGCCATTTGATTTGATTTTTTCTATTTTTATTAACAATATTGGTTTGCAAGAATATGTATTTAGATGTGACTCTCTTTACATGTATCTTGACACAAATTTTAACCGTGCATTAGTGTGTAGTTAAGCTTAACATGGTTCAATGCATGCATGTATCTGTATATATTCACAAGTGATATGCGACATGTAGTCATATGATGTACATTTGATAAGATTATTGTTGCAGCTAACATTCTCTCTTGTGATCTTCTAGGGACATTTATTTCTTATCTTATCAACTGACCTTACCTACCATTCCTAGCTAACCAAGCTATTTCTATTCTTTGTCATGCAAATGAGTCATATCAGAAATTTTGTTCATCATATGAGTTGTTAGTAAATAGGGGGACATTGGTACCCTTCTTAAGATCGAATTATTTTTAAGCATTAATGACTGCTTGGATTTTATATGATCTTGGACAAAGGCACAGTAGTTGAGTGTTCACTTATGAGGATAAAACTATATTGGTTTTGCTAGAGGGTTTTCCAGCTTTACATATTGAAAAGGACAGGGATCTGTACGAGGACTGGGAGTGTTCCAAAAAAAATCCCTTCAGAAACTTGATAACAGCCAATTTGCCCAATTTATGTATAGAAGATCATGTTGCTAATATCTCCAGAAAGCCTTTGACTTCATTGAAGTTTCTTCATTTGAGATCGTTGTTGAGGATGAACAAACTTATTAATAAGGGGGGATAGTATCTAATGCCTTTAACTTCTGGAAGTGCACATTGTGCTTTACAGGTTAAATCTTAAGGGAGAGTTTTAGAATATATGCTTAGACATGTTTTTCTCCACATGTGCTTAAACACAACTTTTAGCTTTGCATTAGTAGGTATGTAAACTTAACTCCTTTCAATCTAGGAAGTCACAGATATCTGTACATACTCACATGTACTTGCATAATGCCTTTCTAATAATGTTGCTGTAACCAGCGTTATCACCAGTGATCTTTGAGGAACATCTATTTTTATTTTACCCACCTACCTTACCTGCGATGCTAACCTAATCTTATTACTTGCATTATATGAAATAAAGGCATTCATAGCAGTTAGCACATGTGAGTAGTTTGGAAGAGGTGTGTCTGAAATTTCCTGTGTCATTGGATTTGCAAATAAATAAGGGTACATCGGTACCTATCTTAAAAATTGAGCATCCCTTTATGTTGATAAATGCTTGGTTTTTACTTGATTCTTGTATCAAATCATTCATATTGAATATGATGCTGTTAAAGCACTAGTCATCATTTGATTACTCACACTTTGTAGGCAAAATAAACTAGTATTAGAAGATGCTTAGCAAAAATGTCAAAGTAACAATGTCATTATCGTACTTTTACCAAGGTAAATATAGACTGAACACAAGGAAGAAGATGAATATTGAGTGATAGTTATTCAAGAATGACACTAATTATGATAAGACACCAATAGTAATGACACTTGCGTAAGTAGGCTTGATCTCCACCTTTTATGTAATTGGGCAGACCACTTTTGGGGCAAGGGGGTCTATTGACCTATTGGGGCCGCAGGTTCACCAACCTAATATTTTTGGTCAACTTTTACATTCTCAGTACATAATTGAAAATATTGGACTTAACAAGGCTCTTTTCTTGAGAGTGCTTGACAATTTGGCAAAAATTCCACAGAAAAAACCTTGAAGAAAATATATATAGTCATTAAAACATATTTAAAAATGAATTTAAAGGGCTATGAAGTCAATTTTCTATTATAATTTTATAATTGCAATTCATGATAGTCAAATGATCAATAACGATCATTAAAAGCTAACAAAATAGCAACATACTCAAGCAATTCTAAACTGCTTTCTGCTTTCCCTTCCTTGAATTTTGTTAGGAAAAGCTCCAAGATTCCACACCTGCAAGAGGAAGCACAATAACAAAAATATAGAACACGAAAACAGTAACACAAGTGACACAGAGATTTTACGTGGAAACCTGCAATGTGCAAGAAAAACCGCGGGGCAATGGCAACTTCTTTTCTTATTAATTTCAGCAAAGATTACATTCACGTCCTTGGACGTTTTCAACAACTCTCTTCATTCATTATGCAAGGGATCACATCCCTTTTGTAGAGCAGAAGGAAGACTCCAAAACTGTTCGTTTTATCTTCCAACGCAAGCCTCCAAAGACTGTTCATTTCATCTTCCTCTCCCAAGACTTTTCGTCTTCCGCGTACGTCTACCTAGACGTCTACTTCTTTGGCGTCTTCTTGGCATGACGTTTGGCCTAGACGTCCGCCAACCCGCACGTCTGGCCTAGACGTCTCGCCAACCCGCACGTTCCGGCCCGGCACGTCTGGCAGCCCAGACGTCTAGTGGCCATACGGACTTCACACCTAACATTCTCCCACTTGAAGTCAATATTCAGGAACTCTTTTGCCAAAAGATTTTCATCCAGTGCCAATTGCCCAATGCTGCCCTTGTTACTTTTTCAGCAAGCCCAGAGAAGTTCTGCACCATTCAAACTTCTCTACCTTGACCGGCTTTGTAAGCATATATGCAGGATTCACATCAGTGTCGATTTTCTCGCAACAGATCCTACCTTCTTCCACCACATTTCTGATAAAGTGGTACTTGACATCAATGTGTTTCGTGCGATCATGGAATGTTGGATTCTTCACTAATTGAATAGCACTCCGGCTATCACAATGCAACGTAATTTTCTCCTGCATTACCTTGAAATCACCCAACAATCGCTCTAGTCAGATTGCCTCCTTGATGGCATGAGTTGCTGCAATGTATTCTGTTTCAGTGGTTGATACGGCCACAACAGACTGCAACTTAGAAGCCCAACTCACCGCTTCTCCAGCAAGGGTGAAGGTATATCCTGTAGTGGATTTTCTCCCATCTCTATCTCCACCATAATCAGAATCCACAAAACCTATAACTTGCAAATCTGTCGATCCAAAGTAAATGGCAACATCTGAAGTGGCTCTTAAATATCTGAATATCCACTTCACTGCATTCCAATTCTCCTTACCAGGATTTGCCATGTATCGGTTGACTACTCCCACTGCTTGGGCAATATCCGGTTTGGTGCTCACCATGGCATACATGAGGCTTCCTACTGCTGATGAATACGGTACAAAATTCAAAGCAAAAGAGGACTGATACACATGAGAATACCTTTCCGGACACTTTTGTGGACGTGTAGATCTTCTAACCCAATGATCTATTGGTTCTGGCTCTTGGTCTTGTGACCGTTGTGGCTGCTCTACTTCCTGTTCTACTTGCTGTTTTGCATGCTGAAGGGAGTCATGTGGAAGGATTCACCTGAGTCCAAAACCCAGGTATATAAAACTGATCTGCTGTTACTGATACAAAAGGCTTCACACGTTGCCGTCTCTCCTGAATCTGCTGCACTGGCTTCGATTGGTGGCTGATTTTGCTTTTCACCATTCTTTAATTGCCAACAGTCGTTCTTGAAGTGTCTTGGCTTCCCACAATGCCAACACTTCCCTTTCTGCTTATGTCCTTTAGACTTAGATCTGGATTGCTTTCTACCTTGTTTACTCCCCTCGAACAATCGACCTCTCACAGATAGGGCTTCATTGGTTGAGGGTTCCAGAGACGTTTTTCGCCTCAACTCTTCTGCCAACAAAGCGGCTACCACATCATCAAAATTGAGAGTTCCTGATTTTGAATTACTGATGGTCATCACCATATGATCCCAAGTGTCCAGGAGGGAATAAAGTAGGGTGATAGCTCTATCTTCATCGTCCATCTTCACATTAACTGAAACCAGTTATCGATCGAGTATTAAACTCATTCAAATGATCTACCATGGATGAACTTTCCTTCATCCTCAAGCTATAAAGCCTTTTTTTTGGAAAAACCTTGTTAGTTGCATATTTTGTTTCATACAACTTTTCAAGCTTTTGCCAAAGGGCTTCCGTGGTCTTTTCTTCGACTACATTGAACAAGACGGAGTTCGCTAGCCAGAGACGGATTGTAGAAACCGCCTTCCTGTCAACCGTTACCCACTCCTCATCTTTCATGCTGCTCGGTTTACTCGCGACCCCTTTCAAGGCTTGCGCTTGGTCATTCTGAACCAGCAAATCCTCCACCTTCATCTTCCATAGAGCGAAGTTCTTGCCATCAAATTTCTCAATCTCGAACTTGGTTACACCTTTTGTCATTGTTGCAGCTCCCACTCGCACAAAACCTTAGCTCTGATACCAGATGTTAGGAAAAACTCCAAGATTCCACACCTGCAAGAGGAAGCACAATAACAAAAATATAGAACACGGAAACAGTAACACAAGTGACAGAGATTTTACGTGGAAACCTGCAATGTGCAGGAAAAACCACGGGGCAATGGCAACTTCTCTTCTTATTAATTTCAGCAAAGATTACATTCATGTCCTTGGATGTTTTCAACAACTCTCTTCATTCATTATGCAAGGGATCACATCCCTTTTATAGAGCAGAAGGAAGCCTCCAAAACTGTTCGTTTCATCTTCCAACGCAAGCCTCCAAAGACTGTTCGTTTCATCTTCCAACGCAAGCCTCCAAAGACTGTTCGTTTCATCTTCCGCTCCCAAGACTTTTCGTCTTCCGCGTACGTCTACCTAGACGTCTGCTTCTTTGGCGTCTTCTTGGCATGACGTCTGGCCTAGACGTCTGCCAACCCAGACGTCTGGCTTAGACGTCTGCCAGACTAGACGTCTGCCAGACTAGACGTCTGGCAGCCCAGACGTCTGGCCTAGACGTTTGCCAGTCCAAACGTCTGGCTAGTCCAGACGTCTGGCCTAGACGTCTGCCAGTCCAGACGTCTGGCAGCCCAGACGTCTGGCCTAGACGTCTGCCAGACCAGACGTCTAGTGGCCATACGGACTTCACACCTAACAAAATTGAAGTGTATGCTTGGAATCGAAGGATGGGCCAATGGAGTTTGGTCCATATCTTATCAATAATATGCCAAATGGAATCAAATTTTCTCCATAATAATTTTGGGTGGTATCCTTTGCCTTATCCATGACCTCATATAGATAAGCAGTTGGCAATTGATTGCCATCTACATGGCAAAGAACCTTGATCAAGGGTTTTGTTGCCTGAACAGTGGAAATCATCATAAATAATTTTAATTAAAATTAATGAATCTGAATTTAAATTTGGAAATTAGAAAGTACATATTTAGGAAGCCAAAGAATTTAAAAAATTATAATTTACCTTGATTATCTCTTGCACATTCTTCCAAAAATTGTCACCAAATACTTACTTGGCGATTCTCTCTACATCTTTTGTATGAAAATAAGACCCTAACAATCTTTCGCTTACAAACATTCTTTTAAGAGGACCTGGTGCATTTGTAAGGCTCTACAAGGCAATGAAGTTAGAGGGAAATTGGGTGATCGTGGTAAAAAATAAAACCCTTACCTCTCAATCCTTCTCCAGGTTGTGAAATCTTCAACAAACATGATCAAATCCGTCAAATTCTGCTTCAAACATGTTGAATAGTGTGTATATTATCTTTAGATAATTGCAACCAAGAGATCAGAGGAGAAGAAAGTGAAAAATATAGACTGTTCTCCTTTTTATGTTGTTTTTACCGCTAACAGTACACTATCAATTTTTTGCAAGTGCTTGCAAGTTTTTGGACAAGTTGTTTTGTGATTACTCTCCAACTTAGACCCGAGTAAGTGGGTGATTTACCTACCACTCAAAAAATCCTTGCTAAGTTATTGATTAATTGTGAGAAATTGATGATCTTTCAAAAAATGGTTTAATGTATCTAGGCTGTTTAGGAGGAAGGATTCAACAAGCATGACATAAATAGATCGCGTCATGGTAAAACCTACAAAAACAAGCTTATTCTCTCTCATAGTTGTTTAGAGTATACTTTTTGGAGTCCTTTTAATTTGAAAGTTTAAAAGACTGTCTTTAGCAATGGGGAGTGTTCGTAGTGGGCTTACTTGTTTCCCTCACAGTAGTGGTGCCAGTGTTGTGGACTATGCTCTTTCTTCCACCACCCTCGTCTCGTTCATTTCTCGGTACAATGTCTTTGATCACCCTCCTTCCCTTACTGATCACTCAGTACTCTCTCTCACTTTCTCCACTGTCACATTCCCTATTAATCCACCACCCCCTTCCTCCACTCCCACCCCTCGGGTTTCTATAGATTTTGACTACTACTATTCCTTTACCTACATGGACCGTTAATGTTAGGTTCTTCCTAGGCTGTCTTCTCTCCCCAACGCTACCAAGCATTCTGGTTTCTTAGTCCAAGCAATTTGGAGGGTAGCGATGGACTCTTACCCCCACACCATCCGCCCCCCTCCTCGCCCTTGTCCCCTTGGTCATTGTCCTATGAACATCTAGTATGATGAGGATTGCAAATTTGCCCATCGAAGGTTGAAACATACCATTCGGTACTCTCCCCAGCTCACAACCACCTCCCATAGAGACTACAAGTCGCTTCTCTGGAAGAAGAAACGTCTCTTCCTCTCTCAGCGTAGATTGGATCTCATTCATTCCCTCCACCACTCCCCTAAATCCTTTTGACGCCTTATCCTCCCCCGAGACCAGCTCAACCATGGGATCAATCTTTCCTCTTGGACCACTCATGCCTCATCCCTCTATACCATCCCAAATCAACCTCTTATTAGGGTTCCTTCCCCCCTACTTCCTGCCACCTCTTCTCTACTGGACTTATTAAGCAGGCTATTTGAAAGCTTTGCACAGGAAAAGTAGTAGATTTGGATGGGTTACAGGCGGAATTTCTGAAGCATGGCATCAACTCTCTTGTTAGGCCCCTCATTGATCTCTTCAACCTCATTGTTTGCTCGGGTTTCCCTAACTCTTGGACTCAACATATCATCCATCCCATCCATAAGGTGGGAGATCCTCACGAAAGCAACAATTACAGGATCATCATGACTGGGCATGTCTTTGCCAAGATTTATTCCACATAGCATTAGATGTGCTTCTTTCTCACAGGTTGGAGGAGGGACACAGGGCCATGGGCCAAGCTGGTTTTTGGCAAGACCACTAGACCACAGATCATGTCCTAGTCCTCAAGGCTATTATTGAGGAGGCGCGTTCCAGGTCCTCGAGAGTCTATTGCTACTTTGTTGACTTCAAGAAAGCTTTTGACATAGTACCTTGGCATTTACTACTTGAGAGACTTCGATTGGTTGGCATCTCTTGATATGTAAAGTGCCACACTATGGATTCACCTCTACATACAGATCTATGGATCTTGCTTAATCCTTATGCTTAATTTGTAATTTCTATGTGTTAGTATTAATCTGGTAATTCTCGCAATTAAGGTAAATAATAGCAATAATATCTGATTCAAAAAACAAACATACACATAGTTTAAAGAGAAACACCAAATTTACGTGGAAACCCTCAAATGGGTAAGACCACGGTCAAAGAGATTACTGCAAATTCTTATTGGAAATAATAAGTCGATTACAATCCTAATTGTGGTATTAGATTGCAATCTTCCCTTCTCCAACTCTTCTCCCCTTGCTTTGATGTCTTTTCTACTCTTTTTGTTCTTCCACTGCAAATCTGGCAATCAAGTCATCACCATGTGTTCTGCAAGAATTTTCCACAATCTGTTAAAAGAAGTCATCTGCCACACTGTGTTGTGTAAAAACTAAACTGCCACCCAGTGCTGTGCAACCATTTTCCACGAAGTGTTGTGCAAAAGTTTGCCACTAAGTGTTGTGCGAAAGAAAGCATTTTTCATTAAATGCGTGTAGGCCCTTTTTCTTAAATGCTTGCAACCTCCTTTTCTTAAATGGGTGTTTATAATTAAATCCAACCCATTTTATTAAATGGGTGTTGGTTATTTAATACCAACCCATTTTATTAAATGGGTGTTGGTTATTTAAAACAAACCCATTTTATTAAATGGGTGTTGACCACTCATTGAATGATGGAAGTTAAGCTAGTTTTCCTCCATGCTCTGTTCCGGCAAGTGCTGATTACTCCAAAGTGAGGATTTTATCCGAAGCTCCTTCCACACTTCCTGTAGATGACTTTTTTTAATTGATCTCCTGATCAAGATCTCCCCCATTGGAGGATTTTGGTCCCTCAAAATCATCTTTATTCAGATGGAAATATTGTTTCTCCGCTTGCTTCTTGGAGATCCATTTTGCCTTGCTTAGCATTTTACCTTTGTGGTTGCTGGGTTTGCTTGAGCTGCAATTTTCACATCCACAAATAAAATTAGACACATCATTCTGCATATTGGACCAGTAGACATATCGTTGGAAGTTAGCTACTATTTTGTGCACACTAAAATGACCAGCAACTAGTGATGTGTGAGCTTCCCTTATCAGTTGTAAGCATTTGTCTCCCTTGGGCACACAGAGTTTTCCCTCTTTGAACAACAAGTCTTTTTCCAAATGAAAAACCTCATTGGATTTTCCTTGCACTCCATTTTTCAACTCCTTATACTTCTTCCCAAGTTCAACATCTTCTTCATACTGTCCCTTGTACTCTTCGAAAGAAAAAGGCTCCAATTCCATTACAACTGAAGCAACCTTTATGGGAGGACGAGACAACATATCAACTAACTTGTTTGTCTTCCCCTTCTTATATTTGATTAGGAGATTAAACTGTTGTAGGAAACCCATCCATTTAAAATGCATGGACTGTTGTAACTTGCTTAGAGTTTGCAAGTACTTTAATGGCTCATGATCTGTATGCACAATGGTTTCTTTACCCAATAAATAATGTCTGCATTTCTTCACTGCTTGGACAAGTGCAAACAACTTTTTGTAATACGTAGGATAGTTAAGAACAGCCCCTGAAAACAATTCAGAATGATAACATACAGGTTTATTTTGCTGGGACAAAACTGCCCCCATAGCATGGCCCGAGGCATCCGTCTCAATCTCAAAAGGCATCCTCATGTCTGGCATAGCAAGCACAGGTGCATTGCATACCTTATCCTTTATCAGCTCAAAGGCTTTGTTCTCCTCTTTTCCCCAAACAATATTTCTATTCTTCTGTAGCTACTGTAACAGAGGTCTTGCTATATGTGAGAAATCCTTAATAAATTTTCTGAGGTATTGGGCTGCCCCAATAAAACTTCTCAGTTCAGTCTGGGTCTTTGGTGCTGGCCAATGGCATCCACCTTGGAAGGATCTATTTTGAGTTCTCCATTCCCAATTACATGACCCAAATAAACTAAAGACTTCTTTCCAAACTCACACTTTTTAAGATTTAATTTTAAATCTTCCCTTGCTGACACTTCAAAAACTGATTTTAAATTCTGAATATGCTCTTCCCATGTTGGACTGAAAACTAATATATCATCAAGAAATACAATGACATACCTATCCAGAAAAGGTCTCAAAATGTCATTCATCAGCCTCATGAAGGTAGCTGGGGCGTTTGTTAATCCGAATGGCATCACTAACCATTCAAACAGACCCTGCTTGGTCTTGAATGCAGTCTTCCAGATGTCCTCTGTCTTCATCCGGATTTGATGATAACCTGATTTTAGATCCAGCTTAGAAAAATACTTTGCATGCTTCAGCTGGTCCAGTAGATCATCAATTCGTGGTAGCAGGTATCGATTCTTAATAGTTATCTTATTGAGTGCCCTATAATCTATGCACATCCTCCATGTTCCATCTTTCTTGGGGACTAAATCAATTGTGGACCCAGCTGGGGATGCACTAGGACGAATCAAACCCTTATCCAGTAATTCCTGAACTTGTTTCTTCACCTCATCTGACTCAATTACAGACTGCCTATACAGCCCAATATTAGGCAGAGGTGAATCAGGTAAGAGCTGAATTTCATGCTCCACTTCTCTCTTTGGTGGTAAGCCTTTTGGTTCTTCCATCAGTTGGCTAAATGTTTGCAACAATCCCTCCAATTCCTTCTTTTGTTGGGGAGTACAGTTGGCTGCTTCCACCTCCTTACTGAACTGCACATTACTATTCGTGCCCCTTATCATCAACAGCACAAATCTCTTGCTTACATTCACCAAATGCTTGGCCTGCTGTGCTGTCACAAGCTGAAATTTATTTTCCAACCTGCTGGAATTAATCACATAGGTGATTCCACCTTTCTTCAACTCCCAAACATTGCACCTCTGCTTAAACAAAACATCTCTTTCCCATAAATATGGGCTACCAAAAATTACTTGGCAAATATCAAGAGGTACTACATCACGAGTAATTACATCATGAAATTTATTTTTAACAGAAAACTGTAAAGTACATTGCTTAGTTACTTGTAGCTCCACATCCTTCTGCACCCATCCCAATGGATATGGTTGTGGATGATCCATAGTCTTCAATCCCAACTGCTTCACTAGATCCTCAGAAATTAAATTCCGTTGGGATCCGCTGTCAAACAATGTTGTAACTTTTGTCCTCTGCACTTGTATGTAGACCCAAAATAATTCCTCTTTCTTGGCCTCTAAAGCTTGTTCCTCCTTCTTAGAGGTCTGCTCCTGCCTTAAAGGCTTAATTCTGGTAGCACACACTATCTTTCCTTCATCCTCTTCCTCAAAACACCCTTCTTCCTCTTGCTCAACCTTTTTAGCAGAATTGGCAGATTTCTTCTTTCCCTTGTTCCACCATTTTGGCCTCTTTTCAGGGTGTAGCTTCCAACAATTCTCACTTGAATGAGTATCAAAATTACACTCCTTGCAATGTTTTTCACCCTTTTGTGATTTGGTGGTTGTAGCCCCTGATTTCTTCTTGCCTTTACTGTTGGAACCCTTGGTTTTCTCTGCAGGCTTGGAGGATTTAGATGAAGTTGATGCCTTATTAACTTTCATTGGCTTTCTGACCCTCATTTCCATGTATGTGGCTTTAATGCATGCCTCATCAATGTCCTTGGCATCAAATAATGCCAGTTCTGTCCTGATCTGATAAGACAAACCACACTTATATTTCTTAAATATTTGAGGATCACGAAGATTAACACCCATTAACACAGCTTGTTTTCTGAATTCTGTGGTGTATTCTTGGACTGTTTGGCCCTGCCTCTGTCTCAGAAACAACCATCTCTCCTCCATCTTCTCTTGATAGCCAATAGGATAAAACTGAGCTCTTATAGCCTTCACAAATTCTGCCCATGTTTCCACAGTTGGCTATTGATTTCTTGCCAATCCAGCTGAGTATGCCTCCACCATGTGAGAGCATGGCCACCCAATTTCAATCTAGCAAAGCTGATCTGTTGTACCTCTGTATAAGACTTAGTACTGAAGTAAACCTCCAATTTCTTCAGCCATCCATCTAATTTTTTAGGATCTAACTCCCCTTCATAGGCTGGAATATCAATTTTGACCTCCATTTTGAACGGATCTGCAATCAAGGGTTGTGATGAGATATTCTTAGACTGTTTGGAGTGGGATTCTTCAACCTTCATTTTCTCACCATTGGAAGCACTAGACTCAATCTCAGATTCTGAATCTAATTTCTTCTTTTCCTTCCTTGATTTCCTTTCTTCTTGAGAAAGCACCAACTCCATCAAGCTTTGGAGAGTGTTTTCCATTTCAAGAAATCTTCTTTGAAATTCCTTGTTGGACATTGTTGGAGAGTTAGGTTCTGATTGATCTGCCATTTTCACAGATCTAATCCTTCTTCTCCCAATATCTGGGTTGTATGGGGCCAAGTCCTTTCCTTGAGATCTTCTACCTTGCATACACAGTTCTTCAGGAAAATCTGCTCTGATACCAAACTTGATCTGTAAAGTGCCACACTGTGGATTCACCTCTACATACAGATCTATGGATCTTGCTTAATCCTTATGCTTAATTTGTAATTTCTATGTGTTAGTATTAATCTGGTAATTCCCGCAATTAAGGTAAATAATAGCAATAATCTCATATTCAAAAAAACAAACATACACATAGTTCAAAGAGAAACACCAAATTTACGTGGAAACCCCAATGGGTAAAATCATGATCAAAGATATTATTGCAAATTTTTATTGGAAATAATAAGTCGATTACAATCCTTACTTTGGTATTGGATTGCAATCTTCCCTTCTCCAACTCTGCTCCCCCTGCTCTAATGTCTTCTCTGCTCTTTCTGTTCTTCCACTGCAAATCTGGCAATCAAGTCATCACCATGTGTTCTGCAAGAATTTTCCACAACCTGTTAAAAGAAGTCATCTGCCACACTGTGCTGTGTAAAAACTAAACTGCCACCCAGTGTTGTGCAACCATTTTCCAGTAAGTGTTGTGCAACAATTTGCCACTAAGTGTTGTGCGAAAGAAAGCTGTTTTCATTAATTGCGTGTAGCCCCCTTTTCTTGAATGCTTACAACCTTCCTTTTATTAAATGGGTGTTGATGATTAAATCCAACCCATTTTATCAAATGGGTGTTGGTTATTTAAAACCAACCCATTTTATTAAATGGGTGTTGGTTATTTAAAACTATCCCATTTTATTAAATGGGTGTTGGTTATTAAAACCAACCCATTATTAAGTGGGTGTTGACCACTCATTGAATGATGGAAGTTAAGCCAGTTTTCCTCCATGCTCTGTTTCGGCAATTGTTGATTGCTCCGAAGTGAGGATTTTATATGAAGCTCCTTCCACATTTCCTATAGATGACTTCTTTTAATTGATCTCGTGATCATCTCTAGACAACTTTTGACAGTAGTTCTGTGGTTGTATGAGATAGTGATAGGACGGTTTTGCTCTCCACAGGGGCTTTCAAACAACATTCTCAACACCATAGGAGTGAAACAAGGTTGTCCCCTTTCTCCAACACTCATAGACGAGTTTGAGTCATTTATCCGAGAGAACACATAGGCAGAGGATGGTTGCCTTCTCCACCATGTGTTGGTTTCTATCCTCCTCTTCGTTGATGACGTTGTCCTTCTAGCTTTGATCCTTGAGGGGTTCAACATCATTTGGATACTTTAGCCGCTTTTTGTACCTTGAGACAGTTGACAGTGAACCTCTCTAAGACCAAGGTTATGGTGTTCAATACTACCAAAGAGGCTCTATCCCATCTCCACTTCTATCTTCAGGGCGGGAGGTTGAGATCACCACCTCCTACGTGTACTTGAGGGTTTTCTTAACTGGACCTATCTTTGGGTTGAAACCCACCACCCATGCCCGAGTTTGTAAGGGGTATGCAACCCTTTCTTTGCTCAAGAGGAGTTGTTTTAGAGCACATTTTCAATATATTCTAGTAAAGATGAGAATATTTGATGCCTTGGTTAAGCCAACTGTAACCTATGGGTCAGTGATATGGGGTCCTAGTCTTGGCCCGACTGAATGGTCTCATATTGAATGAGTGTAGGCACTTTTTCTTCGAAGATTCATTCATTGCAAGGGCACAATCCCCTGTTCCATTATCTTGGCAGAGTTTGGCGCCTTTCCTCTTTGGCTTGAGATCATCTTCTCGATTATCACCTATCTTCACAGGGTTTGTACTTTGGGAGATAACCCCCTCGAGTTGTAGACGGTACCCTTACCTTGCCCTTCGCTCCTCGATGGACTTCTGTTCGAGCCCTCAAGGGGGTCAAAGAAGCTGGTATTTTCAGGTCTCTACACATCGTGGACAGCATTCAGATATAGATTGATAGACTTCCCCCTTATTCCTTGAGTGCTCTTCCCCCTTCTCGGAATAAGAAGGAGAAGATACTCCACAAGATCCGGAAGGACATTAGCCTCTAGTATACCAGCTGCACATGGATCTCTCCTGCTACCCCTTTTTCCCCTAAGTTGTCTTTCTACCATGAGCACTTCCTTCAGATACAACACGGTTTGATAGTCCCTCCACAGTATGTCTAGCACCCTACGATGCATAACATACAAATCCTGATTGCACAGCTCAGAGTGTGCTCCCACCAACTTCAGGTTGAGTCAGATCATCATCTCCCGAGGGAGGAGCGAGTTTGCCTATTTTGCTCCTTGGGAGAAGTAGAAACCTTGCATTGCTTTATTTTTCAATGTCCCATCTACTAAGATATCCAAGGCAAATTTCATTGCCTTTTCAGGGATAACTCACGATCTCTATCCACCTTCTTCAGATACCTGGACCAGCGATGTCTCGCACTCTACTTTAGGGAGGCGTCTTAGCTTTGTCGATAGAGGAGCTCTCCTCCAGGTGGCTCTTGCCCCCCACACTCTCGACCCATCACAACCTACTTCACCAGTTCAGATAGACCAAGGGAGGATATCGAACGTAAATTTCACATATTGGACCGTTTAGACAAAGGTAGGGCCACTAGACAACACACCCATGGTTCATTGCGACTCCGGATTAATGATGGGCAGAGACAAATCATTGATTTCTTCATGAGAGATTCTTTGGCCTTGATTTTTAGGAGAGACTAGTGTCCGGGGCCGTTGGAGAACGCCCTTTAGGGCAGCTCCCCCCCCCCCTCTCTGTTCTTCTTGGCGAACACTCCACACAGTTTGTTTCTTTTGGATTGCAACCCACTTCTCTCCTCTCTTCTCTCTTCCCAATCCCCTTGGCCTGCTTATCGGGTTGCGTCATTGTATTTATCTTTGTTTGATGCTTTGGCCTGTTCGCTTGTAGTTATTGTTGTCCTTTTTATAGTCCCTTGGGTCATCTTTGGCCCATCGTGGACATTAATAATATTTCATTTCATAGTACTTTTGGAGTTGGTGTTGCTTGATAATCAATTCCTTTCAAGAAATGGGTTCTCTTGTGTTCTTTTTAACCTGTTTTAACAATAGGATGCTTTATGCTTAGCGTAGATTTATTGTTTGTATAGATTTATAATTTTATTACTTTCTAATATCTATTTTAGAATTTAAGCATCAAGTTCCTGTTGTCACATTTTGCACGGGGTGCAATGTCTTCAATGTTGTTTTATAACAGTGCTGCTCTTCTTTTCCTCCTTCCGTTTTTCTCCCTTCTCTCCCTTTCCTTTTCTTTCCCATTCTCTTTCTCTCCCCCCTTTTTCCTTGGAGTTCCCCAGTTGATTTTCCGGCTTTCCGGCGGAGTCTATCCGAAATTGGCTAAGTGCGGGTGCGAAGTTCGCACTTCGCCCGATTTTGGTGCGAAGTGCGTACTTCGCCCGATTTTGGTGCGAAGTGCGTACTTCGCCCCACCTTCTGGGCGCACCTTGCACTGACAGACTGGCAGGTCAATGCAGAAAAAAGGTAAAATCCTTGGAGCGAGGTCCATATGGCGGCGGACACCGGTGTTCGCTTTGTGCGCGATTCGACTTCTCAACGGAGCCGGAATGCGCCCTTGACGAGTGTACGGTAGGGGAACAAACCCGGAATTTGACCAAGGCTTGAAGGCCTTCCCCGGCCGCAGCGATTTCTGCACGCATCCCAAGGAGCCCCGATCCCAAGCAAAGATGGATAGGCTGCCCTCTAAGGCGGGCATGTGTCCTACGACATAACCCATCATTAGACAAGTGTCCGGCTTCGGGATTTGAACCAAGGCTGCCGACCAAAAGGGATAAGCATGGGCTGCCTGCACCGCTTGCGTTAATAGCCTCATTCAAAGCTGATGCGAGGTTTCACTGCTCCGACTACTAGCAAGCCTGCCGACTTGAAGAATTACCCGGCACTCCGCCACGTAGCTGTCCGGCTTCCGGGAAGACCATGCTTGCGGGTACGACCGATCCGACAAAAGGTCGGCATTTGCGGCTCTTTCGCCGCTTACGTCGGCTCATGTTTGGTCGGGACTCTGTGCCCATTAATGTAACGGGTGGGACTCGGGCTATAAAAGCCCATCCGAAATTCATTGTAAAGGGTGGAAGGGGAATGTTTGTTAGGGAACTACGTGCTTCTTGTAACCGTGCTTACGCTTATGAATACAATCTGTATGCACAGTTACATTCTACTATCTTTATTCTTTTATCTTTGTCTTTCATTATATGCCTTAGGCCCACAGTATCGTTGCTCGTTAATTCACTTTGGCATTTGGCGATCGGGTTCCTCTAGCA
This sequence comes from Wollemia nobilis, assembly GCA_028583015.1. NCBI lineage: Eukaryota > Viridiplantae > Streptophyta > Pinopsida > Araucariales > Araucariaceae > Wollemia > Wollemia nobilis. The sequence goes on from JAQPPZ010000103.1 coordinate 6,852,232, forward strand.
TTGCTTGCTTAAAGCACCTTATGTACTTCATTATTTAAAGCATTCATTATAAATTTGGTAGCAGTTCCATCGGTTGTGTGTGACGTTGCTGGCCCGTATCACGGTGATTGATGCGATCCCTGACTGTTAGTTCCTTGTAGGGAATGTTTGCTAGGGAGCCATTGAAGTTGTGCGGTTAAACTCTCTACCTAACACATATACACAGCTCACGACATCTCTAGGTTTACTTTCTACCCCTGTCGGTGTACGTATCACGGTGATTGATACGATCCCTGCTTGTTAGTTCCTTGTAGGGAATGTTTGCTAGGGAGCTATTGAAGGCTGTGCATACGGCTGGCTGGTGTATCGGAAGTACGCCTAGGTTTTGCGGTTCCTTGTCATGCTCTGTGTTTGTATGCAGTAAGTAGCGGTGATTGGTGTGTTCCCGTACTGTTAGTTCCCCCCACCAACCTTTGGACATATTTGTATCTCTTTCTGTACATTTGTCTCTTTCCGTTCATTTATTTCTTTCCTGTTCCCTTTAGCTTAAATCCCCCCCCCCCAAAAGGAGCCGGCCTTCTCCGGAGATTGGCTCGGAAGGCATCTCTTCCTTCCGGCCTTTCATGCTGGTGGGCGAATCTGGGCGCATTAACCAAAAATCCTTTCCTCATGGCAGATTCGTAACCAACGGTTTCTGCGGCACGCCGGTGGGACGCTTGTCCCACGATTTAAAGAAAGAGTACCCATCTAGTTTCCACCTAGCGCAACAGTTCTTCTGACCCGCTCGGCGGAACACGGGTCCTACATCTGACGAGAGATTTTCTGATCAGTCTCCACCTAGCGCTGACAGTTCCTGAGCTCTTGGTGAGACAAGGAAGTTTCTCACCCCAGACGAGAATCGAAGCTCCGGTGTTCGCTTCATTGCTGTTCCAAATCTGAACACCTGGCGACTATGCACGAACAAATCCTCTGAGTCTAGAAGACCGGTCCGGTCACCTTCATGCACACGAGAAGGTGGCGAACAAGAAATCCGAGAAGCCCGCCTGAGTTCTACGAACTAGACATCCACGCTCGAGGCGAGATACCCAGGCTGGCCGATCCGCGAGCTCGTTTCGACGAAGCCGAGGCTGAGATCCAAGAAGAGGCCGAAGGCGAGGTCGGAAGAGCCGAGTACGAAGTAGAAGAGGCCGAGGAAGAGGAAAATCCTGCATCCTCGGAAAGTACCGACACCGAGTACACAACCGACGGCGGAGAAGAAGAAGAAATGGGCTGATCAACGGCCGAATGACGATGATCTCTTCCCGGCGGTGGACTCTACGAGGGCCTTTGGCCACTGATCGGTCAGCAAGCTGTGCCCCCTGTTGCTTTAAAGTCTATTCCCACATACGACGGCTACGGTAAGACGGCGTACGAGCACATCCAGGACATCCTTGCCCTGGCCGCACTGCATACCATCACCGATGAAAGTGTGAAGACCCGTCTGCTGGCCCTTTCCACGAGGGGAAAGCTTCTCTCTTGGTGGAGATCGCTGCCAGAGGGATCCATCACTGGGATGGCCCCGACTTGCCGGGAGGCTCGTAAAAGGATGCAACGAGTCCGCTGATCCTACCTCTCTCTTGCATCGGTTCCAAGCAATCCAGAGGCATCCTCAAGAGGAGGTGTACGATTTTAACATTAGGTTTGCGAGATCCTGGAAACGGGTACCTCGCGAACTTCGGCCTTCAGCCGGCATGGCTGCTCACTACTATCTGAGGTCTTTCAACTCAGACATATGCCTGCTGCTGAAGATCGCCCGAATTGACGAGTTCCCTGCACTATACGAAGCTGCCCAACAAGCTGAAGCTGACATTATCTCCATCGGCAGGCTTCCGTCCAGAGTGCAGGAGCCGATTCATCCCGACTTTCCCAGATCGCGGTATCCTTACGCTACGGTGGTGTGCCGTCTACTTCGAGGCAGCGGCCCCGGCCCGCGGTGGAATCGGGCGCCGGTCGTAACTCAATACGGCCCGCCTCAGTTGCATTACCCTCATCCGCCTCCTCCTGCTCCGCATTTTCCAGCGCTTCCTGCTCCCCCGCAGTATGCGTCTTATTCTAACCCTCCTCCATTGGCCGCTTTGCCTCCACCGGCACAGTCGCCGCCTCCCGACGACGGCATCCGAACACGATTCTACAAGAAGTGCGGGCTTTGGCCTCCGGATATCATGCCATGTCCAATGACATGACGGCTATGAAAAAGAAGCGAGGCCCAAATGGACTTTGCTCCTAGAAGGCCGTATGCGCCGCCGGCATTGACAAAAGATAAAGCCCCGGAAAACCAACCGCGGAGGCGTCCGCCTCGAGAAATCTTTGCTATAGATGACCCACCTGGTCCTCCCGACCGAGTCAAGCGAGTGCACTACTTGCAATGACCCACATTCGGAGGAAGATTGCACTTTGCACCGGCACTACATCCGAGACCTTGGCCGGCGGCACTATAGAAGATGATGAGCTGTACATGATCTTGGACGGTGAGGCCAATTTTGCCCTGCCAGAAGAGAACCCGGTGACGCCCGCCAAGGAAGAAAAGAAAGCTGCGGACGCGGCTAAACCTTTGCAGGTATATGCGAGAAGAGAAAGACCGCAGCCCAATGGGCTGCCACCGTACCTAGCGGCTGTGGCCTTACACGGCCCAGGAGAAGGCATCCAAAGATAAAGCTCCCGCTAAACCTTCTCTAGCAAAGACCGCTGCTTTTCCAGCTAAGCCTCTAGCAAAGGCCCCAACTCCCGCTAAGCTTCCTGTACTTCAGCCCCCAGCCGAAACCAAAGAACAAGCCCAGGAGAAGGCTGAAGTACCCGTCTCGACCAAGAGACGGCGAGTTGAGGCCACCCAACGATGCCGGACCAAGTATGAACCGGCTAAACCAGCAGAAGGAGCTAGTACCTCGGGCTACAACATTGTAGACGAGTTAAAGAAGACTCCTGCCAGAATCAGCATGTACGATGCCCTTCTGCTTCCAGGCCAGGTAGATCTGCTGCAAGAATCACTGAAAAACATGAAGAACGGCAAGCAGATGCAGCTGCTGTCTCGGTTCAACCTTTGACGATCTCCGCCACTTGGGAAGAGCAGGACCGCCACCCTTTTATCTGTCTTTGCGGATGCAAGGGCACATAGTTCCTAGCTGCATGGTGGATTACGGTGCTTCCTCGGCTGTGATGCCGAAGGCCGTCTGCGATGAGATCGGGATGGAATACACACGGAGCAGCCAAGGTGTCTTGCAATTAGACGGCACCCCTGTCAAGGCAGGTTGGTGTCATAAAGGACATCCCTATCCAGTTGCACAAAGCTCTCGACATTGTGGTCATCCAAGAGGTCGTGATTGTTGACATGGAGCCTTACTTCGGCATGTGTCTCTCTCGGGAGTTCAACTGCGAAGTTGGGCGAGTACTGTCTCTAGACTACTCGCACATGGAAGTGCCCTTCAAAGGAAGGAGGCGAAAATTTTCAATGAGAAGCCTTCCCCTTTTCTAGTAGACAAGATACCCGGCGGAGAGATGGGCTGCATGGTCCAATTGTCGAGAAGAAGAGCGGTGACGGTAGAGCCGGCCGAGCAAGCTCTCGAAGTGCTACGGCTAGAAGACGAGTTCTCGTTGCGGGATTTTAATGCCGTAATCGGGACGACAGAGGCTGTTATTCCATTAAGCGGCCCAAGGAGCTTGACGTGTCCGTTGCGAAGGAAGTAGGACCTGCACCCGAAGAGGCTGTGGAAGCTTTTCTTTGACGGCGCCCGTTGCAAGAATGGCGCCGGTGCGGGGGTCCTCCTGGTTTCTCCAACCGGAGTCCGGAGGGACTATGCCTACGAGGCTGGCACAGAGCTGTACTAACAATTCGGCGGAATACGAAGCCACTGTGCTTGGGTGCACGAAAGGCGGAAAGGCTCGGAATCAAGCATCTCCAAATTTTCGGAGATTCGGAGTTAGTGTGTCATCAAGTTACGAATAAATGCGCGTCTAAGCATCACTATCTTAGAGCGTACCGCAATCGGGTCTAGGACCTGATGGAATCGTTTGACTCATTGAACGTTAAGGCAATATCGCGTGAGAGAAACAAGCACGCGGATATTCCAGCGTCTGTTGGAGCCAGTGCGTTCAGTTGAAGACGTCGTCCGAAACTGAAGCCGGTCCGCACCATTTACAGGCCTTCTGTGCCTGATAGGGATACCTTCTGGCAGGTATTCAATTGTGACGAGGAGATCGTCACATTCCTGGTTAACGAAGTGTGTGTAATCGAAGGTAGAGACCATGATGACGAGCAATATGAGGGGTTGATACAGTTACGGAATAATCACGTCCCAAAAGGACTGATTACATTAGAAAGTCTCTTTGATCGAAATGACGAGCAATATCCCACGGGATCAAAGTAGACCCGAGGCGGTATCTTGACACGGAGCTCGAACCTGGTAAAACCATCGAGGTCGGAGCAGTGCACGTCGGAGGAAGCGGGTGCGGATTAGATCATCGTGCCGGGAGTTCCCAGACATCGTGGCACGGTGCTACGAAGATTTGAGGGGTATGACGGATCTGTCATCCGGCATACCATCGAGCTAGAGGATGGCGCCAAGCCGTTCCGACAAAAGCAAAGGGCCGTAAATCCAAAGGTTGAGGCCATGATGAAGACCAGAGCTCTTGAAGATCCTTGGAGGCCAAGATCATCTACCCCATCAAACATTCATCCTGGGTCGCGAATCCGGTGCCGTGAGGAAAAAGAATGGCGACATACGTCTCCGTGTCGACTTCGAAACCTAAATCGAGGCTTCCCTCAGGGACCACTATCCGCTTCCCCAAATCGACCAAATTTTGCATATCGTTGCTTGGAGCCCGAGAGATTTTCACTTTTAGATGGATTTTCCGGCTACAACCGATTTGGGTCAAAGACGAAGACCGGCATAAGACGGCGTTTACCACGAAGTGGGGACGTTCGCCTATCGGCGCATGCCGTTTGGCTTATCCAATGCTGGTGCCACGTTCCAAAGGGCCATGGACTTGGCGTTCAGAGAGCTGCTCAACAAGATTATTGTCATCTACCTTGATGACATGGTCATTTCTCTCACCAACGAGAAGATCATGTTTCGCACTGCGGCGGATATTTGAAAGTTGTCGAGAATTCGGCATCTCTATAAACCCGAAGAAGTCTGTCTTCGCGGTAAAGGAAGGAAAGGCTGTTGGGACATGTCATCTCCGAGGAAGGCCTCGCCATTGACCACTGACGAGAGCGAAGCCCTCGTTACGCTTGCCCATTGCCCGATAAAAAGGGCTGCGGTCCTTCTTCGGTCGGATTAACTCCGTGCGGAAGTTCATTCCGGACTTCGCACGGGTGATCAAGCCTATGGCCGAGCTGTTGAAGAAAGATACACCTTATGAATGGAGTGATGAGAGAGAACAAGCTTTCGAGGAAATCAAGGCTCGGGTGCGCAAGCTCCGGTGTTGACAAACCCGGACTACTCCAAGGACTTCATCCTGTATGCAGTGGGAGAACCCGAAAGTTACGCTGCAGTCCTGACTCAGAAGGAGACGACGGTGAGGAGCGCCCCATTGCGTTCCTAAGTCAAGTGATTTTGCCGCACGAAGAGAAGTACAACTTTATAGAGCGGCGAGTCCATGCGGTCATGAAGTCCCTTCGAAAGTTCGGGCACTTTGTCTCCCAGAGTAAGACCACTTTCTTTGTGATTCACCCCGATGTTCGCGAGTTTCATCTTGCAAGGAGAACCGGGTCACAAGAGAGCGGGATGGATTGCCAAGATCCGGGAGTTTGACATCGAAGTACGGCCCACCAAGCTTATCGGAGGCCGAGCCTTGTGTCGGGAATTGGCCCGAAGCGGCGCAGCCGGCATCTCCGCTTTGTAAGTGGGAGGACACGGCGACACGCGTCTACCTAGCCAACTCCTTATCGGAGGGGAGTGATTGGACGGATGAGCTGGTGAGATACTTACGCACCGGAAGATGTCCCGATCACTGAACGCCTCACAACGAAGGAGATTTCGGTTAGGTGCATTAAGGTACACTCTTCGCCCCGAGGGGCTTTACTTCAAAAACATTGATGGCATCCTGTTGCGGTGCGTCATAAAATCTGACCAGCCTAGGATCCTCGGAGATTTTCATTCCGGGATGCCTGGGGGTCACCATTCTTCAAGGCCAACGGCCTTAAAAATAATAAGGGCTGGGTACTATTGGCCCACTCTGTTCGCAGACGCGTATGCGGTCTGCGCCAAATGTGATCAATGCCAGAGGTATGCTGGCCGAAACAGAAAAGCACCCCTGCCCCTTCAACCGATTCAAGCCGAAGTTCCGTTCCAGCAATGGGATCTGGACTTCATTGGGGTGATTTCTCCTAACTCCTCCGCCGGCCACAAGTTTATTCTCACGGCTACTGACTATTTCACACGGTGGACGGAGGCGATCCCGACCAAGAACGCCGACCAAGAAACGGTCATCAGGTTCATTGAGAGCCTAATTACCCGCTTCGGGGTTCCAGAGTCGATTGTGACAGACAACGGTCCGGGATTTGTAGGCGCTGTACTCACGGAGTACACCAGCGGCCTTGGCATCTATCACAAGATGTCTTCTAATTACTACCCGCAGGGGAATGGCCTTGCCGAGTCTACTAACAAGAACCTCCTGAAAATTCTCCGGAGGACCATTGAAAAAAATAAGCGGACTTGGCACTTGCTCCTGAACCGGGCGCTATGGGCGGACAGAGTTGCGTTCAAGAAATCCCTCAAGACGTCCCCCTATGCGCTCGTCTATGGCAAGCAAGCTGTTATGCCATCACACATTGAAATCCCCGCCATGTGGATGATTGACGAAGACGGGAGCAGCGGAGACCCGGTAGACGACGAGGTTGTGCCAACTCCTGCGGTTGGAAGAAGACGAGAGAAAGTGCATACCGAGGCCTTCGCGGATCACATTGCAGCCACTAAAGGCTGGTTTGCCAAAGGCACCACTGCCGAGTTTTCGAAGTCGGGGACACGGTGTTGAAGTGGGACTCATACAAGGCAAAACCGGGTAATCACGGAAAATTTGACGCTCTGCGGGAGGGCCCTTATCGGATTGCCGGGTGAATCGGTTCAATGCCTACATACTTTCGGATATGGAGGGTCGGCTCCTCCCCATCCCTGTCCAACGGGTTCCACTTGAAGCTTTATCGTTTGTTGAAGGTGCCGAGTGGCCCTTCCCTGTAAAAATTTTGCCTTGTGTTTTTATTTTTCCCCGCATGTATAGTTTCCAGTTTTAGCATTCGGTTTATTTTTCCTTCTTTGAGCTTAAATACGGCATGGGAGAGAAAGACGGACTTCGCAACGAAGTACGTCGTTGCCCACGAGGAGGGGCGAAGTTCGGCTATGCAGAGAAAGAAAGGAGAAAAAAGAGCAAAAATCGACTAAGTGTTGACCGAAGTCCGACTTCGCAGCGAAGCCTGACTTCGGCCCAGCCGAATTGCGAAGTTTGTCCGAGAAAAGCTGAAGCAGACTAAAGTCCGCACTGCGCAACCCTTCGTGCGAAGTACGCACTGCGCGCAAAGTTTGTGCGAAGTACGAACTTCGCACGAAGTCCGACTTCGGCCAGCACCCGTGCGAAGTCCGCGCTGCGCTCAACGCTTGGGCGAAGTGCGAACTTCGCGCGAGTTCGCACTTCGCATCAAGCTTCGCCGAAGTCCGAACAAAGCGGCCAGCGCCCGTGCGAAGTTCATCTAAAGATGAAAGGCGGCAAAAACCCAGATCGCGCCCAAACCTTGGGCGCAGCTAAAAACAGAGGTAGAACAGTTCAAGCACGCGCTTCGCGCGAAGTGCGTACTTCGCCCAGTTTTGGTGCGAAGTTCGTACTCGCCCGAAATTCGAGCGAAGTCCGACTTCGCCGGCGAGGTCGGGCCGTGCCCAACTTTGGGCGAAGCCCGACTGCGCCTAGTTTTCCGGGCCAGTATTGGGACGCGGTTTAAAGAATAATAAAAAAAAAAAAAAATTCAAAAACCCCAAGCTGGGCCCAAGGCGCGTTTGCACTTGTTTTTATGTGGGTTTCCGCACCGAAGGTTTTGTCTTGATCAGTGTGCCCAAGTGGTGGCAGCAACGTCAGCCATGGTGCAGTCCCCAACGCTGAGTTAATGATTGCGCGTTTTCAAGCGAAAACGCAACTAAAAAAGCAAGGCACGGCTGCCGGAGCGCGTCTTTTCCTAAAACGTTCTGCGCGGCCACCAAGGGTTTTAACTCAGCCGACCTACCCCTCCTGCGTTGCATTAATGGCGCTGTTTTTATCTAGAAAAGGGGGTCGAGAATCATGCCAACATTCCAGTTTGCAGAGATTATTCCTCGGACGGTGCTAATTATTCCTACGATAGCGAAATTTGTTGCGAGACGGCTGAACCTGTCATTATTGCTGACTCGGAGAGATGGACAAGGGAAAAATGCACGTGTCGGCGCGATCCAGTGAAGCAATGAACCGGGCGATTTGCCGCGGCCGGGGAGTTTTCAAAGGCGATCCTCCGCCGGAGAAAAGGTCAAAGGCCCGGACGAAGAAGGTACGGCGTGGGCAATCCCCACCACCTCCGGTGAATTACCTAGCGGGATATGTGGACGGCTCGTTTTCCATGAGCCTAACTCGGTGAGAGCGAATGTGGAGAGGCTGGGGCGACAAGGTTTCGCCCTCCCATCATTTTGGAGCGGCGTACAAATCAAACCTCTTCGATTCATGTGCCCTCCTGTCCACCGGTGCCGGAGTCGATAGATTTAATTGTTAGACATTATAAACCAGCTTCCGGCAAATCTGCGGTTCCGTTGGCAAACCCTTGTTCGCACTTGCGCGAGGAGGCCGTGCGACCGGCTTTCGCCCCGGGGTGGAGTATGACTCCGGCACCATCCTCAGAAAGATAAATCTGGGCGAACAAGCGGTACGTTTCACGCACACCAAGCGAATGAGGGATTTCCTCAATTCAGAGCTGAGCGCCCTGCTTCCAGCCGGACAATGGCCGACTGGCCCCATGCCTTTGGCGAAATTTCAGAGCAAGTATCTATATACCATCTTGGCATGGATCCTCGGCTGCGACTCCGATGAGTGGTGCACCCGTACCAGTGGCGCCGAGAATGCCTCTGTGTGGAGAATCTTACGAACCGGCGGCGCGGCGGAGCGAAAACGCCCCATCTCTTTCGGTCAGGCGGACGGTCGGCTTACGCCATTCATTCCGATCTGCTGAAAATTCGAAGCGCCGATCAACCAATTTTCGTTTCGGTTCCGTTACGGTCCGGCTTTGTTTGTACCATCTGCACCCCCAAATGCCGATCCCGAACACGAAGAAGGTTAACGAGAAGGGAGAACCCCGACCCGTCTATAACCGGACGGATGACTTATACCGGAAAGGGTCCTACTACAAGTTCAACTTCAACTTTACGGGATTCGTCATGTCGGTCTTCACCGAAAGTGAAATCCCCCGTCCCACAAGAGAAATGACGAGTGCTTTGATAAATCGGAAGCTCGGGGACGTTTCGGATTGACGCGAGGGATTGTGATCGGAATCTACGGATTCAAGGGCAAACCCTATTTGCTGCCCTATTGGTGCTCAGAGCATCTGTTCGGGATGGAAGTTGCCCGACAGATGGACTATGTGGAAGAAGAGTTTGGCCTAGGGAAGAAAAGAGGACAGATTTTTCAATACCCTCTTTCCTGGGCCAACGTTGAGATTAGCGAGGTAGGACAACATGTCTACCTAGAGCAAGCGCTGTCCCGGATTGGCCTGGTTTTGTTGCCGCAGCGCTGGAAGTATGACCCTCATGGGATAAGGGGAAAGTTTGCACATTTGTGCCCCGGGACATAACCGAAGATAGATGCGACGTGGTCCATGTGGACCTTGGCTGGGAGATTGAATTAATGGAAGCTTCTCCCCCTTGGCGGGGATTTCTCTTGCGAGGAGGTGACATATGACCCCAAGAGAAACCCGGACCATCACTTCTCATCTCCGGGGTTCAAAAAATTTCTGTCCAAGATTGCGAGGCCTTAAGCTGGTCTAAAGAAAAGATTATTGAATCTTTGGAAAATGAGATGCCGCACGCGACACGATAAATCCACAAGGAGAAACCTGGCCGTAGATGACGACTTCTCGGTTCTCTATGACCAGCATCATGACAGGTGGCGGCCGTTCGCATATCAAGGTTACGTTCCCCGAGGCCCCTTTGAGGATTATAAAAGTGGGTCTCCTCCCAAACAGTTGTACACTTCGGCAAGCGCCGGCGCCGGCCCGACAAGTACCCGAGCCGATCCAATGCGGTTCGTGGCTCCTAAGGCGGCGCATGAAAAGGCGAAAAAGTTAGCCGAGGCGGCGCCGAGGCACTTCCTCGAGCAAGAAAAGCACCGGCACCGCCGGAAAGCGGACCGGTTGCGGCGGACCTTACGCAAGTCAAACCCCGGTACAAGTTTACCGTGGGAGCATCGGCGCTCGTCGCACTCGCTTCGTCTCCTTCCCCCGATCCGACGGTTGTTCCGGAAGAAAAGAAGCGGAGGAGAGTTGAGAAAATCGGGCGACCCTAGCACGATAGTGCAGCGACCGGTCGCGAGCCGCGGCCGCGTCCCGCCGCCGCGAGAGGCGGTTCCTTTGGGCGGTCCCAAGCCGCCCGCCGAGACAATAAGCGAAGACATTCACCCGGCATCGGCTCGGGGCGGAGCCCGCGAGTACGTTCTGCTGTCCCTGTCTCTCTAGTCTCACCCAGTTCTACTTCCACTCAGTCCCCCGCTCAATCTGGGCGAGCCATGACCACATCCTCCTCCCCGTCTCCGCGTCCTTCTAGCGGCCCCCATTCTTTCGACCAGTTTGCTCAGAACCCTAACGTCTCTCTTCTCTGCGAGCACAACTCCAAACCCTTCGCCCGAGGTTAGTGCTGAGGCTGTCCGTTCACCATCACATCCTCCGCCTCAGCCGCTTCAAACCCTCACAGTGTCAGCCGCTCCCATTTCCATTTCCCGGTCGCCCCCACAAGCGGCCGATTCTTCCAAAGTCTGTCCGGTTCCTCCTGACCCCATTCCCGCAGGAGAGACGTCTCAGCAGATCCCTAGGCTGGGGGAACCAGATTTTATGGACGACCTTCAGAACTCAGATGACTTGCCCCTGGCAACAAGAGCCGTAGAGTATTCTCGTCTCTTTCCGCCAAGACCTGAAGCGGAGGAGACATGAAGAGATAGCCGCCCCGGCAAAACGCGCAAAGTATGATTTCGGAAGGAGAGTAATTACAACGGAGAAAATAATCCCAATAGTGAAGAAGCCTCTCCAGAAATGACTAAGGCGGACTACGTGCTCCGGACAAAGGAGAAAAGCTTTGACGACATTGATAAACGGTATGAGATTCGGACGATCATGCGCAAAGGCGACAATCTCTTTGTCAAGAGTGCGGAGGAGCGGGGAAGAACTTTTCGCGTTGCGGGACAAAGTAAGGCAACTTGAAGAGGACCTATCTAGGTCCACCGAGCAGCTGGAAGCGGCGCGGCGAGAAACAGATGAATTCAAAGCCCAGCTGGCCGCTTCTCAGCAACAGGCCGCAACCGAAAAGAAAGCAGCCTCGGAGCAGATTTTTCAGCTCCAGGAGTCTTTGAAGCGGGCACAGTCGCAGCTTGCAGAGAAAACATCTCAAGCGGCTGTCTTTTCAAAGACAAAAGTTAAGGAAATGAGGGCTGGTTTCTTTGAGGGAATGCAAGCCCCATACCTTTAAGGCGATGGCAGTCCTGGACTTCGCATCCAGGATTCAAGAAGTTTTTGCCCAGGGAAAGCTTGTGGTAGAGGAGGCCGAGCGCCAGGCAAAGCAATGGCTGGACCTGGCGATAAACCTTCAGGAGCGCGAGCGCGACGGCGTCCTTTTTTCCCCCGTGTCCTCATTCGGCTCGCAGAATGGGCAGGTGCAAGGGTGACCTTGCACAAATATTTTAGAAAAGTTGAAGAGGTGAGAGTGGCCAGACGAATGCTTGACGCATTCGGACATGAAAAAGATATCCGTCGGCCCCCTTTCACGCTCTTTCGGAACTTGGGTGTCCAGGTTTTGTTGAGAATGGCGAGCTCCTTACCCTAGATCGGGTAAATAAGAATTGGCAGTCCTTTGAAGCAGATACTGACTGAAATTGATAGGCCGGACCGAGCCAATTCAAGACAGTCGAGTCACTCGGATGGTGTCCGGATATTCCGGGGATCCGCTCCTATTTTCGGGAGTTAGAGAAAAGATACCTCACCATCGACCCGCACGCGGTCGTCGCTTTTCACGGAGCATTAGAAGACATAGCCGACCGCAAGCCATTCGAAGCGGAAGCCCGGCGCTCAGCCCAAGAGGCGTACACTCGCATGTGCGAGGCGAAGCGAGGAAATGGAGACCTTTCGGAAGGAGATAGCGATGAGGCGCCGACAAAGATGAATACGAAGAACGGTTGCCGCAAGGAGAACAGATTAGAGCGAGAAAAAGGCAGGGGAGGCAAGTTCCTCTGCACCCAAAGGATGAAGGCATGGATTCTTTGCGCCGAGGCGAGCTCGACACCCCGCGAGCCGCCAGAAATGTTGTCACATTTTGCACGGGGTGCAATGTCTTCAATGTTGTTTTATAACAGTGCTTTGCTCTTCTTTTCCTCCTTCCGTTTTTCTCCCTTCTCTCCCTTTCCTTTTCTTTCCCATTCTCTTTCTCTCCCCCCTTTTTCCTTGGAGTTCCCCGGTTGATTTTCCAGGCTTTCCGGCAGGTCTATCTGAAATTGGCTAAGTCTGGGTGCGAAGTTCGCACTTCGCCCAGTTTTGGTGCGAAGTGCGTACTTCGCCCAGTTTTGGTGCGAAGTGCGTACTTCGCCCAGTTTTGGTGCGAAGTGCGTACTTCGCCCCACCTTCTGGGCGCACCTTGCACCGGCAGACTGGCAGGTCAATGCAGAAAAAAAAGGTAAAATGCTGGAGCAAGTCCATATGGCGGCAGACACCAGTGTTCGCTTGTGCGCGATTCGACTTCTCAACGGAGCCGGAATGCGCCCTTGACAGGTGTACAGTAGGGGAACAAACCCGGAATTTGACCAAGGCTTGAAGGCCTTCCCCGACTGCACTGATTTCTGCACGCATCCCAAGGAGCCCCGATCCCAAGCAAAGATGGATAGACTGCCCTCTAAGGCAGGCATGTGTCACACGACATAACCCATCATTAGACAAGTGTCCAGCTTCGGGATTTGAACCAAGATTGCCGACCAAAAGGGATAAGCATGGGCTGCCTGCACCGCCTGCGTTAATAGCCTCATTCAAAGCTGATCTGAGGTTTCACCTGCTCCAGGTACTAGCAAGCCTGCCGACTTGAAGAATTACCCAGCACTCCGCCACGTAGCTGTCCAGCTTCCAGGAAGACCATGCTGCGGGTACAGCCCAGTCCGACAAAAGGTCGGCATTTGCAGCTCTTTCGCCGCTTACGTCGGCTCATGTTTGGTTGGGACTCTGTGCCCATTAATGTAACGGGTGGGACTCGGGCTATAAAAGCCCATCTGAAATTCATTGTAAAGGGTGGAAGGGGAATGTTTGTTAGGGAACTACTGTGCTTACTGTAACCGTGCTTCTGCTTATGAATACAATCTGTATGCTTGGTTCTGTTCTACTGTCTTTATTCTTTTATGCTGTCTTTCATTATATGCCTTAGGCCCACCAGTGTCGCTGCTCGTTAATTCACTTTGGCATTTGGCGATCAGGTTCCTCTAGCATTGCTTGCTTAAAGCACCTTATGTACTTCATTATTTAAAGCATTCATTATAAATTTGGTAGCAGTTCCATCAGTTGTGTGTGACGTTGCTGGCCCGTATCTGGTGATTGATGCGATCCCCTGTTGTTAGTTCCTTGTAGGGAATGTTTGCTAGGGAGCCATTGAAGCTGTGCGGTTAAACTCTCTACCTAACACATATACCTGGCTCTGACATCTCTAGGTTTACTTTCTACCCCTGTCAGTGTACGTATCTGGTGATTGATACGATCCCTTGCTGTTAGTTCCTTGTAGGGAATGTTTGCTAGGGAGCTATTGAAGTCGTGCATACGCTGCTGGTGTATCGGAAGTACGCCTAGGTTTTGCGGTTCCTTGTCATGCTCTGTGTTTGTATGCAGTAAGTAGCGGTGATTGGTGTGTTCCCGTACTGTTAGTTCCCCCCCACCAACCTTTGGACATATTTGTATCTCTTTCTGTACATTTGTCTCTTTCCGTTCATTTATTTCTTTCCTGTTCCCTTTAGCTTAAATCCCCCCCCCCCCAAAAGGAGCCGGCCTTCTCCGGAGATTGGCTCGGAAGGCATCTCTTCCTTCCGGCCTTTCATGCTGGTGGGCGAATCTGGGCGCATTAACCAAAAATCCTTTCCTCATGGCAGATTCGTAACCAACAGTTCCATTTTTATAAAACATATACTAGCACGATATGTTTATATGCATCAATTTAATTTGTAAGATTTAGTTGTAAGCTTTAGTTTAAAGTTAAAATTGTAATCTTTTAGCCCCTTTAAAGTTTCAACCACTCTTTTAGCTCCATTTTATGATAACGATGAACTTAGGTCTTTGACAATGACACTGCATCCACCTTTTTGGCCCTTGGAGAGGAGCAACAATGACTTAATTCTCAACTACGTAAATTGAATTAGGTCTCTTATCTTCTATAGAGGAAGCCATTGATGGTCCAATGTGTATGTTAAGAACATGGATGAATAATGGTATCATGGTAATGAATAGAATTATAATTTCTTAGTTCAATCCATGGAACAAAGAGAATGAAGAAGATCAACATGGTAATGAAGAAGAGTGCGTTGTGCAGTTCGAAAATGAAGAAGAGAATGACACGATTATTGAGAGACTCCTTTTGCAAAAGTTACAAAAAGGGAACCTAATATACACTTGCAAGAAGGTCAAGAGAGAAAGAATATAAATTGAAGGTTGATAGCAACGATCCTCATTCCCAAGTTTAATGGGTTGAATGATATTAATAAGCCTAGGACATGGATTGAGAAGTTGGACAATTTCTTTAAACTAAACCCTTTAGGAGATTTCTACTAGAAACCAGATTTGTTGCATTGCACTTCGAGGAACCTGTTTTTGATTGGCAACAAATGTTTGATCTTGTTATGGAGTGTTTGATATGGTGGTTGTCAAGATATAACTAATTGGGAAGGGTTGTAATTATATTTTTATTTAATTTTGATGCATATGCCAAATAAAATTATTATTAATATTATTATTGTTTGTAACCAATGAAAAAAAATCGCAACATGGTCAAGGGGAAAAGTAATATAAAGAGTTTAATCCAATGTGTTTTCTTTTTTAGTTTTTTTTTTTTTTTGGCGCGGGGGGTGGGGTGTGTTGAAATGATCTTCCCCTCGGCCATTGATTAATATTGAATTGATGAGTTGAGTGATTAATAATTGAGTTGATTTACAATGTATTTTGCATTAACGAGAAAATAATGGAAATGAATTTTATCCAACATAAAAAAATGGAGGCTTCTCTTTGTTAAGTGAAATGGGAAAGTACCACCTCTTTATATCACTATGAAAAAATCCTTTATAATAGAATGCATGTTATATGAAATGACACATTTCATGGGAGTTACAAGAGTGAGAAGAAAATAATCTAAAATTGAATATTCCTATAACACATTTCATGGGATTTACAAGAGTGAGAAGAAAATAATCTAAAGTTGAATATTCCTATAACACATTATGATAAGAATTTGTAACAAGCCATAATGACTTTTGACACTATATGAAGGGTAAGTAGATTGTGAACACATGTGGAAGATGAGTCGCAAGGAGGAAAAAAATCTAAGAAAATGAAAAATTACCCTAATGTATAATATCTTAATGATACACATTTGATTAATGTGAGCCCACATTAACTTGGGACATAGAAATAACTTTTTTTTCTTTTTTCTAATGGCTTAAATGGGATTGAAACGCGCCCCACCCATATTACATCATCGCCACATAGTGGTATTACAACAAAGCTTGGATATTATCCATGTATCGTTTGGCAATATTCGAACCTGGGTCTCCTCGTTGAAATGTTGAGGAATTTAACGAGTTGAGCTAATGCCACTTGATCATAGAAATAACTTTTTTACGCAAAGGAATTAAATGTTATTTCTAACATCCACCCAAATGTTTAATTCATTGTCTCACTTTGAGAAGTTTTCTGAACTTCTAAATCTTCTTCTTACATGAAGATTTAGTGAGAATGCTAACCATTTGATGTGACAAAGTCAAGATGAGTTGAGGCACTGTACGGCAAGTACATAGGGTAGTGAGGACATGTGGTAGATGAGTCATAATAGAGAGAAATGAATAAAGAGTAAAAATTTGTCCTAATGTACCTATCCTTGTGCCCAAATTCGAATAGCAAGACCCTGTTCTTAGAACATAGAACTAACATTCCTACACATAAGAACTAAACGTTATTTCTGATACTCTCTGTAATGTTCAACTCATTATCTATCATACGAAGAAGTTTTTAAACTTCTCAATCTTCTTGCATAGAGCTTCAGTGAGAATTGGAATGCAAACCAACTTGATTGCTTTGCTTTGCATTTGCTCTGAAATGAAATGGTGATGCATCTTTGCATGCTTAGTCCTAGCATGAAACTTAACATTCTTGGAAAGATGTATTGCACTCTGAATATCACCAAACAATGTTGTAAGATTATTGTACAGAAGCCCAAAAAGTCTAAGAAATTTTCCTAGCAAAATTGCCTCACATCTAGTCAAAGTTGTTATTTTGTATCCTGAGTTGGTTCATAACGAAGAAATAGTGGCTTGTTTCTTGCTACAACAATACAAGAGCCAAAACTGAATGCATAGCCTAATGTACACCTTTTGCCATAAACGCCACCATTCTCATCTGACATTGTGTGGCTGTGAGGTTTGAAATCGTCACATCTAATGAAGAAAGAGTTCACATCTGACGATCCCTTTTACATGTCACAAAATCCTCTATGCAAATTTCTGATGCATGATGGATGGAGAAGTGATAAATCGTGATACAACTCCAATAGCGTCATTAATATCAGGCCTGACTGTTGTTAAGTAAATGACACTTAATATAAATTTCCTTTACAATCTTGAATGTATTGTCCACACGTTTATCATAAGTATCCCTAGTCTTTTTAACACTAACTCCAATAGGAGTAGACATGGATTTGCATTCTTTTGTATGAGAATGTTGCATTAAAATTAGACATGGGTTTGATATTGCTAATGTTACTATGAGTGTTGATGAGGTCATCTATGTGTATTATGACCGCAATAATTTCACCATCCTTATCTTTTACATACAATAAATATTTAATTTGTGTCAATTGAATCCATGAGCTATAAAGTACTCATCAATGCGAGACCACCAAGACCTTGGAGCTTACTTTACCAAATTTCACAAATCCTACGGGCAGCATGCAAATCTCATCAATGCATAGAGTACTCATCAATGCGAGACTACCAAGATCTTGGAGCTTACTTTACCAAATTTCACAAATCCCATAGGCAGCATTCAAATCTCCTGATTTTGAATGACATTGAGAAAAGTGATGCCTCATATCCATGTGATGTGGTTGCCACACAAATTGTCCTACAATATGGATCAACAATGCGATTGTAGTCATCTTTGCCACTGGGGCAATTGTTTCTTTGAAGTCCAGTAACTACTTGAGCATAAGCTTAAGCTACAAATCCAGCTTGATAATCGTCAATATAAACATCAGGGTTAAACTCTGCAAACCTATTGATAGCCAATTGCTTTTTTGTTTGAACCTAAAAAATATTTCAAGGGTCCTTTTTAAAGATAGAATTGAATTTTTCTTTCAAGGCTTCTAGCCATTGAGGTTGATTTTGGACCTTTTTATATAACAGAGGTTCATTAGTACTTAGAGGCGTTGGAGCATTAGATATTAATGTATGGTTGATTTTACGCGTATTTGTTTTTTGAACACCTTCATCAACATGGACATTTCCAGCTTTTGAGTCTTTCATGGTTTACAAGTACTATCTAGAGAGTTTTGGCCTTGGAGGTGGTGGGTGAGGAGGAGAACAAAAAAGGAAGAAGATGATGCTTTTTTAGCTTGTATTTTCATTTTTGTCTTCATTCATTTCATTGTTTGTTTGAAACAGTTAGCAAAGATCATTATGGACTAGTTCCATTTTGATTTCATATTTTCATTTTGAATTAGCAATTTTTTTTCGCTCTCTTGCTTACCAATTGCATAGGTTTTACAAATTTAATCATTCTTTTTACTAAAGTTTAATCATTCTTTTTACTAAAGTTTAATCATGCACCACATTCAGTTTGCTCAATCAGTTCAAATGACCATGGTAATCATGCCATAAAGTACTCAGTTATAAGGCCATGTTTAAGCTTATCATAATGAGAGAGAGGGTACAATCCATTTTGCTCAATATCCTGCTTAATTTCATTTTCACCTTGTTTTATTTCACATAGGTCTTTATTGAACAACTTCAAATCCTGCTCAACCATTTGGCTAAATGAGATCGAACTATTTTCAAATGTAGAAACATAAACATATTTGTACTCTGCCATTTGCCACTGTTAAGAAGGTCCCTGATTTTGTCTTTTCCAACAACCTTATGAGAGCTATCATCACCAAGTACCACAGATCTATTATAAATGTCAATTTAAATCGTTAAAACATACCCCTGGGTGTGCTGTGTCTGGTAGTCTGTGAATCAATGACCCCAACATCATTCGTTCTTCTTAACATTAAGTGCTAATCTTGTGTCATCATAACCTCAGTGATGTCATTGTTATATATGGTAGTGTGAACTGTAGCTTTCTTCTTCTTGTTTGACTTTTTCTTGCAACATTTTTTCATAGTGACTTGTTTTGCTGTAGGAATTGCAGGGGGTTTATTATTTTTGTTTTGAAGAAGATTCATCTTTAACCTTGTTCTTTTGTGGATTGCTCATTCACATTTCTAGTGGGTTTACTGTTCTTTTTACTTTCTGATGTGAATGCAACACCATCTCGGTTATTGCTTCTATAGCTACCCATTCTTGAAGACCAAACTTGCTAACTCCTTAAAAGTTAGAGGATGTTATAATTTCATGAGGTATACATTCATTGCAAATATTAAATATACCTTAGCCTTTAGGCAGGCTATTCAAAGTGATTCTTATGAGATCCTTTTCTTCTTGTTTCTTACCTGTTACAGTTGACTGATCTTTTATGTCTTTCAATTTTGAAATCGTGAAGGTATAGAGTCGACATCATACATCTGTAAAATGTTAAAAATATACAATTGATTTCTCAAGAATAAGACTTGTCTCATTCTTTGGTTAATACAACCCTTTCAAAGTTACCCAAGCTTTATGAGAAGATCCTTGCATTGCAAGTACATCATTAAACTATTCACAGTGGATGGACTACTAACAACAAAAGCTTCTGGGGTCTCTTTTTCCCTGCCAGGTAACAACTCTAGGTTTTGCTCCTGAAGATGTGAACAAAATATTGCAGATCTCCTTTTCAGCTTTCTGACAAATTTTGAATCATGTCCAACTGATATTGGGCAAAGATTTGATGTTAGGTTTATCAAAAGAGGTATTTAAGAAATCTAAGAATGAATCTAATGGATATAATGAAGTGAAAGAAAATTTTCCACAATTTTTTCAATTAATAGAAAAACCTCAAGCAAATACAATGTTTAGCTTAACTTTTCAACAATGAATCAAATTTGAGAATGAAGAAAAAATGGAGAGAATAGCAAGATGATTTTTGCTAGTTCTTTTTTTCTCCTCATCTCTTTCATTTACCTTGCAATTCCTCCATGAAAACATGCACTAAATTCTTCGAGCAAAAGGCAAGCATTCATGCATAATTGCATGCATTCTTCAAGTACTTTCAGTGCTCCTCTGTTTGCTTGTACTATAACTCATGGTCAAGTAAGACTTTGAACTTCCCAATTGAAATTTGTTCAAAGATGTATAGGATGTTGTAGTGGGAGGTCACATGCACGTTACACAATCTTAAAACATTATGGTGTTTGCATAAATATTTTTTTCCTCTGACAAATTTGGTCTTTAGCTTATCCTACGTTGGGATACTGATCTGATTGTCCATCGATGAATGGATATATTAAATAAGATGTGGAAGGGATCCTTAATGGTGACTATGTTTAAGCTTAGGAAGTCTACACAAATTCTGATCTATTCACTCTTCTTTTTCAAGCTTATGATGATTGTTGAACCTAGTCATTGACTATCACTTTGAAGATGATTCCTGCATTCAGCGTCTCCTTCATCTCTACATTTACCAATGTACTTTGAGTTAATATGGTATGGTCTTCGTCTCCCTAGCTATGCACTAGGAACCAATGGACACACAACTTAGGTTGTAGTTGATCAAATCAGAATTGGCATGGAAAAAGAATTGGAAAAAATCAAGAATCGACAAAATATCAGGAAATTTGGCAAAAAAAAGGGGAAGAAAATGCATTTTTTCATTGAAAAAAGTTTTTTTCCATCCATATCACAATGAATTAACATGATGCAGTCCCATGAGAGTTACTGTAGTGGTATGTCTTTGGGTTTTAATAGAGGAGACCCAAGTTCAAACCTTGATACAAGGGGACCGTGACTCCTTTCAAAAAAGCTTGTGCGAATATAAAATATATATCAAATGACATTAGCTCAACCGGTTAGATTCCTCAACATTCAAGGAGGAGACCTAGGTTCGAATCTTGCCAAGTGATACATGGATAATATCCAAGCTTTGTTGTAATACTACTATATGGTGATGATGTAATATAGATGGAGCCTGTTTCAATCCTGTACAACCAATTCAAAAAATCAATGAATTAAAATTATGCAAGTCAAATATTAATAGTGTAAGTGATACAAGCTTAAACAACACATGAAAGTGCCAAGTGATACAAGCTTAAACAACACATGAAAGTGCCAAGTGATACAAGCTTAAACTACATATGAAACTGACAAGTGATAAAGATTAAAGTCTAAAAACTACACATGAAAGTGATAAAGATTAAAGTCTAAAAACTACACATGAAAGTGACAAATATTCTTATATTGCTTATAATGTGAAAAGGATACAAATCACAAAATGTCTCATGAGTCATGATAAATACAATTCCTTAAGATATTTTCCCTTTGCTCGTGCCTCTTCTTCTGCCTTGGCTAGCTTTTCAAAATTTTCAAATTCATTCATGGAGAAGAGAGGCTCTTCTTGCTGCTCCTACGGTGGCTCTGTGATCCATTCAGATGATGAATCAATATCATCTAGGTCAATGGCCTCAATATTTGTTTCTGTAATTTGTTGATGGTGGAGGAGGAGGTTGTAATGAACAAACACAAGGTCATTCAACTTTTCTTGTGTAAGCCTCTTACGCTTCTTGGAGTGTAAGTGCTAAAAAATACTCTAATTGAGCTCACAACTTGAAGCGTTGCATGGTTGAGATAAGACTTTGATGGTGAAGCATTGTAGATTGTGCGTATATGAACTGATGTCCTCCTACCATAAATCTAGAAATAGCCAAGAAAAAAGAAATTTAATAATTCACATGTAAAATCGTAAATTGAGATTATTTTTTAAAACTAATTAAAAGACAAAATAAATAATAGTTCGATGACGGTTACCTGGCCTCATAGTTGACCTTGATTAATGCATTGCAAGGATGGGAAAAAGATGCCTTCACATTTCTTATAAGACTGCATCTCAGTCTATATCCTATTGTGCATTTCCTCATGAGGGTACATGTGGTCAACATATTTTTGAAGGCCAACCATCACCTCATAGTCAACATCAAATGTATCAGAATAAAAGTTTTTGGGGTTGAGGTAGTACCTTGTAGCATGAAGAGGGCTATGGAACTGAGATGTCCATCATCTGTCAATGATATTCCAAATGGGACCGTATTTGGTGTGGGAATGTCCATAAAATGAGGCAATTGCCTCTTTTGCCCTATCCATAGCCTCATATACATATGCCATTGCAGATTGTTATCCATCAACAAGATGGAGAACCCTCACCAAAGGCTCTAATACTTGAAAAAAGGAAAAATAATTTAAATTAAAAAAATAAAAAATAAAATAAATTAAAAAACTTAGTCTTGTACCTTGATGGCCTCATTTATGGCTATCTAGAAGGGCTCCTCAAACAAATAGTCATAACCTTCTGCCCCTCACTGGAGAGTCGGTATCTAGTAGCTTGTTTGGAATTCTAGTCATCGCTCACAAACATCTGCTTCAATGACCCTCTTGCATCATAGAGGCTCTGCAATATCACGAAGTTTGTGCTGAAGCATGTAACTCCAGCCCGCACTAGCTCCCTCCCACTAGTAAATTGCCTCATGAGGTTGAGGACCCATGCATGGTTGTAGATGAATTTTATGATAGCCTTGGACTTTTGTACAACCTTTGACACCTAAGGTAATTTCCCAATGTATTTGAGGAACAAATTGAGACAATGGGCTGAACATGGGGTCCAAAAAACTGTGTGAATCTCTCCTCCAAAATCTTACTAGCTGCTACGTATCTTTGTTGCATTGTCCGTGATGACTTGGACAACATTCTCCTCCCCGACCTCCAACACAACCTCCCCTAGCAACCCTGCAAGCATTTCGACACTCTTAACTTGTGTTGATGCATCTATTGACTTGAGGAATACAATTCCTCCTGTAGAAGCAACCAAAAAATTAATTAAGGTTCTTCCCCTCCATCGATCCACCCATCAGACATGATATTGCAACCCTTCTTCCTCTACACCCTGCGTTGGTCTTCAAGCACAACCTTAATGTCATCCATGCGTTCATAAAGGAGAGGACCCTTAAGGTTGTCATAAGTTGGTGGCTTAAATCTTGTGCCGCAACTTGCGATGGCTTTTACCATGCCTTGCCAGTATGGAGACCTTACCATATCGAAGGGAAGGTAAAAAAAATAGCAAAAGTTGGCAACGGCCTTCCGCACTGCCCTTGCTTGTCCTGGTTCCACGCAGCCACACCCTCAAGCATGGGTTGTGCCCTTGGCGTGGAATGTTCTGCAAAATAGGACTCATTCGTCCCACTCCCTGGGTGTGCAAATGATGGATTTGAACTCTTGTAAAATCGGCCAAAGGTGTTGCCTGGCCCTGGATGGTTTATACGAGGTTGAGAAGGGGGGGTTGACATGGCCTTGCTTTGTCTTTGTTTGAGCTCTTTTTTCTCCTCTTTGTTAGAGATGATGGCAATGCATTCTCTCTCAACATCAGTCGGAACCTGTGAGCATAACCTGACATTTTGCCCTGATTTCCTTGCCAAATGGAATTTGAGGCGGTATATGCCTCCATGAATGATAGACCCACAAAAATTGCAATAGACCTCCCCTTTCTTTTCCCCTTCCCTTGCATACTTCCATGCTGGATCTCTTTTCGACATTTTCTTGTGCTCGCATATGCAAAAATGTAACAACAAACAATTACTTCCAAAAAAAAAAACCCTAAACCCTAGTTTTTAAAACATTGACAGCGGAAAATATGGGCTTGCATACATTGTTATTAGGTAGCAATACTTATGAAGCATTACTTAAAAGAGGAAAAAAACAAGACAGCTGAAAGAGGAAAAAAATGGCTGAAATTTTGACCTAGTTATTAAAAAAATGGCAATGCATTCTCTCTCAACATCAGTCGGAACCTGTGAGCATAACCTGACATTTGCTCTGATTTCCTTGCCAAATGGAATTTGAGGCGGTATATGCCTCCATTAATGATAAACCCACAAAAATTGCAATAGACCTCCCCTTTCTTTTCCCCATCCCTTGCATACTTCCATGCTGGATCTCTTTTCGACATTTTCTTGTGCCTGCATATGCAAAAAAGTAACAACAAACAATTACTTCCAAAAAAAAAAACCCTAAACCCTAGTTTTTAAAACATTGACAGCGGAAAAGATGGGCTTGCATACATTGTTATTAGGTAGCAATATTTATGAAG
Organism: Wollemia nobilis; assembly: GCA_028583015.1. NCBI lineage: Eukaryota > Viridiplantae > Streptophyta > Pinopsida > Araucariales > Araucariaceae > Wollemia > Wollemia nobilis. The sequence continues at coordinate 6,876,167 of JAQPPZ010000103.1, forward strand.
CATTACTTAAAAGAGGAAAAAAACAAGACAGCTGAAAGAGGAAAAAAATGGCTGAAATTTTGACCTAGTTATTAAAATTTCTTGCAACAGTTGGGTGGCTGTTGCATTTGGTTTTAATATTTAAAAAAAAACCAAAAAACATGCTTGAAATAGAGGAAAAAAAAACAGTTTGCAAGAGTTTTTCTTACCTCAGATGAATCTTTTGGGCGACTATTGGTGGCTGCCTGATTCCTTCAAAATGCAAAAGATCAGCTGTTAAGATGCACTAGCATGTTTTGTTTGGCGTGGTAGTAGGTAGGCAGAGCTCTCTCTCCAGTTTGGAACAGGCAAAATTGAGCCAAAAAAAAACAATTTATGCGGGAATTGTGATTTTTTGCAAAAAAAGGGCAAAAATTGCCGATTTTTTGCAAATGCCGATTCCTGCTGCCGATTTAATCGGCAAGCCCAAATCGGAATCAGAATCAGCAAAAAGCGGGATATTTTTGGCAATTTTCTCAAGTTTCAACTATGTTAGGTGCAATCTCCTTGAGGTTTTAATAGGTCCATGTGAAGGTATCTTTATACTCTATGAAGATTTTTAATGCAGATGCCTTTAGAACCGGATCCTCATCATCGCTACAATCAATATTTTTTGTCTATTTGTACAAGGTTGACTTGCACCATTCAAGGTTGCTCATACTTTATGGCGTCGGGTTCTTTGATCGCTTCAATTGTGTTGAATGGTGGCACTGGCCTCTCTTCTATATGTGCATTGGAAACACTATATTTTTCAAGAGTGGGAGGGGGGGGGGGGGTGTGGAGGGGAAGGGATGACAACTTTTCATCCTCCTTGGCATCATCAACACTGCTAGTTTGGTGAATTGGTCCTTCACTGTAGTCTTTGGTGGTTGTGCGATGCAATTTTTCTCGTCTTCCCAGCCTTCTCACCATTTCTCCAATGCTGGCATGTAGGTTGGGAATTGCTTTTAGCAAGGTTGCCACCTTGACTAGGATGCTTGATTGTAAAATTTGAGTTTCCAAGCAATGTGACATTGATGGCTCGTTAGTTGTCGATGTGGTCGCCACCTTTTCTTTTTGCTTTCTTCTTCATATTCTTTTGTTATAACTTATTTCCTTCTTCACATTTGCTAGGACTTCTTGCCATTGCTTGCACTCTATGGATAGATTAGGATATGCAGCCTTCTTACTTGCTTGTTCCCAATTGAGTGCCAGGTCATGTTTGGTTCTTCATTGTCAATTAGGCTGGCATTTTGATTGCCTCTGCCTTCTTTGGACAATTCTCCTTTGCATGGGTGTTAGGTTTGCACCATTTGCACGTAATTTGTGCACTTGGGCTTGTGGCATTGGTGCAATTACATACAAAGCTTACCCGTTGCTGACACTTGTGACATTGTACAATAGGCCTTCCAGTCGTATCATATTGAATGCGATTATCTACGATCTTTGCAACACTTTGGCTGCTGTTCTCTCTCTGGCAGTTGTTCTGGTAATGTATTCGTTCTGCCAGCCCCACACCCTTTGAGGTGCTGGCCTTTGCATATACCTACTTCTAAAGGGTCAACATCTCTTAATGTTGAATGAGCATTCTGACAATGACCGACCGTGCACTTTGCAGAGGAATTTTGTTTAGATCAAGAACATGCTATGAAGCAGGCTCATCATAGAGGTGCTACAATCTGCATCGAAACATTGAAGAGGATTTATGTTTAGATGAATATCATGCTATGAAAGAAATTGTAGTGCTTCTCTTATCAATAAACTTGCACTGAAGTTTTATTTGATACATTGGAATTAGGACCTTACACAACAAACGATGATAATGATATAACTGCTAACATGTAGCATTAGCTGTAAACCCATAACCTACTGCCATAAGCATCATTCCAAGCCTAACTGACTGACTGCGCTTATAACCACATATGCAAACTAATTCATGGTTATGTGCATGATTAGCTGCTTCAAGATGAGATTTATAATGGTCTCCAACCTTGTAATCATGTCCTTCATCCTTGTAATTATCTTCACATTGTAAATTTTGTCTTGTACATTTAAAACAGTATACTAGAGAGTTTGCATGGTGAGTTCATCTAAGTTAGAAACTATGTTTCATGAAGATTATGGGACGGATGATGCGAGACGATGGACTGGTTTTTGGGACTGTGGGATGTGTTTCCGAGATGGTCAAAGGCATCTTAGAGACTGCCCTCAAAGCCAAGGACGTGTTGCCATGGAACATAGGTTAGAAACAAGAGCGTCTTTGTTTGCAAGTCCAGTCTATCTCAGTTAGAAATGAGAGTTTTAGTTTGCATGTCCAGATCATCTCAGCTAGAAATTATAGTCTTATTTTGCTTGTCCAGTTTATCTCAATTGGACTGAATGAGATGGCCATGCACATATACATTTCACTAACTACATGTAAGTTAGACTAATTGAGATGTTTATGCATGTCTAATTCAAGGGCAGTTTGCAACCATTCAACCTTATCTTTGTAAATCTATTTATACCATAGTTACAACTTGAGGAGTTTTTTTACAAACTTGTTGAGTTGCTATCTGAGTCAAGGAAATTGAGTTTTTCTTGCTTGACTTGTCAACTCTTGAAAAAATTTAAAGGATTGCTGAGTTTTTCTAAAAAAGTTGTTAAAAATTTGTGGTTTGGCAAAAAACTTTGGCAACATCAGCAGAAGGCATTATTTTATATTTTTTTGGGCCAAGTTTTTTCCAAGTTCTTTTTACTGAGTCCTGGTTTCTCAACTATGATTTATACCTTATTAATGGAAGAGTGGAGGCTATCTTCTTTCATTTGCTTGTCATTTTGTCCTTTCTGCTATTTGCATGTCAGTTTGTGCTTTCTGCTATTTGCATGTCAGTTTGTGCTTCTGCTATCTTCAATTTATTGCAGGGTCATTTCACTTTATAAACTTAATTAAACATAATGAATATAATAATATAAGGGTTAGGGGCATAACACTGTACAACCTACAAACAATACTATAACAGTGCTACTCTGGGCCTGTCATTGTCAGCATCTTCTGCAATTATGTTTTTACAAGGTCTGACATAGTGACAATGTTTTCCATTTTCAGTCCATAAAAAGTGTTGCTTCATGGTGAACTTTTCTTTTATTTTTAACCCAATAATGTATTTAACTCATCAAATTGTTCCTCAGATCAGTTTGAAGATATAAGAGTTCTAATTTAGTATTTGCAATCCCAAACCCAATAATGGGTATTGAATTAAAAACCAAGTCAAGTGATGCCTCTGCTTTGCATGGGTTTGCAATTATGTATTTACAAGGTCTGCCATAGTGATGATGCCTCTGCTTTGCCCTCCTTATGCTTCATTGTGAACTTTACAGTCTTTTATCTTGACCCAACAATGTATTTAACTCATCAAATTGTTCCTCAGAACATTTTGAAGATATAAGAGTTGTAATTTAGTATTTGCAATCCCAAGCCCAATAATGGATATTGAATTAAAAAATGAGTCAAGTGATACCTATGCATTGCATGGTGTTGGTTATTTTTTTCATTTTTTTCCCCTAAATTTTAAAATTGATTATTCTTCATTGTGTTTTTTTGAAGAACTTATGCATGTTATCCCTCTGCAAACCAAATATTTCATGGTGCCCTACAAATTTTGCCACTAGAGCATACTAGCCCCCTCAGTTTCACTCCAACGTCGAGGATCTTCAAGATTGTCTGACTCTTCCATTGTGCTTTAAGGACAGTTTTCATCACCAGTTTCTTTTTCCCCCCTCTAGATCTGATGGTTAATCAGTCTTGGATGTTAGTGGAGACTCTAAGAGTACACTCCTTCCATCAAGGATCAAACAACCTGGCCCTTTCAGACTTGTATTTGGACCAAATGTATTAGTGGTTAACTTATTTGGTTCATCTCATCATGTTTTGTGGGTTGCCTAGTTTGTTTTGATGACATGTTCTTAGGTTAGTCATTGCCATTAAAACGAATTCATTTATAATCCGGAATATTGTGAAACTGAAAAATAACTTTCTAGTATTTAGGGTTTTCTATTTCTGCTATTTTTATTGTGAGTCCAAGTCAAATGGCATCTGTAAATGTGAACCTTGCCTGCAAATATGGTGGTGGAAAATGGTAGGTGACTTCTTAAAAATTTGATAGAAGTTTTTGTTTCTACCAATGTTCCATAAAATATCTCATAAATTTTCTGTAAAAAAAATGCAAATTTTTTAACTTGAAATGTCAAAATATGAGAAAATGCTAAAGATAAAAATAATTATCCATGTGTATAATTAAAACCTAAAATTAACTGGGTTTCATTTCAAGAAATGTTTCATGTTCCATACGTATGAAAGAAAAGGTGGGACCCAAGAGTATGGTTCACAAGAGTTGCAGTGTAACTGTGATCCTCATTTTGGCCAACCTGTTGTTTCCTTTTGAGGATGAGGAGAAGCTAATTTGGTAGTGCAAATTGTTTTCAGTGCTCTTCAAAATTTTATTGTTGCCATTGTTTTTTTAATTTGCATATGGCTATATTCGCTTTCAACCATATTTTCCTATGTCATGGCTGGAAGACAGGAAGTTATATGATTTGAATTGACATTACTTGAAAGTGTTTCCTGCTATCATTTTCTTATCATGACTTTTTGATTTATTTGTATGTCTTCAGGCAAATCGCATTATCTTTCAAGAAGAGGATCGTGTAAAATCTGAAACTGAAAATGCAAAGATACCTGTAGATTATACAACCTTACAGCTTCACAATTTGATGTATGAGAAGAATCACTATTTGAAAGCTATCAAAGGTTGCAAGGACTTCAAATCAAAATATCCAGATATAGAGCTGGTATCTGAGGAAGAGTTTTTTAAGAATGCACCAGAGGTCCTTAAGGGAGATCCATTGTTGAAGGAAGACTCACACAAGAGAATGTTACAGAGACTTAACTATGAGCTTTTTCAAGTAATCTCTCTCTCTCTCTCTCTCTCTCTCTCTCTCTTCTGTGTGTGTGCGTGCGTGCATGTGCTCATGAACTGCATCCTCTGAGTAGTGCAAGTTGATTCAAGGTTTCTTTTATGGTAAGCTATTCTTAAATCATGCATTAATGGAAATCAATTAAGTCAAACTGAAACTGTCCAGCATTCAAATGTATTCGAAAGTGAAACTGAGTCATCATGTGAAGTGTATTTTAATTGCCCACTTATTTTCAATTTCATTTTCTGTAGGTTCTTTAGTATTGGGTTGTCTTCAACTCTTGCATCCATTTGAAAATATTCAACAAGTTAGATTCAATTGGGTGTAGCTCTTGCATACATGTTTACTGTGATATGAGATTTCAATATTTGAATTTTGGGTATGATAGGTGCAAAGTTGTTGGTTACATGGGATTGAAATGTGCTGCAGACATATTACATCAAGACCATGTTACTGCAGTATTTCAACAAGCCATATAGTGGTATTTGGCCATTACGCATATATTGCCTGACAAGATTTGAATGTGGGTAGCTGCCTTGAAAGTCTATATCTATAACCACTTGAGTCCTTGCAATTTGATTAATAGGTGGAAAATTAAGTCTATATGTGCATACCGTCACCATCCCACATTCCTGACTACATAACTTCATTGAATGGAAAGATTTGCTGTCAAACCATTGCAAAGAGAAAGCTGTAGGTATTTATTACAGTTTATCTGAGCTTAAATTTGATTAAGTTTTATACTAGAATCCATAGTAGGAAAAACTTGCAACTCGACACTCTAATTTTGGAGATTTTATCTGGAATTTGGGAACTTTGCAAGAACTCAACCAAACAAAAAAAAACTTGAAGAAAATAAATTAAATATATTAGAAAACCATTTAACACAAAAATTAGAGAGTCATAATGTTGATTTTCTATTAGATTTTCATAAAGCAGTAGTGTTCATTTACAAATTTTGATCATCAAAAACCAATAAAATACAACATAGTAAATATTGCTTTTCCTTTCTTCCCCTCGAATTGGATGTTTGCCCTTGGACAGGTGGTTGAATTGGAGGTTCGATAGGCATAGAATCATCATTGTATATTTCCTCCAATCCTCGAGTATGTTCCGCTTCCCCCTCTGATGCCTCGATGTCCTATGGAATGAACTTTGTATCCTGTGGACCTTCAACAATTCAATCTGTAAGTGCATCTAGGTCATCCAAATCAATTGCCTCACAGGAATTTGTCTCCACATGTTTGGTGTGAAGTCGAAAATTGTATTGCATAAAGACAAGGTGATTGAAGCGCCCCCAGGTCAACCTGTTGCACTTCTTGGTATGTACAGTCTCAAATAGAGATCAATTTTGCTCACACCCAAAAGTGCTACAAGGTTGACACAAATTGTCGATGACAATCCGTCTAAGATTTGGTGTTTTAGCACTGTAATCTTCCTACCATAAATCTGCAAAAAAGAATTTTTATAAATTATATACTTACATTTGTAATTTTGTAAATTACAAGTAAAAAATATTAAAATTTTAAATATTTTACTTGGTCACAAGGTCGTCCTTGATTTAATAAAAATGGGGAATGCAAACAGGCTCCCTTGAGCCTCCTTGCAGGCTTGCAATGGTAATGATCAGGTGATATTTGGTAGGGTCATCTATCATCCTATCAACGAAAGTGTAAAAGCCTCCCATGATCTCTTCATCATAAAAAAATTGCCACTGAAAAATAATATGGGGTTCAAGAAGTACCTTGTTGCATGAAGAGGTCAGTGGAGTTTCCTCGTCCCTCTTTTATCAATGATTCACCAAATGGGTTCATATTTGCGCTGATTGCCTCCATCGCAGTCTTGGATGGCCTCTTTAGCCCTATCAATGGCCTCATACATTTACCCCATTACCATATTCTCGCCATCTATAAGGCAAATAATCCTGACCAATAGTTCTGTCACCTGCAATTGAGCAATAAAAATTATTCATCGTAAAATACTAAATATATTTATTTAAAAATTACAAATCTGAATTTGTAAATTTAGATTTTAAATTTAAACAGGGAAATAATTACCTTGAGTATTTGCTATACGCTCATCTGAAATGGGCCATGAAAGATTTGCCTCTAGATCCTCCTCCCCTCCTCCTTTGAATGATATGGCAAGGCATACCATTCTTTACAAACATCCTCTTTGGATCAGGTGAAGCAACTAGAAGTCTTTGTAGGGTGATGGAGTTCGAGGCAAATCGGGTGACACTAGGGCGAAGAATGTCCCTTCCCTCATTGTGTGCTCTCATCAAGCTGAGCACCCATGTGTGGTTGAATATGAATTTTGTAATACTCTTTGCCTCACCAACCATAGTCTTCACCTATGACAATTCGCCAATTTTCAGCCTCATACAAATAACCTAGTTGCCATTTTCTTGCCATCTCCAAGGCGAAGAATCTTGACCAAGGGTTCTGTCACCTGCAATTGAGCAATAAAAAATATTCATTGTAAATTATTAAATATATTTAATTAAAAATTACAAATCTAAATTTTTAAATTTAGATTTTAAACTTAAATAGGGAAATAATTACCTCTAGTATTTGCTACATGGTCATCTAAAATGAGTCACGAAAGATTTGCCTCTAGACCCTCTCCCCCTTCTCTTTTGAATGATATGGCAAGGCATACCATTCCTTACATTCAGAGCAGGCGATGCAACTAGAAGGCTCTGTAGGGTGATGGAGTTTGAGGCAAATCAGGTGAAACTTAGGCAAAGAATGTCCCTTCCCTCATTGTGCTCTCTCATCAAGCTGAGCATCCATGTGTGGTTGTATATGAATCCTGTAATACTCTTCGCCTCTTCAACCACAGTCTTCACCTTTGACAATTTGCCAATGTTCTCAAGGATGAGGTCAATGCAATGGGTGACACATGGGCTCCAAAAAAGAGGTGTACTTCTCCAAAAGACCTTAGCAGAGGCAGTAGTGATCTCAAGATAAGAAATCTTGCCAAAGGTAAGCTGAAGGCAGCTCTTTATGCCATTTTGCAAATACAAGTGAAGGCGATTAGACATCAAGACCAAGCATTGTCAAAGCGGAAGAAAGGGACCAAGGTACCTTCGAGAGAGCAGAGAAGCCCTCAACAAGTTCTAGTACGAGGTACCATGTCCCTTGCATTGTTCCAAAAAGAATTGGAACTTATAATGCCCGAGGCACACAAAACAACAAGGCACACATAGGTATAAGCAATAGTTTTCTTGTTAACCAGGAACAAATATCAACGTCAAGGCATCGAGGCACACACGGGTACAAGCAATGTTTTATTGGTAGCTAGAAATAAGATACAATGTCAAACACATTTCTTGTGTTTTCAAGTTTTTGCAATTATAGCATATTCGAACATTACAAAGAACAAGGGCTCAGATCAATTTGAGACATCCTTGATCAGCCAAGCAAGACATCTAGACGAATCTATACTCCTTGACAACAAGCTTACGCCCATAGGACATTAAGCTCCCAATTAAAAGGCATCCAAACCAAAAAAAGCTAATAGAAAGAGGAATTGAGCAATGCCAACACGTTTGAAGAAAAGTTGCAGGTCGCTCACACAGTGCACTTTAAAATGATTGACATCCAGACAAATTCGTGTCATGTCCACGGGACATTCAGCGTCATGTCCACATGACCTTCAATGTCAAAGCCTAGTTAACCAACATTATTGTGCGAAAGGTGGTGGTGGCCGTTTCAAGACTGAAGTTTGAATCTCAAAATGCTTTCGGTTTGAGTTTTGTGCGTGTTATACTAGAGGTCGCGCAGTCATATCCTTTTGAGTTCACGAATTTAGTGAAACATCATTTGCATTTGCTGATTGAAAACTCAATAGTGTCTCAAGACTAAGTTTCTTGGATAGAGCACACTCACATTCGTTACAAACGAAGCCTCTAGTTGTTGCTCTCCAAGCAAAGTCAATAGTCATTCCATGATATTTTGCCTAAAAGTGCAATAATAGTACGAATCAGACGATAAGAGGCGACTATGTTTGAAGAAATTCAAAACATTTTCTGAGTGTGGTTTCTACTTAGAAAGGAGACCACATAGTTCAAAGGTTCAAGAAACATAATTGTAGACTAGATTACATTTGTCAGACAAACAACGCATGAATGTAGAACAAAAGAATGTGAGGTGCAGAAAATTTGGCCATCAAAAGGCTTATTCATTTATCCCACATGATTTGTGGATAGGCTTATTATAGCCTATAATAACAAGCTCACTCCTTTTGGTTGATGAAAATAAAAAGGAGAAGAAGCATATAAATTTTTAAAGAATCAGAATATTCCATAGGGGAACAATATTTCCTCTACTCATTATTTTGCCGACAAGACATTTATTTGTAATTTGAGGCATCAATCAAGCCACGATTATAACCTTATCTTGACTCGTTGGAAAGCATTTTACGAGGCCAATTTAGTGAAAGACAAATTTTCAAGTTTTGTGACGGTTTGATATGGCTAATGGTGCACCATAGTTCTTGTTGCCCGATTCCTAACTATTAAGGGGGAATAATTATGCTACTTGGAAGACCAAACTCAGAACACAACTTGAGTTTGAAGTAGTATGGGAAGCAGAAGATGAAGAGCAGACCAAATTCGACAAGGCAGATAGAAAAGCACGATTGATCATCATGTTTGGAGTAGCTGATGAAATACAACCATACATTTCCTATTCTACCACAGCTAAAGATGCATGGGAGAAACTACAGACAGTTTTTGAGTCAAGGAACCAGGATGAAATCCTATTTTTCTAGAGTCAGCTATACTGGTTGAAGATGAAGAGTGGAGAAAGACTCGAATCTTTCATGAGGAGAATTGTTGAACTACGAGCATCATTACAAGCATTGGGAGAAAGTGTATTTGATGATACACTAGTTCCAATTATTTTAAGATCTCTTCCTTCTCAATAGAATTTATTTTTGACAACATTGAATATCATTGAACAAATACTAACATTTGAAAAGTTGGTGAACCTACTTCAAAAAGTTGAGGCCTCACATACAATACAAGAAGAACAAGTTCTTACAAATAAAATAGGGAAGCATTTATGCAAAAGAGGCATAAGACCTCAACAACACTTCCAGCTACAAAGAACTAATTCTCACATGCAAGGATATCATCAATAGAGAAATGATTCTCATACGTAAGGATATCAGCTGTAGGGAAATAATTTTCACACGCAAAAAATCTGTGAACTTTGTAATAGGAGTGGCCTCACAGTGAAGAAATGTTGGCATAATCCATTCACAAATGGGTTTCCTTCACGAGAGATGCTTCAACAACAAGATAGGTCACCATCAGATTAAAGAAATCCAATTTGGAAAAAGATACAGCATACTAATGTAGCAAAAATCAACCAAATTAGAGAAGAAGAAAAAGATCATGTGGAAGAAGAAGAACATGTGTTTGTTGCAAAGGTTCAGCTAAGTCAGTACAATAATGTTCGGGACTCTGAAGCAACCAAACATATGATAGGTGAGGAAAATTGTTTTCATCCAAATTTTTCCAGTTACATAGGAAAAATATTTGTACAATATAACACAACCAGGGACAAGTACAAGCCATGGGATATCCCTGATCATTGGAAAGTCAAGAAATTTGATCCTTCTTGGAATAGAGGTAGATTGCTCAAAGTTAACTTTTTTTCCACAGTACAGAGGAAAATATGTGCAGAATGCATGGCCTATCGTGACATGGGCTCTGAAGAAGCAGGGCATAGCTGGCAAACACAATCTTGTTGAGAGAGAATAATGTCTGTTTCTGCAACTTGCAAAACTAAGGATCCTTTCATCATTACCAAAGCCTAGGATCTCATAAAGCTTTTGTCAAGGAGCGTATCAACATCACAAGCAATCAAGATACTAGATGACGAGATGCAATGTGATATCATCAAAATTGGCAACATAATCCGAAATAAAGGGAGATTTGTTAGATAGTGTCAGTGGCTATTGGGCCCTAATGGTTCAACGATAAAGGCTATTGAGCACTTGACATGATGCTATATTCATGTTCAAGGAAAAATGGTGGCAACTATGGGATCATTCAAGGGGCTGAAACAAGTACATAGAATTGCTAAAGATTGTATTCAAAACATACATCCTATTTATCATATCAAAGAACTCATGATAAAAGGGGAACTTGCAAAGAATCCAGAGCTTACTAAAGAAAATTGCGATAGGAGAAATGGAAAGTAGAAGGTGAAGCAAAAGAAGCCTTACACAACTTTCTTCCCATCACATTCAAGACAAAAATTAGCGACTTGTCAATTCAATAAGCGACACAGGATGCATGGTAGCATATGCCAAAAATCCTCCACATGAAGACATTGGAGGAGGCGTATATTTCTTGCTTTCAATAAGTATTAGATATTGAATAAGTTTTTGGAGTAAATGTGTCTTTGGAGTGCATGATTGGTGGAACCCGACACTCCCAAAGTATTATAGTATATAGTCTACATTGAGGGGGGGAATTCCCTCTGTTCAAAATATAGAGATTCCAACATCACCCTAGAAAATATTTTCCTTCAAGTCTAAAGCCAAGAGCTACAGCCAAAGCCAAGAGCCAGAGCCAAAGCCACAAGCTAGAGCCAGAGCCAAAGCCAAAGCTAAGACTATGATGTAATGAGTGGGGGTATGTTAGGAATTATTACATCATAGTCCATGTGACAATGAGTTGGTATAACCATCCATCATAAGGACTATGCATCCGCTAAAGGTTAAGGGTAATTGCAAGTTCAGTTAAAGGTTTGTTATGGGCATCCTGTGTATTTAAATGTTCATCATTTCATAATGCAAAATATCGAAGCATCTAAGTATTAGCACTATCAGTGCACTGAACATTATGATGTCGAGCACTTGGCAACAACAACCAAGAAGATCCACCACTTTTTCTTGATGCTTTTGTTGTATTTGATCACAAATGAAATCGTTGAATCTTTTATTGGAAACCAAGAAGGTCCACTACTTTGAAGCAAGTACGAGGAATGTGAAGACCATTTTAAAATCTCTAAATGTTTGATTAGCCTATCGATTCCATGTCAGTTTTTTTTTATTGAGAGAGAAGATACAACTAAGAAGATCCACTACTATGTTGGTGATGCTTTTTTTGTATTTGATCACAAATGAAGTTGTTGAATCTTTTATTGGAAACCAAGAAGATCCACCACTTTGTTGGTGATGCCTTTGTTGTATTTGATCACAAGTGAAACCATTGAATCTTTTGTTGGAGATTCAAGAATTGAGGGGTTGGTAATCCTAATTTAGAATGACCTCTTTATTGAAAATATAATGGTTCCATTGTTCGTGTACTTGGAATGAAGGATATAATTATTGTTGTAGGTGCTATAACTAAGCTTGGGTTGCAATAAAACCTTTGAATGGTATGCCATTGGATGTCTTCCTTGTTTAAGAACTGCACATATGGCATATTGAGAAGCATCAATGGTAAGCTCGAAAAGTAAGCACAAGCAATGCAAGACCATTTTAAATTTTTAAATGTTTGATTAGCCTTTCAACTCCAAGTCATATTTTTTCTGTTGAGAGAGGTGATTAAGGGGGTGGGCAAGATTTGAGTTGTTTTGAATAATATTTCTATAAAAGTTTATACCCTCAAGATAACTCATCAATGTGAAATGTTGGATAGAGTGGCCCCCTCATTCTAGAACCACTTATGACGTGCTTATCAACCAAAGACGCCCAAATGTTTGATTTAAGTTTTTGGAAAAATGACTTCCTCATTTGGGCTTGGACCATGGTTAAGGATAGTGTTGAGTTTGTTTACCTCATATGCTGAATATTCTAGACGTGGCTGTTACTAAGCTTGAAGGGCCTTTGCCTTCTTTGATTTCAAGATGGCATTCTTCCTTTGCATCTCCAAGGTGCTTATGATGAACACAATAGTTCTTTGTCCAATTGCTAAAACCCTTTGAGGAGTCACTTTGGGAAGAATTTCTATTCTTAGATGAGTTGGTGGAGTTTGAGGAACTGGTGGGGTTAGAAGTATTCTTTTTTTGAGATGCAACAATTTGGTTCTTTGTTTTGCAATTTGGTTTCCACCTTCAGAGAAAGTTTTTGAGGAATTAACATTGAAGAGCTCCATCTCCTCTCCGAGATGAAACAATTCAGACATGAATTTCATATGAAGGACATCATCAAGGTCAATCACGTCGAAATTGATAGAGGCCTAGTTGAAATCCTCAATATATTTTTGGACTGATTGACAAGATTTATAGTGAAGATGGTGGCAAAGAGCCAAAGCTTCTCTTCATACTCGAGAGCATAAAAGTTCCCTTAAGAGTCATTTTGAAGTCTTTCCAAGTTTCCACCTATCGATTTTTGGCTGCTTTGTTGCTTTCAAAAGCTTGATATGATATTTCTGCCAAGAATGGGCTTGATCATACATATGGACCTCAGCTACCATGATAGTTTGTCTCTGTGAACTTTTGTTGAGTCTTGAAATATGCCTTTACACTGTGAATCCATGCATCCACTTTACATTGGTTGTGCCATCAAACTGAGGAATGGAAATATTTATAAGGATGGAGGAGATAATTACAAGCTATGTGACGATATTTGGCAATTTTTATCCATCATATTTGAAGTTCGTCGACTTTTAAATGTGTCCAAATAAATTCATTTGAATTTGGGTATTGTGTTCACCGTGAACACAAATGCAAGTATAACTGAAAAATTTATGTCTCTCTTGTGCGTCTAAAAGGTCAACAAAGACATGAAGGTGTAAAGGGAAAATTTTCGAGCCCACAAACAACACTTTGTTCCAAGTAAAGTCATGCCTAAAAACCTTAGCATCATTTTATTTCCATGGGATGTCATTGCCCTTGCATGCTTGTCAAACCAAAACAATGAGAAAATAAAATGTAAGATTGTTGTTTCACATTTTAGCTTTTATGTTTTTACTGTTATTATTATTTTTTAATCAGCTATGTGGGATTCAAATGGGCTCCACCAATTACATCATGACCACATAATGGTATTACAACAACTTAGTAATTATGCATAAATCATTTGACAAAATTCGAACTTGGGTCTCCTTGAAAGTTGAGGAATTTGACCGGTTGAGCTCACGCCGTTTGATAAATGTTAAGGTTCACCCACGAGATTTGAACCATGGTTTGGGGTATGAAATTTCTCACTCCCCATCAATTGCTCTAAACCTCATGGGCAAAAATGTTAAGGTTCCTGTTGGTTAGAGATCTGCCTTTGGTAAGGTTTTGTTTGTTTAGTGCGCCTTAGACCCGGCCAACATTGAAAGGCCGAGAGGAAGAAATGCCTCCCGTGCCGATCTCTAGAGAGGGGCTGGTTCCCGTGCTATTCTAACTGGGGGTTTTGAGATTAAGGAACTGAAAGAGATAGTAAATGACTAAAAGGGATGGGAAATATGGCCACAGGCCAGATAGAACAGGGGTGATGGACTAACAACACGAAAAATCTATTGCATTCTAAACTAAAATAGCCCTCAAATACAGATAACTAACAAAAATTAAACCAAAACATCTAGCATGCATAATCTCCAGGACTACTCCAGAGTTCCTACCTTATCAGAAACTAAATCCAGATAATAGAATTCAAGTTTACAGTTAAAGTGCGGAACGATAGAAGACAAGCAATAGAAGACATACACATGAAAATAGAAGTCCAGGTCTAGAGCCAGACATCAACTGTATTGATAGCAGAATTCAGGTTTTCATTTAGCCTCTAGCAAACATCCATCCATTTACAATAAAAAGAGCGGGCTTATATAGAGAATTTTGCCGCTTCAGCAATAAATGCTGATTAACAAAATATGGCAATGGAAGCCAAGATAAGGATTACAAGGAGTACAGTCACAAAGTTTTAACCAGGCATGGCGGAGACTGGTGATTCCTTAGAAATGCCGTTGAACCTCTTCAATGCCCTGACAGACTCGACTTGCTGGCACTGCCTCCTCACTTGCGGGGACCGCTTCCGTGGAAGATATGCTTGAAATCCCGAAACGTCCAGTCTGGAAGCTTCTCAGAATGGCTGCGCCTGGTCGGATAAGGATGCACTTTAAGTTGCTGAGGTGGAGTGCTTCTGGGTGAGACCGGCGCAAGAGTCGGAAAGTCAACAGAGAGGGCGCGCAATAGCCTTGAGTGTGAGAAAAGGTGCGCCTGACTTGGGCGCATTCTGAAATGTGCACCTGAGTTGGGCTCACCCTGAAATGTGCGCCTGAGTTGGGCGCACCCTAGAATGTGCGCCTGAGTTGGGCGCACTCGGGTACAGCTTGCTCAGAGAGTGCTTCAAAAACAATTCGCTCGTGCCCAGATAGAACAACACTTTACTGACGTTCAGCAATGGTGGACTGTGCAACAACTTCAGGGTTTTAAAAGGTGTATCCATTGGGCAATGTGATTTCTTATAGACCCGACATTCACCCACCTGCATTGATGTCGCCTGTGTAGAGTTAATGCCCGGGATGATTTGGGGGCGCCGCAAAAGATCTTCTGCGCGGTAAACAATGGCAGGGCGCGGATCCCAATCCTAACCACCAAAGCGGGGTGCAATCATCCTTGAAGAGCGTGAAGCGCTGCAACCGTTGTATTTAATCCCCACCGTGGGCAGCGCCTTGGTCAGTGTGCCCGTGAGAAGAGCCGAACATGGGAATCCGTAGACGGGGAAGCGCCTTTAAAACTGCACCCAACGACCTCCTTGGGATGGGCGCAATCATTCTTGAGTTGCGCATCGGGGAGCGTGCGCCCGGCCTGGGCGCGTTTCTCTGTGCGCCCGGCCTTGGGGACACGCCTGAGGTGCGCCCGGCCTTGGGCACACTTCCTTGTGTGCGCCCGGCCTTGGGCACACGCCTGAGGTGCGCCCGACCTTGGGCGCATTGCCTGTGGTGCGCCCGGCCTTGGGCGCACTTCCATGTGTGCGCCCGGCCTTGGGCGCATGCCTGAGGTGAGCCTGGCCTTGGGCGCATCGCTTGTGGTGCGCCCGGCCTTGGGCGCACTGCCTATGTGCGCTTGACTTGGGCGCACTTGGTGTTACAGCTTCCCGGGGCCATAACTTTTGATCCGTTGACCCGATCGCCTATTGTAATATATCGTCGGAAAGCTTACGAAAAGATCTACAACAATGAAGTATCCAAAGATCATTTCATGCAATTTATCATCCTCTTTTAGGGCCCGTGAAAACGCCAACACTTCTGCATGCGTTTCGGTGATCTAAAGCTCCAGATAATTTCGTTGGTGAAGTGCACTTCACACTTAGGCAAAATTTCATCAAAATTTCTAATGTGGAAAAAATGCGAACAGTTCCCACATGGGATTTGAATCTTGATCTATAGTATGAAATTATTGCTCCCGACCAATTGCTCTAAACCACATGGGCAGTTTTTAATTTTATTATTATTTTTATTTTAATGGGTTATATGGGATTGAAATGGGCCACGCCCGTAATACATCATGACCACATAGTGGTATTAGAACAAATTGTAATTATCATAGTTGAGAAAATTGGAATCAGGAGTTAATCGACGGGTTTAAAAATTGGCAAAAAATCGGGGAAAAAATCGGTAAAAAAAAACCTGAAGAGAACGTTTTTTTTTTCATGCATATTACAATGAATTAACATTATGCAAATCAAATATTGCAATAAAAGCAACAATTCAAGTCAAGACATCATACAAGGCTCAAGATTTAAGTACACATGAAAGTGACAAACCACATCTTGTATTGCTTATAATATGAAAAGGTACAAATTACAAAATGTGTCAAAATGCCTCAATAGGCCTACTATCTTTTGTCTTCCTTTGCCCCTTGTCCTAATATAAGCCCTAGTCTCTTTTGGTTGATGTGTGCTTGTAGATGCTTGTGCCACTTCTTGTGCTAAGGCCTCTTCTTTGTCCCTTGCTGCCATCTCCTCCGCTAGGTTCTCATAGTTTTGTAATTCTTCCATGGTGAATAGAGGATATTGCCGTACCTGCTGCTCTTGTGCTTCTGCATCTGTAATCCATTCAGATGATGGATCAATGTCACTTAGGTCAATGGGCTCAATATTTGTTTTTTCAAATTTTTTAAGTCTGTGTTGGTGTGCAAAGACTCACCTGGGAGCATTTTTGCATTGTTGAGATGGGAATTGGCAACCACGACATGCCTTATAATATTGTATCGAGGCATGCGTTTTATTGCGCAATTGTTGACTTACTCCACGGTCATTGCAATCTTGAAGGCCAATCTTGACCTCGTAATCAACACAAAATGTAGGGGTATATAAGAATTTGAGGTTCAAATAGTAACCCGCTGCATGAAGAGGGCTATGGAGTTGTGATGTCCATCTGTTATCAATGATAGTCTAAATGGCATCATATTTGGCGCGGTTATGTTCATAAAATGCAGCAATTGCCTCTTTTGCCCTATCCATCGCCTCATATACAAATCCCCTTGGAAATTCTTCTCCATCAACAAGACGAAGAATCTTCACCAATGTCTCTGACTTGAAAAAAAAATAATAGTTTAAAGAAAAATATTTTACAACATAAATAAAATAAAACAAATTAATTTAATAAGCGTAGTCTTGTACCTTGATGGCCTCATCCATGGCCATCCAGAAGTCCTCCTCAAACAAATAATTATAAACATTTTGCCCCTCAGGTGATGTTCGGTATCTTGCAGCTAGTTCAATTTTCCACTCATCAATCACAAACATTTGCTTTAGTGACCCTCTTTCATCATAAATGCTCTGCAATGTCACAAAATTTGTGGCGAAGCGTGTAATGCTAGGCCGCACTAGCTCCCTCCCATTGGTAAATCGAGGCTAAGGACCCATGAATGGTTGTAAATGAATTTTGTGATGGCCTTAGCCGTCCTTACAACCTTTGCCACCCAAGGTAATTTCCCAATGTCCCCGAGGAGCAAATCGAGACAATGGGCTCCACATGGGGACCAAAAAATGGTGGGGAATTTCTCCTTCAAAATCCTCCTGGCTGCCATATATGTTGCTGCGTTGTTCGTGATGATTTGGACAACATTCTCCTCTTCAACCTCCAAGACAACTTCCTCCAACAACCCTGCAAGCATTTCGACACTCTTAACATGTGCCGATGCATCTACTGACCTAAGGAATCCTGTTCCTTTTGCAGATGCCACCAAAAAATTAAGCAAGGTTCTTTCCCTCTCATCTGTCCAACCATCAAACATTATAGTGCAACCCTTGGTCCTCCACACATTACGCTGGTTGTCAAGCACAACCTGAAGTATAAAAAAAAAATTTAGTCATGCACATTGCATATTGATTTTATCATATTAATATATATATAAAGTTAGTCATGCCATATATATAAATTTAGTCAAGCATAAAAAAAAATTTAGTCATGCACGTTGCATATTGATTTTATCATATATATATATATATATATATAAAGTTAGTCATGTCATATATATATTTAGTCAAGCACAATGACACAACCTGAATGTCGTCCATAGATTGTCGAAGGAGAGGGCCCCTAAGATCATCATAAGTTGGCACCTTAAATCCTGTGCCGCAGGTTGCAACGACATCTATGATGCGTTGCCAGTATGGAGACCTTGCCATAATGAAGGGAATGTCAAAATAGTACCAAAAAGTGGCAATGGCTGTCCTCGTTGCACTATGCTTCTCTTGGTTCCACGTGGCCATACCCTCAAGCGTGGATTGTGCCCCTGGCATAGAACAGTCTACAAAAGAGGACTCTCCCGCCTCACTAGCTCCTTGTGCACTTAAGGTTACCACTAGTACAACCACCTCGGGAGGGGGGGATGAAATGGCATCACTATAACTTCTTTTGTGACTAGTGTTTTCATCTGCCACAGTGATCATGGCGTTTACTTTGTTTTTTATATCTTCTGGCACCTTATCACATATTGTTATACTAGCTTAGATATATAAAATATATATATCTATAAACGTCGAGAGTTATCAATCTTGAGGCGCCTATCTATCACACCATTTTAGTTTAAATAGTTTAAATATTTTTTAAATATTTTAAATCCACCGTAACCCTTAATGTCGGCGGATAATTTTCTTAATGTCGGCTTTTTTAATAAAATATTAATATTGTTTACGGCGTGGCTGACCTTCCTGGCTGCCATTGTAGGACGCCTATCGGCGTAATTATTTCCTGGTATCCGTGCCAAATGGAATTTTAGGCGATAAACGCCTCCATTATAATGATTGTCACTAAAATTGCTTTTAAAATTCCCTTTTGTTTGCCCTTGCGTTGCATACGCCCATGCTAGATCCAATGGTTTCATTTTTTATATGCCTGCACATGGAAACAAGTTAGTAACAACCAAGGTTCCACGAGCTTGGGGGACGGGGGGACGCGGGGACGGGGGGACGGGTTTCCGGGGACGGCGGGGGACGGGGGGACGGGGGGACGGGTTTCCGGGGACGGCGGGGGACGGCAGGTCGATTTTAGGGGACGGCTCGGGGACGGCTGGGGGGGACGGCTGGTATAATACTATAAAAAATGAAATTTTTTAGAAATTTAGAATAATCTACACATTCAAAATTCTACACCCAACAAAAATGATATTTCATATTACTAATCAATTATGTAAGTGCAGCCATTCATATTCAGATTAGTTACTAACACATAAGTGCAGCCATAATTGAGTCATTTAACATTTTCATGTTCATATTAGTTACTAATTTGCAGCCATTTAATTGTTTCAAGTTCAACAACTATAACTTGAAGGTTCAGCCAAGGATATCAAGTGCAAACAATGTTCAAACAGTCATCATTTTAAGTAATAACAGTCATCATTTTTTCAGCCACCAATGTTCAAACAAAGACTGTCATGTTTAAAAATTTTCAGTCACTAACTGTTCAAATATGACAGCAATAAGAAATTTGAAATAGTCATAAGACCTCACAACGATAGGTTTAGACTTTTTGGTGAAACCAAATGCCAATTGGCTCCTCTTAGCAGTAAATATCCTATTTTTGGTTGCATTTTTCCATAAGAGGTCCAATCCATTCCTTGGGCAGCTTTGATTCTGGTTTATTCTTCATAGCAGCTCTCTAATATGATATTCATAGCTACATCTCTGCTCTTTATGGGGTCTCTTTCTTGTACAGGTTCAAAAATATTTATGTATGTTGCTTCATAGAAGCTTCAAGAGAATTAGAGCTAATGTATGTACATTATCAATAATTTGTAATGATGTCATTATGACATAGTAGAAACTATTAATTAATTCAATATATGTAATTTATATTGCAGTTCAGTTTATATTATCATTTTAATATCATTTAATGTTGGGAAAATGATGTATTTAGTCTGTATCATGTTAAATTGGGTGTCAAGAAGATATATAGTATATACATTATATTAATTTTATAAATTTAGTTAGATTGCTATTAAATTTATATAAACTTCTATTGTACAATAGTTAAACTGATCAAAATTTAATTTAGTTTAGACATTATATTTTCTTGGTTGGTAAATCTGTCACAGGTTGGGGTAACCTTTGGCTTAGCTTCTGTGACTGTCTCTTTTGCCAAATGTACTTAGGACTTGCATTTGGTCACATTTGTTGGGGTATGCAGCACCTAGGCTTAAAATGAAATGATTTTTAATTATGTGCACGAGACGAAGAATCTATTGCACCATAACTTTAAAAGCTCTAGCAAATACAAGTTTTACAAAATATGATGCATAGAGCTCTACTACTCTCTTTTGGAGGGTGGTTGTTTTAATGTTGATTCTAATTAAAAATTCCTGTCTTTTTCAGTATCATTAGTTCGAAATGTTTTGACATGGAGTGAACTTATAGAATATCGGCATATCTAACTCAAATGGTATTGCAAACAAAAAATGTTTCCCAACCAATTCTTCATATCTAATTCTCCATTTCTGCATCTATGTGGCAGTGAATAGAGTGGCCTCTATCCATCTTGAACCCTCTTCACTATGCATGTTTCCCAACCAAGCCTATTTGGAATTTCTAGTCAACGTTGCCTATTTGGAAGTTCAAGCCAACGTTTTTGTATTCTCTTACAAAACAAATTTTCTCTATTAAATTGCAGGTCTAATAGCCTGCTGATTTTCAAAGGGAAAACACAATGGTTCTAGTTTTATCGATATTCACTTGCATTTCCACTTCTTTGAAAAATATTCTCAGGGCTTAAATTTTTTTTTTTTTTCCCCTTTGGTGGGGACGCCCAGCCGTGGGGGACGGCTGGGCCCCATGGGGGACGCCCAGACTGTCCCTAGGGACGGCTGGGCGTCCCTGGGGACGGCTGGGCACCTTAAAAAGGTTCCCAGCCGTCCCCGGGGACGCCCAGCCGTCCCCGGGGACGGCCCGAGCGTCCCCCATGGGGCCCAGCCGTCCCCGGGGACGGCTGGGCGTCCCCAGGGACGCCCCAAAAAGGGGGACGTCCCGGGGACGGGAGGCCACAGGCCTCAGCCGTCCCGGGGACGTTTCCCAGCCGTCCCCCAAAAAGGGGGACGGGGGGAAACGTCCCCCTTGCCGTCCCCCCGTCCTGGGGGACGTGGGAAACGGGGGGACGCGTCCCCCACCCCCGTGGAACACTGGTAACAACAAAGTTACAATTGCTTGAAAAAAAAGAAAAAAAAAACTAAACCCTAAACCAAAAGGCTAGGGTTTAGGCCCTTTAGGGTTTAAAATTGAAACATTGAGTCATTGACAGCAGAAAAATAGGCTTGCATACATAGTTATTAGGCAACAATATATACTGAAAAAGAGAAGAAAAAAATCCTAAACCTAAAAAATACACTAAACCCTATACCAAGGTTTAGGGTTAAATGTAAATGTTTAAATTAAAGTTTAACATAAACAAAATTACAAATATTGATAGGCAGCAATATTTACTTAAAAAGAGAAGAAAAAAAATCCTAAACCCTAAAAAAAACCCTAAACCCTAAATCCTAAATCCTAAATCCTAAATCCTAAATCCTAAATCATTAATGTTTACGTATATTGATAGGCATCAATATTTACTAAGTACTTAAAAGTTAAAAAGAGGAAAAAAAATCCTAAGGACCTAAAATCTTTACAAAAAAACCCTAAACCCGTTTAATGTTTAACAAATATTGATAGGATAGTTAATAATTTGGCTTGCATATATCAATTTAGTATCTATTTAAAAGGAGGAGAAAAAAAAACCCTGAACCCAAAACCCTAGACTAGGGTTTTGGGTTTTAAATTTGAGAACAACTCTAACCTAATTTCAAACAACCCTAATCTAATTTCAAACAAGCCCTAATCTATTTTCAAAAAAAAAAAAAAGAGTTTTAAAAAATTTTCTGACCTAGAATGAATCTTTTGGGCGGATGTTGTTGGCTGCCGGATTCCTTCACACCGCAATCGCTCGAGCTCCTAGGATGCCTTGGCGTAGTTGGTTGGGGTGGGAGCAAGGTGAGAGAGTGTCTTCTTCAAGGAAACAGGGTTTGCGCACTCGGTTGGCTGTGTGCACGAACCCTTACCCACAACCACACCGGGTGCGCGAGTGCGGGAATGGGTGCGGGTGGGCCAAACCCTATCCGCACCCTGTGGCCGAACCCAACCCTATTTGGGCATTAAAATACATTAAAAAAAAAGCCCATACGGGCTTTAAAAAAAATCGAAAAAAAAAAAATTAAAAAAAGTTTGTACTTTAAATTTTAAAGGTTTTTTAATTTTTAGCCACATGGCCACGCCCAACTGATAAGGGTAAAAAAAAAATAAAAATAAAAAACATTTAAATTTCTTTTTAAGTTTATAACTTTATATTTTAAAGTTTTTTTAATGTTTAGGTGGGCCCAACCACACCCAGCCCATACGGGCTTTAAAAAAACATAAAAAATAAAAGTTAAAAGTAAAACTTAAAAGTGCTTTTAAAATATCATATATGCTTTTAAAGTGCTTTTAAAATTCATTTTTTTATAAATTTATATGAATATCATATATCATATATGCTTTTATGATGCCATAATTAAATATTTTGCAATGTGTATGATTTATTTATTTATTTTGTAATGTGTATGATTTATTTTATTATTTTGGATAAAGAATAAATATATATATATTAAAAACTAGCTGCACCTGCACCCCGCAAACCCTATTTTTGGCGAGGGCCGCATCCGTACCCTTGATTCCCGCCGCACCTGCACCCCCGCACCTGGTAACCTTGGTCTTCTTCTATTTGCATGATCTTAGAAGAAACAATGAAAAAAACAAGTGCTCTTTCCTTTTTATCGGCCGTAGCCTCTACCTGCGCGGTTGTGGCCAATATTTTCAAAAAATCGGCAAAAATGCGTAGATGCCGATTTTTTGAAAAAATTGATAAAAAATTGGCAATGACTCGCCGGACTCGCGATAGTTTGACGATTGACTCGGCCAGCGAATGAGTCACGATTGACTCGCGATTCCGGCGATTTTTTCGCGATTTTCTCAACAAGGGTATCACATAGCAAGATTCAAACCTCAGTCTCCTCCTTGAAAGTCGAGGAATTTAACGGATTGAACTTATGCCATTTGATATTATTACTATTATTATTAAAATAATTACTATTATTATTATTATTTAGATAGTTTCTTTATTTATTTTGAATAGGTTATATGTGGCTTCTATTGGGGGCCACTCCCATCACAATACCAAAATATTACATTTGTTGTAGCATACATTTTTATCATGACTTTTTTTCTCTTAAATATATTCTTCAACTTCCTCAAAGTGTTGTTTCCACAATCAACTCCTTGACATCATTTTGATTAAGACATAAAATCTCACTTGGCCAGTTGCCTTCTAAAATTTTGAATTCACCGAGATGAAGATCAACACCATAATTCGCTAATTTATCTGCTACTTGATTTCCTTCTCTATAAATATGCTCACATTGCCAGGAGATTGCCTCTAGTAATAGACAATGAACATCAACAATAATACTATTTTTTATCCAGTCCCCACATCCATTTTTGTTAATAGCATTGATGATAATTTGTGAGTCCCCCTCAATTGAAATATATTTCCATCCTTTTTCTATTGCAATTTTAATCCTTGTAAGAAGTGCCCTAGCCTCTGCATAGTTGTTAGTTGAAGTTCCATATGATTCTGAATAAGTGAGGAGAATTTTGCCTTCACTATTTCTAAAAACACCACCTCCACCAACTTTTCCTGGATTTCCTTTAGAAGCACCATCAAAATTAATTTTGATAAACCCAATTTCTGGACATTTCCATTTTACCATAGATCGAAGTAGATCCTTTGTTTTAATTCCGTTATCGCAGATGACTCTTCCATGTATGTGCAAATCCTGTAGCCAAGTTATTAGCACCTCTTTTTCTTTTTCTGCAATTGAGACTTCCCATGATGAGCACCATATTTTTAGACATTCTGCAAGAGAGGCACTAATACGGTTCCAAACTTGGGCATGATTTTGATATTTATTTTTAAAAATTCTATTATTCCTTTCAAGCCATAAATTCCAACAAATAATGGCAAGGCCAATCCTCCAAAGAATACATAATGCTTTAGCTTTATTATAATTTATCCAACATTTTATCAACTCTTTCAATGTTGATGGAGCTACCCAATATAATTTCATATTTTTAAAAAAATAACCCCAAATGGTGTGAGCAAACAGACAATGAAGAAGTAAGTGGTCCGATGTTTCTAAATCCTTCTCACATAAGGCACATCTGAAGGGTCCATAATATCCTCTTCTTTGTAGACTCTCTTCGGTAAGAATCTTACATTGAATTGCTAACCAAAGAAATGTTGAGGCCTTAGGGAGAGCCTCTAATGACCAAACGTTCTTCCAAGGAAAATCAATGGGAGAAGGAAATTTTGATTGTTCTAAATCCTCATATCCCAACTTGACTGAGTATCCACCATCCTTTGATAAATTCCAAACCAACTCATCCTTTCGTGAAAAAATTGGCAAATAAAACTCTCGAAGCATATTTTGAAGTTCATCTGCAATTTGTTTGAGTTCCTCTCCTTCAACCAGGTTACTAAAAGAAATCCATGTTCTGGAGTTTTTGCTCATAATAATATAATCTTTAACCTTTGGACCTTTACATGCTATGCACGCTTGAGCCAATGGTTTCCATTTTGAGTCAGAGATAAGAGGATAAGGCTTCAACCAAGCATCAGACCAAAAATTTGCATAACTCCCCTCATTGACTGACCATCTAATATGTTTCTTTATCAAATGCAAACTCTCTGATATGAAGTTCCATGTTGACGATCCTTTGGGTAGAGTTCTTTTCCTAAACAATTTCATTGCATCAAGAGAACCTATATATTTTTGAAGTAATATTTTTGCCCAATTCTTTTTTTGGTCTCTGAATAGTCTCCATCCAAGCTTTGCTCCTAAAGCCAAATTCATAAGTCTGCAATTTCGCAAGCCTGCTCCTCCAATTTTCTTTCCTTTGCAAACCCTATCCCACTTACAAAGAGGAAACCTAAATTTTTCCTCACAACCTTTCCATAGAAAGTCTCTTTGAATTTTATCCATTTCTGCTGCAATACCTGTTGGCAGTCTTGAAAGTGACATCATATAAATAGGAATGGATTGTAAAGTAGTCTTTATGAGTTGTAGCCTTCCTGCCATGGTTAAGAACTTACCTTTCCAACCTGCCAAGCAAGCTTTCATTCTATCCAAAAAAGAGATCCAAAGCTCCTTTTTATTCCCTTTATTAGACAAAGGAATACCCAAGTAGGTTGATGGAAAATTTTCAATTTTGAACCCTAAAATATTCACAATAATTTGTTGTAAATCTAGGGCAGTATTAATGAAAAAGATCCTAGATTTTGAAGTATTTACCAACTGTCCAATAGCCTTCTCATAACATGATAATATTGATTTGAACTCCATGGCCTCACTGATTGAGGGATGGCCCAAAAGAAAAGTATCATCAACAAATTGGAGATGGGATTCGAAGGGGCCATTTTTTGCAACTTGAATACCCTTGATTTTTCCTTCCATTTTTGCCTTTGAAAAGGCTCTCCCTAATGCTTCTGCCAGAATAATGAATAGATAAGGAGAAAGAGGATCACCTTGACGAAGTCCACAAGATGGCTTGAAGTACCCAGCAGGAGAACCATTGATCAAAATAGAAAATTTTGCAGTGCTATAACAATATTTAATCCACTCACACCAACTATAATCAAAGCCAAACTTTCTGAGAATAGCATGTAGAAAATTCCAGGAAACCCTATCATATGCTTTGTTCATATCTAATTTCAAAAGCATACCTGGTTTTTTCATAGAATGAAGAGAATGTATGGCCTCTTGTGCAATAATTATACCATCAAGAATTTGTTTACCCTGAACAAAGCCACCTTGTTCCTCTGAGATAAGACACCCTAGAATGCCCTTTAACCTGTTTGCCATAATTTTTGAAATGATCTTATAAATCATATTACAAAGGCTTATTGGACGAAAGTTATCAAAATATTTTGTGTCATCTTTCTTGGGAACCAAGGTAATAAAAGTAGCATTGATCTCACTTATTATAGCCTTTCTTTTTCGAGCCTCTTCAACTGCATCTAACATATCATTCTTCAATAAATCCCAAAATTTTTGAAAAAAATTGCAGGAAATCCGTCGGGGCCAGGTGCCTTGTTAGGATGGAAAGAGAAAACTGCTTCATGGAGCTCCTCCATAGAAATCTTCTTCATCAAGCTTTCATTTTGTCCTTGAGTGATAAGTGATGGAATATTTTGCAGAAGTTTTTCTTGTGCCTCCTTATCTTGCCTAGAATCTGACAAAATATTTTTGAAATAATTTATTGCTTCCTTCCTTATATCTTCTTCATCCTCAATATTTCTTCCATCTGGAGTTATAATATTTTTAATATGACGAACAGAAAAATTTGTTTTTGTTGTAGCATGAATTTTTTTGTATTTCTATCTCCTTCCTTGAGCCATTTCTCTCTAGATTTTTGGAACCAATATGACTCCTCCTTCTTCAATGCATTATGATAATCAGAAAGTAATTGTTTTTCTTTCACATAAGAATCCTGGTCCATTCCATTAATTTCTACTATCTCTTGTAAATTTTTGAGCTTGGATTCAATTTCTTTTTTTCTTTAAAAATGTTACCAAAATATTTGACATTCCATATCTTCATTTGCTCCTTTAAATATTTCAACTTTTGAACAAACCTGTACATACATGATCCTTCAAATTTTGACTCATCCCACCATAACATAACCATCTGGAAAAAATCAGGGTCTTGGAGCCACATAGACTGGAAGCGAAATGGCTTTGGATGACCATTGTTAGGTGACTCACAAGTCAAAAGAATGGGTTTGTGATCTGATCCTGCTCGCAATAAAATATCTGAAGAGATTGTATATTTTGTTTGCAACCATTTATTGGATAACAAAAATCTATCTAGTCTTTCTGCTATATGATTTTTCCCAATGCGTCTATTATCCCATGTGTATTGAAAGCTTGAGGGACTAACATCCCAAAGGTCATTTGAATTGACAAATGAAGCAAAATCTTGCATTGATTTCGACCATCTTGGAATGCCACCCTTCTTTTCCAAAGGAGATATAACAGTATTAAAATCACCCCCAAGAATCCATAGATCACAATGAATCATCATTGTATTTGACAAAAATATACTAAGGTCCTTCCAACATCTTTCACGAGGAGTAACTATAGTTGGAGCATATACATTTATAACCCCAACTTTGATGTTTTCCTCTTTCCTGCAAAATAATCCAGCAACCCAATTACTTTTTGCTTCTAATAGTTGTCCATCCCATTTGCATTTGTCCCATATTATTGCAATACCGCCTGAAGCTCCTGTAGAAGAAACTGCTAAACAATCACCTATCCTCCAAATCTTCTTAAAAGCATCCTTACATTCCTCACTGCGTAATTTTGTTTCTTGTATCAAAATAAACTCTGGGCTATAACAACCTATTAATTCCTTAATAACTCTTTTTTTAGGGGTTTTATTCATACCCCTAATATTCCATGATATCATTTTCATCATCAACACTTTTTATTTTTATTAGTGGGCTTAACCCCACTTCTTGTTAGCACCTGTGATATTTTTATTTGGCTTCCCAGATCAATATCCTTTTGAGTTTCTTTTTCTCTTTTTTCTTTTTGTGATAGCCTTCCTCTCCTTCTTCCATTCTTGCCACCACTCTCATCTTCATCAATCTCTTCCATTTTTTCATATTGTTCAAAATGGGACTTATCTTCTAAAGATTTATGTTGCCCTAAAGAGTCGAAAGTGCAAGGAATAGCCTCAATAACATTTTCTTCTTTATGTTGCCCTGAAAACTCTAAACTGCATAGATGATCCTCCATAGTCATCACTTTCTTATGTTGTACTGAAATACCTAAATTTCCTTGGATATCCTCTACAATATTTTCTTTACTATATTGCTCTTGAAATCCTAAAGTGCAAGGAATACACTCCGTACTACTTTCATTTTTTTTGTAAGGAGAAGATTTTAAGCTACTTGAGGATAATAAAGGTGATTTACCTGGATTAAGCTTGACCTCCTTCGCATCATTTGCTTTAAATTTTGTCTCTTCATCTTCCTTTATATTCAAAATTGTCTTCCCCTCTTCCTTCACACCTTTAGCTCCTTTTTATTTGAACTTGCGCATTGTACTTCCTCATCTCCCATATCATTATTTCCTTCTAATGACTGATTCGAGTGAATTGTAATGGCCTTTGCCATCTGATGATGTAGAGGGATTTTTCTAGCCACTTTCTTAGGAGTGGAACTGTTGCCACATTTTGCACGGGGTGCAATGTTTTCAGTTTTGTAAGAGTGCTGCTCTTCCTTTTCCCTCTTCCTCTCTCTCCCTTTCTTCTTCTCTCCCTTTCTCTCTCTTCCCTGCATTCTCATTCTTTCCCCCCTTTCTTTTGAGCCCCTCAGTCAGATCTCAAATTTGACAGCAGTTGCCCTGAAAAATGGCTAAGTGTTAGGGCGAAGTCCGACTTCGCGCGAAGTCGGAGTGCGCCCTCCAGATGGAGCGCAGCAGGAACACAAAGTGCGAAGTTCGTACTTCTCCCAGTTTTGGTGCGAAGTTCGTACTTCTCCCAGTTTTGGTGCGAAGTCCGACTTCTCCCAACTTTCTGAGCGCACCTTGTAGCGAGGCTGGCAAGCTGGCAAGAAAATGACTAAGTCTTGGGGCGAAGTTCGTACTTCGCGCGAAGTTCGAACTGCTCCCCCTTTCCAGGGCGAAGTCCGTACGGCGGCAGACATCAGCTTTCACCTGTGCGCAACCCGACTTCGCAGCGAAGTCGGAGTGCGCCCTTTGACAGGTGCGCAGTAGGGAAACAAACTCAGAATTTGACCAAGGCATGAAGGCCTTCCCGACTGCGCTGTTTTCTGCCTGCGCAACCCGATGGCGCTCATATCCTGGGAGAAGTTGGATAAACTGCCTTTCAAGGCAGACACATGTCAAACAGCATCATCCGACAAGTGTCCAGCTTCGGGATCTGAGCCAAGACGTGCCGAGCAAAAGGACAAGCATGGGCTGCACTACTTATGCCAGCTGCCTCATTTAAAGCTGATTAGAGGTTCTACCTGCTCCAGCTGCCCGCATTCCTGCCGATGTGAAGATCTACCCAACGCGCTGCCACCTAGCTGTCCGGCCTTCAGGGGAACCATGCTGCAGGTACAGTCCTGTCCGACAAAGGTCAGCATCAGCAACTCCATAGCTGCTTTTGTCAGCCAATGTTTGACTGGGACTTTGTGCCCATTAATGTAACGGGAGGGACTCGGGCTATAAATACCCACCGCATTTTCATTGTAAAGTGGTGGAAGGGGAATGTTTGTTAGGGAACCATTGTAATTGCGCTTCTGCTTATAAATATAAAGTATATGCCTGGCTCTGTTCTACTGCTTCTATTTTTTATGCTGCCTTTCCTTTATATTTCTGCTTTACGTTTTCCTGTGTCACGGCTCGTTGATTCGTTTCAGCATTTGGTGATCAGGGACACCTGAGGCATTGCTTGTGTCATGGCTTGTTGATTCATTTCAGCATTTGGTGGCCGAGCACTCTTGAACTTAATTGATTAGAGGATACATAGAATAAATGTGGTAGCAGTTCCTTCAGTTTGTGTGTTATGCTTATGTTGTCTGTACGTAGTGGTGATTGATGCATTGCCGTGTTGTTAGTTCTCCTTGTAGGGAGAATGTTTGCTAGGGGACCATTGTAGCTGTGCGTACAAATTCTCTCGCACAACACACATACTTGGATCCGACATCTCTTGGTTGCTTTCTCGTCTCTGTCCGTAGTGGTGATTGATGCGTTGCCGTCTCTGTTAGTTCTCCTTGTAGGGAGAATGTTTGCTAGGGAGCCATTGTAGCTGTGCGTACCCTGCTTTATACAGAAAGTACACTTAGACTTTGCAGTTCCTGGTTATGCTTTGTATTCATAATGCAGTAAGTGGCGGTGATTGATGTGTTGTTGTACTGTTAGTTCCCCCCACCCAACTCCAACCTCATTTGTAAATCCTTTCCGCATTTTTATCTCTTTCCTGCACCCTCATCTCAAACCATAAAACCCACAGGAGCCGGCCTTCTCCGGAGATTGGCACGGAAGGCATCTCTTCCTTCCGGCCTTTCAAGCTGGTGGGCGAATCTGGGCGCGTTAACACAAAATCCTTTCCTCATGGCAGATTCGTAACCAACAGTTTCTCTGGCACGCCCGGTGGGACCAAGGTCCCACGTTTGAAGAGAGATTTTCTGATCAGTCCCCACCTGGCGCAACAGTTTCTGAGCACTCGGTGGGCCAAGGAAGTTTCCCACCCCCAAACAGAATCGAAGCACTGGTGTTCGCTTCATTGCTGTTCAAAATCAGAACACCTGGCGACTCTGCACGAACAAATCCTCTGAGTCCAAGAGACCGGTCCCAGCACCTTCATGCAAACAAGAAGGTGGCGAGCAAGGGATCCGAGAAACCCGCCTGACTTTTACGAACTGGACATCAACGCTCGAGGCGAAATTGCCAGGCTGGCTGATCCGCAAGCTCGTGTCGACGAAGCCGAGGCCGAAATTCAAGAAGAAGCCGAAGCCGAGGTCGGAAGAGCTGAGTACGAAATAGAAGAGGCCGAGGAAGAAGAGGAATCTGCATCCTCGGAAGGTACCGACACTGAGTATACAACCGACGGAGGAGAAGAAGAAGAAATGGCTGCCCTGCAGCAGAATGACGATGATCTCTTCCCGGCGGTGGACTCTACAGGGCCCTTGGCCCTGGTCGGACAGCAAGCTGTTCCCCCTGCTGCTTTAAAGTCCATCCCTACGTACGACGGCTACGGCAAGACGGCGTACGAGCACATCCAGGACATCCTTGCCCTGGCCGCATTGCATTCCATTACTGACGAGAGTGTGAAGACCCGTCTGCTGGCCCTTTCCCTGAGGGGAAAGCTTCTCTATCGGTGGAGATCGCCGCGGAGGGATCCATCACAGGATGGCCCCAGCTTGCCAGGAGGCTCGTGAAAGGATGCAACGAGTCTGCTGATCCTACTTCTCTGCTGCATCAGTTCCAAAGCATCCAGAGACACCCTCAAGAGGAGGTGTCTGACTTTAACATCAGGTTCGCGAGATCCTGGAAACGGGTACCTCGCGAGCTTCGGCCTTCAGCTGGCATGGCTGCTCACTATTATCTGAGATCCTTCAACTCAGACATATGCCTGCTGCTGAAGATTGCCAGAATAGATGAGTTTCCTGCTCTGTACGAGGCTGCCCAGCAAGCTGAAGCTGATATCATTTCTATCGGCAGACTCCCGTCTAGGGTGCAGGAACCCATTCGTCCCGACTTTCCCAGATCCCAGTATCCATCAGCTTCTGGTGATGCGCCGTCCACATCAGGACAGCAACCCCAGCAGCAATGGAATCCGGCGCCGGTCGTAACTCCTTACGGCCCGCCTCAATTGCATTATCCTCACCCGCCTCCTCCTGCTCCGCATTTTCCAGCACTCCCTGCTCCTCCGCAGTATGCACCTTATTCCAACCCTCCTCCATTAGCCGCATTGCCTCCACCGGCACAGTTGCCGCCTCCTGACAATAACATTCAGAATACAATCCTTCAGGAGGTACGGGCTTTGGCCTCAGGTTATCATGCCATGTCCAATGACATGACCGCTCTGAAGAAGAAGCAGGCCCAAATGGACCTCGTTCCTAGGAGGCCATATCCGCCCCGGCAGCGACAAAAGACAAACCCCCGGAGCACCGGTTGCGGAGGCGTCCGCCTCCGAGAAATGCTGCTATAGAAGACCAACCTTGGTCCTTCCGACCGGGTTAAGCCGGTGCACTACGTGCAATGACCCGCATTCGGAGGAAGACTGCACTCTGCACTAGCACTACATTCAGACTTTGGCCGGCAGCGCCATAGAGGACGATGAACTCTACATGATCCTGGATGACGAAGCCAACTTTGCCCTCCCAGAGGAGGATCTAGTGCCGCCCGCCAAGGAAGAAAAGAAAACTGCAGATGCTGCCAAGCCTTTGCAGGTCTATGCCAGAAGAGAAAAGGCGCAGCCCGGTGGGCTGCCACCATACAAGCGGTTGTGGCCCTACACGGCCCGGGGAGAAGGCATCCAAAGACAAAGCTCCAGCCAAGCCTTCTCCGGCAAAGGCTGCCCTCGTTCCGGCCAAGCCTCCTATAGCAAAACCTCCGGTTCCGGCTAAAGCTCCCGTACCTCGGCCTCCGAGTTGAAACTAAAGAACAAGCACGGGAGAAGCTGAAGTACCCGTCTCGACCAAGAGACGAGAGAGTTGAGGCCACCCAGCGATACCGGACGAAGTATGAGCCGGCAAAAGAAGCGAGAAGGAGCTAGCACCTCGGGCTACAGCATAGTAGACGAGTTGAAAAGAACACCCGCTAGAATCAGCATGTACGATGCTCTTCTGCTCCCAGGCCAGGTGGATCTGCTGCAAGAATCTCTGAAAAACATGAAGAATGCCAAGCAGATACAGCCCGCTGTCCTGGTTCAGCCTCTGACAGTCTCAGCCACTGGGAAGAACAGACCGCCTCCCTTCTATCTGTCTTTACGGATGCAAGGGCACATAGTTCACAACTGCATGGTGGACTCTGGCGCTTCCACGACTGTTATGCCGAAAGCCGTCTCGCGATGAGATCGGGATGGAATACA
Source organism: Wollemia nobilis (assembly GCA_028583015.1). Lineage (NCBI taxonomy): Eukaryota > Viridiplantae > Streptophyta > Pinopsida > Araucariales > Araucariaceae > Wollemia > Wollemia nobilis. The sequence goes on from JAQPPZ010000103.1 coordinate 6,909,247, forward strand.
CAAGGAGCAGCCAAGGCGTGCTGCAATTAGACGGCACCCCTGTCAAGACAGTTGGTGTCATAAAGGACATCCCTATTCGGCTGCATAAGGCTCTCGACATCGTGGTCATCCAAGAGGTCGTAGTTGTCGACCTAGCTCCCTACTTCGGCATGTGTCTCTCCCGGGAGTTCACCGCGAAGCTGGGCGGGTACCTGTCTCTAGACTACTCACACATGGAAGTGCCCTTCAAAGGAAGGAGACTGAAAATCTTTAATGAGAAGCCTTCCACCTTCCTAGTAGAGAAGATACCCGGAGAAGAGTCGGACTGCATGGTCCAGCTGTCGGAGGAAGAACTGGTGACAGTAGAGCTGACAGAGCAAGCCCTCGAAGTGCTACAGCTTGAAGATGAGTTCTCTTTGCGGGATTTCAATGCCGTAATTGAGACAGAGCAGGGCTGTTACACCGTTGTACAGCCCGAGAGGCTTGACAAGTCAGCTGCAAAGGAAGTGGGACCTGCACCTGAGAAGCTGTGGAAGCTTTTCTTTGACGGCGCGCGATGCAAAAATGGCGCCGGTGCAGGGGTGCTTCTGGTTTCTCCGACCGGGATCCAGAAGGACTATACCTACAGGTTGGCCTGGAGCTGCACTAACAACTCGGCGGAGTACGAAGCCCTGTGCTTGGGTTTGCGAAAGGCGGAGAGGCTAGGGATTAAACACCTGCAGATCTTTGGAGATTCAGAGCTGGTATGCCACCAGGTTACGAATAAGTGCGCCTCCAAACATCACTATCTCAAGGCATACCGCAACCGGGTGTGGGACCTGATGGAGTCGTTTGACTCGTTGAATGTCAAGGCGATATCACGTGAGAAAAACAAACACGCTGACATTCTGGCGTCTGTTGGAGCCAGGTACGTTCCGGCTGATGACGTTGTCCAGAAACCGAAGCCGGTTCGCACTATTTACAGGCCTTCTGTGCCTGATAAGGACACCCACTGGCAGGTGTTCGATTGTGACGAGGAGATCGTCACATTTTTGGTTAACGAAGTTGGTTCAATCGAAGGTAGAGACCCTGATGACGAGCAATATGAGGGGTTGATACAGTTAAAAAATAATCATGTCCCAAAAGGACTGATTACGTTGGAGAGTCTATTTGATCAGAATGACAGAGCAATATCTCATAGGATCAAAGTAGACCCGAAGCAGTATGCCGACCTGGAACTTGAACCTGGTAAAACTATCAAGGTTGGGACAGACTGCACGTCGGAGGAACTTGAGCAGATCAGATCACTGTGCCGAGAGTTCCCCGACATCGTGGCCTGGTGCTACGAGGATTTGAAGGGGTATGACAGAAATGTGATCCAGCATACCATTGAGCTAGAGGATGGCGCTAAGCCATTCCGTCAGAAGCAGAGGGCCGTAAATCCAAAAATTGAGGCCATGATGAAAGCCGAGCTCTTGAAGATGCTGGAGGCCAAAATCATCTACCCCATCAAACATTCATCCTGGGTCGCGAATTTGGTGCCCGTGAGGAAAAAGAATGGCGACATTCGTCTCTGGTGTCGACTTCGAAACCTGAATCGGGGCTTCCCTCAAGGACCACTATCCGCTTCCCCAAATTGACCGGATTCTACATATCGTTCCTTGGAGCCCAGAGATTCTCACTTTTAGATGGATTTTCCGGCTACAACCAGATTTGGGTCAGGGATGAGGACCAGCATAAGACGGCGTTCACCACCAAATGGGGGACGTTCGCCTATCAGCGCATGCCTTTCGGCTTATCCAATGTTGGTGCCACATTCCAAAGGGCCATGGACCTCGGCCTTCCGAGAGCTGCTCAATAAGATCATTGTCATCTACCTTGATGACATGACTCGTTTCTCTCACCAAAGAGGAGATCATGTTTCCCACCTGCGGCAAATATTTGAGAGGTGTCGGGAATTCGGCATTTCTATAAACCCGAAGAAGTCTGTCTTCGCGGTAAAAGAAGGTAGGCTGTTGGGACATGTCATCTCCGAGAAAGGCCTCGCCATTGACCCGGACAGAGCAGAAGCCCTCCTTCGCTTGCCAGCCCCAATCGATAAAAAAGGGCTGCAGTCCTTCTTCGGTCAGATTAACTTCGTGCGGAAGTTCATCCCGGACTTCGCACAGGTGATCAAGCCTATGGCCGAACTGCTGAAAAAGGATACAATTTATGAATGGACTGATGAGAGAGGGCAAGCCTTTGAGGAAATCAAGGCTCGAATCGCGCAAGCTCCGGTGTTGATAAACCCGGACTACTCCAAGGACTTCATCCTGTATGCGGTGGGAGAACCGGAAAGTTACGCCGCAGTCCTGACTCAGAAGGGAGACGATGGCGAGGAGCGCCCCATAGCGTTCTTGAGCCAAGTGATTCAGCCGCATGAGGAAAAGTACAACTTTATAGAGCGGCAGGTTCACGCTGTCATGAAATCCCTCCGAAAGTTCAGGCATTTTGTCTCCCAGAGCAAAACGACTGTCTTTGTGATTCACCCGGACGTTCGAAGCTTCATCATACAAGGAGAACCGGGTCACAAGAGAGCAGGATGGATTGCAAAAATCCAGGAGTTCGACATCGAAGTGCGGCCCACCAAGCTCATCAGAGGCCGAGCCTTGTGTCAGGAATTGGCCCGAAGCGCTCTAGCCGGCATCTCCGCCTGTAAGTGGGAGGACACAGCGACAAGCATCTACCTAGCCAACTCCTTATCGGAGGAGAGTGATTGGACAGATGAACTGGTGAGATATTTCTGCACCGGAAGATGTCCCGATCACCTGAACGCCTCACAACGAAGGAGATTTCGGCTGGGTGCACTCAAGTACACTCTTCGCCCCGAGGGGCTTTACTTCAAAAATATTGACGGCATCCTGTTGCGGTGCGTCATGAAATCCGATCAGCCCAGGGTCCTCGGAGAATTTCATTCCGGGATGCCTGGAGGTCATCATTCTGCAAGGCCTACGGCCTTAAAAATAATTAGAGCCGGGTACTATTGGCCCACTCTATTTACAGACGCTTATGCGGTCTGTTCCAAGTGTGATCAATGCCAGAGGTTTGCTGGCAGAAACAGAAAAGCACCCCTGCCCCTTCAACCGATTCAGGCCGAGACTCCGTTCCAGCAATGGGGTCTAGACTTCATTGGGGTGATCTCGCCTAATTCCTCTGCCGGACACAAGTTTATTCTTACAGCCACCGACTACTTCACACGGTGGGCAGAGGCGATCCCAACCAAAAACGCGGACCAAGAAACGGTCATTAGGTTCCTTGAGAGCCTGATTACCCGCTTCGGGGTTCCAGAGTCAATTGTGACAGACAATGGTCCGGGATTCGCAGGCGCTGTACTCACGGAGTACACTGGCAAACTTGGCATTTATCACAAAATGTCTTCTAATTACTACCCGCAGGGGAATGGCCTCGCCGAGTCTACTAACAAGAACCTCCTGAAGATCATCAGGAGGACCATTGACAGGAACAAGCGGACTTGGCATTTACTCCTGAACCGGGCGCTGTGGGCGGACAGAGTTTCATTCAAGAAATCCATCAGAACGTCCCCCTATGCACTCGTCTATGGCAAAGAGGCTGTCATGCCATCCCACATTGAAATCCCTGCCCTATGGATGTTGGACGAAGACAGGAGCAGTGGAGACCCGGTGGATGACAGACTGTGCCAACTCCTGCAGTTGGAAGAAGACAGAGAAGAAGCATACCGGGGCCTTCACCAAGCATATTGAAGCCACTCAAGGCTGGTTTGCAAAAGGCACCACTGCCCGAGTTTTTAAAATCGGGGACCTAGTGCTGAAGTGGGACTCATACAAGGCGAAGCCGGGCAACCACGGGAAGTTTGATGCCCTCTGGGAGGGCCCTTATCGGATTGCCCGGGTGAACCAGTTCAATGCTTACGTACTTCGGGATATGGAGGGTCAGCTCCTACCTATCCCCGTTAACGGGTTCCACTTAAAAGTTTACCGCTGCTGAAGGTGCCCAATGGGCCCTTCTGTGTAAAAATTTCCCTTATGCATTTTTGCTTTTTCAGCATGTACAGTTTCCAGCTTTCAGTTTTTTATTTTGTTTGAGCCAAACTGCGACATGGGAGAGAATACAGACTTCGCAGCGAAGTCTGTTGTCGCCCCTCAGAAGGAGCGAAGTTCGTGAAGGGGCTGCTTGAGTAAAGGAAGCAAAAACGGCTAAGTGCTGGCTGCTGCCCGACTTCGCAGCGAAGTCGGGCTGCGCGCCAGCCAAAAGGCGAAGTTTGAAAGAAGAAAACTGCAAAGGCACGAGTGTTCGGACTGCGCTCAGTTTTTGAGCGAAGTCCGACTTCGCGCGCGAAGTCCGAATACACCCGGCTTGCGCGCGAAGTACGAAGCGCCCGGCTTGCGCGCGAAGTGCGAACTTCGCGCGAAGTACGAACTTCGCCCGAACTTCGGGCGAAGTCCGAACGCGCTCCATTTTCTAAGCGCAGCTCGTGCACCCGATCCCAAGAGGCACTCACCAACTCTTCCGAAATTTGCAAAGGTCGGACTGCGCTCAATCCTCGGGCGCAGTAGGAAAAGAAAGGGAAGCAGTCTCGATGCAAGTGGCAGTTCGGACTGCGCTCGATTTTGGAGCGAAGTCCGACTGCGCGGGCGAAGTCGGATCGCGCCCAACCTTCGCGCGAAGTCCGACTTCTCCCTGTTTTCTGAGCGCAGCTTGGATGAGTTTAAAAAAAATGAATAAAAAATTCTAATGCTCCAAGCGTGGGCCCAAGGCGCATTGTGACAGTTAGAGATGGGTTTCCGAACCAAGGGGTTTTTTCTTGAGCAGTGTGCCCATATTGCGGCAGTGACGTCAGCCATGGCGCAGCGTTCGAAGTTAAATTTAATGATTGCGCAGTCTTCAAGAAAAGCGCGATCAAATAAGCATGGCACGGCAGCCGGGGTACATCCTCCAAGACATTCTCCTGCGCGGCTACCCAAGAAACATAATGCCTTCACTTGCCAGCCGACCTACCCCCTCCTGCGCGACATTAATGACGCTGTCATTATCTAGAAAAGGGGGTCTGATGCATCCAGACATGCCAAATTGTGCAGATTATTCCTGCGACTGTGAAATCTGTTGCAGGCGTCCAGAAATCTTAATTATTGCTGTTTCGGAGGGATGGACAAAGGAAAGTTGACAATGCCAGCGCAATCCAGCGAAGGGCGCGAACTGGAGGATTTACCGCAGTCAAGTGTTTTCAGGAGTGAGACACCGCCGGAGCAAAAGTCAAAATCCCGGCCAAAGAAAGTACAGCGTGGGCAAGCCCCACCACCACCGGTTAATTACCTGTCGGGATACAAGGACGGCTCGTTTTCCATGAGCCTGACTAAGCTGCGGATAAACGTGGAGAGTTGGGGTGACAAAGTTTCGCCCTCTCACCATTTCGGAGCGGCGTACAAGTCGAACCTTTTCCGGTTCTTGTGCCCTCCTGTCCATCAATGCCCGGAGTCGGTAGACCTAATTGTCAGACATTACAGACCAGCTACCCGGCAGATTTGCAGCTCCAGCGGTAAACCCTTGTTCGCGCTGCGCAAGGAGACTGTCCAGCCAGCTTTCGCCCCAGGGTTGGAGTATGACTCCAGCACAATTGTCAGAAAGATAAATCTGGGCGAGCAAGCGGGACGCTTCACGCATACAAAACGGATGAGGGATTTCCTCAATTCAGAGCTGAACGCCCCGCTTGCAGCTGGACAATGGCCAACCGGCCCCATACCCCTGAACAGGTTTCAGAGCAAGTACATATACACCATTCTGGCGTGGGTCCTCGGCTGCGACTCTGACGAGCTGGTACAGCCGTACCAGCTAGCGCTGGCAGAATGTCTCCTGTGCGGAGAATCCTACGAACCAGCAGCGCAGAGAAGTGGAAAGCGCCCCATATTTTTCGACTGGGCGGACTGGCTGGCATATGCCATTCACTCCAGCCTGGTAAAGCTCCAGAAGAAGCAGTCAACTGAATTTCGGTTCAGTTCCTTTTTGGCTTGGCTTTGTTTGTATCATTTGCACTCCCGGATGCCGATCCCGAACCTGAAGAAGGTAAATGAGAGGGGAGAACCACAGCCCGTCTATGATTGGACGGATGACCTATACCGGAAAGGGTCTTACTACAAGTTCAACTTCAACTTTTTGGGATTGGTCATGTCAGTCTTCAGCGATGGTGAGATCCCTCGCCCCCCGCAAGAAATGACGAACTATTTGCTGAATCAGAAGCTCGGGGACGTTTTTAGACTGACACAGGGGATTGTGGTCAGAATCTACGGATTCAAGGGCAAACCTCATCTGCTGCCCTACTGGTGCACGGATCATCAGTTTGGGATGGAGGTTGCTCGACAGATGGATTACGTTGAGGAAGAGTTCGGCCAGGGAAAGAGAAAGGGCCAGATCTTTCAATATCCTCTTTCCTGGGCGAACGTTGAGATTTCTGAGGTAGGACAGCATGCCTATCTCGAGCGGGAGCTTTTTGACATTGGTCTGATTCTGCTGCCGCAGCGCTGGAAATACGACCCATACGGGATAAGGGGAAAGTTTGTACATATCTGCCCCCGGGCGGATATAATCGAAGACAGATGCGATGTGGTCCATGTTGACCTCGACTGGGAGATTGACTCGATGGAAGCTTGGCCTCCGTGGCAGGAATTTTACTGCGAGGAGGTAGCATATGACCCCGAGCGAAACCCGGACCACAAGTTTTCTTCTCCTGGATTTAAAAAATTCATCTCCAAGATAGCAGGCCTTAACTGGCCAAAAGAAAAGATTGTTGAATCTTTGGAAGATGAGGTGCCGCACGCAGCACGATAAATCCATCAGGAAGAATCTGGCCGTTGATGACGACTTTTCAGCTCTATATGACCAGCACATTGCCAGCTGGCGGCCTTTCGCATTTCGAGATTACGTTCCCCGAGGTCCCTTTGAAGGTTATAAAGGAGGGTCTTCCTCCCAACAGTTGTACACTTTTACAACTGCCAGTGCGGGCCCAGCAGATATCCAAGTGGACCCAATGCAACCTGTTGCTTCCAAGGTGGCGCCTGAAAAGGCTCAGAAGTCAGTCAAGTCAACGCCTGAGGTAACTCCTCAGACACAAAAGACGCCAGCGCCACCAGCGAGCGGACCGGCAAGCGCAGACCTTCTGCAAGTCAAACCCCGGTACAAGTTTACCGTGGGAACATCAGCGCCGTCGCACCTACTTCCTCTCCTCCCGAACCAGCCATTGTTCCAGAAGAAAAGAAGAGGAAGAGGGTTGATAGGATCAGGCGACCTAGCCTGATGGTGCAGCAGTCAGTCGCAGAGCCGCAGCCGCGTCCAGCCGCTCCAGAGGTTGTTTCTCTGGATGATTCTGAGCTAGCCGCCGGAACCAGAACCGCAGACATCCATCCAGCATCGGCTCAGGCGGAGCCCGCAGGTACGTCCGCTGCCCCGCTCCCTCAAGTTCCATTTGGCCCTACTCCGACTCCATCTCCCGCTCAATCCGAGCAAGTCGTGGCCGTGTCTTCCTCCCCATCTCCACAACCTTCTAGCGGCCATCATTCTTTCAACCAGTTTGCTCAGGACCCCAACGAATCTCTATCCCTGAGTCAAACCCCAAACCCTTCGCCCGTGGTTAGTGCTGAGGCCGCGCGTTCACCGTCGCATCCATCGCCTCAGCCGCTTGAAACCCTTCCAGCATCAACCGCTCCGCTCTCCGCTCCCCGGTCGCCCTCAAAAGCGGCCGTTCCTTCCAAAGCCCTCCCGGTTTTTCCTACTTCCCTGTTCTCAGGAGAAATGTCACAGCAAAACCCTAGGCTGGGGGAACCGGACTTCATGGACGATCTCCAGAACACGGACGATTTGCCTCTGGCAGCTAGAGCCGTAGAATACCCTATCTCTTTCCTCCAAAACCTGAAGCGGAGGAGACCTGAAGAGATAGCCGCCCCGGTAAAGCGTACCAAGTTTGACTTCGAGAGGAGAGTGCTCACGACAGAAAAGATAACTCCAAAAGTGAAGAAGCCTCTCCGGGAAATGACCAGGGGCGGACTACGAGCTCCGAGAGAAAGGAGAAGAGCTTTGACGATATCAACAAGCAATACGAGATTCAGGGGATCATTCGTAAGGCGGATAATCTCCTTGTCAAAAATCCGGAGGAACAGGAAGAGCTTTTCCGGTTGCAGAACAAGACAAGACAGCTTGAAGAGGACCTGTCTAGGTCCACTGAGCAGCTGGAATCGGCGCAGCGAGAAATAGATGAACTAAAAGCCCAGCTGGCCGCTTCTCAGCAAGAAGCCGCAACGGAAAAGCAAGCAGCCCTGGAGCAGATTTCTCAGCTCCAGGAGTCTTTGAAACAGGCGCTGTCGCAATCTGCAGAGAGAGCATCTCAAGCGACGGTCTTTTCAAAGAGCAAAGTTAAGGAGATGCGGGCTGATCTGCTGCGGGGATGCAAGCCCCACACGTATAAGGCTATGTCGGTTCTGGATTTCGCATCCAGGATCCAAGAAGTTTCTGCCCAGGGAAAGCCTGTGGTAGAGGAGGCCGAACGCCAGGCGAAGCAATGGCTGGACCTGGCTATAAATCTTCAAGAGCGCGAGCGCGATGGCCTCCAATTCTCCCCCATGTCCTCATTCGCTGCAGAATGGGCAGATGCAAGGGTAACCTTGCATAAATATTTTAAGAAAGTAGAAGAGGTGAGGGTTGCCAGACGAATGTTAGATGCATTTGAACATGAAAGAGACATTTGTATGGCTCCCTTTCACGCTCTCTCCGAACTAGGGTGCCCGGGCTTTGTTGAGAATGGCGAGTTTCTCACCCATGAGCAGGTGAAAAAGAATTGGCGGTCCTTTGAGGCAGATACGGCTGAAATTGATAGGCTGGACTGAGCCAATTCAAGAAAGTCGGGTCACCCGGATGGTGTCCAAGTGCTGCAAGATCAGCTCCTACTTCCGGGAGCTGGGAAAAAGATACCTCACCATCGACCTGCACGCGGTCGCTGCTTTCCACGCAGCATTAGAAGAAGTTGCTGACCGCCGACCATTCGAAGCAGAGGCCTGGGGCCAAGCCCAGGCCGCATACAACCGCATCTGCGAGGCAGAAGCCAGAGCCGGAGAACGTTCGGAAGAGGATTCTGAGGAGGCGATCGCCGGAAGTGGATCTGAAGAACAGTTGCCGCGAGGAGAACGGCAAGAGCAGCAGAAGGCGGGGGAAGCAATTTCCTCTCGCACCCAATGGATGAAGGCATGGATTCTTTGCGCCGAGGCGAGCTCGACACCCCGCGAGCCGCCAGAAATGTTGCCACATTTTGCACGGGGTGCAATGTTTTCAGTTTTGTAAGAGTGCTGCTCTTCCTTTTCCCTCTTCCTCTCTCTCCCTTTCTTCTTCTCTCCCTTTCTCTCTCTTCCCCGCATTCTCATTCTTTCCCCCCTTTCTTTTGAGCCCCTCGGATCCGATCTCAAATTTGACAGCAGTTGCCCTGAAAAATGGCTAAGTGTTAGGGCGAAGTCCGACTTCGCGCGAAGTCGGAGTGCGCCCTCCAGATGGAGCGCCGCGGGGAACACAAAGTGCGAAGTTCGTACTTCTCCCAGGTTTGGTGCGAAGTTCGTACTTCTCCCGTTTTGGTGCGAAGTCCGACTTCTCCCAACTTTACGAGCGCACCTTGTAGCGAGGCGGCAGGGAAAAATGACTAAGTGCTGGGGGCGAAGTTCGTACTTCGCGCGAAGTTCGGACTGCTCCCCCTTTCCAGGGCGAAGTCCGTACGGCGGCAGACATCAGCTTTCACCTGTGCGCAACCCGACTTCGCAGCGAAGTCGGAGTGCGCCCTTTGACAGGTGCGCAGTAGGGAAACAAACTCAGAATTTGACCAAGGCATGAAGGCCTTCCCGACTGCGCTGTTTTCTGCCTGCGCAACCCGATGGCGCTCATATCCTGGGAGAAGTTGGATAAACTGCCTTTCAAGGCAGACACATGTCAAACAACATCATCCGACAAGTGTCCAGCTTCGGGATTTGAGCCAAGACGTGCCGAGCAAAAGGACAAGCATGGGCTGCACTACTTATGCCAGCTGCCTCATTTAAAGCTGATTAGAGGTTCTACCTGCTCCAGCTGCCCGCATTCTTGCCGATGTGAAGATCTACCCAACGCGCTGCCACCTAGCTGTCCGGCCTTCAGGGGAACCATGCTGCGAGTACGAGTCTGTCCGACAAAGGTCGGCATCAGCAACTCCATAGCTGCTTTTGTCAGCCAATGTTTGACTGGGACTTTGTGCCCATTAATGTAACGGGAGGGACTCGGGCTATAAATACCCACCGCATTTTCATTGTAAAGTGGTGGAAGGGGAATGTTTGTTAGGGAACCATTGTAATTGCGCTTCTGCTTATAAATATAAAGTATATGCCTGGCTCTGTTCTACTGCTTCTATTTTTTATGCTGCCTTTCCTTTATATTTCTGCTTTACGTTTTCCTGTGTCACGGCTCGTTGATTCGTTTCAGCATTTGGTGATCAGGGACACCTGAGGCATTGCTTGTGTCATGGCTTGTTGATTCATTTCAGCATTTGGTGGCCGAGTACTCTTGAACTTAATTGATTAGAGGATACATAGAATAAATGTGGTAGCAGTTCCTTCAGTTTGTGTGTTATGCTTATGTTGTTGTACGTAGTGGTGATTGATGCATTGCCGTGCTGTTAGTTCTCCTTGTAGGGAGAATGTTTGCTAGGGGACCATTGTAGCTGTGCGTACAAATTCTCTGCACAACACACATACTTGGATCTGACATCTCTTGGTTGCTTTCTGTCTCTGTCCGTAGTGGTGATTGATGCGCTTGCCGTCATTGTTAGTTCTCCTTGTAGGGAGAATGTTTGCTAGGGAGCCATTGTAGCTGTGCGTACCTTGCTTTATACAGAAAGTACACTTAGACTTTGCAGTTCCTGGTTATGCTTTGTATTCATAATGCAGTAAGTGGCGGTGATTGATGTGTTGCTGTACTGTTAGTTCCCCCCACCCAACTCCAACCTCATTTGTAAATCCTTTCCGCATTTTTATCTCTTTCCTGCACCCTCATCTCAAACCATAAAACCCACAGGAGCCGGCCTTCTCCGGAGATTGGCACGGAAGGCATCTCTTCCTTCCGGCCTTTCAAGCTGGTGGGCGAATCTGGGCGCGTTAACACAAAATCCTTTCCTCATGGCAGATTCGTAACCAACAGGAACATCCTTGATTTGACCTAGCTTCTCCTCTGATATGATCTCCTTGTTTCAAATTGAAAATACCCTCATGCCCAAAAAAATCCATCTCTTCCTCCATTTTTACTCTGCAGTCTCTTGCCATGTTCCCAGTTTCATGACATTTGCGACATCGGAATGCAATGTTTCATAATCCACTTGCTGATCCCATTCTCTTGATTCAGATTTAATCCTAATCGACTGCGGTAAAGGATTAGAAATATCCATGGCAACACATATTCGAGTGTATACAACATGCCTTCTCTCCTTAGTAGTTGGTCTCTTCTGGATGAATTCACCTTGGGTATTACCAAATACCAATATTCTTCAAAACCTCCTTATTGACGAGTTGATAAGGAAGTCCAAAACTCCTAATCCATACTGGAAGTCTTTTAATAGTTTCTATGTCCATAGAAACATTCTCACTCCAAGGTCTTAAATATAATGCATTTTTGCCCCTAAACCATGGGCCTCCATCCATTATTTTATCCCTTATTTCTGAACTAGAGAAAATAATGAGAAAAAATCCTTTTGGAAGAAAAGTCATGGAGTAATTTGAATTCAATTCCCATTTCCACTTAATCCAATTTTGAATCTCAGAAAAACCTGGCCAATATCCATGAAACTTACAAATTAACCCTCTGGTTTTAAGAATCATTATATCATGCTCAATCATCTCATCCTTGATAATCACTTCTGGCATAGAATCTGCTACCTGGACTGGGTTTTCCATAGATTCTCTCTTCTTCTTATTGCTAGGTAGGGCATCCAAACTTCATACTTTCAGGAAGCACTTTCACAAATGACTTTCTTTCCATGTTACCTAAATGTTTTGCACTCACTGCTGGCTGCACTCACTCCTGGCTTGTGCTTGCACTCACTAACGGCTGCACTTGCTCCCAGCTCGTGTTCACACTCTTACCAGCTGCACTCACTCCCAGCTTGCATCCACCCTCGCTACCGGCTGCTCCTGGCTGGCTCGCGCTTTAACTGAGAGGTAATCTGCTTGCTCAATGCTCCTCCCCTGCAAACTGTAAACTGCACTGATGCCAATGCTGCTGCCGCCGCTCCTCTGCTGACTGACTGTGCGGGTTTTATGTTGACCGCTGAAGGCTGCGATATTGCGAACTCCTGCTTCCGCGATATTGCAAACTCCTTCGGCGAACTCCTGCTTTGGCGAACTCCTGCTTCCGCGATATTGCAAACTCCTTCGGCAAACTCCTGCTTTGGCAAACTCCTGCTTCCGCTACAACAATTTCCTATAAATTTGAACTAGACAGTTTCTTTATTTATGTTCTTTTTATTTATTTATTTATTTTTTATCAGCTATATGGGATTGAAGTGAGCACCACCTATATTATGTTGTGACCATATAGTGGTATTACAGTAGCTTGGCAATTATGCATGTATTGCCTGGCAAGATTTGAACTCGGGTCTCCTTGAAAATTGAAGAATTTAACTGGTTGACCTCGTTTCATTTGATATTTATTTCTTTATTTCTCTCATCATTCTTTTAATTAATAATTTTATTATTGTTTTTTTTATTTTTAAATGAATGTTTGAACTTTTATTTTTATGTTCTATATTTATGGAAAAAAAAAAACCTGAATGAACAAATATGTATTTTTAAAAATTGTAATATTTATTTAATTTTAGTTTTTTTTGAAAAAGTAAAAAATTATATTGATAGAATCAAATTACAGTCATAGGTCTGCCTCTTTTGGCAAGCCCTAAAATCCGATTAAAACTCGGATCAATACCTTTCTTGGCCTTTTGGCTAAGATCAAGTGTAGTTTCTGTTCTTATCAGTTTAATAGTTATTTAATTTTAGTTGTTCTATATGGTTTTGAACATCTTTTTTTAAATTGGTTATATGGGATTGAAATGGGCCTCACCTGTATTACATCATCACCACATAGTGGTATTACAACAAAGCTTGGATATTATCCATGTATCACTTGGCAATATTTGAACCTGGGTCTCCTCCTTTAATGTTGAGGAATTTAACTGATTGAGCTAATCTCATTGGATATATGGCTTTGAACATTTGTATATGATAATTTTTGATATAATTTCACTTTAGGATGTCTTTGTGTATTTTTTAAATTTCGAATTTTTATTCTAAACTTCATAGCCTATCGAATTTCCTATAGAATTTCTTGCTAACTTCAGACTTGGAGAACATGAAGATGAACCTAGGAACACAGATTACAAGGATGGAGATCATTATAAATCTCATAAAACCTACTTGCTGGGTTTTCTGGGATGAGATTACTGGGCTTTTACAGTTCATGAGGTATGTAGATGGCCTCTGCAAGCAGGTGTAAATCCTTGTTTCATTGGGATTGCTTGGTAAACAGCAATAGGTGCATAACCCCCGAGCTGGAGTTTGAAATCGGGCATCCTTATTAGAGCAGGATAGAATTTGAGCCTTTCATCTCAACATTTCAAAGTCTCTTTTTAAATAAAAAGTAGGGTTTTGAAAGGGTTGCCTTTTCCTTTTTACATCAACTTAGTCACATTGAGCTATATAGCCTATTTGGTGCCGCCGAGATTTGAACCTTGGTGTGGACTACATCATCCATATGTCCCAACCATTGGACCAAGGCCTCATTGGCATATTTCAAAGTCAAAATAAAATATTTTGCTTAGTTTCCTAATGGACTTAATGCCCTTTTTATAGGGGAAAAATATTTATTGATGACATGGTAATTAGATATCATATGATGAAATATTTGCTTTTCTCACCGCATGAAATATTAGAACAGATTGGCAACTATACATGTATCAGTTAACAAGCTACAAATCTGAGTCTCCTCTTTGAAAGTTGAGGAATATAATCCATTGAACTAATGCCACTTGGTATTATTACTATTATTATTTAGATAGTTAACTTATTTACATTCTTTTTATTTATTTATTTTTAATTGGCTATATGGGATTGAAACGGGCACCACCTGTATTACGTTGTGCCCCCATAGTGGTATTACAGTGGCTTGGCAGTTATGCATGTATCACCTAGCAAGATTCAATCCTGAGTCTTCTCCTTGACAGTCGAGGACGACTTTTACCGGTTGACCTTGTGCCATTTGATATATATTTTATTATTTTTATTATCATTCTATTAAATAATATATTTGGTATTTGTTATTTTTATTTTTAAATGAACTTTTATTTTTATGTTTTATATATTTGTTTTATATGGTTTTCGACATTTGTATACGATAACTTTTGATATAAATGTCATTTAATGATATTTTTGTGTATTTTTAATTTCGAATTTTATTCTGAACTTCATAGCCTATTGAATTTCCTATCAATTATTTTTCTAACTTCAGACTTGGAGAACACGGACATGAACTTAGTAACAAAGATAACAAGGATGGAGATCATTATAAATCTCATCAAACCTACTTGCTGGGTTTGCTGGGATGAGATTACGGGGCTTTTACAGTTCATGAGGTGGGTGGATGGTCTCTGCAAGCAGGTGTAAATCCCTGTTTCATTACAATTGCTTGGAAAACAATGAGTGCATAACCCCCAAGCTGGATTTTGAACTCGGGCACCCTCATTAGAGCAGGATGGAATTTGAACCCTGCATCTCACCATTTCAAAGTCAGAATAAAATATATGCTTTGTTTCGTAATGGACTTACAGCCCTTCTTATACAGGGAAAAATCTTTATTGATGACATGGTAATTAGACATCATATGGTAAAATATTTGCTTTTCTCACCACGTGTAGATCAACTAGATTCATAAAACGAGTACCCAAAACATCTTTCGCCTTCAAAATCAATGGCAGAGGTTTTGTCAAGAAAACAATAATATATATTATGCCAGGGTGATCAACAAAGTAAGATGTGCTACTCTTGCAGAAGAGAAACCCAATATTGCAGAAAGGTGTTAGCACTTGTGATTGAGTTTTACAGTTTTTTCTTTTATTTTTAAACCTAACTTAATAATGGCAATTTTTGTAAATGACACTTAACATGAACATAGAGAATTTTGAGCTAGCAATTTGCAGTTTTTAGGTCTACACAGACTTTACTAATTTTGATATGAAGCATCCCTTATTTTGTTGGTTTTGTGAGACCTTTTACTTGAGAATTTCTTTTTGAGTGATTCTGAGAAATGACTGGGTGAGAATTATTCTCGTTAGTATCTGAAAGAGTGTATAAAAGCATAAACTCCTTGCATGTTGTAAATGTTGTGAATCAGGTTTTTAATAATAAGCTTTTACAATGTTTTGTATTTTGTTAAATGACTTAACTGAATACCATCTTGTGCATAGAGAAAGGAGCTTTGCAAACAGCAAGATGAACTAGAGCAGCGCAAAAAGATCCTGCAGGATACGATTGCAAATCGTAAGAAGTTTCTTAACAGTCTTCCTTCACATCTGAAAGCTTTGAAGAAGGCATCAATGCCTGTACAACAGCAACTAGGGATTCTTCATACAAAACGTATGAAGCAACATCATCTAGCAGAGCTACTCCCAGGCCCTCTTTATATTTTATATGCTCAGCTGTTGGCGCAAAAGGAGGCATTTGAGGAGGCTATTGATCTAGAGATTGTAGGAAGTACGAAGGATGCCCAATCTTTTGCTCGTCAGCTAGCAAACAAAGATTCAGGTCTACTCTGTGATCGAATTATCACTTTGATGGCTTATGAGTGGAAATATACTTTATCCAGATTTCTCTTTTATCTTCATGATTCTGTAGCCTTGGATTATGTTATGACTAGTGATTATTGGTATATTAGAATGACTCTGTGAGATTTGCAGGTGCATCTGCAGGGATAGAGGAGAGCAAACTGGATGACGATGTGCCTGAAGAAGAGGATGATTCTCAAAGACGTCGAAAAAGGCCTAAAAAGCTGCAGAGCAAAGAGCACTTGGATGCGACAGGGATTTACCAAGTTCACCCTCTGTCAGTTATTCTTCATATCTATGATGATGAAACAACTCATGGGGCAAAGCCAAGCAAATTGGTTACTCTGAGGTTTGAGTACTTGGTAAAGCTTCATGTTGTTTGTGTTGGGATTGAGGGGTTGCAAGGAGGCAATGAAAACAATTTTCTCATAAACTTGTTTCCAGATGACACTGGTGTAGACCTTCCGCATCAGGTAATTGTGGTGCATTATGTTATTTGTTCATTGTCTCTATAGACATTGGAAAGAGTAACTGTTTACTGTGATTATTATTTCGTTTCTATAATTTACCTGTTTTTCCCTTGTGTTATCTGTCTTAAATTGGTAAACTTTACAATGGGTATGTGCAGACAGCTAAACTCTCTGCAAACACAAATTTCTCATATGATGAGAAAAGAGCACAGAGACCATTTAAATGGGTTCAGCATTTGGCAGGCATTGACTTCTTGCCTGAAGCTCCTCCACTACTCGGTGATAACATGCTAATAAGTAATGATGCTGGAGGAGGTGGATTGACCTTGGCAGGACTAGATTTGTATCGACAACAACATCGGGTGCAGACAATATTAGAGAGAGTTCGCGATCGAAAGAAATCTCAGCTGGCTCTTAAGTGAGTCAACACCACTCTGCACAATAGACAGACAAGCTTTATCTCAGCCAGAATCATTATCTTAGTAGTTGTCTTATTTCAATGGGTGTGTAGGTGGGATCTTTAACTGAACTCTGATTCGGTTATTCTGTAGATTTTCAAGGTCTTGAATTTCATTGTAGTAAGTTTGTTCCAAAATGACATCTAATTATGTTGGATACTTAGTCTTGAGTCTTTATCCTTAAATATGTTAGAATGTTCATGTTTCTCTGATTTAATGTTCATAAACATTCTCATAGTTACAAAATTTCCTGTTTATATTATCTGTATATTATACAAATCAACTTTTTTCTGTGTACACATGCATGCATGTATGCATTTGTGTGCGCATATGTAGAAATGTAACTTGTATTTTTAAATATATGAAAGTGTCAGGATAAGTGAAATTTTCAATTTATGGTACAAGTCCCATACACCATGTGTTTGCATTCTTCAGGTTCTGGGGATAGATAAGAGCTGCCTCAGTCTGAGCCTTGAAGAAGCAACAAGCAGGGATTTTGCATTTTGGAATGTTTAAACCTTTCACTGATACTCTGTTATGGGTATGCTGCATTTGTTATGAAGAAGCTTTATACAACAGTTTAGAAATAGCTATTTCAGGATGCATTGCGTGTTTTTGCCCCTCCAGATGCAATTTGAAGGATAAAACTGGGAATTAAAGGAGAAAACTGAAGAGCATTTGAAGGATTTTTTTTGGTGACAAAGCATACTTATGTAAGTATGAAAAATTCAAATACATGTTCAAGTAAAATTTGTTGATGGGTTAAAAAACAATAAAAAGCCTCGATGTTTATTAGAAATTTTGACAGAAAGATTTTATACAAACTATGTTATAAATAAGATTTCATAACAAACATCCTTGAAGTTAAAATCCACTGTAACTTGTTAATCCATCATCATAAAGTCATTTTTCTTGTAGTTAACTTTTATTAATAATATTGTATTCTTTAAAGATGCCTTTGGTTTCTAAGAAGAGTCTCTGAGCAATTTTGGCCTGTTTTGAACATGGCTAAGATTTTTTGACATCTTTTTTGCTTACAACATAAGTGTGTTTATGGCATTGTTCAATGGTCCCAAACAGAAGATTGGGCCAAAACTTTTATGCTTCTCTAATTCTTTATATGAAACACCTAATAATTTTCTCCTTAAAGGATATATTTATCTAATTTTTGACTGAGTCACAGTGGGCTGGAATTCTGATTATGAACTTCCGAATTGTTTTACCATCCCCAAAACTTTTGGAAACTCCTTGGAAGTCCTCAACCAGCTAGGACTTGAACCGAGGACTAGTGCTGCAGGTTCTCTACCATTGAGCTAGTGGCACTCTATGGGTCAAGTAATGACTGGATTCACATAATTTCTAACACCCCACCAGTACTCCTGTGGTTGGCCTTGATATCATTTCAGAAAACAATGACCAGCTACGACTCAGCACTACAGGTGCATTCCCTCTGAGCTTACTGGCCCAAGCGCCAGAGGTGCTCTGTGTCTAAGCTACCTGCCCTCAATTGGTTGAATACTGAGTGTGGGTTGACACAATTTCCGCGTTAAACAGGGTCTGGGAATATCTGGTAGCGTTTTTGGCAAATTTGAAATTGTTTCCAGCAATTATCGGTCATTGATGCAGGAATTTCCTGAAGACGCTGCACTGGATCTCATATTTCCACAGTAATTCTTAAGTGTCTGATACTGTTTCGACCATTTCTGACACTGGACCCTGTCGATTCCTGTTTCCCGATGGTACCCCAGTTCCCCTCATTCCTTGATCTAGAAGTCCTGGCTTTGGAAGTTTCCAAGTACCTAACTGTAATTCTTGATGGAATATGGTAGTCTTCATTTTGATTTGTCAAGTGTAGATATTCTTGTCTGTTTTTGAACATACTATGTTGCTCAATTACTTTCTATAACATAGTTGGAAAACTTGGACTTGGCAAATACTTGGCAAACCAAAATTTTGGCTCGGACTGGGCCAAAACTTGGCCCCCAAAACCTCAAAAGCTATATTAAAAAAAAAAAACTTTAATAACATAAGTTACTTCTTAAAATCAATAAAAACACATTTATTTATACTAGGATATTTAATTAAACTTATTAAAATTTTAATATTATACTTGGGTTAATCTGTAAAACAAATAAAATACATATAATTTGAATTTATAATAGTCAATAATAATTATTTAATAATATTTTTACTAAATTAAAATTTACTATCTATCTATCTATTTATTTTTTTATTTTTTAATTTATTTTTTATTTTTTAATAGCGAAAAACCCCTTGCGGGGCCACCTTGGTCTGAGAGACCACGAACAGGGGGTTCTATACCGTCAAAGTCACACCGTCAAAGTCACCCGGGAGTCGCACCCAGCCCTGCCCGCACCAACATTATCAATTGGATTTTGGGTACCCAATTCAGCTTTTTGGTAGGGTGGAGATTCGAACCTGGGACCTCCCTTGGAGGATTGCCCTCTCCTCTCCAACTCACCTACAACACCTGGGTACTATCTATCTATTTATCTATATATATAAATATATATAGTTTTAGACGTAACATAATAGAAGTTAAACGAATTAAAATATTTATGTAGTATTAAACTTTAAAGTAATATAAATAAGACTTAATATTTTATAAATAAAATATATTTTTTCTAAACCTAAACCAATCTCTCACACTCAGATGAAGCTTTCAGCCATTGTGAGGAGCTGAGGAGAAGCCACAAAGAGCAGAGGCTGGAAGACAAATAGAAATTAAAACCTGTCCAAAATATGAAAGAACATTTTTGTGAACTCTTCTGCAAATGCTTTGTAATGAGTATTGACTGCCAGCCTTTTAAATTTTATAAAGAAGTGATCACTTTTAAAATAAATTCATGTTCCTTTTTCTTTTTGTTTCTTTCCCATCGATACAGTTTCAGACTCTGCCATTTATTCAGAGTAAGTGTTTCCCTAACATCCTTCAAAATTAGGTCTAGAGTGGCCAGGTCTACGAGTTTTGGCAAGCTTTTACTGAATACTTGCAGAAACTTTGGTGGCGAGAAAGTGTGTGAGTTACTCGCCAAGGGCTTCTAGGGGCTATTGTGCTAATTCCTGATGAATTTTCCTACTACTATGATCTCATGTACCTTTATCTATATGCCACCATAACTAATTGTGAGCTAATAAGCACATTGCATGTAAGAAACCATGCAATTTATGCCATATGAAATTAATACCCAAGTTGTATGAATGTACACCTGCTGTCATTCATAGTTGTTGAAATTTTGCCTTTGCATCCACTGCACATTTAATACTCTTGCATACAAGAATAGTGGTCATTGCTATCAAACATTAACAAAATTTTTAGATTTTCTTGAATGCCTGCCATTCCAAAATGGACTTTTTAGAATGATTTCTTCTTAGTAGATATGTATTTGCACTCAAAATACTACATATCATATCAAAGAGAAAACTGCTGTATGTAGAAATTTTTCCCTGAAATCAAAAATCCCAAAAAGCTATTAAATTTGACAAGTAGAATATTAAATTTAGTGGGAAGTTAACTGTTTTTATTCTGATTATAGAATATTATTTTTTTGCCTTTTTTGATAAATTATGTAGATGTAAGGAATATTCATATACGCCGACTGCTGATGACTTTTAATGTTTGATATTGGATGATTCTAAGAATTGGTCTCTGGATTAAAGTTGTCGGCCATGAAACCGATTTTTGTTGGCCATATCCTCTTCATGAAGGCAAGAGGCTATAAATTCATGATTGGGGCTTAGATTGGAAGGCCGAAGATGGATTGTGTTTGCTCTGTTTTTTTTGGGGGTCTTCCAAAACCTGCGTTCTCTTTTTCCAACAAGTCTTTATCTTTTATATTCTTATTTCCCAAGTTTTTAGCTCAGTATTTTGTTCGTTCTCTTTTGGCTACATATGTTTTTACAACTTATATATTTGTTTTTGAAGCTTCTTAAGAGTTTGGAAATCCTTGAGAGCTCTGTTGTAGATAAGAAGCTCAAACAAGTTTTGCAGGCATCGCAGGCATTGCAGGCATCAACACAAAAAACATTTTAATGGCTGATGCTATTTTTGCTCATCAAATTCTTGAACAATCTCTCTGATTAGCATTGGCCAGACCCATTTGGATGCAAATCTGAGAAGTGGAAATGCTTTACAGTTCTTTTAGATGATGAAACAAACTTTCCGGGAGTGTTAGCTATGGCTTTGAAGGCATCTTCCACTCAGAAGTGTGGGTAAAATTAGATTGCTTAATCCAGAGAGAAATAAAGATAAAGATGCATGTTTGGGTCAAATATTGGAAATTATGGTTGAATGAAGCATCTAATGCAGCTTAACAACCATGGGTTTTTCTTCATTATTTGTAAATGGTTTTCTTGGCTGTAAATTGTATGATTACAGAACCTTTTAAAAGCATCGCTTGGTAATTAGACTACCATTATTTAAATGCCACATCAGTTAGCAAGTATCTATGAACATTCAGAGAATGATATCATCTACAGAATATCCATAGTATGATGGGATCATTTGGCCTTCTCTATGCAGACAATGCTTGGGGGTGTGTCAGCAGAAAAATATACCATAGGCTGCCAAGCAGATGTTGAACAATTGGGTTTATCGACAAAAGGAAGCTTTAATGATTTCTTCTAGTGCAGCATCCTGAACGCTCTTTTCATAGGCAGAAAATGAGTCACTCTGCAGCATGGGGCTGAAGTTGAAGGACTAGTAGGGTGAGGTGTGGGAAGGGATAAATCGTCCTTCATGCTGCCACTTAAGAAATATTGATTGGAGATTTTATGGAGGAACAGGACAAGGCATTCTTGGTTTTGCAGTCTTTCCTTACATTCTTGTCTACCTTGAGAATTTTCAACAATTCCTTCTTGAGTCACTGGTTAGAAAAGTGAGAAGGGAAAGTAGAGTTGCCAGTATGTGAGAGGGAAAGGCCCTCCCTTTTGCATTAAGACAGCCAAGTACTTTTCAACTTGGATGTCAGGTATCATGTACAAAATGGTTGCTTTAGTGACTTTGCCCATTTACAGGTGCTTACCTTCTTCATCCTTTGCTAAGCACTACATTTCATAACTGTGATTCTCTTTGAAGGTGTGGCTGAAAATAAGTTATGACTTTGGAACAAATATAATACTTGTTCAAGCACCTAATTTTCCAAGGGTAAGGATCTATGGTACATGCTTATGTTATGTCAGAAGTCAAGGGTGAGTCAACAGTCTTCTTTGCATATTTTCTAATAGGTATTATTGATTTTGTCAAAGAAATATTTTGATAGTGATCTAAAACATGAGCTGGACAAGGAGTCCAAAAAAGTTTGATAAAACCAGTTTATAATTTAGCCATCAACTGGTTTACAATTTGTTAGGATTTATAATCACTGGTATACATCCCAGACTGCATCATGTGTCAAAGTTTCAGTTTAGTTTGAACATGAGCTGGACAGGGAATCCAAAAACATTGATAAAACCAGTTTAGAATTGTTCCATCTAGTGGTTTACAATTTGTTAGTATATATAATCACTGGTATACATTTCAGTCTCCATCATGAGTTAAAAGTTTCACATTAGGTTTGAACATTAGCTGGACAAGGAGTGCAAATTGTTTTTGGTAAAACTAGTTTATAATTTGGTCCTCAACTGGTTTACAATTTGATAGTATCTATAATCACTGTTGTACATCCTATTCTCCATCATGAGTCAAAGTTTCACTTTATGTTCGACAATAATTGAAAAAGCGACAAGAATGGAACAAGGATTTATAGCATTGGTGAAATTCTTATTCATCTGCATGTTTGATAATTTGCCATTCATTATTGTTCAGTTGTTTTTTCCCGTAATGTGCATCCTTCTCTTAGGAAACAGGTGAAATTCAGGGCATTGTGGCTTTTCCAAGAAAATATCTACCATTTTCCTTGTCCTTGTGTTTTCACAAATCTTTCAATAAAGTTTGTTGATATTGACTTACTTGGCAGATCTTTATTTTGTTGCAGCATGGAGTACTACATCCTAGCCAAAAGATGTTCAGGATCAAACTTAGTCATGAAATTTGTTGTCAAAACTGTATTATTGTGCCTAGATTTGTCCAATTAGTAGAATTGTAAAGCTTTTGATCCTTGTTTAATTGGAATGAAAATCATGTGTTTAGGTTACATCTTACGAGTTTGTAAGCTTCATTAGTTGACAATGCTTTATTTCTGCTTGTGGGTTGTCATGAGTGGTTGTATCTCATATAATATGAGAAAAAACCTAGGTGTATAGATAAAATCTACACTCTTTCTTGGTTTTGTTAATATGAGAAACAAATTTTCATTTGTCATTGTTTCTAGTTTTTATATTAATGTTTGTAGCAAATAGAATATGGGAAAGAACAAGATGTTGAAAAATGGCCTTAATTCTCTCTGAAGCTTGTATCTTGTAAGGAGAAAAGAATTCTTGAGCTGCTTTTAAAATATTCATATTAATAAAGAAGGAAACATGGCAAAGGCCACGGTAGAAGAAGAAAGCATAGCAAAATGAAGAAAACCGACAAGGCCAACATAGAGATTAAAGTATTCCAGACAAAACAGAAAATATCCATCCATGTCCTGTGAATAAGAAAAACCTCTCAAAACCTTCGAGTTAGCATGCCATATCTTTCAGTTGAAGGTGGTCAATACATATGGCATGTCTTTGGGTGCATTGGTATGCACATCTTATAAGTCTAAGATGTGGATGGATATTTTTATCAAGTGGCTGGTCAAAAGGCAGAACTCCAAACTTTGGGAGCATCCTTGGTGATTTGGATTTGTTACGACTTTACGATGTTGTAGCATTGCACAAGCGCATCGTAGTAAAACTTGGAGAGTAGGTTCTTATAACCTATTATGAAAGCATGTTTTTGAATGTGAAGGCGCTTGTAGTGGCACATGAAAGATTATTCAAATTTAAGGATTTAAAAACTTTACTGGCCACTTTTGTTTGGTGATCCATTTTCTCTGTATGTCTTTATGCTATTTCTAAAGATGTGAAATTAGGATTATGAAAGTATTGCCTCTTTTAGGAGCGTTAAACTTTAGCCATTCAACTCTTAATTCATTGGTTTCTGCTACAAGAGATGGACATTGGCATTATTTGTCAACATCAACAGTTAGTAGTAATGTATTTCTCAATTATTTCATATGTCCTTGTTGAAAGATACGTAATGGCTAAGGGCCACAGTCACACAAGTCAGTCATGTATTCAATCATTTGGCACTCCAAGATAGTTTAAGAAAAATTGTCGGTTGAAATTGTTCTAGTGTGAACCCTTCATTTTATACTTTTGTAGTAGAAATACTAGTTTATACCTGGAATCTAAGCTGTGCTGTATGCTTTGTTAGAGAGAGGTCACGTACATTAGAGATACTTGTTGCCACCTATTGTTTCTTGTGATTGCCGTGTATTTCCATCTTGCAGATGGATTGCATGAGTGAGAAACGATGAGTGTGAGAGGTTTTTGATTTTGGCATACAAACATGTAAAGCATGATTCATTACACATCAAACCCTTAAAGTACAGTTCGATGATATATATCTTTCATATTGTATTTTCCTTTTCTCTTGGTACTTGTTCTTGTTTCTTTATCCTTGTGTCAGTAGTTGAAGATGTATCTTCAAATACAAAGATTAATTGTTTATTAGTGTGATTTTATTAGACATTTTTTAGGGAAAGTCTCCTCAAAATGTTGAATTTAAATCTCATTGAAGTTTTCAATGCTGTACAGGGAGCAGCTTGATTTGCTAGCAAAACTAAAGCTGCCACCTCTTGCATTTAAAGACATACCATGGGCAACTTACAGCTTTAAGTGTACTTTGCATAGCTGGTCTATGGTGGAAGTTGGAGATAATCAGAATTTAGCTCCTTCTGTTGGTAGTGAAGAGCCAGGTACTGATCTTTCACTTGCTTTGGATGGGGCAGGTGCTGCCCTTAAAGGAGAATTTGAGAGCACAAGAGAAGATGGGGAGCTTCCATCAGGAACACAGGCTTTGGCAGTCAATGGAGTGAATGCATATGGAGTTAAAACTCCCTTGATAAAAGAAACTCTTTTTGAGAATTCTAGCCGCCTCACTTTAATTTCAAAAAGTGCAGTGCCCAGTAAGAGGAAATCTGAACAACACAGAGGATTTGTTTATGGTAGCCCAAGAGTTGGAGATAATTTAGGTGAGGAACATGGGGATGATTTAGCAATGTTACTGGAGATCGACAATGATGATGTTGAATCAACACAAACTGAAATAGAAATGGATTCTGCCCCAGATGTTAAATCTAGCATTAGAGCTGGAAAGGCTTGGGAGGATTTTTCTGTTAGAGAATTCCGTCTAATATACAGAAGGGAAATTGGTCCTCATCAAAAGTCAGTTGATCTAGAAGCAAAGGTAGAGATTGGAAGCTCTTGTAGCTGTCTATTTTAGTTGGAAATCCTTAATCTTACCCTCAGAGTTCTTTTTGACAGGTTCAAATAAGCATGGAGTATCCTCTTAGGCCACCCCTTTTCACTTTGCACTTGCTATCTGAGAGCTTGAAACCATCTCTTCCAGACTCAAGGATGGGTGTTCTTGATGTATATCATACGTCACCAATTGAAACTTCAAGTTTTGAATGGTACAATGAGCTTCGGACCATGGAAGCTGAGGTAATAATGGTAGAAATACAGGCTGCTAATTGGTTATGGCAACCAATTTGTCAGTCTTTTTGTTTTCCTGCTTTCCAATTTCATACTAAATGCTAATTTCTTGCGAGTTCTGATTGATTTCATACTAAGTGCTAATTTCTTGTCAGTCTCTTGAAAATTTTGTGAAACACATTCATGCCCTGAAGTTTTATGTTCAGAAATAATCAGGACTATGAGTTAACTCCACTGTTTCAACAGGTGAATCTTCACATATTAAAGACTATACCACAAGATGAGGAAAATCAAATTTTAGGGCATCAAATAAGCTTTCTAGGAATGCTCTTTGATCTTCACATGGACCATGAACTTTCTGGCTCGGAAGTTCAGAAGGGCACTGCAGTGATCGACGTGGGATTATCTGAGCCAGTGAGTGGAAGTATTCTATCAAGATCAGTTAGAGGAAGAGATAGGAGGAAGATGATTTCATGGAGTGATAAAAACCATTGAAGGACTAAAACCATTATCTGTCCTTCTGTTAATGCTTAATATTTTTAACTTATATGTATCCTGATTCCTTTTGACGTGAAGATTAATTTTTTGCTTTTAAAATTTTTTCTTTCTGGAAGTTCTTGTGTAATTGTCTTTCAATGGGTGTGATCAGTGATCATGGATGAGAACTTGAAGCATTATTTACATGGACAAGGGCAGTTTCTTTTGAACTCATTGTTTTAGTATAGATGATAGTAGCATTTACGAAAGAGTTATAAGAATGTGTGTAAAGGACATTCTAATTGATAAATTCATATTCTACATAAATTAGTAAGAAGTTAATATAAATGCTATGGCAGTATTGCAAAGTGTACCAAGTTAAAATATCATAGCATTTCTTCTTGTTATGCCTATGCTGGCGGCAAAATTACTTTGATGGGCAAACCATATGAAAAGAAGTCATGATGAATGCAGATGTCTGAAATTGCAGGTGGGTTATATTCCTGTGCTTAAAATATCATGATATATTCAATGTTCCAAACTATTGTGTGCATTTGAGTGTGTGAATTTTATATTCACCCTGTTCAAGCATGCAGTTCTCTGCAAATTTGTATCAAAAATTAAAAAAAACTCTCATTCCCCACCCACATAGCCCTTCTTTAAGCACAACCTTCTTCATAATCCCTTGCATTAGGCTTTAGTCCCTTCTACCATTGTTAACACAATTTTAATTTTCTCCATTACCATTGCAATCACCTTTAGCTTCTGTCAGGCTTTAATTTTCTGCAGTTGCATTTCATTTGCAAGTGCATCTCAAAAAATTGTTTTGTACGTTATAATTTACTCGATCATATTGGAAAGAATGGTGAATGATGAACTTTTTACATTGTTTACATGGAGGATAGTTTAAAGGTAACTAGAAGAAATCCCCTAGGGACCCTCTTCCCATAATCAAACCAAGACGTTCATACTTGTAATTATATCATGTCACCGTAAGAAGATGGTGACAAGACAACTCATTCTCTCTTATCTTAAGGGGAACACTTTTAGGGCATGTCATCATATGAAGATGGTGACAACTACACTTAATTCTCTCTTTTATCCTAAAGGGTAATACTTTAGGGTTTTGGGTTTATCAACAGATCTCATATGTAAATAATTTTTGCATTATCTATGAAAACCACATTATGGTACTAATTTTAAAACAGATTTAATAACAGCCATATGTTTAAAAGAATTGTGGGTTATACAACATAATAATAAAAAATTAAATTTTTTCTTGTTATTTATGTAAAAACCCATTATGGTACTAATTTTAATAAAAAATTGGGGATTATGCAAAGATAATCATTGACAGATTAAGAAGTGAACTTTTATTATGTTTTTATATTTATTTAATTTATATTTATTTGGATTATTCAGATTGCCTTTTTACCTTTCTAGGCAAGGTAGCGTTTAATTAACAATGCACATGACTTATCAACTCAGGAGCCATGACAATGGAACTATAGATTCATAGGTTTAATTTCTTTGGATTGCTTGCATTACCAAGGTTTTAAGTTGAACCTTTATTATTCCATAGTGGGAAAAGAAGAAATTACAAAATGAATTATAATTTAATAAAATGTATTAAGGAGATTTAGTCATTGTGTTTTATGAATTTTAAACTAGTGTAATTTAATTGTTATTAATGTTATTAACATATTTTTAAAGAATGTTTAAGCTTGTTTATCAAGTGTATTTACACATTTAGTTGATTTATATAGATGATTATATTTGAGGTGTTTCAAATAACTAATTGTGGCTTTTTTGTTTTTATCTTCATTACCTTGAGCCTATTTGTTCACTGCAATCATCTCATCTTCATTCGTACTTGACAAAGTGTTTCTTGTCCCATTTTTACCTTCCTTTCAAATGCTTTGTATTTTATTGTATCAAATGTTTTATGGAATGATTACATTGTAATCAAAGCTTAAAGTGACCAGCCTAAAGATCCACTTCTCTTTAGTCGTTAACAATAGACTCAACAAAGCACGGAGGTTGGAATTATGTGTTTTATGTCTCAAAGAAGTAGTTTGATGAAGATTGACTTCATTTTCATATTTGAGAAAGTGCTTGAGGAAGTCATTGGGCAAAAGGGTCAAATTCTGATTTCTTTGGTATTTTACACAATTTGAATGGAAAATGCTTGAAGAGTGCTCGAAGAGTTGTCAGCACAACTCTTTTCCTTTCCTAATCTATCATGATTTTCAAAATTTTGTAACATTTGCATGTCTTAGGATCTAGGTAGAATTTTAAAAATATTAAAAAAGGTGGTGGAGGAGAACGGTCAAATTTTAGTCAATAGGATGTAATGAGTGCATGTAAAATAGTATCAATATTTCACAAGCCATGCCTTTTCATATAATATCATCTTGGACCTCTTACTTCTATGAAATGATTTTTCAAGCACTACGCCTTGGTGTTCTTAATTTTTATTTTCTACATAGATTATTTTGTATTAGGCTAAGAATTCATGGATTTCATATTTAGTAGTCTCTTAAATTGATGCAGCTATTGTATTTGGACTAACAAAATGAAGAATTTGCTTGAGTCAACAAGTTGAGTTTTTCTTTAAATCCCCATAGGCAACACAAGATGATAAGCAAATGGAGGAAGAATGAAACAAAGTCACAAACCAAAACACATGATGAGGGATCTACTTCTCAACCTTTAGGGCAATATATTTTTCCCAATGAAACAAAATCACAAACCAAAACTACTTAGACTAGGACCAATCTTGTGCTTGTGGCTGAGGGAAATAGAAATGTGTGATGTGCAATGATGTAAGGGGATTGATGAAGAGGTATGTAGGAAGACTAACTCTCTTGTGAAGAATTAAACTTGGGTGTTGGTGCCTCATGTTAGGGGGAGTGTTGCAAATGCCAAATGGGACTATAGGATCTAGTTAACTCTCAATGTTGTCATTGAAAGGCACAAGGACTGATGTGGTGAAGGGATACTCTCAAGAAGAAAGTATTAACTAGATTGAGAATTTTATATCTATTGTCAAGGCTAACCAAAAGGATGCAAAGAATCTTAGAAAAATGATAAAGGATAAAATGGTAAGGGAAAGAATGTTGTTATGATAGGTATATCTTGTAATATTCGTAAAGCCTTGTATAATAGCAATCCCAAGGAGTGGGTTAAGGATTTTGGTTGCACTCATAACATGGAAAAAGATAGTTTTTTATAGAGGAGGCTAATAAGAGAGATTGTTGTTGGAAATGAATTCTTCTTTGCAAATTACATGACACAAAAAATGCTTAACTAAGGAATGATGTTATTAATGATATTTATCATGTTCTAGACATTAATATTCTCCTATTCATATGATGAATATGTCATATATGGGAAAAACATATTTTTTGGATTGATAAGTATGTGGTGAATGATATCAATAAAGGTTTTTAGTTATAACCGTGTGTGCCTTTGGTCAACAAGACGAATTCTACAAGTTTATAAGCTTCACACCTCTCAAAGAAAGGACAATTATTTTATTTGTTGTCAATATTTGTGATTTGAGCAAATTATGATACAAGGTTGAATATCTTAACTTTAAGAGTTTGAAATTGATGCATATGGGCATGACATGATTATGGCATACCTTTGGTCAATCCTCATGAAGTTGTTTATGAGGGTTGTATTTTTAGAAAGCATATTGAAAATCACTTGGGAAGGGAATGACATGATGATCATTTGAGCTTATTTATAATGATATATATATGATGTCAGTATCATTTTTATTGGTGGTAATAGGTATATATTGACATTTGTTGATGACTACTCAAGAATAACATGGGTCCTTTTCCTTACAAATAAAAGCTTTTATTTTAGAATGAGCCAAAAATTAGTCATTTGTGAAGAATCAATGTGAGCACATGATCAAGCGTTTACACTCCAATAGTCATGGCATGTCAACAATGTTTTTGAGATATTTTTTTGATGGAAAGTGGTAGTTCTTGGAAATAAAGTTGTCCTTATACTACCCAAAATAAAACAATATTGAAAGGAAAAATAGGACGTTGACTAAGACAACAAAATGCATGTTCCAACATAACAAAGTTAAAGGACATGTTTTGTGGAGAATCTATTACTTATGCTATTACATTTTCAATAGGACGTTGGTAAAGATGTAATGCTCTATGAGAATTGGTATGAGAAAAATTACATAGTTATTTACTTCAATGAAAAGAAATTGGATGTAAAGAATGATCCACTATTGTGATAGGCTACTTAAAATTTTTGAAAGCCTATCAACTTTATGTAAGATTATCATTAACCAAGAAATGGAAGGGGAATACTTTGCGTACTACACTGCTCAACCCTCCATGTCTCCATATTTTATTCATCTCTCTTTGAGTCATGAAGGGACATGTATGGTTGATAATGACCATTATGAACATAGGAATGAAGATATTTCCACTAGTGGAGAAAATATGCTACCTATTTACATGGTGAGTGTTGTACTTTCACTCTACTTCTTGATCTATATAATAATATAATCTGATTAAGAAAACAAATTCTCAAACCATAATCAATATAAATGAACCAACCCATATAACCCAAATATGATATGACACATCTTTGTATTTATGGATATGGAAATAGAAATTTGTTAACTTGTAGTGATCTAAAAATTCTTAAGGCATTGAAGAATGGAGGAGGCTATGCAAGAACATAACTCCCTTATGAATATTGAAACTTAGGTGTTGGTGACATATCCTAGGGAAAGAATATTGCAGTGCAAATGGGTTTGTAAGATCAAGCTCACTATAAATGGTGTCATTTAAAGGCATAAGACTTGATGTATGGTGAATGGATATTCTCAAGAACAAGATGTTAACTATATTAAGAATTTTGTCCATAGTGCCAAGATAAATAGTTTGAGCTAATTGTCAATTGTACTTACTTTGGATAGGGTTTGCCAAATGATTATGAAGAATACCTTCATACATGATATGTTCATAAAGAGATTTACATGTTACAACCAATTGTTTTTTTCAAAAAAAACAATGAGAAGTATCTTTATGTATTAAAAATTCTTTAATGGATCGAAACAATCCCCATATACTTAGTATATGAGGATTGTAAAATTTTTTCTTGATTATAATTTTAAAATATATCAATGTTATCACAATATTTATACTACATACTTTAATGAAGATGGTAATATTTAGAAATATAAAAAAAAAACAAACAAAATTAACACATTACCTAGAAAGAGATAAAAACTAATACACAAACAAAATGCAATATGAAAGGTGTATGTAAACACTAAAATAATCTAACTAAAGGAAGTAATAAGCACTCCAATAAATAAGAAAATGATTGATTTGAAGGCGTATAAATACCCAAATTACATGTGACCTTAGGTCAAGGTTAAACAACCAAATTTAAGGTTTGTTATTAAAATATTATAATAGACAAACCTATACAAGGTGTACAAAGGTCTATAGGTCTATGCAACAAATATAATACATCAGTCGGTTGTGGCCTTACATGAAGCTTAACAACACATATTCCAACATCCCCTCTTAAGCTAAATGAGGGACATAAAGAGAGACCCTTTATAGTGATCATTTTTTAAGGGGCATTCATGTACTCCAAGTCATTACAACAATCACACAAAAGGCACCTCAGACATGACCTTGGTTGGGATATCTTTTGTCTTCTTTATTGATGGCACATAGACTGGATCAAGCATCCCATGGGCATGAAGCCATTGAATATATTGCATCCAAACCTTGATGTGCCTATTTTGGTGATGTAATATTAGATTGTAGACAAGCTTGATGGAGCTCTAATTGTGACAATGAGGGGTTAGTAGAAACTGTTATAGAATTCCCATTTGTTCCAAACTCATGAACATGTATAAGATGCATTTGGTGGCCTCATTGACAACATCATATTTAACTTCCATAGAAGACTAAAATATAGTGGATTGTTACCCTCAACACCAAGAGACCTGTTCATAGCCAAGATAGAAGATAAAACTAATGGTGGAATTTTGCTAGTCCAAATCATCAATGCAATCTACATTAGAGAATCTTGTCAAATTGGAGATGATGCAATTGAGTAGTGAATACTCATTTGATATGTATCTCTGATGCACCAAAAAATTTACTTGTTTATTGTTAAATGACTCTCTTAGGATGGCTACATATACCTAGAATGATGGTTGAAAAAAAAATTAATGTTTGACTCAATGTGGTGACATAGTGAAGTCCCTTGACACGTGATTGATACAAGGTGGCATCCACTAAAGGGGTAGTATAATATGCTTGTATCTTTAAACCGCAAGCAAATGAAGTTCAAGCGAGTTTATACTCCTCCATTCAAAACCATTGTAGAAGATCCAAGGTATACTTGACCAAGAAATGATGATATTAGAGGGTGACTATTTAATTTGAATATCCAAGAAATATTAGAGGACCAAACATGTCATCTCAAAAGTTTTGTAAAACTATAATTTCATCTCCTATATCAACGATGTTGAGCTTCCAATGGTGAGAAGATCATCAATATACATCGCAATCATCAAAATTTAATCATATTGATGCATGATATATACATCATACTGTACATTCCATCATCAAAATCCACAAATAAAGAGAAAAATGAATCTTCTTACACCAAGCAAAAGGAGCATAATTAAGCCTATACAAGGAATTCTTTAGCCTATACTGGTGCCATCAATATCAAAACTAGGTGGTTGTCTTATATAAATCTCTTATTGAAGCTCTCCATGAAGAAAGACACGCTTCACATCCATATGATGTACCTCACATTCATAAGAAGCAATAATAGACATTGTCATCCAATTATAGTCCATATTTGTAATTGAGATAAAGGTATTAGAATAATCAGCTCCTTCCTTTTAAGATAATCCCTTAACAACAACATGTACCTTGTACTTTTATACCTAATCATCAAAACTGTACTTGGTCTTATAGACTTATTTATAGCCAACAATGTTCTTTCCTTCATGAAGAGAGATAAGCTTCCATGTCTAATTTTCATCAATAAATCGTGTTCCACCAACATATCATCTTTCCACTCGCAATAACCCTAGTCTTGAGTGTACCTAATAGAATATATAGATTATAAACTCTCAAATTAGGGATCAAGAAGGGGCATTTCATTGAAACTCATGAGAGAGAATGGGTTGAGCATATAAAGGATGATTTAGGCCCATGTAGGCATAAGATTACTTGGAGAAGGTTATGACATATCTTACAAACGTAAAATCAAATGAGGATAATAAAGCATGTAGGATCCAAATATGAAGTAGATATTGGAGGAAAATCAAGGAGGAAAACAACCAAATCAATGAGAACTAAATGGACTCAAGCTCATAAGAGGAGAAACTAGAATAACCAAAATAGATCAACATGAATCTTTGAAGGAGCAATAGGGACATCTACAGGAGTTGTGGGTAAAATAAAATCATTATCAAGAGAATGGGAAGAGGTCTTGAAGGAGCAGATGGAAGAACCTTATCAAAAATCACATCTCTCTAAACGATAACATCTCATTTTATAAGATCATAGAGGCATTATAAATTAAAATTATTAGTATGCCACATGATTACAATGACTTTTAAAATAATCCTTGATCTATGTATCTTTAAGAATATGAACCCAAGCTATTGGACCTACAGGGTGCTGGATAACTGTATTATTAGAACAATATTACATTTACAATATAATGTGGAGTCAATTTAGGTCGATAAACATGAAAACCAGGTAACCAATTTTAGGTGTATGAGTAGAACCCATTATCACCATATTAAACACCACCTAGCACCCTGATAGGCAATGCAATATTCACAACATTTCCTCTTATTACACCACTGCAAAATGGATGTAGAAAATCATAAATTGGACTAGACTATGACCATGCATTACATTGCATTTCATAGTGAAATTCACCTAATTGTATTACAAAAGTTATGTAGTATACACACAAGTATATAAAATTAAGTTAGATTTATTGACAACAATGTTGGATTTTCCAACAAGTGAATAGTGTCCTATGCACTTATTCACAACCATATTTAAGTAAGGCTTCATGCCTTTTTACTTCATTTCTTCTCATGATCACATCCTTTGGTGACCATGAACACAACTATCAAAATTTGACAAGGTAGCTTCCATTATATCCTTGCACATCATGATTGTCAAAATCATATTGAAGTTCTAAGAAATGTACTAGTTTATCCCCTCACTCAAGTGATCTTCATCAACAACCAATGCTTCATTCAATATCAATTCTTCAATAAACGTGTTAATCTCAAAAATTTTGTGATGACTATAAATACATCTATCTTTTGCATCAATATAGCAAATAAGATTAATTAGTTTGTTCAAGTCCATGTCTTAAATTACAAAATATTAATCAAAATTTGACAAAAATTAGGGTACCAAAGTTAAAATTTGGTTTTATTTAGTCTAAGTAGGGACTAAATCAGACATACTATTCTTCAGTCATGCCAAAGTTTGTATGGTCCTCTACAAATTTGACAAATGAACTATCACCTTATCTTAGCATGCCACACACGTCTCATGTGCCTCACTCCACATGAGGGCATTATTCATCTCATAAAAACAACATATAAATTCCTTCATGCAAAGAATGTGAGATATTGAATGCTTTCACTAAAAGTAAAAAAATATCACCTCAACATCGTGACATGGCACCACCAACCAAACAAATTACGTCAACTTGTAGGAAATGCTTTGTAAAGGTCTCTCAACTGTAGAGTGTTAATGTCCACCAAGGATATTAAAATCCTAATAAAAGCAAATCTTATATTAACATTAATTTGTATTTTCTTCCAACATATATGAGATGAAGATCTCAGTTAGATTCTAGCACAAATGCATCTAGACGATCAAATTTGAGTCATCTTAATAGTTTTGATGTCGATTCCATTTTATCAACTATTAAAATATGGATATCTTACCTTCACAAGACAATGGTGATAGATGACCATACATGGAGGTTTTTGAACTAGTTATATGATAGTAATTGTGAGTCAATATTTGAATGCTTTATAGAGTGAAAATGTTTGAACTAAATGATCAAACTTGTAGCACAATAATATTTTTCTAGAACAATCATGTTAGACGACCCATATTAGATGACTTTTATCCCTATGAAAACCCATTCATGAGATGGCCTAGTCTTGTTTGGATAACCTTTGTCTTTTGCAAGACAACGAAATGAGATGACCTATTTGAGGTCCCTTAGATGACCCCATAGCTTGCACTTGGGATGAAATTATAGGTTTATTAGATGATCTATATCTTGACAATTCAATCAATAGTCTTTGAGTCAACTCCTTATTAGACAACTGACTAAATTATGCATTATAGCTTCTCTAGAAAACACAACCTATCCTTTAGATGGTATAATTCTTAGACAACATATGCATGATATGAAAACACTACATTCATTAATTCAAATATCTTTAGATGAAAACTCATTGCTCTTCATGCATGATCAGACAACAAGATTCTTGATGGGAGCATTATTTGTAAATGACATGACATCTCAACATAGCAACATGATAAATGACCCTTAAATAAACCTCTTGCTTTGCTCTTCTTCATGATGTCAACATCATGCATAATAGTACATATACAAGTAATATTTATTTAGTATTCTAACCTTTAATACATAAAATATTTTCCAAGGCATGGACAAGCTTCGTTATACCTTTTCTAGCCATTCTTCATGCAATTGAAAACCAATTTGGAGAATAACCATGAATGAATTTTATGAATGCAAATCGAACAACACCAAAATATGAACTATAAAATTAAATAAGCAATGTAACACATAAAATTGCACAATGAAATAAAATTTTATTATGTTGCCCGTGGATATTCAATGTTACAATAAAATGTGCCCCAAATATGGGGTTACAAAACTTATTATGCTTGATACAATGATTACAATACACTAGGGTTCTCTGAAACCCTAGTAAAAAAATAGTGGTGGTGTCTTCATGTTTGATCTGATCCCAACAGAGGTGAGTGGGATTTTTGATATCCTATATAGGACCACTCCAGCTTCAACAACTACCAATGATATGATCCCTGCACCTGCAAACAATAGACAACATACAAATAGTCAATAATACCTGTGAGGGCTCCACTACATGAGACCCTCTAAAAATATGATTACTAACCCTAGATGTTGTAGAATAATATTGAAAGCAATAATACATGAATAAAATAAATACACACATATGTTTACCTCATCTCACACTAACTTGTATTCTGATCTTCATCGTTGTTGCAGAAAATGGTGCACATATGCCCTAGCAACACCCGAGGGGTAGTAGGGCTGTAGAACTAGGGCTATGAATTCCTGCGAGTGCTCGGTGATGGTAGGAGGCAACCATAGGTGCTCGATGATGGCAAAAAGTGCCCAAAGGTGCTTCAGGGAACTCAAAGGGGCATTCAAGCATTGAACCAGAAGCTACAAAAGCAGATCTGGTAGGTAAGATAGGTGACGACGCATGCAAAAATGATGACAAGCGATGGAAGAAAGGAGTGGCAAGAATGTTGGGATATTTGAGCACTTCAAAAACTTAGGGAAAACTTTGGGGTTTATTCAAAATGAATCCTCTTTATAATGTCTTCTAGGGCACGTTAGGGTTTCAACGACACAATTTATGTGGTCAAGATTAAAACATGACGAGAGGTGGAGATTAAATTTGGGCAGGTGGCATGGATTAAGGCGAATGAGTGGCTAGGATTAGATCATGATAGATGGTTGGGATTAATTCATACATATATACATATATACATATATTTATCAAATATATATAAATATAATATATAAAATATTATTATTTATATATATATATATATATATATATATATATATATATATATATATATATATATATATATATATATATATATAATGGGTAAATGTGGCAGGAAACTATGGATGGATGACAAGTGGCTAGATTTTGGTGTCTACAAATTTATAAAATAAAAAATAATAAAAATAGAAAAAATACATCCTCTTCAAGTTGATCACGACAAAAATGTCTACAATATTCTACCTTCTATGTAGCATTCCAATCATCGCTCAAGCTTACAAATTTTTGTCATCTATTACTCTAGGTAGGGATCTACTACTTGCACACCTTACTCTTTTGGCTAATGATGTACAACTTATTGTGTTTGCATCCACTAGAATCACTAGGGAAGCATGCACAAATGATCTTCATGATCAATCACATTCCAAATAGTGGTAAACACTACAATCAATAATAATCCTATGAATAGGGACAAAAATAATTATTCACAAGTACACTTGTGAATAGGGACACACTCTACTATTTATCGTAATAAATAAGAATACATTACATCAACTTGATACATACAAAATAAATGAACAATGGCAAAGTAGGAGACCTCCATTTATTTGGCTTCTTTTGAGATTGAAAATCACTAACCATATTGTATTCTTATCAGGTATCCCTCTCTAATATCACATGTTCGACCAGTGGGATGTTGAATGATTGTATTAGCAAGAAATATTACATTCATAGTGCAATGCAAAGTCAATTAAGGTCAAGTAATAAAATGACCAAGTAAACAAATTTAGGTGTATCAATAGAACATGTTATCATCATATTAGACACCACATAACATCCTAATAGGTGATGTAATATTCATAACACATGTAATAAATCTAGAGATGTAGAAATGGAGACATAAGGCATACCCATTATTAATATCTCAATAGGAATCATATCATGAATTACTTGAGTTAGAATCCTATTGATGATATATGCTACACAAGTCACCCTAAACCTTGGGATCCATCTACTTATCATCCAATGTACATCTAGCCATCTCCATGATAACCTATCATTTTTTTGAATCACCCTATTTTTCTATGGGATATAATAAACAATCCTATTAAAAGAAATACCATGAAGAGTAAAAAAACATCAAAGAAATAACTGATATACTAATCTCTTTCATCATCCTACAAACACTTGATCTTCTTAAATTGATTTTCTATAAGAGCTTTAAATTCTAAAAGCTTCATATTTGTTGTGAGTGGTGTAAATCCATACATATTGGGAGAGAGCATCAATAAATATGGGACAATACTTATTTCTAGAGAGATATGAGTATCCCATTGATCCATAGATATCACTATGGATGAGCTCCAATGGATGCATAACACACCTAACATTACCTTTTAAATATGCTCTTAATGATGCTTCCCTAAAACATAGGCCTCACAAATATTTTTTAGAGGAGAAATAAGAGGAAGACTAATTGCCATATATTCTTAGTTCATGTACCTTAATGATCTATAATTGATGCGTAGGTCAAATTCATGGTCCAATTTAAAAGCACCAGGATTATTTTTGGAAAAGGATTGACTATGTTACAAAAGCTTTAGGATGACCCAAAATCAGGATGCTCAAGACTGAGACCATGTCAGCAAAGATGTAAGCACAAAGCCTCATCACCATGGGAATGTGTAAAGTTAAGTGCTTGAGCCTGTAATGTTCCAAACCATGTTCATTGAAGGAGTGACGTTAGCTTAGCCACAATAGAGCATATGATTGTGCATAATCATGTGAAGGTCAAAATATGAAGATAAAGCCCAAAATCATGATGCTCAAGACTGTGTGACTCCTTGTGATGACATAAGCGTACTCAAGAATAAGATCGATACTATGAAACAATGTCCAAAGTACTCGAAACTAGGATGTGAGAGAACAAAGTAAGAACTGCTCGAACCAGGACCATTCAAGTTGGTGATGTCATCATTCCCAAGCTAGAGTCTGAGATCACACGAAAGAAAGA
This sequence comes from Wollemia nobilis, assembly GCA_028583015.1. Lineage (NCBI taxonomy): Eukaryota > Viridiplantae > Streptophyta > Pinopsida > Araucariales > Araucariaceae > Wollemia > Wollemia nobilis. The sequence goes on from JAQPPZ010000103.1 coordinate 6,948,026, forward strand.
ACAACACAAGAAAATAAGTTCTTAAGGTTGAGATGGACCAAAAATGTGACTTCACTTCAAAATAGATCTACAAGCAAAAATAAGAGCCCGATTTTGAGTAACTTTTCAGTTAACTATCATTTTTAGACCTGTAACTACCATGTTGCTCACCAGATGGTTCTAGATCATAATAGACAAGCAAAAAAAACTCCAACAATGCAACCACTTATAAAAGGCACTTGTAGATAGACAGGCCAAATTTAAATCTATGTGCAGAATGAGATCTAGGTCGACCACATCCGCTTCTAAAATATTTTGTGAAGCTATATTTTGTAACAACCTTGTAACTACTTATAAATATTATGCTATAATATTGAATATGTAGCTTATAAATATGAAGAGAGACCTTATAAAAAGGGTTGAATCTGTAGTCCTTGCTTGATATTACTTTGTAATTTTACTACTAATCAATGAAGTGATAGCTATTTGGCCTCCATTATTGTGCAATTTACAGGTTTTTATATGAATTTTTCTTTAAGTCATTTCTATTACACTTAATTGTTAGTGTATTCTGTTAAAGTAATTTTGCTATTTGGATTACCTATTGGATTGCTAGAAATTGAAGTCCTTGGAATGATTAGAGCCTGTATACATTTCTTTTAAGTCATTTATGTTACATTCAAAACTTAGTCTATTTTGTTAAAGCAAAGAATCGTGTATTAGATTGCTAATTGTTTGAATCCTTGGAATGATTAGAGTAAATTCCATGAGCTAAATGAATCTGCAATTGTAGGTGATAATGGTTGGTCTATTAAGTGTCATGTAATTGGTTTGATAGCATATTACTCAGTGAGATCCAATGTTGTTACACTATATCCTATCCACTTTTTCTTACATTTCTCTAACCCTTACTCCTTTCTAACCCTTACTCTTTCCTATCCCTTTTCCCAAATTTAATCAAAAGGAGTCGGCCTTCTTTGGAGGTTGAAATAGAGAGCAATATTTTGTTTCATCTAATTCTATACTTTGGCTATAATCATTGATGAAACACCTTTCAATAATGGTGGATTTTAGTCCAATAGTATAGAGAATTTTGGCATACCTAATAGGACCAAACAACCAAATTCGTCTCACCTACCTGGAGGACTCAATATTTGATGAACAGTCTTGACATTTTTTATGGAGAATATATGTTCATCTGGTGACTCATTGGAAGATAGATCCCATAATTATATCATAATAAGACTACTAGTTATATCAATTTAAATCTCATATATTGAGCATTATCTATAAATAGGTTATGCTATTCCCATGGATGAACAATCTTGTCCCTATTGGTTTGATATTGGTTCCCCTCAATATATCAATCCTTCATAAAATATCAAAGGTTGTTCTCAAAGTTTTACCCAGTTATGATGGCCAAGAAAAACCACTTATGAGCACTATCAATATGTAGCTTCTCTAGCTACTGTATATGATATCATCTTTGAAGATGTGATGATAGATTACTCGTTCAATCCTTCAAGGGTAAAGTGTTTCTCTCGTATAGATCCTTGGAAGACAAGATCATTATTAGTTGGGCTAAATTAGTACACATAATATTTCTCCAAATAAATATTCAAATTCAACAATCAACTATTTTTCTTCTCAAAATATAAAGGGTCATGAGCCTCAACAATTCTGGTCGTTCGATCAAAAGGAATCTGAGAAAAGGAGGTACAAATCAGGAAGGGTAAGTAAAAAAAAAAGTGACATGATGATATATATGCTTCTATGAACTCTAAAAAATATAGTGGGAATATCAACACTCAATAAAATAGAGCTTAGTCTAAGACAATTATTTATGGCTACTACATATGTCCAAAACTAGGAATTCCTTGGGAATAAAGCAAAAAAATATTAAATTCTAGAAATGCTTGAAGACAGTTACAAAAACCTGAGAATCCATCATGAAAATAAGCTCAATTTTGACATCATATGATTAGGACATTGCAAATTCACATGATAGAGTTCAAAAAATAATTTCGGTCAGGTGTGGGCAAGAACACCATATTTTTGTGTAAATAGCTGACAAGGAAATAAAAAGCTGAGTACAACTTAATCAAAATTATAAACTTGGTCAAAGGTGATTCAGTCCCCGATTGTAATATTGAGGCTGTGATTATAAAATCTAGGTAAATTCTTCAAGCTAGAGAGGATAGGGAGATAAAGCATATATTTAGAGAATGAAACTATCACACCAACTTTATGAAAAAACTGGGTATAAGTCTCAATGGTCTATCTGCTTGGAGAGACAATTTTATTGAAGGTCTTATTCTATTGATTTAGCGATGCATGCTTCTTAACGATTTATAAGATTTTACTGTTTATGAAGAAAGGTTTTGTGCACAACTGTGTGGGAGTGTTGGTTGGTTGGGGGCTCACCAGTGTTGTTCTAATTTTATTTCTTGTATCAAGTTGTAGTTGGTTCACTTGGTGATAGGTGGCCAGTTTTAGTGCTTTATAGTCATTATTGTCCTAGTATTGCTGGTCTTAGGCCAAGTTTTGTAGGGCTTATCCTATTGTAAAAGTTTTGGGAACCCTTTCAAAATCCCTTCTATATCTAATAAAAAAGGACAGATAGCCAATAAATTAGCAGTATCTAACAACCTTCTATACATAGAATAAGGTTTTGAGAGGCAGGTGCCAAGGTATATTACAGTGAACAACCTTCAAGCTTAATCAAAATTAAGAACATATCAGAGCATGTAAGAAGAGAAGAAACTGAGTAAGCTTGTACAACTCACTTGTTTAAATATCATAACCATCACTTCGCTCTACCCATTCGTGTCTCTCATCAACCTTCACATAGTGTAATCCACCATTTTTTTCCATCACCTTTTCTCAGACTCCATAGCCCAATGGACAAGATAAGAAAAATACAAATGGTAGGAAAGTACTCAAAATTAGGATATGACGTGGGTAGAAGTGACAAATGAGACAAGATGCATGTCATTTGACTCTTTATCCTAGGAGTGATGCAAGAAAATCATGATAGCTAAGCCAAAGTAGATTAGTTAGTACAAAAGCATTAAATAAAGTATGTGAGCAGATGATTCATATAAACTCCACATTTTTGGGAAAATCACCACAAGAATGCAATCATTAGAAAGGTTAGTTGACAAAGCTATCACATGAGCTCTATAAATAGCTAAATTGCCCCAAAATTTAAGAAGAGAAATGCTCCTTCGTGTAGTCATGGGTTTGAATATAGAATTGAAGCATCGTGTCACCACAACCGATAAACATAGGAAATTCCTATGCAACCACATGAAGAAGAAGACAAACATGAAGATGGTAGATCCTGGACTACAAGCGCCTAAAATATTTACCTAAGGCATCTTGCTTGGACCTGAAGCAACTTTTGGTTGTAGCAGAATATGCTCATGGAGGTACATTTATTTAGGGGTATCCCATAATTCAGGCAACACCTTGCACTATCTCTTCTTTTTTTCTTCTCTTTCTCCCCTTTTCGCATATTTTTCTTCCTCTATTCACCTGTATAATGCTCCATCAAGTCCACATTTTTGTCTTATTAAGTTTCTACTTTTCCTATTTCTTCTAAAAAAGAATCTCATATAGTACTATGTCCCCCTCATTTTCTTCAGGTAGTCCCCTTTGTGCCACTATTTCTTCTTCCACCTACCTATATATCTCTTCATCATCTCTTATCTTCCACTTTCTATGATCCATTTCCCTTTCCTATCTTGAGACAAGTACCAAATATATTACTATCTTCATCTCCTTCCCCCTTGATAGCTTTTCTTCTAGCTCCTTTGGCTCCTTCTCTTCTTCATAAGTTCATAATCTAGAAGGAAGGCTATTTAGGTTCTTTTTTTATAAGTAGAAATGTTAGCTTTTGAAGCTATAAACTTAAAGTAAATGCAACCACAAGTAATGAAATAAGCATGCAATGTTATAACTATGATAATGGCAATATAATATGAAAGTAAACAATATGAGAAACATCTAAAATAACTCATGAAATAGCCATTAATGAAAGCTCACAAAAAATTGAACTTGTTATAATATGTGGAGATCTCAATGATTCATACTTCATACAAGTTCTACATTGTATCTACTCACTAACTAATCTACTAATCTTTCTTGATTGTCTCTTGTTTCACTCTATCAAAGGTCTATATATAATGAGATAACTCTTGGCCTTCCATATTCCTATGACTCTTCATATTCCTATCCTATAGAATCATATACATGTGAAACCATGCACATTTACACCATTGCACATTCTAATAATACTTGTGCATATTACATTATATAAAGTAAATACTCAAGCCTTAATCGAAGACACTCTCCTAATCTAATGATGTACCCAAGATGGTACATTATCATGGAAAATAATGTAATATATTCCAACAAGAAAATCCTAGAAGGTGCCAAAAATATAGTTCAAATTCATGATTCCATTTGAATTTTAAAGCATGAAGTTTTATTTAGCAAAGGATTGGCTAAGTGTTGCAAAAATTTCAAGATGGCCCAAAACTAGGATGCTCAAGACTAGGACTACGTTAGCAAAGACGTAAGAAAAAAGTCTCATCACCATGGGAACACATAAATTTAAGTTCCTGAACTCCCAATGTTCAAAACCATGCTCATTTAAGGAGTGATTTCAACTTAGCCACAATAAAGCATAAGACTGTACATTGATCAAATGCTCGAAGTTAGGAATGTAGAAATGTCAAAATTTGAAGACCAAGCTAAAAACCATGATGCTCAAGACCACACGACTCCTTGTGATGATGTAAAAATGCTCAATACTAAGTCCAATACCATGCAAAAAAGATCCAAAGAGCTTGAGCTTGGGATGTGAGTGAACAAAGCAAAAACTACTCAAAGCCAGACCAATCAAGTTGGTGATGTCATCATTCTTGAGCTAGAGTCCAGGACCACACAAAAGAAATAACAATATAAGAAAAGAAGTCCTCAAGGTTGGGATGGACCGAAACCATGACTTCACTCCAAAAGAGCTCTATAAGAAAAAGTAAGAGCCTCGTTTTGAGCAACTTTTTAGTTAACTATCATTTTAGACCTATAACTGCCATGGTGCTCACCAACTAGTTCTAGATCATAAAAACCAAGAATGAAACAACTCCAATAATGTATCCACTTGCAAAAGGTAGTTGTATATCAATGGGAAAAATTCAAATTTATGTGTAGAATGAGATCTAGGTTGACCATGTCCGCTTCTAGAACATTTTGCCAAGTTGTTTTTGTAACAACCTTATAACTAATTTTAAATCTTACACTGTAAGATTCAATATGCAACTTATAAATATGAAGAGAGACCTCATAACAAGGGTTGGATTTGTAGTCCTTACTTGGTATTACTTTGTAATTTTTCTACTGATCAATGAAATGATAGTTGTTACCTTCATTACTGTGCAATTTGCAGGTTTTTATATGAATTTTGCTCTAGGTCATTTTTGTTACACTTAATTGCTAGTGTATTTTGTTAAAATAATTTTGCTATTTGGATTACCTATTGGATTGTTAGAAATTGAAATCCTTCGAATGAATAGAGCCTGTATACATTTCATTTAAGTCATTTGTGTTACATTCAACACTTTATATATTTTTTTAAAGTGAAGAATCGCCTATTAGATTGCTAATTGTTTGAATCCTTGGAATGATTAGACTAAATATCATGAGCTAAGTGAATCTGCAATTGTAGGTGATAATGGCTAGTTTGTTAAGTGTCATGTAATTGGTTTGATAACATATTACTTAGTGAGATCCAATGTTGTTACACTATATCTCATCCACTTTTTCTTGCATTTCTCTAATCCTTACTCCTTTCTAACCTTTACTCTTTCCTATCCCTTTTTCCAAATTTAATCAAAAGGAGTTGGCCTTCTTTAGAGGTTGGAATAAAGAGAAATAATTTGTTTCATCCAATTCTATACTTTGGCTATAATCACTAGGTGCAATGCCTTTCTACAATAATGGTAGATTTTAGTCCAACATGATGTGTCCAAGGTTATAATTTCAATTCTATTTGGTGTCATGTACTCAAGCCATCATAGCCATAAAATATCTCTTATTGAAGGAAAAAATAGAAAGGTTTCTCGCCAAGATTATGAATCTATTAGACTCATAACAATAACCCAAGGTAACTATCTTACACATCTAGTACATGAATAAATTTAATTAAGGAGGAACCAAATGTCACTTTGCCATATCCATTCACCTACAAGGAGGAGTCATCAACAATAACCACACACTCACCTTGATGTTGGCCATTGTAATCATTTAAAAGATGGTGATTATTAATCATGTTCTAATTGCCTTTGAAGGTGCAATCCTCTCTTTTGAAGAAGTGGATGTTAAATAAGTAGAATGAATAACTACATGTGTATGTGAGGTCTCTCTATCTTGTTCATGCTCATAATGAGCATAAAAGAAACTAATGTCAACACCCAGTGTTTTGTTGCTTCTTCAAGATTCTTAATCTATTGTCAATAAAAAATTACCTTGTGCCCTTCCTTCTTACAACAACTTCTTGAATGACTTCTTGGATTTTTTACTCTATGCTTTTGCTTCTTCTTAGTCTTTGTTTTAGATACTTTCTTAGCATGATCCTAGATGGTAAGATAAGGGTTATTCTAACATTATCATGAGTCTGATGGTTAAGGAGCAATATGAAGATATCATCAAGGCATGGAGAAGGATTCTTAGGGAATTACACTTATAGCATATCAAATACAATGACCATTGTCTCACAGGTCTCTAAGATATTGTTGAACAATATATTGAGATAGTCAATTTTATCTTAGTGATGGCATTTCCTCTAGCAATATGGGTGTATTTTTGTAATTTTTTGAACTTATTAATATAATTATAAATAGTTATAAAACTATCCATATCCAATGTAGCAAGGCCTACCTCCAATCGACTAATCTAAGTAGAATCAACATGATCATACATATGCTATTTTTTCTAATATTTTCTTTGGGTCTAAAATACTATTGATGTGATTGTCATAGATCTTGTAAACATGTAGGATGATCACACCATGGGATTTATCCTTCTTATCCCTATAAAATTATTTCCTCTCCTTAGATTCAATATATCTAGAGTCCTCATTCACATATTTGAGAAGTCAATTACTCCTTAGTAGAGCTTCTATCTTGGTTTTCTAGGTGGCATAGTTAGGTCCATTAAGGGTACACATTGATTAATATTCAAAAAACATGTAGTATTTTTCATGCAATTATAACTAGAAATAATAATCTCCATATAAAGATCTTGAAAAATATATTGTTTGAAAATAATCTTAAAAAGTTTCCATATGTGAAATTTACGGTCCTAAAAAGTTCAACCTCAAAATAGCAAAAAAATACCACCAAAACATTTCAAACTATGTAGACATTTAAAAATACCTACAACTAATCATGAACTGACGTGTTATTGTCTAGATGACCAAGAGCATGCCAACTATGAATTGAATAGACAACGAACTAGACAAAGTTTTAATAAACCAAAAACCACCAAGTATTATTGAATTGGGAAAGGGTTACCATCCATATGCTGACTATGCAAGCCACTAGACAAGGTATTAACAAATTGACATTCACTATATCACCTTTGTAAACAAAAATTACTATCTATTCACCAAATTTGCTACTAGCTCATTGTATGACTTGGTAATGGTCAAATGAGAAAATAAAATGTGTCTTAAGTTGATTGGTTGGACTTTATTTTATAGAAGAAACATATGTTAAGTGCCTCCTCCATGACACCACATTGGATATCATATCCATATCATCCATGAACCAATCAATTGCAAACCCAAAACTAATATAATGTTCATGTAGGAGATTGAAATAATGGCATTCCTCACACTAAATCCTAACACCATCATTGCTAATCACACCCATTATGGGGCTATTGAGCCTATATATGCCCATCTTCTTTGTAAATTCTAGGTGTTTTCATAGAAGGTCTAAAAAACACATTCCCATAAAGACTCAAAGCTTGCTTAGTATGTAACCTTCCAAGGTGGCATTTGCTTACCTCTTGTATTCAACAAAATAAGATGAATATTTTAACCCATGCTCACTTGGAAATAAGATACCTATTTAATGGATACCAACCAATATACCTATGAATTCAATGAGAGCAAAAGGAAAATATCTTTTTGTTGTAAATAATGCAATGGTAAAATGGGAGGACACATGTGCACCTAAACAACCCCATACCACTCACAAAAACAACTCACATCCTAATTTCACTTCATACATTGATGCCTAACTTGACATAGACATTACCACTTCTCAACAAAATCTCCAAGCCACAAGTAGTGTTATGGATCTACCTGCCTTGGTGCTTGTACTAAGCATCATTACATTACAATCCTCCTTGGGGTCTAAGATATCCCCTCAAATTGTAGGGCCATCCTCAATCCAAGGGATACACTAGACCTATTCTATTACCATTTTTATCACTAATAGAGGGAATATTCCTCAAAGGATTTTGATTTTAAAATTCAAGTTTGTTTGATTTAGAGATAAAAATAAAAAAAATTGATGCAAAAAATGGTAAAGAGGTTGACACTAAAATTTTATAAAGAATATAAAAACACTAATGGTTCATCTATATCTATCATAGTTTTCCCTACACAACCTTTTTTGCAATGCAGCCATTTAAGCCATCGTCTCCCACCAAAACAACATGAAGTTTTTTGGATAATTTTTACAACCTTTTCAAGTGGTTCAAAGGTCTTTGCCATACACAAAAGTCTTCCCATGACTTCTCCAAAGTTTGAGGGTAATAAGATCATGTTCAACCTCTTCTCCTATACTTTGATAATTATACAAACAACCCTCTATATTGATGCCAAAAAATATAAATAGAGAAGGAAGTGTTTTTTCAAAAAAGCCATTAAAGACAAATGAAGGTTTTAAACAACCTCAAATTTTTCTAACCCAATAGCTAGGACATCCATTTTATTACTTAAAAAAATGAATTTGATGAATAATTATCTTGAAGCAATACATTTTATTATGGTATAGTAAATCCTCGTGTTCCAAGTCCAACTAAGATTTTGGCATAAAACCCTAGAAAAAAATTATTGATAATATATGAAGCTTCTACAATTACTTTTAAAAAATACCACATTACTTCTAAAATCATCATAGAAGAGAAATTGTAAAAATATTCAAGTAATGGAGATTCACACCCACTCTGATACTATGCCATATTTAGAATTACTTTCCAAGAATGAATGGAATTAACACATTATTCAAAAGAGATAAAATAAACTTACACATAAACATAATATACTATGAAGGGTGTTTGTAGACATCTAAGCCATAAAACTAAAGCAAAACATGAGCACTCCACCTAAGAATGGTTGTTATCAAGCAATATAAATACCCAAATTACATGTGACCTTAGGTCAAAGGTTAAAGAACTAACCTTAAATTTTATAATTAAAATATTACAATAAACCCATTTAGACAAGGTGTACAAAAATCCATAGGGCTATATAAAAAATAGAATACAATATTTAGCTATAATCTCAACTAAAGCTTAACACCACATATTCCAACAAATTTATCATCATAATTGTTGTCTATGTTGACTAACTAATTTATTGGCATTGATTTGATTCGTGAAATTAAGAAAAAATTGAAGAAATTTAATATGTTAAATTTAGGTCTTTTCCACTTATTTCTTGGATACAAGTCTTGAAATTGGAGGATTTGATTATCCTATCTTAGCCCAAGTATGCAATATTCTTGCTAAAGCGTTTCTAGATGGATGATTGTTTCCCTTTATACCATACAAGTTATAGTTTACAAGCAACTTATGAGAAGCTCAATTTATCTATCACATAGTCATCCTAATATTACCTTTACTACTGATATATGTATAGAGTCATAAATGATCTAAGCGATATTTAGATGCATGCAACAAAGTAAATTATTGAATATCTAATTGACACTTCAACATTAGAGGTGATATAATAACATTGACAAGCTATACCAAATTTAGTTGATATGGATATTTTTTAAATTGGTTATATGCGGATTGAATTAATCCCCACTTGCATTACATCACGATCTCATAATGGTATCACTATTATTTGACAATTACACATGTATCACTTGGCAAGTCTCCTCCTTAAAAGTTGATATGTTTAGTGAGTTGAGCTCATGCCATTTGATGATTGATATGGATAATTGATTTATGGAATCATATTTTAAATTATATTTAACCTTCATTTTAATGAAGGTTTGTAATTTTGGTAGGAGTAATTATGATGATAAAATATTGGTTACTCTTTGGTCATGTAGAACTACTTACAAGTGCCTAAAGAAGATATCAAATTCATATTAAAGGTGAAATTCAATTAACAACACATTAAAGCATACAATATAACATATTTTGACAAATGAAAAATGAAGCATGAAGGAAAATATATCATTTACATAAATAAATAAAAAATCAATTAAAATATGAATTAGATATTTTATTCATATGGATATGTTGTATAAAGAATTTATGAAAAATGTAGAATCAATGTAGACTAATTTATTTGTCTTTGAACAAGACAAGGTTATACAACTATATACAGTGAAATATGGAAAACATTATTGGGAGATGAAGTGGTTCATATTAATGGTTAATAAAATGTCTATTTCTATTAGTAGCCATTTTTGTTGATTTGGCCTTGAAAAAGAGGTATTATGATTAATTCAAAATTATATTTTCTTTAACATGATTTGATGAGTGTTTCTATTTGTCAAAATTTATATTTTTCTAATTGAATTCCTTTGGGCATGGGGTTGTATTTGGAGTAAAATTTGATATACATTATTTATTTTAAGTTCAAATGCATTCTAATCAATTCATATTTTTAAATGTTTTAAAACCAAATAATTTGGACTTGTGGTCTCAAAGTTATTCCTTTAGTAAGTTAACCTATTTAAAAATTTTGAACTATCTTCATAGTTGTCATCACTCTTTAAGAAGCATTTGATACCATTGCACCAAATTCTTGAAATAAATTAAAGGTGTTGCTCGAACTAATTTTAGGTGCACCACTTTCCTTAGGGGATGAATTGACCTACCTTGAAAAACTACTCACTTGATTTTAGATACTTTTGCTTTGAGTATCCACTATTTGTAAGTAAAGATAAAGGTAAAGGTCAATGTTAGACAGGGGAGGAGTAAATTTTAAGTACTTTTTAAAACTTGGTGTTATTGTAACATCTCTTACATAGATTAAACATGTGCTTAATGTCAATTTCTATTTCCTTATGCCCTCATGCCCTATCCCTTTGATATTTTTTGAAGTTGATACATCATTGATGCCATTTTGACACTATGATAACACTACAATGACATTATGGTAATGCTATGTAGCATCATCCTATTGCCACTTTGAAGCTTAAATAAAAATAGAAGGAATAACAAGTTATTTTCATTTTATACCTAGGACCTTGAGAGACTATTATAAGGGGACCACCTATACCTGTTAATGATAACAAAGAGGATCCTTTATAGTTGTTAACCACATTAGACCAAGGGCCATCAAATTAGATAAAATTGAGGAAGATAAATCCAAGGAACATATGGGTGGATAAAGAACACAAAATTTAAAAACAAAAGCATGTATGAGTAGTTGCTTAGGAAAACAACAACTAGAGGAGCATTCTCATCGAGTTTTTTCCATTTATTTTGATTTATTAAAAGTTTAGTTTTGTAATTGTCCAATTAATTTATATTTTTTTACAAATAAACTTGAAACTCAGGGTTGATTTTGCAAAACCTTAAAAACAATTCTTAATTCTTGTGAGAAATTTTTAATTTTTTTAAGTCACAAAAGCCTTGTGAATTTTATACAAATATAAAATTTTAGTATCTAAACTCAATTTTTATATTTTGTAATCATTCAATTGTGTGCAAGATAGGCAAAGGGATTTCAATTTATTTAAAAACTATGATAACGATTTTAAACATTTTCAAGAAATTTTATAATAATTTAGATATGAATTTAAGTTTTTATAGTATTTTAACAAACTTATGAACTTCAAAAATAATTTTTAACTCTTACTTCAATTTTATAGAATTTAAAATTAATTCTCAAGGTTTGCAAAATAAACTTAGAACAAACAAACAAAAAAAAAAACTCTTTGTCATATATTTGATTATATGACTTCAAGTTAAAATAACATTTATCACTGATTGAAATTCGGGAGCAAATCTCACCTTTTTTATTAGATCTTTAGGGAACTGTAGGGAGAAAGTGTAAATATGAAGTAAGTGTAAGGGTGTGCATCACCTTTTATTGCTTCATATTATTGAGGAGATTCAAATAATAAAATATTCATATGAGGAAAATATAGGTAGCATGAAAGGAAAACCATAATTGAAAGCCCTCATTGGAAGTAAGGATGTCTTAGCTCAAAGTATGGATGCCCAAGTTGGAGATAAGAGGATGATAATAAATATGACAAGTCCAATCTATATAGCAAATGATACATTAGAAGTGATTATCAAGGATGAAAGGATCAAGCATGCTATAATGGTTCTTAAAAGTAGAAGGTTAATATTAAGTTCCATGGATACTAGCTAGGGTTTTTAGAGATTCAAAATTAGATCAAGTGGAAGTGGGGATTAAATTTAAATTACTCAATGATTTTTCCTAAAGTTTTTTCTCATCATATCTTATAGTTCAAACATTAGGGATAAACTAATAGGTTGTGGCTCATGGTTTAGGGGGAGATATATGCTATATTTAAGACAAAGGAGTGAGAATTTGTTTGTCAAGATATAAACTATTAAATATCTTCCAATATGGGCTAGGCTTTTTGAACTTCCATACGATCTTATCAATTAAGATGTTTTGAAGAATTTTGAAAATACCCTGGGTAAGTTCATCTAGGAGGGGCCAACTATTAAGAAGTAAAATCATGTTGTATATACTTGAACTATGTGCTATTATGGAAATTTAAAAACATTTCCATAATATATTAAGATTAAATTTGAATCAAGATAATGGGATCAACAAGTGGATTATTAAAACATTGCATTTTGTTGCTGTATCTATTATAAGAATGGACATGTGGCAAAATATAGCAAGTAAAAACATTGGAGAGAGATAAACAATTATGGCCATGAGACTAAATTCAAGATGAAGCAAGGATATAATACTATAGTAGAAGTTGGATTATATCAAGATACTCCACTCCCAAGAAAAGTCAATGAAATTCTATCCACAACATTAGATAAAAAAGACCATCATAGTTCACTCAGATCAATTATTGCAATAAATAATGAATACAAGGGTTGAGGAAGTATAATGTGCAAGTTCAAATATAGAAGGAATTAAAGGTGTAAAGAAAGATGTGGAGAAAAATTTCAAAACAAAGTAGGAAGAAAAGGTCAATTTTATTCCAAGTAAATTATATTCATTTCCCTAGAGTAATATAAAATCCTCCTCTTGAAATATAAATGAAAATAGTGTAGAGGTTATCCCTTGCACTTTTGCATTTCAAGATTAACATAAAAAATAAATGAGGATAGAGGATACCCATAACAAATTAGTGTTTTTAGGGCAACATAATAAGGTAATTTCTATGGAGGAATGTACTTGCATTTTAGGGTTTCTAGGAAAACATAAGAAAGAAAGTGATTTTGAGATTATTCCTTGAACTTTAGATCATTTAGAGCAAGATAAATTTATAAATGATAAGTCTAACTATGAATAGTAGGAAAAATTAAAAAAGGTTGATGAAGATGAAAGTGCTGGTGGGAAGGAAAAAAAAGAGGAAGACCTAAGACAAAATCAAAGAGAAAAGGAAACTTAGAGGGATATTGATATTGGAAGACAAAACCAAATATAGCAAGTGAGCTCACAAATAAAAACAAATTGTGATGATAAAGATGATTTATTGCAATATTAGAGGCATGAATATGACCCCTAAGGGAATTGATAAGTTGTTATAACCAACACATTTATAGAGAAGGAAATTAGGTAGCAAATATTATAGCCATTCATGGTGTTGATCTTTGTCTTTGAAAAGTTAAAATTCTATAAGAAAACTAATGAAGTGAAATTTTAACTGTTAATAAAAAGATATCAAGGAGTTGATTGCAAAAATAGAGCAACTTGAGGAAGATGAAGAACATCTTTGATAGAAAATAAAATAAATAATATATTTGATATAAACACAAGCTAGATATGATCTAATTAACATGATAACAAAATAGTTGTAAACTTACTACAGTGGTAAGGGTTTTGGCCTCTCTTTGAGAGGTCCAAGATTCAAACCCCACTTAGTATGAGAGGACCATGACCCCTCATAAAAAACCTATGTAAACTCTTTGAAATCTGTAAGATTACTGTAATGGTAAGGGCTTTGGCCTATTTTTGAGAGGTCCAAGGTTCAAACCCCACTTAGTATGAGGGGATTGGGACCCCTCATAAAACCCATATAAAATCATTGAAAAAAAATTAACATGACAACAATGTAATTTTTTGTTTTTGTTATTGATAAAGGAAATGAGGGTTTTGAAAGGAGTACCATAAATTTTTACAAGGAAACAAGGGGGGAGAAAACTGACCAAAGATCACTCACAAACTCCTATAAAACTCAAAACTTAAAAAAGATCAAACAATAGGGATCCAAGCATCTTGTAAACCAACCCTGAGAACCCCACAACACACAATAAGAGAAGCCAACACACAAGCCTGAATGAGGAGAAGATACCAGTAAAATCCAAAAAGGAACTAGACAACAGTGCCACCCTAGGCCTTGGGGTTTTTAGAATTGTCCCCAAGATCATTCCTACCCAAAGCTGGATCAACCAAGATTTGATGCAGTATACAGTTAATCTCTTCCAAAAATTACATTGCAACCTTCAGGGTTACCAAAATAGATCTTTGTTTATCCTCAATCAACTTAATCATCTGCAAGTGATTGAAAGGATTCATAGTACTGGGAGGAGGGATGGAATCCTTCTTTGAAGTTTTAGTTTTTTTATTTGCATAGGATTGATCATCCAAATTTGAGTGGTCCACAGAAATAGAGGTACTCTCCTTCTTGACAGATTTTGCAAATAATATTTTAGAGCATCTTGTATTTTCTCCCCAATACTTTTGGAAGACATCGAGATACCCCCAGATATCCCACTCCTTTCAAAAAATTTAAGAGAGGCCAAAAGACTCTTCTTCTCATCAGATTCCATAGAATAAGATAATGATATTTTGGATCTTCCACCCATCATGCCTCTTGGAGACACCTTAATATTTCTTGCCTTATGACACGAATCCTCTGCTTTGGAGGAGGTGTTGGGGTTGTCTTCATCGTTAAAAACTTAATCATCACTAAAAATCAAGAGAGACAAATCTTGGGTTGGGTTGATGATATATGAAATAGGTTGAGACTCAATGTTCTTGATGATCATATAAGCCTCAAAACATTTCTCTTTTGCCATAAATTCAAATATTAACAAGACCATACCTTGATGAATTAGGTTGGATCCCTTTCCACATCTCACATCCTTCATTAAATTTCATAGTGAGTGGAATAAGAAGGTCGGGACATTCATACAGTGCTCCCTTCTTAGCTGGTTTAGGAACATCATGTGGTAGCTCCTCACTGTCTTTTGTAGGATCAAGCGTAAAGTAATCCATGATGAATTTCACCACCCTATCCCATGGGCCCCCTTTTTTCAGAGCGATTTACAGAGTGATTTACAGAGCGGTTTACAGAGCAGTTTATGAGTTTCCTGTAGTTGGTGGGTTTGGGCGGTCTTAGCCCATGGTATTCTAATACCACTTTGTGGTTTAGGGTTGTAAGAGTTTCCTTTATATTTATTGTAATGTCCCATTTCGAGCAAGGAGTGAAAATAATATCAAAGAAGGTGTGGCTCTTGTTTGCTGGAGTAGCCCAGATTGGGTGAACCAGGGTAAATCTCTTGTGTTCTATGTGCATGATTATGAGTTGTTATTTTTCTAAGTTATTTAATTCTACTTTATTTCTAGAATAAGTTTGTATGAATCTCTTCATGTGGGAGATGCAAAGCTTCGTACCCACACTTACCAAAATACCGAGCACAGAAAAAAT
Source organism: Wollemia nobilis (assembly GCA_028583015.1). Lineage (NCBI taxonomy): Eukaryota > Viridiplantae > Streptophyta > Pinopsida > Araucariales > Araucariaceae > Wollemia > Wollemia nobilis. The sequence continues at coordinate 6,964,144 of JAQPPZ010000103.1, forward strand.
ATTAAATTTAAAAAATCCATAGAGCCACGGATTAAAGCTATCCCAAGGCTGAAGAAAGCTAATAGGAACCATATACTTAAGCATGTTCATCATTTTTAAGATTGATCATTTCTTGAGGGAAATTATCTCTCTAGATAGAGAACCCTTGTAGGGTGGTTTCCAAGTTGGCCAAGAAATCCGCTAATTTATTTCCTTCCCTGAAGATGTGGAGTATTTAGGATTCTTCCAACTCCTAAATGAAAGTGCGCATTTCCATGACCACTTTACAAATATTTTAGCTTGGGGAATTAGAGGACTTAATTTTTTGTTATTTTGATATGAGTGGCCTTGAATAAAAGCCACAAATAGATTATTAAAATAAAATAAAATATATCATTGATTAGTTTCAAGTATTTAAATTTGTAGGAAAAACCATCTCTAGTGAAAATACAAAAATATTTACAATAGGAGATAAAGGATTGTAGCTATTATAAATGAATATTTAAAAAGTTTTTTTTCGACGACAATTACCTATCAATAGAGAATAAGGATCTAAACCTCATTATTACTACTCTTTCCATGCAATAGGTCCACTTCCACTCATGCGCCACATATACTTGCCTTTGTTTATTAGTTGTGTATCTATTTACTCTATATACCTTAGTTTCTAGGTGGTAGTAGCAACACCATTAATCATTTGAACTTATATTTGAGTATAATAAATGATTAGAAGATGACTATGTCAAAACTTAGATATATGTGATGATAGAATTGGATCCATTTCTATTGGCATTCCCTATCACAAGGATGGAAGTAACGGTGAAATGGATAATAATTTAACAATATCAATATATAATAAATTTTGCATTGGTATAAAATGACATTAGCTCAACTAGTTATATTCCTCAACATTCAAGGAGGAGCCTAAGGTATGGCCCGCTTCAATCTCGTATAACCAATTAAAAAAATAAGTTTTAAATTGGTAGTTTATGTCATAGGTTGCAAGTCAATGCTTTTGGGAGAAGTCTTTATAGATAAAAACAAAAATCATTATGAAAGATTAATATAATTTTTATTTTGATATTTTACATATTATTTATTGCCAATAGATTTTTATTTTTAGACAATATTTAAAGGCATAAAATTGGTCTAAACACTAAAGATTATCAATGCTATTGTGCTTTTATAGGATTCCTTTAGAAAATAGAGGTTGGTTGATCTCAAAATTAGAGGAAGAATTTGGAAAGAAATATAACATGAATTTTTTTAAATTTTTGTTATATAATTAATGCATCTAACAAAACTTAATATTTTTATAGATTTTATTCACATTAATTATTTTTCACATTTATAATTTCAACTTTATTTTGTATTTAGTTATATTCATTTAACAACATCAATTCAATTATAAGTCTTATATAAAAAGTTTTGGCAATCAATATAATGAGAAGAGACTATATATATATATATATATATATATATATATATATATATATATATATATGGCATAAACACCTAGGAGTGGTACCATAATTATTAAGAAGAATGAGACAAAAAAAGAATAGGCAATAAAGAGAGTAGCTAGTAGAAGGTCTACCTTGCAAGGGTTAGTAAGGAGAAAAATTACTCATCTATTGGAGAGATTAAACCTAGACATAATCATATGCAATTTGTAAGTATTAAAATATTTATTTGTATACTTACTTTTAATATCCATTTATATAAAACTTGTATAGTCATGTTATTGTTTATATCATAGGTTACAATTAAATACTTTAGGAGAAGTCTTTATGGATAAAAACAATAAGCATTATAAAAGTTTAATATGATATTTAAGTTCTTTAATTTTTAATTTATTATTATTTTGATATTTTACTTATTATTTGTTGCTAATAGATTTTTATTTTTAACAAATTTTGAAGTCATAAAATTGGCCTGAACATTGAATATTATATTATGTCAAAGTTGTTGTGCCTTTATAGGATTCCTTTAGAAAATAGAGGTTGGTTGACCTTAAAATCAGAGGAAGAATTTGGAAAGAAATACAACATGAACTTTTTAAAAAATTTTGTTATTCAATTAATGCATCTAATAAAACTTAATATTTTATAGGTATTATTCACATTAGTTTTTACATTTGTAATTCCAATTTTATTTTTGCATTTAGTTATATTTTTTAACAATGAATTCAATTATAGGTCTCATTTTAAAATTTTTGTTGAGAAGACACTATACATATATGACATAAACACTTAGAAGTGGTACTATAATTATTAGGAAGAATGAGACAAAAAAGAATAGGTAATAAAGAGAGTAGCTAGTAGAAGGTCTACCTTGCAAGGGTTAACAAGGAGAAAAATGACTCATCGGTTTCAGAGGTTAAACCTAGACATAACCAATAATCATTTGATAAGGATCGGCTAAGAGGAGAGTGAGAGGATGAGCGACGGTAAAGCAGAAGGGAAAGCAGGTGAGCGAACAGAGGATGGTAGTAGAGCGAGAGCAAGCAAGAGGAAGGAGGAAGGGCGTTCGGGTAAGGGTCCTAGGGGGACCAGCTTTGGCAACGACGATGGGCTAGTCTCTGACATAGTAGGGGCCCAGTATGATGGGGTGGATAGAAGTGGGAAAGACCCTTCTGACAAGGAGGGCCCCAGAGGTAAGCCCCAAAAAGGATTCTATGCCTAGGCCTTGGGGTTAGGATTCCTTCCATCTCATCCTATCCAGGAACTGCACCCTTCAGGGGAGAACCTGGTCATTCTCGAAGATCTTATGGAAAAATACCTGGAGTTGGAGAAGTTCACTTTAATCAAAAAATTATTAGAGGGATGCCCAGATATGGACACCATCCAAAAATGGGCTTTCTCTAAGTGGAAAAATAGCGACAACATGAAGATTGTTGCCTTGTCCCGAGGTTTCTTTGCCATCTGGCTTAGCAACCATGAGGACTGTTGTAACATTTTGGTCAAAGGGCTTTGGTTCTTGGGGCACAGGGGCATCTTTCTCAAGAAATGGGGGGAGGATTTCAACCCTAAGACTCAAAATATAAATGTTGCTCCACTATGGATAAGGCTCCCAAACCTTCATTTTCAATGTTGGCACGAGAATGTAATCAAAGGGATCGCCCGATTCATAGGAGAGCTAGTGGCCTTCGATTCCTCCACTAAGGTTAGGTCCAGGATAGTGCATTCTCATTTCTATGTTTCTACAAACTTAGAAGCTGAGCTACCCACCTTCATCAAAGGGGAAACCCTAATCAAGTGGCAATCCATAGAGTACAAAAATAAGCCAACTTTTTGCACTCATTATCGTACTTAGGGGCACCTCCAGGTTCAATGTCTGACATTGAAGGCTCAGAAGCAATGGGAGGAAGGAGAAACTAGAGGAACCTAGAGAAACTAGGGCCCTCAGCCCAACAATAAGCAGGCCCAACCAGAATGCATCATGCGCAATCCTACTCACCAACTTACTTGGACACATGACCAAACCGAGACTTCTTCTCAAGGTGAAGTAGTAAACGAGCAGAGGGAGGATCATATTCCCATCTCAAATAACCAAGAGGATCCTTCCATGCCTCTGCTTCAAACTGGACCCAGCTCAGTGGACCAGGTTACCTAGGTACAAATCCTCCCTAACCTAATTGTCTCAAATCCTCTTTTGGATGAATACCTGGCAGCCAACAGGTGGTCCCCAAACTGTAGAAAGGGTTTTTACACATTCCAAAAGTTCCCTTTCCACGTAAGTAATCTATAGATTTACAAGAATTTTAATATAGCAATAATAATGCGTAGAAATTTTGCAACAACATTAAATAACAACAATAATGGCAAAAAATATAGCAGTAACAGTTAACAATAATTACAACAGTTTGTATTAATAATGGTATGTGTGATACAACATTACAGTTTCATCAATACAATCTATAGTCAGCATAACCATGGTTGTACATAGGACTGGACTAGACTTTGCCATCAATCTACCTAACTTCCCTGCAATACTTCTTCCACGTATCAACCATTCAACCCTAGGCTGAACATCCCTCATGGTTGCACATCATGCTAGACTGCATTCTGCCCATAGACTTCAATCTGCTCACGTACCAATCTTCAACAACTCTAATGAATGAGGGGGGTTTATTTATACACCCACCAAGTAGTTACTTTCTCCAACTACCTTGCAACTACCATCAAATTACATTTTATGTACATTTACTTTGCATTTACATTTCATTTGCACTACAGGACGAAATAGCTTATTTAGTTGACTTACATGATTTAATATGACTTTACATGACTTTATTATTTACGTACAATATTAAATTGCACTTACAACATTAAAATATATGCACGGGCATTTCGTCAAACACTTTGCGTGCATTTACAATAAAATACATAATATCAAAACCGGTTCTGCAATTAAGGATATCTCAATATGCCTGTCTACACAAACTAGTCCGGCAGGGGTGAGGTGCCCCTCTCCCTGACATTCAAAAAAGGAGGCTCATCCAAATCTGGGAAAATTAGCCCAAGGAACACTAGAAGTAAGAAACAGGCCATTGACTATGGCAGTGAAAAGAAAAGAGGACGACCTTCGAAAATGAACAACGAAACAAGGAAACGATAGAGAATATTGCAAATGGGACCTAGATAACGCTTTTTTTATGACTTCGACATGCAGAAGGATGAAAAGCAAGGAACCAAACCCCCATTACAATTGGTGAATGGAGGTAAGAAAAAATCCAAACCCTTGAAATGAAGGTCCTCTCATGGAATGTGAGGGGCCTCAACGGAGCAACCAAGTAGCGTCTAGTTGTTGATATTATAAGGAGGATTACTCCAACCATTATCATTTTTCAAGAAACCAAAAGTGATGAAACCTCATCCAGGAAGGCGACTAAAGCCATTTGGAGTAAGGGAGATTCTTTATACAAATCAACTCAAGGGACATCCAGAGAGCTTATGTGCATATGGGATCCCACTTTGGTGGAAGGACTTTTGTTGTCTTCTTCAAGTAGGATCCTCAAAATTTTGTTTCACTACAAAATCAACAATAAATCCTGGATCCTATCCAACATCTATGCACCAAATTCCCCTATGAAACGTGTGGAGATGTGGGAAAATGTAACTCAAATGAGAACAAATTTCAACACTCTACCATGGATCATAGGAGGAGATTTCAATACTCTCCTGCACCCATATGAAAATAAAGGGGGTCTTGATTCCATTAATAGGAGCATGGAAGACCTCATTTTTTTTTTTGATTCTAACGAGCTCTTGGATATCAATCTCAGAGGGTCCTCCTTCACTTGGAGCAACATGACGATTGGCAGTGGGTTCATTCAGGTCAGACTGGACATATTCCTCATATCCCAAGAAGCTATACCCTTATTTGGGGATGTTTCCCTATTGGCCATGCCCCAGATTTTGTCGGATCATAACCCAATATTTCTTGAAATTGGTAGGCCTCCCAAATTCAAAATCCTCTTCAGATTTGAGTCCATGTGGATCCACCACAAGGATTTCAAAGATCAAGTTACTTCGTGGTGGCAACAAGGTTGCTGGGGCTCTGCCACTTTCCAACTTGCTCAGAAGCTCAAAATCGTCAAGGAAAAGCTAAAATTTTGGAACAGGAAAGTGTCTAGAAATATCTTCAACTATAAAAAGAAATCACAGAAGATCTTCATGTTAGACTTACAATGGCACTAAGATGGGGGGGTGAATTAGTGTAGCTTTTTAATCATGAATTAACAACTCTTAAAACAAATAGCAACAGTTAAAACTTATAAACAGATACAACAAGTACATCAAGAGAACATCACACAACACAAGATTTAACGAGGTTCACCAATGGGGCTACTCCTCAAAAATTACTGCTTAGACTACCATCCAAATCTAGCCTTTGCAAAGCAACAAATTTTACAAACAGTTTACCAGCACCCACTGGAAGGAGCACCAACCCCTAATTTATCTGTACCAATAGAAAGGAGCACCAACCCCTGATTTTCCAGCACCAACTGGAAGGAGCACCAACCCATTATGCCAAGAACCAACTTGGACTTCAATTCTGAAACTAGAAGAATGATAGTAAGATACCATTGCATTTTCTAGACCCTGACTGGTCACCTTTGCTTTCTTTGTGCACTCTGCTTTTTCTACACAAGCACTTCGCACACTCTGTTGCACCTCACAGTCATCTTCTCCTTGTTGTGCACTCTTCTTTCTCTGCGTAAGCAGTTCACACACTCTGCTACACCTCATAGTCGTCTTCTCCCTGTTGCGCACTACGATCGAACTTTGCACACTCTGCTTCCTTTGCGAATTTCACACTTTGAATGATTCAACATGACTTGCTCTCTGTGCTCTATGAACGAACTTCGCTCACTTTGCGCACTTCGCCATCATCTCACCGCTTCTACGCTTTCTGCGCTATTACGGCCACATTTCACACTTCGACTCACATTCGATGACATGTACAACACTTATCAACTTCTCCAAACAACCCTCCTTTTATAACAATATTTTCATGATGAAAAATCTAATCTCAGTCGGCTATAAACCCTAATCTTAGTCGACTGCAAACCCTAAACTTCGTCGATTGCCAACCCTAATCTTCGTCAGCTTACATCGGTCTTCGTTGGCTTCAACTGCCCCTATAACTCTTCTATTGTTGTTATCGCGAAAACACAACATGTCACGATATCGCGATACTTTCGCCTCCGTACGCTTACTCTTAGCTTTGGCTTGCGAGAATACATGTAGCGATATCGCTAAACTTTTTCTTCTGTACTCTCCTTTACTTTTATCGCCAAATCGTGATACTTCTGCCTTCTTACTTTCTCTCTCCTACTTTAGTCACGAAAATGTGACATGTCACGATATCGTGACACTTTTTCTCCTTAGCACTTTATATTGCCTTTGGGTCACGAAAACGCGACATGTCACGATATCGCGACACTTTTTCTCCTTAGCGCTTTTTCTTGCCTTTGGGTCGCGAAAATGCGACATGTCACGATATCGCGACACTTTTTCTCCTTAGTGCTTTCTCTTGCCTTCGGGTAGCGAAAACATGACATGTCGTGATATCGTGACACTTTTTATCCTTAGTGCTTTCTCTAGCCTTCGGGTCGCGAAAACCCGACATGTCATGAAATCGTGACACTTTTTCTCTTGGACTCTCTCTCCTACAACATGTCGCGAAATCGCGACACTTTTTCTCTCGGACTCTCTCTCCTGCAACATGTCACGAAATCGCGACACTTTTTCTCTCGGACTCTCTCTCCTACAACATGTTGTGAAATCGCGACACTTTTTCTCTCGGACTCTCTCTCCTGCAACATGTCCCGAAATTGCGACACTTTTTCTTTCGAACTCTCTCTCCTGCAACATGTCGCGAAATCAACCTTCTTGGCAATATGTCACGAAATCACGACGCTTTTTCTACTTGCCTTTTTCTTTGCCAACATGTCGTGTAATCGTGACAGTTTTTCCTGCTTGCACTTTCTCTTTGAACATGTCACGAAATCGCGACAGTTTTTCTTTCTTCTCAACATGTCGTGATATCGCAACAGTTTTTCCACTTGTCTTTTTTCTTTTCCAACATGTCGCGAAATCGTGACAGTTTTTATTTCTTCTTCTCTCTCTTCCAACATGTCGTGAAATCGTGATAGTTTTTCTTTCTCCTTCTCTCTCTTCCAACATGTCATGAAATCGTGACAGTTTTTCTTTCTTCTTCTCTCTCTTCCAACATGTCACGAAATCACGACAGTTTTTATTTCTTCTTCTCTCTCTTCCAACATGTCACAAAATCGTGATAGTTTTTCTTTCTTCTTCTCTCTCTTCCAACATTTCGCGAAATCGTGACAGTTTTTCTTTCTTCTCAACATGTCGCGATATCGCGACAGTTTTTCCACTTGTCTTTTTTCTTTCCAACATGTCGCGAAATCGTGACAGTTTTTCTTTCTTCTTCTCTCTCTTCCAACATGTCATGAAATTGCAACAGTTTTTCTTTGTTCTTCTCTCTCTTCCAACATGTCGTGAAATCACGATAGTTTTTCTTGCCTGCTGTATATGTCACGATATCGCGACACTTTTCTTACTTGTCTTTTTCTTTGATCTTTTACAAGTGGTCCACTTTGGTCTTCTTGGAAAATCACTGTACATACTCTGAGTAACCTTTGAACTCTTGTCTTCTGCATTTGACTAGCTTTTGAACTTCTTGTCCACTGCATCAACAAATTTGTCTGACTATGTTGACAACAATGACAATACTGTTTGTTGCACCTTGCTCAATAATCTCCCCATTTGGAATTGTTGGCAACACGTGCAATTTTCTTGTAATTCTTCTCCCCTTTGACAATAATACCAAAGGGCTGTTGCAGACTCCCCCTGAGTCTATGCACAATATTCTCAGGCACAAATTATTACAGTTAGAAAAAATTACAAACATGAGCAAAAAGATAAACAAATACACAAATGCTCCCCCTGAGAATGTGATCCCGATAGCTAGTCAATTCTTGGGAAACATGACCACTCCACAATCTGTTGTTGGAATGAAAATCCAATTTAACCTCACTTTTTGCAACTTTCTCCTGTGTACAACATGCTGTTGTTGTAATATATTCTGCCTCTGCTATGGATAAGGAAACTAACTCTTGTTCCTTATTGTTCTACGCAACCAATCTGTCTCCAAGATAGAATGCACCTCCACTGGTACCCTTTTCGTCATCTACACATCCTACCCAATTTGCATATTTAGGATACCATAACCCATACTCCCTAGTACCTTTGTGATATTATAGAAGACTCTGTCTCTCTGCTGCACTGACTGGTGGACCTCTTCTTCACTTGAAGAATCCTCACTCAGATCTATCTTCAACCGTGTTGGCTGCATGATTTCTATCCATTGAGACTCTGACCTCTGTACTCTGTTACCTCAAAGCTCACTCAATAGGCTCACTAAGAACCTGCTCAATAGGCTCACACAGAACCTGCTTAACAAGCTCACATAGAACTTGTCCAATGCTGAATAACAAGCTCATAAAAAACCTATCCAAATCTGCTCCACCAAGCTCACTAAGAACTTGTCTAAATCTTCTCTAGCAATCTCACCAAGAACTTGCCCAAATTTGCTCTAGAAATCTATCCCAGCATTGTCCTCAAATATTTCCCAAAGGCCTTCTCAAAGGCTCAATCAATCATGCTCAAGAAGTACTCAAAATGAACTCAATAATGAATGGTGATCTCAAATCAAATCCACTTCATAGAACTTCAAAAATCACTTCACACATAACTTGACTAGGCTCAATCAAATCAACTCAACCAATCATCACAAGGGACAACTCTCTCTCACACAACCCTAGTCCAAGTATGTATCAACCAACTCAAATAATTCCAACAATGCTCAACTTGCAACCAATCATTGACATTTCAAATTATTTCTGCATACCATGCTCGGGGTGTCTGTTTCAAGCCATATATCTTCAACTTACAACCTAAGTTGGGATCATCACCAAGCTGGAAACCATCTAGCTGCTCATTATAAACCTCTTCTTCAAGCTATTCAAAATGCTAATTTCACATTTGTCAAAAAAATTGACAAGTGACTCACACTTGTACCAACTTTTGTCCAACTCTGTACCAACACTTCAATTTTGCTGCCAATTCTATGCAACCATCAACCACTGTAACACAACACAACCAGATCCCTTTTCATATTTTCAACTTGATCTATGTTTTCTACAATCATCGCTGGTCACACCTTAATTTCAACTATTCGAATCAGGAGAATATTTTGTTAAACACTTTACGGCCAACTAAAGTGTACCTTACTCAAACTCATACTTCTGGACCTCGAAAAGGTATGATTCACAAAGCAAAGTCGCTCATCTTGATGAGCTAAACATGAATCTATGATCAGACTTCAATATTTTTCACCACAATGTCATAATAGATCTAGAAATATTCATGTCAATGTGTAGTTCAATACACACTGCTTTTATCGAAACACATATATGCGGCTAAGGCAACATTCTTTCACTAACAAAATTATCTAAACTGTTATAATCCTTAACTTTGGACAGTGGCAGTAAGAACCGTCAATAGTAAAATAATGACATATAGCAATACTACCAATAATGACAACTCTCAATTTAATCACCACCCTTCACAACACTTCCACAAATAACTACATGAACTAAAAAACACACTTCGACAACTATACGACAACTTCCTTGTCTACTTGCTTTCATCCTCAGGTAATCAAACAAATACATAGGAGCATTAAAATTAAACTTCAAGATTGCTCCCCCTAAGGATGTGCTACCTGGAGTTGCTTAGTGCAATAGCAGAGTAGTCTCCTTCAGTCCAAGGAGACACGATTTCCTTTCTTCTATCTTTCTCCAAACTTTCTTGAACTCGGGCTTGGATTTTTCAACTACATCCCTATTTTGTACCTTTTTGTAAACTCGAACATTTATCTTGTGTGGTTGTATCTTGTGCATCCTTGATGAATGATTATTTTCCTTTCTTATATGTACCTGATTTATTCCTTGTCTGTGTTGCGTTCTTTGCGTATGATGAAATCTACTGTTTTGCCTTAGATTAGATACAAAAGTGCTTGGAAAAAACCTTGCTATGTGCCCATGACCATTACATTGAAAACATTGTACATAGTGTTCACTCAAAAATGTAGATGTATTTCTACCAGCATAACTCTTTGATTTATCATTCAATCCATAATAAATTGCCTTGTGACCATACTGGTTGCATCTGAAACAATAGCCATAAAAAGTATTATTATGAATAGAGTGAGAGTGATAGAACCTCTTTTGTTGTGGTTTCTTTGTTGTAGATCTCCTTTGATATGTTCTTCCTTTTGAAGATTCAACTTCAAACTTTTCTTGCTTCGATCCTTCAACAGTGAACTTCTTCTTCTGCTGAGTTGGAAGATGAAGGTTGTTTAGCTTCATATCCAAGACCATGCTTATCCATGGAGCTTCTTTGTTAGCTTATCATTTTATCTAGAAAATCTATGCTCTTCTCGAATTTGATATTTGTATTGGCCTCTTCTAGTTGTTTCTTCAATAAAACAATCTCTTCCTCTTGTTTGCAGCAACCAATCTCTTTCTCATTGATCTGTGACCTGAGAGTTTCTTCAATCCTTTTGAATTCTTCTACCTGAATTTTCAAACTGGTTATTATTTCATTTGTATCCTCAAGATTTCTTGAGATATCCTTATTCCTTTTTCTTTCTATCTTCAATTCATCTAGAGATACAATTAGTTCCTCTTTCAAATTTATTTCTGCATCAATTTCTTCTTCATCACATTCCTATTATTTTTCTATTTCTTCTTCGAGTGTCATGAAAAGACATTCACCTGTTTCCTTTTTAGAATCATTCTCTATGTTCTCATCATCACCTTCATGAATACTCCTCAGTTTGTCCCACATTTCTTTTCTCGTTTTACAACTCATGATCTTTACCAATTCACTGTCTACTAATCCGCTCCTGATAGCTTTCTTTGCTTTTGAGTCATTCTCAAACAGTTTTATTTTGTTAGCCTCTTCTGGAGAAGTGATGGGTATTGTGTATCCACTAACTACTGAATCCCAGACGTCGTATCCCAAAGCACAAATATATGCCTGCATCCTGATTCTCCAGATCACATAATTTGTTTCGTCAAACAAAGGTGCTTGGTTTGATAAGAAGTCTTCAACATTTTCGGGTTCAATTTTCTCTTCCATAGGAACTGAAATTGACTGAGATGCCCCTTTGGATGAGGATCTATTCTTCTTACCCATTGCATACTAATCCAAGATCAACCCTGACTAATTTAGCCTGAGAAGGGAACTTGGCTCTGATACCAATTATTAGACTTACAATGGCACTGAGAGGGGGGGTGAATCAGTGTAGCTCTTTAATCATGAATTAATAGCTCTTAAAATAGCAGTAGTTAAAAATTATAAACAGATACAGATACAACAAGTACAACAAGAGAACATCACACAACACAAGATTTAATGAGGTTCACCAATGTGGCTACTCCTTAAAAATGATTGCTTGGACTACCATCCAAATCTAGCCTTTGCAAAGCAACAAATTTAACAAACAGTTTATCAGCACCCACTGGAAGGAGCACCAACCCTTGATTTATCTGTACCAAAAGAAAGGAGAACCAACCCCTGATTTGCCAGCACCAACTGGAAGGAGCACCAACCCCTTATGCCAAGCACCAACTTGGACTTCAATTATGAAACTAGAAGAATGATAGTAAGTTACCGTTGCCTTTTATAAACCCTGACTGGTCACCTTTGCTTTCTCTATGCACTCTACTTTTTCTGTGCAAGCACTTCGCACACTCTACTGCACCTCACAGTCGTATTCTCCTTGTTGCACACTCTGCTTTCTCTATGCAAGCACTTCGCACACTCTACTGCACGTCACATTCGTCTTCTCCCTATTGCGCACTATGATCAAACTTTGCACACTCTGCTTCTTTTGTGAATTTCAAACTTTGAATGATTCGACACGACTTACTCTTTGTGCTCTACGACCGAACTTCGCTCACTTTGCGCACTTCACCATCATCTCGCCGCTTCTACGCTTTCTGCGCTCTTACGGCCGCATTTCACACTTTGACTCGCATTCGACGACATGTGCAACACTTTTCAACTTCTCCAAATAGCCCTCCTTTTATAACAATATTTTCATGATGAAAACTCTAATCTCAGTCGGTTGTAAACCCTAATCTTAGTCGGCTGCAAACCCTAATCTTCGTTGGCTACAAACCCTAATCTTTGTCGGCTTACATCGGTCTTCGTCGGCTTCAACTGCCCCTGTAACTCTTCTATTGTTGTTGCCACGAAAACACATGTCACGATATCGCAACACTTCCGCCTCCGTACGCTTACTCTTAGCTTTGGCTCACGAGAATACAACATGTAGCGATATCGCTACACTTTTTCTTCCATACTCTCCTTTACTTTTGTCGTGAAATCGCGACACTTCTGCCTTCTTAATTTCTCTCTCCTCCTTTAGTCATGAAAATGCGACATGTTGCGATATCGTGACACTTTTTCTCCTTAGCGCTTTATCTTGCCTTTGGGTCATGAAAACGCGACATGTCACGATATCACGACACTTTTTCTCCTTAGCGCTTTTTCTTGCCTTTGGGTCGCGAAAATGCGACATGTCACGATATCGCGACACTTTTTCTCCTTAGTGCTTTCTCTAGCCTTCGGGTATCGAAAACGTGACATGTCGTGATATCGTGACACTTTTTATCCTTAGTGCTTTCTCTAGCCTTCGGGTCGCGAAAACCCGACATGTCATGAAATCGTGACACTTTTTCTCTTGGACTCTCTCTCCTACAACATGTCGCGAAATCGCGACACTTTTTCTCTCGGACTCTCTCTCCTGCAACATGTCACGAAATCGTGACACTTTTTCTCTCGGACTCTCTCTCCTGCAACATGTTGTGAAATCGCGACACTTTTTCTCTCGGACTCTCTCTCCTGCAACATGTCGCGAAATCGTGACACTTTTTTGTCCGTACAACCTTCCTTGCAATATGCCGTGAAATCGCGACGCTTTTTCTACTTGCATTTTTCTTTGCCAACATGTCGCGTAATCGCGACAGTTTTTCCTGCTTGCACTTTCTCTTCGAACATGTCACGAAATTGCGACAGTTTTTATTTCTTCTCAACATGTCGCGATATCGTGATAGTTTTTCCACTTGTCTTTTTTCTTTTCCAACATGTCGCGAAATCGCGACAATTTTTCTTTCTTCTTCTCTCTCTTCCAACATGTCGTGAAATCACGACAGTTTTTCTTTCTTCTTCTCTCTTCCAACATGTCGCGAAATCGTGACAATTTTTCTTTCTCCTTCTCTCTCTTCCAACATGTCGTGAAATCGTGACAGTTTTTCTTTCTCCTTCTCTCTCTTCCCACATGTCGCGAAATCACGACAGTTTTTCTTTCTTCTCTCTCTTCCCACATGTCGCGAAATCACGACAGTTTTTCTTTCTTCTTCTCTCTCTTCCAACATGTCGCGAAATCGCGATAGTTTTTCTTTCTTCTCAACATGTCGCGATATCGCGACAATTTTTCCACTTGTCTTTTTTTCTTTCCAACATGTCACGAAATCATGATAGTTTTTCTTTCTTCTTCTCTCTCTTCCAACATGTCACGAAATCGTGATAGTTTTTCTTTCTTCTTCTCTCTCTTCCAACATGTCGCAAAATAGCGACAATTTTTCTTGCCTGTTGTATATGTCGCGATATCGCGACACTTTTCTTACTTGTCTTTTTCTTTGATATTTTGCAAGTGGTCCACTTCGGTCTTCTTTGAAAATCACTGTACATACTCTGAGTAACCTTTGAACTCTTGTCTTCTACATCTGACTAGCTTTTGAACTTCCTGTCTACTGCATCAACAAATCTGTCTGACTGTGTTGACAACAATGACAATACTGTTTGCTGCACCTTGCTCAACACTTTAGGTGATTGAGAAAAGAATCGAAGGGGATAGTACCTCCACCAGGGAGGAGAGGAACCTCCTAGAAGAGTATCATAATATCCTCACCAGAGAAGAAACCTTTTGGAGGTAGAAGTCCAGGGATCTATGGATTAAGGAGGGTGATGCCAGCATAGGGTTTTTTCATGCCTCCACCATGCGACATAGAGGGTCCAAAAAAATCAGGGAAGTCTACAAGGATGGATCATAGACTAAGGACATTGTTGAGATAAGGGCTGAAGCGACGACTTTCTTCCAAGAACTTTTGGAAAGCCCTCCGGAGAGTGACATTTAGGCTCAATATACCCTCCTGTCAAACATTCCTTGCATTATTTCTCAGGACATGAATCTCGGATTGGTGGCACCCCTCTCCTGTGACGAGATTAAGAAGACCCTCTTTTCTATCTATCCTGATAAGGCCCCAGGACCGGATGGATTTCCTCCATGATTTTTCCAGACCATGTAGGACGTGGTTGGGGATGATGTCTATAATTTCATCAAGGAAATCCAATCAACCAAATCTGTTCCTCATTCCTTTAACTCCACTTTCCTAGCCCTCATCCTCGGTTTGCAGATCCATCTCTGATTACAGGCCCATCAACCTTTGTAATATCATCTATAAAATCCTGACCAAAGCTTTGGACAATAGACTCAAGCCAGTACTACCTCTCATCATTGATCATCCTCAAGGTAGATCGATAAAAGGGAGGAACATCCTAGATGGAGTTATCTCAATTCATGAGACCTTGCACTCTACTGCCTTGACTAAGAAGGCTGCCCTCTTTCTCAAGCTCGACATGAAAAAAGCATTTGATATGGTGGACAGAGGGTTCCTTCATGATATTCTCCTCAATTTTGGCTTCCATCCCCTTTGGGTCGACCTCATTCAGACCTGCACATATTCCCCTTGGTTCTCTATACTTGTAAATGGGTCCCTTTCTAGGTTCTTCCATAGTACAAGGGGCCTCCACCAAGGGGATCCCCTGTCCCCCATCATTTTCATCATCTTGGCCGAGGATTTGGGAAGAGCCTTTAAGGAGGCTCAGAGGTGAAATAAAGTGACTGGGATCCTCCCTACAACTTAAGTTTAGGCCATCACGCATCAACAATTTGTATATGACACCCTCCTGTCCACCATTGCTTCGGTTTCTCAAGCCTGATCCATCAAGCGAATTTTATCTCTCTATGAGTGAGCGACCAATCAAAATGTGAATTACATCAAAAGTAATATCTTTTTTCTCAACACCCCTATAAGGCATCAAGGGCAGATCACCAGGATCATGGGTTGCTCCATTGAGTCTTTTCCTACTACTTACCTGGGTCTTCCTCTATTCTGCGGTTGTCCTAAGGAAGGTATGTGGAACACCTTGTTGGAACGAATCCATAAGAAGCTGGATTCATGGAAAGGTAAGATCCTATACCAAGATGGGAAGGTGAACTTCACTATGCCTTACCTCTAGGGGATCTCGACATTTTTTATGTCAGTTTTTAGTTTGATGGCAATCAATATCAACAAAATAGAGCAAATTCAACGAAAGTTCCTCTGGTCAGGTAACGAAGACAAATCTAGGATTCCCCTAGTGGCTTGGGACACAGTTTGTAGAAGTAAGAAGAAAGGAATCCTTGGGTTTAGGAGGATGGCAAAGATGAATCTGGTGCTTATAGCCAAACATGCTTGGAGGATCCTAACCAATGAACCAGTTGAGTGGGTGAGAATTGTTAGAAGAAAGTACCTTTCTAACCACTTGATCCTTGAGGACGGTATCCCCACTGGGGGATCGACCTTTTGGAGAGCCATGACCTAAGCAAGTGAGATCATCCAGGATGGTGTCATATGGATCATCAAGGATGGGTGAAGCATAGATTTTTGGAAGGAAAAATGGGTCCTTGAGGACCCTTTGTCTGATCGGGTAAACCTAAGTCGACTCAGGCACATCATGATTGCCAAATTTGGTCACAATGTGGAAAAATTCATCATTTGGAGGGAGGATTATCCTCATTGGAACATTCCTCACATAGCAAGACTTGAGGCTGAGATATCCTCTCTTTCTTCCTTGCTCAAGGAGGTCATTATTCCTACCAGTAGAGGTCCTGATCGACTAACTTGGAGGTGGATTGAGGGGGGGCCTTATTTGTAAAAAATACTTATGAAAGTCAGTGCAAGGGCTCAATTCTTGATTTCCCCCATAAGGTGGTGTGGAGAAAATACTTTATCCCCAAGGTAAACCTCTTCTCTTGGATCATCTACCAAAACAAGGCCCTCACCATAGACAACCTCCACAAAAGAGGGTTTGCCATCCCCAACAGGTGCATTTTGTGTAAAGTTGACTGTGAGTCCTCTAACCACATCTTTTTACACTGCACTTTCATTGAGTTTGTCCTTGGGACCATCATCTCGATGTTTCGATGCCAATGGGTTCCTCCTAGGACCATCAAAGAGGCTTTCCATCAATGACCTAATTCCTTCTGCAATCCAAAGCTTCGTTTTATCTAAGATGCTTGCTTTCACCATTTCATCTATCAGATATGGTTGGAACACAATGGGTATGTTTTTGGTAGACCTTCCAGGGATCCTCCCTTTGTTGCACATAGAGCCATCGCCTTTGCCATTGAGAACTCCAATATTATTCCTAGCTCATAGTATAACCGCCCCCTTCAGGAGGTCATATTTAATATTTTAAATTTATTAGGGGATGTCCAAAGGTGAAAGGATCTAGGGCCATATAGGAGAGAGGTGAAATGGGAGAGATTCTCCAAAGGATGGATCAAGATAAACTTCGACGACGCATCTCGTGGCAATCCAGGACTAGCTGCTACTGGTGGATCGGTTTGGGACCACAAAGGACAACTCATCTTGGTTTTTTGTGAAAACCTGGGGATTCAGACCAATCATGTTGTGGAAGCAAGGGGGATTTTGAGAGGCCTCCAGCTTATTACGAAGGATCATCACCCTCTGATGGTGGAAGGTGACTCAATGAATATCATAAATTACATGGTGAAGTCCATGGTGTCAGTGTGGAAATTTTTCAACATCATAGCTGAGGCGAGGAGTCTCCTCCGTCGGAGGATCCAGGTCCAAGTTAGACACACATATAGAGAGGGCAATGGGTTGGCCGACCACATGGCTAATAAAGGCCTTATGTCCATGTGTATGGTGGTTTGGCGGAAGAGGTTCCCAATAGACATGGAGGAGGCCACCAACAAGGATGTTATTAATGAGCCCTCCCAAGCTTAGATAAGAGGTTCAAGCTGGGCGGTCAGGTATGAAAGTGAGTAAGCCACCTATCCAGAAGGGAATGAGTGGCATCCTTGTCTTAGATTTCTTCATCAATAACAGTAGTTGCAAACGATCTCTGAGGCTCCTTGGGAGGCGGTCCAACGAAAGCCTTTTAAAATTCCCTTGGTGTGGAAAGATTAGGGAGGTCATGGATGTGATAGGTTTCTCATAGTGTAAAAGCGATCTGGTGAGGATTTCTCAAATCCCAAACCTCATTGGCTTTAGGGCAAACAACCATGTGAGGGCGGTCCGACCCACCTCTCCAGACAACTCCAAGTTAAATGCGATCAAGGGTCACAATGGATGGAGGGACACATGGAGCATCCGATGGGACTCAGCCCACTTCAATAGCATTGGTCACCACATTGGTAGATTTATTACCTTTATGGACAATGATTTCATCATCGACATGCACGCTAATCCTCTCCCCAAAGATGGATTTTTAAGGCAGCTTGGGTGTGGGAATTTTTATGTTCTCTCAACTCTGAGTGTCTGGACTGGTTGCCTCGATGTTTTCCTGAGTGTCCCTCCCTATGCTGATTCAACCACCATGGCGTCCCTTTACATCGAGCCAATTGAATTGTCCCTATGCAGTGAGGCCATGATATTTATGAAAGCCAAGGGCCTAGTGCCTTTCCTCTAGAAATTCAAAGGTCTCGAGGAGGACATCACCCACGGTTTTGTTTAAACATGGAATCAGGGAGAAGTTTATGTCCGGGGGCTTCATTTTAAGGTGAATTTCAAATTGCTCATGGAGATTACTGTTTGCCAACAACGGAGAGGAATATTAGGCATGATCGTCACAACCAGGAGGAAGAATTGGAATAATTTCTTGATAAGGGGTGCAATATTGGCTGGGATAAATCAACCATCCTTCATTTGGCTCTCCCCAAACCCTAGAACATGGCCATTATCCAAATCATGCAATACATAACATGTGACGACCTTGACAAGCCATTGAGGTGTTTTCACATCAGCTTTGTAAACCACCTGAGGGATGCAAAGCAAGTCTGCATCCTAAATTACTTGTTCTACTCCCTCAGCCTCTCCATGGAAAAAAGCAAAAGATCATCTTGTGGACCCATCCACCAGGGTCTTATGAGGGTAATTTTTAGACATGTTGCTGCTACCCGACCTCTG
Source organism: Wollemia nobilis (assembly GCA_028583015.1). Lineage (NCBI taxonomy): Eukaryota > Viridiplantae > Streptophyta > Pinopsida > Araucariales > Araucariaceae > Wollemia > Wollemia nobilis. The sequence goes on from JAQPPZ010000103.1 coordinate 6,983,048, forward strand.
ACCCAAGCTATCCTGCCCCTGGTAGTTCAGAATCTGGCCAGCCCAGCGGCTGTATAGGAGGATGGGTCATCCAGCTCGGCTTGAAGTAGCCCATCGGAGGTGACCAAGGTGACCCCTTTCAAGGGCCCCTCTCATAGCAAACTATCCAAGAGGGGACATAATGAGGCCCCCACCCTGTCCCACTCATCCCAGCACCTCAAGAAAGTCAAGACAGAGAAGGGGACTCCTCCTCAGCACATTAGCTCGGATACGAAAAGTGAGGCAGAGGGCCTTTCAACCCAGTTTCTCCTGGATATGGCCACTAACATCTTATCCTCTGCCAACGCCATGGTGAGGATCCTTAAGCGCTCCAAAGGACGGGAGGCCCCGGAGGATCAGGAGGATCCTGAAGTCTGACGGAGGATTCATGCCTTCTGCTAGATGACTACGTTTGGTCTGGTCTTTTTGTTCTTCTGTTTTTTTTTCAGCATGTTCGATCCTCTTTATGAGTTTGTTCTTGTAGCCCAATGGGTAGCCTCTATATTTTTTGGTAATATGATATTCCGATTTAATGTAATAGCCCATGGGGCTCCTTCAACTAGTAAAGGCTGCGAGCTCTTTGTTCATAAGGTTTTCGGATCCTATTAAAAAACCATTTTGTATAAAATTAACTTACCAAAAAAAAAAAAACCTAGACATAACCATATGGATTTTGTAAGTATTAAATTGTTCTTTGTATGCTTACTTCAGTACATTCATTTATATAAAACTTGTATATTCATGTTATTCTTACTTTTTAAGTTTTACATAATTCAAAAACCAAACACCATTATAAATTATTTTAAAGAGATTATTAGAGAACACCGATATATCTGATTTAAGAAGATAAGAGAAGAATATAGTTATCATTCATCGACATGTATTCCATTTTTATTGCGTTATTAAATTTTAAATCTACCTATAATTATTAATTCTTTTGTGTGTATATACACACACCAATATACACACACCATGGTTGGATGGAGGAATCCAAGGAAGAACTTAAGGAAATATTGAATCAAAGGGTAATGATAATGAAGATTACATAAAAAAGGAGTAACACAATGATGGATGATGACGATAACAGGGAGGACAACAATGATAGGGAGGGCAACATTTCATAGATTTATTTTGGGTTTTGATGAATATTGTCATGTTTATATGTATACTAAGATACTTTGTAACGAAGGGATTTTGAGGTCCCCAAACCTATTACAATAGATTGAGATAGGGCATGAGAATGCACAATACTAAATAAAAATCAGCCAAGGGGTAGGAATAATAGGCCACCCTCAACAAGAAAAAATAGAGAGGGTCCCATACAAACAACATACCATAAAAGTTGGGTAACAACAACTAAAGGAACTAGGCCTCTCTTAGCAAAACAAAATAGAGAGGGCCCTATAAAAACAACATAAAATATAACCTGATATCAACTGCTAAAATAACATCATAGTAGAGCTAGTTCAGGGTTGCCATATCCATATGCTTGTTAACCACGTCTTGAATCTCATTGAAAAAGGAGACCACAACCTACAATGTACCCAGAAGAGCAAAGTGATTTTCCTATAGAATAGATAAACACATCACCACATCACCATAAGATAAAAAACATCACCATATCACCATAAGAGCATACAATGAGGACACCATAGGGATCGAGGCCAAGAAAATTCTGACCAACATCCACACAAAGATGCCTAACTGACGATAGTCAGCTAAAAAATGTTAGGGGACTTGTGAAGATCACCAATTAAGATGGCCCACCCAATCAAGCATAAAATAAAACATCTAACAAAGAGTCCAAAGAGTAAACTCCCATACCAAGCCTCATGCACAACTCGTAGCTAACCATGATCATCGAAAACAAGAGATTCAAGGTCTTGGGAGAAATTATCCAACCAGACTCTCAAGACTTGTAGAGAAAGACCCAAGTTGACCATATAATCCATCACCTTATTGCCTTATCGATAAATATGCTAAACTTTGAACTCCTCTCTTAATTTCAAAATTCTAAACACCTCTACTAGAATATTCGAAATGCTCTAGTGAAGCTTGCTAATGGAATTGGCACTATTTATTAGATTCAAAGAGTCCCCTTGTACAATGATTTTCTAATATTTAAGTGTTTTCTGATTTAAAGAGTACCCTTATATATATAGTATTTTCACTTGTTTGTAATACTACTTTTTTCCTATGTCATATTTATATGTTTGTATTCATAAGTATGTGGTTTAAATAATGATTCATAATTAAATTAATAACCAGTCAAGTAACTATGCATCCAGTAACTATGCATCCGAATAAAAAAGTTACAACACTATAAGGTCCTACTATCAATAAGTTCAATTATCTTAATAATTTTATTTCAGTTTTTTTTTAACCTAGGTGTTGTAGATGAGTTGGAAAGGAGAGGGTAATCCTCCAAGAGAGGTCCCAGGTTCAAATCTCCACCCTACCAAAAAGTTGAATTGGATACCCAAAATCTAATGGATAATGTTGGTGCGGGCAGGACTGGGCATGACTCCCAGGTGACTTTGACGGTGTAGAACCCTTGGTCGTGGTCTCTCAAACCAAGGCGGCATCGCAAGGGGTTTTTCGTTAAAAAAAATATTTTAATAATATTTAATACATCATATAATCCTAATAATTAATCTATTCTTGAATATTTAATTTAAAGTTTTGTAAATTGAGATAGCAATATATTTTAGATATCCATTCTATGCAATATTACTATAGCATCACATGTGCACATATATAGGCACACACATGCATGCACACATGCACACACACTTTTGCTTATTTTAGCATTAATGCGCTACTATATTGGTGTTATTGTTTGGAGCTAGGTGACTATGTCAATACATAAAATATGCATAGTAGAACCATTAATTTATTTTCTAAAAATAAAAAAATTTGAAAGATGTATATTAGCACCACCAATTTGTTTTTAAAAACATAATATTTGGCAATGCTAGCACTATGGATGATGCTATAACCTTAAAAGATAGAAATATTATTAGTGTTAAAATGATGAAACTATAATCTTAATCATATGAGCTATCTTTAACTTAAACAAAGTTGCATTTATGCTTGCCTTTGAATCTAAGCTTGATTGACACCTAAAATAAAAGTTCAAGTTTGATCCAACTTAATATACACCTTTATTAATATAAAGCATGTTTTAAGCTATCAGATTGGAATAATCTTAGCTTCTCAAATAAGTATGATACAATTCTTATTTGTCTAACTTTGACATATAAGTTAAGTCACTTGCCTTAGAAATTTGATTAAGGTAGATCAAATGGATGTTAAACAAGCTTATATTAGCTTGCTTATATTTTATAGATATGAAGCTTACCATATGAGTGGAATCATACATCATTGATCTAACAATATTAAAAAATATTTATATTTTGAGATTGAGTTAATTGAGCATGTTCATATTACAAGCAAACTTGAATATTATCCACCATTATCAACCTTAAAATATGGTATAAGATAACCTTTATGCTAACTAGAATTCTATATAAAATTTAAACCCAAGTAATATTCACATTTTATTTATTTATTTAATCTTGGTTTTAGTTTACTCAATATTTTAGTAAATAGTTTAAATATTAGAGATTGAGACTTGATTAGATTAGATGAAAATTAATTCTAGGAAGCTTTCAAATATCTTGCAAGTTTGAATAATTCAGGGTTTTTGGCATCATACTTTATAATATTCAATATAATTTTCCAATAATTTTGTTCAATTATGATCAAGAACCTTTACTTTAGCTTGAATAACTTGATCCTCAAAGCAATTAAGGTTAAGATTTTAATTTTTTATTTGTATATCAAATTTGATGTATATAGCAAAAGTGAAAGGTATGATCAAAGAATATTTATATTGAAGACTAGGTGAAAGCCAAAATAGGAAGGAGATTAAGCTCAAAGGTATTTTCTACCATGTGATGGTATAGTGTATGTAACAAAATTACCTAATCCTTTTGTTATATAATTTTGAGTCTCTCCTTCTGAGTATCCATATGTTGTCACGAGGTTATATTGGTGTGGTAACCATTATTTATCATATCTTTATTTATAGTTTATATAGTATATAGTATGGTATAAAATTAATGTTAAATACAATAAATTTATTCACTAAGTCTAATTACCTTACCAATTTTATTTTTATAAATACATTGACTTCCCTATAGATGCCATTGCAATATCAATGTTAGTTGAATCCAATAGTTGGAACTTGAGCTACACTTGGAATAGGTTGTGGTCCATGGAAAATGAATAGATTCATTGTTACTATGTTGTGTAATAAGTTCTTACCCAAAGAAAATGAATACTTTGAGTTATATATTTTGAGAAGGTGTAATATTATATGATTAACTTCAATCTATCTACTAGTTTATAGTTTATCTAGCATCTTATCAACCAAAGGATAGACCAAAATATGATTCAGGATATAATATTTTTATCTAACATAATTAATTATGACAACCTATAATAACCCCCATCCTTGGGTTGGTAAAAACTAGTATGGTTTTTTTATTTAATTAGATTTTTGAAAACGAGAACAAGACGATATTGGATCATCTCAGTGAATTATCGATACTCAAATTGATTCGCTACATCAAGGAGGATATAATATTACACTTTTTAATCTATTATCTTCATGATAAGGGTCCTTTTTTGTATAGATGATTGCCAGATAGTTTAGTTATAATTTGAGAATCATTCATAGAATATTTCATGCATAGATTTAGTAGCATAGGAAATGGTTACTTTATTCAATTTCAATTGAACACAATTTAACAATATCCTCAAGAAAATATACATGTTTCCAATACTAGATTCTTGAGAACATTGAATTTAATCTCATAAAATGTTAGGCCAAATGAAAAATAGGCATTACTATACTATATTATAGGTTTACAATCTAACCTATAACATTAATTATTTAATTTGAACCTTCATACACTAGCTATAGTTTTTGAAGAGGTTTATAGGAGAGAAGACATTACCTAGTTCTATGCCCACCATTTTCCCCACTCATTATCCTTAGCCAAATGCTATCACTAATCCTTCTTCACTGCCCTATATAATTACTTGTATTATCCAAAGTAGATATTCCATTATAGCTTTTCAATCATAACTTCTAGCCCTTCGTACTCCATACAAATCAAACTATGAGTTAAACAATAATTTTTCTATAGAATAGATGTTATAAGTGATCAAAAATTTGATAAATTAGAACAACACTAAAAGAAAATAGTGGTAACACCTATAAAACTATAAACCCTAGAAGATCCTATATATTATAAAAGATCAAGTGCCTTGACAAAGTGCTAACCAAGGAGCAAGTCAAAATATTAGGTAAGCCTTCCATGTAACGATAAGCCTGACCCTACAAAATATGTTGGAGCCATATGTAACGATAAGTAATTAATACCAATTCATAAGTAGATTTAGCATGGTGTCTTCCATGTAATGATAAGCCTGACCCTACAAAATATGTTGGAGCCATCGAGTATTCTCAAACTACCTAGTATAATCAACAATGTTATTCTTAAAAAGTCATCATATTAGGTAAGTTGATCTCTATAGTGAATCAACCTACATACTAACAACCCCAAATACAATAGTCATTAACAACTTTATTCAATCCCAACAACACCATCCTAGCCAATTTTAGTGCTATATAAATAGATGAAGAGTCAACATTTTAAAATGATGTCATATGCGCTAGTCAACAAGGGATTAAGACTAGGGGTAAGAGGAAAGCTTATGAAAACCAACCAATTAAGAAGAGGACTAAAGTCGATAAAGATATGATGATGATTAGGAGAGGGAGACCACCACTATATTTGAAATATAGAGGGCCAAAAATAGCACAAGAGAAACAAAATAAAAAGTATGTATAGAAAGGAATGCCATGGGTACACCTCAAAAGAAAAGGCAGATACATAGATCAAAGGATAGAAAAATAGATAAGGGAAAAGAGACCAAAATAGATAAAGGAGATAAATGAAGAATAGATAAACCTATAGAAAGGGAGAATAATAAAGAAAGATGTCATCTATAGAAAGTGAATGAATTATGACTAAAATACCCTTATTTCACAAGCGAAGGTCATGCAAAAACTACAAGGCAATATGAAATATTTGAGGTGCAAAGTGAGAGTGCATTCATAAAATTTAATTTTTACATCATAGAGGAAATAAAAAAAGAGCCTTGATAAATTTAGTATGCTATAAGTGTTAGATATACATACTCTTTGAGGCTCTAGAAGAGCAAGAAAGGAGTTATGCTAAGGGTAAATAGTCAAAAAATACAACATGATAGGAGACCAATATAGCTAATCAATAGAATTTGATAGGAGATAATCCAAGAGACTCTAAGTCAACATGGATGATATATTGAATACATCAAAGCCTAAGACACTAAAGCTACCCTCATTTTATGTGATCCTCAAGATTACAAACTACAACATGGACGATATATTGAATGCCTAAAGCCTAAGACACTAAATCCACCCCCATTTTATGTGACCCTCAAAATCAAGAACTACATACTAATGAGTTGCATAGTTGATTTGGAGGAAAAAATGACAAATATGCCTAAAGTAGTTTATGAAGAGATGGCTTTAGCTTATACCAAAATGGCGAGGCACCCAATCCAAATGGATGCAAGGGTGTACTTTGTGAGACAAGAAAAGTCTCCCCAAGATCGAAGAATGCTCCACAAGATCAATCACACACAAAAGAGGAAAACCCACAACACCAATATTAAGTGGTAAAACCCTACTTCAAATGAAGAAGGGAAACATCCACTATGAAGCTCACTATATTACTCAATGATTCAACAATACAAGAATGCTTCAATGTTATGCAACAATATGCATCAACATGATATGACAAGATGTAGTAGACAACACCCCTATTTAAAGAGAAGCTTTTCTACTACAACCCTAAAATTGCCCTAATCTTATCACAATCTTATCTTGAGATGTGTGACAAATCTTATCACAATCTTATATTGAGATGTGTGACAAATCTTATCACAATCTTATCTTGAGATGTGTGACAAGTGGCATCTATCAAATATTAAAAAGTGATTGGTTACTTTTTAATATTTGCTAGAAAAGGGGAAATAACTTTTTCCCACAAATTAAATATTCCTAGCACCCTTATTTTATTTATTAATTGGGTGGGAATATTTTTACATAAAATAAAATTATTTTCTAATTCAAATATTATTCTTTAGACTTTATATTTTAGTCTAAGAATAATTTACACAATGTTGCATTACATATTCCAACACTCCCCCTTAATGCAATATTGGGGAAAGGAATTATGAAACAAAGAAACATTCTCCCCCTAAAGATACAAACGGGGATGAGAATCAAATGAGTAATATAGTTACAATGAGCTTCTATGACCAAGAATGGTCTACAATAAGGCACCAATACAAAATGGGCCAAAATGAGACTGCAAGCCCCCAACGGAGTAGCTTCAGATACAAGCAGCTTACAAAGCCATCCATCAACCACAAGTGGTTGCAAATGACAAGAATAAAACATCACAAGGGTGTCTTTAGTAAGCCTGCAAAACCCCAAACGGAAGTACCTGCAAGCTACAAGAAGCTCAACATAAGATCAGTTAGATACATCATCATAAATATATTCACCACAACATATATGAATATCCAAAGATGATAACAAAACTGATCTAACAAATAGTGAACTATAAGTCATCACAAAAATATGCCAAGCCATACTTATAGTCACGTGCTATATAGTTGATCAAAAAATATCATGTACAAAGTTGCATAAAGCAAACAAGGAGTACCATGATAATGCAAAATCTAAAGTACCATGTACAAAAGTAGCACAAGGATAACAAAAAAAAACAAGAAAAAGAGTTGCATAAGGTATATGAAAATAATAAAGTGTGCACACCGGTTGCATAAAGCCAACCATAAAATATCATGTACAAAAGTAGCATAAATGCTAACAAGAAAGTACCATGATAAACCAATTGCATAATGCCAACTACATAAAAACATGTACAAAGTTGCACAAGGCAACAAGAAAGTACCATGTAAAAGAGTCGCATAAAGCAATTGCATCATATACCATAATTGCACAATGCCATCTACAAAGTAACATGTACAAAAGTTGCACAAGGCAAACAAGAAAGTACCATGTTCAAAAGAGATGCAAAAAGCAATTATACCACCAAATATCAACTCATATATATAGCACAAAACACCTCATAAGGATGAAGTTGTCATCACACAAGTGTAACTACACTTCATTCCCCCTTGAGGACAACTTCACCAAACCAAGTGAGTCCCTCGACTTACAAAACTGCTCCTTGGGAAGAGGTTTGGTGAACAAATCAACAGAATTAGAAGATGATGGGCAATACTCCAACTGAATAGTCCCATCCAATACCTTCTCTCTGATAAAGTGGGCTTGGATTTCAACATGCTTTGTCCTTTGATGCATTACAAGATTTTTAGCCAAGGCAATAGCTGATTGATTATCGGAGAGCAAACATGAAGGACCAAATTGCTCAAAGCCAATTTCCTTCATGAGGGTACGAAGCCAAATCGCTTCCTATGTAGCTGTTGTCGTAGCCTTATACTCTACTTCCATTGTAGAAAGAGCAATTGTATCTTGCTTCTTGGAAGACCAAGAGATAGCTGTAGACCCAATACTAAAAACATATGTTGTGGTAGACTTTTTGTCTATTCTATCCCCTCCAAAATCAGAATCAGCATAGCCAAAAAGAGCAAAGGAAGGAAGCCTAGAATACTTGAGTGCCAAATATCTAGTACCTGAAAGGTACTTCAAAATATTCTTGGTAGCTTGTAAGTGCTCAATATAAGGTTTCTGCATGAACCTAGCCATCATACCAACTACAAAAGCAATATCTGGCCTTGTGATGGTAACATAAAGAAGACTACCAATGAGCTGCCTATACAATGTAGCATCAGCCAACTGAGATTCTGTACTTACTTCCAACTTAACCCCTGTAGAAATAGGAATGGAAGTAGGATTGCCATCCTCCAAATCAAACCTCTTAAGAAGATCTTCAATATACTTGGATTGACTCAAAAAGGTACAATCCTCATGTTGATAAACTTGCATGCCAAGATAGTAGTGTAGAAGACCAAGGTCAGTCATTTCATACTCTGACTTTAATTTGGAGATGAAATAAAAAATGGCCTCATTCTCATTTCCAGTCATAACAAGGTCATCAACAAATAGAGCAATTAAAATGACCAAGTTATCCTTCCTAAGCACATAGAGATCTGTATCTGAATAGCATTTATCAAAACCAAGAGACAAGAAGTAACCTAAAATCTTCATGTACCATGCTCTAGGTGCTTGCTTCAGACCATACAAGGTTTTCTTTAGTTTACACACAAGTGTTTCCTTACCTTGTACAACAAATCCTTGTGGTTGACTCATGTAGATATCCACATCCAAATCACCATTTAGAAAGGCACTTTTCACATCAAGCTAAAAAATCTGCCAACCTTGAGCAGCAGCAATAGCAATGAGAAGCCGAATGGTGGGAATTTTGGCAACTGGTGCAAAGGTTTCATCATAGTCAATGCCATGTTTTTGAGCATAACCCTTAGCAACCAATCTAGCCTTATACTTTTCTATCTCTCCATTAGAATTGTACTTGATTCTATAGACCCACTTGTTCCCAATAACATTTCTCTTATTAGGATAAGGCACTAGATCCCAAGTTTTATTCTTTAGAAGAGAATCCATCTCAACCTTCATGGCATCAACCCAACAAGAGTGTTGTGAAGCTTCTTGGTAAGAAGTAGGCTCATGATCATTCTCTATCTTAGCTAGAAGAGACATGTTAAGGGTCATACTTCTAGTTATCCTTTGGCTAACTGAATTCTGCTCTTTAGGACCCCTAGAATGATCCAACCACTTGGTCCTTTTGACACAAGGCCCACCCTTTTCTAAATCAAGAAGGTATTCATTGAATTTGACATCTCTTGAAACAAATACAATGCGTGAAGAAGGTGAGTATAACCTATAGCCCCTATGTTCTGCATCACCCAAAGAAATTGAGGTAAGGGCAAATGATGCATTTTACCATATCATGATTGTCCAATTTCTTCCTCTCTGCAACACCATTTTGTTGAGGAGTGTATGGACAAGTAAACTACATTTTGATCCCATGAGAAGAACAAAACTCATTGAAATCATTGCTATTGTACTCCCCTCCATTGTCACTTCTAATCATTTTGATCTTTGCTCCCTTTTGATTTTCTACCAAAGCTTTGAACTCCTTGAATGTCTCAAAACAATATGATTTATTCTTAAGTAGATACCCAAATATCATTCTTGAATAATCATCTATAAAGGTGAGAATATAGGATGCACCACCAAGTGATCTAACATGTAATGGACCCATAATATCTGTATGAATGAGTTGAAGAATTTGTGTGGCCCTTGTTGACTTGTCCTTTGCAAAATTTTGTTTGCTCATCTTGCCTAAGATGCATGTTTCACACAAACCATGAATAGGTGAAATGTTAGGCAAGCCTTCAACCAAATTTTTGGACTTCATCATTTGAATATTTTGATAGTTTGTATGGCCTAACCTTAAGTGCCAAAGCTTGCTACTAGGAGAAACATTAGTTGCTAAACACACTTTAGGAGGAGCATCACCTAACACATAAATATTATTCTTCACATAACCTGTAATGATTGGTAGCATGCCTTTCCTAATGCTCCATGAAGTTGCATTGAACTCAATAGTGTGACCACTTCTAGAAACTTGCAAAACTAAAATTAAATTTCTCCTAAGGTTAGGCACATATAGGACATTATCAAGTAATTTCCCTTCAATTACAACATTGCCAACACCTTCTACTTGAAGTCTAGTATTATCACCAATGACAACTGAATCTGAAGAGTGCTTATGAAAGTCCACAAACTTATCCTTTTCAAAACACATATGGTTAGTGCATCCAGAATATAACACCCATTCATTAGAAGTAGATGAGTCAATGGAGTAGAGGGCACAAACAAAGGCATTTTTATTAGAATTTTGCTTTACATTGTTGTTCTTTTTCTTTCCCTTGCCAAACCATTTCTTAGGTCCTTGTCCCTTAGCCTTTTCTTGCTCTTCCTTTTCTGCAATCTTCTTCTTCTTGAAACAATTTTGTTCCTTGTGGCCTTTCTTGCCACAAAAGTTGCAAGTGAAATCAACTCTAGGCTTGTTGGGTTGGAAATTTTGATTTTTCCTTCCCTTGTATTTCTTTTTGAAGGAAGCCTTAGTGGCACTCAAGGCAACATTCTTCTCCTTGACAACTTGACCATTCACTTTGTCTCTATTAAGAGACTCTTCATGTTGAATCAATAATTGTGAAAGAGTGTTGAGAGGAATGCCATCCTCTTCTTTCTCTAGCCTAGTCTCAATAATGGTGACAAAATTCTTGAACTTGCTTGACAAGTTCCTCAAAATGATAAAGCTTAAGAGCTTCTCACTTATCCAATCACAATTACAAGCCAATAGTTGAGTTCTCATGTCTTTCATCTTTGAGAGGAAGATCAAGGCACTTTCTTCTTCACCTTGCATAGTGCTAAGAATTTTGGACAATAAAGTGAATTTCCTTGATGTGTTGGACCCTAGATGGACTTGTTTTAGCAAATCCCATGCATCTTTAGCATGCTCACAATGGCTTATAGTGAGAAATATCTCATCACTCACACTATTGATAATCATGGAAAGTGCAAGGTGACTCTTGTTGTTGTATGTCTCAAGTGCCCTTGCCTGGGTTGGGATTGCTTCATCTCCATTCACAATGGGCCATAACTTTCTTGCTTGAAATTCAGCCCTCATCCTTGGTTCCCATATTCCAAAATTTGATCCATCAAGGATGTGCTTAGGTGTGAAGGAGATTCCATGATCAGCCATTCTAGAAAGTGAACATAATCAAAACATAAGATGCATTGACAAAGGAAATAAATGATGCAATAAGAAAGTAGATAAACATACTTGCATATATAAAAAAAAACATAACTTTCAAGTAATCTACTTTTCAATCATCAAAGATAATCATCATGAAAGATAAACATCATGAAAGATAATCAAAATTAAGCATCATCAAGAGAGATAATCAGCATCATCATGAACTACTATAACCATCTTGCAATAAACAACTATAACCATATTGCAATTGAATAAAGGAAATAAACCAAGATCAACTTGCAATAGATTAACTTGCAATAAGAAGGTAACTAACCATAACAATCATCTTGCAACAAAATAAACTAACTTGAATTGAACCATAAAACATTTGTTAAATGTTAGATAGTCAATAAGTTAGTAAGTTAGTGTTCATTTTAAGGTTTTGCTATAGCCTAATGAATTGCCAATTCATCTCACCCAAGGTCAACCAAGCTACCCAAAAGGGTGCAGGTACGAGGACCCGAAAAGGACTTGCTACCGATAGAGCGGATTCTTTTGGATTCAATAGGTGTTTAGCAAATATAAATTGTGTTGCAAGATTAAGTAAATTTTAATCAAATACTAAAGTTGTGGTTAGTAAGTTGATTCATTTTTAACCTTCTTGATTAATATGAAAATTAGTAAATTGCAAGTTAGTTGGTTAGTAGATTGTTTAGTAGCAAGTTAGTAAGTTAGTAGTTAGATTAGTTGAGATGCAAAATAGGCAAAACACAAATACACACACACACACACACTCACTCTCTCTCTCTCTCTCTCTTTCTCTCTCTCACTTTCATTCTCTTTTACTTTCATTATGAGAGATACAAGTTACATTAATTTACATTATGCTTCAAGCAAATGCTTGAGAGAGATTAGAAGAAATTAATAAAAATAGGGGGAAGAGAGTGAAAAAGTTGATCCGAAATTGCCTTGTATACTCCAAAACATACTTGGATAACCTTGCAAAACAAGCAAACTCACAAACAACCATTGTTAATGTGAGAAAAAAAATGACTATAAGGTCTAAATTATTTGACAATTTGACTAAAAATTTGCCAAAAATTGCATAAAAGGATTCTAGTTGCATTATACAATAATAAAAAATGCATTTCAATTTATGCAAAAAAAATGACTATTAGGTCTTAAAATAAAATAAATGACTATTTTTTTATTAAAAAACATAATAATAAATGACTATTTTTTTTATTAAATGACTGTTTTTTTAATAAAAAACAGAATAATAAAAAAATGACTATTTTTATTTATTTATTAAAAAACAAAATAATAAAAAAAAATGACTATTTTTTTATTAAAAAATAGAATAATAAAAAAAATTTAGACTGTACAACAAAATGGGTGGGGGGCCATTTGGCCCCCAAATAAAAAAAATTTGCCTCAGATTTATTTTTCACCAAAATAGGGCAAATAATATATGGAAATAGGGTTTTTGGGCCTTCGGATGCAACCATGGGGTCCGTTTGGCTCCAAAACCCTTCCAACAAAAGCTCAATGCCAAAAATTTATAGATTTAAAATGAAAACACCATTTGCAAAAGATCTAACAACTAGATAAAAAAAAACACAATAAATCTATAAACCCTAATGGCAGATTTGCAAAATAAGTTTGCCCAAATATCAAATGCATAAAATACCCAAATATCAAATGCATGCATTAAAACAAATATATATATATATACCTTAATGGGTTTTTCACCTCAAAGGATTGAAGACACTTGATGGAGATCCCAACCGCTCTGATACCAAATGTGAGACAAGCAAAGTCTCCCCAAGATCGAAGAATGCTCCACAAGATCAATCACACACAAAAGAGGAAAACCCACAACACCAATATTAAGTGGTAAAACCCTACTTCAAATGAAGAAGGGAAACATCCACTATGAAGCTCACTATATTACTCAATGATTCAACAATACAAGAATGCTTCAATGTTATGCAACAATATGCATCAACATGATATGACAAGATGTAGTAGACAACACCCCTATTTAAAGAGAAGCTTTTCTACTACAACCCTAAAATTGCCCTAATCTTATCACAATTTTATCTTGAGATGTGTGAAGACAAATCTTATCACAATATTATCTTGAGATGTGTGACAAGTGGCATCTATCAAATATTAAAAAGTGATTGGTTACTTTTTAATATTTTCTAGAAAAGGGGAAATAACTTTTTCCCACAAATTAAATATTCCTAGCACCCTTATTTTATTTATTAATTGGGTGGGAATATTTTTACATAAAATAGAATTATTTTCTAATTCAAATATTATTCTTTAGACTTTATATTTTAGTCTAAGAATAATTTACACAATGTTGCATTACATATTCCAACATACTTAAATACGTGATCATGAATATAGCTAGACATTTAAAGTTTGTAGTAGCATAAGAGGTAATATTTGTTGAACTCCCTCTATACTTTTGTACGATGCTATCCAAAGAATGAACACACAAGTTATTAAGAGATGATTACTTAGCAATGGATTATACGTGTGGATATTCCTAAAGATTGGAAGGTGACCAAGTTAAAAAATGAGTCATATTGAAACTACTTACTACATAAGCTAGTTGAAGAAGGTGCTATAAACTAGAATAAACTCACAATATTTGTGGAGGATGATGAGTATCTTGAAGATGACCAAAACGTAAAGGTTGACATGACAATTGATGCATTATAAGATGAAGAAAATTCAAAAGTTAATTACAAGGAGACTAGACTAGGCAATTATCTCATCAAAGAAACATAATCTAATATCTAGTCCCTAAAAAGTTGAGGAGCAAATAAAACTTAGAAAATATACTTTTATGGTGCTAGAACCAAAAAGGGATAGGTGCCAATTTTTAATTCATTTATCCATAGGATGCATAGACTCACTTTGCATGTAGATTGTTGTTTACTCATACCAACAATATGATTGAGTGTAAGGCACTTTGTACTAACTTAAGAAAGGCTAAGAAGTTAAGTATTAAATACATAAGAATATATGGCATATCAAAACTAATTATAAATCAGGTCAATTTCCAGTGCACTACAAGAACAAGCATTAAAGTTGTATAAGAATTGAGTCTAGAAGTTTCTACAAAGTTTTGACACATGAAATTAAAGTAATTTCTAGACAATTGAACACCAAGATAGATGAGTTGGTAGGTATGGAATATATATTTCACCCAACCAATGATATGTGGGATAAAATTAAAAATTTGAGGTAGTCTTCAAACAATTCATCCTTAATAATTCTAATCATTGATAGGTATTTAACAATGATGGACCGATCATAGAATTCCTTATCAAATAATCCCAATATGCTTAGGAGAAGAATTAGCATAGGTATGACATCAAGGAGGGAGTCATTTAGCTAAAATTAAATCAACTAACTAAGGGTTTGATCACTCTAGAAATCCTATTTAATTCAAACAATAGTACAAGAAAAATAATCCACAAAGTAAAATCCTCATATCACCTTGTTGAAGTAGTTGAGGGAAAGAACCTACTACTTGGAAAGGATTATAATCAAGAATATATGAACCTTTTCAAATAGCTTTATGGAAAGTATGAAGACATTATTGCATGATCATGTGAAGATCTCAAGGTACATGCCAAAAATCACAGAGTATACCATTGATTTGGAACTTGGTGCTAGACCATTTAGACAAAACTAGTGATTGATGAAACCTAAAATAGAGGTAATGATAAAATGGAACTTTTGAAGCTTTTGTAGGCTCAAATAGTATTTTTAAAAATCACTTCACCTGGGTCCCAATTTAGTTCTTGTACACAAGAAAAATGGTGATATAAGACTATATGAAAATTTCAAGAACTTGAAATGAGATTCATTAAAACTCCACTATCCCTTGCATACCATAGATATGATTTTACAAAATATATCTAGGTCATAAATGTTGTTTCTAATTGATGGATTTTAGGGTAAAATTCAAATATGATCAACATAAGACAACCTTCACCACCAAGCAGGGGACCTTTGCATATCAAAGGATGTTGTTTGATCTGCTAAACATGGGGTCTATTTTTCAAAGGGCTATGGACATAACATTCACTATATTTGTAGGTGAAAAAATTCTCATCTACCTTCATGATCTATCATATATTCCAAAGATAAGAGTAAGCACATTGACCATCATGAGATTGTCTTCCAAATGTGTAGAGAGTTTGATGTCTTGATTAATACCAAGATGTCTATATTTATGGTTCAAGAAGGTAAATTACTGGGTCATGTGGTATTAAAAAAAGGTTTATACATAGACACCAAATTGATAAAATCCATCCAAAATCTTCCATTGCCTTTGTCTATCAAAGGAATTAGGGCGTTCCTAGGATAAATCTAATTTGTTGCTAAATTCATCATAAAATTTACCCAAATGGTCAAGCTTATTAGATAAATATTGAAGGATGACACTTTATAATGGATCAATAAGGGAAATAAATTTTATAGAATCTTAAATATACCATCACTATATCCCTAGTCTTGATCAATCTAAAATTGTCCAAATATTTTAGGTTATAATGAAAGCATTATTGTTATTTTAACCTAAAAGAGCAATAAAGATGAAGAACATCCCATCATGTTCATAAGCCAAGCCCTCCTCATCTATGGAGAAGGATATGCCATTATAAAGAAATAATTATTTTCCATCACAAAGGCTATTATGAAGTTGAAATACTATCATAGAGTAAGACCACCATCCTTGTAGTAGACCCTAATGTATAATACACTATGTTTCATGATGATTTAGGGGAAAAAAGGGTTATGTGGATAAATAAATTCTAAGAATTTGATGTTGAGATCAAACCCATTAAGTTCATTAGGGGAAGGGGATTATGTGAAATCTTAGTAACAATAGTTATTAAAGATCAGATTACTCTAGTAGAAGAGATAAATATGGATGACAAAATTGGTTGAATGGGTAACATATGTAGATACATGGCCACATGATATCTACCAAAAGGGTTCAAAACCAAAGAGAGCTTGATTTAGGTAGAAAACAATACACTATTATTGGCTTGATGGAATCTTGTTTATGAAAGGGTATGACTATATCCTACTATACTATATTAAAGAATAAAGGATAGAGATCTTAATAAAATATACCATTATGAATGAGGGAATTAATTTACACCCATCATAGCTCATAAAATCCTGAGGGTTGACTATTACTGGCCTATCATATTTATTGATTTCCATTAGTGGATTGGAGACTATAAATCTTATTGCATGTTTAAAGGAAGATCAGAGATATAATACCCCTAAAACCCATCATCATGACCAAATAATTTCAACAATGGGGACTACATTTCATAGGAAAAATAAACTTACTATCAAGTGAAGGAAATGGATGGATCCTCACTACTATGGATTATTTCACCAAATGGGTTGAAACAGTCCCATCTAAAATAGCCAATCAAGAAACAATGGTTCAATTATTAGAAGATATCATCACCAAATTTGGGGCACTAGATACCATAGTCTTAGATAATACCACCTACTTCAAAGGGTCTAACGTGATGAAGTTTTCCCTAGAATAAAATCTCATTCTTAAGACATCTTCTAATTAGTAGCCCTAGGATAATATCATGAGGATATTGAAAAGAAATATTTCTAAATCATAAAGGGAGTAACACACAAATATGTATATGGCATTATAGATGGATAGAGTGACACCAAAAGCACTTACTAGTTCATCACCCTACAAATTAGTATATGGTAAAGAGGTTGTATTACAAATCAATTTGGAGCTTCGTTCCCTCTTAATATTATAGCAACTTTAATTGGAAGACACCAACATTGAGCTCATGCAAGCAAGGTTGAACTATTATTGGACTTTGAAGAAGAAAGAGAAAATACTTTTAAGAGAATAATGTAATGCCAGGAGGCCATTAATAGGTGGCTCACAAATGAGCCATGAAGATGGACTACAAATAAGAAGAAATCATATTCAAGTGGGGTGAAGATCAAGCAAAAGTAGTAGAACACTAGAATTCTAACTCATAATGAAGTGGGTCCTATCAAATTATGAAGATCACAAGCTCAAATGCATATAAATGTGCCACTATGGATGGAAGGACACTACCCATTTCTAGGAAAATTCCAACACCTTTGCCTAATTAGACAATAAAATAAATAGACATAAGAGTATATAAAAATGTACATATATTCCAAATGAATATTATTTTGGTAATTATTTCTCTTTCTTCTATGAACCTTGCTTTGATAATTTCTCTTCTAAAAAAATTCATCATCTTCCCTTATTTATACTTCTTTCCTCCACCATAATGAAATCAATGCCTTTGTTAGATTGGTAAAAAATAAACAAAATTAAAAGGCAATACAAGTGAATAACTCACTAATGTAAATAAACCAATTACAAAGATAAGAAGACCACTCACACCCTAACCCCATCCTATGCCAACTAGCAGTGAGGGCAAATCAACCCTCAATAGGATGACCACCCCACCTAACAAACCCATGCAAAGGCACAAGTAGACATAGGTATCCCTAGTAGGGTATATAACCCTAGGAGGGCCTAAGGGGTCCTCACTTTTAATCCTACTAGGCATTGATAAAACAATCATGCCTTATATGTTGCCTTTGAACCAATTTTACATTATTGAGCTAGCTGGCCTAAATGGACCACATACCATTTTTAGGGATTCTTTCTCTAGGTTGGTGAGGTTTAAGCCCTATAGGTATTTTACTTAGAAAACTAACATGGTTTAGGGGGTAATAATCCCCTCTCTCAAAAATAGATTAGGCAAATGAATCGCTTGGGCACCCACACAAACTGCTTGAGTTCAACCCAAGTCACAAAATTTCCCAACCCCCACAAATCAAGTGATTGTGCAAGTGAACCACTCTAGAGTAAAGAAACTTCCTAAGTATCCTATAGTAATAAAATCACTTGTTTTAGAATAAAATCAATTGCAATTGCAAGGAAATCATTCCATATTTCAAAGCCTTGATTTCAAGTGAATATTTATGATTTGTAAGAGAATTGCTTCTTTTCTAGACTTAGGAAATTCTACTATTTTTCCAAAATTTTAACACAATCCCAATTATTCTTCTAGAATAATCATGGATAACAATTCTGCATCGACTAGCAATTTCTTGGACAAACTATGCCCAGTTTTACCTCCTTGTACTATCGTTTCCCCACCCACATCTACTCTAGCTTAACCACTACCAACATTTTCATAGATGATCTAAAAAATAGAATTTTGAGTTCAAGAAGATAATAAATAATGCAATTAAAAAATAATAGAGTATAATAAACCAGAAGACAAGATTATATAAGCATTATATCAGAATGATTTTATTGTGTTACACACCCTTTAAATGTAACTCGTGTTTGCATACAATATTGTACCACATGGGGTATGTAAAGTGGACCAGGTGTTAAGTTAGAAATAGGTAGGAAGGTGTGTTATAAAATAATGTATATAACTACTTTGGAATCATATATAACCATCATAGAATATAAATTTAGGAATAATGCCATAGAATACTAACATATAATATTTTCCTATAATGTTAGATGCTTGTAAATATTATAAAAATTAAAGGATGTAACCCTCATAGGATTAGTGAAGATTTGGAATATTTTTTAAGGAGGTTGTCCCTTGAAGAGGCCAATGATCGTAATATTACTTTTCCTAAAATTTTGCAATTGATATTATTCAACATTTTCATGTTTCATTTAATTAATGCTTCTATTATTGGATATACAATATTAGTGCCACTCTTTTAATAATCCTTGTAATCCTAGTTAGAATTATATTTGAAAATGAAATTTTTATCTTAGTACAACTCAAAACTAATAATTTTGAGGTGAAATATTTGCATGAGAAGAAGAGTTTCATTGCAAGTGGTATCAAAGCTCTTTCAAGGGCATGTCAAGCTTTTGTTGTGAGCATTTTTTTCCTTTAAGACCAGGTCTATAGGTTATAAAAGGTGTTCCGACAATTTTAAAATATCATGAAGGAGCTATCATTTTTAGCTAAGCTAGATTTTCCATGAAGCATATAGTGAAGTGAGGGGTGATCAAAATCAAATACCCAAGCCTCAAATAATACTCGTATATGGATCTGAGTTCCCATGTATCTTGAGCATATTGGGAGACCCTTTTTATGAACCCTAAGACAAACCTTCAAATATCAAAATATTTTCAACCATGTAACTATCCATAGTTCACCAATCATAGCACTTGAGAGTACCCTCCCACACTGATTAGAGAGGCAGGTATTGCATCTAAGGATATAGGCTATATCTTCCTTGGGTAGTGGCCTAACATATTGGTCCAAGCATATTGATTGCTACTATAGTATATTAGAGGGCTATGGGACGTACACACACCTTAGCTTAAATGACCTCCCTTACTTGATTTTTAACTTGTGGTTATTTCATACTTGTATTGGCCTTATCATTAGCAAGGTAAAAAATGCAAAGTATAGATGACTATGAAGCTCAATTATGGAGCACAATGGTTAAAGAACTATTCTATAAAAAAGTTTGGGCTACCAAAAAACATCATATTGGGTTATAGTCCATTATGATTGTATTTTTGAGCTGATCATTTTGGTATATAGCATCCATGTATTTTTTGGGAGCCCCAAAATCATCATTTTGTGGTATAGCTTATTTTTATCATATTTTTGAGCTAATTGTTTTGGTATATATCATCCATGCACTTTTTTAGACCCTCACAAAAAATAGTAACTGCTAAAACATAATTTTAATTCTAGTAAATTCCATCAAAATCCTAAAATAAAGCAATTGAGAAAATAATGCATAAGATGGAGAAACAAATCAACAAGTTGGATGCCATAACTGAATTCCAAGGTCAACTATATACTCTCACTAGCTTAATAGTAGACTATAGGCATGTACAAGATAAAATGAGTTAGGACATTGAAGTGCTTAAGCTTAAAAATCCAAATTTTGATGGATCTACTACAAATAATATTGAAGCTCAAAGAGGGAAAGCTATTGACAAGACAAATTTCTCTAGGGCCTTTACCTAGGAAAACTATCAATACTCATGGAACAACAAAGACATAACTCCTAGACCTTTTAAAATAGTTTATCTAAGGTTTTATGGGACATATCCATAAAGTTGATTTATTAAATCCAAGAAATGGTATGAACTGCATGAAAAACCCTTCAATCAATGGATTTTTATGGCCATATTTCATTTTGACCTTGAAGCACTCCATTGGTATCAATGGTTGTGAAAATAAGTCCCAAAAACTGGGTGGGTATAATTCAAGAGTGAACTCCTTGGTTGATTTGGTCAATAAAAGTTTGAATATTTTAATGGTACCCTCACCAATATTTGACAAAAAAGTACCATACTTGAATATATTACAACTTTTGAGAAGCTAGCCAATAGAACCGAAGGTATTTTAGATATCTTCTTTAAGAGTTGTCTCATCATGGGCCTTAAAAACAAAATTAGAACTAAGGTCCAAATGTTCAAACTGACCACATACATGGCTTCCACAAGGATAACTAAACTCATAGAAAAAAAATGGAATTCCCAACAAAAGCCTCCATACCCCCAACATTCCAAAATAGAACTTCTATACCCACACATAATAATGCTTCAAAGGCTCCAATAGTCAAGAGGTTCACACCAACAAAGATGGCCAACTATCGAGCCAAGGGATTTTTATAATTATGATGAAAAATGGGCCACAAGACACAAATATGAAACTTAAATTCTCTTCCTTTTGGATGTGGGAAGTAATTTGCCTTCTTATATAGGTACAAGGTATACATTTGTGGATTTAGTAGAAGAGAAATTGGAATCAATGGAGAAACAACTCCTACGCAATACACAAATTAAAGAAAATCCTAGATTTTCTTTGAATGTTATGGTAGGAATACCAAAACCCCAACACATGATTGTATAGGATTTTATCAAAGAAAATAAGGTCTTAATCCTATTGGAATTTGGTAGCACACATAACTTTATTGGCCTTAGTGTAGCCAAAAGAGTAGATTTTTTTTAATCTAAGATTGTGATTAAATCAATGTCAAAATTGCTAACAAAGATATCACGACTTGTAATGAATGGTGTCAAAATGCTTGTTTATCCATAGGTGATTACCAATTTCAAATTGATCTCTATGCAGTTCCATTAGGAGGCATGGATATTGTGTTGGGATCCCCTTGGATGAGAACTTTGGCGATATTATTGTGGTATTTCTCAAAGTTTTAGATGTAAGTCATGGTCAACAATAAAACTTGCACTGTTTATGGTATAAAGTAAGGAAAACCCAAGGACATCATATCCCATAAAATACAATGACTGATTAAGAAGGGTCATAGGGTAGTGGTTGGTAAATTTTTCTAGATGTAGTTGTATGCTATACAAGATGAAAATATACCTCCAAACTTGTTGGTCATTCTAATAAAGAATTAGGAGGTTTTTAATGAGCCTAAGCATATACCTCCTATTCAACCTAAGGACCATAGAATAAAATTCGTACTGGGGATTTGACCCCTAAACATAAGAACATACATGCACCTCTATTATTAAAATAATGAGATTAAGTATGGAAAAGCAATTGTTGGATGCAAGACTAATTCACTCAAGTGAAAGCCCTCTTTTAGCTCCCATCCTATTGGTATAGAAAAAGGATATATCATGGAGGATATGTGTGGGCTTCTAAGAGCTCAAAAATATCACCATCAAGGATGAGTTCCCAATTCTTGTGATTTATGACTTGTTGGATGAGCTGCATGTTGCTCAATATTTCACCAAATTAGACCTAAGGTCTGAGTATCACTAGATTCATGTCCAAGAGGATGACATGGCTAAATTAATTTTAGGACTCATGAGGGGTAGTATGAGTTATTGATTATACCTTTTGGTCTCACCAATGCACCCTCAACTTTCCAAGGCCTAATAAATAGGGTTATCAAGCCATATCTATGAAAATTTGCATTGATTTTTTTGATGATATTCTAGTGTACAGTAGGACATGGGAAGAGCACCTTAAACATATTGAAAAGGTATTGGAACTTCTACAGTAGAATCAATTTTTTTAAAAATAATCTAAGTGTATATTTGGGGCAATAGATATAGAAGAAAAATAGTGTGTGTAGACCCTACAACTATTGAGGCCATGAATGAATGACATAAATACAAAAAATGAAAGAGCCTCTAGGGATTCCTTAGACTCATAGGGTCCTACTATAAAAAATTCAAGGTAATATTACAATCCCCTTGAAAACTATTCTTTGTAAGGATGCATTTGCTTGGAACTGTGATGTAGAACAAACCTTTTTGACTTTGAAGGATACTATGTGCCACACTCCAGTTTTGAAAATACTTAATTTTTCCAAGATCTTTGTAATAGAAAGTGATGCATTAGGAGTGGTATTTGGCGATGTGATCATGCAAGAAGCTAGACCCCTTACATTCATAAGCAAGGTATATTTGGGGTAGAATTTATCCAAATCCACTTATAAAAGGAAATGATGAGTATCATCTTTGTAATCCTCCATTGGTGACCATACTTGTTAGGGATGTAGACACAAAAATCTAGCCATTCATCCTCCATCCAGGATTTCCCACCATTTCCACCACCAAAGCATAGCCAATTTGCCCACCATTCCTATTTCCCACCATTTTTGAATAATATTCACATTTTATTTATGTATATTTATTTTATATATTTTAATATATATTTAATAAATATGTATTTATTTAAGTGAATTAATCCTAGCCATCCGATTTCATTTAATCCTTTCCATCCACCTACATCAATCCATGCCACACCCTAGATTTATTATCTACCCTTGGATGTGCTTTAATCTCAACCACACGATTAGTGTCGTTGAAACCCTAGCATGCCCTAGGTTAGATTATAAATAGGAGCCATTTTGATGGCTCAACCCCTGAGTTCATGATTCTGATTTTCTTGAATTTTCTATGCCCAAATTCCCTAGTTCCATTCCATCTGTCACATTCCATGCCACTCACTCGCCATTTCCTTCATCACAACCTACATCCTCACCCGATATACTTTTGCAGAATCCTCCATCAGCCACTAGGTGCCTTCGGGTACTTTTTATCAACACCAGGTGCCCAAGTGTGCCTCCTCACTAGTCTCAGGTTCCCACAGGCACCTTCCCTACCAGCACCAGGTGCCCACGAGCGTTTCCTACAGTTGCCAAGTGCCCATGGGTGTTTTACGCTCCCACTCCTGAAGTCCCCCTAGCCTTCAGGTGATGCTAGGGCATCGTCGCACTAGTCACTTGCATCAAATGTCTCACAACAAAGCACAGTAAGTAAGTAAAATAGATCAACCCTCTATTTGTTTATTTTATGAATGTGTTTCTACTTTTGTTCACTATACTTGCAACATCTAGTTAGGGTTTTATCATTGCATATAGAGGGCCTCACACTATGGAGCCCTCACATATACTACTAACTATATTTTTGTGTCATTGTGTGTAGATTTGAAGGTGCTACATCAAAATCTAGAGTGGCCCAACCTTGGATATCAAAAAGCCCACTCAACCTTATTGGGATCAAGATGCGCTTGAAGACACCACGACCTTGCTTATTAGGGTTTTGGAGAACCCTAAATTGTTGTAATATTGTATCAAAAGGATTCAAGGATCCAAGCTTGTAAACAATGGAGTTTCTAGGCTCCCCCAATCAATAAAGAATTTATTCTATTGTGCAATCTTGTGTTTCCTTGCATTTTATTTTGTTCAAGCATTGTTTGTAGTGTTGTGTTTTGCATCTTTCAAATGGTGATCACGGTGGGACCCCCTAAGGGTTTCTATTTATGATTTATTTTACTAATTTGCTTGCTATTTTCTATCATCTTGCAGGTTTTTTAGAAGCATGAATTTTGCAGATTTTGCTGGATCTAGGGTTTCTGAAGTTTGCAGAAGTTTGTAGAAGGTGCACGAAGTACCCAATGGTGTCCGAAGGCAATCCAGAAACACCTAGAGGAATTTAAAGCCATCCATAAGTACCCATGGGCATCTCAACAACATTCAAAAGTGCCCAAGGGCATTTACGAAGAGTTAGGAGCAAAAACATAGGCTTTCTAGTAAGTCTATTGTTTAAAACCCTAGTTTTCTATTTTACGTATTTTGGGTTATCTTATGTATTTTTTAGATTTTAAACAATAAAATGAATCATCATTAAGAAATCTGGAAATGAACGCATATTAGTTTACATTTTTAGATCTGCATTCATTCACATATTCGGATTAGGGTTTTTGTTTTCTGGGTGTAAACTACTGCATTTTATCTGCATTTGAACTAAAACTTGCATAATCTAGTGTTGCATCTTAGGGTTAAAGACATTTTATTTTGTATATCTAAGTTGGAACAATATTAGATTGCCAAAAGTATCCCTACCAGTTGGGTGATTCCAGGCAGAGGGGTGGATGAACCCTCCGGTTGTTATTTAGACAGGGGGTCTTAAGCGGTGTACTTCACGCCCTTTGGAGAACTTGGTATTCTTTTGTTGGCTTCTAATTTAGGTTTATGAAATTAATTGTTTTTAACATTGTTTGTATACAATAGAAAACATAAACCTTAAAAATAATTCACACACATCACGATTCATGCAAAATAGTAGTGGTTGGATTTCATCACCAACCATTGCTTGAGATTTGGTGATGGTGGCATTCATCTCCATCCACCAATCTCTGCCCTTAGACACCTTAGGAATACCCCCGAGCAAACTTTTTGGATTTCATCACCAACAAGAATCTCGTTGCCCTATCTTCACCATAGTTTTTCACCTTTGTTTCATTAAGAAAGATTAGAAAATCAAAACACACAAAACTGGCACATAAAATGAATATACATTAAAAGGAGATAATTAATGAACGAGGTAAGCCACATTGGTTGAGACTTAGCATTGTTTGTTTATTTCCTTAAGCATTCTAGTTTTTGGGTTACATTTGGTATTTTAATTTGCATCTTGATTTATTTTGCTTATGGTATTAACTAGAAATCAAAAGAAATCAATAAGTCAAGAAAAATTAATGGAACCTTCATCCACCTTCCCCACCACTTCAGTGGTAGATCCCCTAAATGTGACACAGGTAGATTTATCTATAGGTCCCTCACATTCTTTACCTTCCACAGCCTTCCACATGGCCATGCCCCAAGAGGAGTCAACCTCTCCTACAATTCGCAACCACATCACCCATATAGACATGGCAAGAGTAGAAGCCTTCATGAAGTCTTCTAATTATGCCTTAGAGTCTATCCCCAACTCACCTAGATAGGATTCTGCTTTACAGCAAGAGCCTATCTATTCCCAACCCCCATCCACCTTTACCTAGGTGTATACTAACCCTCTTTTTGAGGCATCGGTTGCACCTTCATCCCACACATCCATTCCTCAACCCTCAAGTGCTCCTAGCACTTCATATACCTCCACCTATACCAACCCCTTGTATGAAGCACAAGTCAATGTTGCTTCACAAGTCCCAGCCTCACAAGTTGCCATACCTAGTGTAACTTGTATCCAAGCCACATCTTCCATACCATATACCTCCATACCCCTAGCCTCTAATAGAGATATTAGTGAAGCATGGGAACACTTGAACAAATTTCTTAGACAATATTAGAACACTCAACAACAAGTACAAGTTAACCCTACACCTTTACATAACTCTACTCAAACTCCCCTTGTCAACCAAGGTCCATCATGGGCACCATAGTCTTCGATGGTCTCTATCCCAATTCCCCCATCAAGCCATACCATTACCCATCCTATTCCCATTGGCCAACCTAGCCATAACCTTCATCCATCAACATCATTCCATAATTCCCCATCCTTTCATCAACAATCCCCCATTCATCATATTCCATCCAATTCGCCTAACCATCAATACCAATCTCCTCATCATTTGATCACTCCACAACATCTCTCCACACCTCCACAAGCTCATCAGGTAATTCAGGGCTTTCACATTCCTAAGGAAGACCCTCGAATTAAGGCCATGCAAAAATAAATAGATCAATTGATGCAATTCACTCCTGGATTTTCAAATTAGAAACCAACTTTACGCCAATTGATCAATCAACCAATTCATCCTTCGGTACCAATCCCACCATATCCGAAAGATTTTACGATACCCAAGTTTGACAAATTTAAGGGAACTGAGGATCCCAAAGAACATGTGAGCACCTTTGTTCATGCATGCTTCATAATTCAAGACGATAATGCTCTCATGCTTCAAAATTTTCCTCAAACATTAGGAGGGGATGCCATAGAATGGTACAATCAATTGCCAAGCCATAGTATCTATACTTTTGACCAATTGATTGATCAATTCTTTGATCATTTCATCCTAAATTTCAAAAATAAGATCTCATTATCTGATGTCTATGCCTTAAGACAACAAGATGATGAATCTATCTATGATTTTAGAAACCGTTGGAGGGTTATCATCACTAAATTACCATTCACCCTACCAATGGATGAGCTAATTAAGCTATTCACCAAGAGTTGCTTAAAACCCATCTCTTGGATGCTCCAACTAAGAACTTATCAATCCTTTGAAGAAGCTTTAGCTCATGCTAGTGTCATTGAGGATATCAAAATCCAAGAAGGCATCATTAAGCCCAAGAAGAAAGAATGGCAAAACAAGGGCCAATACAAAAGTAATTATTCAGACCAACAAAAATCAACATAGGCTACCCCAACCACCCAATCCAATCAAGTCAATCAAGTGGTCATGAGCCAACCGGTAATGGCTCAACAACAACAACCTATGCAACAAGTACCACAACAAATTTCCTATCATGCGGTCCCCTCAACAACACAAGCTCTAATAGTTCAAAACACAGTGCCACCTATGGAAAACCATCCCAGTGATAGTCTATCCGATAGAATCACCAATATACCCCATTAGATGAGTCATATGCCTCTCTTTTTAGAAGGTTGTATGAGACAAATAAACTTGCTTTACCCAACATTAGACCGGATGATCCCACCAAACATGGTAAAAATTACTAGGAATACTTATTTTACCCCTATCATAGGCAAAACGGGCATGATATCAACAATTACCATGTATTTAAAAATGTAGTCCAAGACCTTATTGACTTGGGGGTGATCAAAGTTGGTAATCCCCTCGCTCAACAAAACCAAAACCTTGGTATATTTTAGACACCACTTCCTCATCACGAGGAGGTGCAACCAAACGTAGAGGGAGCTAACACTAAAACTCCCCCTAACCAAGTCAATCATATTCAACAATACCAAGGGTTTGTAGGGGCCATTCATGTGGTCACTAGAGGTCAACGAAATAACCAAAAAAGGCAACCACCTCAAGCAAGTGTCTCACAACCCTCTACATTGCCACCCATCCAAGTTTCCCCAATTCCATCATCACCCATTCATATACCTAGTCAATCGAATCCATCAAATCCACCCATCAATCGTCCACCCCGACCAGTCATCTCATTGAGTAGCCGGTTAACCACAAGTTTGAAAATGGCATCCACCAAATTGTCAATATATGAGCTAATCCAACAATCTCCCCCACATCGAGAGGCATTAATGGATATTTTGAAATCCATCGAATTGCAATCGCAAGATCCTAATGCCTTAAACAACTTTGTGGGGAGCATTCAAACATGCATGGAGCCTTCCATAACATTTTATGACTTTGAGATTAAGCCAATCTCATTAGGATCAGTAGACCCTCCATTGCATATCATGGCTCTAATTGAAAAGAAGCCTTTCAAGAGAGTCCTCATTGATACCGGTTCCTCTATCAACATTATCACCACATCCACTCTCCATAATTTGAACCTTCCTCCATCTCACATCACCAAATCATCCTTCACCCTCAAAGCATTCAATGATGCTTTGTGTTCCATAGTTGGCACTGTTGTTTTACCCATCGAAGTAGGGACTAAAATATTGCACACAATGTTCCACATCTTGGAAGGATCCATGGCATACAATGTACTCCTTGGAAGACCTTGGATGAGGGAAATGAGATGTGTCCCCTCCATTTTACATCAATGCTTGAAATATGTTCATGAGGGACAGGTACATTGCATACCAGTGGACGTCGAGCCATTTAAGTATTGCAATCTCATCTCAAATCCTTATGAGTCCATGCTCCCTTCCACTCATATTTTCCTATCACCATCATCCAATCCATCCACCACTCCACCAACCTCTTCATCAAAGGATCCCATTCCTGAAGAGCTCCCCATCACCAAGCCTCAACCAACCACCATACCCTCATCATCATCATCAATGACTACATGCACATGTGGTCATAGTCAGTCCACATCATCAACATCATTGCCATCCATGTCATCATCATCCATTCCACAGCCTTCCCAATCCAATCCATCTCCTTCGCCTAATGTCTCACAAGTCGAATTGATGGATTGTGAGATACCTCCATTTCCACCCTTTCCCGATCCATCACCTAACCATGATCCTCCCATATCATCCCAAGTCAAAGTCCATCTCACCAATCCTGGTATTGGTGAATACATGGTCTATGACATCACCATCACACCCCTCACCATCCCTAGTGCTAAGGATTTCGGTCACCCACGTGACCAACCTTTAGCAATAGGAGCAGTTTACAATATGGGTTCAGCTCCAAATAGCATTAATTTTGTATATGGGGGCATTGATTCCTCATCAAGTCCAACACCCATAGAAGAGCCCAAAGAACCAAAACTTGCCAATATTTCAAACATGTTGGGATTTCCATCTCGATAT
The DNA here is from genome assembly GCA_028583015.1 of Wollemia nobilis. NCBI lineage: Eukaryota > Viridiplantae > Streptophyta > Pinopsida > Araucariales > Araucariaceae > Wollemia > Wollemia nobilis. Next base: position 7,012,838 of record JAQPPZ010000103.1, read on the forward strand.
TTCCACATTGTCAATTGGCAAGGCCATGGCCTAGGATTGCATGAACAGGGCGTGCATCAACCTATCGATGTTCCATATCAAGAGGTGCATGACCGTTCAAGTCTAGGTTTCCACCCACTTCCTACCATATCTTCTTTTGAACAAGCCTTCCAAAGGCTTAACCTCAATTCAAGAGAAGAAGCCCTCCATCTCGATAATTTTGATGAGGAAATCTATGAAGAATTCGAGCTTATATCGATTATTTTGGATGAATCTAAAGAAGAATCAGAGCCCATCATTCCCCATACCAAACAAGATGAGTTTTATCTCAACATGTTCCCCATCCATGAGCCCATTTTTCGCTTGCTTCTTCCACAAGAGCGAGCTGCCCCTACCGGTGAACCACCACCTCCATTCCATTAAGCCATTCCATAAGCCAACTTGTAACATATGTACATAATTCAAAAATAGTGGTTTTCACCACTACAAAAAATAAAAATAAAAAATCAATCAAAAATCAAAAACATGTTTGCTTTCTTTGCATTACATATGTAAATATATCATTTAATAAAATATGTTTTGTGTTGCTTTTTGTTGTTCAGGTTAACCAAGCTCCTAGCACCGGTTCCTAGGTTCCATCCATTCCATCCAACCTTGTCCACCTTGCCCATAAGTCAACATGAATCCTGTTGATTTATTCACCCCACTCCATAATCCATACGATCCGGCTAAGCCAATTCCAATTGACATAAGCCTTATTGATATGGATTAGATTTCCTTACCTCCAACCTTTGTTGAATTTATCTTGATCGAGGAATTGTTAAGGGCTTCCACCAACTACATTCCTCCCTCCCCTCCATCTTCGCCTTCACCTTCACCTTCGGATCCCGAGGTTTTCAAGCAGATATAGATGAGGATAAGCCAGAAGAGTTTGATGACATCTTAGACGATATTCATATGATCCCTACACCCCATCAGCTTGAGGAAGGTTCCCACATGTCTATTGAAGATACTATCGATGTGGACCTTAGTTTAGACAAAGATAATCCCCAAATTATCAAGCTTGGCAAAAGCTTATCACCCAATGAACAAGAGAAATTAATCGCTCTCCTCAAGAGGAAAAAGGGTATATTTGCATGGTCATACAAGGACATGCCTGGTCTTGACCCTAGTCTAGTGGTCCACAATCTCACCTTACAGCCTGATGCTAAGTCGATCAAACAAAAACTTAGGAGAATGCATCCTATCGTGGCCCTCTTGGTAAAAATAGAGCTTCAAAAACTCCTAGACGTGAACTTCATAGTTCCTATCAACTATCCTAAGTGGCTCTCAAACATGGTACCCATTCGTAAGCCTAATGGGGTGATACGCGTATGCACTAAATTTCGAGATCTTAACAAAGCGTGTCCTAAGGATGACTTCCCTCTCCCAAACATTGATACTCTTGTCGATACCTGCGTTGGCCATGAAATGCTTTCACTCATGGATGATTTTTTAGGATACAACCAAATTCGAATAAATCCTGATGACCAACACAAAACAACATTCACTACACCTTGGGGAACTTTTTGTTACAAGGTGATGCCCTTTGGCCTCAAAAATGTAGGTGCCACTTATCAACGTGCCATGACATACATTTTCCATGACTACATGCATAAGATTATCGAAGACTATGTGGATGATCTCTTGGCTAAATCCAAAACTCGACAAGAACATATTGGTGTATTGGAGAAAGTTTTTGATCGAATCCTAGAGCATAATGTAAGGTTGAATCCCAAGAAATGTGTCTTTGGTGTTACCTCGGGCAAACTTCTAGGATTCATTATCTCCAAAAGAGGCATTGAGGTGGACCCTAATAAGGTCAAGGCTATCCTAGAGATGCCTCCCCCAACTAACTTAAAGGAATTGCGTAGTTTACAAGGAAATATTCAATCAATCCATCATTTTATTGCGTAACTTTCTAATAAATGTAGGCCATTCAATCACCTACTACAAAAGGGGGTGCCATTATCTTGGACAGATGAATGTCAAAAAGCCTTCGATGACATTAAGCAATACCTAGCTTCTCCACAAATCTTAGCTCCTCCTCGTTTGGGGGTCCCATTTTATCTTTACATCTCAATAACAGACTTTGCATTAGGGACAATGCTTGCACAAAAGAATGAAAAAAATCAAGAGCAAGTTGTCTACTACATTAGTCGAACATTGGTAAGCTATGAAACTAAATATGCTTATGTAGAAAAATTGTGCTTAGTAGTGGTTTTTGCCACTAAGAAACTTTGACATTACATGCTTAGCCACACAACATACATCATAGCTAGAGAAAATCCTCTGCGTTACATGATGTCCTACACTTACAATAACACCCACACCGCTAAATGGATAATGCTCCTTATTGAATTCGACTTGGAATTCATTAGCCAAAAATCCATTAAAGATTAGGTAATAGTTGATCAACTTGCAGAAGCTCCACTACCTAGTGATCATCCTTTGATTATTGAGATCCCAGATGATTCAATATTTGTTGTCATTGAGCAATATGAAGATGTCATTCCAGAGGAAGATGTCGATATAAAATTATTCTTTGATGGATCTAAGTGTGTGAAAGGTCAAGGTGCTAGAGTCATCATTCAAACTAGACTTCCAATGCATAAACAACACCATAGAGTATGCAACCTTAATCTTAGGTCCTTCAATCAACTATAGCCATGAGCATTAAGTGTATTAAGATATTTGGTGATTCTCAACTTATTGTGAAGAAAATCAATGGAGAATACCAATGCAAAGAACCTACCATTAAGCTTTATCACGAAGTAGCAATGAAATTGCTCTCTAAGTTTCATTGATATGAAATCAATAGTTTGCCATATTCGACTAACATATTTGCAGATGCGATGGCCTCCCTTGGATCCTTGATTCCAAAGACTCCTTTGGAGAGGTACAACCCCTTATCATTTCAATGGTATTTAAATCTATAATTTCTTGTGTTGATTCAAAATATGAAAAGGATGTTTGCTTTATCCAGTCGGATTCATATGAGCCTTGGTCAAGCTAAATAGTAGCCTTTCTCAAGTTTGGAAAACTCCCATTTGATATGTCTCGAACTACAAAATTAATTTTCAAGCAAAAGGTAGCCCATTTCATTCTTTTGGAGGACATGTTGTATAATGTGGTTATGATGGAATCCTTCTTCGTTTTCTCGAGGCTAGTGAGGCTCAAAAAGCCATATTTGAGGTCCATGATGGTACTTGTGATGGTCATTTTAGTGTAATGGTCATTGGAAAGTGTATTCTACGCATGGGTTATTATTGGTCCGCAATAGAACATGATTGTTGCACCTATGTTAAACATTTCAAAAAGTGTCAAGAACATGCTAATCTAACTCACGTAACATCACAAGCTTTACAACCTATTCAAAGCCTTTGGCCCTTTTCACAATGGGGATTAGATCTAAGTGGTAAAACTTCACCTCCTTCCTTGGGACAACATACTTTCATCATCACAACTATTGAATACTTCGCAAAGTGGGTCGAGGTAATTCCTCTCACTAGTATGATAGGACCTAGAATTGTGAAATTCATTCTCCATCATATTATTTGTCATTTTGATATCCCCTCAAAAATCATTTTTGACAATGGCAAGTATTTCAAGAACAAGGATGTTTGAGTACTGTTGACACTTTTTGTCACATTATACAAGGGGTAGAAGAATAGTAGAATTTTGTATAATATTTCCTTGTTGAAAGTTTTTCTTTTATTTTAAGTTATAGCAATTTTGACTCTCCTTATCGCCCCTTTTATAAAATGAAGAAGAAAGAGCTTCGCGACCAAACAGGCCAAGGAAAATAACTTCGCCGAAGAGAAAGAAGGAGAATGTGGAAGAGCTTCGGGCCTGAAGCACTTTAAATTACCACTTCGAGCGAAAGCCTTGCGAAGTAATATCGTCGAAGAAAATACAAAGATAACGCTTCGCACCCAAAGCATTTTCAGCAGCCGCTTCGGGCAAAAGTTTTGCGAAGCAGCATCCAAACAACTTCACCGAAAGAGGAGAGCATAATCCAAATCAGCTAAGGCAAAGAAACTACTTCAGGCCCGAAGTATTTCTGACACCTACTTCGGCTAGTTTTCGCTCGAAGCAGTGGCGCTCGAAGCAAAATGACAATGGTTCGAAAACAGAGAAGTTCTTCAGGAGGCTATTCCCCGAATCACAGTTTTGAGAGAGAATCGGGCCAAAACATTTTCCATCCAAAGCAGTTTCGCCAGCAAAGGACAAAGAACCCCATTTCAAAGATGGAGCCCGCTCGGCACTCGACATCCCCGAAGTAGTTTCTGCGAAGCATTATTTTGCGAAGAACAAATCAAGGAAGATCTACTTCAGCCCAAGGCTTTGGTGAGGCGAAGATGTAGCGAAGCACTTTTCGGGCCCACGTTCCAAGGCGGGTAGCTTCCCAAGGTGATCGAAGGCCCCTTATAAATACTCCCTTTCTTGCCCGATAAGCCCGCTGACCATTTTTGGCAAACGAAAGGGACGTAATAGTCCTCAAAGTAAAACATGACGGGCATAACGATCACTCAAGCACAGCATCTAGAAGCCAGGGACACTCGGGTGGCGCATTAAATGAACGTTTCCATGGTTGACCCAGTCGTAGTTGCCAATTTTGGCAACCGATTTGAAAGCTCAATCACAGCAACTGCGAGGAGCCAATTTCTTAGAGCCCAAGGGTGTACTCCATCGTTTTTTGTAATAATGACTCAGAGGGCCGGGTCCTCTATAAAAACCTAGGCTTTGCAATGTAAAAAATGGGGGGAACTTTCTGCTAGAAAGCTGCTGTAACTTGATGTCCTACGTTTAATACTAAAGACTTTTGTGCTCTATTTCTCTCTTTTATGCTGCCTTCTATGCTTAATTCTTTTGTCTTTTCTCGTTCACATACTGAGACTCTGAATCCTGAATCCGGTGCGTGATCGGGGACTGAACCCCTAAAATTTGCCCTGAAGGATACATAGGAGAGGAAAAACATCTTGTCGCTTTCCTTTATGCTACCTGGTGGATCGAGGTTTCTGTTATTCCCTTATCTCAATCATTGTTACTCTGAACCCTGAATTCCAACGAGAGAGAAAGGAGAACCCTACGAACCCGTCCAAAGGATACATAGGAAGTTTGACATTTCATTTCTTTCATCTATTCTTGGTGTTATTTGCTACTATTCAAGTTATTAGTGAGTGATCGTGCTTCTTGTTCTTACCCACATTGAATCATCAATCTCTAACCCTTATCCTTTTTATTTCTTTCTCTAACCTGAACTCCTTTTATCTCTTTCCTCCACTCTTATCTCAAACCCCAAAAGTATATTAGTATAGGAGCCGGCCTTTCTTCGGAGATTGGCACGAGGGGCATCTCTTCCCCTCGGCCTTTCAATGTTGGTCGTAGGTCTAGGGCGCACAAACACATCAAAAGTCCTTTCCTGTGTGGATTTGATGACCAACAGTTTCTGGCATGCCCAGTGGGACCAAGGTCCCATATTTTGAAAATTTCTAACCTGTCTTCACCGGAGCCAAGTTCAAACAGTTCCTGGTGAGATCCGATCACTCTCATCTTCTGAGTGGTAGTGAGAATCGATGCTGTCATTGCCAAAAGACTCCTAGCATTTGGCGACTCTATTTTACCCAAAAATCTCTAAGTCGTAGAGACCAGTACCTTCATGCCAAAGCACCCCGTGTTTTAAGAAAGCTTGAGTTTGGTGAATCTCTGGCTTGTCTATATCTATCAAAATCACCTGGCGACTCCGTTGAGCTGAAGATCCAAATTTTTGATCGTAGGCGCCCCCTTTTTTTTTTAAGCTGAAAGAAGATATCCCGAAGGAATCAAGGTTCGATGAGCAGCCTTGACCTCACAAGCGGAGAAAGAATGTTCATCTGGCAACTCCGACTTAGCGGCGATAACCGTGATCTCTGCAGACCACCGCTATAATGGCAGGGGTAAATTTTCCTAGCTGGGATGACCGAGGCCCCTTGAATCTTCAAAGTTACCATGAGATTCTCAAAGGCACCCTGAAGGCATTGACAATATATGATGGCACCACGGGAATGGCCCGAGAGCACCTTGAAGCTGTTGCTGCTTTAGCGTTCCTCTATGACATAATCCACGAAGATGTCATGGTCCGAATTTTGGCTGTCTTTGGAAGGAAGGGCGCTGCGATGGTATAGACTACTCGAGTCTAAAAGCATTTGCTCATGGGATGACTTGGTAGGAGCACTATTCGAAACATTTGATAGCTCTCAGGATCCCTTCCAACTTTTGACGTACTTCTCCACCATCAAGAGAACACCCTTGGAGAGCGTCACGGACTTCAATGTCCAACTCTATAGAACTTGGAAGAAAGTTCCAGGGGAGATTCAACCAACGCCTACCCAATCCCACCTCTACTATGTTCGAGCTTTTCACTTGGACATAGGCCTACTCTTGCTGCGATCAGGCGAACAAAGATTCCCTTAGATTTTTGAGGAAGCAGTACGAGCAGAGCAGTTTCTATCGAGAAAGTGGCAGTGGGGAGAAGCCCCATCACTTTCTTTGATAATCGCTGCTCCTGTCTACCCAACACAGTATTCTTCATGGCAGACTCCTCATAGTGAGCAAAAGCCCGAGATGCAGTCGTGTGGAGCTCGAGAGGCAGATCCCATCCAGGTCCAACCATGGCAATTTACAAGCTTTGCCCTGACAATGAACAATACGACTACTTACGACTACCAAGAAGAAGAGCAGGCTCATGTGGTAGAGCCTGAAAATGAAGAGGGCCCATTTTTGCACTCTTTTTGTAACCCAACGAGCATGATTCATCAAGAGGCTAAGCCTGAAGAGACCCTGGAAGATTGCTCGTTGTCAGAAGAGCCCTGTTACAGCATCAAGGAGATGGAAGAACCTGTATCCAGCCCATAGTTGCTGGACTCTTCGGTATTTTGGTTCCAGCAATCACTACAACCAGTACCCCAAGAAGGTCCTCATGTGGCGAACTGCTTTGCCACATCCTACATTAGCAGCACGGGTACTGGTAGGAGCGACAAACTATTGTATTGCTTTCTATTCGCAGCATGGAGAACTTCGAGGAGGAGCCATCCAGACTTCAAGAATCAACTGAAGTTCAATCTGATCTGGTCCGGGTATTGCAGATTCACTGGATAAATATCTAAAGCTGAGTTTGTGGTGGCGGCATGCCTATTATGCTGCAAACCTGTGTGAATATTGTAAAACGTTTTGCTATTAAATAAAATGCTGCTCAGAAACTCAAGTCGAGTTTTACCTCGATAGCTATATATATAAAAAAAAAACTCCTTTGGGAACCTGGCTTGTGAAGTAGTGGATGCGAAGTGGTTCGCAGCGAAGTAGGATTGGCCGAGTAAGGTTTCGACTAAGGTATGAAAGATGTTCACCTATGAAGAGTCCGAGCGAGCTACTTTTAAAAGGGGGAAAACAAGCTTCACGAGCAGCCTCGCCTAGGAGGAATCACTCTGAGCCCAAAGCATATAAGATTAACTGGCACAAAAGGTTTGCCATGAAGTATGTCAGATCCGATTTTGGCTTTGTTGACCCAAATATGCACAAGGCAAAAGCATTTATTGCTCACCTAGAGGAGCGTGCCGACATTCGCCTTCAAAAGAATTCGAAACAGGCGAGTTAAATGAAAAGGTGTCAGGTACATCCTCAGGGGATTTGGTTGAGAGAAAAGTCTACCCCCAGGTACCAGGTGGCAGACGACTACATTCCCAAAGCAGCCACAATCATCACAGCGCATGGCCCTGTGTACTACGCCATCATATGGCCAATCTGATGAATCGATGATCTCTCAGGTGAGAAGTGCAGGATTAATTGTGGCACATGCCATAAATGTGGGTAGTTGTCTTTGGTGGTTATATAACGCAGACTCCAAGTAGCTAAAGGGTTACTCACTCAATGACTCATACAGACCCTACTGCCAACCTGTAAACCTTTCCACTTTGCATTCTAAAGCTTCGACGCCATTTTTCTCCATACTGCAAACTCTGTTGCCCTAAGCATCAACGATGGAAAGTTCCAAGGAGAAGGGAAAAGGGCTAGAAGTAGTAGCCCCAGAGAAACCAAAGGTAAAAGGCCATGGGAAAAGGCCGAAGCCAAGGCCCGTTGATTTGGGCCTCCACCAAGATAAGCGTGTCGTGGAAGAAAAAGGGGATTTCAAGGACGAGCAGTCCCTATAACCACCAGTCGATAGGTGGGAAAGAATTAGGGATATGGAGCTGTTGAAGAGCGTAGCTGAGCTCAAAAACATCATTGAGCTCATGAGAAGTAGGCTCCCGATAGAGAGCATACGAGCTGCAACTTACTACTCCCAGATATACTAGTATCTGACGCCCCCACTCACCATTGCCCTGAGCTGATCAATGCCATCACGCAGAATTACCAGCCCGCCACTAGACAGGTGTTAGACACATTTGGCCAAAAGCTATTTTCAATTTTGAAAGAAGATGTACAGTCAGCTTTTGCGCCACAGTAGGGTCCACCCGAGGGATGTATGGTTCACAACATTGTTTTGAGAGAACAAACGGAGAGGTTCACATCTGCTGGCTACATGATAAAATTTTTGTAGCAAAGCCTCAAAAGTGGGCTCCCTTCGGGCAAATTGCCCCAAATGCCCCTTCCCTTGGGGGCCTTTAAAAATGCCGACCTCTTCTCCATCATTGCATGGGTGGTAGGACTATCTACTGACGCTTCTGTATATCCATGGCAAGTGTCCCTGGCCGAGTGCATTTCCAGAGGAGAGTTCAATGCCCCTGATACTTTGAAACCCAGCACCGACCCAGTATTTGTCAACTGGGAAAAATGGGTGGCCAGGGGCTTACACGCGCAACTCACCAGCATGAAGAATGCTGGAACCGACCAGCGCTTCGGGCCCTGCTCCTTTCTTGTTTGGCTATTTTTCTTTCATGTTCATAATAGTTTTCCTCATATTGCCATTACGACAAGTGGCAAGGATGGAAGTCCTTTGCCAGTATATCAGTGGACTCCCCTACCATTGATATTGGAGTCCTACTACCCCTTTAATCAACAATTCTTGGGACCCACCATGCGTATGTTAGCAAGGTCCTCCCCGAGAGTTCCCCTTGGCTTGAGAAACATAGTGGTCCGGGAGAATAGGGGAGACGTTTTTCGACTAATGCAGGGGCTGGTGATTCGCATCTTCATCTTCATAGGGAAGCCCTTCTTACTACCAGTTTACCCCTCCAAGTATCAATTCACATTGGAAGTCACGAGGCAGAGTGATGCAACTAATGCCATCTATAGTAAGGGTCAGAAATGGGCCCAAACTTGTGACTTCCCTCTTAGGATAGGAGTTATCGAAGTGTTCGCCCTGAATCAGAACATCTTCTTGGAAGAAAAGCTTGCCAAGTTCGGCCTGCTCCAAATTCCCCAGCAATGGCTTTATGATCCTTTGGGAGTGATGAGGGACCACATACGGGTCAAGAGCTTCCATGTTTGCCCCTATCCCAAAATTGTGAAACAAAGAAATAATCCTCGGGGAAAGGATCTGGAGTGGCATCTGGAGAGGATGGAATCCTTGCCTCCCTGGCATGAATTCTACCCAATGGAGGTCGCATATGACCTAGATCGACATTCACTCCCAAGCCCCAATTCCACCTTCTGGAAGAAAGCGAAAGATGACTTGAAGGAGGGAGTAAAGAATTGGGACGCGGCTCAGCTGAGAGAGTGGTGGATAATGAGGGTCCACCAGTAGAAAACAAACTCTTATGGGTTCTTGGCAACAGACAAAGACTTCACCAAAATTTACAAAGCCAACGCTGGAAAGTGGAAGCCTTTGTCCTTCGCCGCCCTCATCCCTCTAGCTACCCCAGGTTTGGGCGAAAGCCCAAAAAGAGATGATACTACTTCAGGGAGTGGAAAGGAGGAGAAGGCCCAAGATACACATCAAAGATCGCCTCAGATACCTGTAGGAGGCCACGACTCAAGCTCTGAAGAGTCAGAACAACCGCTGGTGAGAACAAAAAGAAAGAGGCCATAACAGGGCCCATTACCCCTGAACTATCCAAAGCAACCTCGCATAGGATTTGCAAGCCTCTCCATTGGGTGACTGATATCAGGCCCATCCGAAGCAAGTGCCGAGGTCGCAGCACTGTCGAGTGCCGAAACCACCCTGGGTGTCAATGTCACTGATGTGGGGAGAATCCCTCGAACAGAAGGGGCCCTCAGGGCAGAAATCATGGGAGTTGGGATTGCCCAGGCCGAGAAAGAGCAAGATGCGGCTGCACCAGAAGTCACCATTGCCACAATGCCAGGAGGGCATGTAGGTATGCATTCTCCACCTTTTTCCCTAGTCTCACACATTTTTGCCACAACCCCAGCTGAGGGTTCTCACCAGTCTCCCCTGCATAGCCCATCACCCCCTCACATGTCACCTATTGCTGGTCCGTTCTCATCCCATGATTATGACGAGGGTAAGACCATTGATCCTACTTTTCCCTTCCACACTACCATCCCCCTAGTCATTAGCAGAGGCAGGGGTCCCACTTCGATGCAGAGTCCCGCCCTCCAACCCCCTGTCTCATGTGAGGTAGCCCCGGTTGCTGAAATTCCCACCACGCTTATCACTGAGCCTTCTGGTGAGGCATCCCCTACGCATTATTTATATTTGTTTACTCCCTCGACTGGAGATCTAGCCTTGTCCAAATCAAAGGTGTCCTTAATTAAGGACCGCCCCCTTGTCGAGAAGTTATTCCAAGCACGGCAAAACACTAAGCAAATACTAAGGGAGGTAAGGAAAAGAAGAGGGCGCTCGACAACATCAGTTGAAAAATGCATCATTTTTGATTTAGAGGTCGGAAAGGTGCATAAAATCAAGAAGGTCCCCAAGGTACAAAAGCCTCTAGATGAAATGACTCCAGTGGACTACAATTATCAAGAGACACCTAAGGACCTGGAACACCTGAATGTTGACAATGAATCGGCCTCTATGCACGTCCAAATCGAGACTTTTCGGGCACATGCAACCATTGCTAACCAGTGCAGGTTTGAAACCGAGGCCGCCAATGTCAAGTTAGAAGAAAACCTGGCAAAGGTACGCTCCAAATTAGTGGAAGCTGAGAAGCAATGCAAATTGATGAAGAAGAAAATGCTCGACCTAAAGCAGCAAGTTCAACAGCTCCAGTCTATAGCTGAGAGCCAAGCGCAGAAATAGACCGAGAGTGATCTGAAGGCCAGAGAGCTTGAAGACAAAATCACGCAGATGCAGGCTCCACTATATCCAAAAGAGGATCTAATGCTGTTTGATAGGGCCAAAATTAAGGAGATTCGCATGCACCTACTAAAAAATTTATGGCCTCGGTGCGCCAGTGCTTTTTCAATTTTGACGTATGTCATCGAAGAACAGCAGGCTATTGTTGAGGGAGGGCCAGTCATCGATGAGGTCATGTAGAAATCCAAGAGCTGACTTAAGCTAGTGTTCGACGTCCAAAATGCTAGATATCAAGACTTGCAGATCACTGTAATGTCTCGAACGACTAGAGATTGGTCGACTGCACGGGCTATTGTTCGCGCTTTCTTTTCCAAGGTAAGAAAAGCGTAGAAGGCAAGGAATCTCCAGGATATGTTCGATAATGAGCAACGTGCAACAATGTGCCACTTTCAAGATCTTTCTTCCCTGGGTTTCCTGAGTTTCATAGACGATGATGGAAACCTTCTAAGCAAGGATGACCTCAAGCCAGTCTGGCTGCAATTTGAGAACGATGTCTCGGAGATCGATGGCTGGGAAGAACAAATTACAAAAGGGCAGGTGATGGATTTCATCCTGAGATATTGTAAGATCATGGCTTGCCTCGACGACCTGTTCACCAGGGCCAAGAATGTTGATGTCAAGCAAATCAATCGATTTCGTGACTTGGTCAAAGCGCTGCAAGATCAAGAGTCGTTATGAAAGGATGCCTGGGCTCATGTTCGAAGAACGATGAAGCACATCCGTGATCGCCTCGAACCATCACCACAGCCAGAGGTTGCACTGGACGAAGAAGAAGAAGAATAAGAGGAACAAGAAGAGGGATATACCATAGAAGCAGAATCTAAGGGGAACCAGTAACTCCATAGCCCAATGGACCAGGGCTAAAGGGTTCTTTTGTCGAGACGAGCTCGTCACCTCGTGAGCTGCCAAGAATGTTGACACTTTTTGTCACATTATACAAGGGGTAGAAGAATAGTAGAATTTTGTATAATATTTCCTTGTTGAAAGTTTTTCTTATATTTTAAGTTACAACAATTTTGACTCTCTTTATCGCCCCTTTTATAAAATGAAGAAGAAAGAGCTTCACGACCAAACAGGCCAAGGAAAATAACTTCATCGAAGAGAAATAAGGAGAATGTGGAAGAGCTTTGGGCCTGAAGCACTTTAAATTACCACTTTGAGCAAAAGCCTTGCGAAGTAATATTGCCGAAGAAAATACAAAGATAACGCTTCGCACCCGAAGCATTTTCAGCAGCCGCTTCGGGCGAAAGTTTTGCGAAGCAGCATCCAAACAACTTCATTGAAAGAGGAGAGTATAATCCAAATCAGCTAAGGAAAAGAAACTACTTCAGGCCCGAAGTATTTCTGACACCTACTTTGGCCAGTTTTCACCCGAAGTAGTGGCGCCCGAAGCAAAATGACAATGGTTCAAAAATAGAGAAGTGCTTCGGGAGGATATTCCCCGAACCATAGTTTTGAGAGAGAATCGGGCCGAAACATTTTCCATCCAAAGCAGTTTCACTAGCAAAGGACAAAGAACCCCATTTCAAAGATGGAGCCCGCTCAACACTCGACATCCCCGAAGTAGTTTCTGCAAAGCATTATTTTGCGAAGAACAAATCAAGGAAGATCTACTTCAGCCCAAGGCTTTGGCGAGGCGAAGATGTAGCGAAGCACTTTTTGGGCCCACTTTCCAAGGCGAGCAGCTTCCCAAGGTGATCGAAGGCCCCTTATAAATACTCCCTTTCTTGCTCGATAAGCTTGCTGACCATTTTTGGCAAACAAAAGGGACGTAACAGTCCTCGAAGTAAAACACAACAGGCATAACGATCACTCAAGCACAACATCCAAAAGCCAGGGACACTTGGGAGGCACATTAAATGAACGTTCCCATGGTTGATCCAGTCGTAGTTGCCAGTTTCAGCAATCGATTTGAAAGCTCAGTCATAGCAACCGCGAGGAGCCGATTTCTCAGAGCCCAAGGGTGTACTCCATCATTTTTTGTAATAATGACTCAGAGGGCCGGGTCCTCTATAAAAACCCAGGCTTTGCAATGTAAAAAGGGGGGGAACTTTCTGCTAGAAAGCTGCTGTAACTTGATGTCCTGCGTTTAATACTAAAGACTTTTGTGCTCTATTTCTCTCTTTTATGCTGCCTTCTATGCTTAATTCTTTTGTCTTTTCTCGTTCGCATACTGAGACTCTGAATCCTAAATCCGGTGCGCGATCGGGGACTGAACCCCTAAAATTTGCCCTGAAGGATACATAGGAGAGGAAAAATGTCTTGTCACTTTCCTTTATGCTGCCTGGTGGATCGAGGTTTCTGTTATTCCCTTATCTCAATCACTGTTACTTTGAACCCTGAATTCCAGCGAGAGAGAAAGGAGAACCCTATGAACCCGTCCAGAGGATACATAGGAAGTTTGGCATTTCATTTCTTTTGTCTATTCTTGGTGTTCTTTGCTGCTATTCAAGTTATTAGTGAGTGATCGTGCTTCCTGTTCTTCCCCACCTTGAATCATCAATCTCTAACCCTTATCCTTTTTATTTCTTTCTCTAACTCGAACTCCTTTTATCTCTTTCCTGCACTCTTATCTCAAACCCCAAAAGTAGATTAGTATAGGAGCTAGCCTTTCTCTAGATATTGGCACGAGGGGCATCTCTTCCCCTCGACCTTTCAATGTTGGTCGCAGGTCCAGGGTGCGCAAACCCACCGAAAGTCCTTTCCTGTGCGGATTTGATGACAAACAAGTACTTTGTGAGAAATACAATATTCAACATAGTTTCTCAACTCCTTATTACCCACAAGAAAATGGACAAGATGAAGCCTCCAACAAGATATTAATTTCTATTCTCAATAAAATCATCAAATAAAATCATAGATATTGGCATACACAAATTCTCTTGACATTATGGGCTTATCACACAAGCATCTGCATGCCTACAAGTGCAACACAATTTTTATTAGTCTATGGAGCTGAAGCAATCATACCTCTTGAGCTTGAGATCCCTTCCTTGTGAATATATTTACAATAATTCATAGATGAAAACATTGCTAGACAAGCACATCTTGACCAACTCACACTTCTTGTTGAGAGGTGAGCCAATACTTTAGAGAATTTACGAGTTTACCAAGACCGCCTCAAGTGTGCTTACAATGCCAAATTCCATCTACATGAATTCCAAGTAGGATATCTTGTCCTTAAATATAATCAACAAAATACCAATGCATTACTGCATCTTCGAGATAAATTCATGGCTAATTAGTTATGTCCATACATTGTTACATAAAGAGTGGGTAATGGTACTTATAGGCTTGCTAGTCTAGAAGGAGAGGAATAATATGAAACACTTAATGTTATACACTTGAGAGCATTCTAAGCATAATCTATGAGCAAGGTGCAGCAATAGTATTGTCATTGTTGTCAACACAGTCAGACAGATCGGTTGATGCAGTGGACAAGAGTTAAGAGGTTCTTCAGAGTATGTACAGTGATTCTCCAAAAGATCGAAGTGGCCCATATGCTAAAAATCAAAAGAAAATCACAAGGAAGAAAACTGTCATGATATCGCGACATGTTGAGCAAGAAAGAAAAACTGTCACGATATCGCGACATGTTGAGAAGAAAGAAAAACTATCGCGATATCGTGACATGTTGAGCAAGAAAGAAAAACTGTCGCGATTTCGCGACATGTTGAGCAAGAAAGAAAAACTGTCATGATATCGTGACATGTTGACAAGCAAGCAAAATTATCACGATTTCGTGACATGTTCGGAGAGAAAGCGCAAGCAAGCAAAACTGTCATGATTTCGTGACATGTTCAGAGAGAAAGCGCAAGCAAGCAAAACTGTCGTGATTTCGTGACATGTTCGGAGAGAAAGCACAAGCAAGAAAAAGTGTCGTGATTTCATGACATATTGCAAGAGAGATAGTACGAAAGAAAAAGTGTCACGATTTCATGACATATTGGAAGAGAAAGAGGCAAGTAGAAAAAGTGTCACGATTTTATGACATATTGCAAGAGAGATTGTACGAAAGAAAAAGTGTCGTGATTTTGCAACATATTGCAGGAGAGAGAGTCCGAAAGAAAAAGTGTCACGATTTCGTGACATATTGCAAGAGAGATTGTACGAAAGAAAAAGTGTCACGATTTCATGACATATTGCAAGAGAGAGAGTCCGAAAGAAAAAGTGTCATGATATCGTGACATGTCGGGTTTTCATGACCCGAAGGCAAGAGAAAGAGCAAAGGAGAAAAAGTGTCACGATATCGCGACATGTCGGGTTTTCACGACACAAGCCAAGAAGAGTAGCAAGGAGGTGAAAGTGTCACGATATCACGACATGTTGTGTTTTTATAGGTACAAGCCAAGAAGAGTAGCAAGGAGGCGAAAGTGTCACGATATCATGACATGTGTTTTTGTAGGTACAAGCCAAGAAGAGTAGCAAGGAGGCGAAAGTGTCACGATATCGCGACATGTGTTTTCATGGGTGAAGTCCGAGAAGAGGACAAAGAGGTAGAAGTGTCATGATTTCGTGATAGGTCGTTTTGGCACGAGCTAAGAAGAGAACCCAGTCAAAATAAGATATGTGAAGAGTTAACTGAAGTTATACGGCAGTTACAGGTGCAGTTGTAGAAGAAAATCATGCAGCTAAAATAAGAAGAGTTAACTGAAGTCAGTACGATAGTTACAGGTGTAGTTTTAGAGAAAAATCATGTAGCTAAAATAAGAACAGTGAACTGAAGTCAGAACGACAGTTACAGGGCCAGTTGTAGAGTGAAATCATCGAGCGGTGGTTAAACTGAAAGTCATCAGTCGAAGACCAAACAAAGAGCCGTAACTATTAATAGGATGCATGAGAGAATACTGTGTGATAAAGGAGTTACATATAGAAGTTTCTATTAATAAGTTGCATGCGAATATATGGAAGCTAAAAATAGAGTCAGAACTTTGTTATAAAAGGAGGTCTGCATGGAGAATTACTGTGCTACTGAAACGAGGGAAAGTGCTGCAAAAAGAGGGTTGGAAGAGTGTCGTAAGAAAGCGTTAGGCAGAACCGTGAGAGCCGTAAGAATGTAGTGAGAAGCATAGCAAGAGGGATGTAAGAAGGTCATAAAAGTGTAGTAAGCAGAGCCTTAAGTGTGTGTGATGTTTTGGTGAATAGCGAGAGAGGTTGGGTTAGCAATAGACCAGTCAGGGTCTTGTATAAGCGGAGGCATTTTTATGTCAATCTTATAGTTTCAAAATTGCAGTCCAAGTTGGTGCTTGGAATTAGGGGTTGGTGCTCCTTTCTGTTGGTGTAGATAAATTAGGGGTTGGTGCTCCTTTCTGTTGGTGCAGATAAATCAGGGGTTGGTGCTCCTTCCAGTGGGTGTTGGTAAATTGATTGTAAAATTGGTATTTTGCAATGGCTGGATTTGGATGGGAGTCCAAACAGTCAATTTTTGAGGAGTAGCCAAACTGGTGAACCTCGGTACATCTTGTGTTGTGTGATGCTCTCTTGTTATATTTGCTTTATGTGGTTTTAAGTTTTCATTGTTTTGGCTTTAAGAGTTGAAGTTTTTAAGTTTTAAAGAGCCACACTGATTCACCCCCCCTCTCAGTGTCATTGTGAGACTAACAATTGGTATCAGAGCCAAGTTCTTGAACAAAGCTTAACCAGCTAGGGTGATCTTGGATTAGTACGCAATGGCAGGTGGTGAAGGCTTCTCATCAAACAAAGCACCATTGTTGGATGAAACTAATTACACATTTTGGAAACTCAGGATGCAGACATATCTTTGTGCTTTGGGATACGACATTTGGGATTCAATGAGACAGTGGATACACAATACCCACCACTCCTCCAACCGATGTTGCCGGTAAGAAACTATTTGAGAATAACTCTAAAGCAAAGAATGCTATCATGTGCGGTTTAATGGACAGCGAACTGATAAATATTATGAGTTGTAAAATGACAAAAGACATATGGGACAAACTAAAGAGCATTCATGAAGGAGACGACAAGATCAAGGAGGCCAAGTTACAAATGCATCGAGCTCAGTTCGAAGCATTAAAGATGAATGACGATGAGAACATAGAGGCATACATGCTGAGAGTTAATGGAATCATTAATGCGATTAGAGGACTCGACGAGGAAATGGAAGATGCTGTCATCATGAAAAAGGTACTAAGATCTCTTCCCCAAAGATTTGATTCTAAAGTTTTAGCAATAGAAGAAGCTAAAGATCTAAATACTTTTAGTATGGATGAGATGCATGGTTCTTTGACTGCATATGAGATGAGAATAGGAAAAACTAAACCCACAGATAGAGAAGCTGCTTTTAAAGCACATAAAAATATAAAAGCAAAACAAGAATCCGAGGAAGAAGAGACATCAGATGAAACGGAAGCAAACTTTGTTCGAAAACTAAAAATGGGAAAAGGAAAATACAGAGGAAAGTTACCGTTTAAATGTTTCAATTGTGGAGGCATTGGGCATCTTGCAGCTAAATGTCCACTTAATGAGAAGAACATAAGTGATGAAGGATCGCACCAAGAAAGAAGTGACTGGAAGAACAAAACAAATTTCAGAAAAGGCAACTTCAAGAAGAAAAGTTTCATCTCCAAGAATGTCAGTTCATCAGAAGACAGTTGCAGTGAGGATTCTGAAGAGGAAACAGGTGAAGTTCTTTATATGGCACTCAAAGAAGAAAAAATAGAAAAAGAACAAGTATGTGATGAAAACCTAGAGGTTGAAGTAGATCTAGAAGGTGAGTTGATCGCTGCACTTGAAGAGTTGGGTTTAGAAAGGAAAAAGAACAAAATACTGTCCAAGAAGTTGGAAGAATATGAGGGTAATATTGAAGATCTCTTCTTACAAATTCATAAAGCCAAGAAACTAGAAGAAGCCTTGAAGTCACAGATCAATGAGAAAGAGATTGTTTGCTGCAAACAAGAAGAGGAGATTGTGTTATTGAGGAAACAACTAGAAGAGGCCAATACAAATCTCAAATTTGAGAAGAGCACAGAGTTGCTAGATAAAATGATAAGGCAACAAAGAAGCCCCATGTGTAAGCTTGGTCTTGGATGTGAAGTTGAACAACCTTCATCTTCTAAATCTGTAGAGAAGAAGAAATCCACTACTGAAGGATCAAAGCAAGAAAAGCTTGAAGCTGAATCCTCAAAAGGAAGAAAATCTCAAAGGAGATCTACAGCAAAGCAACCACAACAAAAGAGGTTCTATCACTCTCACTTTATTCATAATAATGCTTTTAATGGCTATTGTTTTAGATGCAACCATTATGGTCACAAGGCAATTTATTGTGGATTGAATAATAGATCAAAGAGTTATGCTGGTAGAAATACATCTGTTATTTCGGTTGAACACCATGTGCAATGTTTTAAATGTAATGGTCATGGGCACATAGCAAGGTCTTGTCCAAGAACTTTTGTATCTAATCTAAGGCAAGACAGTAGATTTCATCAGATGCAAAGAATGCAACACAGACAGGGAAGAAATCATGTGCATCAAAGAAAGGAAAATAATCATCCATCAAGGATGTACAAGAGACAACCACCCAAGAGAAATGTTCAAGTTCACGAAAAGGTTCAAAATAGGGATGCAGTTGAAAACCTTCGGCCTAAGTTCAAGAAATATTGGAGAAAGAAAGAAGAGAGGAAATCGTGTCTCCTTGGACTGAAGGAGATTACTCCTCTATTGCACTAAGCAGCTACAGGTAGCACATCCTCAGGGGGAGCAATGTTAAAGTTTTATTTTAATGCTCCTATGTATTGTGTGGATATCTGAGGATGAAAGGAAAGTAGTCGGGGAGTTGTCGTATAGTTGTCAAAATGTGTTTCAGTTCATGTAGATGTTTGTGGAGATAGTATCAAACTGATGTGCTTCAGCAGAACAACATGGTGAACAACTAGGTTTTCGATGCAGTAGCTGATAGGCATTATCTGAGATAGAACATGCAGCACAGGTCGACGTGTCATGGAAGAATAAGCTGGCAGGTGCTGGTTTTGAAGCCTGTAACATTCCCAATCTGCAGATAAAATAGAATCCATGTTGTGAGTTGGAAGGCATGCGTGTCTTAACCAAAAATACAACACATCGTGTGGTATAAGAGAGCATTAATTTTCTCTAAAGAAGTAGCAGTTGTCAAAGAGATGCCAGAGTCAAAGCAAAGAGTGGCACTAGCACCCAGTTGGTCAAGAGTGCAAATTGGCACATGCAAGGCAAAGACATTGAGTAGCCCTGACATATGCCCTAGCAAGAAGCATAATACCGAGTGTTGATGACTGTGCATAGATTGAGGTTCCAACGCTAGGTGTAACGGTCCATTGTCAATACCTACGCAGATGATGAAAACATTCATGGCAGCTGTTAGAAACCAGAGACATTGAGCTGCACAATGGATGCGAGGCAAAGTCGTTAGTCATGGAGGAGGTGGCAGTCAAGAGGCTAAAGAAAATTATGGAGATTGTCGATGTTAAAGTTGATAAAGGTAGGGAACGAGTTATAAGCATAGTGGTTGAAGCCCATTGGTTGTGAAAGAATTTGAGTACTACTTGAGCATGATTGATTGAGCCTTTGAGAAGGCCTTTGGGAAATATTTGAGGACAGTGTTGGGACAGATTTCTAGAGCAGATTTGGACAGGTTTTGTATGAGCTTGTTATTCAACATTGGACAAGTTCTGTGTGAGCTTGTTATTCAGCATTGGACAAGTTCTATGTGAGCTTGTTAAGTAGGTTCTGTGTGAGCCTATTGATAGAGTATAGAGGACAGAGTCCCAATGGATAGAGATCCAGCAACCAACACAGTTGAAGATAGATCTGAGTGAGGATTCTTCAAGTGGAGAGAGGTCCACCAGTCAGTGCAGCAGAGAGACAGAGTCTTCTATAATATAACAATTGGAGAGAGGTCCACCAGTCAGTAGCGGATACCTTCACAATAAATTGGGAGTGGTCATGCTTCCCAAGAATTGACTAGCTATCGAGACCACATTCTCAGGGGGAGCATTTATATATTTGCTTATCTTTTTGCTCATATTTGTAAGTTTTGCTAACTGTCATAACGTGTGCCTGAGAATGTTGTGCATGGACTCAGGGGGAGTCTGCAGCAGCCCTTTGGTATTATTGTCAAAGGGGGAGAAGAATTACAGGAAATTGCACGTGTGTTGCCAACAATTCCAAAGGGGGAGATTGTTGAGCAAGGTGCAGCAACGATATTGTCATTGTTGTCAACACAGTCAGACAGATCGGTTGATGCAGTGGATAGGAGTTAAGAGGTTCTTCAGAGTATGTACAATGATTCTCCAAAAGATCGAAGTGGCCCATATGCTAAAAATCAAAAGAAATTCACAAGGAAGAAAACTATCGCGATATCGCGACATGTTGAGCCAGAAAGAAAAACTGTCACGATATCGTGACATGTTGAGCAAGAAAGAAAAACTGTCATGATATCGCGACATGTTGACAAGCAAGCAAAACTATCATGATTTCGTGACATGTTCGAGAAGAAAGAAAAACTGTCACGATATCGCGACATGTTGAGAAGCAAGCAAAACTATCACGATTTCGTGACATGTTCGAAGAGAAAGCGCAAGCAAGCAAAACTATCACAATTTTGTGACATGTTCGGAGAGAAAGCGCAAGCAAGCAAAACTGTCATGATTTCACGACATGTTCGAGAGAAAGGCAAGAAGAAAAGTGTCACGATTTCGTGACATATTGCAAGAGAGATAGTATGGAAGAAAAAGTGTCATGATTTCATGACATATTGGAAGAGAAAAAGGCAAGTAGAAAAAGTGTCACGATTTCGTGACATATTGCAAGAGAGATTGTATGAAAGAAAAAATGTCGTGATTTCATGACATATTGTAGGAGAGAGAGTCCGAAAGAAAAAGTGTCACGATTTCATGACATATTGCAAGAGAGATTGTACGGAAGAAAAAGTGTCACGATTTCATGACATATTGCAAGAGAGAGAGTCCGAAAGAAAAAGTGTCGCGATATCGCGACATGTCGGGTTTTCGTGACCCGAAGGCAAGAGAAAGAGCAAAGGAGAAAAAGTGTCGCGATATCGTGACATGTCGGGTTTCGCGACACAAGCCAAGAAGAGTAGCAAGGAGGCAAAAGTGTCGCGATATCGTGACATGTTGTGTTTTCATAGGTACAAGCCAAGAAGAGTAGCAAGGAGGAGAAAGTGTCGCGATATCGCGACATGTTGTGTTTTTGTAGGTACAAGCCAAGAAGAGTAGCAAGGAGGCGAAAGTGTCGTGATATCGTGACATGTGTTTTTACGGGTGAAGTTCGAGAAGAGGACAAAGAGGCAGAAGTGTCACGATTTTATGACAGGTCATTTTGGCATGAGCTAAGAAGAGAACCCAGCTGAAATAAGATATGTGAAGAGTTAACTAAAGTTATATAGCAGGTACAGGTGCAGTTGTAGAAGAAAATCATGCAGCTAAAATAAGAAGAGTTAACTAAAGTCGGTACGACAGTTACAGGTGCAGTTTCAGAGAAAAATCATGCAGCTAAAATAAGAACAGTGAACTAAAGTCAGAACGACAGTTACAGGGCCAGTTACGGAGTGAAATCATTGAGCGACGGTTAAACTGAAAGTCATCAGTCAAAGACCAAACAAAGAGCCATAACTATTAATAGGATGCATGAGAGAATACTGTGTGATAAAGGAGTTACATATAGAAGTTTCTATTAATAAGTTGCATGCGAATATATGGAAGCTAAAAATAGAGTCAGAACTTTGTTATAAAAGGAGGTATGCGTGGAGAATTACTGTGCTGCTGAAACGAGGGAAAGTGCTGCAAAAAGAGGGTTGGAAGAGTGTCGTAAGAAAGCGTTAGGCAGAACCATGAGAGCTGTAAGAATGCAGTGAGAAGCGCAGCAAGAGGGTTGTAAGAAGGCCATAAAAGTGCAGTAAGCAGAGCCTTAAGTGTGTGTGATGTTTTGGTGAATAGCGAGAGAGGTTGGGTTAGCAATAGACCAGTCAGGGTCTTGTATAAGCGGAGGCATTTTTATGTCAATCTTATAGTTTCAAAATTGTAGTCCAAGTTGGTGCTTGGAATTAGGGGTTGGTGCTCCTTTCTGTTGGTGCAGATAAATTAGGGGTTGGTGCTCCTTTCTATTGGTGCAGATAAATTAGGGGTTGGTGCTCCTTTCTGTTGGTGCAGATAAATCAGGGGTTGGTGCTCCTTCTAGTGGGTGCTAGTAAATTGATTGTAAAATTGGTATTTTGCAATGGCTGGATTTGGATGGGAGTCCAAACAGTCAATTTTTGAGGAGTAGCCAAAATTGGTGAACCTCGGTACATCTTGTGTTGTGTGATGCTCTCTTGTTATATTTGCTTTATGTGGTTTTAAGTTTTCATTGTTTTGGCTTTAAGAGTTGAAGTTTTTAAGTTTTAAAGAGCCACACTGATTCACCCCCCTCTCGAGTGTCATTGTGAGACTAACAGTTATGTCCATACATTGTTACATAAAGAGTGGGTAATGGTACTTATAGGATTGCTAGTCTAGAAGGAGAGGAATAATATGAACCACTTAATGTTATATACTTGAGAGCATTCTAAGCATAATATGGTTTTTATATATGTATATATATACATGGCTAATACACAAAAAAATTTGCATACACTTCATTCATAACATTGCATTTCATTTGCATTCACATTCCAAAAATAATGCATCCACCTACATTTCATAAAATTGCATGTCATACATTGCATTCACATACACATTTCATATTTAGGGATCGTTTATTAAGTTCAAGGTCTTAATTGGTCCAAAAAAGTCATGTTGCCTTAATTAGGGGCACCTTCACAATGTCATCCATACAATTCCACCAAGTCAAATTGCCATCAACACAAGCCACATTCACAAATCCTAAGTGTTTTCGGTCACTCAGCTACTCCTAGTGCTTTAAGCAACCTCCAAAAATAATGTGGAGTTATTCTTAGGACCATTGTACATATACACTAAGAAAATCATGATTTTTAAGAACTAATTCCAAAAACATTCTTGAACCAAGCACAATTTTCACATCTTAAAAACATCTTGTGTCAAAGAGGGATAACACCATACTTGGTATAAACCTTGAAGTGAAAATGATCATCCTTGCTAGTCCCATTATGCAACATAGTCCATAAGAACAGTGGTTTGCACCACTATGACAGTTGCTCCAAATTCAAAAGATAAAGTAGTAAGGATAGGGTACAATTCTCATCACACTTACGTTGAGAATCCGATTCCCTAAAGCTCTAAACCTTATACATCACATAACATTGATCATTGGATTGTAAGGATTGTACTACATTTCTATTTAGACGATTAGGTAGTCATCCCAAAAAATTAAGAGATCAAAAACAAAAATCGTGGACTATGGAGTTACCCTCCACCGGAGCTATAGATGCTTAACTTGCAGTGGAGTACGCTCATGCGTGGTGACATGTCTCTTTTAAAAGAGACCTTTGACCAATAATACAAGTAAGCTAGCCTCTTGGTTTTAATCATAACACGTTTACCCAATTTTCTCAAGATGAGTTAATGAACTCACTTGCACACACGCTGGTTCTTTATTGTCTAGGGTTATTACCATGCTCTTGATTCGGTAAATTAACTCACTGCACACACATTTGGTCCTAGAAGGTTTAGGTAGTTTTTGTTTGATGCCACTAGGATTTTTGAGTCTCTACAAAGCAGAAAGTCTTCCATATCAACATCCATGTCTTCTTCCATATCAATATCTATCCATATCTTCTTCCATATCAACATCCATGTATTCTTCCATTTCACCATCTAGGTCAATTTATAAGTCCTTCATCCCATATGCCACCAATTCAGGTGCCCTTGATTAAACAACAATGCTAGAAATGGGTCAAGCAAATATCTAAACTTTATTTTATCATTAGCACATGTCATATTGCATTAATAATCCATATATTTCATCTTGCATTAATCATCCATAACATATCATATGCATTAATAATAAACATAAACATGCATTCCACAAAAAGCATGCCAAAAAAATATAACACAAAGGTAAAATCCATGAATATATATATATATATATAAAATATATATATATATATATATATATATATATATATGTATAAATATAACATCTACAATGAGTGCCAAGCAGCTACATACAATGGAGCACCAAGGATCATATACAAAAAGTGCATCTAAGCACTATCAACATCCTCCAAGAAGACCCTTGTGACCTAGAAGGAGACTCAGACCTAGAAGGAGCTCTAGATCTAGAGCTATGCCTAGAATCGCTACACCTTGTACCCCCGAACACAAATGAGGTTGGAGGATCAGGAAGTGGAATATGATGTTCCATCAACCTATCCTCCAATGCCTCAATATATCTATGTCGAGACTGAAGGTATCGTATGTTGACCTCATGCCAACACTCCCTCTCTACTAGCTCTTCTTGGAGCCTCATGATCCTTGCATCCTACTCTGCCACCTACTTCTCCAGTTGTGTCCACTCCTCCTTGCTTCGACCTGGGCGTACATCTAGAACCTCCTCCATATCCTCCCCATATCTGAGCAATATCCCAATTTCAAGTGCCTGCTATGTTACACCCTTCACCTTTCACCTTCGACTGTCAGATCGAAGGCACCACTACCTCTTATGAGCATTATAGGTCCCGTTACTTTGAGTCTCTGGGACACCCTCATCCTAGGTCTCCTGGGTGCCCTCATACCTCGCCTACCCTCATACCTCGCCTCTCCACTACCATCCCCATCAACTGCTCCTCGAGGTGGTACCCATGGTGGCTAAACCATGAAGCATGCATCATACTCCATGGTCGTACTCGTATCCTCCACATCTGAGACTTATATCCCCTCGTCATCCTCCAAGACTACCCTCCATGGCTCCACACAAGGTAGCTTGATATCCTCTTCACGTATCCTATATCGCACTAGCTCATCAGGGATATCCTACCTTAGCCCAAACTGGTGGAGCACTCATGAGAACTAGAAGTACTTCACCTCACTCTAATACCTCCAAATCACCCACCTACCCTTTTGCACCCATCACAGATACTCCTCATCCCTAGTCCACTGGGCACCCAGCCATGGCATCCACACCACTTGAGTATATGTTAATCTAGCAAATAGATCCCTATACCACTGACTCATCCTCACTAGATGACTCAGCTGCACCTCCTCTACCAATGCTCATCACCTAGTGTAGGATTGCTCCCTACCAAAGTCCCCCATAGGCAAGCCCTCTAGTCGAGAAACTCTGAAGTGCTCCCATCCCCAACATTGCAACAACAAGCTACACCCTAATACCTTTTACCCCCATATCATCACATCGTATAGCTCTCGATACACCTACACCAATAAGGTGAGAACCCATGCATACACCTGCCTCATCGTGAGCATATCGATAACCACCCCTATCAGGTTCCAAGGGAACCTACATCCAATACTATTTGGGGCCACAATGTTGGCTAAAACGAACATCACCAAAGCCCAAAGGGGATCTAACTCCTTATCCACATACATGGAAAAGTAGGGTATACCTTCGCTCTCTACCTTCACCTCCTCCCATGCGTATACAAACATCCACCTCATCTATATCTTTTGGTTGAGGCCAACATCAACCTGGAGACCCTCCATCGACACCTTGAGGATGCAATATATATCCTCCAAAAGCACAATCACCTTGCTTATGGGGAGATAAAACATCCCCTTGTATACATCCCACCTTTTTTCCAAGGCATAGAGTTACCCCTCATCAGCCCTCACTACATTTAGCTGGGTTACCTCTGCTAGCCCCACCTCCTGAAGCAGCTCCCACTCATCCCTCGTAATCGCCTTCCTCATCCTAGGGATGTAAGGTAAAAATTGGTGTTGAGCCTCCAAAACTATAAGTTGTAGCACAACACAAAATATTTGTTAATAATTTAAAAAAAATACTTTGCACGATAAAAAATGGGTTACCTCAGCCACTCGCACCCTAATCACAACCTCGGACCCAACACCAACTTCCTCACCACCATAACTTTTGTGCTCCAAACACCTCACCTCACTTCCCTCCTCACTCACCCTTCACTCCTTAGACATAGCTTCTCAAACTCCTCAGATGTACAAATGAGCTTCAATCTCATCCAAAAAGCTATTTATAGCTACTTTAGGCACCTTGAGGCACCCATGGGTATTTCTTGGCATACTGAAGAACCTACGAGAATTTCCTAAAAACTGCAAGTGCTAGTGGGTGTTTCATGTCAGCATTGACAAAATCCAAATCAACACAAAATAGTAGCTACCCCCAACAAAATCACTCCAAATTTCACTCACCAATGTATTCCATCATTTTATCAGGTTTTGTGAAGATTCTAACTAATTTGGATGCATAAATCGCATTTGCGACCACATTGACCAAAATTCACCAAGCACACCATAAAAGCACCTCACGAGGGTCCAAATATTCACAAAATTATGTTCACCAACATCCTCATCATTCATACATCATCTCCACCTCATTTTACATCATCATTTACATATTTTTCAAGTTCACATAACATGCAAGTGAATCTTGTATCTAGTGGGTTATTCTATATAATTGGCAATTGCAGTGATTTGTGTCCATGCAATTTAGTAGGATAAATAGCTTACCATAAGGACACTTGTATATGATCATCATCACTTATCTCCTTGCTTGAAATCACAATCATATTTGGTATTTTCTCATATTTAGAGTGAAACATTACCAAGAACAATTTGCACAACCACTGTCATTGGTGGCCTAGTTCGTGGGGCTTAAAACATGAACATAACTCAAATTTCATCATTCAAATTCTCCTTAACACCTCAGTGATAGGTACTAGCTAGGATGATTGGTTTCATCAAGGAATTAGATGAAGTTTTTTCCACAGTTGCTAGCAGGCCATCCAAGGTTGATTCTTTTTCTTTTGCATCATCATTTTGCATATCAATGATGCCAAAAAGGTAAAATATTTCAATAGCATAGAATCACCCCAAATTTGGGACAACCACTTTTGGTTCTAACTTTCCCGTAATGGGATACTTCCTACATGATCATGGCATCTACACTTGGCAAAAATCCCTTCATCTATTAGGGCAAAAATAGATACACCTTTCACCAACCCCCTTCCCACCATTAGGGCAATAATAATATCAAATTTTACATCATTCATATCATCCTCATCACCTCACATGTGCACAAAAATCCCTTCATCTATTTGGGGTAAAAATAGACACACTTTTCACCAACCCCCTTCCTACCTTTGGGGAAAAAATGGTATCACATCATCCATCATTCGTTTGCGCATATTTTTCAATTGGCTCATGAGATTCATCTGTAACCTCATTCGCCAATTGAGGGGGTAAGCTACACAAAAATCCAAATTCTTTTATTCTTTTATCTTCAAGCTCATGCTCCACATCCCAAGAGAAGCTACTTCTGCACCTAGCCAAAATAGGTGTCTCATGTTTTTACATTGCATTGTGTTTCACACAATGCAATACAAAAAGGGGCATCTATAGACACCAAAATCTAGCCATTTATCCTCCATCCAAGATTTCATGTCATTTC
Source organism: Wollemia nobilis (assembly GCA_028583015.1). NCBI lineage: Eukaryota > Viridiplantae > Streptophyta > Pinopsida > Araucariales > Araucariaceae > Wollemia > Wollemia nobilis. The sequence continues at coordinate 7,040,664 of JAQPPZ010000103.1, forward strand.
CACCACCAAAGCATAGCCAATTTATCCACTATTCCTATTTCCTGCCATTTCCAAATATTATTCACATTTATTTATGTATATTTATTTTATATATATTTAAATATAATATTTTATATTATATTTTAATATATGTTTAATAAATATATATTTATTTAAGTGAATTAATCATAGCCATCCGATTTCATTTAATCTTGTTCATCCACCCACGTCAATCCATGCCACACCCTAGATTTATTATCTACCCTTGGATGTGCTTTAATCTCAACCACACGATTAGTGTTGTTGAAACCCTAGTATGCCCTAGGTTAGATTATAAATAAGAGTCATTTTGATGGCTCAACCCTTGGATTTTCTATGTTTGATTCCCTGAGTGCTTGAGCTTTCAAATTCCTTGATTCCTAATTTTAATTTTCCTAGATTTTCTATGCCCAAGTGCCCTAGTTCCATTCCATCTATCACATTCCACGTCCCTCGCTTGCCATATCCTCCGTCGCAACTGACACCCTCACTTGATCTACTTCTACAAAATTCCCCATCGATCGCTAGACATCTTTGGGCACTTTCTGTCAACACCAGGTACCCACGATCACCTCCTCACCAATCCCAGGTGCCCATGAGCGCCTTCCCTACCAGCACCAGGTGCCCATGGATGTTTCTTGCTATCGCCAGGTGCTCGCAGGTATTTTACGCTCCCACTCTTGAAGTCCCCCTAGCCTCCGGGTGACGCTAGAGCATCATAACATTAGTCCTCTGCATCAAGTTTTCCACATCAAAATGTAGTACGTAATTAAGATATATCTACCCTTTATTTATTTATTTTATATATGTATTCCAAATTTTGTTCACTTTATTGGTAGCATATAGTTAGTGTTTTATCATTGCATATAGAGGGTCTCACATCGTGGAGCCCTCACATATACTACTAACTACATTTTTTTCATTGTGTGTAAATCTAAAGCATTACATCAACAATATAGAGTGGTCCAACCTTGGATATCAAAAAGTCTACTCAACCCTATTGGGATCAAGATGCGCTTGAAGACACCATGACCTTGCTTATTAGGGTTTCAGAGAACCCTAAATTATTTTTATATTGTATCAAAAGGATTCAAGGATCCAAGCTTGTAAACAATGGAGTTTCTAGGCTCCCCCAGTCAATAAAGAATTTATCTACATCCATATCTTCTTCCATATCAACATCCATGTATTCTTCCATGTCACCATCCAAGTCAGTTGATAAGTCATTCATCCCATATGCCACCAAGTCGGGTGCCCTTGATTAAACAACAATGCTAGAAAAGGGCCAAGAAAATATCTAAACTACAAATTATCATCCATACATACCATATTAAGCTACAACACAACACAAAACATTTGTTAATAACGCAAAAAAAAGAACTTTGCATAATACATAATAAACAATGGGTTACCTCAGTCGATCGTGCCCCAACCACAAACCTAACCCCCACATCAACTCCATCCACTGCCATAGCTTTTGTGATCCAAACACCTCACCTCACTTCACTCCTCACTCATCCTTCACTCCTCAGATGTAGCTTCTCAAACTCCTCAGACACACAAATGAGCTTCAATCTTGCCCAAAAACCTATTTATAGCTGCTTTAGGCACCTTGAGGCACCCATGGGTGTTTTCTAGCACACTGAAGCACCTGCAGGATTTTAAGCATGCCATAAGAACCCACAAAAATTTCACATTAGCATTGACAAAAGCCAAATTAGCACAAAATAGTAGCTTCCCCTAACCAAATAACTCCAAATTTCACTCACCAATGCATTCCATCATTTTATCAGGTTTTATGAATATTCTAACTGATTGAGAGGCATAAATCTCATTTGTGACCACATTGACCAAAATTCACCAAACACGCCACAAAAGCACCTCACAATGGTTCAAATATTCACAAAATGATGACCATCACAATTTTCATCAATCATACATCATCTCCACTTCATTCTACATCATCATTTACATATTTGCCAAGTTCACTTAACATGCACGTGAATCTTGTATCTAGTGGATTATTCTAGATAAATGGTGATTACAATGATTTGCATCCATGCAATTTGGTAATATGGATAGCCTACAATAAGGACACTTGCCCATATATCATCATCACTTATCTCATTGTTCAAGATCACAATCATATTTGGTATTTCCTCATATTTAGAGTGAAACATTTCCAAGAATAATTTGCACAACTGCTGTCATTGATGGCCTAGTTTGTGGGGCTTAAAACACGAAAAAAACTCAAATTTTATCATTCAAAATATCCTTAACACCTTAGAGATAGACAATAGCTAGGATGATTGGTTCGATCGGGGAATTAGGTGAAGAGTTTTCCACAGTCACTAGTAGGCCATCCAAGGTTGATTCCTTTTTTTTTAATCATCATTTTGCATATCAATGATGTCGAAAAGGCAAAGTGTTTTAACAACATCGAATCAACTCAAGTTGGGGATAACCACTTTTGGTTTTAAATTTCCTACAATGGGATACATATTACATGATCATGGCATCTAAACTTGACAAAAATCCCTTCATTTTTTGGGGCAAAAATAGACACACTTTTCACCAAACCCCTTCCCATCGTTGGGGCAGTAACAATATCAATTTTTACATCATTCATATCATCCTCATCACCTCACATATGCAAAAAACTCTTCATCTATTGGGGAAAAATAGACACATCAAGTCACATTTCTCACCAACCCCCTTCCCACTATTGGGGCAAAAATGGTATCACATCATCCATCATTCATTTGCACAAATTTTTCAATTGGCTCGTGAGATTCATTCATAACCTCATTCACCAATTGAGGGGGTAAGCTACACAAAACTTCAAATTATTTTATTTTTTATCTTCAAGCTCATGTTCCACATCCCAAGAGAAGCTACTTCTACACCTGGCCAAAATAGGTGTCTTGTGTTTTTGCACTGCATTGTATTTTACACAATTCATTACAAAAAGTGACATCTGTAGACACCAAAATCTAGCCATTTACCTTCCATCTTAGCATTCCCACATTTTCCACCACCAAAGCTTAGCCAATTTGTCCATCATTCCTATTTTCCACCATTTCTGATCATTATTCACATTTATTTTTATATATTTATTTTGTATATATTTAAATATAATATTTTATATTATATTTAAATATATATTTAATAAATATGTATTTATTTAAGTGAATTAATCCCAGCCATCCGATTTCATTTAATCTCGTCCATCCACCCACATCAATTTATTCCACACCCTAGATTTATTATCTACCTTTGGATGTGCTTTAATCTCAACCAAACAATTAGTGTCATTGAAACCCTAGCATACCCTAGGTTAGATTATAAATAGGAGCTATTTTGATGGCTCAAACCCTAATTCCTGATTTTGATTTTCTTGGATTTTCTATGTCTGATTCTTGGAGTTCTTGAGCTTTCAAATTCTCTAATTCCTGATTCTAATTTTCCTAGATTTTCTATGCCCAAGTGCCCTAGTTCCATTCCATCTATCACATTCCATGCCCCTCGCACAACATATCCTCCATCGTAACCGATGCCCTCACCTGATCTACTTTTGTATAATTCCCCATCAGTCACCAGGTGCCTCTAGGCACTTTTTGTCAATACCAAGTGCACACGGGCACATCCTCACTAGTCCCAGGTGCCCACAAGTGCCTTCCCTACTAGCACCAGGTGCCCATGGGTGTTTCTTGTAGTCGCCAGGTGCCTACGAGCATTTTACGATCCCAGTCCTGAAGTCCCCCTAGCCTTTGAGTGATGCTAGGGCATCATCGCACCAATCACCTGCATTAGACCTCACACAACAGAGCTTAGTAAGTAAGTAAAATGGATCAACCCTCTATTTGTTTATTGTATGCATGTATTTTTGCTTCTATTCACTTTATTGGTAGCATTTTAGTTAGGGTTTTATCATTGCATTTAGAGGATCTCACACTATGGAGCCCTTGCATATACTACTAACTATCTTTGTTGTGTCATTGTGTGCATATCTGAAGCACTACATCAACAATCTGGAGTGGTCTGGCCTTGGATACCGAAAAGCCCACTCAACCTTGTTGGGATTAAGATGCGCTTGAAGACACCACAAAATTACTTCTTAGGGTTTCAAAAACCCCTAAATTATTGTAATATTGTATCAAAAGGATTCAAGGATCCAAGCTTGTAAACAATGGAGTTTCTAGGCTCCCCCAGTCATTAAAGAATTTATTCTATTGTGCAATCTTGTGTTTGGTGAATTTTGGTCAATGTGGTTGCAAATGATATTTATGCATCCAAATTAGTTAGAATCTTCACAAAACGTGATAAAATTATGGAATGCATTATCATAACTCACACATCATATTCACCTCATTTCACATCATCTTTTACATATTTGCCAAGTTTACATAACATGCAAGTGAATCTTGTATCTAGTGGGTTATTCTATATAATTGGTGATTGCAGCAATTTGCGTCCATGCAATTTGGTAGGATGAATAGCTTACCATAAGGACACTTGCACATTATCATCGTCACTTATCTCCTTGCTCGAAATCATAATAATATTTAGTATTTCCTCATCTTTAGAGTGAAACATTACCAAAAACAATTTGCACAAATGCTGTCATTGATGTCCTAGTTCGTGGGGTTTAAAACATGAAAACAAATCAAATTTCATCATTCAAAATCTTCTTAACACCTCAACGATAGGTACTAGCTAGGATGATTGGTTTCATCAGGGAATTAGGTGAAGATTTTTCCACAGTCACTAGCATGCCATCTAAGGTTGATTCTTTTTCTTTTGCATCATCATTTTGCATATCAATGAAGCCAAAAAGGTAAAATATTTCAACAACATCAAATCACCTCAAATTTGGGACAACCACTTTTGGTTCTAACTTTATCGCAATGGGATACATCCTACATGATCATGATATCTACACTTGGCAAAAATCCCTTCATCTGTTGGGGTAAAAATAAACACACTTTTCACCAACCCCCTTCCCACCGTTAGGACAATAATAGTATCAAATTTTACATCATTCATATCATCCTCATCACCTCACATGTGCACAAAAATCCCTTCATCTATTTAGGGCAAAAACAGATACACTTTTCACCAACCCGCTTCCTACCATTGGGGCAAAAATGGTATCACATCATCCATCATTCATTTGCATAGATTTTTCAATTGGCTCATGAGATTCATCCGTAACCTCATTCACCAATTGAGGGGGTAAGCTATACAAAACTCCAAATTATTTTATTCTTTTATCTTCAAGCTCGTGCTCCACATCCCAAGAGAAGTTGCTTCTGCACCTGGCCAAAATAGGTGTCTCATGTTTTTGCACTGCACTGTGTTTCATGCAACACAATACAAAATGGGGTATTTGTAGACACCAAAATCTAGCCATTCATCCTCCATCTAGGATTTTCCATCATTTCCACCACCAAAGCATAACCTATTTACCCACTATTCATATTTCCTACCATTTCCAAATATTATTCACATTTTATTTATGTATATTTATTTTATATATATTTAAATATAATATTTTATATTTTAATATATGTTTAATAAATATATATTTATTTAAGTGAATTAATACTAGCCATATGATTTCATTTAATCCTATCCATCCAACCACATCAATCCATGCCACATCCTAGATTTATTATCTACCTTTGGATGTGCTTTAATATTAGCCACACGATTAGTGTTGTTGAAACCCTAGCATGCCCTAGGTTAGATTATAAATAAGAGCCATTTTGATGGCTCAACCCCTGGATTTTCCATGTCTGATTTCTTGAGTGCTTGAGCTTTCGAATTACCTGATTCTTGATTTTGATTTTCTTGGATTTTCTATGCCCAAGTGCCCTAGTTCCATTCCATCTATCACATTCCACACCCCTTGCTCACCATATCCTTCACCACAACCCACACCCTTACCTAATCTACTTTTGCAGAATTCCCCATTAGCTGTTAGGTGTCTTTGGGCACTTTATGTCAACACCAGGTGCCCACGAGCACATCCTCACCAGTACCAGGTGCCCACGGGTGCAAGCTACACAAAACTCTAAATTATTTTATTCTTTTATCTTCAAGCTCATGTTCCACATCCCAAGAGAAGCTACTTCTACACCTGGCCAAAATAGGTGTCTCGTGTTTTTACACTGCATTGTATTTCACGCAACACAATACAAAAAACATAAAAAAAAAAAAAAAACATAAAGAACACAAAAACAAAACAAAACAAAACAAAAGAACCCACCCACCTTGAAAAAACTAAACAAAAAAAAACAAAAAACAAAAAAGAAGAAAAAAAAATTGAACATAAAAATGACCTATCTAGACCAGAAGACTATTAAGGCAAGAATCAATGGAGGAAACAAAATAAAGAATAGAATGAGCTAGGGAACTAAAAAAAACTGAATGAACCAAAGAGAAGCAAAAAAAAAAAAAAAGCAAGAAACTAGGTACCTTCAGAACTGAAGCCATCCAAATAAATGATAGAAAGAAGAGCTTCCCTAATTTGAGAAGCTCACCATCTAGGAGGGTGTCCATAACAAGTAAGATCACCTTTGTACAAAGCCCAATTAGCTAAAACATCAGCACTCTTGTTTTGATCTTTGACCACATGATTGTAATCAACTTTCAAAAATCCCATCTGGATTAATTGAATCTTCTCAATAATTATTTTTATTCTCCAATCCACCTTATGATTCTTAGAAAGAGTCTTCAAGATATTAATCATAAGTTGAGAGTCAGACTCAACTAACACCTTTTCCCATGCAACCTTAGGAGCCTCCTGAAGGCCTTTGAATATACCATACCCCTCAGCAAGGTTATTGGAAAGAATACCCAAATTCTCAGCAAAAGTAAAAACCAGGGAGCCATCTGAAAGTCTACCAATTCCTCCCACACTGGATTTTCCAGGGTTCCCTTTAGAGGCTCCATCAGTATTGAATTTTCCAAAATCCTTATGAGGAGGTTGCCAATTTCTTTTCCTATCCATATTACTAATACTCACATTCCCTTTAAGTTGGTTGCCCTTAGAAGATTTAATCTTCAATATTTGCATCACTTGATCCCATATTTGGTGGGAGTTTTGGGGGTGATTAAGGAGTTGATGGACTGATTCAACTAAGTTGGCTATGGTATTTTGCCAAATATAGTGAATATTATTCCTATCTTGATTAAAAATTTGGTTGTTCCTTTCATTTCAAATATTCCAAAGAAGAATGGTAGAACCCATCCAAACTAACTGCCTAATAAAATGATCAACACCCTCTTGATTAGGCCAATCCCTCCAAAGCTGTTCAAAATTAAAAAATTGGACCACTGTAAGCCAAGTAAATTGGCCATTCTCCGCCATAGCTCAGAGGCTAAAGTACACTCAATAAAAATATGGTTGAGAGTTTCTACATTCTCTTCACACATTTCACATCTAAAAGGGCCATGAAAACCACACATCATAGGGTGCTCACTAGTAAGCACCCTACGATGCAACAAAAGCCAATTAAAGAACCTCACCTTAGGCCAGAGATTTTGAGCCCACAATCGAGAAAATATGTCAGAAGAATGGTTGGGATTATTATGGCATAAGGTCAAATAACCTTGAGCAATTGAATACTCACCCTTAGTAGTGTTGTTCCATCCAAAAAAATATTTTTAATGGGACCAAGAGAGGGATCTCATATGAAGGATGCCTTGGATATCTTGTCTTTGCCTTTCTGGGATTTGAATAGGCTAGTCCTCAATAGGTATCCAATATCTACCAACATTTGAATTACTAGTATGGTACCGATAGTAATTAGCCACCTTTATCCAATTAGCTCGCTGAAGCTCCTCCATCCAAGGCCTCCAATAGGGAAACTAAGTTATCAAAGGCTTGTGACCATCCCAAGAATCTGTCCAAAATTTTTTTTGTTGACCATTATGAATGATCCAAAATAATTTTTTCTTTATCAAATCCTCACCAGTATTAAGAACTGCTAAAATGGGAGAACCTTTGGTAGGAAGTTGATAGCGAACAAGGTCTTCAAGACTTTTGTTCTCAGCATATTTAGCATGAAGATTATTGGCCCAAAGAGCATTGGGGTTATGCAACATCCTCCAATATAATTTATCAGCTAAAGTTATGTTGTTATTAATAGAAGACCGAAATCCTAACCCCCCTTCACTCTTAGGAAGACATAAAGTATCCCATTTCACCAAGGCCCATTTTATTTTCTCCTTAGTACCACTCCAAAGGAAATGATGACTGATTTGATCCAATTATTGAAGAACAACATTTGGGATATTCAAAATGGAAGAAACATAAATAGGAATAGCTTGAAGGACTGATTTTACCAAGGTGATTCTACCCCCAGAAGAAAGCCACTTGTTGGTCCACTTTCCAATTTTCTTCTTGACTTTGTCCAACAACCAATTCCAATATTTATTTTTTTTCCTTTGAATATTTATGGGAATACCTAAATAAGTGATTGAAAGGGAGGTCTTATTATATCTTGATTTATCCAAGGCCATGGATTCCTATCTAGCAGAGCAATGAAAGAAAATAACTTTAGATTTGTCTTCATTGATAAACTACCCAGTAGCCTGAGAAAAATAGCTAATGATATGCTTAATATTAGAAGCTTCCTTAACTGTAGCTTTACCTAAAAGAGTAGAGTCATCCACAAATTGAAGATGAGATATAGGTCTAGCTCCATGAGCAATGGTAACTCCATCAAGGGTTTTGTTTTCCCTCTTTTTGGTTATAGTCCTACCCAAGAATTCAACAAGAATGATGAATAAATAAGGGGATAACGGGTCACCTTGCCTAATACCTCTGGAAGCTGGGAATGACTGAGAAGGCCTGCCATTGATAAGAACTAAGTAGGAAACTGAAGAGATGCATTTCATAATCCAATCCATCCAATTCTTAGAGAAACCAAATTGCCTCAAAAATTTGATAAGGAAGTGCCAATCCACTCTGTCATAAGCTTTGGATAAGTCTAACCGAATGAACATGGAAGGATATTTTTGCATATCCATGGAATGGATGGCTTCCTAAGCAAGAACTATCTCATCTACTATTTTACATCCTTCCACATAACCCCCTTGCTCTAGGGAAATAATCTTATGCAAAAGAGGCTTCAACCTTTCTGCCATGATTTTAGTAATGATTTTGAGAAGAACATTACATAAAGCAATAGGTCTAAAAGCTGAGATATGATCAACCTCTTGAGCTTTTGGAACAAGAGTAATATAAGTTTTATTGATAACCTTCATAATTTATTTGGCTTTCCTGGCTTCTTCCACCACCTCTAATAAATAAACATGAAGGATATCCTAGAACTCTTGGTAGAATTCAATGGGAAAACCATCAGGACTTGGGGTTTTTCCTTTTTGCATTTCAAAAACTACTTGTTGAAGCTCATTGATAGTAACAAGAGCAGTCAAAATAGAGTTCTCATCAGAAGTGATAATAGAAGGGATTGCTTGAAGAACATTTTGTTGTGAAGCTGAGTCAAGAGGAGTAGCAACAAAAAGATTGGAAAAGTAACCAACAACAATAGAGTTCATGCCATACCAAGTATAAACAACATCTCCAGAATCTGATTTTAAGGAAGAAATAAAGTTTTGAGATCTTCGAGCTAAAAGAGATTTGTGGAACAAATTTGTGTTTCGATCTCCTTCTTTGAGCCATTGAATTCTAGATTTTTGCTTCCATAAGATTTCTTCTCTTTTTTCCCATTCCTCTAACTGAGTTGTGAGTTTAATTTCATCTGCACTTCTCTTCTCTATGAGGCCATCTAAATGGATTTTCTTATTCAAATTTTCAAGATGAGCAATAAATTCATGTTTTTTTATGAACATCCCCAAACTCTTTCCAGTTCCAAGTCTTGATTTTGGATTTAATGTATTGCAGTATTTTGGCAAAACAGAACATATTAGTCCCATGCCTAGGTTTACCTTCCTTCCACCATTGTTGCACATGAGGTCTGAAGGAAATGTCTCTAAGCTACATTAATTGAAAACAAAAAGGAGAGAAACTCACATTGGTTTTCCACATTTCCACCATGACTGGCCAATGATCCGAACCAACATTATTAAGAGTCTTCACTTTAGGAATGTGACCATGGATTAAGAAATTTTTAGAGAGCAAAAACCTATCCAATCTCTTCATTATACAATATAAGCCTTGCCTTCTGTTAGACCAAGTCATTAGGCAATTATCTGGTTGGATATCCACAAGATGGAGGTTTACAATATATTCGCTCATGAGGGCAGTGCTTTTGTCCAAATTTCTATTTCCCCCTCTTTTCTCATCTAGAGAGAGGATGGTATTGAAATCTCCTCCGATCAAGATCCAAGCTTAAGGAAAATGAGAGATAATATGAGTAATATCCTTCCACTATCTTTTTTTTTCCTCCAAAGAAGTCGGATCATAAACAGTAATGCAAAGCATAATTTGGTTGGAATGTCTACTTCGAATAGCTATAGCCAACAAACCTCAAATACCAACCATATGGTGAATAACTACCTCTTTTGGGTCCCAAAGACAAGCAATGCCACCAGAAGTCCCTTGGGAACTGAGGGAAACCACTTTTCCAGCTGGCCAAATTTTATAGGCAATTGAGTCCATATCCTCCATTGACATCTTTGTTTCTTGAAGGAAAACAAGATGTGGATGATTTATCTGAATCATTCTTCTAATTTCATTTTGTTTTGAAAGACTCCCTTTGATTCCTCTAATAGTCCAAGTGATGATCTTCATTAATACCAAGGCTAAAAAAGTCGGGAAGGGCATTAATCTTACCTTCCTCTACAAGCTTTTCACCTTCTTTTACCATATGATATTGATTGGTCTTGCAACCTAATTTTTGATTAGAATTCATCTTCAATTTTTTTTCCCTGTTTCTTGACTTATTCTAATTGAAATGTATAACTATTTTTATAACTATTTTGCTCCTATAAAAATTTCCAATAGAGGGTGATGATAGGGCCTAAGAATTTTAACTTTGAATATTGGATGCAAACCAAGATAAGATGGAAGATTCATTTCAAAGGTATTTTATCTTACCTTCTTGGTGATGGTGTATAGTCCATAGTGAATAGATCTAATATTCCTATGAAGTATTACAAGTCTCTCTATTTGTAGATGTAACCAAACTTATACTCAACCTTGAATTGATGTGGGACCTGTTGTGGAAAATCCACAACTATCCCCAAATTTTGGGGACCCACCTTTAATTTTTGAAATTTTTGTTGAATTTTAATTTCTTTGTGGGATAATTTTCATAGGTTGGTGTGTTGACTATTGTCTCCTTTTGGTTTCTTTTAATTTGCCTAGTGCGTTGGTTAGTTTCTTTCTTATTTTTGTTATTTTATTGATTTGGTTAGTTTTAATGTTTTGAATTAAACCAATTCAAACATTTGAAATTAATTAAATCAAATTTAAGATTAAAAAAGAGAGAAAGCAAGTAAAATTTAAATAAAGAAAGAAAAGAAAAAAATAGAAGAAAACAAAAACAAAAAAAAAGCAAATAAGAATAAAAAATAGATATATATAAAAATAAAATAAATAAAACAAAACAAAAGAATAGCATTTCTTTTTCTCATGGCACACTAATATTTCTTTACATATTGGTTTGGTATTAATTTCTATGTTGACTTTATGATTTTATTAAAGATACTTTGAACTAATGCTTTATATTGATGTTGGCAGGTTTCTAAATAAAAGAAAAGCATTATTTAATTCATTGGGAAAAAAAACGTTATGGAAGAAGTGTTTCATTTAGAAGATATTTACCAATTTATTATTAAGCATTATTTAATTCATTGGGCAAAAAAAGCGTTACGGAATAAGTGTTTCATTTAGAAGATATTTACCAATTTATTATTGGCAAAAATCATTACGGAAGAAGTGTTTCATTTGGAAGATATTGCAGTTACAAAAAAGTTACAAAAAAGTTATGTGACCAAGCCAAAGGAAAATGGGGGAAAATGAAATGAATAGTTTCTTTTAGGGATGGAAAGCTTTAAAAAACCATGGAAGTAAAGAAAAAATGGTTGGTTTTTGGAACATGAAGCGATGGAAGGAGATTGGAAGCTTATTCAAACTACTGTGGAGCTGTTTTTTCACCATTGTATGTAGAAAATGAAGTTTTGAATACAAATTTGTGTTTATTGAATATCTTTCTCACATGCACTAATTGTTTTTAATGGTGTATATGCATGGATATGGTTGCACCATTTCAGTATTTTTATTGCGTGTTTTTTTTAACTCGTTAGACTCTTGTCATAATCGGATTTCAAATGGTGTGGATGCAGGTTTAACCCGATTGTGTTTTGTGTTCGGAATCTAACATTTTTTCAGCAACATATATTGGATTTTGTTTGCAGTAGTTTTCTTTGGTTTTCTCCATATTTTGGTCCATATTCCAGAATTTCATGTTATCTTATTTTTATTTTTGTTTGCAGTAGTTTTATTTGGTTTTCTCCATATTCTGGTTCATATTCTAGAATTTCATGTTATCTTATTTTTATTTTCTAGCCCTGTTTTTTTTCATTTTTTTAAAGTTAAAAAAAATAAAAAATAAAATAAAATATAAAATTCCAAAAAGAGTTACATAGGTTGAAATAATAAGCTTTAATGTTCCATTTAAAGCAAGTACATTTTGTTTTAACTTAAATTAAAAATTCCAAAATTATTTGAAGTTCACATTTTTAGCAGGAATTTTTATTTCAGTTTTGCATGATTCCACAGTTTAAAAGAATTTTTTTTTTTAGGCTTTGCATATTGTTTTTCAAGCAATAAATTTACTCCCTTTATGGAAATTACCATTTCATTAAAATGAGGTAATTTGTATGGCATGCAAAGGCTATTATACTTTCAAAGATCAGTCATTTACATTATTTTCTCTCATGTTAAAGCAAAGCAAGGCAAGATAAAATCTATTCAATGTAAGATAAAATGAATTGAAGCATCATTCAAAATTCACATTTCACATTTCACATTTAGTTTCAGTCCCCTTATTTTCTTGCTCGGACAAAGCTTAACCGTCCAAGATAAAATTAATTTGCATTCAAGGGAGGGATTTACTAACTCCAATCTCACATTAAGGCAAAGATAAAATGAAGTGGTTTTCCACAACACTGGCTAATAGTAATATTTTAATCTAAAGATAAAATGAATTTGCTAACAACAAGTACTAACTCCAAATTTCACATTAAATCAAAGATAAAATGAAGTGGTTTGCCACAACACCTGATAACAGAACATTTTAATTGAAGATAAAAGGTATATGCTAACAGGGATTCGGGGATAAATCACTTTAATAAATCAGAAATAAAATGAGTTAGGATCAACTTTAAGCATTCATTCATCATTTTATTTACGCACATAAGGGAACTCAAGCCCTTTTAATTAATGAACAATAATAGTATGGCAAAATCAAAGTAAAATCAACACAGGTTCCTTGTTAATAGTTGTTTTACGGAGCACTAAGGTATTCCATGCACTCATTTGATAAGCATACATGCATATTTTTAGAGTAAAAGGAACCTTGGAGAAGTTTTGTGCTTCTTTGCAAGAGAGGGTTTTCTAAAGAAATCCTAATTGTGAGTGTGGTTTTGCACTTGGGCAAAATTACCACTCAACAGGACCTAATGCTAGTCATGGTGTTTCTTGCATTTTTTATTTTTTCCAAAAGGTCATGAACTTGTTACTGGTTGTGCTAAATATATTACATAGACCATGCTACCTTTTTTGCTTCTTTTTTCCATGAGGTAACTACCCCATGGGTTGCATAGGGAGAGCTACATCAATGGGTTCCAAGGGTTGGAAATCAAAACAAACATAAAATAGGATATGTTTAGTAGAGTTATGTAGAGCTCAATTGTAACCATGTTGAATTTAGGGAAGAATCTCATCCCATGTGAATAAATACTTGGAATTATGCATTTGAAGAAGATGTGGAATCATCTAGTTCACAAATTTTGTCTATCCATTAGTATAAGGATATAACACTATGGACATGGTCAACTTGGTGTCCATCATGCTCCATAGGATGGACCAAAAAATACTTAAAAATTCAATATCCTTGTTAGATACAATGGACTTTGGAAAACCAAATTTGATCCACACATGAAAATAAATCTTAGCAGTATCCTTAGTTGAAATGGATTTATTACAAGGAATCATGATAGTCATTTTTGAAAAATGATCAACTACTACAAAAACACAATCATTACCATGCTTACATGTGGGAAAACCTAAGAGGAAATCCATCAAGGAATATTTCTAAGGCTTGGATGGAATTGAAAATATTGTATACAATCCTTGTTTCTTATTGGTTGGTTTATCAACAATGTAGGCGATACATGACTTGATGTACCTCTTGATATTGTTCCTCATCTTCAGTCAATAAAAGTACTTTTGAAGCATTTCCAATATTTTTTCCTTACCAAAGTGATCAACTACTTTGTTAAAGTGTGTTTCCTAAATCATTTTTGAGTGCTCACTAGTTGGTACACAAATATATTCCTTGTGGTAGAAGAGGTTATATTACAAATAAAAATAAAAAATATGCTTACCTACATGAATATATCGATATGTATTTGTAAAATTAGAATATACTTCATAGAAGGTGGACCACTTAGAAGTATCATGCCTATAGAAATCAAAAATGATAGTGGGTGCTAAAACTGGAGGTTAGCTCAAGCAATCTACAACTAAATTGATATTCCCTTTATTATGCTTTATGATTAAATTAAATTGTAATAAATATATTTTCCACTTTTGATGTCTCTTATTCCTTAGCTTACTCTACATGTAAATGAACTCTAGAGGTCTATGATCTATATGGATGATGGTTTTATTTTCCAAGATGTAGTGATTCCACTATTTATATGCTTGGATAATTAAATAGACCTATTTGTCATATTTAAGGTAATTTTAAATTGTTTCATTAAATTTCTCATTGTGATAGGCAAATTGGATGCCCATGCTATGTGAGAATAACTTTTAATGCATACTATGATGCATAAGTCATTACCTTAAAATGTTG
Organism: Wollemia nobilis; assembly: GCA_028583015.1. Taxonomy (NCBI): domain Eukaryota; kingdom Viridiplantae; phylum Streptophyta; class Pinopsida; order Araucariales; family Araucariaceae; genus Wollemia; species Wollemia nobilis. The sequence goes on from JAQPPZ010000103.1 coordinate 7,055,741, forward strand.
ATGCAAATTAGGTAGAAAAAGTGTAGGAGCTGAACATAATTGTACCTTTAACTTCTCAAACACCCTCTGTTGTGTATCTCCCTAATGGAACTATGATTTGACACATCCTTTGGTCACTTTTTATAGTGGCCAAGCAATGTGTGAGAACCCTAATACAAATATTCAATAAAAATTGGCAAGACCCAAAAATATGTGATGCTTTTTTAAAGTCTTTAGGGTAGGCTAATCTCTAATTACCTAAATATTATTAGGATGAACATGGAATCCCTCTATCAAAAATATACCCAGGGTACCAAATCGTCATCATGACAAATGAACACTTCTCCAAATTAGCATATATCTTGTGTCTTTGAATAATTTGAAGTACCTATTAAAAATATAGATGTTCCTCCCATGTCTTACTATATATGAGAATGTTATCTAAGTAGAAAACTATAAATGAGTTGGTATAGGGATGTAGGATGTTATACATCATCCTCATACATGTTGCAAGTCCATTGGTAAAAAGCCAAAAGGTATAACTAACCACTCAAATAAACCCTCCTTGGATTTGAATGTTATATTCCATACATTAGTGGAATTTATGGGTATTTTATGATAGTCAATTTTAAGATCAATTTTGTTGAACTTTGAACTATGGAGCTAGTCTAACAAGTCATCTATCTGAGAGAGTGGATAATGGTTCTTCACAACGATCTTATTTAAAACACTATAGTCAATATAGAGTCTCCACATTCCATATTTCTTTGGATCCAAGATAGTTGTACTACCACATGGTGAAGCACTTGGTTTGTTATTATCCTTTTGAATCAATTCTTAGATATATTTCTTTATTTTATTATTTTAAGGGTTGATTTATGATAAAAAGCACATGAGGCAAAGGAGAATTAGGAACTAAATCAATATAAATTATTTACCTTGTTATGAAGTGGAACCCTAATTTATGACTTGAATAAGTCATCACATTCTATTACAATCTAGTTCATCTACTTAAAATATGCAGGGTGTGTAATTGATGTAGCAACATTCCTTCTACTTTGTGGCTTGATCATGATTTTTTTTTTTTAATTTTACATATCATCTTTGTGCATTGTTTGGCATTAATAAGGAAATATAGGTTGGAAGAGATACCTTTGGGATCTTAAAATATTGATGTCCAATATTTTTAATGATACTGTAGCACCTAAAATCATATACACCATACCTTTTCCACATAAATGGTTGGCCTAAAATCACATCACAAACATCCAAGGGTACAACATCACACAAACATTCATGTTTGAAGGGATTGATGGTATAAGAGAGGAGATAATGTTTATTAATATGAATGTCTCTTCCCTATTGTAACCATCTAACATTATATGGTTGTGTTGGACTGAAATCTACCATTGTTATGGAAAGACATTGCACCCGTCGATTTTAGCCAAAGTATACAATTGGATGAAACAAGGTTACCCTATGATTCAACCTTTGAAGAAGGCTAGCTTATTAGGATTTATTGTTTTAGGAAAAGAGTAAGTGTTAAGAAGATAAACAAAACATGGTTGGGGTATAGTGTAACAACATTGGATCTCACAAAATAACACATTGTCCAATCACTTACATGATACTTAACAAATCAACCATTAGTGATCACATTCATAGGTTTATTAAGCTCATTATATTCACTTTAATCATTCCAAGGATCTAAATAATTAGCAATCCAATAGGTGTTGTGCACTTTAACAAAATACACCAATTGCAGCATGCAATAGAAATGAATTAAAATAAATGTATACTAGCTCTAATAATTCTAAGGAATTTAAATTATAGCAATCCTATCGGTAGTTCAAAAGAAATTACTTCAACATAATAAACCAACATCAAAGTGTAACAAAAATTATAGAATAATTCACATAAAACCTACAAACGCAAAGTAATGGAGACCAACCAACTATCGCTTCATTGATCAACATGGCGATTACAATGCAATACTAGACAAGGACTACAAAGTTGACCCTTGTTATGAGGTCTTTGCTCATATTTATAGATAACAAATTTATTTTATTTTTGTGGAGTTGTATGGCCATTTGGATGTTAGTCTGGCAAGAAACCAAAAATGTTGATGTAGCAACCTCTTACTTCATCTTAGATGTGAATTTGAACTTAGCCCATCAATGTGTAACTGTATTTTGTTGGTGGTTACATTATTGGAGCTATCATTTTCTTATTGAGTCATTATAAGTTAGGATTAGCTAGAGCTATCTGGTGGGCACCATGGTAGTTGTAGGTTTGAAAGTGACTGCTAACTAAAATTTGCTTGGAGTTGGGTTCTTTGCTTGTTTATTGGAAGCTTTTGTAGTGAAGTCATAATTTTGGGTATTTCTAGCCTTGATCATCCCTTTTGTTTTTCTTTATATCATTTAAAGGTGTGATCCTAATTTCGAGTTAACTATTTTTGATGCTACAACTTGAACGACATGATATTGGATACCTTTTTCTTTATAGGCTCATATTTTGATTTCAGGCACTTTTGCCTTCTTTACGCACTCTCGAGTGATTTTCTATTTTGTTGATGTCATTAATTGAAATAGTGTGTCTTTGGGAATCATGGATTGGGGTGGTCTTCAATATTTTACTGGCAAAAATCTAGGCTACTTACTTCTCTGGATGATGTCATCTCAAACTACTCGATTTCAAGACATCACAATCTTGAGCATAATCTTTACAAGATTTTATCTTTTTTACTCGATCTCGTGTTGGTGCTATAACTTGTTGATATCATACTCAATTCTAACATAATTTTATACACTTTTTTCTCATATATCTATATTATTCATTCCTATGGGATCGAGGCTAGATTCTAACAAGGTAACTAGCACAATCACAACTTTGAGAACACCCCGGTCCATGGTTGGCTTATTTTCCAACACTTAGTGAAAATATTATAAATTCTAGCTTATGCTAATATGGTCAAAATCTAACCCACATGTTTGATGCCTACTTGGGATTTTTTCTCATGAGAATTGAGAACTAAAAAGACCTACTTGCATTGGGCATGAAGTGGATATGATAATGGATGGAACCTGACTTGGGTTTATGAAATGAAATGACCTACTTATGGAAAAGTGTAATATACCCCACCTTATACTAAAAAATAGTGTAATGTATTAGAAAAGGTGGTTTTTATGAGATGAAAGTCATGGATGAAATGTTAATAAAATAAATTATTAGGTAGATGTTAGTGGAAGCAAAATTATCTTACCTTATCAGACCTTCTAAGTGGCATATTACTATTTTGACACATTTTTTTTCCTTCTACCTCTATTGTGTTGGAGGTGTTATCTTATCATCCACAACTTTATTTTGTACCTTTTCCTAATCACTAGGTATCACTTAGTCATTTGGAAGGCTAAGGTTTGTGTCTTTTGAAGGGATTTTCACATCATGGGTATCTTCTCCTTTTTGATCTTCTTCTTCTGCATAAAATACCAACTCTATCATTTCAAGTATCACATTGGTTCTATCCCATGCTTTGGGTGGAGGGATTCTAATATCTATAGATCTTCTCTTGTATTTTATTTAGTAGATATATCTTTTCATAGGAGGGATTTTGGTATATCTTCGCTATCTCTATAGTATTTGAATACAACTGAGCCATTCTATTTAGAAATACCATTACCTTAGCTTCCTCTAAGGGCTCCTGCCATTGATATATCTCTATTTCATCATTGGAAGTTGTTTCTATTTGGGCCTAGAGTTCTTCTTTAGTTAAGAGCTACATATCTACATCCCAAAATCCTAGGAATCCTAGTGTTTGAGCTTCCCATATAGGATCCATGATTTTATCCACTTTGTTTTGTAGTATTTCAATTATTTATCTCCATTTTTGGATTAGCTTATATCTATAAATCACACATTTGGAGGTAGATCTTGATGTCCTTCAGTGTGCACTAGAGATGGCCTTAACTATGGGTTTAAATCTTCTTTTAGATATTTTCATTAGGATTTCAACTTGTTGGGCTATATTTTCAACTCTAGTTTGTAGTTGCTCAAAATTTATTTTTTCGTTTTGGATGGATTTCCTGTAGGAGTCAATATAATTTATTGTGATGTAGGCTTCAATAACATGTTCAAGGACTTTGCTCTAGATACTCTTTCTTAATTTTTTGATGGTTTATTTAGAGAAGGAATAAATCTTGGTCTTATATTTTTTAGCCTGTAATTGTTGTTGCAATTCTTGGACTTGCCCTATCAAAGTTCTATTCTAATATTAAAGTTTTGAGACCTATTCCTTGGCATCTAATATTTTTGTGAACTTCTTCTTCCAATTCTAGGATTCAAGGTGCAAGGCTTTCTTCACATTCTGGTCTTATTTAGTTATTTCATCCATATCTTTAAACTTTTCCTCTAAATATTGGTACTTGTCCCTTAGTTTATCCCCTTGCAGGTAAATGGTGCTCACATGAGCTTGAGAATCCAATAGATAATCTTCCAGTGGTAGTTGAGCAATGTCTACCACTTGAGTTTCCACATGATAATCATCAAGAGTCATCTCAACTTCTAGCTTCTTTACTTTTGGTGTAGCTGTGGCTCTCATCTATTGATATGTAGTGGGATCTATTACTAGCATTTGCCTAGGAATGGCAAAGCCTCCAACTATCCTGGTGTCTTTTGTCTCTACCACTTTTGAGCATTGTGACCTATATTTGTGAGTGTATTGATGGTGATCTAAGGGTGGATGATTTGGGGATGTGAGATAGTGAGGAATGGTTGTACAATAGGAAATGTGATGAAGAATCTTCTTATATGGGTTGGGTAGTGATGACTAGTGGAGTTTGGATGGATGAAGTGGATGTGGTAGTAGGAGTGACTTCTATCATGGAGGCATTTGAAACATTAATTTACAATGTGGAGGTTAGAGATAACACAAAAAATAAAGGAGTTACATTAGGGATAGAAGGAGAAGAAAGAGAAATAGAAGGGCTAGAAACATTTATACTTACCTCTATTTTCGAGGGCTACTCCATTGCAGGTTCAATAATTACTTAGTTGTTTGTGCTGGTTATTGAATATTCTACCTATTATTACCTTCTTCTTGTGGCTCTTTAGATGATTCAAATTTTCTTTTCTCTACTACTTTTAAGGTGAAATATGGATGGTCCCAACTTTAGGTATTTTCTATTGAGATGAGGAATGAGGAAGACACATCTATAGTCCTAAGAATATATTGTACTTTAGAAAACACATTGAATTTGCAAGCCTCATTATCATTGATGGGTTGACTAGATGTTTATATGTTTTTTTTTTGTCTTTAGTCTTGGAGTCTCTTGAGGCTTCCCTTGGCTTGTTACAAATTTCACTAGTGATATGGTAGGGACTTTTGAAGCAAATATCCTACTTCTTTTTATTTTTAACTCTAGTATCAAGGAGGTTGGGAAAGGTGCACCTAAAGCTAACCTTTTAGACCTCTCATGTACTTCAATAATTTATTAAGGGCTAGTCATTATTTTCCCCAATTCTTTTCCTTTGTATCCTATTTTGCTTAATATTTTATAGCCTATGGGATAAAATTATTGTTGCAATTTTTATGGGACAAATTCTTTAGTTTGTGGATCTATCTTAGTCATTTCCTTAACAACCTCTTGTTGTATAAGCATTTTTGCAACATCATCAACAATTGACTCTTCTTCCAACATTTATCCTGCTACTTCAATTATTTTTTCCTTCAGATCAACTTGCTCAGAAGCTGGCACTTCTTATATTCTACACCCTTTATCCTTCAATTTAGGAGTCGTTATAATCTTTGCTTACTTAACTTTAGTGTTCTATGTATCAACATTCTCATCATATTTTTGTAAAAACTCTTTATCTATTCCAATGTCAAACTTAGACTTAGTAGCCTTTTTCTCCACTCAAAATATCCACCATTCCACCACTTTGGGTGTAGGCCATTTGGTTTTCTTCACAAAATAAGCTAACCTTTTATCAGACAATATATGAGCTGGATTTCTTTTAGGATCATAGTCATCTTCCTATTCATACCAATCCCTCCATGGAGGTAAATCCTATAATTTACTGATATTCCACTTAAGCTCATTGTTTTCATGATTATTTCTCAGTTGCTCGACTTTAGGCCTACTTGTTTTCTTGAAAGCAAGCAACTTGCTTGAATTTATTAAAGTCAAGTTTTCATTGAACTTGTCTATAGGATCATATCTCCACCTTTGTGGCATGACTCGTAGTTCTAATTCTTACAATCTATGGTCCAAATCCTACTCTTGACCCTTAATATTTATAGTAATTGGGCCATAGGTGATTGGGTAGTCACAAGTGCTCTTCTTGTTGATCCCTGAGCCATAAGTCATATTGATAAAAACCTATTTGTCTACAATACTCCATCACAAAAATTCTTTCAGTGATAAAGTATGGCAACATAAAAGGCTTCCCTGTGAAGCCATAAATCCTAATGATTGTCCCTTCTATAAGGAAGAACCAATCTCCTTCCTTTGCATGATGAGCTTGCAACAAGCTTCCTACTTGATTAGAGAGATAAGGGAGGTCACCCAAAATTATTTTTAGGATAGGCCCCAAAAATTCTCTATAAAAGTGGTAGTAGGACTTTGATTTTTCTAGCAAGTTAGTCCATTCTACTAGTGGTAAAATTTTCCCTTTCTTGTCAACTTCGTTTTGTACTACCCATGGCATGTTTTCTACTATGTGATATAGGAATAGCCATGTAAGGTGTGAGAAATAGCGAAAGGTGCCGAGTGGAGACATTTGCAACTGAGTTAGTTGTTCATATATCTTGTTGCATAAGAAGTTGACCCAGTCAAAAAATATGGGATTCTCTATGAATTTAGGGTTGGACTCATCATAATAATGAGGATTAGAGATGGTATAAGCCATAGCTATTTGGTAATCATACACTTATCTATCTTAGGGCAGACCAAAAATGATAGCTAACATGGAGTAAAGCTTCAAATTTTTAAAATCAATTATTTTCAATGGAGTTTTTGGAAGTTTATCCTCAGATGAGGGATTATGGAGTTGGGAATGAAGCCATTTTCTAAAGTATTTTCCCTTCTCAGGGTCTTTCCTAGACTCATAATGTTTGCTTTGAGCATGGGTGTTAAAAGGTTTGGGTGTAACTCTAGGCTTAGCCCCTGTAGCAAAAACATCTCTAATACAATCTAGGGTGAGAAAAAAATAACTTTCCCTTTGGTGTCTTGAATTATCCTCAATTGAATGTTATAGTGTTTTGAGATTATGAGGATTAATTTTAGGTAGGGGTGTGTAGGCTTATGAATGTAGCGAGACAAAAAGGAATGATAAGAAAAAGTGCTAGGGGTATTAGGAGACACACCTTTAGCCACTTGTTGTTCAACATCTCTATGTAGTTGTTCTAGGCTCTTGGCTGTTAGCTCAATGTAGACAATGCAACAATTCTAATTTTGAAGAGCCTTTTACATTTATTTTCTATTTATTCTGGTGTTTCTCACCATTGCTCATTACTTAGAATTGATTAAACACAACATACTTATCTACAGTTTTCTTACTTGACCTTTGCAATTTTAAGCTCAAAGTATTTTATCACAGTTTTCCCTTTTTTTGCAAATCTTCTTCACGAAGCTTGTTTTGTCTAAGTGTGGTGCATGCAAAACATAATTGTAGCTCTTTGCATTTAATTGTAATAGTTGTGGCTTAGTCCTAATTTTCTTGGGACATGCATTTTTTGTTGCTCTGGGATTGCATGAAAATATGCTTATATCAGTTGATCGCTTGCTAGTGCAAATCTTGACCAATGGCTAAAAAACATGTCAAAAAATTGAATTCACTTGGTTCTAATCTCAGCCAATCAATAAGTTTGAATTCAAAATTGTCGTGGTTTTTTATTAATGCACACATTCTTTTTTTTTTTTGGTATGCATATATAGTACAAGTGAGTTGGCGATGCTTCATGCAAAGTGTTTCAGGTGGTAGCCATTTATCAAAATTAGAAAAGTGTGGCCACTTTTATCCATTAGTTCATATGCATTAAACTCTTATTTGGTAGTGATTTGATATGATCCCATATAGAATGAATCAAACTTTTTATGGTTGCTCGACTTTGACTTGTCTTCATCCCATTTGATAATGAGATCATTGAATTTAGAAACTTGAGGCATCATCCTCTTGTCAAACCACTTATTTATTGTGGTTGAGTGGATTTGGAAATTGGAGTATGCTTTTTCCCTTTGTTCTTCCAATAATAACAATTATGCCAATCGAACCTCTATCGCTTCCATATTGGGAAGTCCCATTTGAGTTAACATTTTTACTAGCTGATAACTTGATATGAAGTGAAAGGACTACCTATTTACCATAAACCAATGAATAAGGAGAGGCCTTTAATGATTTTTTCACTATAATTCTATCTACCCAGAGCACTTGATCAAGTAGTAGATGCCAACTTCTTTTATTTTCTCCAATGGTTCTTTTGATGATTTTCAAGAGGTTCTTGTTGGTGGATTCAACCAATCCATTTCCTTATGGATAATAATTAGAGGATATTTTGAGATATATACCATATTTGTAAGTGAAGTTGATGAACCTGGTCCCAATGAAAGGAGTTCCATTATCACTGACTATTGCATCTAGAATTCCAAACCTAGTTATCAACTTTTCAATGAACTCTATCACAGTGTCCTGATTGGTCACTTTTGTAACAACTACTTCAATCAACCTAGTAAAATAATAAGTTGTCGTGAGAATGTATTTGTGGCTTGTTGATGAATGTAGATTGTTGAATCCAATAAAATCAAAGCCCCATTGCTAAAATGGATCTTCAGTTACAATTGGTCACAGTGGTTTTGAAGAATTTATATTTCTTTTGATGAACCTCTGACATTTTTTGCAAGACCTAGCCACTTTGAATGAATCTAAAAAAATTAGCGATCAATAATAACCTACCTTTAGAATTTTAGTGACAGTATTTTGACCTAAATAATGCCACTAGATAGGAATTAATGAAACTTGATCATCACTTTTTCTTTTTCTTTTGGTTTGATGCATTTCAAAAGTACTCCATCAAAATTATTTTAGTATAAACCTTTTGGTAACAAGATATATTTCAGGGCTTAGAGTCTATACCTCCTTCTTTGTGATGCATTTAGTTTTTTTGGATATTTACCTATCTGAAAGTATCTGATTAATTCTTCGATCCAATCAAGTCTTTCTATATGTTGTCTGATCCTGGGAATATTTTCTATGTCATCATTAATGCACATATTATAGCCCTGTTCTGGCAAAGTGGCTAACTGTTGGCATAGTGCCCTACCTTTTACTAGTTTAGTAGGATGGATTTCTACATCATACTCTTGGATTTTAGTAACCTAGCCAGCTCTCTTATCGCCTAGTTCTCCTTGAATGATGAAATTTTTGACATCTGGATGGACCACATAGACCATGGTCTTACTTTGTGACAAGTAATATCTAAACTTATTTAAAGACTTCATGACTATGTATACTTGTTTTTCAATGAAATTGTAGTTCCTTTGGTAATAATGAAAATTTTGACTCAAGAAGAATACTGGATGCTCTTCTTCCTTAGCATATTTTTGAGTTAGCACTATGGCATAACTATCTTCTGATCCATAGGCATATAAAATGAAATCCTTATCAAAATTTGGGTTGATCAACACTGGAGCTTTTGTAATAGATTTGATATACTCAAATTCTTTTCTCCTCTCTGGGGTCCATTCAAATAAAACATCCTTCAAAATTTTAGTCATCAACTTCATAATTTGTGCAAATTTAGAAATAATTTTTTGAAAAAAGTTAATTTATCCAAAAAATGATTGCAAAGCTTTTTTGCTTAAAGGTAGAGGGAGAGATAGGATGGCTTGAATTATTTCTGGATCAATTGCCATACCTTGATTTGAAACTACATGGCCTAGGAGCTTACCTTCATGAACAACAAATATGGACTTATTTGGATTCAAAGATATTCCAAACTCTACATTTTTCAAAATTTTTTCAAGGTGATCTAAGTGTTGTTGCTTGTCATGAGAAAAAATAGTCATATCATCTAAATATATCAAAATTATTTTGTTGACTAAATCTCCAAAGGTAAAATCCATAGCATGTTGGAATGTTGCTCCAATATTTGATAGTCCAAATGACATCCTCTAATATGCGAATGTTCCCCATTTGGTAGTGAAAGTTATCTTATGTTGATCTTCATATTTTACCCATATTTGATTGTAGCATAAAAAATCATCTAGGAGGGAAAACCTCTCTGCTCCTACCACTATCTATAAAATCTGATCAATCTATGGTAGAGGATAATGGTCTTTCAAATATGCTTTATTCAAATTTTTGAAATCCACACAGAGATGAATATCTCTATTTTTTTTTCTAACAGGCACTAGGTTAGCCACCCATGTAGAGTGCTTGATTGGATAGATGATTTTGGCATTTAGTAACTTAAGCAATTCCTATTTCATAGTTGCTTCTATTTTTGGATTGAATGGCCTTTGTTTTTGTCTAAAAGGTTTTGCATCAGGGGCTAATTCAATCGTGTGTTGAATCACATCTTTATTATAAACTTGAAGGTCATCATAGCTCCAAGCTATGATATCTTGATACTACATGCATAGTAGTTTGAACTATTCTATTTCCTTAATAGTACAATGCACTCTAATATTTAGGCTCTTTCCTGATTCAATCTCAACTTATTTATAGGTTTATACTTATATATTCATCCTCTAACCTATATTCTTGTCATTATTATTGAACAAGCTCTCTAGAGTGATTAGCTATTAAAAATTATAATTATTTTTTAGCTGAATGATGTCTTATTGATCAACTTCCTAGGATATTTACTCTTGCTTAGCTAAGTAAACTGCTTATTTTATCAAGAAATCAACAATTTTCTAGTCATCCTCATATAATTTCCAGAATATCTCCTTATCTAGGATAGATGGTAAAAATACTAGCTTTACTTTATTCTTATTCTTTGAACCCAACTCTGTAGCTGGTGCATAATTTGCTTCTACAGTAATAAAGGAATCAGTTGATTCATTTTTCTCTTGTGGAATATCTATTATGTTTAAAACTTCAAAAGATTTCATCAAATACCATATCCTATTGCAATATGCTTTCAAGTAGCAATGTTTGCTATTACACTTTTTTGTAACTTGATTGACAATAAGCTCTGAATCACCATAGATTATGAGAAATTTAATTTCCATCTTTTTGCCTACTTTAGGCCAATGCACAAATATTCATACTCAGTGGTGTTATTAGTGCAACTCCATGTTAGCCTGTAGGAAAAGCTCTTTATGCCTTTGAAAGGAGAAATAAGTATGACTTTGGCTCCAACACCATTTTTGCACCTAGATCCATCAAAGTATAGTTTTTAAAGCTTTGATTTACGCAAGTCTTGATTTGAAATTATTGTAATCCCATTTTCTCTAAGCTTGAGACACAATATGTTCTAATACCAATCTCAACTAAGGAATTTTAATTCTTTAGAGAGAATTGATCTTCTATTTCTAGTTCACCCAAAATATCTTCCAATGGATCAACCTCTTCAAATATTGTATTGATATATTCATCCTCTTCTATCTTCTCAATATGATAAGTCATGGGATTTTCTAGAAGGATTTTGATATTTTTTCCTTTATGAGGGATCACCATATGAGAGTAGTCCAGGTACATGTAACCTCCAAATTTTATTGTGAACTCATGTGATAAGCAAAGGTCAAAGTATGTCTCTAAATCAACCACAACTATCTCTTGTATCACAGTTATTTCTAACACTCTATGGAGTGTCATGGGAACATCATTTATTACTCCAACTATATTTATAGGAGTGTCATCTAATTGGAGGATGTTGGGACATGAGTGAGTATACTCCATGCCCATTAGCTCACATACTACTTTAGGCATCATAGTAGTTGCTACCCCAAAATAGATCATACAATTGTGAACTACCCATACTTCCATTCTCAAAGATATGTAGAAAGGAGATGGTCTATTCTTCATAGCCCCTAGACTCATTGAATCTTGAGTGAGTATATACTTTGAAACTGGTTGATCTCCCAAGCCGACCTTCTTCAAATAAGCTCTAAGCAAATCTATCTATCTAGGAATCATTAGTGCATCGTACATGCTTGCTTTAGGACTCTTCTTCAAATCTTCTACTATGTTAAAACTAGGCACTTCCACTGGCTTCTATTCATTTTCTTCTATGGTTCATTGAAATTATTTTATACTCCTCGACAGCTTCAATTCTCCGCCTCTTGGTGATTAAGGAGAATCTGATTTTATCATTGGCTTCATATTTTGTTTCAAGCAATATCTCTTTACCTTTATCAGCTTACTTTGAACTTGACATATCCTTTTATGGATCTAGTGCAAATGAAGGTGTCTGAGATTTTTGTTGAACTAGAATTTTTCCAGTCCTAGACATATTCTAATCCTTAGGCTTTTGTGACAATAACAAGACTTTAAAAGGTTCCAATTTTTGAGGATCCACTTGATTTTATTTTTTACTAGACCTTGTTAACATAGAAATGAATTCTCCTTCCAAAGGATATTGTGTAAGCATAATATACTTTGGCTCCTGTAGAATATTGACTTGACCCTTCTGGGATATTTCAGCCTTTTTAGAAGCCATGTGTGCATGATGTTGATATATAACATAGGTGTATGCACTAGGATGGTTGTTACAAACTAAGCACCAAGGATGATTTTCAAATTCTAAAACTTTTGGTTCCTCATATTGATAGCTATTATTTACTTTATCTATCATGTTGCTACTAGAAGCTCTTGATATTTAGCCACATATGGAAATATCTTGAATTGAGACCTTTCAAATTCTCTTTTTTCAATTACTATCACCTTGTTATTTAATGTTTTCAATGTGGACAAAACTTCTAACATTATATGTGACATTTTAGGCTCAAACACGAGTAACATTGACAAGGTGGGTATTGGAGGTAAGGATTTAGGCACGATAATGGGTGTAATTGTAGGTAGAGAAGGAAATGTGGTGGGAACCATAGATGATTCATTTTTTTGAGATGATTGAGCTAATTTTGAAAAATATGGGATCATGATGACCCTTGGGGGTAGCCTTCTAATAGAAATTAAAGTATTTTTAACTATGATGACTTGATATACTTGAGGAAATTCAACTATATTTGATTGCAAAGTTTGTAACCTCAAATTAGGGCCTAACACTTGGATATAGTAGATAAATGCTAAGAGGCTTGAGGGTCATATATTTTAGGGAATTATTTTCCAGGTTTTATTGAATTCGAGATTGAAATCTATAATTAGCTCTTGAGGATGTCTCTACATAATAGTAAACTGGGTGAGTGAGAAGAGGTCTACTAATTCATTAAAAATTTTCCACAAACGGTCCAATCAAGTCAGCCCACATATGGATGTTGTTGTCTTCCATAGTATGATACCAGTTAAGTATCTTACCTTGGAAGGACATGGTGAGAAGTCTAACCATAATTTATTTCTCTCTAATATTATGAATTATCGCTAAGGATACTAAATCCTGATAATTCTTATAAGTATTTTTACCTAAGATATCATAAGTAGTAAGAGTTTTGAGTTCTACTTGAGGAATATAATTTATCTTAGCTAAGGGTAAAGGTCCTATGGTATTATAATTAGGGAAAATTGAAGCAATCGATAGTTGATTTTGAGCCATGGCTCTAGGATTTGATGTTTTAGATGATAAGGAGGAATTATATGATGAAGAATTTGAACTCTGTGAAGAAGATTCTAGAAATTATATTTCAACACTTCTATATCTACAAGGAGGTAACTCTGCAAATTTTTGTGGAGTTTCTAACCTTTTTGCTACATATCTTGTAATCATATAGAAAATAAAGTAAACATACATAATTTATTCAAATTTATCAAAGAAAAGGGATAATTCTAGATTTTTATTTTAATAGGAGTCGTCAGATGAACATAAAATATTTTCTAATGAGATCAAGAATGTTCCCCTAATATTGAGCTCTTCATAAAATAAATGAACACAATTTTTTTGTCCCATAGAGTGTGTCAAAAACTAACTATACTATTGGACTAAAATCTGCCATTTTTATGGAAAGATGTTGCATCCATCGATTTTAGTTAAAGTATAGAAATTTGATGAAACAAGGTTACCCTATGCTTCAAACTCTAGAGAAGGTTGACTCCTTAGGATTGATAATGGTAGAAAAAGGGATAGGAAAATAGTAAGGGTTAGGAATACAAACAAAACATGGTCAGGGTATAGTGTGACAACATTGGATCTCATTAAATAAAATACTATCCAATCACTTGCATGATACTTAACAAATCATCCATTAGTGATCACATTTATAGGTTCGTTAAGCTCACTACATTCACTTTAATAATTTCAATAATACAAAAAATTAGCAATACAATAGGCATTGGGCACTTTAACAAAATACATCAATTGTAGAATGTAACAAAAATGACTTAGAATAAATGTATACAAGCTCTAATCATTCAAAATACTTTAAATACTAGCAATCCACACATCGTAAGCTGATAAAAGCCATTAGTGATTCCCCATATACAAATAAATCCTCCTCTTTGAATTTTTAAGCATGTATTTACTTATAAGTCATCCATATTCCATTACCACGTACGACCCCCATTCATTCTTTTATCACTAGTCAATCTTGGTCGTCGATAGTCTTTCTATAAAATTAACCCCACTTAAGGCATTAATGGCTAAAATTTACTGATGCAAAGTATTTGTCGTGGATTAGATCAAAGTTCAAGATTGGAAGAATCAATGACCCACATTAATCTAGCTACATGCATAGATTACTCATTAATTCAATATCAAATTACGCCTATTCAAAATTGGTCGTTGTCACATCTAGGGTCCGTAGTGATCCATGTGTTATTAATCAAGCAACCACCAATATTTCATAATAATTTGGTTAGAATCAATGAGTTACGATGATTTGATGAGAAAATATCTATGGTCTTAGTTGATGCCATGTTGTTGATTCACCAAATTTTTCCACTGCAACATCAACAGACCGTAACATTCCAAAGAAAGAGTCTCCAATGACCGAGATTTATTGATAAGTCATTGTGAATTGATTATTTATTTCACTGACATATTTGATACACAAGATTGCTTTTGTCAAAATATAATGACCTAAAAAAATGCTATGTGGAGCAAGGAAAAGTCATGATGCATCACTTACAATTTCTACGGTCTAAATTTTTACTTTAGTCGATATGGATGGTTGAGATTCGTTACCAAAAAATCAACACGTGCAATTCAGTTGCATATCAAGCTTTTGATGACCAAGAATGAAAGTTAAGATGTAGGTAGTTAGGATCGAATGACATACAAAGGGTCAATGACTTAATGAATTAACAAAGAACATTCCAAATACATCGAAGGCTATGATTTTGTCATCAAATGCAACAATTGACTAAGATTCATCAAATTCTATAATCTAGAGAATGGCACATGTAAAAAAATGTACAAATATTGGGCACACTCAATCCTTCTCACAAACATCAATGTCTCAAATTTATCGATAAGATAGTGTGGATGGACAAGATCACACAATAATTAAGAAAAAGTATTTGATAAGTCAACATATGAATCTAAAGACATGTGTTGAGCATCAAAGCCAAATGCTTTAACATATCATATTTAATCTTGAGATAATTTAGACAAACATGATATAATATAGAATAAAATAGGTCTAAAGTCAATACTTTCAAACTTCTTGACGACTATGGCTAATCAAGGTTCTCCATGTGCCCATCATAATTGGATGGCTTGATTCACACCAATGATTTAAATTTAATTTTAATAAAAATTGAATAGTCAAGATTTAATATGAATTAGGTCATGCCTCGATCAACAATTTCCACATGTCAAAATAGAGAGACCTCATCCATAAAAATGAACCTTCAATGACTATTTTAATGGTTGAGATTCAGTCATGGGATAACATGAATGGTGTAGATCAAATAAGAAATTTAATATATGTAGTCCATTATATGATGTGGAAGATAAATGTTAACAATACGGATCATCGAAATATAATTATTTCCATCTATGGTCTATATTTAATCCTTGAAAGAGAACTAACAATGGAGATATGGCTTTAGTAGGGTTAAAAAGTGGATTTTAGTGAAGGAGTGTCTGTGTGTCACTTGAATCATCTCCTATGACTTAAATTTCCTCATAATTAAGTAGATCATAACACATGCTAAAATTTGATGCCCCAAAAAATACCAGGAGGTAAGGAAATCAAGCGAAAATCACTACAAAAACTAATCATACATTAAGGGTATGGGCTGAGCAAAGAAAACACATACATGACTAAGAATTTATTGTCAAGTATCTTAGATGACTAGGATAAAGTGGCAAATGGCTAATCAATTTTACAAGTGATTTAGTGGTCAAGATTAAAAAATTCGCATAGTCAGGAATGGCCCATATTTACAATAAAAGAAGACAAAATCCCTAATATCTAGTCACTATGCCACATTATACGTCAATGCGGAGGATTAATTCTTGAAATATGTCAATGGTTAGAATCAACTCAAGAAGATTTACTCCCTAGGCCACAATTGATCAAACAATATGGAACACTAGCCATTGATCTTGGAGATGTATCAATATTAAAAGTTGACTTGTATCTAGATAATCAATGGACATAATCAATCTAGAGGGATGACACATGAAACAAATCTTACTCAGATGCATCAATGGTTTAGATGTCATATCCATGAATCTTCAATGGTTAGGATTTGTTCATGGAGGACTGGCACACAGGTCGATAATCATAAAGAGAACTCAATATCCATGAACAATATTGAGTTCATAAACTAGCACATGCTTCAATATCTCCCAATATAAATCAAAGGTTTAAATAAAAATGACTACTAACATCGATGACCCAAAGCTAATAACAAATAAAATAACTACTATGGTTTGACAATTTAAACAATTATAGGTAGCAAGGTGGCAACCATAGGGTGGTAGAAGAAATCAATGTAGTTGGAAACATTGATGATTGGAGCAAGTAAAATTACCAACCCAACTGCTATAACTACACATAGTATGTGAATTATTTTTTATATTAATAATTTGCAAAAGAGTTTCTAGAGAAGTTCTTGTAGAGTATTGTTGTTGCAATGTTTAAATTTGTAGTAAGTTGTTGTCTAAGTTCTACTGTGTAAGTTGCAAAGTTTAAATTCACTAAGATCTATTATGGATTCTTTAGACACTATAGAAGACATAAATAAGTTGATAGAGGGTAGTCCTTATAATACAACATCTAGAAAGTTGATTACTAGAGATGTCAAAATTGTGCAAAAATCTGGTGTAGATAAGAAGCTCACTCCTGAGAAATAGTGGGAGCTAGAGCATACAATTATCTATATATTAATGAAGACTAAATATAATTACCAACACCATCCAAATTTACTAAGAATATTTTTCAAGAAGACTTAGAGCACTTAAAATGAGGATTTCCCATTTGGTAATTGGTGGAAGTCTAATTTGGGAAAGATAATGTGCCCAAAAGTATATTATTCAATCGACCTCTTATCCTGGTTCATGGTAGCATATGATCCCAACATCAGAGATTTTAGGAACAACAATGGAAGACTGACTTTTAGAATCATAGTTGATGCTTTCAATAAAATATTCCACCTTCACCTTGCAATATTGACCATCGATTTGAAGGTGCTAGCCAGGCAGTCACACCATATAATAGGGATGTTAGCTTACATAAAAATGTTTAGGTATGACCAATAATTTTCTTATGAGTTTATTTTAAATAAATATATACTATAAGCATGGGAAATGGACTATGTCGACATGATAAATAGAGCATTAGGGGTCAAATACTTGACACCATTCAGTAGGCATGTTATATACATTTTGTTATAGTGCAATAGGAAGGGTAAAATCCCAATGTAGAAATGGAAGGAGTTCATTTGCATTAAGATACATGAAGAATTTATGGCATTGAAAACAATAGTTAAGGAAAATATAAATACCCCCATTTTCATATTATTCTATATTTATCCATCTCTTTATAGGACACCTATATCCATAAAGGATTGATTCCTGAGGAGGAGTATAGGCCCCTGAGGTACAAGACATATTGACTTATATTTATGAAGGTAAATCTAGTTACGCCCAATTATTTGGAAATTTTTTGACATCAATTCATCAAATCCTCTATGGATATTTTTCTAGTAGGATAGGCCTTGGAATAGCAAAATTTTTGCATGAAGTTGATGTAGGTGATTATTTTATGATCAAGGAATTTACTTACATCATAATTTATGACTCAAAATTATTCTCTAAGGCCTTGCCAAAATTATGTTCAACGTCTATTGCTGATTTGGAGATAAGTAGGTAAATAGTAAAAGAGGCAAAAGTATGATTTATGAAGAGGTAAGGAAAAATCCCTTGGCTTGATGTCCCTTACAAATTAGGTCATTATATACACAAGGGCTATCATAGTATGTTCTAGTCCATGCGAAAGATGGATGAATTTGGATTCTAAAAAATCACTTGGAGACCATATGACCTTGAAGGCTACTATCAGCTACTAATGTAGAAAGTGAAGTCGCATATATCGATCACACATGGACCAGAACCTTTGGAGGATGAACTCAGAAATGCTCAAAAAATAGATTGCCCATAGAGCCAATATGGAGTAAGTACCTAGCTGGAATCAAAGCAAACATACAAATTGAACATGTTGGAGATTAGCCATCACAACTAATACTATTGAAGAGTGCTAAAGTTGAAAAATTTGCCCCAAATGTTCCAATATTGTCACCTCAAGATATTGAAGATCCTATTTTGGCAATAGTTGATTGAGGACCTACCCAAGTGGAAATTAGGGCAAAATCTATTAGTTTGGAGGAAGCAGTATTGGAAGTTCCTAAGCCTGCAAAACATGTTCCTGGGGAGGCTTTTGATTCTAGCACAGACAAAGAAATTATTCCAACTCCTTTTGCATAAACTCAAAAAATTATCCCACCCTCTACTCAAACAAAATTTCCATATGAGAGCAAACTACAATTAGCATTACATTAGCCTACATTTATACTTGTCCCTGGTCGTCAACAATAAAGAGATCAAGCTATCACCATATGTGTAGAAGAGAATTCAAGTAGTTGGGGACCTAGCCAATTCACTTAGGGATCATATAATAAAATTTCCAAGTCCCACCAAATCCATTGAGCATAAAAAACCTAAACTTAGTGAATCCTTATCAAAAACCCTAACAAGTATCACTTTAGTAAGGGTAGATGAAGTCAAGACTTATGATCCAATTAATGATAAACAACTAGAATTAGTTTCCAAAGGGGATGATATCTAATACATAGTAACAGATCCAAACACTCAGGCCTCAACAATCCCTTATGTAATTATGGATGTTACTATACTAGAGGGAAAGATGGGTCCAATTCAAGTAGATAAACAAACATGAAACACACATGTACATATTAAATAAGATTCCTTGGCTTGAATCAAAATGATTTATCAGACTCAAGTATAGGTAGTAGAGACTCTATGCAAAAATAATCAATATCTATTGACATAAAGAGAGTAATTGTTAGTAAAATTAAAAAATCTTGAGTATTAGAGATCAGTCCCATCCCACCAAGCTAAAATCCAAAGTATTGATTGCTCTAATTTTATTATAAAATATAAGAAGAAAGTGTATGATGAATTACAAAGTGAGCATAAAGCATTAGGTAAAATATTCAAGAATATTAGCACCATTATGGTATCTATGGAGAATATGAAGATTCTTCTTGAACAAAAAGATAACATGGTAGCACTGATACTAGCACTGATACACCACATATTTTAGCCATTTGAAGAAAACTATGAGGAGGTGCATCAACAACAAGTTATAACTTAGGATGGTATAACTTTTGATTGCAATCAGGATTTTATGAAAATTTTAATGTACCTTAAGGAAATCCTAAAATGGGATAAATTCATTAAAGAAATGAAATCTTGGAAGGAAGAAGTGAATAAAAAGTTAGGCCTAGTGGGATTGTCACTGGAAGAATGTAGAGGCATGTCAAATTTTGAAGACTTCATTTTCAATAATATTAAAAATTTCTATTGCGATGATGATAATGAGCTAGAATTACCAAAACAAATTAATATTCTAACTCAAATGGAAGATTATTTGTTTAGATTTTGTCTAGAAAATAAATATCTTAGAATTCCTTTTGTTTAGATTTTGTTTAGATTTTGTTTGGAGCAACTTTTCAAAGGACCATGGATTTTGCCTTCAAAGGCTTGATGTTTGAAATAGTGGTGGTCTATCTTGATGATATTACAGTGTTTTCTAAAACCCCTAAAGATCACTTAATGCACTTAATAAAGGTATTTAATAGATATCAAGAGTTTGGCATATCCTTGAATTTAAATAAGTGTATATTTGAAGCCACACTACCTAAGTTGCTTGGGCATGTTGTTTCTAAATAATGTATAAGTATTGACCTCCAAGAGTAGAAGCAATCTCTAAAATCCCTCTTCCCAAGAATATGAAAGGAGTATGCTCATTATTTTTTATCAAAATCAACTTTCTTAGTAGATTTGTTCTTGAATTTGCTGAGATTGCTAAACACATCAATGATATGATCAATAAGGAGAGCTAAAGTGAATTGAAGAGAACAATAAATATTTTCAAAAAATCAAAGAGGCAATCACCCAAGCCTCGTTGTTGACTCGTCCTGATTACTCTATAACTTTCAACATATTTTTATTTTCTTCTGAACATACTATTGATGTAGTCCTATCTCAAAAGGATGAGGAAAATAATTAAAGACCAATTTCCTTCATGAGTGTGGGTTTGAAGGGTGCTCAGTTAAAATACATAATGATAGAAAAGCAAACTTATGTTCTCATTAGGGCATTAGACTATTTCAAAAGTATTTTTGGATCAAATAAGGTTATGGTCTATATTCCATATATTGCTATCAAAGATATTTTTACTAAACCAAAAACATCAAGAAATTATGTTAGATGAATGGTCAAACTATTGCAATATGATGTTGAATTTAAAATAATTTAGATTGTGAAAGGATAGAAGTCAGCTGAGTATATGGCCAATAGAGAAAAGTATTTTATGAACACTAATGTGATATTTGATGAAGAGCGTGAGGCTAATATGACCAATAACTTAGACTACAAAGGGTATGCTAAAATTTCCTTCTACCTCTAGAATATGTCCTTTCCAAGTGATATGCCCAAGAGTAAGAAGAGGTCAATGAAGTAGTTAGCTCATAGAGCCACTTTCATGATGGTATGTTGTATTGAAAGAATACAAATAGTGTACTACTCTCATGTATCTTTGAAAGAGAAGTTCCTCAACTTTTATAAGAATATCATTCTAGCTTTTGTGAAGGCTATTTTGCTCCAAAAGCTATAGCTCACAAAATTATGAGAGTTGTTTACTACTGGCCTTCCATATTCAAATATGTTTACCAACTCATAAGAGTTTGTCATAATTGTCAAATCTTTGTTGGAAAGAAAAGCATGTCTACCATACCCCTAAAGCCAATAGTAGTTGATGCTCCTTTTACTCAGTGAAGCTAGATCTTATTGGAGAAATAAGTGGATAATAACTACTACAAATTATTTTACTAAGTGTATAGAAGTAGCCCCTATTAAGAAATAAACAACATAAGTAGTCATCAAGTTTATTGAAGAAAATATCCTAACAAATTTTGGGGATCCAAAGAAAATAGTTATCGATAATTGTACTTATTTCACTTCATTTGAAATAGTCTTGTTTTATGCAAATGATGGCATAGAGCTCTCTCATTATACTAACTACTATCCCCAAGGTAATGGTTTGGTAGAATACTCAAATAATAATGTGATTACTAGGATTAAGAGAGCATTAAGAAATAATAAAAGGAGTTGGAATTATGAATTGAAATTTTCTCTTTGGGCTAACAAAATTTCCATTAAAAAGAGCACAACAAATCTCCTTATGAGCTTGTTTATGGAGAGAATGACCTATTTCATCCTTAAATAGAAATTCATGCCTTATATTTATGTCTATTAGACCAAAAAATCCAAATAATGTCTAGAGGAGATTAGATTAGATAGTTCAAATTCAAGAGGACAATAAGGATGCACTTTTGAGAATAATTGAACAGGATTAGAAAGTTGCGTAAAATTTTAACAAGAAAGCAAGAGGATATCTTTCCATTATGGAGACATAGTGCTTTATTAGGATACAAATAATTATGAGCCTAGAAAGAAAGGAAATTTAGAACCTAAATGGATTGGTCCTTATCAGATTTCCCATACAGTCGAGCAACATACATATAAGTTACAAACCTTGGATGGTAGAGAGTTCTCAATTCTTGTCAATGGCCAACACCTGAAGGTTTACCACTCTGTTCCAAGGACTAAATAGATATAATATATTCCCCTCAATATATATATATGTGTGTGTGTGTGTGTATTTTAATTTTGTGGTTGTTTCATAGGTTAAATTCATTTAGGTAAAGTGTCATAGGTAAAAGTGGTAAACCAAATATTCTGGTGTCCTCAAATGTATTCAAATTAGTTTTATACACCTATCCCAATAAAATCCAGTGTTGGATCCTGTAAAATCTAGCACCCCTATTTTAAAATTCCAAATAACCCATTGGTCCATTGGTCTCTAAAAAGCTTAATCTAATGCGTTGTAATTTTTTATCTTCAATTTTCCCCTCTTAAGTCTTATTGACCAGTATAGATTCCCTTTTCCATGCTAAAGATCTCTAAGATCAATTGGTTCACTAGATTCCTAATGTTAAATTTGAGTCCATCTCTTTGTCCCACCTAACGCACCCATAACTAAAACATTGATCATATTTATTGATCATCCACGATCCTTGTTAACCCCTACATCTCAAGTCAAACTAAGTCATCGATACTCCCCCTCCCTATGAATATAAGTTGATCACTTTTCTTCAACATCCATGGTCCACATTAATCCATACATTGTAAGATGATCAAAGCTATAAATGATCCCCCATATACAAATAAATCCTTCCCTTTGACTTGTCAAGCATGTATTTACTTATAAGTTATCCATATTCCATCACCATCCATGACCCCCATTTATTCTTTTGTCACTTGTCAATCTTGGTCATTGATAGTATTTATATAAAAGTAAATCTGCTTGAGGCATTAATGGCTAAAATTTATCGATGCAAAGGATCCATAGTGGATTCAATAAAATATTCTACTTGAAAGAATCAATGATCTACATTAATCTAGCTACACATAGAGATGGTTCATATTAAGTCAAAGTTAGACCACACTTGTTCAAAATTGGTTGTAGTCACATCCAAGGTTTGCAACGATCCACATTTCATTGATCAAGTAGACATCAATAGTTCATAATAAGATAGATAAAATTAATAGTTAGTGATAATATGATGAGAAAAGATCTATGGGCTTAGTCGATGCCACATCATTGATTCACTAATAAATTTTTCCACTACAACATCAACGAACTGTAACATTTCAAACAAAAAATCTCCAACAACCGATATTTTTTGGTAAGTCATTGTGAATTTATTAGTTATTTCACTAACATATTTGATGCACAATATTACTTTTGTCAAAATCCAATGACATAAAAAAACACCATGTGGAACAAGGTTAAATCATGATCCATAACTTACAATTTCTATGGTCTAGATTTTTACTGCAGTCGATATGGACGATTGAGATATATTACCAAAAAATTAACATGTGTAGTTTAGCCACATATCAAGATTTTGACAACCAAGATTGAATGTCAAGAAGATGTGGGAGGTTAGGATCAAATTATACAAAAAGGATGAATGACTTGATGACTTAAAAAAGAATATTTCAGATACATCAAGGGCTATAATTTTGTTATTAGATGTAACATACAGTCGAGATTCATCATATCCTATAATCCAGAGAAGACCATGTGTCAAAAAAATCAAAAACATTAGGCATACTTGATCCTTCTAACAAACATCAACAAATCATATTTGTCGATAAGATAGCATGGAAGGACGAGACCACACATCAAATAAGACAATATATCCAATAAGTCGATAGATGAATCTAAATACATGTGTCAAGCATCAAATCCAAATGATTTAACAAATCAAATTAATCTTGAGACAACTTAGACAAACAAGTTTTAATATAGAATAAAATAGGTCTAAAATCAAAACTTTCAAACTTCCTTACGGTTGTGGCTAATCAAGGTTCTCCATGTGCCCATTATAATAGGATGGATTGATTCACACCAATGGTTTAAATTTAATCTTAATGTAACCTGGAAATTCAATATTTAATACAAATTAGGTCGTACCTCGATTAACAATTTCCACATATCAAAATAGAGAGATTCAATCCATTGAGATGAACCTTCAATGACTATTTTAATGGTTGAGATTTAGTCATGTGATAACATGAATGGTGTAGATTGAATCATAAATTTAATACAACTAGCCCATAAGATGATGTGGAAGATAAATATCAACTAGACAAATCATCAGAATGCGATTATTTCCATCTACAACCTAGAAAAATTTCTTGAAAGAGAATGAACAATAGATATATGGCTTCAATAGGGTTAAAAATGGATTACATCAAATAAGTGCCTGTGTGTCACTTGAGTCATCTCCTACAACCAAAATTTAACTAGAATTAAGTATATCGTAACACATATTGAAATATGATATCCCAAAAATACCAAGTTGTAAGGAAATCAAGAAAAAATAACTAGCAAAACTAATCATACATCAAGGGCCTAGATTGAGCAGAGAAAACACATCAACAACTATGAATTTATTTTCAAGTGTCTTCGATGGCTAGGATCAAGTGAAAAATGACTAAGTGATTTGACAAGTTCTTTAGTGGTCAAGATTAAAAAACCTGCATAGTCATGGTCATTCTAGATTTAACAATAGAAGAAGACAAAATATCTAAGATCTAGTCACTATGCCATATTATACATCAATGCATAAGATTTAATTGTTGAAAGACACCAACAATTAGGATTGACTCAATAAGATTTGATCTCTAGGCTACGATTGATATGAAAATATGACATGCCATCCAATGATTTCAAATATGTATCAATTGTCATAATTGACCCATAGCTAGATAATTAGTGGATACAATCAATACAAATGGATAATACATGAAACATATCTTCCTTGAATGCATCAATGGTTTAGATGTCGCATCCATGAATCTTCAACAATTAGGATTTATTCACAAAGGACTAGAATATAGGTTGACAATCATAAAGAGAAATCAACATCCATGGATAGGATTGAGTTAATAAATCAGCACACACTTCAATATCTCCCAAGACAAATTAATAACTTAAATCAAAATGACTACTAACATTGATGGTTCATAGCTAATAACAAATAAAGCAACTACTATGGCTTGAAAATCTAAATGGTTATAGGTAGCAATGTAGTAGCCATAGGATGGTAGAAGACATTGATTTAGTTGGTAAAATTACTGACTGGAGCATACAAAATTACTAACCCAACTACTATAACTACATAGTATGTGAATCATCATTTACATTGATAATTTGCAAAAGAGTTTCTAGAGAAGTTATTACAAAGTGTTGTTCAAATTTGTAGTAAGTTGTTGTGTAAGTGCTACTGTGTAATTTGTAGAGTTTAAATTAACTAAGAGCTATTATTGCTTCTTCAAACAACTATAGTAGACATCAATAAGTTGATAGAGGGCAGGCCTTACAATATAGTTCTCAAGAAGTCAATTACTAGATATGTCAAAATTACATAAAAATTTGACACAAACAAGAAGCTCAATCCTGAGCAACAGTGAAATCTAGAGCATACAACTATCTATAGATTTACGAATATCAAAGAGAATTACCAGTGCCACCCGAATTTACTAAGAAGATTTTTCAAGAAGGCTCAGAGCGCTCAAAATGAGGATTGCCCATTTGGTAACCGATGGAAGTCTAATTTAGGAAATATAATGTGCCCAAAATTATACTATTCAACTAACCTCTTATCTTGGTTCATGATAGCATATGAACCCAACATCAAAGCTTTTAGGAACAACAATGGTAGACCAACTTTCAAAATCACAATCAATGTTCTTAGGAAAATATTTTGCCTCCACCCTACAACATTGACCATTGATATGAAGATGCTAGCTAGGCAATCATACCATATAATAGGGATGTTGGATTACAAAACTTTTTAGGTATGACCACTCAATATCTTATGATTTTCTTTTGAATAAATATATGTTGTAAGTGTGGGAAATGGACAATGTTGACATGATAAATATAGCATTAGGGGTCAAAGAATTGACACCAATTAGTAGGGAGGTTTTATACATTTTGTTATAGTACAATAGGAAGGGTCACATCCCAATGTACAAATGGAAGGAGTTCATTTGCAACAAGATGCATGAAGAATTTACGATATTGAAAACAACAATTAAGGAAGATATAAATCAATACTCCAATTTTCATATTATTCCATATTCATCCATCTCTTGATAGGACACCTATATTTATAGAGGATTTAGTCCTAGGAAGGAGTACATGCCCTTGACGTATAATACAGACTGGCTTGGATTCATGAAGGCAAATCTAGTTACGCTCAGTACTTTGGGTAAATTTTACCATAAAATCATCAAATCCTCTGTGGATATTTTTATTCTAGGATAAATCCTAGAATAGAAATTTTTTTGCATGAAGTCCATGCAGGTGATTATTTTTGACCGAGGAATTCACTTACATCATAATTAACGGCTCAAAATTACTCCCTAATGCCTTACCAAAATTATGTTTGGCATCTATTGTTGCTCTAGATATAAGCAGGTAAATAGCGAAAGAGTAAAGAGTAATAATTATGAAGAGGTAAGGAATAATTCCTTGGCTTGATGTTCCTTGTAAACTAGGCCATTATATATACAAGGGCTATCAGAGTATGTTATAGGTCATGTGGAAGATGGATGAATTTGGCTTCTCAAAAATCACTTGGAATCCATATGACCCTAAAGGTTACTATCAACTACTAATGTAGAAAGTGAAGTCACATGTACCCTTCATACATAGATCGAACTATTTTAAGGATGAACTTAGACATGCTTAAAAAATAGATTTTCCATAGAACCAATTGGGAGTAAGTACCCAGTTGGGATCAGATCAAACACATAAATTGAACATGTTGTAGATTATCCATCATAGCTAATACTACTAAGGAGTGCTACAGTTGAAAAAGTTGCCCCAAATGTTCCAGTATTATCACCTCAAAATCTCGAAGATCCCATTTTGGCAATAGTTGATTACAGACCTTCCCAAGTGAAAATTAGGGTAGAATCCATTAGTCTAGAGGAAGTAGTATTGGAAGTTCTTGATTACTCTAAACATATCCCTAGGGAGACTACTGATTCTAGCATAGGTAAATAAATTATCCCAACTCCTTTTACACAAACTCAACAGATTGTCCCAGCATTTGATCAAACAAAACTGCCATATGAGAGCAAGATGCAATTAGCATTACATCAGCCCATGTTTATGCCCAAGTCCCTGGTCATAAATGATAAATATTTCAATTTATCGTCATATGTATAGAAGAGAATTTAGGTAGCTGGAAGCCTAGCCAATTTACTTAAGGATCATCAAATAAAATTTCCAAGTTCCACCAAATCCACTACGCATAAAAAAACCCAAGCTTAGTTAATCCTCATTAGAAGTCCTAAGAAGTGTCACTTTAGTAGGGGTAGATGAAGTCAAGACTTATAATCTAGTTAATGATTAACAACTAGAAGTAGTTGCTAGAGTGAAGGAGATCCAATACATAGTAATAGAGCTAGACACTCAAGCCTCAACAATCTCTCTTGTAATTATGGATGTTAGTATAAAAACAAGAAAGATGAGGCCAATTCAAGTAGATAAACTAACAAGAAACACACATGTACATTAAAAAAATATCCCCTGGCCCTAATAAAAATGACTGCTTAGACTCAAGTACATGCAGTAGAGACTCTATAAAAAAATATTCAAGATTTGCTGACAGAAAGAGAGAAATTGTTAGAAAAAATAAGATATCTTGAGGAGAAGAGATCAGTACCATCCCTCCAAGATAAAATCTAGAGTATTTATTGCTCTAAGTTTATTATAAAATATAAGAAGCAAGTGTATGATAGATTACAGGGTGAGCTAAAAGCATTTGGAAAAATATTCAAGAATATCATAACCATTATGGTCTTAGTGGAGAGTATAAATATTCTCCTGGAACAAATATATAACAGGGTAGCAATGATACTAGCACTGATACACCACATATTTTAGCAATTTGAAGAAAGCTATGAGAAGGTGCATTAGCAACAAGTTATAACTCAATATGGTACAACTTTTAATTGCAATCAGGAGTTTATAAAAGTTTCAATATACCTAAAGAAAAGGCTAGAATGGGATAAATTCATTAAATAAATGAAAGCTTGGGAGGAAGAAGTGAATGAAAAGTTGGGCCAAGTGGGACCGTCACTAGAAGAATGTAGAGATGTGTCAAATTTGGAAGACTTTATTTTCCATAAAATCTAAACTTTTGATTACAATGAGGATAATGAGCTAGAATTAGCAAAATAGATTAAAAGTGTGACTCGGATAGCAAATTATTTGTTTAGATTTTGTCTAGAAAATAAATCTCTGATAAAAATTCAAAAGAATAAGGTCCTGTAGGCCCTTCATGTAATAATATTCGCTATGTATTTTTGTGATGAAATTTGGACTCATATTGGCAATCTAATAAAAATGACTCAGGGTGAGTCAAGCAGACAAGACAAAGGAAAAAATATTGAGAAAATTACTATTCAAGTGTCAAAGGGTGAGCTAGAGCCCATCGTAAAGAAGGGAACATCCAAAATAGGATAAGGGTTACGAAAAGATGAAATAAATCCCAATGATTGAAATGGAGCCAAATGTGGGGCCTAGATTTAGCATAATTGTAGCCCACTAGAAAAATATTGAGGCTGGAAAACAACCAAGTATCAAATTCAGGATGAAGTGGTTCAAGATAATTGTAATCTAGCTATAAGCTATAATAGAATCAACAACATAGATGCATCCAGATGTAAACATCATATGGGAGTAGTTGCAATAGAATGAGTCATCTTCAAATTATAAATAGAATGCATCAACTAGAGATAGGATCAAGTTTTGCATTGCCAATTTTACCAAAGGTATTATTAAGTGACCTTGTCCTATTAGTTGTATTCCCTTATTAGTTGTATTCCATTTGTGTCTTGTCTTCCATACCCACCTCTTATTCTTCTATGTAATTATGCAGGTTTTGCTCAAGAAGCATTCAATCTACTAAGATTATTCCTAGTAGTTGAATTGGAAGTCAGAAGGCTCTTTGTTTTCACATTCGAATGGAGGGTTTAAGGATTTTTGTTACATTATTTTAATGAGAATTTTGATTGTAATTTTTTTTTTTTTGAATTTACACGGTGGAATCGGTAGCCACCACGAATCCGGGCAGGTTGTCCAGCTTTTTATGGCTGCCATAGTATTCTGCGTTGTTCGCCCCAGAAGCTGCCACATAGATCTTCGCACAGTACGCACCTATAACCACCATGCCACAATCATTTTAAACCTTTTACGCTGCTGAAAGCACCAGGAAAGGGACAAGCGTTCAGTCCGGTGAGGCCCGAGATTTGAACCTTGGACCTCCGCCCCCTTATGAGGTTTGGATGAACCAATTGGTCTACACCTCGGACCTAATTTTGATTGTATTTAATAAGAGAGATATAAGCCATTTTGAGCCATAATTCTCCTTGTAAATAGAATTTATCATTAATACAAATCCTACTTCCTCCTTTGACCACTTTTCAATTATGTGTGTGTTTCACATTTACATATTGCATTATTTTAATGTGTGAATGGTGTGGTCTCTCACTAGTGATTTTTTTGGGTAGATTGATATTCAAAATGGATTTTGAAAGGTCCCCAAAACCTTATTACATATGGATAAAGGAGTACTTACAACATGTTCTAAGACCAAACAAAGGGAACAAACCCATCCCATGGGACGATCCTAAACAACACTTAAAATCAAAACTAGGGTCACAATCCTAGGGGACAACCTCGATCGCAAAAGTAAACAAAACAATTCGATAGACTAGAAATATCATCAAATTTCAATGTTGGCTGTAGGGGCTTTAGTGACTATGTCTTGACCAGTGAACAAGAGTTTGAGTTGAGTATGGAGCTCGTCCATCACCTTAGCGGTTTGAATATTGAACATCCAAGTTGCCTTCGTAGAATTTGCTATCGCAAACAGGTTGACCATGGAAGACACGACTAGGTAGAGGATCAACTTCTATAATGCAAACATGGAAGCTTCTTCTAAATAATTAGCTTCACTTTTGGATCTAGCCATATTATGCATGTTGGGATTCTCCTCGAAGGTAACCTTGAGAGGTGAACTCTTAGTCTTCTATTTTTTGGACTTGGGAGTGCTCTTGGTGGTGGCCGGGCTTTCTTCCTTCTTGATCTTAGAATTTCGCAGGGACCGATGCTAGAATTCATAACTAGATAGGGGAGAGTCTTGTGAATCTTGGCTTGGATAATACTTCTTTGGTTTAGGGGTGGTATACTCAAGATCACTATCATCACTAGGAACCTCATTACTAGGATCACACTCATTGGTGAATTTCAATTATATTTGTTACATAATTTGATTGAATATAATTGACCTAGTTTCTCCTTTATTTTTCTTTTTATCTCATTGAATTGTTTAAAACCTTACTAAAATTGATAACGAATAAGAAACTGGTCTACTAATAGGAGTATAATTAATGGATATTATGAATCTTGATCAAATCTTGAATGTACTACATTTTATTTATATATCTGGTTGAGCATAAATGATTAAAACATAGCTCTATTTAGGTTTTCCATACCTAACTCTGTATTAAAGGTTTATTTTTGTTTTTTTGAGTTGAAGAGGTGGATCCACCAGATTCCACAATCTTGATTGGATCTAGAAAATTTAGTGGCATGACAATCTATAAGGGACATTGACAATTTCCCCAATAGGCATCCCTTTTGTTTTGCTTTATCTCCTTTAGAGGCGCATTCTTGGGCTTAAGTAAACTCTTTTTGATGCTACAACTCAGGTAGCACAATATTTGATGTCTTTTGCTTTATAGGCTCATATCATGGTTTTGGGCACCTTTGCCTTCTTTGTACACTCCTGAGCAATTTTCTATTTTGAAGATGTCACTTGAAATAACACGGCTTTGAGCATCGTAGCCTGGGGTGGTCTTCGCTTGTTGACTGACATGATCTCGAGCTACTTGCTTCTTTGGATGATGTCATCATCTAAAATGACCTATTTTTAGGATATCATGGTATTGAGCATAATATTTACAAGATTGTCTTTTTTTCCTGATCCCATGTTGTCGCTCTGACTTGCTAACGTCATACTCAATTCTAGTGTGGGTTCAAGCACTTTTTGCTTATATGTTTATCTTGTTCATTCCTATGGCAACAAGGCTTGATGTTGACAAGGCAGTTATCGTAGTCATGGTTTTGAGAACATCTCGATTCCACGCTTGGCTTACTTTCCAGCACTTAGTGAAAATATTATAAATTATAGCTTATGCTAATGTGGTTAAAATATGACCCATAAAGTATGACCCATAGGTTGTGGGTGTGGTCTAATAGGTAGATTCAAGTACTCCACCATCTAAATATAAATTAGATCCTTTTGAATCCCATTACCAACAATGAAATGTTATGGCTTACCCTTGACCTACTGTAACATCCCCACCATTTTGCTATATTTTTGCTTGCTATTATTTTTAGAATGAGATACTGCTAATAAAATTTGGGAGTGTAGGAACATATTTTCATCTTCAACGAGAAGCAGATCGGTAGCATCCAATAATGACCTTCATATGAAAATAAAGAGATAGACCGCATAAGATAAGGTGGAAAATGATGTAAAATAACGACCCCCGTGAGTACATGGAAGCTCACATAAAGATATGATCATGTAGTTGCATCCATATGCATGTATGCTATATACATTCTATTTTGCAATTTATCATTGGTTTTCAAAAAGCACTATTTAGCTTATATAAAATGTATGGCTGCTCAACCCTGTGCGTAGATCATAGAGGTATCTCACAATAACCAAATCAAAAAATATATATAATAATAAAAATTTTATATATATATATATATATATATATATATATATATATATATTTATAATCATAAAATTAATATAATAAAAAAAATAATAATATAAAGTACATACATAATTAAATTATTAGGATAATGCAAAGTATAGCATGAGCTAGTAAATATAAAGATTGCAACAAAATTAATAAATATATTGTATATGATATAACCAAAGTATTTATATTTAACAATGTTCTCCATCTGGCGTGCCATTAAGACGAAGTTTTGCATGAGGTCTTCCACCTGTACCGTTGGGGTTGCCACAATATTACTATAAATAATGGTGAGCGAAAGCAAATTAGACATATTTTTATCACTACTTGGCTACGCTATGGATTAGACGAAGAACTATAACAAGAGAGTGTTGATTAAACGATTACGAGGTCAGATTCTCTAAGCTAACTTTTGAAAGTTCTTTTATTTTATCTTTGTGTTGATATTCTATTTAATATTTAGAATATCAAATAATCATAAAACAGGAATCCTATTGGAATAGTGTCTCCGCATAAAATTTGACTGATAAGTGCATTTATTGAACCTTTAACATTGTATTCAAGTATAGGGCTCGATGTAAACGCGTTGCAACTTTTATAGAATTTTCCTATTGAAATGTAAGCGTTTGCATTTGTTTGATAGTGTATTGCAAATATTTTGGTATAATATTTTCAGCTAGAAGTGTACCCTTTATTAGATAAATGTTTGGTTGCTTAAGTTATCTCCCTTGTATTGGTGGGCTTAACATTGCTGGATTGATTGGTATTTAACATAGAAACCCTACACGTATTCAGCTATGGTATTTTTCTCTAGAAAGATAGATGAGTTAAACTTTATGTGAGGTATGTTTATAATTGTACAGTTAATCGTCTTTAACTTATATCAATAGGAAAAAATTTATTATATGAAATAATGGATGATTGGTAAATGCATTTTGTTTAATGTTGTGTTGTCGTGAGTGTCCATCTGCTTTAATTAATTATAGTTTGGTATCACTGCAATATTAAAAGACTTGTTTACTTTAGCAGTGTGCTACCCAAGATAGTATTCGCCAGAGAACTTTTAATACTTCAAAATTGGTGGTATTCACCTTTCTTTGAGAAGCATGGTCTTGTCATGGATGAATTGGGATTATATTCATCTAATTCTTATGGTTTATAACCTTTTAAAAATCAAATAGTAGTTCTTGCATTCGTGTCTGGGAAGTATAGGGAAGAGTTATTATAATTTGATGATCCAATATCTAGCTTGGCTTGGAGGAATTCAGTGGTGCAAATTGTTCTACCGGTTAACCATCCATTGTGGTGAATTTTAGCAGAGGTTGTGATACTTATGCATGTCGTAGGTCTTTTTATTATCAATTAGAATATAACTTATCGCTATAACTTAGAATATAATAAATAATTGTTGTTTTAGCTTAAAAGTTAAGTAAGTATAAAAATATGAAGAAAGGATGTTGATCATAGCCAGTAGCCCGATCCGACTCCTCTGTGTGTTGCACTTGTTTGAAGACGGCGATCTGTTTCCTGCTTGTCCGGCGGTCCCTCTACCTTCATGCCACGTGTTTGAACCAGACTGACAAAGACGGTGCGAACCCTGTGCGTCCGGCGGTCCCCATCTCACGTCGGGTTACCATTAACGAGACGGTGGTTGTGTTGGAAGCCTTCGCTGATAGTTTGAACCCTATCAGTTGCCCTGACAGTTACTAAAAATTTATGATTGTAACCAATTCATCATTAACCAAAAAAAATGATATGAATTAATATTCTTTGTATTATATTTTTATGCTTTAATAATAAGCTTGATATTAAGTGAATCATGGTACATATAAATTAGATATTATATTTTTGAATAATAAATATTAATATTTATGAAATGTCTATGCTATGATAATATTTTGATGGTTTAAATAAGAATAAAATAATAGCTTTAGTTTTAGAACTTATGCGAAGTACTTGAATAAACGTATTTTTTAAAGATGAAGATTAATTTATTAGAAAGTTAATTGTTAGATTAATTGAATAGAGATATTTTACAATTAAAAAAAGGGTATTTTGTGTTAGTGAAAAGCATTTATTTTTATATATATATAGTCATCTAAAATCATTTATTAATTATTGACTATTTTATATTTGAGAGTTCTTTTGAAAGATTTATTTTAAAGTCATTGAATCCCTAAATTTTATAAAACATATACCAAATACCAAGTTAAATCTATTAGGAAGGATGGTAAGAATATTGTGATAAAGAAGAAATATTTTGGTGTTTCATTGAGAAGGATGAGAATCCACCCAACATCGGTATTTGTAGGTAGGGCAAATGATGTTATTCGGTAATCAGTCATTTTTTGGTAATCCTACCCTGGATGAGGGGTCCTATTACCATGAACAAGTAACAAGGGGTGGTATAGGACACTCTCTCTAGGTTGATATGTGAGTAACACTGTGAGGGGTTCCATGTACTATGCTTGATTGGGGAATTTCTAGCAGACTACCGGGGGTGTTATAGGGGAAGCTTGACCTTGGAGCTAGAAGTTCCAACGAAGAGTTGGTATGGGATAACTCTTCGTCAACCATAACATAACCTGAGATACTTGGTCTCGAGCCAAAGTAATGGTGGGTCCTAGTTGAATCCAGGGAAGGTGGACTCTCAACTAGGCACTAGGCATACTAACACTATACCCTAGCATAGAGAAGATAACAAAAACATATGTGCCTCAGGAAAAATTTTAGGACAAGGATCCTAAACACACCATGCTATGGGGCAGGGAAATATGCATCCACCCTTTCAGGTGTTATGGGTCCTGAAAGGACAACCGCTTACCATGAACATAGACCTCTGGTCATGGAGATGAATGTGTTCACATTTGGCACCTATTGTGGGATATGGTAAATCTTGATCATTTAAGGGACCATCTACAATGGTTAGTTTCCTTGAAATGAGTAATAATATACCTATGTATTAATTACTATTGGGTGTTGCTTGAATTTTTACAGAGATTGATCAAAAAAATTTACTTCGTGTTTTGGACAACTAGGTGAGTTAGACCTAGGGTGTTACACCCACATTTGTGAGTGAATAAGAGTTCCTCCTTTTGTGACTCCTCTAGTGAAACATGTGTGATCGCAATGGTCACATTTGGTTCAACTTCCATGATTCACTTTCCTCTATTCTTAGATTGTGGTTGTGGAGTTAGTGGTGTAGTGGATGTAGAGGGTTGCAACTCAATAAACAATGACTGAATTGCTTAATACTTCTACATTGAATACTATTTGCTCTTGTGATACTCACACCACTCTTGGCCTTTGAGGGATTCTTTTATTGGGAGAATTTTTTTGCTTCCAATTCTAAAACTGGGGTTGGGCCCCTTTATCGTTATTATTTGGAGAGTCACTCTTGCCTTTATTTGGTTGGTACTTAGTGTTCTAGTTTTTGTTATTTGCTCCTTTTCTATTTTGTTTTTGTGTTTTTGCTCTAACTTGATAGCAAGTTTATATGTCTCTCCCAATATCTTGAATTTGAAGAGGTCCATGTCGTCTTGAATGTACCATTGTAGCCCATTATAGTACTTGAGGATTCAATGCCTTTTGATATCTTGAATACATAGCTTTTCTACCATGGAGTGGAAAGCATTAGTATAATATTAAACATATTAGTCTTTACCTTGACACAATCATTGCCATTATATGTATTGGTCTTCATAGGTTCCCATAGAATAATATTCTTCCTTGATGGACTTTATGAAATTATCCCTTGTGAATGATACTTTGTGTTTATTCTCTTTTTTAAGCCTATTACAATATGCTTCCATCATTTTTGGATAGGTGATGAAGCTTTCAAGAGTGCAAAAGTGATTCTCTCACTGTTGATAAATATATTTTTAGAAAAATATGAAAGTAACTGATCCAACCAATTTTCTAGGGCATCAACTTTAATTTTTCTTTCAAAAGTAGAAATATCAAAATTCTCCTAGATATTAAAATGTGTTGGAATACTTAATGGTGCTAGGGAAGTTAGAGGCTATGTAGATAAGGATACACAACTTGTAGTAAGGATTTGGTGAAGAATTTGAGCAAATTAGTCCATCATCTCATTTCTCTATTTCATGAGGTTTTAATTCAACATCTCCTTAAAATAATTGACTATCTTGATGTTGTCCATTCTACTTCTCACCTAAGATCATTTAGAACTACAAAGGGAGGTAATCTGATGGATCTCGTGTTTGATACCTAAAATTTTAAGACCTTGGTCTTGTGTTCATGGACATACACTCATAAAGATAGACCACTTTGATACTATTTATCCAAAAATTAGAATTTTAGCTCTTTTGAAACTCAAAATTCCGAGTTAAGAAAGATCAAGAAAGAATGTAATTACAAAATAATGGAGTATAACAAACTAGAATACAATAGTATATAACAATATAGAAAAAAAAATTATTATTAAAAAAAAGTATAATACAAGCAATATTTAAGAAGAGATATGAGCCTATAATATTGGATTCATTACTCCTACTTTTATAGTTAAGAGTGCATAATTCTTTATATATAAATCATGTGTTGAAAATCCATCATATTGAATATGAAAGGTCACCCATATGGAAATTTAGTGGTTCACTTTCCGTGAGTTAGAAGGTCACCCATATGGAAATGTGGTGATTCACCTTCCATGAGTTACAAAGTGCATATTATATTTAATTACATACATGTTACTTGTCCTTTTGTGTTTTATCTTATATTGATGCGTCAACATAGATAGATATGCATTTTGGCTATGAAAATCTAAAAATAGAAAATTATTATTTTTAGAACTATTTTGTTTTACATTTTTGAGGGTCTTCGAAGCATTTTTTCCATGTAGTTAGTTCAAGAAATCCATGAAATTTATAGATTTTCCTCTAGTATTTCCAATGCATTTTGAATTGATAAAAATAGAGTCCCCAACATAGAGTATGCCCCTAATAGTGTTGTTAGGATTAAAAAAATATAATTTCAATAATTTTTTTAACATAAATCCATGCCTCAAAAAGGTCACATGCCTAGATCAAGAAGAGTAAGATCGTTAGGGGATAATTAAATAAAAATATATATAAGATAAAGAGACAAGGCTCCACTCTTAAAGAGGTCCAAGGAATTTTACAATGATCCCTACCAAAAGGTTGAAGAATAGAACTATACGGATCTAATTAGGCATGTTAGGAAGGAAGCTCTAAGGAGGCTTAACCTGGAACCCTAAAATGATTTCTAGAGCATATGCCATATTTGGACCTCTAGCCTAGCTATGAACCTAGTGCCTCAAGTATGGAACTACTCTAAATTAGTGGAAACCATAATGAAGGCACATGACCCTTTGGGTAGAAGTTTCAAACTCCCCCAATGGAACAAATATGCCTTTTATATAAGGAATGGAGTCATAAAAAACATGCTTAAGTTGATTGATGACCTGTATTATAACCATAAAATGTAGAAAAAAAAATATTATAGATATGCAAGCACCTACTAACAAGGTTTCTTAATACCATATTTGAAGAAACCCAACTTGCTAGTTAACTTAAGTATTCCACTAGAGTTAGACTTGCTCAAAGAATACATATAAATGGTTTTTTTCTAGTATAGCCATGGTATTGGAAGAAATAAGTGATCTAAAACTCTATGAAGACTATATTTCCTTGCTTCATGCTATCCAAATCTACCTAGGCCATTCACAAATGATCAATTATACCAAATATATAGTATATCATATGGATAGTCAACTAAATACCTTCAAAGAGCAAATAAAATTCAACTAAACCTCCTACTTGGTCTAGCTTATTATGTATTAAAATAAACATTGGTTTCTAATCTTGTAGCTAGACTAAGTAGGAGTTGAGGACCAACCCCTTTCAATAGTTGAATGCA
Organism: Wollemia nobilis; assembly: GCA_028583015.1. Lineage (NCBI taxonomy): Eukaryota > Viridiplantae > Streptophyta > Pinopsida > Araucariales > Araucariaceae > Wollemia > Wollemia nobilis. The sequence continues at coordinate 7,093,914 of JAQPPZ010000103.1, forward strand.
TAGACATACCCTATTGAGAAGCGATAAAGACCTCATACCACTTCTATAATAAAGTGTATTTTATATCATTATCGATAAATTCAAAGGAAAATCACCAAGGTTGCCTGATGGGGCATGATATATCATTAGTTCTAGAAAATGGCCTAACAAATATTTCTACCTAGGAAATACTTGATCCTTCATTTACCTCTATGGATTTTTAGTCATACCCTTTGAGTTGCCCATATGTATATCTAGCTACATGTTAAATTTAGAGTACATGCAACAACATGACTACATGGACTTAAAGTACTTTACAGGGTATAATAAAACCACCTTCTACATACTCAAGTAGTCGATCACTAAGATCACACCAAAGTTGTGTGGGTTTCACCAAGTGGTGAAGGCAAGACTAAGAGAGATGGGAATAGAATAATTAAGAGGTTATTGGTCCTATGACCTACAAGGAATATTTAAGAAGACATTGAGAAGTATAAATTTGGATAAGTTCTTTGTACATGAAAATATACAACACTCAATAAGAGGTAAATTCTAGTGAATAATTGGCCCTTACCACTCTGGGGAATAACCATGGGTATAAAAATAAAATCTTGAGTTGGTATACCAATCCACTAAAGTGGTATGCATTTTGCACAAAGGTGAGGGATTAATTCAATATAAACATAACAATTAACCATCAAAATTTGAGGCCACTTAGAAAGATAGGGTTTATAGAAAAAATCATAGGACAATAAAGGATGAGGTATAAGACAAGCACAATTACAAAGTAAATGAGAGACAACCCACTAAAAAATGAGTTCTCCACCATATGAGACAAAAGGTACCCCAAAAGTTTGAAGAGGTCCAAAAATATTAGTGAAGTAGTGGCAGACACCTCAACCTATCAAATAACAAAGAAGATATTAGTGCTTGAAATCACCATATCTATTACATGGATGATATTGAGAGTGGTAAATTCAGTGATGAGGTATACAACAATTAAGGAAAAATGAGCTTTGAGAGGTATGGTTCAATATTTTATGAGGTTGCAATAAACAAGTAAAAACACCAATAGATAGCCAAACTCAAGGAGGGGGAAATCCCTCTCCCCTTTCAAGTTGGAGCAACTAGTACTATGACCACTATTGCTACCATAATCACTTCTTTATCACCATCCACTACTCCCTTTTCTTTATCTACTTTTATTTTTCTATGATTATTTTTTCTTGTCCTTCCCATTCTTTTGTTGTACTTCTCTCATCCTCCACAAGTACGACTCATAGTTCTCCAAGAGGTATACCACCCCAATAGTTTATATAATTTTTGGGACCACAACCACCCCATCATTCCTATTTCCAAACATTTGAGTCACCACTACACCACCCTTGGTCTCATATACCATATCACTACCATCATCTATGCCCTTGTCAACTGTCACAACTAGCTAACACACTAGTATATTTTGTGTTATGACCCACTCCCATAATTTCCACTCAATTTGCTTCCATCACAAGGAACTTTTCTCCACTTGCTCCAAATTCCACTTCTACAAACCCATTTCGGTCACCGTATCAAGTTAGGCAACTTTTCCAATAGGTAATGATCCTCATTTCCTTAGCTCAAGGGGTTGAGTTTCTAGGGTCACCCCTAAAACTAGTACAACTACTAAGTTTCATGACCCTCTCTATCATACTTTTGGCATAAAGAAATAATATATTAATATATGATGTTTTAATACCTAATTTTGAGCAATTGAACCAACTATGTGATATTAGTTGATTTGGAAGACCATAGTACTGCTGATATGTTGCCAAAGTATGCAGGATCAAGTACACTCATAGGTGGAAGAAGTAGAATCATCCACCAGAAGCGAGGGTTCTTAAGGTTGGAGAAATGATTATTAAGGCAACTCAGGGGTAACATTGATGGATACCTTCATATAGGCATGCATCCAGTTAGGGATGATTATCAAAATCTATCCACCTTGAGACCCATATTGATAGCCTAGTAGCTATCATAAATTCTTGAGGCTAAGACAGGCGATTAGGTTGATGTAAATATTCCCTCTTTGTTTGTTGTATACGTTTGATTATCTTTTTTTCCTTCATCATCCGCATTAATGGTTTGGGAAGCGTGCATAAGTTGATTGTCTTGAAAATCCTTGTGATGCTTGAATATGTTTGGTATGATGTTATACTAAAAAAAAGGAATCCTTGGATGTTTTGAGAATTTTTATAATAGGTTAGTTTATTTTTAAATGATAAAGGAATTTCATTTCAAAATAAAAGTTAGTTTATTTTTAAATGATAAAGGAATTTCATTTCAAAATAAAAGTTAGTGATAAAAGAATTTCATTTCAAAATAAAAGTTTGTTTATTTTTAAATGATAAAGGAATTTCATTTCAAAATAAAAGTTAGTTTATTTTAAATGATAAAGGAATTTCATTTCAAAATAAAAGTTAGTTTATTTTTAAATGATAAATAAATTTCATTTCAAAATAAAAATTAGTTTATTTTTAAATGATAAAGGAGTTTCATTTCAAAATAAAAGTTAGTTTACCTTTATATGTTAATGGAATTTCATTTCAAAAAAAAATTAGCTTATATTAAATGAAAAAGGAATTCATTTTATAAGATAATAGATAAACTAATAAATATATAGAAGAGAATTCCATTCAAAAATATATAACAATAAGAAAATTTATTTAGTAAATGGAGTTCTTAATGAAGCATGGAGCTTTTAGAATGCGATATATCGTGCATTCATGGAGGCTTCTGCCACTCATTGTCGATCTAAGGGTAGGAGATCCTTTTTAGGTTAAGAAACTCTGAAAACTCTTCAGAGGTGTATTCCCCCCCTCGATCTGAGCGGAGGGTTTTTAGCAAACATCCCGACTCCTTCTCAACAAGTTTCTTGAACTGTTGAAAGTAGAGAAACGCTTCTGATTTCAACTGAAGAAAGAAAACCCACATCTTTCGTGAGTAATCGTCAACAAATAGTTGAAAATACTTTTTCCCACCATAGCTAGTTGGCATAGGACCACACAGATCGGTATGTACCAGCTCTAAAGGTTTTGCAGCTCGAGAGGAGCTTGCTTCAAAAGGCACTCGATGTTGCTTCCCTGCTAAGCAATCCGAGCAAACTGGTAAGATAGATGAGAGGGGTGGAAGACATTTCACCATCCCATATTTGTGTAATTCAAGCAAATATCCAGAACCGAGATGCCCATAACATCGATGCCAGAGAGAGGTGGCCTCCTTTGTAGTTGCGGCCAAAGCAACATGTGGAGTTGAAATAGCATCGAGAATAAACAAGCCATGTTTGTAAGAGCCGGTTGCAACATGTTTACCACTGTGTGTGATAAAACATCTCTTCTTGCCATTGACAACTCGAAACACGACTTCCATGTTTCTATCCAACATTTGTGTGACTGATAGCATATTATTGGCTAAGCTTGGAACATAGAGAACCTTTTCAATCTGACAATTACCATCAGGAAGAGACACAGAAATATCCCCTTCTCCTTTTACTTGATAGACCTGATTGTCAGTAATTGTGACTGGATTACCCTCTTTCGCCACAAAAGTATCAAACCAGGATTTATCCCCAGTCATGTGTTTGCTAGCTCTTGAATCAATATACCATACAACATCTATCTGGGAAGACGAAGTATGAGTCATGAGCACCTTGTGTGCTCTTTTAGAGTCAGAATCTGAATCGAACTCAGGAGAATTTGAGTCTGAGTTGGATTCAGCATAAGCAACATGGCCTTTAGAGTGCTTATGCTTATTGTATTTTTTCTTGTTCTTGCCCTTCTTTTGTGGACCTCTTTCATTTGGTTGCTTGTTTTTGAACCAACACCTGTTGGTGTCATGGTTATTCATGTCACAAATTTTGCAATATTTTGTATCTTGTTGCTGAGATTGCTTCCCTTTTCCTTTGGAAGAAGCACCTCCTTTTTGAAACTGGCCTTGCTTTTTACCACTTTGTTGTGTGGAGAGAGCATTATCGGGCATATCATCTTTCTAGATCTGAGTTGCCTCCTTAGTCTAAAGAAAGTTTACCAGTTCCACAAAAGAGACTTGTCTACCAGAAACATTGAGAGAAGTGATCAACATCTTGTAGGAACTTGGTAATGCTCTCAAGATAATAGAATTCAAGACATCATCATCCACAGGTTTTCTCATAGCATTCAATTTTGCTTTCAAGTCTGCCACTCTGCAAAGGAATATGTCAACTGTTTCTCTAGAACTCATACTGAGATTATGTAGTTGAGTTTGAAGATGAAGAATAGTGGATTGATTCTTCCCTTCATACACTGTGATCAAAGCATCCCAGGCTATCTTACTAGTTTTTGCATCACAAATATGAGGCTGCACCTCATCTGTGGTAGCAAGCAAGATAAACACAAGACTCTTCTTGTCTTTCTTATCCCAATCATCTTGATCTGTTCCTACTGTTTGAGGACGTTTTGCAATGCCAGTCACTACATCCCATAAATCTTCCAATTGAAGTATGGCTTTCATCTTTGTCTTCCATGGAACAAAGTTAGGACCTTTCAACAGTTGTGAATCTAAGAGATACTTATGAATTGTGGCCATTATGAAGGTTCCTTATACCACCAATTGGTCTCCATTTCTTTATACCTGCCAGATCGTTATATTGTAACCATTCAATATATACCCGCCCTTACGTGAGGGAAACTATAGGTATATATGAACAATATACTACTCAATATGTACTCGCCCTTACGTGAGGGAGACTATAAGTACACATGAGAAGCACAATATATTGAACATAGGCGATATTGAAAGGGCATCGTGTTGTTAATGACACCTACCATAGAAAGTTTTATTTCGCATGTGTGGGGCGTAACTTCCCCTAAACACTTTGGAAAAAACTTTTGTCAGGATTTACGCCTAACAACAATCACGATGTGGGTATGAAATGGGAAAAAAAACTGGTTTGCCTTATTTCTCCTCGACGATTTATAGAGAACAAGCTCAGACGTCGTTGTTGCAGCTATATTATGTGGCGAATACAGTAGTCCAAAGCACGACAACATTACTTGTAAGTGTGGACCAGAGGTATCTCAAATACCGAATGTTGCTGTGCAATAAATTACACAAATAGGGTATAAATTTGGGGTCTTATACTTTGTTTAATTTATGATTGTGAATGCAAGAAAACAGAATATTTAAATGCAAAGGAAACAATCATAAATGCCCACAAATCTTAGCACCTATTTCACATCTAGCAATTATTCTGCCAAATGGTTTGATTTCCCCCCTTTATCTGATAATTTTGCAAATGAATCATGTGAAAAAGAACTGAGATCTCCCCCCCTTCAAATTGCAAAGTAGACAAGGATTGGGAAAAAAATACCTAGAGAAACTCTCAAAAAAAAATTGGAGCTTGTCAAGGCGTCATGTAGACTGCTTAGGCATCAAATGGCCATTAGCAGGCATCACGGGCGTCAACTGCGCTGTTTCGACGTCAAAAAACTGTGCAGAGCGTCAAAAATCTGTGCAGGGTATCAAAAAACTGTGCAGAGTGTCAAAAATCTGTGCAGGGCATCAAAAATTTGCAGAGCATCAAAAATCTGTGCAGGGCGTCAAGATATCTTCCCCGAAGGGATTCGAACCCGAAACCTACTGCCTAACATTCACCGCCCTGACCACGTGAGCCAGAAGGCCCGACGGGAACAAGCATGAACCGGGATCTATTTACAGCCTCGGGGCCGAAGACAGGCAAAAAAAAAACTTATCCCACATGGCCTATGCGGCCACTGTGGGAGGGTTTAAGAACTCTGAAAGCTCCTTAAGCTTTCGGTTGCCTTCGGGCAACCACCCCCAGTTTGCCCTTTTGCCTCCACAGCCGTCTCCCCGATCCGTCGCTCTGTCTCCTTCCTCGGTCTGTGTCCTGTCCGCTCGTCAGTCTATCTGCATCATCCTCGGTCTGCGGTCTGCTTCCTGTTCGCTCGTCAATTTGCGTCCTATCCGCTCATCCTGTCCGCTTGTCAGTCTACGTCTTGTTCGCTCGTCAGTCTGTCTACGTCGTCCTTGGTTTGCGGTCTGCGTCATGTCCGCTTGGTCTGAAGTCTGCGTCATGTCTGCTCGTTAGTATTTCCGCTCGTCCGTCCTGTCTGCTCGGTCTGCATCCGTAGCTCTGATGCCATGAAGGAATTGATGAAGCAGTTTCCTCATTCTCATTGATTTCAATATAAAGAATTACAATGCAGTTGACTAGTTGGTTAATCAACGAAATCAGAGATCACCTACGAGCGATAGTTTTGCAAATAATGAAATATTGATGCATACAATATATGTCATATGCTAACAATTTCAAGTCGTTTTTATGAATAATTTGAGTGTCCCTGAGTTAGGTGGACTATTGAGGTTCATCATAAAAATACTATGTAACATGCTTAATATCACTTCTAACTATTTCTTTATCAATAAAATGTAAATTGGTATTAGAAGGCAACTTTGGATCATTCTTCAAATTTTTGACTCCTACAAGCAAGAGCTCATTGTGGTTTTTTAATTAAGTATTTTTTATCCATGTCAAACAAAATTATATCCAAATATTATGGTTGTTACTTCTAAAATTTGTATTCTTTCATGGAACTTTTGTTTTGACCTTATAGTGTTTTATGTTGATCATTTAGTCTATTAATTTCTTTATTTTGTTCTTTCAATTTGACCTTTAATGATATCTTCATGTCCTAGACTTTCTATCTCTAAGACATATTTAGACCATTTGCCTTGGAAGAGCTTTTCAAAATTGGTTCAAGTTAAGTTTTTTATTAATTTTGAATCAATTGTTTCTCCATTTTCTTTCCTCATCTAAGCTCCATGAATCCTCATAACTACTCCACCAATTTTCTTTATATCCTCCTTTCCAAAAATTTACGAGTAGGAATCATGATATAGTTTTATATGTATTTTTTTTTGTATTTGGTTATTGTGAGAAACCCCCTATGATCGATGTACAGCTGAGCAGTCTCCTCCCAACCATGACCCCTCCTAAATTTGAGAGCTATACTTATCAATAGGGAATTTAACACAAAGCCACCACACACCCACCCCCTCACACACTCGCCCACACTGCGGCTTGAACCTTGGACCTCTCGAAGAAGAGCCAAAGCCCGAACCGTTGCACTGCACCCCCAGGGACATTTTAATATGTATTTTAAATCTTAGGCCTTGAGTTGGACCCTTTTGTATCTTAGTCACACCCTTTTGTAATACCTTTTCATATATTGGGTCACACCATTTCATATCTTGGATCATACCCTTTCACTCTCAGGTGATATCCCTCTCATACCTTAGGTTGCACATCTTTGATATCTTATGTCTTATCCTTTCATTGTTATGTTAAACCCTTTTGTTACTAGATCAAACATTTATGTTCTCTAGTCACACTCTTTGGTTTCTTGGATCATATGTTTTTGTATCTTGGATCACATCCTTTCCTATCTCAAGTTGCATCCTTCCATATCTAGGCTCATACCCTTTTGTTCTTTGGTCGTACCCTATCACTCTTGGGTCACACCCCTTAACATATCAAATCATACTTCTTCATGTATCACGTAGATAGTTGTTAAATATTGGGTAGATGAGATGAATACTAACAAGAATTGGTTAAAAAATAAATTATTATAGGTTGAAACTACCTTCACCACAAGCCATGAATATAGGTTGTAAGCCCTTGAAAATATTTTGGTTATTGACTAAAGTTGAACCATAGGTTCAAGATCATGGTTTAGATGCCACTTGTAAGAGACTTGTGAATTTATTACATGTAATCCACAAATGATTCAATATACAATGTTATATATATATATAAATATTATAGATAAATGAACACCTTCTCCACATAATAGTAGAGGGATATAATAGAAAGAGTCGTAACCTTCATACCTACCTCTTAATAAATAACCATTTTAGAAGGTTATTAAGAAGGTAGGTTATACTTCTAATAAAATGAAATAATATAAATATATTATAAGATGTATAATATAAGGTAGTGGTTATATACACTGCAACATACCTAGGGAGCTTAAAGCATATTATGATTTGGATGACTTGAAAAGTACGAATAGGCAAGTAACATGTTAGTAGTGTGGGTATAGAAAGTACTCATAGTAAGTAGCATGTTAGCAGTTGGGGGTTAGGGTAATTATCATGTTAGTAGTGGTGCATGTAAAAAGTACTAGCATGTATTGTTCTTATCTTAAAATTGTTTTCTTCTAACCACTCTCTTGATGTATAGTTTTCTTAATGGTTTTGATGATAACAAGTAAGTGTTCTTCTTACCTTATCATTATAATATAGTTCTCTTGATGAAAATGATAACATCATTAAATTGTAGCAAGTAGTTTTAGGTAAGTATCAATCTTACCTAATAATTGTTACTTTGTAATTGCTATCTTGAAGGGTTTGATGGGATTCTTGGTTACAATGGTTTATAGTAAGTATAGTTGTTCTCTTGATGATGGGATTCTTGGTTACAATGGTTTATAGCAAGTATAGTTGTTCTCTTGATGACGGGATTCTTCGTTACAATGGTCTATAACAAGTATAGTTGTTCTCTTGATGTATAGTTGGTTTGTTGTAATGTTTTTATCTTGATGGGTTTGATGACAATATTATGTTGTAACGTTTTCATAGAAATTATCGTATAGTTGTTATTTTGATGCATAATTGTTCTCTTTTAATTCCACTCAAATACTTATTCTCTTGATGGGTTTGATGAAAATCTTATGTTGTAATGTTTTCATAGAAATTATCTTATAGTTGTTCTCTTGATGTATAGTTGGTATGTTGTAGTGTTTTTATCTTGATGGGTTTTATGACAATCTTATGTTGCAATGTTTTCATAGAAATTATTTTATGGTTATTCTTTTGAAGCATAATTGTTTTATTTTTATTCCACTAAAATTCTTATTCTCTTGATGGGGTTGATGATAATCTTATGTTATTGGTGTCATGAATCTTATGTTGTAGTGGCCATTTTACCTTAAAATTGACACCTTACCTTAAATTTGTACCTTGTTCTCTTGATATATATAGTTGCTCTTTTGGGTGTTCTCATAGATTTTTGTGTTTTTATAGCAAGGTTGTTCTCTCGTTATACAATTGTTCTTTTTATGGGTTTAATATGATGGCAAGTAGGGTTATGCTCTTGATGGTTTGATGAGATTCTTCATTACAATATTTTTTTTAGAAAAGTATACTCTTTCCTAGGGATTTGTTGTGATGGCAAGTAGAGTTGTTCTCTTGCTAGATTTCATAAGTCGTAACATTGTAGTGTTTTTATAGAAATTATAATTGTTCTTTTGACAATTTTGATGAGTCTTATATGGGATTTGATGAGTGGGTTTGTTGTGATGACAAGTAGAGTTGTTCTCTTGATAGGTTTGATAAGTCTTAATATTGTAGTGCTTTTATAGCAATTACAATTGTTCTTTTGATAATTTGGATGATTCTAGTTGTAGTGTTTTTAGAGCTAGTAGTAAGAAGTATAATTGTTCTCTTGGCAAGTTTGACAAGTCTTATATTGGATTTAATGAATCTAACTGTAGTTTTTTTATAGTTAGTAGTATGAAGTATAATTACTCTCGTAGAGATTGATAAGATGGGTTTAATGAGTCTTATAATTATTCTCTTCATAGGTTGATGAGAAATTTGACAGGTTGGATTTAACAAGTCTTATGTTGTTTTGTAGTGGTAGGTAAGTGTTCAAATTACATCATAGTTCTCTTGATGAGTTTGATGAGAGTGTAATATTTTATAGCAAGTAGGAAGTAGTGTTCATATTAGATTATAATTCTATTTTTTCAATGAGTTTACACATTTTTTTATGAGGGGTGTTGGTCCCCTCATAGTGAGTGGGGTTTACACCTTGGACCTCTCAAAGAGAGGCCAAAGCCCTTACCATTGTAGAAAGCTTGTAGCTTAAAATTTAATTTTACACAGGTTTTTATGAGGGGTCTAGGTCCCCTCGTACTGCGTGGGGTTTGAACTTGGGTCTCTTGAATGAAAATTTTGAATTTTGCATGGGTTTTTATGAGGGGTCCTGGTCACATTGTATTGAGGTTTGAATTTGAGTCTCCTAGATGAAAACCTAAGGACTTATTCCTCATAAGTCTTAGATTATAATTTTATTGATAAGTATGTTCAATTTAAAATTCTAGTTCTTTTAATAGGTTAGATGAGAGTGTTTCGTTTTTATAATAAGTAGGGCATTGAGTTGCCATCTCACATTATAATTCTCTTAATTTTTTTGATAAGAGTTATGTCTTTGATAAGTGTAGGTGGGTAAGTGTCTATTTCCTACATTAAAGTTTGTCTTGATGGGTTTGATGAGCCTTATGTTTTTATAGTAAGTGGGAGTGTGTGCCTATCTTACATTGTATTTGTTTCTTAGCTTTTAAATTGACAAGTCTTGAGTTGAAGCAAGTAATGGGGGGATGTCTATAGTTGTTACCTTATGGTCGTTTAAAAATAGTGGTATTTAAGTTTAATATAGCAAGTATTAAGTGTAGCATAGGTTGATGTCTATAGTTATTCGTAATAAAACAAGTGTGCAAAAATAAAGGGCTACTTAAGTCGATTATTAGTAGAATGAAGTATTTGATTTGTGGTATAAGAAGTCATAATTGCAACATACGTAAAATATTTATATTTTTTCATAATAAAACCAAGTGTGGAGATATAAAGGGCTAATGTTCAACAAGAAACCTTTGATCTAGTTTATTTCTATAACATAAAGTCAATGATTTGTGGCATAACAAATACTAGCATTTTAAGTATCTTTGTAATAAAACCAAACTTGCAAAGGTAACATAGGTAATTGTCTACATTTGTTTATAGTGAACTCATGCTTGAAAATATAAATAAAAAGCTAATGATCAACAAGAAGCCCTTAATTCCAATCATCATATTCTTATAGACTAATGCTCAATAAGAATCCCTTAAATTTTATTGTAGTAAAAAGTCTTTGTGGTTTTGATCATAATTTGAAATTTAGAGTACTACAAACTATTTATGTCATAAATATCATATCCTTTAATGTTCATAAAAATTCCTACCATATCCTCTAGTGCTTAGCAAAAACAAAAAGCCTATCATATCCCTCTAGTGCTCAACAAAGTCCTTTTGATCAAGTTTATTGCTAGAACAAAAAGTTTTTATGGGTTTTGGATTTTTAACATTATGAAAATTTGAAAATTTAGTGTATTCCTTGGATAAAAAGTCTTTATGGGCTTGAGGTTCTTAACATTCTAAAATTTTAAGAATGTTTTAAAGATTTTGAACATATTCTATTTTTTTTTAAACACTAGAAAACTACTTGTGTCCCGATTATTATATCATTATCCAACTTGGTCCAACTTGGTATGGGCTAATGTTCAACGAAAAACTTTGGATCTAGTTTTTTGCTAAAACAAAAAGTCTTTGTGGGTTAATTGTTTTGCTCCAAGTTCAGCGTAGGGATGATGTTGACTAATAAGATCTTATCTAGTTTATTTTGAAATTTTGATAACTTTGAGAACACCACAAAACCATATGTCCCCATTATCATATCTTAGTATTGGGATGATGTTGACTAAAAAGCTTTTGATTTAGTTTATTTTGGAATTTTGATAACTTTATGTCCCAATTATCATATCCTAATGTAGGGATGATGTTGACTAAAAAATTCTTGGTCTACTTTATTGAGAGAACAAAAATTTTGATGGTTTTATTGGATAACTTTGAAAACACCACAAAACCATGTGCCGCAATTATCATATCCTTTTGAGAAAAGTGTCTCAATTATCATATCCTTTTGAGAAACATGTCCCATTTATTATAATTATCACTTCTTTCGAGAATTGCATCTCACATCTAAATTATCAATTGTTATACCCTTCTTGGATGGTCAAAGATTATTTATATGGACAAACTATGGTCATATTATACAATTGTTCTTTCTCACTGAAAGTTTAGTATTGTCTATGGTTGGATTAGAAAATTGTTTTACACCAAGTTGATACTATTCAAAATTATTGTGATTAACACAAGAGATTAATTTGCATATATGAGAAATATTGGATGAAATCACAAGAAATATACAATTGTTTTCCATGCAAAAACAAATAATATCCAACTATTGTCCATATAGAAAGTATATAGAATTATTATTCAATATTTAAATAAAAATTACAATTTACATGTTTATAAATTATTCAATGAAATTATAAGAAATATACAATTGTTCTTATGCAAAATTACTATTTTCAATGAAATTATAAGAAATATAAAATTGTCATCCATGTGTTTTAAGTCAAAAGTGCATTTTATATATAAAATTATTTTTTAATATTTTAAATCAAAAGTACAATTTCTATATTAATAAAATATTCAATAAAATTATAAGAAATATAAAATTGTTTTCTATGCAATATTGCTAATTTTAAATACATTTTGAATTCAAATTACTCTTTAATACCAAAGAAATAGGGTTTTGATGGTGAACGAAATTGTAGACAAGGGATTCTAGAGGAATATTGTGCCCTCCTTCTAGATTTTTTGCACAGGATTTGGCCTTAGATACTGCCACGTCTTTTTCTTTCGTTGCCTCAGGCGGTTGCTCTACCCTTTACCTCATGGCGGTCGCTCACTCAGCAAGCTCAGTTGATCCTACGTTGTCGGAGCTCAATCTGAAAATGTACCAAGAGGTAATGCTACTCTTCTTCAAGTTGTTATCCCTACTCATGAATTTCAATCTGCTTGTCAATGGTTTGAATGTCATCACTTGGTGGGGTATTTTCTGGGTACAATCCCCAATGATACTTTGCTTCGTACCTAGGTCAACCAAGTTTGGGGTCCTTATGGTGTCAAGGTTTCGAATGTTTAGAATCTTACCAAAGGGTATTTTTTTTTTCGCTTTGATGACCATGTGCATGCACAAAAGATGTTGGCTAAAGGACCTTGGACGGTTAGGAATTCCTTGCACTTTGGGTGTGGAAGTAGCCAAGAGGAGGAAGAAAGCTAATTTGGTTTTGAAGTCAAAATTAGTAATAGTTTCTGTGCAGCTTGAGGCTAATCCTTTTTGTTCTGATCTTCAAGCTTTCATGGCTGCTCTTAAACATGAGCTTAAAAAAGTTGATATGTATGAATCCAAAGGAGCACAATTAAGGGCCAGGATGCATTGGTTAAAGGTGGGTGACAAAGTCTCTAAATAATTTTTCAAGCGCCTTCGCCCACCTGCTCATACTACCTAATTCATTGCTCTGCAAGTTGATGGTCAAAGGTTCACATCTCTTGATGATATTTTTGGAGCTTTTGTTAATCATTATCAAAGAGTGTTTGCTTCTCAGGGCCTTATCCATGATAGAGTACAAGCTCTAGAATCCTGTTGTCAAGTCATACCTACTAAGCTTACTCAAACTCAGTGAGATTTTTGTGATGCACCTTTAACCCTAGAGGATCTCAAACAGGCTCTATCTCAGATGGCAAATGACAAAGCACTTGGATTAGATGGTTTCCCTTGTGAATTTTATAAAGAATGCTGGGACTTGGTGGGTTTTGATTTGTTGCAAGTGTATAAAGAGGCTATGCTTACTGGGTCATTGGGGAATCTCATCAACAAAGGTAATGTTAAGTTCATTCCAAAAGGGGGAGACCCTGAACTTATTTCTAATTGGCGGTCAATTACCTTGCTTAATGTCAGTTATAAGATAATTTCCAAGGCTTTAGCTCTTAAACTCTTGATCAAGGGAATTTATCTCCCTTTCTCCCCCAAACAGTTGATTAATGGTCATTTTGCAGATGATTCTTTCTTGACTATTGCAAAAAATGAGATCTCTATTACTCATGCTTTAGATTGTCTTCATACATTCTGCTTAGCTTCTGGCTCTAATATTCAATGGAGAAAAACTTCTTGTTATAGACAGTCTGGAAAAGATATACCTATTTGGTTAGCTGATAAGCCTTGGAAGTGGATTCAACCTGGGGAACCCTTTAAATTGCTTTTTTGGGTTCTCCTGCCCATTTGTGGGATTATGTTGTTCAAAAGGTTGAGAAGAAGCTTTTGTACTGGTGTACCAAAAAATTATTCTTAGTTGACAAGTTTCAGATTTGTTCCAAGGTATTGGTCTCTACTCTTGTGTATTGCCCTTCTTATTGAGTCTCTTCCAAGTCTTGTTATGCCAAATTGGAGAAGTTGCTTCAAGATTTTCTATGGTCCAATGTTGTTGGTAAGAAATGATTTCATAGGGTGGCTTGGAATATTTGTTGTCTTTGTTAAAAAAATTAGAGGAATGGAATTGTTTGAATGTCAATGAAAAGGCTTTTCCCTCTGTGCTAAATGGATTGTGAGAGCTTTATAGGGGGAGGAAGCCTGGAAAATTTTAATTCGTCACTGCCTCTCCACAGGGATTCCTTTTGGTAATAAGGTATGGAAAGGGCTTGATTTGCAAACCATTCTTACAGCCCTTGTTCCAATAAATATTTATGAGTCCTTTGTTATGCAAAGCATTTGGAAGGCCGGCCATTAAACCCTGGATTTCTTAGAAAGGGATTTCTTAGAAAGGTCACAAAGAGAAGCTGGGGGCTTCAATGCCTTTGCTTAATGTCTGGTGGTCTTCGACCATCACTTTGCAAAGGACTCCCCTTGCTTAAATCCAGTGAATACATGCTCAAAAATTTTATAAATGAGGTATTGCTCGATTATCTGATTTTATGGATTTTCATTCAAGATCTTGGATACCTTGGGAAATTTTTAAGAACTTTTTTTGTTTATCTTTTGCTAAGACTACTTATGAGGCTGTTATTGATTCCACTCCTTTATCTATTAGGGATAATTTTTTTTGATATTATCAAAAACCTTGGTGAATTGATTAGTCTTGGCCCAACGATGTTTCTCTCACCAAATATAAACCTCATTTGAGCACTAAGTATAAACCTCATTTGAAATACTCTTGGCTTTTCCCTGTTGTACATATGGCTAGCTTAATTGCCTATGGCCGAGAAGCTTAATTCTAAGTGGAATGTAGTATCTCTTCAGTCCAAATGAAGTCTCAGATTTAATACACTTTAGACAAAGTCCCTTGAACCCAAGCAAACCTCTTTTGCTTGGAGTTTATTGTTCAAGAGCTTCCAATTGATCAATGACTTAGATATTTAGATGTGAATGATATTTCCTGTAGATCTTGTAAAGCAGAAAAAGATGTGCATAGTATCTCTTCAATCCAAATGAAGTCTCAGATTTAATACACTTTAGACAAAATATCTTGAACCTAAGCAAACCTCTTTTGCTTAGAGTTTATTGTTCCAAGAGCTTCCTATTAATCAACGGCTTAGATATTTGATATTTCCTGCAGATCTTGTAGAGCAGAAAAAGATGTGCATCATCTATTTTGATCTTAAGATTCTTTTTTATTAATGAAAAACTCGCAACAAAGTGATTTTGGTAGTGATTTTTAACCAACAGGAGCCTTCTTCTACTTTTTCTCTTGCTGATAAGTATCAAATCTTTTATGATTATTGTTGCAGATTTCAATGCAAACAAAAAAAATAAATATAAAGCTTATCACTTACAAGACCTTAATATTAATGTGTTGGTTGTGTGCTCAAGATATGCTAATTTCATCCAAAAAAAAAATTACTCTTTAATATTTAAGTCAACAATACAATTTATAGATTTTACCTCCAAAAAAAATTACTTTAATGTTTAAATCAACAATACAATTTATATATTGAATAAAATCATATCCCAACATGTATTTATCATGATTCTCCACTTAAAATTATCATTTTAAATAAAAAATAAAATAAACTATAACTTAAACACATATTTTCGCATATTTATTTAATAAAATTATAAATCAATGTTTTTAATACATAAAAAGTAAGCTACATCTATATTTCTATAGAGGTCTTTGATGAGATTATAAATACAACACAAAAATTTAATGAGATTACATGTCCACCACATATTTTGAATTTTTTTATAAGATTTCTATTTTATTTTATTCAAACATAGTCAAAATGTCACAATATGACTTTAGAATAGTCAACACTCTTTATTATTAAGCCCCAACTAATACTCTTTATTATTAAGCCCATATATTTTGGTGAAATTTTTTATTTCGAAGTGTTTATACAAGTTTTTATAAGAGGTCTGGGTTCCCTTATACCCCTTATTTGGAGTAGAGTTTAGGGTTCCTTTATACCCCTTAATCTGAGTAGAGTTTAAACTTTGGATATCTTAAAGAGGTCAAAACCCTTACACTGTAAGTAGTAAACTTGTAGCTAGAAAAAAATTACACAAAATAGTAATTTTTATAAAGATGTTCATAGTTTTTTTTTCCACCTTTTAATTAAGTTTGAATCTATAAGCAAAAAGAAAATTAAAAGAGCAAAAAACTGGTAATTCTACATATAACAAACACAACATAAAATATGCTGATCTCTGTATTATTTCTCATTTATTCTTTTAATAATTCTCCAATTGATAAGCAAGTAAACAAAACAAAAAGTGGAGGTACTCTGCTAGGCAAAGATACTGATCTCTGTATTATTTCTCAAACATTTTTTAACAACTCTCGATTTGATAAGCAAGTAAACAAAACAAAAAGTGGAGGGAGGCAGCCTGCTAGGCAAAGGATTGCATTCGGAATGATGCACAGTACTAGATCACAAACACTATATATCTTACTGCTTTATTTACGAAACAGAAATATGCTTTCTGCCCTGCACAGACTCAAATTCGATGGACCTCTGGATTATGAGACCAGCATGATTAAAAGCAACACAATATCCATCACTTGGGAGGAGGGAAGAATACAGCTTCTTGAGATCGTTTAGAACGAAATATCTCCTCTGTCTTCTCATCTACATTAAAGGAAGCTGCAATAATCTCCTTAGACAATGCCTTCCACACAGATGTCCTCCCAGCCAAATTACAGAACACAGGACTGTACACATACCAACATTCATTTTGTGTTAAAAAAATCTTAACAAAATCAGGCAGAGCATTCAAACCCACTATGCTAAAACCCCTTATAAAAAAATTGTAAATAAAAGACAAAACTACTCACTTTGCTTTAGTAATGATGGAGAACCATTCCATTCCTTCGTCTCCAGCAATCTTGGAGACCACATGAAACCTAGGAACAATGAACAAGCAACCGGCCTTTAACTCTGTTTCTAACACTCTTTCTCCGTCTATGCCCACCACCTGCACCCTTCCACTGCCTCTTGCTATGTATGTTACTTGGAAGGCCGAATCGGATGAGAATCCAGGTGAACACATTGCATGCTGAAAATTTCCATATTCATTATATACTGCTAAAGACAACATGAACAAATAAAGCTTTATTAAAAAAAAAGAAAAAGAAAAAAAAAAGGCATAGTTAAATAGTTTACCGCATCAATCTTCACAAGATCCGCTCCCAACCCAATGTCCCCCAAAATTGGCAAATAGTCATTTGTGAGTACAACCACTCTGCCTCCATTTTTCACATCAACATCCAATTTGGCTTCCTCACAATTGAAAACTAGTCTTAGCTTGTCCCCACCACCATTATGTGGTGCTTCAGGGGCAGGCATACTTGTTCCCTCCTTCAATTTAATAATTCCAGTACCAGATTGGCTCCCAAGAAGATGGTCAACCTCATCCACATTGAGATCCCATGCCCTGCTTACAAACTCCTTGCTAAATCCATGGAACAACCCAGACCGCCCCACAAGGTTGAAATCCTTCACACAGATATAACATACTAAGGTTCTGTAGATGTACAGATATGATAAATTGTATGAAACTGCCCTTATCTTAATAGAAAAATAAATGTACATACAGTGAACTCTCCTAAACGATGACCCTTTGATGTATCTCCAAGGAAGAGGACTTCCAAATGCTCTAAGGGGTTGTCATTGAACCACCAGCTGACAACACCCAGAGGGACCGCAATAGTATCTCCCCTCTTGACTTTCAGGACACGCTCAGATTCTGCCTCTGGCAGATGTATGCCAACAATTCCTGAACCTGAAAGTTTTTTCATGAAATAAAAAATTAATGTACCACACAGCACAATATTTTAAAAAACCTGTAAATAAATTTCATCATATGTCATTAAATAGGACTCATACATTACACTAATGCAAAATAAGCCCAAAACAGATAAAAACAAAGAGAAAAGGAACATAGATAAATAAAAGCCGTGCATAAGCTTTAACAAACAAGAATTCACTGCATGCAAATAACTAGGATTCAAACACTAACTAACACAACACAGTTTGATGAGCTTGGTTGGCTGGCCAACCACTACCTCAAATTGAAGTAACACCATTGATCTAAACCAGCAATACTTTATTCTTGAACAGTTGTTAATAAAGGAAAGGACCACAAGGTCTTGTAGAAAAGATAAAGGCTTTGATCTTCACAAAAGTTTATAATACCTCTAGTGTGTGCCTCATATTAAAAAGAGAAAACAAAAGGCATCCTATAAAATTTTCAATCGATGAAGCTTTGGAAAAACTTACCTCCAAGCACATAGCAGACCTTGGAAGAGTCAGAAAACTTGGGCAAGGATAGGCCAAGGTGATTGAGAATGAGTTTGGCAGCTCCAATTCTTCCTTCTGCCAACATGCTGACATCTGAACTTAACCATACATGATAAGACCCACCCTCTGATCTCAAGATCTCCTTTGGCACAGCTGGGGTCAAGACTCTTTTGGGTGCAGCCTCCATCGTTCTAATACAGACTAAAAATCTACTCTTCTTCCAACAATCTCTCCACTATTACTGCACCAAAAATTCAAACATCCATTACACAAAAGTAAGAGGAAATAGTTTTTAATGTTTTTGGAACCATGTGGTGTTTACATGCATGAATAGCAAAAACACAACAGACAAATCAAAGCAAAATATAATCTTGTATTCTGCTTAGACATTCATCAGATTCACAAAAACAGAGCAAATAGGTATCGAATAGATCCATACCCAAAAACAAGCTAAGACATCAAGGTGAATTACAGATGAGGATAAAAGAGGCATCAATATCATGGAAATATATAGACCTGGGCATTCCTTGAAATTATCCGAAGTGATAAGATTGCTTTTATTATGGGAAGCTCTTACCAATAACAAGTAAAAGCCACGTCATGGTGTTCACTGGAGATTTTTTTTTTTTAAGCCATTGAATAGGTGGCACCATGACTTTGGATGAATCTTTTGGCGCACATAGGCTAAGGCAACTGCATGTTAGGCTAAGGCAACTACATGTTAATCCTGTAACAAGATAAACAGTACAGATTGGATAGGTGGAATTATTTTTATCTTGGGAATATGGAGAGTTAAGTGCAAATTTACTATTGCTTTTAGCTTTTTACTGGTCTTTAATTTATGAGTAGCTGTAATTGGATTTTGATTTTAATGGAGGGAGAGCCCACATTTATAGAGGGCATAGCACGTTGTATGATCACCGGATTTTAAGGGGTTTTATCAAAGAGCACAAGGGAATCACAGTCACCACCACTACTAGCAGATAAAGAAGAATAACTTTATTAATTTGATTCCACTGTCTTATGATTTTAAGAGAGACGGGACGTTTAATTTGAGAAAGGAATATTTTATAAAAATAAGAAGTAAAGTAGTTTTTAAAAGATTAGGTGCAAAATTTTTTGTGGGGATATTGGTTATTTAATTATGATTATCTTAATTTTAAAAATAGTTTAAGTTTATTTTTTTTTAATTGTTAAAAAAATAAATTTAATGGTTATTGTTATCTAAAAATTATTGTTAAAGGGAAGACTCAATTTATAGTTACAAATTTATTTAAAAAAAAAACTAAATTTAATGTTTATCCAACAATATTCAATTATCCAAAATAACATACGTTTAATTATTATTATTTTTTAATTAAAAAAACTCAAATTTAAATTTAAATTTAATTATATATACATATTTATCACGTTATGTAATACTCCTATGTGAATGCGTTTAATTAATTAATTTTATTTTTAAAAGGAAAATTTAAATTTAAATTTAGTTACTCTATATAATTATAAGAGTAGTTTTGGAAAAATCTATAAGAAATAACGCTTTGTTCAATATGTTGGAGGCACATGTTAGTGATCATCCATATCCATAGCTAATAATGATATAAATTCTATAGCCCCTTTGATTCTATATGTTGGAGGCACATGTTATATTTATAGGGATTGAGAGGTGCATGTTGTGTGACCGTCCCTATCCATAATTAACAAACTTTTGTGTTAAATATTTTTTAATTAATAATACATAAAAAAAACATATGAGACAATCATTTATATTATAATTAATAATTTTTTTAATGTGCTTAACATTTTTTAATTAATTATATGTAATTGAAAGCGATTTACTTATATATGATATTGTAGTTTAATATATAGAGTATTCAAGTATTAATGTAAATATTATATTTGAAAATTGATTTTAATTTTTTTTTAAGTAATGTGAAGTATAATGGGTTATATAGTTCAGGGTTATATTTTTCGGGGGTATAGTATTAAAGGACCTTCTTTTCATTGAGGTCATTAAGATGAAACACCAACAACATTCAATTAAAATGTCTTAATAAAAACAATAAAAACTTAAAGTTACATTTTAATTTTAATAATTTAGTTTCATTGATGATACTTGATAAACTTGCATATGTAACATATCACAACATATGAAAATCAATATTTTAAACTTATAATAGTTGACCAACATTATACAAGAAATACCATAACACATAATATTGGTTATTGTAGCACATTAAATATTTCATGCAGTTGAAATGCAGTTGAAGTTGTTTTATGCCTTGAGGGCATGTTCAATTTGGGTAAAGGTAGTAGTTTCACCTAAGTTCGTTGAGTGTGGGCTAACTTGATGACAACGATACCAACCTAAGCCATCAAAGTCTCTCTCACTTCGAATCGTGTTTACCAAGGTGATATAGGGGTTATAGTGATAACACCATGATTTGATGCTACGATCGGAGGCAATGCGACTTGACCCTATGACTAGTTGTTAAAAAGGAAAGGTAGTTACCGATTTCTTTATCTATATAAAAAAATATTTCATGCAATTGAAATCATATGCCTTTCGAAATCTTATCATTCTAGATTGATCTCTTGGGGTTGTGACCCTTCTAGTCATGTCGTATGCTTTGTGATGGAGATTGATGGTCATCTTCTTGGTGTGCTCAACATCTATGCGTCTAACAATGCTAATGATTGTTGTGCACTTTGGCGGTGAGCGGCGCTCTCTCTCCCCCTTGTTTGGTTGCTCTGCAAAGATTTCAATATGATCGAATTCCCACATGACAAGGTGGGTCTTCTTCCCATGAGGTGGGCCGCAAGGGAAAGAGAAGGATGGTTTTTCATGAAAAAAAAGTTGGGGCTCTCTGACCCCAATAGTCGCTTTTTACCCTCTTCATTCCTTGCTAGTGCTTGGTTCACGTGGTCTAACAACCAATAGGGTGAAATTCGTATTTTGAAAATATTGGATAGAGCCATGCTCTCAGATTTTGATATTTTATCCTTTGAACAACCCTCATCTTCTTCTCCCTTTGTCTCTGTCCACCTCGAGCTTTGCTTTTTTGACCACTCTTCCATTTTCTTTTCCATTTTGGTTTCTTCTACCCCCACTCCTCTTTCTCAATCACAATTTTACCTTAATACCTATATTCTACACCACCCCATGTTGAGGGCCTATGTTATCAAAATTTAGAACCTAGTGCCCAGATTGAAATGGATCTCAAATCGGATTGATTGGTGGAATGTTGCTATCCAACGCATTGCCAGCTTCCTGCGCTCGCTTGGATGTAAGATTGCTAAGTTTCATCATCGCTCCAATGTTGCTCTTAAGTGGGAGTTGGAAGTGGTATCAACTCAGCTTCAGTCCAATCCTTTCAATGAAGAGCTTTAGAGGCACCTTACTATGGTTAAACACCATATTTTGATGGAAAATCACTATAATGCCAAAGGGGTGCAAATCAAAGTGAGGTTGCACTGGCTCAAATTTGGAGATAGGATGTCCAAGGAGTTATTTCATCGCTTTCATCCTTGCAATCAATTTTTGAGCATTAAAGCCCTTAACATTAATGAAGAGTGTGTTTCTAAACTTCCTAGTATTCTCTCTACTTTTGAAGAGCACTACCAGAATGTATTTGCGGCTTAGACCCACTCCCTACAACGTGACCAAGCTCTTAAATTTACCTTTTTGTTGTACCAAAGCGAAATTTTGAGTCTCATAGAGCTACTTGTGAAAGGCCCTCTCTTTGAAGAATCTAGAGGAAGCTCTTTTTTAGATGGTCAATGAGAAGTCCCCTGGTCTTGATGGTTTCCCCTAATTCTACAAGTCCCTCTGGGACACTGTTGGGTTTGATCTTCTCAAAGTCTATTAGGAGGTCTTCTCTAAGGATTCTATAGGCCCTAGTATTAATCAAGGGATTATTAAATGCATCCCCAAGGCTGGTGATCTTGAAATCATCACCAATTGGAGGCCTATTACTCTTCTTAATATATCATATAAGATCATTTCTAAAGCCCTAGATTTACGCATCTGCCATCTCCTTCCTATTATTGTGTGTCGAGAGAAACTGGCTTCATTCGAGGTAGGTTCATCCTTGACAATAGTATTGTTGTTTGGGAAGGCATGGAGTGGGATCACAATTCCAATCAACGATCATTGTTAATAAAAATTAACTTTGAGAAAGCCTATGACAGGATCGACTAGTTGTTCATTTTAGCCATGCTTAAAGCTCTTGATTTTGGGCTCTATTTCATTAGTTTTATGGAAATGTCATTTGTTGAGGCTCCAACTATTTTATCCATTAATAGACACAAGTCCTTAGCCATTAGGCTCTCTCAATCCATTAGACAAGGCTATCCATTGGTGCCATCCCTTTATGTCCTCACTGTTGAAGGGTTTGGCTATTTACTAGCTCACCATGCTACTCAGGGGTCTATTCGAGGAATTTCTCTCTCTATAGGTGAGACTTAGTTGATTAATTGTCATTTTGTTGATGACTCTTTCCTCACTCGTATTGAGGAATAAGGTGTCATTCATCGTGTGCTTGCCTGCCTTGACAATTTTTGTTTAGCTTTTGGATCCTCTATTCAATGGAGAAAGACTCAATGTTATAAGCAGTCTCTCGACCCGATGCCCCACTGGCTTAGTCAATATCAATGGAAAATCATCCAAGTAGAGAAAATATTTCATTTCTTAGGTATTCCTCTTACCTTTAACAGTTCGTTGCCAGAGCAATGGAAGTATGTTATTAACAGGGTGGAACATAAACTTACCTACTGGTCCACCAAGAAGCTCTCCCTTTTTGGTAAATTCTAAATTTGCACCAAAGTCCTTGTGGCCACCCATGTTTATTATTATTCCTACTTGGTCCCATCTAAAAACTACTATAAGAAGCTTGATAAGATTTTGTGAGACTTTTTATGGTCCTCTTCCAATAATGATTCGGTATTCCATCGTGTTGCTTGGGAGTATTGTTGTCTTCCTAGAATCCATGGTGGGCTTGGCATTCACAATACCCAACATCAAGGTTTTTCCCTCAACGTTAAGTGGGTCATAAGAGCTCTCACAGGTAATGAGGCCTAGAAGATTCTCATTCAACACTATATTAGTGAAGGTTTCCCTTTTGGTCGTAAGAGTTGGAGGGACATTGGGTTCCCTTCCCTCCTTGTTGTATCTGTGTCTATCAAAGTGTCTGGATCCTTCCTTATTAGGAGCATTTGGAAATCTTGGGAGAGTGTCAAGCCTTGGCTTAGATGGAATGACCAAAGCTTATGGTATGGTCTCTCCTTCAACCAGATGAATGTTTGGTGTTCACCGGTTATCACCTACTAGGGTTTCCCGCTTGCGCAAGTTTCCTAGGTTCATACGCTTAGATTATTTTGCAAAGGTGTGCAATGCATCACTAATTTATTTTCTCATCCTACTAGGTATTGGCTCCCTTGGGATGACTTCAAAGCTAAATTTAGGTTGAGTCACTCTGACAAGGATACTTTTGAGGTTGCCAAGGCTGCTCTCCCTAACTCCATGTTACACAAGATTTATGTGCTTTCGCAACAACCTTGGTGGAAGGACTGGAAGTGGCATCCAGAAACTTTGCTATAAAATTATAAGGCTCGATTGGGGTATGGATGGATATCTCATTGCCTCCCCATGATTTATAAGTTCAATCAATGATGGAAGGTCTCCTCCCCTCGGCCTATTTGGATGCGCAAGTTCCAAACTGCTTGGGCTCCTTTCTTGGAGCCCAAAATTTCCTATTTTTCCTGGAGTCTTTTGCACCAAGGGCTTCCTATTGGGGAGCATCTCCAACATTTAGATATCCGTAATCTTTATTTCCATTTTATTCTTCAATCTGAAGACTTTGTCCATTTTTTTGGGGTTTGTGCTCGTGCTCGTTCTCTTTGGGAGTGGCTTTTTTCCTTTTTAGACCCTATTCCTTCACCACATTTGAGTGGAAGCATATCATTTTGGGAGACCCCCCACCCTTGTTGGCTATTTTATTTGAAATGTGGCACTTTTTTTGTGTGACGACCATGTTTAGCATATGGAGAGCTAAAAATGATTGTATATTTGGTAAGTGTTCTTCCTCTTTGCACATCTCTGCTTTTGAGAAGTCTAATATTATTTCTTCTATGTATTTTCATATTATAATTCAAGACAATAAGGTGGCCATAGATCATTCATCTTCAGGAGCTTATTGATCAGTGGCGGTATGCATCATGCATGGTCAATTGGGTTCCTCTTGAGCAGGATACTCCTCGAAGTCGGTCTAGGTCTAGACAATAGTGTTGCTCGCTCCTGAACTGCACTCCTATCCCAACTCAAGGTCCTTACAGAGATGGTCATGGCTACTTGACTATTCCTCTCCCCCCCCAACTCCTTGACTTGACACCTAGGACAATTTAGGAGCTTCGATGATTGTTGCCAACCAAGAGCCATTTGTTTATAGCTGGGAGGATGTTCCCAACACTTCTAGATAGGGGAGGGACTTAGTGCCAAAGTCTCTTGATGCTACTATTGGGTGGGAATCAGTCCTAGGGGTGGCTAAACCCATATAATGGAGCCTCATCATTATGTAATCAGTTAGTTTTGTTGATCATCAGTTTTGTAAGGCAATGTTAATTAGTTGCAAATAGTTTGCTTGGATAGAGGGATGGTTTTTCGGTTGATGACGTTAGCCACATGGCGTGTTTATCCATCTATTTTTTTTATTTGTAAAAAGTATTCTATTTTTTAATATAATGCTTTATTTACATCAAAAATTGTTTCACCTTGTAGGGCAATATCTAATGGTATTTAGCACACCTTATATATATAAGATTGAAATTTGTATTAGACTTTTATTCATATATTATGTGATGAAATTAAAACTTGGTTTTTATTTTTAAAATAATGATTTTGATCACTTAAATGTTATGTGTAATATGTTATTTAATTTTATATGTTGACTTAAAATTAAGATATTAATTAAACTTGTATTTTCTATATTTTTAAATAAAAGTATATTTTTTAAATGATAAGTCAATAGATTATGTTTCTTAACTTTTAGGGAAACCAAAGTTTGAATCTCACCACATAATATATGTTGTTGGACAATTTCAATCCAATTTAATCAATTAAAAATACAAATATATTTAATAGTGTATGGCTTCTATATTATAATGGTATATTATTTATTTCAAAAGTGGACGAATTTGTGCAGAATAAAAAGATCTTTAAAATGAGTCATCATATGAAGGAATCCAAGCAATATTGAAGGAAATGTGACCTTGTGAAGTCAGTCATTCGAAACAAAGGCAATGACAATTTTTTAAGTCACGAAAAATGAAATTGTAAATATGTTTCAGTTAGGGTTCAGATTATAGGAGGAGCAATGGAGGGCTAGGGATTCAGTTAGGCAAGACATTTTATCTTGGCATATAATTTTTTAGCTAAGTTTATTTTCCCCTTCTTTATCTTAGAAAATTTGTATGTAAATTATTATAATTTTTTTTATCAAATATTATATTTACGATAGAATATTTTGGTAAATTTTAGTATATTTTGAGTTTTAGTTTCCTTTCCATGAATTGATTTATAGCTAAATACTTAGAATCATCTTGAGCAGTAGAGGTTAGTGAGTGCATCACAGAGGATCGATCCTTGTCACTCAAAGAGAGGCCAATTTTTGGTAAATTTAATGGTTATTGGCCAAGGGCTTCAGCATTGAGAAAATGGATTGATAGGATTTGGAAGTCTCCAAGAGTGAGTCTATCCTTTCTTCTTAAAAGTTTCTTCCTAGCCATTTTTTTTTCTAGGGAAGAAAGAGATAGAATACTAAAAGGGGGTCCTTGGTTTATGGGAAGAGCATGACTCTTCCTTATTTGTTGGTATGAAGGCTTTTCACCTGAAAATGTAAATCTACCCTTAGTACCAATCTAGGTTAGGATGTATGGGTTGATCAATGAATTTTGGGATATGAATATCTTCAAGGCAATAGGTAACACTTTGTGATAATTCCTTGAGATTTCAAAAAATACAAAATATAAATTCTTGGCTATTTATGTTTGGATATTGGTCATGATTGATATAAGTAAAGCTTTATTGGAATCAATTATTCTTAAGTATGGGGATAAGATGTGGATCCAAACCATAGATTATGAAAACATATATTTTAGATGTAAAAGATTTCATGAGGTAGAGCATATTGAGAGATCATGCCCTAAGAAAAGTCCAATAAAATCATTTGTAGAAAACCATAAGAGAAACATACAAATGGATATGGATGAGGATGGTTTTCAACTTCGAAAAAAATAGATCTAGATAAATAAAACCAATTAAACAATAGAGACTATTAAGGAAGGATATTTGAAGAAATACTAACTCTTTTGAGGCTTTAGCCTATGAAGAAAAGGTAGATCAAATCTTAGAGGACATAGTACAACATGTTCAACATATTAAAAAGGAACCATTTATTTAGTATGATCCCGATTTAGAGATGAACATCCTTGATGAACTTAAGGACTGCATCTCATTAGATTTTGAAGACTCTCTTGAAGTACCATGCACCATTCAGGAGAAAAAATTGGTGTAGAAAATGTAGTTTTTGATGTTAATACCTCTACCATTAGTAAGGACATACCAAAAAATGAGTAAGACAAGTCAAAAGCTTTTGTAGTAGATCTAAGAGAAGATAAATCCGATAAAAAGATAATTGTGAAAGAATATTGAAGAATAGAATAATAAGACCTACTCTTGATACATGCAAGGTAAAAAGAGGAAAACCCTCAAATTATCAAGCAAGATCTAGGGAAGCAAGAGCAAACATATATAAAGGAACAAAAACTAGGTTGGTTGAGCTTCTCTTTATCAAACAATAAAATGATAATGGTAATTCATAGGCAAGGCTAGTATTGTTGGAAGTTAAAAGGGTAAAAAAGTAAAAAAATTGTTTTACCACTGTAAGCTTTGGACCTTACCCTTTTACCTCCTTGGACGACAACTGAGTCAGCAGGATTGGACGACATGGATGGCAAGGAGTTTGAATCCTAATCTCATTTTTTCTTTCCTCCCTATTTTTTGAACTTTAAGTTAATGCAATATCTGGTTAATAATATTTATGATCCTAATTTCTTAAGTGCTCCTAATTTTGTTAGTGCTATATCTGGTATCAGAGCAAAGGCTATACAGGTGAAGCGTGGAGCCCAAGGAGAGCGACAGGTGAGGCACGAATCACGAGGAGGTCGAGGATGCCCATAGGAGCAATCTCACAGGTGAGGCATGAATCTCGAGAAGGTCGAGAGGGCCCGTAATACGTGAATCGAGGTGATATCGAGAGGGCTCGCAATAAGCAAATCAAGGCAAGGTCAAGAGAGGCCTGCAGATACCATGCGAATCAAGGAGCTAACCAGAGGCGAACATGTGGCGAGCAGACAACAAGGCAGACACGTGGCGAGCAGACAACAAGGTGGACAAAGGGGCAACTGACGACATGGCACGAGGTGATTGGCTCGACTAGAAGGCAAAAGGGCGGTCACTGATTGTCCGAAGGCAATCAAGAAGCTTAGTGCTTCTCTGTGCTAATAAAGCACAATATCCCCTTCGCACAGCGGATGTGTAAAGATTGTAATTTTTTTAAATTATCACACAGCCACAACGAGATAAAGGAGGTAAGCTTCCCTCACCTCATCGTTGGTCCATGCAGCTCGATTGGCTTGAGGAGCCATCCTTAAGCCGCTCACCCCCAGGAGGTCACAGGTTCGAAACCCGGTGGCTACGAAAGTTGCAATTTTTTTTGTGTGTATGGTATATGCCCCAAATGTCTTGAAATAATAGTGTATTCTGCCTAGGTTTCATCAACGGTGGAAGCCGAGTTGGCAAGGAAACTCTGCTTGAAAGGAAGGAGTCGTGGGTTCTACTCCTGCGGAGTTAGAAATTTTTTTTAAAAGGTTTTTTCTTTTTCTTAAGAGTTTAGTATTTTATATATTAAAAAAATATAAATTTATATTATATTTAATAAAATTAAATAATAATTGTTTTTTTTAAATTTTATTTTATAAAGCAATTATATTTCTTTTATTAAATACAAATATAGATATATTTTTTTATATAATAAAATAGGAGAAAAAGAACATTGCCTAAGAGGCAATTTATGTAAGAGGACTCAAAGGTGGAAAATTGTGACAAAGCCTAAGAGGCTTAGTATTTTTCCTTGTAAGAGAGATAAAATATCAAACTAAAATTTGTAAAGAGGTATTGATGATAAGACCAAGTGGTTGTTATCATGCCCTATGTGCACTTTTGGTGAGAGAAAACATCGAAAGTTTTGATGAAAAAGTGAGAGCTTATGGGCTACATCATCGTATTTAATCGGTTGCAAAATGCGGTAATTGCACACTAGAGGCATCCAGACTTAGGGTACAAGGCGGACTACGAAGATAACTCCTTTGGGAGTCAATTTGAGCAATCTAAATCCATAGAAGTTGCACCACAAGAATCTGAATATACTCATTACAGTAATTTAGTGGAAATCCTAGAACCAAAATCACCAGAGATAATATTGATCAGTGACGACGAAGTAGTAGACAATTTTGTGACTCAAGAAATAGCAGCACCACACCAAGAGAAACAAGCCATCAATGATAGAGTGAATCAAGTCAGATCTGACTTAAATTTGTAATCTCTTCTTTCTTCCTTCTTCTTTCTTTGAAAAAAGCAGAGTGCTCAATTGTAACCAAGAAATAAAAGAGTGTTTTAGTAACTATGGCCTCACATAACAATATACAAATTCCAGAGTTCAACAGGTATGACTACGAGTATTGGTCTATCAAAATGAAGACCTTACTTATAGGAAAAGGTTTGTGGGATATAATAGAAGAGGATTTCACAGAACCCACAAATTGGGCTACATTGAGTGCCACAGATAAGAAAACAAAGAAAGAAGCACAAAAAAGCAACTCTTTTGCTCTTTATCATATCCAAGTAGCATTGGAGAAAAGTATATTCCCTAGAATAGATGCTTGTATAACTACACAAGATGCGTGGAAAGCTTTGAAATACAGATTCCAGAGAAGTGATCAAGTGAGGCTTCAAACACTAAAACGAGATTTTGAAAATCTCAAAATGAAAGAAGATGAAAAAGTAGGTGATTATTGTGTCAGAGTGAAAGCAGTTGTTGATAAAATGGTTACACTTGGCGAGGAAATCAAGCCCGAGATAATTGTAACAAAAGTGTTGTGAACACTTCCACAAAGATGTAATCACATTGCCATAATCATAGAAGAGTCAAAAAATCTTTCCAATTTAACATTCGATGCATTAATCAGATCGTTAATGTCTCATGAAGAGAGATTATAGGAATCTCCTTCAACCAGATATGGAGGTGATGATAAATCCTTCACATCCAATGAAAATATTGGAAGAGGACGTGGAAGAGGTCAAGGCAGAGGTCAATGAAGAGGAAGAGGCAGAGGCAACTATAGAGGAGGCAATCAGAACAGAGGAGGCAACTCCAACAAAGGAGGCAATCAGAACAGAGGTGGAAACCAAAATAGAGGAGGAAATCCAAGACGAAGTGGAAATCAAGGGCGAGGAAGTGACAAGTCCAAAACAACTTGTTTTAATTGTGGCAAGACAAACCACTTTGCTCGCGACTGCTGGTCAAAATATTCTCAAGGTAGCAGCAGTCAATATGAAAATTATGGAGAAGAAGATGATACCTTTAATATTTTTCTATCATATGGAAAATCAAAATAAAATCTAAATGACACATGGATTCTGGATACTGGTTGTTCAAACCATATGAGTGGCAAATAAAATCTATTTGCTACTCTAGATTCCACTTATAAATCCCACATCAAGTTAGGGGATGATAAAGCTTTGCAAGTCGAAGGCATTGAAACCATGGAAGTTCCAATGAAAGAAGGACTAAATAAAGTGAATGACATCTACTACACTCCAAAGCTCCAAAAAAATCTGCTAAGCATTGGGAAAATAATGGAGAATAATTACAAACTTGTTTTTGATGAAGGAAAATGTCTCATTCTTGATAAAAAAAATTGTAATTGTGTCATCACACAGGTCCCAATGACAAAGAATTGGTTATTCCCTCTCAAATTTGGTGAGCCAGGGGGAGCTCAACTTGCAAATGTAGATATAGCAAATCCAAGTGTGCATTAGCACTTGCGATATGGTCACCTTAATTTTGCTAGCTTGAAATTGTTAACTTCTCAAGCTATGGTGACAAGAATTCCTAAAATCAACGAATAGAAGGATGTCTATGAAGGATGTGCTTTGGGAAAGCACGCAAGGTCAAAGTTTTTGAAAGGACAAGCATGGAGAGCCAACTATCCACTTCAATTATTGCATTCGGACATCTGTGGTCCAATGCAAACAAAGAGTATTGGAAACAATTCCTATTTTCTCACTTTCATAGATGATTTCTCTAGAATGTGCTGGATTTATTTTCTAAAACATAAAGATGAAGCTTTTATTGCTTCATAGATTTTAGAAACAATGTAGAGAAACAAAGTGAGTATTTTGTAAAATGTATTAGAATAGATCGAGGAGGTGAGTACTCCTCAAAAGAATTCTTGAAATATTGTAAAGCAAGTGGGATCAAAAGGCAATTCACTACTACCTATACCCCACAACAGAATGGTGTGGCTGAGAGAAAGAACCACACCATAGTTGAGATGGCAAGAATGATGCTTCAGACTAAGCATCTAACTAATATGTACTGGGCTGATGTTGTAAGAACCAATGTATACATTCTAAATAGAAGTCCAACTTCTAGTTTAGATGGCATCACTCCTTATGAGGGGTGGTACAGAAAGAAACCCAATGTAAAGCACTTCAAAGTTTTTGGTTCTTTAGCATACGCACACATTCCTGATGAGAAGAGGAAGAAGCTTGATCCCAAAAGTAAAGCTTGTATATTTTTAGGGTATTGTGAGTCTACCAAAGCATATAGACTCTACAATCCCAAGACTCATAAAATTGTACTTTCTAGGGATGTAATTTTTTATGAAGGGGGAGAATGGGGTCATCAAAGAATTTTTGTTGATGATGAGTCCCAAGATGTAAGTTCTTCATAGGTATAGTAGGTACAACATGTGTCTCCCAAGAAAAGCAAAGGCACACCAACTCCTACAAGCCCAAGTAGGAGTACTACATCAAGTACTTCAATTGCCACTCCAAGTCCTTCTCCACAGAGATTAGTAAGTTCTTCACCGATGGACATTAATATCCATCAAGAGGTAAAAGAACATTACAACATCATCCATATTTTCAAATGTTGGATCAAAACTACCAGAAAAGATACACTAGAAGCCAAGCTAGTGAAATGAATTTAGTTTTGCAGAAACTTGAAAATTTGCATATGTATGGGGATGATGACTCCCAAGGTCCTAAGGGAGATGTAGTTAATTATTATTTATTAACTAGTGCACAGCTAGAACCATCTAGCTATGAGAAGGCTTGTAATCAGAATGTATGGCAAGAAGCCATGAAAGAGGAAATAATCTCTATAAAAAATAATGATACTTGGGAGCTTGTAAAGCTTCCAAAAGGAAAAAAATGTGTTGGATGTAAATGGGTATACAAGACAAAATATAATGCTTATGGAAGCATTGAGAGGCACAAGATGAGATTAGTAGCAAAAGGTTTTACTCAGAAATTTGGCATTGACTATGAGGAAACCTTTGCTCCTGTTGCACGATAAGAGACAATCAGATCAATTCTTTCCTTAGCTGCCCATAAAGGATGGAATATTCAACACATGGATGTGAAAAGTGCTTTTTTGAATGGATACTTGACTGAGGAGGTTTATGTTCAACAACCTCAAGGATTTCAAGAACAAGGAAAGGAGAACCTTGTTTATAAATTGAAAAAAGCACTTTATGGCCTCAAGCAAGCACCAAGAGCTTGGTACTCACGCATTGATGGCTATTTTAGCGAGTATGGATTCACCAAAAGCAAAAGTGAACCAAATTTGTACTACCTAAAGTATGGGGTAGACATTCTCATAGTTTGTTTGTATGTGGATGATCTAATATTTATGTGTAGTAACACTAAAATGAATATGAAGTTCAAAAACTCTATGATGAAGCATTTTGATATGAAAGATCTCAGTTTAATGTGATACTTCCTAGGCATGGAAGTGCATCAGTCAAATAGGGGGATCTTCATATGTCAAAACAAGTATGCTCGAGCCATGATCAAGAAATTTGCCATGGAGCAATGCAAATCAGTTGTAACTCCAACTAGACATGGGATCCAATTGAGCAAGGATGACGGAGCACCAAAGGTTGACATGACCACTTATAGAAGCATGGTTGGGAGTCTGATGTTTCTCACCAACACAAGGCCTGATATTCAATATGTTGTTTTAGTTTCAAGGTTTATGGCAAGTCTATCTGAGCTGCATCTACAAGCAACTAAAAGAATCTTAAGATATGTAAAGGGTAAATTAGATTTTGGAATCCATTACCACAAATGTAATTTTGTTAAATTAGTTGGCTTTAGTGACAATGATTGGGGTAGCAATATGAATGATAGGAAATCTACATCAGGGAACTATTTTAGTCTAGGGTCAGGACTAATCACATGGAGTTCCAATAAGCAAACTGTTGTAGCATTGTCATCTACTGAGGCTGAGTATATAGCCATCACACATGCTAGTAATCAAGCCCTATGGTTAAGAAAAGTCCTTGAAGAAATTGGAGAAATTCAGAGTGGTCCAAATCGACTGTATTGTGATAACATAAGTGCCATTCAATTGGCATACAATCCAACCCACCATAGCATATCAAAGTATTTTGATATGAAGTATCACTTCATCCGAGACATGGTGGAGCAGCAGATAGTTGAGCTTAAATATTGTAGCACTTTGGATAACATTGCAGATATCTTCATCAAAGGCATGGCTAAATCTCAATATATAAAGCTGAGAGACTGTATAGTCAGTCCTCTCAACTTTAAGGGGGAGAATGTTGGAAGTTAAAGGGTAAAAAAGTAAAAAAATTGCTTTACCACTGTAATCTTTGGACCTTACCCTTTTACCTCCTTGGACGGCAACTGAGTCAGCAAGATTGGATGACATGGACGACAGGGAGTTTGACTCCTAATCTCATTTTTTCTTTCCTCCCTATTTTTCTTCTTATTATTTCTCCTAAGCTTTCTAGGTTCTAGTTAATAATCTTTGTATTTAAGCATTGTAATCTTTCGAACTTTAAGTTAATGCAATATCTAGTTAATAATATTTATGCTCCTAATTTCCTAAGTGCTCCTAATTTAGTTAGTGCTATAAGTGTCCCCTAATGAGACATGATTATAATCTCATGGAATATAAGGGTTGCTAATGCCCCCTCAAAGTAGAGGTGTATTAGGGACCTCTATTTAAGTAATAAGCCCGATATTCTTTGTATCCAAGAAACTAAAATGACAAAAGAAGAAGTTTTCAAAACCATAAAAGTATGGGCGAGATGTGAATGGGATGCTATATATTTTTAAGGAGTGGTAGGGGGAATTATAAGTTGTTGGAATCCTATTGGAACATCCTATGTAACCATTCATAAAACTAGACATTTGATAGCCTCTTTAGTCACATGTTGCTTTGCAGGTATTTGTTTCATCCTTATCAATGTATATGGACCTACAACTTAGTTAGGTAGATTAGAATTTTGGAGTGATATTGAAGCCTTTATGAGAAGTAAAGACCAAGAAACCTTATTCATGATCATAGGATATTTTAATGCCATAACCAAGCTAGATGAAAAATTTGGAGGAATTAGGAAATTAATCCAAAGTATGAGATATTTCTTAACTTTTATTTAAAACAATAATCAATGGGATGTTGAGTTTGAAGAAGAAAACTATACTTGGACCAACAATAGAAGAGGCTAGAACCTAATAGAAAATAAATTAGACTAATGCATACTCTCATATCATTGGCTAGATGAAGGGACTTGTGCTAAAATTAATACCTTGACATTCAGATCACTGATCAATAAGAGTTAAAATGGTGGTAAGTGAATTCAAAAAAGATCATATTTTAAATATGAGTAGATGTGGGAAGACCATCCTCAGTTTGTTGATCTGATAGCACAAACGTGGAAATATTTAGGAAATTGTAGGTTGTATATACTTCCAAAAAACAATTAAATCAATGACATCTAGATTACAAGAATGGAATAAGAACACTTTTTGAGAATAAAGAACTAAAAGATAAACTTTCAAAATTCTAAAAAGGCAATCATAATAATCCAAGCTTAGAGCAAAGAGAGTTGCTTAGTGAATATCATAATATTTTGAGTAAGAAAGATAAATTTTGGAGATTAAAATTGAGACATAATTGGTTAAAAGGAGATAAAAATACAAATTTTTTTCATAAGATGGCTATAGAACAGAGATCAACATATAGAATTAGTAGAATTAAATTAGTCGAAGGAGTTTGGATTGAAGACAAGAGTAAAATAAAAAAGAAGGTAAGGTATTTTTATAAAACTATTATAGGATCAAAGGAGTTTTAAGTTCTTAATGATAAAATTCTATAAGAAATAGCTTCAGTTATAACAGTGAAGACAATAGAAAACAAATGGAGCTTGTTACTCTAGAAGTTCATTTAGCTATTTTACCTTTTAATAAAGGTAATTCCCTATGTTCGGATGGACTTTCTAGAATATTCTATCAACATAATTGGGATATAGTCAAGGATTATTTGTTTGTGGTAGTGGAACAGTTAGGGTAAAACAATACATACCTTATAAATTAATGCAACATGTCTTACCTTGATTTCAAAAAATAAGGATGAATAATTGTTTGATTCATTTAGACCCATAAGCCTATGTAATATGGCATATAAGATTATCTCCAAAGTGATGGTGAATCGGTTAAGACCACTATTAGAAAAAAAATAGAAGATCAAGGAGGATTTGTGAAAGGGAGACATATTCTGGATGGGATCATAGTAGCTCATGAAGTTATGCATTCAACAAATTCAAGAAAAGAGAAAACAATGATCTTAAAGTTTGATATAAATAAAGCCTATGATAGGGTTAAATAGGATTTTATTTTTGCAATATTAGAAAATTTTTGAATTTGGGAAGAAATGGGTTAGATGGATTAAAGCTTGTGTCTCTATAATTTCATATTCAGTGTTGGTCAATGGGTTAGTAACAAAATAATTTAAAGCCAAGAGAGGTCTTAGACAAGGAGATCCTCTATCACCATATTTATTCATTATTATGGTAGAGGCATTGGGTAGGAACTTGAAGAAGG
The DNA here is from genome assembly GCA_028583015.1 of Wollemia nobilis. Lineage (NCBI taxonomy): Eukaryota > Viridiplantae > Streptophyta > Pinopsida > Araucariales > Araucariaceae > Wollemia > Wollemia nobilis. Next base: position 7,129,705 of record JAQPPZ010000103.1, read on the forward strand.
CTAACAAATATGGGCTTATAAGTGGACTTAAGGCTAGTAATAACATCGACAACATCACCCATGAACAATTTGTAGATGATACCACCCTTTTTGGGAGGGAAAGGATAAACGATGCCAGATATTTGAATAACTTATTAAAGAAATATGAAAGAGCATCAGGGCAAAAAATTAAAAGGATAAAATCCAAAATTTACTTCCTAAACACCCTATCTAAAATCAAAGTAGGGATATGCAGGTTACTTCAAATGGAGGAGGAAAATTTTCCAACAACTTATCTAGGGATTCCTTATTTGAGAGGAGAATGAGGATAGAATTATGGAATTCAGTTATAAGTAAATTTTAGAATAAACCACCAGTATGGAAAGGTAGATGGTTATCATTAGCAAGAAGAGTGCAACTAACTAAAATAGCTTTACAAGCTATTCCAACATATTATATGTCCTTGTATACTATGCCAAAATTGATAGAGAAAAGTTTAATCTATATTATGTGGTCAAGATTACATGATAAAATGAAACTTCCTTTGGTGAAATAGAGCAAGGGGTGTGATGATAAAGTTAGGAGAGGTCTCAGTTTAATATTTCTTACAAATTCAAACTTAGCTCTTAAGGGAAATTTAATATGGAGATTGTACAAAGAGAACCAAAGACAATGGAGAAGAATTCTTCTAGGTATGTATGTTGAGCCCAATGACCCAAGATTAATATTTACTACATTCTCTCTAAAAAATGGTTATGCACTATGAAACAAAAAAAAAATTATCTAGTGATTAAAGGTTTGATATGAGTGGTGGGAATTGGAGAAAAAGTTTCTATTTGGATGGATACTTGGTGTGATAAAAAACCACTCAATATAGATCTAATTTTGAAACCATGGATGAGATTACTTAAAGATAAATATGGTGATAGGGTTTCAAATATTATGTACAAGGATCAAGAAGGAAGATACAAATGGAAATAATATTTTTTTACAAGTATACAAGACATTGATGCTAGGAGGTAGTTGAGTAGAAAGATAACAACAATGATTATTCTGAGGGGAGCCAAGGATAAGTTGATTTGGGAGTTGAATAGCTTAGGAGAATACAAAATAAGAAGTGGATATAATGTAAAGCACTAACAAAATAGAAATATTGCAAGAATATGGAGAGATATTTGGGATAGCCCAAGCATTCCTAAAGTCAAAATGTTTGTTTGGCTAGTAGATCATATAAGAACTTTATCCTGGGATAACCTTATGAAAAGGGGTTTTCATGGCCCCTCACAATGTGTTATTTGTGAAAAGGAGAAGCTATAGACCATATCTTGGAACACTACTCAATAGTATCAAAACTATGGCAATGAATTCTTAATATGTTTGATAAATGAATGGTGATGAATGGTAGAATTGAAGAATGGTTAAAGGAATGACATGCCACTTTTAATAGAGAGACTTCATAGAAAATTTGAGATATATCTAATGCCTAGGTTTATGAATGATTACACAAGAGGTTCTAATATGATTCTAACAAGATATAGTTTCCCCTACCACTCTAAAATTCATAACATCCCATTCACATCTCGCCCATATTACTTTCATAGTTTTATAAACTTCTTCTTTTGTCATTTTAGTTTCTTGGATACAAAGAATATCACTTATTATTTAAACATAGGTCCTTGATACATCTCTACTTTGGGGGGTAATTAGCACCCCTTATAATCCATGAGATGATAATAATATCTTATTAGGGGCTACTAGCCATGTCTATGAATTATTATTATAATTTTGTTGTTTGATAAAGAGAAGTCCAACCAACTTAGTTTGTGTTGTTTTCTATATGTTTGCTCTTTCTTCCCTAGATCTTGCTTGATAATTTGAGGATTTTTCTCTTTTTACCTTGCTTGTATCAAGAGTAGGTCTTATTATTCTATTCTTCAATATTATTTCACAATTTTCTTTTTATCATATTTATCTTCTCTTGGCTCTACTACAAAAGCTTTTGATTTGTATTACTCTTTTTTTGGTATTTCCTTATTAATGGTAGAGGTATTAACATCAAACACTGTATTTTATTTACCCATTTTTTCTCCTGAATGACACATGGTACTTCAAGAGAGTCTTCAAAATATAATGAGACATATTCCCTAGGTTCATCAAGATCTTTTTCCCAAAATTAGGATCATACTAAATAGACGGTTCCTTGTTATTATGTTGAACCTGTTGTAGTGTGTCCTCTAAGATTTGATCTACTTTTTTCATAGGCTAAAGCCTAAAAAGAGTTGGCATTTCTTCCAATATCCTTCCTTACTAGTCTCCACTATTTAATTAATTTTATTTGTCTAGATATATTTTTTGGAAGTTGAAAACCATCCTCATCCATATTCATTTGTAAGTTTCTCTTGTGGTTTTCTACATATGATTATTCTAGACTCTTCTTAGGGCATGATATCTCAATATGCCCCACCTTATGACATCTTCTACATCTAAAATATATGCTTTCATAATCTATGTTTTGGTCCATATATTATCGCTATACTTAATAATGATTGATTATGGTAAAGCTTTACTTATATCAATCATGACCAATATCCAAGCACAAATAGCCAAGAATCCATATTTTATAGTTTCTATAATCTCAAGGAATTCTTCTAGAGTGTTGCCTATTTTATTAAAGGTATCCATATCCTAAAATTCAATGGGCAACCCATACATCCTAACCTAGATTGGTACTAGGGATACATTTATATTTTTAGGTGAAAATCCTTCATACTAGAGGGTAAGTAAAAGTCTTGCTCTTCCCATAAACCAATGACCCCCTTTTAGGGTTCTATCTATTTCTTACCTAGAACAAAAAATGGCTAGGAAGAAACCTTTGTGAAGAAAGGATATAATCACTCCTAGAGACTTACAACTCCTATCAATACATTTTCTCAAGGTAGAAGCCCCTATCCAATACCCATTAAATTTACCAAAAACTACTCTATCTTTGAGCAACACAAATCAATCCTTTGTAGTGCGCTTACTAACCTCTACTACTAGAGATAGTTATAAGGATTTAGCGATAAATTAATCCATGGGAAGGAAACTAAAAATGAAAATCTACTTAAACTTACCATAATATCCTATAGAAAATATAATATTTGATAAAAATTTATAATAATATGCATGCAAAATTTCTATGATAAAGAAGCGAAAAAAAAACTTAGTTGAAAAATTCTATGCCTAGACAAAAAAAAATTCCTCATTGAAGCCCTAGCCCTCCATTGCTCCTCCCATCATCCGAAACGTAGTTGATAAATATTTGTAATTTGGTTTTTTGTGATTTGAAAATTTGTCATTGCTTAGATTCCTTCATATGAACACTCATTTTAAATCTCTTCAAATTTTGCACAATTTGGTTCAACAATTAGCTATCAAACAACCCTCCACAAAGATATAGCTCCTAAAATATGGGATATTTAAAAAAAATTCCCTAATCCTTCACAAAAGTTTTACTTTAAAATTTACTTTTTATGCATTTTAATCTCCACATTTTAATTTCATGCAATTAGAGTATGTTAGATTAAGAATTAGAAAGGATAATGGGGAGACAACCTAAATATAGAGGTTGAAAGAGGCCATAACCCCTTCCACCTAATAAATAGTTGAAAGTCTAGAATTGGGGCATATCATTGGTAAAATTAGAAGTTAAACTATTCCCTAATATAACATAGTTTTTTTGAAAACCCGATGGGACCCCAACCTTTTAGCTCATTATTTGGATAAATTTATTGATTTTGATGTCAAATTGCATTCCATCATAGGTGGATTGATTGGCCTAAAATTAAAGGAATTTTTACCAAATTTGAAAACAAGCAGTGATTCACTTTAAATCTAGAGTGATTTGCTCAAGTTAAGCATATTACTTGAAATTAATCCTAAGCCCATTTCAAAGAATGATTCGCTCCATATTGGTAGCGGTTCATTTTGAATCTGTCAGACTTATACAACTTGATTCGAGAGAATTTCATCAAGGTCATGGTCTTGATTTACAAACCCAAACTCAAATTGACCTTAAATTTCACCTCTTTTTCATTATTAATTTTCAATTTTATAGTTCTTTGCAAATGCGACTCTATTATGAATTCCAAAATTTTAAAATTTTCATGAAGCAATTAAGATAACATCAATTTATAAGAGTTCTCATATTTGAATCTAATTTTGCATCTACCATAGACACGAAGCATTTGGATCAAATTTTGAGAAAATTTGGTCAAAGATCAAATCATTTGGTGACTCACTCCATCCATCTAAATATTTGCTTTATAATAGTGAAATTTCTCAAGTTGAACATGAAGAGCGATTCACTCAGAAAGATAAATTCTTCCTAACTCCTAGGAGATCAGTTTGCTCAAAAGTAAAAATAATTTGCTTTGAGTGATTTGCTTGGTTCTCTATTTTTCAAAACAAATCAAGTTCAATTTTTACTAGTGAGTCACCTAAGTCTATTAGCAATTCACTCCAGTTTGCTAACAAATCACTTTGTAGGTCAAAATTTATAATTTTTTAAATTTTACCCTAAAACCCTATTTGTGTAGGTACATACATGTGCAAGGACAAGCTTATGAATATGGACTCAAAATTATAAATATTAGATAAAGAACATTAGTCATCCGAGTTAATTGTGTACCAATGAAAGAATAGAAAAGGAAAATTCACAACGTGAACATGTCAGGTTGAGGAGATTGAGGATATTCCTATGTCTAATATTGATCCCTTAAAAGGTAAAATTCTAATGGCTAATTCTATTAGCTAAGACCCTACATCCCAAGAATTGGTTTCCTTGGCTATCAAATGAGTTATTTTTCTTCTCTCACAAATCAAACTTAGGCAAGTGCTAGTCCTACATTGACTCACTCAAATCCTCTTTATAGAATAACTTGTAAATAATCCCACAAATTATTCATATTTTATGACATTTTATTATGTACTTATTACAAACCAACATCTAGACTCTAGTGTTCAAATAACACCTCCTATAAGTATGACTTCATCTCAAAATCCACATAGATCTAGTTTATATTACACATTCAATATTTCTCTTGGATAGTCTGCACCTCCAAATGTGGGATCTTTAGGATAAATTATTCTTAATAAAAGTTAGTTTTTTTATTTTTTTTGCAAGGATTGGTATGTTAGGTAGGAACCCAAAGAACCCCCTAGAGATAAATGCTACCTCCAACTAGTAAGATACAACAAAATATGTAATAAAACCCTCATACTACAAATCAACAGGTTCCACCCAGGTGTTGTAGGTGAGTTGGAGAGGAGAGACCAATCCTCCAAGGGAGGTCCCAGGTTCAAATCTCCACCCTACCAAAAAGCTAAATTAGGTATCTAAAATCCAATTGATAATGTTGGTGCGGGCAGGGTCGGGTGCGACCCCCGGGTGACTTTGACAATGTAGAACCCCCTGTTCATGGTCTCTCAGACCAATGCGGCTCCACAAGGGGTTTTTCACTTAAAAAAAAAAATCAACAGGTTCCTCCATAATGTTTGTATTATACATCTTCATTCCTAACTATACAAGCTTATCTAAATCAATAATGGCCTTACTAGAATCCACCACCCCTTATTTTCTAAACTACAAATCCTCCTTATCCTCCTTTGACTTATTATATCCCACATAATTATTCTTAAATACCTCCATAACCACCATAAGGCTACACAATACATCCTTATTCACTCCAACAATAATAACATGGTCCATATCCTCAAAATAATCAAGCACCTCAACCACCTAGGTCTCAAAACCAAATCCCTGATTGGACCAACCAAGGTTTGTTTAATTTAGGAGCTTATTTGCCTATCCCATTTCTTGTTATGGAAAATTTACCAACCTTTGATAGGAGCAAGAATAAGTTGACACTACATCACCCCAACAAGTTGTATACACTCAAATATATTCATTGCATTCAGGAGGAAGACATCATAAATACTTACTAATTTATTATGTGTATGATAAAGCTATAATGTGGTATAAAGGTTTACCTAATAATTTTGTTATTAGTTTGGCACCAATTGTAGAACATTTTTTCATAGATTTGGTAGTATGCATAATGGGTATTCTATTTTGTTTCAATTGATTGTAATACAAAGAAATCCTAAAAAAGATATATTCTTGATCACAATACTAGATTCTTGAGGACCATAAATCTAATTCCACAAAATGTTAACCTGAATTAAAAATAAACATTACCATATTTTATCAAGGGTTTATAATCTCACTTGGATTTGATGGTTTTGTAATTCTATTCACAATACTTTAGTCACAATCCTTGAAGAAGCAATTCGTGTGGAGGATGTTTTGATTAGGATAGGAAAATTACCTCCTACCTCACCTATGGCTTATGCTGCCCACATTACTCAAAAATTTCCAATCCCCTGATTACATCTTCCATATTGCCCATTCTAAATACTCAACCAATTGCTAACCCAATGCCCTCTCCATATATCTGGTCTATAAAAAATCATTATCAATTGTTGCCTTTCATATACAATTGCTAATCCTTTTTTAACTATAAAAATATAATGATGTTACCTCTATCATGTTTGAGACGAGGGAAATATTGGAAGTGATTAGGATCATGATTAATCAAAATAATAATGAAAATAATAAATGGAAACAACCATAGAATTAGTAATTACAAAATATTCCCTATACCACTAAGGACCAAGTACATAGAAAAGACACCAATCATGTTTTCAAAATAACATGGTAAATGCCAATTTAGAGATCAATACACTATGGTGTTTTCTATGCAATGCAGGGCATGATCCTATATATTTTGTGGGAGCCATAAGATATTCCAAGATGAGTCAATAGGACCAAAAAATTCAAGATCAACAAGCTATCATCTTGGGTTAAATAGAATTTATAAGTAATTAAACCATTTACCAATAACTTTAAACATAATAGTCAGTCCTTTTCTTACCAAACCCTAATGATGCAATCTTTGCCAAATTCAAAATAACTAATATTGATGAGGATGATAAGTTTGAGGATGATGCTATATGTGTACATGAATAAGGGATTAGAACTAGGGGAAAAATAAAAGTATCTAAGGAATATATCTCAATGTAAAAATATGTTGAAGCAAGCTGTAGACAACTAAAATGCGTCATGTCGAGGTGACTACTCATATGGGACATGATAGAAGACGATATGGAAGACCTTGGACATATTCCAAGGTATAGCAGTGTTTTTTACCACTCATTTGGGTACATTTTCCTAGTTAGTGCTAGCCACTACTGAAACTCGTAGTTAGCAGAGCTGACCGCGTTTGTCAGTCGTGGTTAGGCCTCAAAATCAGTTGGCCTTCATCTAACCCAAAATCGGTTGCAACGGTCAATTGGTTGCGGATTGGAGCAGTTTGAGTGAGGAAGGTTTCAAATCCTTCCATACAACAAGCTCAACTACCTAATCTTGTTCTTGGCTTCCTCATGAAGCCACCCCTAGCCCTTGGTGAATGCTATAAAACCCCCCTCCAAATTAGAGATAAATATAGATGAGTCTCGAGTTGAAACGTAGCAAAGCCTTGTCGAATTGCATACTCACTTACATGTATTGAGAGGAATACTTTTGCTGCCCAATTGGAGATCACATGCCATGGAGATCCTAGGAGGCTAGGAGATTCAAGAAACGTGAATTCATGTAATTCGTGCACCAACTGAGCAATTCAACCACAAAATCTGTCAGAGGACACAGTGGTGACCCTTGATCATCAATTCCTTAAGGAGAATTGAAGATTGGACACCAAATTATGAGGGCAAGAACATTTCAAGCTTAACCATGACTATCAACCACGACGGACAGTGCTCACCATGCATCAGACCCGCGGTCAGGTTGTCATCTTCAATTTCCTTATTTTCTAGCCATAGGGTTTGCTTAATTGTATTAGATTAGACATATATCATGTTAATTTGCTTTAGTAGAGACTTTGACCAATGCAATTAGAGTTTTTAGTCATTTTACTTCACTTTGGAAATTATAGCATTAATGGTTCTTTTCATACTTCCATGCTTTCAATTTCGTAATTAGGCCAATAGATAGCTAGATATGCTTTTGCTTAAATGTTTACAACAATATTTTTAGGTTTAATATAAGTTTAGTATTTTTCTTGCAATTTATTGATTTCATGCTAGTTATGCTATCTTTTATGCAAATACCTCCTAAAAGCCTCATCAAGAGAGGCCTCTTTTATTGCTAATTTATTCTTGTTGTTTATTGCACGTAATACTAACAGGGTTTTGAGATGCAAGGCAACAAATACCTCTAATCATGGAGATGAATGTAGTCAACACCTTGGAGCATTTCGTGTCCATTTAGAAAGTCTGTGTATTGCACCTACCCCGTTGGGGCTTTCAAATTGTGTTAATTATATCAAAATTTTGGTGACCCTAAGAGGGACATGATTGTAACTGAGATTTGATTCAAGATTAATAAAAGAAACATTCACTTTATTGTCATATGCAACCTTGTATTTCATTTCTTGCTTTAATAATTGATTTCAATTAATGTATTACTAGGTGTATGCTTTTTAGATTAGTACATAAGGTGATCACAACAGAACCTCCACATTTCATGCCACAAATCACTAACCTCTATGATTTTTTTATGACAGGTGCTCACCGTGGTTGACAGCCACGATCAAAATTTGTCACCACAGTTGACACCCATAGGCAACAGTCTTGATCGTGCCACATAACCACGGTCAGCATATGAAAAACCAGACAATAGAGGAGTAAAGCTCAATCAGATGTGGACTTGAGGTAGGTGCCAATGTAACCTTCTGTGTCTGTTTTTACTCTCTAAAAATTTCTAGAATACAAAAATGTTAGACTAATTAGGGAAGACAACAAAATTAGCAGTAGGCATATGAGTCCTTAGATTTTTCTCTTTTTAGGTCTTTAATAGGCACTGCTAGGAATAGTAGACCTCTGAGTGCAGTTCACCCTAGACTCCAACATTATAGAACATATTTTGTATTCTGTTTTCTTGCTTGAGGCCTGATCAATGGCCATACCATCATTAGTATGCATTGTCAAAATATCATGTAAAACTAATCATGCATGCTTTCTTAATTTGAAATGTTCATTTTTCTACATTGCATATAGAAAAGAATCATTTGAATGTTGTATTATGCATCTTTATTTCATGCAAATTAAAAGGAACCACACACACCATAATTCACATTAAACGCTAGTGAGTTGGAAGTCACATCCAACCACTATTAGGGTTCCAACGATGGTGGCAGTGATTTCCATCCATTGGCCCAACTCCCTTGATCCTTTTGTTACTAGACCAATATCGGATCCAAGATGTCATCATAGCCCATGCAAAATAGCACGCATTCCTCCTTAGAGGGGTGTATCATTGTGCACAGGTGAACTGGGTGAGGACCGGGAGGACCTGTGCTCCCTTCGTAAGTGTGGGTTTCATCTCCACATTTTGGGGGGTTTACGTGACCATGAATTTCATTGTCGGTTGTCGAGATATGAGTATACAGGTGAAAGCCCTTTAAAAATTGAGAAAATCATCAACATATTGAAAACACGATGAGAGTTACATACTGATACAACATAATTGCAAAACACATCAAACAATTTAGGGCTCATTTTAAAACCTTAAAAAGAGATAATCATCATTGTATTCTTTGTGTCTTAATAAAAGTTAAATCTAGACATAGGATACACAATGGTGCAAACACGAAGGGGCCGATTCGAGAATAGACCTAAGATCGAAGCCTAAGCTCCACCTAATACACAACATGATGTAGAACACCCTCAATCATAGAATCCTCCTGGACATCGTTCAATGAGTATTAGAGGGGATAATTCTACATGAGGGGATTTCGTTGAGAATACCTCGATTAGAGGAATTACTAGACACTCCTCTAGACATAGATCAGAGCATGGGACTTCCCAGCATGGGGGTTCTGCACATGGTTATCGTGACCGCATTCCTCGTGCATCCATGGGTTTCACTGAAGAATATTTCATTGAGGAATCCAGATTGGTACCCCTTTGACCTGTAGCTAAGTGAGGCTCACGACCTCCACCATCCAAGTATATACAAGCTCAATATTAGCCCATTCAGGGGTAAGTAGATGGGACCGCTTCTGAGAGTAGGCCCATGCAGACTCCCTATAGGGGTGAACCTTGTAATTTCACCATAGATATGTCAAAAGTGGGAGCTAGAGGCACACCACCTCATGAGCCATGGCGTAGTAGTTAGTTAGATAGTCTAGACAGAGTCCTAGGGTAGCTAGGATATAAGCCTATGCCTACACCCTATTGACCTATGAGTGAGTGTAGCGAAAGCACCATTAGGACCACTCGAGAACCTGGAGAGTCATCCAAGCATTCTCATGACATATGTGCTCCTACATCTCATGCAAGCATAGAGTATAGGAGATAACCTAACACGAATTCTGTCTTTATAGATAAAGGCAAGAGTGTGGAAAATTAGTCTATTGGAGGACATACCCATAAAGTTACTCGAATAAAGCACACACACCAGAGTCCTCAGATGACCGATCATGTTGATAAATCTCATAGACTAGTGTCAGAACATAGATGACTAACAGAGCGTCATCGTAAATCGATGCTAGCATTGGTTTACTAATATATCTCATATAATTTTCTATGCCTGCATAGAGATGACATACGACGATGAGCCAGTGATAGATTATGGAAAACGATGGAGGAAAATTATGGCAAAGCTACCATTCTCCATCCCATACTCTGAATTAACTTGAATGTTCATGAAGAGTTGCACTAAGCACATTTTGTTGTTGCTATAGTTGTAGCAGTACCAGATATTCTAAGAGGCTTTGGCGCAAGCCAAGGTGATAGAGGACATCAAGTTATAGGAGGGTAACTTGAAGCTCATAAATAAGGAGTGGAACAAGAAAATCACTGAGAAACAACAGGTCAAGCCGACCCATGTTAATCAGGTGGTTTTGAACCTTCAAAAAGGGGATAAGGGGAAAAAACAATTAAACTATCAAGCCCAACCTCCTCTTGTGTAATATGAGCAATGCAATAATAATAAGAGGGGTAAAAATAAGGAACAATGCCCACCTCACGTATTCACTCAGTTATTGGAGTCGTTGGCTCCAAATTTTCATCAGTTATGCGAGGTGAAGGCTATACACTTACCCGATGTCAAGTTAACGAATCCTAATCAACCTAAGCCTAAGGGCTACAAGGATGATCAATATTGCATCTTTCATAGATAAAAAGGCCATGACATTGAGGTATGTTGGTCTTTCAAACATCTTATGCAAAATATGATCGAAAGAGGTACGCTTCTTGTCAACAACCCACAAGTGCTTGATAATAAAAATATGGGGATTTACAAAAATCCTCTACCAAATCATGAGGTACCAAGGAATAATGTTGGCCAAGTCAACCAAGTATGCATCAAACCACCAACCCATGGGTTCGTCAAAGTGGTCAACGTTGTCATAAGGCACGTGAGGTATGAATGACCAAATCAACCTCCAACACCCATTAGATTCCAAGTTGCACCTCCTCCAATGCCAACCCAACATGTGCCAGGCCCACCAACTAGACTAGTGGTTACAATTAGGAGTAGGTTGGTCCAAAACCTACAATCGACTCCAACGAAGTTGTCAATTTATGATCTGATTCAGCAATCTCCCAAGAACAGGGAGATGCTTATGGACATCCTAAGGTACATAGAAGTGCAGCCTTAGTATCTTGAACCATTTACACACTTCGTGGGGCACATGCAATAGTGTCAGGAATCGATCATACAATTTCATGATCATGAAGTCAAGGCAGTTTCCACTGTTATAGCAGACCCACCGTTACATATTATTGCGTGTGTGAATCACAAATCGTTCATGGGTTTTGATTGAAATGGGGTCGTCAATGAATATCATAACTACTAAGGCATTAACTCACTTGAAGTTGCCCAAGATGCATATCATCCCTTCTACCTTCACGTTGAGAGCTTTTAATGATGCATTATGCTCAATAATCGGTACTATAGTTCTACCTATCCAGGTAGGACTGAAGACCATACCGGTGATGTGTCATGTAATTGAAGGTGCTATACAATATAACATACTTCTAGGGAGGCCTTGGATCAGAGAAATGTGCTATGTACCTTATATTCTACATCAATATATCAAATATGTTCATGAGGGACAGGTTCATGTGATGCCTTCAGATGAAGAACCCTTTAAATACGTGAATCTAGTAGATTTTCCAAGGGACTTTGTGCTCCCATCAACGCACTTGGATGTGTGGCCAATATAATTGATAAAAGATCTAGGAGGTAAAATCAAAGAAGTGTGTGCTAAACTTGCAATGTCCACATCTCAACGATCGAAGCACATGACAACTACTTATACTAGACCATCTGCATCTATGATGCATTGGGAGGATAGGAAGTTAAAAGCAAATATGGGCAAAAAAGATATAAAGAAAACACCCAAGCCAGTTATCATTGAAGCCCCTACTCCCATGGAAGTAGAGGAAATTCAAGGAGAAGTCAAAGAGGCACCTCATCCTGCTTCACTTGTGTCTTCAGTAGGGTCATCTACACTACAAGTGAGCATCCATTTGGTTAATCCCATATTAGGGGAATATATCATGCAGAATGTGATGTTCACACCGATTATCAAGACTGCATAGGACATGGGCCAACCGCGAGCCCATCGCCTTCTTGTAGGGATGGTGGCACCATTAGGGGTGCTACCTAACCAAACCAACTTCATCTATGGAGGGCTAGACCATCTTGCATCTCCCACACCCATGGATTAGGATGATAATGAACCATTCACTATGAATGTTCATTATGTCTCTAACCCCAGAATACACCATGTGATACTTCGAGCGTTACCATTGGAATGGTTACAATCTCAAACTATTCAAGCAAGGGTGTAGGAGGCCATATGAATTGTAGTATCAGTGCCAACTGATAGGTACAGGTTAGGATACTATATTTGAGGACATTATGAACTTCTTGTGGCATCTTTAGACCACTTGTACCTCAGTCTAGGGGGTGAAGTTGACTTTAATCCTTATCACCCTAATCCTTCCACATTTCAGAGGGATAACTGGCTAGTGACCTATGTCACTATAGAGCCACTCGAGAGATACCATGTAAACATCTTGGTGGAGACCATCCTAGAACACATTCCAAGAGCTAACTTGGACAATCAAAGCTATGGAGCTATCGACGATAGTGGTATGCACATTCAGAGTCTGTACAACTATAGACACTGAATCAGAAGTTAATTCTGAGGACATGCATGCAGTATCCATCATTGAAAGTGACAGAATAGACTATGATTATGGAATAGATGAACTTGGGTTATCCTCAAAAAATGAGCAATTCGAGGATGAAATCGAGTTGGCCTACTTGGGTCCTACACTCTTGCATCATATTTTACCTTTAGAATCAATAACTACAAGTGAAGAGCCCTTCTATGATGATGATGACTATAAAGAGATAGCCTACATGGGGCCTTATTTGGAGCATCACCCAATTCTATTAGGTAGGGGTGAGGGTCTCTATTATGACAGTGATTATGAGGATAAAATAGAGAGAGCATATTTAAGACCTCCATACTTGTGTCATCGTAATGTGCCATATACTGCTGAGGAGATGTACAAAGAGATCAATCTCCATCCTCACCTTGTGGGAATATCATCGAATATCAATGTGATTTATCACATGGTATTTCCTGATCCACCAACATACATGGAGCTCCTTGAGATCAATGATCCCATCCGACAGTCTGTTCATGAATCGGATCCGGAGGTCCCCATACCCTCAAAACCGCATCTCAGGGATGGAATTTTTGCTAATATTGAGTCATGTGCACATGGTCCTGGAGACATGATCCATTCCATCAATATGATCTCCATTGATTTGACCACTCCACTTCATAATCCAGTTGATCCTTCCAAGCCATTGTGTCTTAATGTAGACACTATTGATTGGGATCACGCTGATTCACCTTTGGAGCCTAAAGATTTCTTCCCTAATGAGGAAATGTTGCAACCTTTCTATTTTCTACTAGGCTATGCACATGATTTTTATCATGTTGAGGATATTTCCAATGAGGAACCTATAAACCCAACAAATGACATACACTTGATCCCTACACCTCATCATCTTGAGGAGGGATCCCACATGTCAGTAGAGGAAACCTTTGAAGTGAATATCAGTAATGATCCCACTAATCCTAAGAAGGATAAATTTGGAGAAATTTTATCTCCTGATGAGCATGCCAACCTCATCCCTCTACTGAAAGAGAGACCTGATCTCTTTGCTTAGAATTATAAGGGCATGTCGGGTCTAGATCCAAAATTGGTTACTCATAACCTTTCGCTAGATCTATCAAAGAATCCAGTCAAGCATAAACTCAGGAAGATGCATCCAACAGTAGCCTTAATGGTTAAGGATGAATTGCAAAAGCTGTTGGATGTAGAGTTTGTCATTTCCATCGACTATCTAGAATGGGTATCAAACATGGTGCTTGTAGGAAAACCTGATGGAAGTATCCGTATTTGTATGAATTTCAGAGACCTAAATAGGGCAACACCCAAGGATTCATTTCTATTGCCAAACATATATGCTCTCATAGATGCAATTACAAGTCATGAGATGCTCTCCTTAATGGACGATTTTTTTGGTTACAATCAAATTCGGATTAAGCCCGAAGACCAACATAAAACTTCATTCATAACGCCATGGGGGACATTTTGTTACAAGGTTATGCCATTCTACCTGAAGAATGTTGGTGCTACATATTAGTGGGCTATGACATATATATTTCATGACTACATGCATAAGATCTTAGAATATTATATCGATGACTTGTTGGCAAAGTCATTTCTACATGAAGAGCATGTTGAGGTCCTGAGAAAAGTCTTCGATCACCTGATAGAGATTAATGTTAGGTTGAATCCTAAGAAGTTTGTATTTAGTGTAACTTCAGGAAAGCTCTTAGGATTCATCGTTTGATAGTGAGGGATCGAAGACGACCCAACAAAGGTCAAGGCTATTTTAGAAATACGTCCCCCCACAAAGTGGCAAATTAGCATCCATAAAGTGATTTATCGCACAATTATTGAATAAATTTCGACCCATGAATTGACTGCTACACAAGGGGGCCCATTCAACTGGTATGAGGAATGTCAAGCAACATTTACTGATATTAAGCAATACCTTGTGATACCGCCAGTGCTAGCTCCACCAAGACAAGATGTACCATTCTTACTGTATATATCAGTGATGAAATTTGCACTAGGGACCATGTTAGCCCAAAAGAATGTGCAAGACAAAGAGCAAGCCATATATTACATTAGCCAAACCTTGGTGAGTTACGAGCTAGGATATGTATACATGAAAAAGTTATGTTTAGCGATAGTGTTCGCTACAAAGAAATTGTGGCACTATATTTTAAGTCATACGACGTATGTCATATCAAAACAAAATCCTTTGCAATATATGATGAGCAAGACGTATCATAATACATGTATTGCGAAGTGGATCATGCTATTGATAGAATTCAATTTGGAATTCATAAGCCAAAAGTCTATTAGGGGACAAGTCATAGCTTATTAACTAGTTGAGGTGCCTCTCGAGAATAGTAGGCCCCTCACCATAGAGCTTCCTGATGATGCAGTCTTTGCCTTATCAAAAGTTCCTAAATCTAAGGAACTGAATAACAAAGTCGATATGACCTCATTCTTCGATGGTTCGAAGTGTGAGCAAGGTAGTGGTGCAAGAATAGTGTTGTTCACACCACAAGGTGCTCCCATGCCCTTGTCGTTCAAGTTAGAATTTCCTTGCACTAACATAATGCTGAATATAAAGCCCTAATTTTGGGCCTCCAAATAGCTATCACCATGAAGATCAAAATGCTAAATATCTTTGGTGATTCCCTTATCATTGTTAACCAAGTCAAGGGATTATTTCAATATCGATGTCTAGTATTGAAAGCTTATAAGGATCTTGTTAACATTTATCTAGATCAACTGGAATGGTACAACATCGAGGCAATCCCTCGTTTGTCCAATATATTTGCAAACACAATGGCATATTTGGGATTTTTAATCCCTCAAAATCCATCTACCGATTTCACTACCATCCATGTAAAAACGTTGTCATATTCTGCTATGCAGCGTAAAGAATTGGATAACAAAGAGTCAATCAACATGATTCATGTAGAACCAAACCATGAAGGGTTCTACAAAGCTAAATACTTTATTAAGAGAGTGTCCTGGGGGTCTTTGATCTCATAGGATCTGATGGGGATTGGTACTACCATTCACCACAAGGTTGTTTCCCAGTCTACATTTGCAAATGTTGAACCACAGGGGGAACATGTTGTCTTGTCAGTCAAAGTTGAAGCTTATAATAACTGGACATCATAGATACATGAATTCCTTAGACTTGGTGTAATCCCTCAGGGATTGTTGTGTGTCACGAAGCACATTTAAATAGAAAGTGACAAAGGATGTCTTGTTAGCAGACATCCTGTACCGTAGAAGCAACAAAGTATGTCTTGTCAGCAAACATCTTGGGAAATTTTGCAAGCTCACGATAGTACATGCGGTGGCCATTTTAGCAACATGGCTATCATCAAGCGCATCCTTTGCATGGGTTATTATTGTCCCACTATGGAGACAAATTGCAATGTGTATGTCAGGAAATGCGTTAAATGTTAGCATCATGCTAATATTACACACTTGCCATCACAAGCCTTACAACCCATTCAAGTAGCTTGGCCATTTTCTCAGTGGGGTTTGGATCTCATCGGTAATATCTCTCCTCCATAATCAGGCTGACATACATTCATTATTACGACCACTAAGTATTTTCCAAAGTGGGTGGAAGCCATTCCCTTAACAACGATAACTGGAGCACGTATTACTGAGTTTATACTCACTAATATCATAAGTCATTTTGGGATACCATCCAAGATAATTTTGAATAATAGAACGTCATTCGAAAACTAAACTATGAGAGCTTTGACATCTAAGTATAGAATCAAATATAGTTTTGCGACTCCATATTATCTGCAGACAAACGAGAAAGTTGAAGCTTCAAATAAGATAGTGGTTTCCATATTGAAAAATATGGTACAAGAGCACCACAAAGATTGGCACATCCAATTGCCCCTTGCATTATGGGCTTATAAGACTAGTATTCAAACACCCATTGGGGCAACTTTGTTTTCACTAGTATATGGCATTGAGGCCATTATACCCTTAGAGTTGGAGATTCCAACGCTGCACATCACATTGAAAGAGTTTATTGATGACAACACTATGCGAAAATCTCACCTAGATCAACTGATGCTACTTTATGAACATTGCATGCATGCCCTTGAGCACCTTCATGTTTATCAAGAGTGCTTAAAACAAGCTTAAAATAACAAAGTCCATCTGAGATACTTTGAGGTTGGTGATCTTGTGCTGAAAGAGAACCAAAAAAACTCAAATTTACCACAAGAATTATGAGACAAATTTGTGGCTAATTGGTTAGGTCCTTATATCATCTTTGGGAATATTGAACCTGGGACATATCACTTGACATCGCTCGAAGGATTTTAAGAGCATGAACCTCTCAATATCCTTCATCTTAAAGCGTTATATGCCTAAAACTATAAAAGGCTCCAAAGTCATCTATAAGCCCTTTGGTCAATTTCAAAAAGCTCCAAAGGCATCTATAAGCCCTTTGGTCATGTAGTAAAAGGCTCCAAAGGCATCTGTAAACCCTTTGGTCAAATCAAAAGTCCCAAAATAAAAAATAATAATTGGAAAATATCAAAAATTCAAAAATATTTGCATTTCATTTGCATCATGCATTTCATTTTACATATGCATTTCATTTTTGCATTGCATTAGACATATCCATCCTCCGAACTTGCATTATAATACATTGTGTTTGAAATCTTACAAACGACACCACGTTTGTATTTCAATCATGCATCTATGCATTATATTTTTCATCCATTTATCACCCTTGTGAGTAATTGTGTTTTTCAACACAACCCCTCTTGTTGCTATGAAGAATATACTAGGGTTTTTCGGTCATTCAACCATACCTAGAGGTCTTCTCAAGAGTTGATAGAAAGCTTGCTTTGCTTTTGTAGAGGAGGTCTAGTTTGTATAGCCCTTAGCATATCAAAATTCTATCACTAATCAAAAAATTAAACAATCCTAATAAGGACTAGGGGAAGATGAAAGCTACAAAGCAGGACCAAGTATCCTAAGGTGAAAATTTTATTCTTGCTTATCCCCCTATGCGAACGGTTCGAGAAATATTGATAGTTGCTAAAAGGAAAAGCTTACCCCTTACCCGAATAAATCCCTTGCTTACAAATGAAGGAGCAATATCCCAGAATGATATCCCTGAAATATATCCCAAAGTGAAACTCCCAAAGTGAAATATCAAAGTCAAATCAAATCAAGATCAAGTTTTATCAAAGAAATCAAATCAGTATCAAATCCCTTGCTCAAAAAGAAAGTACAAAATAAACTATGATTTTTATCACTATAGTACAAAAATAAACTATGATTTTTATCACTATAGTACAAAAATAAACAGTGATTCTTATCACTTTACATGAGCAAATATATCGAGCAAATTGAAGAAAAGAAGGGAGTGAGCTTGAATCCCTAGAACTATCAATACTACTGTACACATGACGATATGTCTGATACATTAGCATTTCACTTTTGTTCAGACCAATGTTTGAATGTGGAAGAGCTAGCTTCAGGTGTCCTGTATCGCCTAGTAGTCTAGTCCAACTAAAATCTAAACCTAGGATTGGATAGATATTTGAGGATCCCCAATATTAGCAATGGGCTGAAATAATCTCGCTTGACATTGGGGTATGCTTATGCTTTATCTACATATACTCATTTGCACACACAGGGATAATGAATAGTTAGGGCCTATCCTAGCGAAAGCCTTATGTTTCAAAAGTCTAGTATGGTTAGTATACAACTTTTGATAAGTCAACTAGGGTGTTGGAGTCTCATGGAAAAACTCAAAAATTCCCAAATAGCAACAACCAATTTTCAATACAATCATCAAAACATCAAATTCTTTTATGAGAGTTTGTTTATTAGAAATATTTGTAATATAAGTTAGATATTGGATGGATGTCAAAAATTATTTTAAATGGCCACTGACTATGTTATCCATATTCTTTTGATTTACAAAAGATCATGAATAGAAACCATTCATCATTGCATCTCACATATGGGTGTACTATCTTCCACAAAAATAAAAAGCAACTGCAATCCATGATTGTTATACATTCGGTGGTGTCATCCATTAGATTTTTAAATCCATATTACATTCATACATTATGTTTTAATGATTAAAGCATACATGTTCATTTACATAGCATTCATCATAGAAAAATTATGCAATACATACATGGCATAAACTATGTCATAACAACATAAATTAAATGTATACAAGTGAAGCAAAGTATACATGCATTTAACATCAAAATATGGTATTCATATGCAGCCATCATAAGTACTCCATCTACATACATAACTCATAGCATCTAATCATCTATCACATAGCTATCTAGTGCATGTCATCCATACATCACATCATATAGCATTAAATTAATACATGCATTGCATCCATGTGCATAACATAAACATAAAATACCAAATTAAAAATACCCACCAGACCAGATAATTCAAAAACAAATACAAAAATACAAAAAAAATCAGATAATAATACAAAATTCAAATGCACCTCATATTTAGTTATTTACCCTATACACTTGGCAGTTGCAGTGACTTGCACTCCATGCAAACCGACAATATGAGTAAATTACCATAAGGATATTTGGGACAAATTAGTCATTGTTGAATTGAATGCTTCATTTCAATCCCTAAGAAGGCCCAGACGATTGGACTGCTCCAAGGGAATGAGATATTCATCATAATTCTCCTATGATATTTTTAGAAAATCATCGACAATATGATTCAACATAAGCCTAATTAGAATTGTCCTCATTTCAATTCCCTACGAAGGCCTTCATGGCTGGACCACTCCATGGGATAGAAATATACAATTATTATTAACAGTTGCAATCATAGCTGATTAGGCCTTGCCAATAATTCAAATGCTAAATCTTTAAATTTGTTCAAGATCATTCATAGTGGTCAAGTGACCTCATCGCTTCATTTAATTGTCATTACCCTCATCGACTTGTTGCTTGAGGGGGTAGTCATAATATCAAATCATAATCAAAGTCAATAGAAGATCCCTTGATCATAGATCCCTAGATATTATCAAATTGTGTTCGTCTTACGAATTATTGCCAATGACTATCATAAGCTTACCCTCTACTGGGGCAAAAAGAAAATATGATAGTAAGTTAGTGGATGTCCTCCTTTCAGAATATATATGGTATAGAAGCCTATAGTAGCCCTGAGCTGACCGATCGACGCTAGAGCTTGCCAAAGCTTTTTCAAATTTAAGCCTTCCATCCAGTTGGAAGTAGTGATTCTAGGATGCACGTCTTCTTTGCAAGTCTTGGGCATCTAATATTGATCAGACTAATGATCATCATCCAACCTATGACATCATTTTAGGAGGTCTATTTTTACTCAGCGTTGTTCGATCTCATAATGCATCTGAAAAGGGATATCTGTAGACACCTAAAATGCATCATATCGAGGCAACTACTCATATGTGACATGCTAGAAGACCATATGGAAGACCTTGAATAGATTACAAGGTATAGCAGTGGTTTTTACCACTCATTTGGGAACCTTTGCCTAGTCAGTGCTAGCCACTGCTGACACCCACGGTTAGCAGAGCTGACCACGCTTGTTAGCCACGATCAGGCCTCAAAATTAGTTGGCCTTCATTTGACCCAAAATTAGTTGCAACGACCAAGTGGTTACTGATTGGAGCAGTTTGAGTGAGGAAGGTTCCAAATCCTTCCATCCAATAAGCTCAACTACCCAATCTTGTTCTTGGCTTCCTCATGAAGCCACCCCTAGCCCTTGTTGAATGCTATAAAACCCCCTCCAAATTAGAGAAAGATAAAGATGAGTCTCGAGTTGAAATGCAATGAAGCCCTATCAAATTGCATGCTCATTTACATGAATTGAAAGGAATACCTTTGCTGCCAAAATGGAGATCACATGCCATGGAGGTCCTAAGAGGCTAGGAGATTAAATAAACATGAATTCATGCAATCCGTTCACCAAATGAGCAATTCAAATGCCAAATATGTTAGAGGACACAGTGGTGACCCTTGATCATCAATTCCTCAATGAGAATTAAATATTGGACACCAAATTAGGAGGGCAAGAACATTTCAAGCTCAGCCACAATGGATAGTGCTCACCACGCATCAGACCCGCAGTTAGGTTGTCATCTTCAATTTCCTTGTTTTCTAGTCATAGGATTTGCTTAATTGTATTATATTAGACATATTTGCTTTAGTAAAGACTTTGACCAGTGCAATTAGAGTTTTTAGTCATTTTCCTTCACTTTTGCAATTATGGCATTAATGGTTCTTTTCATACTTTCGTGCTTTCAATTTTGTAATTAGGCCAATAGATAGCTAGATCTGCTTTTTCTTATATGTTTGCAACAATATTTTTAGGTTTAATATAAGTTTAGTATGTTTCATGCACTTTCTTGATTTCATGCTAGTTATGCTACCTTTTATGCAAATACCTCCTAAAAGCCTCATCAAGAGAGGCCTCTTTTGTTTCTAATTGCTTCTTGTTGTTTATTGCACGTAGGACTAACAGGGTTTTGAGATGCAAGGTAGAAAATGCCTCTAATTGTGGAGAAGAAGGTCATAGAAACCTTGGAGTAGTTCATGTCCATTTAGAAAGTTTTCGTATTGCACATACCCTGTTGGGGATTTCAAATTGTGTTAATTGTATCAACATTTGGGTGACTCTAAGAGGGGCATGATTGTAACCGAGATTTGATTCAAGATTAATAAAATAAACATTCACTTTCTTGTCATTTGCAATCTTGTCTTTCATTTCTTGATTTAATGATTGATTTCAATTAATGTATTACTAGGTGTATACTTTTTAGATCGGTACACAAGCAAATAAAATGGAATGCTTAGGAAAAGGAGGTCACTATTGCACTTGAAAGATAAAGGGTTGGTGGAAGGAAAAAATGGAAAGAGCACTAAACATACAACCTAAATAGATGCATAGACCAATAAGAACAAATAGATGGATGATAAAAATGAAAGGTAAACCAAAAAGAGGAATACAAAGAGAAAGGATAAGTCTATAGAAAAGAGGAATGATAAATAAAGGAACTATTACCATCTCTGATTGTACTAAGTGAGGCAATTGTGCCTCACGAGGAGCAACATAGCAGGTCCATGGTTGAGAGCATGGGGTTTGACTCAATTAGGGGCCTCTAGGAGTTTTTACAAGGCCAACTCTTTGTTAAGATGTGATCTTTCAAGCATAGTTGAACTCAACAAAGGAAAAAATGGGATGCAAGAGATAAAAGGAAAATAACTCAACAAAATAAGAAAGGGAGGTAATGTGCCAATATATCCACTAAGATCTTGTAAAAAAAAGCCTGAATTCTATGTGCTAGTGGTGAACACTTCCTCTTCTCGACACTACGAAGCACAAATGAGAGTCATAAATCATAAGCATACATAAAGAGGTAGGTATTGTAGAAGAGCCAACTACAAATGACTGGTTGAAAAATAGATGCAAGCCCCTCTCATACACATATGTTGATAAAACCTAAAATAGATAAGAATATTCAAACACATATATACATACAAAAATGGGTCTATAAGGAGCCACAAATGGCTAAGCTAAAAAATTGTGTAGCTTCCATCTATATATGCAAGAAAATAATTACAAATATTGTGCCAGTGGGGGTTCAAAACTTTTCACAAGCCACTTAGAGATGACTCTTTTTACAAAAAGAAATGAAAGGAAATCCTACAAGAGAATACAATTGCAAATTTTTTTATCCTTTACAAATATAACACTACTTCTATTTATAGATTACAAGGGGAGAAATTTCCCTTCTAAACTCATGCAAATATTTCATGGTGGTTGTTGCTTAATGTCGAATCATGTCTCGTCTAATCTGTAGGTCCCTCTAAGGTTCTTTGTATTTGAAGTCATGAATGTCAAATGATCCTGAGACTTTGGATAAGCAACTACCATATTTATTGCCATATACCTATTTCTAGAAGTCCCCATCATGTGGGCACAAAAGATCTCTTCATTTAATGTTTTGGATGTTTGAGTTACTTCTATTATGGCTTCTATGCTACAACTATCCTTTCATGAAAATATGAGATACTTTTGTAAAAAGGATGATACTCCTTGAATACTGGGTACCTCATTACTTTTGACTTTTGAGGCATCAATGCTTTTTTCATCAAAAAAATTCTCATCACTTGGGATTGGGACCACTTGATATCGAAGCTTTGGGACTTTTTGTCTTAGGTACCTTCATGTCAAAAAAATTTCTCCTTGTCTTTTGATCGAGACTAAAAAAAAATTTACCTTTCAAAAAACCTTCACTCTTGAGACCTTCCCTTTGATCATTGGATCTTTTTTATTAGGGTTTCTTCTTTGCTTGTTCGCAACTCAAGCTTTCAATTTTTCTTGCCAAGAAAAAGGGGTGTACTGATTCATCACTACAATTATGGAAACATCAAGGGATATTTATCTTGCTAAATATAAGGAACCCAAAAAACTAGTGCCTTAGTCCATTAGACATGGAGTGAAGAAAAATATCCCTTGAAATCAAAAGTTTTTAGCAGTCAACCTGCATCTTTGAAATTCTATAAATGGTCGAGACTTTTTCTATCTCAAGAAAATGAGATCACATATAGTACATATATACAAATTTTTAAGTGAGTGGCCTTTATTCATTGGATATGGAGTCAAAAGTCCACCCACTAATTTCTCAAGTCATTTCTTCTTCCCTTTTCTCTAGTTTCTTGGGTGAAATATTATCACTGTAATGAAACTGGTACTTTTAAAAAACTTTCTCAACCTGAACAGGTAGGTTCCAAAGATAATGCTATTATTGGCACCACTAAGGTAAGGTCCCCATTTATAGGTCAAGCATTTTTATTTCCTCCTATCCTTACAAATGAAGAGGTTCTTTGCATGTGTTGTCTCAACCTCTTCATATGGGTGTTTCCTAAGATGGAAATTACCTGTTGTACTACTTGGCTATTAGAAGGGTAGAGGAGGTGTGACCCAAAATTTTCCTCCCTATTATGAGCCTTTTTATCTTTTGGATAATTTGCAAAATCATGTCATTCATGATGTATGTGGAGGGCTCACTTTGATATCTAATATTTTTCTTCACAGAGCTCGTAAATCTCCTTTTTAACCTCCACAAGAGTGCTTTGCATCTCCCCTTTTGATGCATCCTTGGAGGAAGTACTTGGATCAGGTTCCACTCTGTTTACCTCTTCTTTGAAATCATTCATGATTGAGGCAACAAGTTGATCTTGATTAGTAATTAAGTGTGGATACAAAGCATTATATTTTTGGTGATCCTTACCTTTTAGTGAAGCCACCAACAATTTGAGGGCTATTTCGTGCTCTACCGAATAGCTGCCTTGTTAGGATGGAAAGAAAAAATTACTTCATGGATCTCCTCCATAGATATATTCTTCATCAATCTTTCATTTTGTCACTGAGTGATAATTGATGGAATATTTTATAGAAGTTTTTCTTGTGCCTCCTTATCTTGCTTAGAATCTGACAATTTTTTTTGAAATAATTAATTGCTTCCTTACTTATATCTTCTTCATCCTCAATATTTCTTCCATCTAGAGTTATAATATTTTTGATAAGATGAATAAAAAATGTATTTTTTCTATAACATGATTTTTTTTTTGTATTTCGATCTCCTTCCTTGTGCCATTTATATCTAAATTTTGGAACCAATATGACTCCTTTATCAATGCATTATGATAATCATAAAGTAATTATTTTTCTTTCACATAAGAATCTTGATCCATTACATTTTTTGTATTGGTTGGATGAAGGGGTGTTGAAAGGGTCCCCAAACCTTTATAAAAGGAGAAGATCTCTAAAGAAGGTCTTGCAAGAGAAGCTCCCACCTAGGGAGAACAACACAAATAAACCAAGAGAAAAGATCCCAAGAGGGATAGAGAAAATAATAATGGGCATCAAAGACATAGGATGTTCCTACACCAACCAAAACAAGGGAAAATTTAAAATTAATAGAGAGAAAATATACAAAGAGAGATAAAGCGGAGAAACAACAATAAACCCAAGACAACAAAGAGAAATCTTTGCTAGGCTAATCATCAGTCATCCTGTTGAAAGGGTCCATCAACTCAGCATCAATCTCTCCAAACAAATTCTTGAATTCATCTAGGAGAGTGTTTGCTTACTAGGCCAAGGAAATGCTCATGTCGAATGCTCTCATCATGGCCCCAAGAATATATTCCAACCCTAAAAGTAGACCTTTTTGTTGGTGAGAGGGAAGCAAAATATGTGAAGAGAGCACTTAGAGGGCATAAGTGAACTAATCTAAAGTATAGCCTTGGCAGTTGGGGTACGAAGAGGAGTGCCTTTCACTTTGAATTTTTGAGCTAGAAAGGGGGAATTTTCTATAGCATATAGAAGTGTGTTGGTCTTTATGTGTATGGGAGACCATTTTATTTTACATCCTTTAAATATGATCTTAATAGACCTTCTTTGCCCTTTAGTTCTAGATTTGGGAGTTTCCTCATTTGTATTGGGTTCAAGGTCAAGAGAGCCGCTAAAATTGGAGGGACTTGCATTGAAATCAACCATGCAAGTGACATTAGGAGCAGAAACCCTAGCATCATTTTCAACTGCCAAGCTAGGAGTATAATTATCCATAAAAGTAGAAATGTTGACAGTAGGGACCAAATCGATCTTTGGTCTATTGGGTATGAGATTTAAAATCATCAATTGATTATGCCTTTGAATAACATGCTTGTAAATAATTAGGTGAAGACCTTGATGGATTGGAAAAGAGGAGGACCCCTTCTGAACATTAAGGATGGATCTCTCCATGGACCTAAAGGGGTACTTGGGGATGTTTATACTCTTCCTATCATGGATGTGATGAAGAAAATCCAGATGAAAGCTTCTCATAATATTGTTCTGGACATCAACTATGAAGTAATTGATAATGAGGATCATAAAATTATCCCAAGGTTTGGGAAGGAAGTCATGACTGATATCTCCTTGATCCATTCTATTTATTTCTACTATCTCTTGTAAAATTTTGAGCTTGAATGCAATTTCTTTATTTTCTTTAAAAATGTTACCAAAAAGATTTAGCATTCCATATCTTCATTTTCTCCTTTAAATATTTCAACTTTTGAACAAACCTGTGTATAGATGATCCTTCAAATTTTGATTCATCCCACCATAACATAACCATATAGAAAAAATTAGGGTCTTGAAGCCACATAGACTAGAAGTAAAATGGCTTTGGATGACCATTATTAGATAACTCACAACTCAAAATAATGGGTTTGTGATTTGATCCTGCTCACAATAAAATATCTAAAGAGATTGTATAATTTTTTTTGCACCATTTATTGGATAATAAGAACCTATCCAATATTTTTGATATATAACTTTTCTCAATGTGTCTATTATCCCATGTATATTGAAAGCTTGAGGGACTAACATACCAAAGGTCATTTGAATTTAAAAATGAAGCAAAATCTTGCATTGATTTAGAACATCCTAGAATGCCACCTTTCTTTTCCAAAGGAGATAGAACAGTAGTAAAATCACCCCCAAGAATCGATAGATCACAATGAATCATCATTGTATTTGACAAAAATATAATAACGTCCTTCCTACATATTTCACGAGGAGTAACTATACTTGGAGCATATACATTTATAACTCCAACTTTGATGTTTTCCTCTTTTCTACAAAATAATCCAACAACCCAATTACTTTTTTCTTCTAATAGTTGTCCATCCCATTTACACTTCTCCCATATTATTGCAATATCATCTAAAGCTCCTGTAGAAGAAATTTCTAAACAATCACCTATCTTCCAAATATTCTAAAAAGAATCCTTACATTCCTTGTTGCTTAATTTTATTTCTTGTATTAAAATAAACTCGGGGTTGTAACAACCTATTAATTCCTTAATAAATATTTTTTAGGGGTTTTATTCATACCCCTAATATTCCATGATATCATTTTCATCATCAACACTTTTTATTTTTATTAGTCGGCTTAGCTCCACTTCTTGTTAACACCTATGATATTTTTTTTTGGCTTTCAAGATCAATATCCTATTGAGTTTCTTTTTCTATTTGTTATTTATTTGATGATCTTCCTCTCCTTCTTCCATTCCCACCAACATTCTCATCTTCATCAATCTCTTCTAATTTTTTCATATTGTTCAAAATGATACTTATCTTCTAAATATTTATGTTGCCCTAAAGAGTCTAAAGTGCAAGGAATAGCCTCATTAGCATTTTATTTTTTATGTTGCCCTAAAAACTCTAAACTGCATATATGATCATCCATAGTCATCACTTTCTTAATCTGGCATGAAAAATCTAAATTTTATTAGATATCCTCCATAAGATTTGCTTTACTATACTGATTTTGAAATCCTAAAGTGCAAGGAATACACTTTGTACTACTTTTATTTTATTGTAAGGAGAATATTTTAAGCTACTTGAGGATAATAATGATGATTTACCTAGATTAAGTTTGACCTCCTTGACCTCATTTGCTTTAAAATTCATCTCTCCATATTCATTTGTATTAAAATTTGCCTTCCTCTCTTCCTTCACACCTTTAGATCCTTCTATATTTGAACATGTACATTGTACTTTCCCATACCCCATATCAATTTTTCTTCTAATTGCTTATTTGAGTGAACTGTAATGGTATTTGTCATTTGATGATGTAGAAGGATTTTTCTAGCTACTTTATTAGGAGTGGAAAATCCTTTATTTGACTATCTTCTCTTGTGATATGGTCTCCTTGTTTCAAATTGAAGCTACCCTTATGTCCAAAAAATTCCATTTCTTCCTCCATTTTCACTTTCCAGTCTCTTGCCATGTGCCTAGTTTCATGATATTTGTGACATTAGAATGTAATATTTTCAAAATCCACATGTTGATCTCATTATCTTGATTCAAATTTAATCCTAATCGACTATGGTAAAGGTTTAGAAATATCCATGGCAACACATATTCGAGTGTATACAACATGCCTTCTCTCCTTAGTAGTTGGTACCTCTTGGATGAATTCACCTAGGGTATTACCAATATTCTAGAAAACCTCCTTATTGATGAATTGATAAGGAAGTTCAAAAATCCCAATCCATACTAGAATCTTTTTAATAGTTTTTGTGTCCACAAAAAAATTCTCAATCCAAGGTCTTAAATATGATGCATCTTTACCCCTAAACCACGAGCCTCCATCCATTATCGTATCTCTTATTTTTGAACTAGAGAAAATAATGAGGAAAAATCCTTTTGAAAGAAAAGTCATGGAATAATTTGAATTCAATCTCCACTTCCACTCGATCCAATTTTGAATCTCAAAAAAACCTTACCAATATCCATGAAACCTACATATTAACCCTTTAGTTTTAAGAATCATCATATCATGCTCAGTCATCTCATACTTGATAATCACTTATGGTGTAGAATCTGCTACTTGGACTGGGTTTGTCATAGATTTACTATTCCTCTTATTGCTAGCTAGGGCATCCAAACTTATGACTTGGCCATTCATACTTTTAGTAAGAACTTTTATAAATGGATTTCTTTCCATGTTACCTAGATTTTATTCAAATGAATCCTTTAAATTCTTCTAATATATGGAACAAGAAGTGGTACTTGTTGCTTTATCACAGTTTGCTTTCCTCCTTACACTTCCTCTTCACTCCTATCTCATGCTCACACTCAATTTTAGCTGCACTCACTCCTAGATCATACTCACACTTGCTTTTGGCTACACTCACTTCTAGCTTGCACTCACACTCACTTCTAGCTGCAATCACTCCTGACTTGCACTCACTTTTAGATGCACTCACTCCTAGTTCGTGCTCACACTCACTTTTGGTTCTGTTCACTTCTCACTCTGGTTGTGTTCACTCCCAACTCTAGGTTCGTTCACTCCTGACTAAGCTCACTCTCAGTTGTGCTTGCACTCACTATTGATATTTATTAATTTTATTATATTATATAATTAATTCCCATTATACATTGATATAAATGCATATCTATTATTTTAGTATGGAGTCCACTTCAACTACGGTGACATTTATCAATAAATATTTATCATGGTTTCTATGGCCGTTGAGTTAAGACCCAACAAAACATGAGAGTAGTGACATTGTTGATGGGATGGATTTATAAGAGATTCCCATAGCACAAGCCCCATAAAATTCCTTATATCATGGAGTTTTTTTCATGGATATGACATTGGATGGAAGAAGAGAAATTATAGATACATAGCACGAAAGTCATTGCAATGCTAGACTTAGATCTAGAAAAATATTATTTGGATATTGTATGGAAACTATATGATAGACTATGTGAAGATGCATAGGGTTCTTATATAGAGAGGTGCATACACACATATATTTGTATCACACTTTGTGTGTCATTCCTAATTTTTCCCATGCATGTATGGCTATAAATAGGGTGTATAACCATGCATCCCTAGTATGACCATACTAGATCAAATAAAAAATTGTGGGTCATATAGATTTCTCCCATTGTGTATAGTTGTATATAGGGTGTATAACGATACATCCCTAGTATGACCATACTAAATAAAATAAAAATTTTATGGATCATATAGGTTTTACCACTACACCTCCTTACAATGCTTCCCCAATTATCCCTGATGATCATAAAAAATTACCTCTACCACACTACCAATAGCCCACCATCCAATCAATATTTTTATTGTAAATGATGTTAAATAAGCTATAGAGATGTCCAACTAGCTAGAATAGCCAATAAACCAACAAAGTAAACAAGTGAACTATGCAACACATTAAACCAATTAGATAGGTTTTTTTTTTTTAAATTAATTTTTCATGAATTTACCTTATCAAGTTTTCTTTTTTTGGCTATGGTGCATGTATTATTTTTAATATATATAATGTTTTATGATTTTCTACATCTTTAGTAAATTTTCTTGTTCACAAAAGAGAGTTTTCTTACATCATTTTTTTTTTGCAATGCATATCTAAAGATTATTTGGTTGTATTCATTGCACATCCATTTTCTGTAAAAGTTCTTTTCATATGCTATGTCCATTTTTAAAAAAATAGTGAAATAATTATACCATAGCATAATCAGTAATCCATAGTCAATAGCCACTATAGTCCATCAAAAAAATTTGCAACATACTATAGAATCCACTTTAAAAAATTCTACATACAAATGGTTTCTCAAATAAACCACCAAACTTAAATTTGATTAAACATTACATCCCTTTCCCAAGGCACTAGATGGTATAAATTTTTTATAATACTATGAGTTGTGTACCTCATAATCATGCAATAAAAAATAAGTAATTCACAAACCATGTGATGCTACCTCATGTTAAAAGAGGGTAAAAAAAGGAGGTAATCAACATTTTACTTTGTTGGGGTTGTGAAAATCCTTTCATTACATATATTTTGATGGTAATGGATTCTCAAAGGTATAGAATTGAATGCATCAAGAAAATAGTGTTGGCCTTCTTGAATATTTACATAGATTTCTAAAAACAAATGTGATGAGAGCTAATAGTAAATGAAGCTCCCCTATGTTCTATAAATACTAAATATGTACATAATATGATAATGTGGATACAATTTATAATATGTCACCATAATAGAGCATAAACCAATTAGATCCTAATAATCCATTTATCTTACTAATGGGACCATGGTTCAATGGTTGACACATATGGATGATGTAGCTCACACCAAGGTTCAATCCCGATGGCATGAAATAGGCTATATAGCTTGATGTGACTAAGTTTATGTAAAATGGAAAAGGGAATCCTTTCAAAACCCTACTTTACATTAAAAAAAACCATTTATCTCTCTTAGGCTCCACAAAATTGATACTATTATTGCATGTATTGTATTAGTTTTTTTATGATATGACGTTCATACTTTCAAGACATCCTTTTTCTATAAATAATATTTCTTTGTATATGCATTTTTATTTTCAAATCACATCTAGCATTCCTTACTAGATAAGTCTTTCTATTGAAAGTTTTCTTTTATACATAGAAAATCTCTAGCTATAAAATATGAAATGGATCATCTTTATGTACCTATCTATAAACCTTGATGACATTATATTTCTTAATATATCACCTCATTTTCTGTAAACCTCATATTTTCTTATCATATTAATGTTGTTATCTCTAAATACATTACTTTATTTTTACAAGAATGTTATATATTCTGCATTTAGTTTATATTCTTAGGCAATCTATGAGGTCCTTTGAAATGATTATCACAAAATTTCAAAATATTATAATCCTTTCAAAACTTGAATGAAAGGCATATCTCTATGATGGTCCTCAATTTATATGGGAAGCTAGGATAAGTAGTTCCCTTTAGTAATTCTATAAATGGTTAAACAAACTAAATGTAAAATTCCTTTTAGGTATATCTAGTAGTTTATCTTCATAATACTAGATTCTAATGAAGCATTACTAATTTTATGTGCATTTCAAATTCAAAATTCTATAATGGTGTATGCATTAAAATAGAATAAAATGAAAAAATATGTAAAGAGTACCTAAACATATGACAAACATAATGTGTCAATGTGTACACTTAAAATTCTAGATAAAATTCCAAACATTTAGATCACCAAAAAATTTGTCATCATATGTAAGCAAGACAAAAACTATAGTCATAAATATTTTCTTCTAATATCTCTTAAAATATATAGAGTTTATTTACTATCCATAAAATCCAAAGGGATTTGTATTGTAGAAAAATCCACATCCAAGTATATTTACCTCTCAAAATAGATCTCAATAAATTCCATCTTGCATCATAGGCTCTATAATAATTATGTAGCCATGAGATTAGACACTTTGCATGCAATTCAATTTCAAGTATTATAAAAATCCATATGTCTCATTGTGTTACAATATGTATTCTATGTAGGTCATAATACATAGAACACTTTACAATAAGGTCTAGGATCTAGTTCACTTGAAAAATAAAGGAATTTTTTAGGCCCATTTTAAGAGAATCTTAGAGTCCCTCATATTTTGTATGGCTATATTCCTAACCCTATGATAAATATCCTTTAGATTGAACTCAATTAACTAAGGTCCAAATGCATTATGAAGGATATTGAAATTTGTGTTGCTATGGGTCTTGGATTTCAAGGTTGTTATACCCTTATTTATTTCCTTTGCTATGTCTAAACCAAAACATAGATAAAATAGAATATTTTTCTTCAAATAATTTTAAAATAAAATATAATTTTAAGTTTTCTACATGTAGAGAATATTTTTCAAGTGGCACAGAGAGATATATTGAGTGTACAACCATAATTTAGCTACATGTGTTTGTAACTCTTCATTGATCTAGTAGGGTATTCTTCTATGATTCTTATAACGTTAAATTCAAATATATTATCTTATATTTTCTTATTCAAATTGACATGTAATATCTAGAGAATATCTTCATACATGTCGACAACATGGCAAGATTGTTAAAGTCGCTAAGAATTTTACTAGATTAGACTAAATTTTAGCATTGCTATAATTTTTAATTAAGCACATATTTTTCATATGAGATGCAAGTACATTTTATTTTTTAATGTTAATTTCTTTAAATCCTTCTTTGCTATCATTTTTTAAAAGTTATTAACTTTTGATGTAAATTAATTTATGTTATGTAGTATGTATTTAAATACATAGATGTGATAAACTCATATAGAAATGTAGTCTTCCCTAAGTTTCTAACTTTATATTTATAGAGATTATATGAGAGAGAAATTCTCAATGGATTAGAGGCTGAATTGATTGGAATTGAGGGATTCCAAAGTAATTCCAATCATCTTTTATGACATTGATTTCACTTAGACATAGATTATGTATGATGATTGGCACCATAAATAACCTTAATCACTTAATGCCTAACTGATTAGACCACATTAGAGTTGTGTTTAAGGTAATATGTCACTAGCAATGCTGATTATAACATCATTAATCACACCTTATTATTTTAGAATTTATAACATTTTCTAGAAAAAAATTGAACATACATTCACCATAATCAAATGTAGAAAAAGGAAGAAGAGCAAAATAAAAGAATATGGATGAAAATAGAGAAAGAAATATAAACTAAATGAATAGAGATGATCAATAGAAGGAATAAGGGGTGGGTTCATGTAAGTACCCCCACAATCTCACATCATCAAACAATACAATGGATTAGTCATTGGGATTATTTATATTGATATGTAATCTCTAGTTAAATTATAACCTTAAGCCAACATAACCTAACTCGAAGGTAAAATTATAATATAATAAATGTATATAACTCTTTAATCAAGGTTAACCATAAAGGTGGTTTAACTAATATCACTAAGGGTCAATATATCAAAATAACTTGTAGGCTTACAAGAAGATGTTTGTAGGCTTAAATAGAATAATGCCCATAGGCTTACATAGAAAAATATCCATACACTTACATTTAATGGCTATAGGCTTTCATGGAAGGTACCCATAGGATTACATAGAGAATACCAAAAGTCTTACATAGAAATTTCTTATAGGCTACATCAAGAACACCCATATGCACTTCATCATTGTCATCCTTGGTCTAATAAGATTGAACATATATATTTCAACACCATCCATAATTTAAATTGAGGGGTAAAGGAGAGAAGACATTAGAGATGGTATATATATCCCCATAATAAATTGCTCAAATGGGTTAATGAATTTTTCTATATTATATTGCCAAAGATACATGAACTGGATCGACCTCTTTATGAACATGAAGTTGTGACTCTGCCTCCTAGATGAATATTTTGAGGGTCTCGTAAGATATATTCAATATGCAATGTGGTGACCACATCATATCATCCAATTTCAAGAAAAATTAGTTGAATCATGAAGCAATAGGTAGGTCTCTAAATAAGCATCCCTAATGACTATATAAAAATATGAGATAAGTGCCTAAATTTTGGTCTTCATTAGTTAATATACAATATGGAGATTAGAAATTGGGACCTCCAAGTACCAAGATAAATATATAACCATTATCTTGACATGCTATTTGAGAATTGAAATGTTGAGTAACAAATAATGAAGTCTCAACATGACCTAAAAAATAATAGACATACCTCTTTGGTTTGATAAAAATGATGCAATTATGGTTTTGACCTCAAGACCTTCAATAAAATATACAAGTTATTTATGAATCCCTATATTCCCCTTAAGGATCACTAGTGCCAATATTTGCATGGAAAAATAATAGCTTTGTATGCAAACCTACATACCCACTCAAACATGGGATCTAACAAATTTAATCATGTCCTATAACCATTGCATTATCACCTAATAAATTGATAGATCCTTCTAAATATGATAGAAATGCACGTGTCTAATTGTAATGACCCAAAAACCAGCTACAAGAAAACACACAAAAAATAATTTTTTTTTTTTACAAAGGAGAGGGATTCATAAACCCCTAATCGACCTTTGGTTAATCTACTAGTTTAAAATCACTAAGTTTCTCGACCTTCCTAAATAATTACATCTCACCAAATACCCTCCCACAAGTCTGTCTGTGTAGGTGTATTATGTGTTATTGTAAATAATTTTATCTATCCCATCATCCTCAATGAGCTAAAATTATCACCTTCAATCATTTGAAGGTATACGTCCATCACCATACCATATACAAGTCCATATGTGTAGGTATGCTACATGTATTACGAGTTAAGCTATCCATCTCGTCTCCATAATGAGTTATCTTAACTCAAATGTAGTTCTTTTAGTCTACTTAGTTTTTCACTCTCCCTAAGGGGGTATTAATTCCCTTAGGTATTAATACATTCACCCTAAGGGGTCTCAATCCCTTAGGTCATTCTCTAGGTTCACCCTAATATCTTAATTATTTAGGTCATTTTATGTTTAGCAAGAAAGCAAGGAAGCAAGAAACAAGAATAATTCTATATCCTCAAGCAAAGAACATACTCATAAGCATACAAGAGGTACTAAAAAGAGGACATATAAATGAAAGTAAGCAGTAAATGGAAGAGAAAGAGCTAACTAAAGAGCATAATCAGATCATAAACATAAATTAAAGTTACAATTCTCAATCATTCAATGAGTTATTACATATAAGAAAGTATGGTAAATCCTCCATACTTTAAAAGAATAACATCATTTTCATCTGGGATATCTTCCCATAATTCTAGTCTATTTGAGCATAAGTAAATTATTGCAAAAGTAAGACAAACCGATGTATGATCCAACTGCCATATCTGGTCATACTTCTTTTTCCATCAATCATTTGAAGATAGTAGGGGATCAGGGCACTCAAGGTTCAATATAGGTATGCCTCTAAATACATTTACTATGTTCATTGCCAAATTGTAACTATACAAATTAAATCAAAGTATCTAACCATCTACGACATAGTTGACATCATAAAAACCACTATTTTTATTTTTTCCCTCTCATTATCCAATGAGAGTCTTCCAACGAATGCAGCTAGATCACAAGTCCTACTTTAATTAATTTATTTTCAACCTTTATTCAACAAATTAAAGTCTCATACCTTTAATATTTAAATAAGCTAGGTTCTTTTATTTCCATAAATCAAGTCTCATTACTTAATCTATAAAATAAACCATATTTCCTTCATTTCATAAATTAAAGTCTCATACCTTTAATCTATAAAATAAACTATCTTTCATTATTTAATAAATCAAAGTCTAAATACTTTAATTCATAAACAATTCATTTCTCCTTCATTTTATAAATCAAAGTCCCATACCTTTAATCTATAAAATAAACTATCTTTCATTATTTAATAAATCAAATTCTAAATACTTTAATTCATAAACAATTCATTTCTCCTTCATTTTATAAATCAAAGTCCCATACCTTTAATCTATAAAACAAACTATCTTTCATTATTTAATAAATCAAAGTCTACATATTTTAAAAAAATCATTTCTCCTTCATTTTATAAATCAAAGTCCCATACCTTTAATCTATAAAACAAACTATCTTTCATTATTTAATAAATCAAAGTCTAAATACTTTAATTCATAAACAATTTATTTCTCCTTCATTTTATAAATCAAAGTCCCATACCTTTAATCTATAAAACAATCTTTCATTATTTAATAAATCAAAGTCTACATACTTTAATTCATAAACAATTCATTTAGCAACCTTATTCATTTATTAAAGTACCCTCACTCTTAATCAAATGAATAATACATGAAGCTACTTTATTTATTTCATTAAAGTCCCATTACTCTAATTAAATAAATAATACATGAAGCTACTTTATTTATTTTATTAAATTTCCATTACTATAATTAAATAAATAATACATGAAGCTACTTTATTTATTTTATTAAATTCCCATTACTCTAATTAAATAAATAATACATGAAGACTTTAAACAAAGGCCAAATAGTACTTGCTCTAAAGTAGTACATGAATCTCCCCACAATAGTAGCTTACGTTCTCAATGCATAGAAAAGGGGTAAACAGACCCTGAACCCATACAAGGAGCACTCTACCAGATAGTGACCACTCTGGATAGAGTAGAGGATATGATATGGAAGACACCTACTTCCTCTACATCATCATGGTCCACTAGCATCGAACCCACCATGAACACCCAATCCACAACACACAACACACAAGAGTTTATTTTCCTAAATATTGTGATGGAAAGGCTCTCAATGTAGGTGATGCAAATAGTGAATTGGGTGACCAAATAAACTATGAAAGCAAACGTTACTTGGCCAACACTTAAGGAGATTCATGGTATGCTTACTTGGGTCAAAATTTTAGGTGATGCAAACAACAATCAACCCTTAGCAACAATAAGGGTGATCAAGGTTAAGGACACTGCTAGAAACAAAGCTACATAGGGAGGATAGGCAGAAGAATATTGACAACCTAGAAGAGGTGAAGGTAGTACAAAATCCAATAGTGGTTTTACTTGGGCGACCAGCTACCCACAAGCATAAGACAAGCTGAAAATAGGCAGATTACTATAGGGCACTTGTTAAGAAGATAAGCACTGTGTCTCTCAACATCTCATAATCAAGATGAACTTAGCAAAGATAACCACACTAGTTGCAGGTGCTTACATTCATCGATGTAAGACTAAAACCAAGGAGAAGCTCTCCAAACTTAGCTAACAAGAGGACATTCTAACAACGACTCTACAATAAACCCAAGGTAAAAAAACTTCAGTTTTATATAGCGTAAAACAAGGAATGAGTTCCATAAATCAACCTGTTATATATATATTTATGTTGGTTTCTTTTCCTTTCATGATGAAATCCTCTAGTTGTTTGGTTTCTCCTTCATACAGTTCACTCGTCATCTCCTTCTCCACCTTTCTCTTCCAACCTTCAACAACCTCCTCCATCCATAGTTTTCTTCCTTCAAATACCCAGGAGTCGAGCCCTACTTCCTAATGTCTCCTGATAGACCTCATCAATGCCACCATCCACCTATCTTAACTACAACCTCATCCATCTAGTTGTACGGGATTATTTTCCATTATTATATAGTATTATATATTTTAAAACTAAGCTTACCTCATTTACGTTGGTGTAAAGCTTCCTCTGCATGATCTCCTAACGTTATTGCCTTAAATGCTTTTTTCTTTTTTAATCAAGCATAGGAATTCTTTAGAGATGAGCTTAATAATTGAAACTCCACTTTCCAATTAGATTAAATTCCTTTAATAATATAAATCTCTGAATTTATCTAAATAAGGTTTTATAATTTGTTATTAATAAAACTTTATCACAAGAGGTTTTATTATCCATAAAGCTGAGGTTTTTTAGAAGTTAGGGTTTTTTTTTGCAGAAAGAGGGCTCTTTGAGGGGTAAAACTTGGAGATTGACGTGAAAGTGTATTTTGAAGATCTTTGTCAAATTATGGAAATTCATCGTTGGGTGCTACAGGTGACCATTTACCCAAGATGGAGATTGCAAGATTGTCATTTCATGCCAAAGAGACTAAGATAGTAGCTGACTTAAGGTTCTTTTCTCTGGAAGGTATCACATACCAGTTATGGTGGGATTCATACATTTTCTCTTAAAAAGAAATAGAATGATCTCAGGCCATTGATTTATAGTTCTATCTCTCATCCCATGAAGAGGATAAGTCACAGGATGAGGAGCTCTTCATTTCAAATTTTAGAAACATGCTAGAAGACCCCCTATTTAAGTTCAAGAATAAATCAACCCAACAACTAGAATGGGAGGATGATCATTTGGGGCCTGAGGGGGTCTCTAGCCCTGTTGATGGATTTTCTTCTAGATCTGAGCCATATTGCTACCGTGACATGCAAAATAGTGTAACTCCATGAGATAAACATGATAGAAGTGAGATTTCCAAAGGCAGTAACCCACACTCCCATTTATGCTTCCCCACTAGATTAGGTGCCAAGTTGCAGGGGGGAGCCAATGCTAGCTCCTCTTACACACATGTGTTGCTCAACAACCTAACTTTTAACGATAGCAATTCTCAAGCATCCCCAATAACTCAAATGGAGGACCTTCATTTCGACATAAGATAAAATAATGTTGACCTCGCAACCTCAACCCATGGACCTGGAGGATCCAAACAAGGAGGTGGTGACCAACATGTACCAAAAGAGGAAACCCTCAAAGCTAGACATGTAGGAGGAAATCAAAGCTCTGAACAAGAAAATCATAAAGAAAAAGAGTTAGGTAACTTTGAGTTTGAATTGCAAGATGATTTTATTAAAGAAATAAAAGAATTAGAAGTGCAACCTGTTGTTCTATTTTTTTCTAGAAGAATCCTCCTTGATGAAGAGCTTAATCGGTGGTTTGTCAAAGTATGGAAATTCAAGAGCTGGATGATTGCCTCTCATAATTACCTTGATAAATCCTTTGTTTCTATCACTTTCACCTCCAAAGACTCTTGCTTAAAATCCCTAAGACTCAACACCTAGATGATTTCTAGTCAATTGGTATTTCTTCAACATTGGGCATTCCAATTTGACCTTGAGAATGTGTCAAACATGAAATACCCCTTTTGGATTGAACTCCCTTTCTTAAACCTAGAATGCATTAAGTACTTACCTCAGATAACTGCTAGGTTTGGAAGGCCATTATTTCTTCCATTCGAGCCATCACACTTCATGTGCTCCCACCCATGCATCTTTGTTGATATTGATGTCTCCAAGAACCTCTTGAGTAGGATCTTATTTAGAGCTCGTAGTATCCAATTTGAATAATGGATTAATTATATCAACTTGCCAAATTCATGTTTCTACTATAGATAGCAAGGCCATATGATTAAAAGTTGTTCGATGAGACCTCCCAAACAACAAAACCAACCTGCTAGTACTCCTTCTACTATGACTACTCAACATGTAAGCAAAATACTACCTCATGTTCATCCTTTAAAACCTTCTAGTTCTCATGATGTGACCTCTTCCTCGCTCATTCAGTGCCCCAAGATTCTAATTTGGTAGTTACCCAAATCTCCCTTCAACCCCCTCCAACTTTTGAGGCTCTTATGGAGAAAACCCCTCATGAAAAAATAGATAAGAATGGGTAACCCAACATAACAAGAAACATAGGTGCAACTCATAATGGGATGCCTCCCCCCTCCTTCCAAAGGTATCCCTAAAGACCAAAATCTAAGAGGTAAGGAATGGATCCATACGCCCATGAAATCTCACTCCAACAATACCTCCTTAGCCACACGTCAGTATAAGGGAATATGTACTTTGCATGATTATATGCAATTTGTACCCACTCAGAATGCCTATGATGCTTTAGCTAACAATATGTCAAATTGATGTTTGTAAGAATCATTTGTTGGAATGTGTGTGGCATCACGCTACGAGAGTGGTATTTTTTTGTCCAAAAAATAATCAATAGAGTTTTCCCATAGATTTTACTATTGTAAGTCAAAATTTCAGGTTTCAGACTCAAAAATACCCTTAATACCCTATGGGGGGTTGGGGGGGCCTTGTGTATGAATCATGGAAAAGGGAGGGGGGTTGTCCTATGCATCTCTCAAGAGCTGTGGGACTCTATTTTATTATCAGGAGAGGACCCAATGCATAGATTAGTGTTATGTACAATAATGTTTGGTGGTAGGAAATTGGGTATTGTAGTTGTTTATGCACCCAATGATGCAGTTGGAAGGGCAAACCTCTGGGATTAAATGTGCTTCAATTTGTCTAAATTAGATTAGATATTAGGAGGGGAATTCAATATGGTAGAGTGGGAGTGAGAAATATTGGGGAGTGGCACTCCACTCAAATAGCCAGAAGAGGCTAGATCATGGTCTAGGTTTAGAAGGGCCTGGAATATTTATGATCCCAATTGGAACAAGAGTGCTAAAAATCATGGGGCTTGGTTTACTTGGAGCAATGCACAATGTGGGGATGCTCTCATAATAGTAATATTGGATCACTTATATGTAGCAAAAAATATTTATATCCTCCAAAATGATTTGTCTCATCCAATCTATTCAGTGGTAACTTCAAATCATCTCCCTATTACCTTGAGTATTGGGTGTGCCCCCATAAGAAAACCCAAAAATAGTTTACCTTTCAAGTTAAACACTTCCCTACTCAAGCACAAATATTGTGTTAATGAAATCAATAAAGTGTGGAATCTCAGTCCAAGGCCCTGGGGAGAGAGAGGATGGATTATGTGGTGGGAGGAAGCCATCAAAATAACAGTGGATTACCTTCGAGGTTTTGGAAAAATCCTAGCCTCTCTTCGCAGGAAAAAAAAGAAAGAATTGGAGTAAGAAGTTGACCAACTCAGCCACCACCTCAGCCAAAATATTAGTAGCATCCCTTCTAAAAAGTAGAGTTAAGGCAACTCCAAGCTTATAAAGCTCACGGGGCACAAATCATGGCACATCTTCAGTGGATTCGTGAGGGTGATAAAAATTCTAAATTTTTCTTTAATACCATTAAGAAGAAGAATATATCAAAGAGGATAGAGGTTATTAAAAATCCTATATCTGGCCTACAAATTTTGATGGAGAACCTCCCATACTTCATCCAAGAGCATTTTGTAGCCCTTTTTGTTAGAATAATATTTATTCTCTTAAGTTCTATTATGATAGACTTGCTTGAGTTACCACTCTTCGATGAGTCAGGTAAACTCTCAGTTTAGACTAGTTCAGATTTGTTGAGTTGTTGTAATCCAACGACTCTCAATGATCAACTTTGCTATTTATACAAAGTTGATCCATGGAATAAATCAATCAGTTCTTGAGCTTTTTAGTAATGCTTTGCATGTCTAGTTTCCTGGTTTCAATATTGCTTCTCAATATTTCTAACATGGTATCAGAGCACAATTCATATTATCCGTAATCCAGTAGAACATCAGCACACCAAGCACATTGAGATTCACATGCACTTCATTCGGCAGCATATTCTGCAAGGGGATCTAAACTTGGAGTACATTCCTATAGAAAATCAAATTGCAGACATCTTCACCAAATCCTTTCCTTCTCCACATTACATTTAGTTGTGAGAGAAACTTGGAGTAAAGCAAATGCATTAGAAGGGTGTACAGAAATTTTCACCTCTACTTTCTTATTATTATTCTTTTTGGAAGATGGTTTTTTCCCATGTGTTTTTTTTAACCATCTCTCCTATATGTAATAACATTGTACATGAGTACCTCATTAGGCCCACTTGTCGGGACTCATTTATTTTTTTTTCAATGAGGATAATCTTTGCCATCAGAAAACATGCCTCTTCTTTTTCTTTTCTGAAAGATGGTTTTTTCCATGTGGTTTTTTTTTACCATCTCTTCAATAAGATTCATTGTACATGAGTACCTCATCAAGCCCTATTGTCGGGACTCATTTGTTACATTCACCTCTAGTGTCACTTAAGGAGGGTGTTAGAATAAATATTTATTCTCTTAAGTTCTACTAGGATAGACTTACTTGAGTTACCACTCTTCCATGAGTCAGGTTAACTCTCAGTTTAGACTAGTTCAGATTTTTTGAGTTATTGTAATCCAACAACTCTCAGTGATCAACTTTGTTATTTATACAAAGTTGATCCATGGAATAAATCAATCATTTCTTGAGCTTTTCAGTAATGCTTTGTATGTCTAGTTTCCTGGTTTCAATATTGCTTCTCAATATTTCTAACACTTTTCATAAGTGAAGGGCCCAACATAGAAGTTGAGTTTTTTAGAGAATGTTGCAAATAATGCATATCTCCCAAAGTATTAGAAGAATATAGAGCATTGCTGGATAAACCTATTTCATAGGATAAACTTCATTCTACCCTCCTCTCTTTGGTGAATGAAAAATACCAAGGCATTGATGGGTTTTCGAGTGAATTTTTTAAGACCATGTGGGAGACTATAAGAGCTGATTTTTTTGCAGATGTGTTAGGAGGTTATTACTATTGGAGGCCTTAAGGAATCCAATTATAAAGGATTGATCAGGATCATTTCCAAAATACATAGGCCAGATCTACTTGTTGATTGGCATCCCATTACTTTACTCAATTTCTCTTATAAAATTTTGGGCAAGGCTCTAGCTAGAAGACTCCTCCCAATGGCTACAAAAATTGTTCACCCAGAGCAAAAAATTCCTAAAAGGTTGCTACATTTTGGATAATCTCCTTACAGCTTGGTAAGGGATGGAATGGGCTCGAGCACAGGGGCTCAAGGGCCTTTACCTTAAGCTTTATTTTGACAAAGCTTATGATCAATTAGAGCAGTTCTTCATCTTGAGCATGCTCCACTGGCTTGGTTTTGGTAATATATTCATTGATATGGTAGCTTCCCTCTTTCCAAATGCTTCTGCAAGAGTGGTTATTAATACAAAATTATCTAACAACATTCCTATGGAAATATCAGTTAGGCAAGGCTTCCCATTGACCCCCTATCTATTTGTATTTCAGGTGATGCTCTTGGTTATCTATTGGAATCTTCAATTAAAGAGAGAAGGATAAGAGGTATCCCCCTATTGGATGGCTTCCAACTTATCAATTTTAACTTCGTAGATGATTCTATGCTTTTTCCTTTAGCAGATCAACAAAATCTTGCAAAAATCCCTGAAATAGTTCACACCTTCTATAGGGCCTCTGGTGAAATAATCTAAGAATCTAAAAACTTTGTTATTCCCTTTGGATTTGATGATCATCCAAATTGGATTCCCACAACATGAAAGTGGGTGCAAAGAGGAGAAATTTCTAAGTATTTGGGCTTTCCTTTTGGTGTTGACATTTCACCCAAATCTATGTGGGATTGGTGTATGGATAAATTTACCAAAAAATTAGAATACTGGAAATCTCTAGAAATGTCTCAAGCAACTAAAATCTAGATTATTGGAAATATTTTAGCCCTCTTCCATGTTTACTTCTCTTCT
Source organism: Wollemia nobilis (assembly GCA_028583015.1). NCBI lineage: Eukaryota > Viridiplantae > Streptophyta > Pinopsida > Araucariales > Araucariaceae > Wollemia > Wollemia nobilis. The sequence continues at coordinate 7,173,382 of JAQPPZ010000103.1, forward strand.
CTATTGACTCCTAGCAAGGATAGGTATTATAATATGAACAGTATGCTTCGAAATTTTTTTGGGTAAAAAACCTAGCCAAATGAGGTCTCCTAATGGTCTCTTAGAGCAATTGTTGTAGACCAATTTTATGTGGTAGGCTAGGATCCCCAAACTCAAGCATAGGGATATGCACTCACGACTAATTGGATGCAAAGGGTGATCATAGGGAATGATCCATGGAAGCTGTTGTTGAGGGAGCATTTGAAAAAACCTCGGGTGGATGGTAAATTTTAGGTAAATATATCATACACTGACGTTATTTTACAAGCCCCTTATTTATCCATAGAAGGTTGTAATATTCTCAAAGAGATTTGGAAAGCCTAGCAACAAGTACATCAATTTATTTCATGGTAGACACCTCCATAGCAAGGTCCCATAGATGTCCTCCAGTACAACTTATGGTGGTCACCCCTCCTCACCCTTGATGCACAACCTCTTGGTATGAGTTCTTGGTTTTCTGCTAAGCATATCTTCAAAAGGGGAATAATTTTGGTGGTGATATTTGGGATTTTTTTGTCCTCATGGAAAAATTAGAAACAAATCTAGTTAGAATTTGGCCTCTATCCTGCTAATAAAGTAGTGATTATGGGGAATCTTTCCATCGCCTCCCAGGTTCCCCAACCCCTATCTTCTTCACTAGAAGCTAGTCCTTGTTGGTCTTATTGGAAAAGGTTTCACAATTATGGCTTTGAGTAGATAGTCCTTAAGTTTTGGTACCAAGCCCTACTTCCTATGAATTGTCAACAATTTGCAGATATGCTCAATAAAAAATTGAACTTAGAGCTCAGTTGGGAGACTTGGGCAAGAATATTCAAGCTTATCAACTCTTCTCAAATTCAAGGAAAGTTCTAGATTCTTCTTTGGAATGTAGTCCTTCAAGATCTACCTACATGGATCAGACTAAAAAAAATGGGCCAAGGGTAAGGTGATTGCCCTTTTTGTGGTTTGGAATAGATAATACGACATTTTTTTTGGAACGGTGCTCGTGCCCATTGTATTTGGTGTGAAGCACAACATTTTATTTATCCCTTACCACTGCCTATGATAAAGGATCAAGCCTTATTGGAGATCAATCTGACATCCAATTTTTTTTTTCTTCTCTCCATTACCAAGGTAGTTGTCATATTTCATATATGGAAGATGATGCAAATCTATTTCTGAAACTGACAAAGAAAATATATCTAATCTCTTAGTGGCTAACATCTTTTCTGTTGTAAAATGCCAATTATAGGTAGAGTCAATAGGTTGCACCCATACCAAGAAAACACTACATGAAGAAATCATAGCTCTATAGAGGCATATCTGTGAGACCTCAACTCATATATCATATGGTATTTATAGATTATAGAATATGGTAGATGAATTAACTACGTAACATAGCTCGATGATGCATAATCAGACACACTTGAAGAAGTATTTGGGTCAAGTGGAATTAGAGACCAATAACACTCATTCTAGTCCTCATATTAGGATCCCATCATAGTATGAGGTAGATTAGGGTCACTTAAACTCTTCTCCTTAGCTTATGTTTTCCCAACATGGTTGCTCCCTTGCAGTTTTTATTCTGGCAGAGTGCAGTAATCTCTTCTCAGCAGGTAGTGTGCAGACTTCCCATTAGAGGGATAAATCCAATAGTCTATAGTCATTCAATTTTATGTCAACACATCTTTTTAGAGTCTTGGTTATGGTAGGCTTTTTTATCCCCATAACAACCATTGGGATATCTCAGTTTTTAACATGGGTTACTAGGAGATCACTTGTGTGGCTATTTACTTCCAATGCTTGTAGTCATGTGCTTTGAGTGTCACAATATTTCTTAGTTCTCCTTTGTGTTGGTCCTTCATGGCCTCATGTTGTAATATAATAGTGGGGGTCTATGTGTGGTCTTTGATGTGCTTATTTCTGGTGTTGGGTGCCCTGCGTGGCCTTGTGAATGCACACATGTTTGCTTTATCCCTTCTATAGGGAAATCTATTGTGGTTCCAATGTTGTTAGGTGTTCAGGCCTGAATGTAGGTACCCAGACCATGATATGCCTTTATATTGTATTTGTTCCCTTAATATTTTGGTTAAAATAAATTTGGCAGCAATTCCAATAAAAAAAAATTATCCATAAAGCTCTCATATTACTTAATATAAATTTTACTTATCTAATTAAATAAAGATCCATTATTATTTAACTTAGATTTCACTTATCTAATAAAATAAAGCTCCAATATTAGTTAAATTAGATCTCACTTATCTAATTAAATAAAGCTCCATTATTATTTAACTTAGATTTTACTTATCTAATTAAATAAAGCTCCATTATTATTTAACTTAGATTTTACTTATCTAATTAAATAAAGATCCATTATTATTTAAATTAGATTTTACTTATCTAATTAAATAAAACTCCATTATTATTTAAATTAGATTTTCTTATACATATGCATTCAAAAATAGGCTTTTTATTAAAACCTAACAACAAGCTACTTTTTTAGCAATTCAAAGAATTCAAAGGCAACCGAACCTAAGCACATTTTCCAAATTAGTGATGCAGCAAGTGATGATGTAAAAGGTAATCAAGAATATGCAAAAAATAAAGAGGGGATATTTCCATCAACTTAGTCACCTGTCTCAGCCTAAGAATTTATGATAGCTACTAGGCTATCAACTTGAGGCTCAATGTGGCTAGCTAATTGACGATTATCCCTATTCGATTATGCATGCCTATATGAGGGTATCTATCCATGTTACCCCTGAGTTTCCATAATCATCACTTTTCCTATCTTAGGTACCCTTATTTTTTGGTGGATGACTCTACCTCTTCCACCCATGAGTGTACTTGATTCTACACATTAACAATATGTCAGCAATATCATGTTCTTTCAAAATATTAAACTAGCATTGCATAGTTGTTCAATTGCACAAACTAAGTATTAAAGCATCAATAGTTAATACATTGTTTCTTTTCCAAAAAGCCTACCAGGGAGGGTCATGACACTAAGGCACACAAAACAACTTTGGAAAAGAGTAGCGTAGAGGTTTGAAATGAGGATCTATTTCCCTTGACAAGATCATCTTACTAATGTACCACTACAAATAATTGATGCCTAACTATAAAAAATAATCCCTCACTAAGTTCTTCCACCATTTGTAATTTTTTTACCAAGCCTATGTAAACCTCTCTATTTTTTCTCCCATGCAAAAATAAATCTATGGAATATTCTAGATTTAAACTCAAATTTTGTATTTTTGGAGGGAAGGTTCAACTAAACAAATAGGTTTTGAAATTTTAGAACCATGAAAAGTGTTAAATTTTTATCCCTTTGAAATTTTTAAGGAATCCAACAAAATCTGTGGTTTGTCCATGTCTAAAATTATTTACCCTATACAACCTTTTTATAGGATTGAGCAAAATTGCTTAGTATTGGCTCTAATACCATGTTGGGATTCACAATATTTTCTAGGAAAATTCTAAAATATGTATAAATGATAATCATATGTAGAAAATGAAGAAGAGAAAAATAAAAGAGCATATAGATAAAAATAAAGAAAGATAAATAAGAAAAATTAATAGAGATAATTGATAGAAGGAATAAGGGGTGGGTTCCCATAAAAATACCTAAAATATCACATCATCAACTAATACGATGAACAATTCATTGGGAGTTTTTATAGTGATACCTAATTCTCAATTAAATTTTAACCTCAAGCCAACAACTCTAAATTGAAGGTTAAGTTACAATATAATAAATGTATTAAAATTTTTAATCAAGGTTAACCATAGAGGTGGTTTAACCAATATTACTAAGGATGAATACATCAAAAATATTTTAGGCTCATATGAAGATGCCTATAGGATTACATGGAAAAATGCTCATAGTCTTACATATGCATTGTAAATATAACCATTGTGGGTAAATCCAAAATGCATAATAAATAGGATAGATTTCAGTGGGTAAACCATTGGAAGAGAAAATGTAGCATAGATTTTAGATTCCATAGTCAAAATACAATAAATAGAATACTACAGCTACCAAGACTGCCATCAAAATTTTGACAAATTAGGTTGCTTTAATTTACCCCCAAATGAAAGCCACCTATTGGTCCAATTTCTAATTTTCTTCTTAACTTTCTCCAACAACCAATTCCTATATTTTTTTCTTGTCTTTGAATATTGATAGGAATACCTAAATAAGTTATCAAAAGGGAGGTCTTCTTATATATTAATTTATCCAAGAACATGGATTCCTGTCTAGGAGAGTAGTGAAAGAAAATGACTTTAGATTTGTCTTCATTGATCATATAGCCGATGATTTGATTAATTTTAGAAGTTTCCTTAACTGAAGCTTTACCTAACAAAGTATATTCATCAACAAATTGAAGATGATAAATAGGCCTAGCTCCATAAGCAATGGTAACTCCCTCAAGGGTTTTATTTTCTTTATTTTTGGTTATAGTCCTATCTAAGCATTCAATAGTAATGATGAATAAATAAGAGGAGAGGGGGTCACCTCGCCTAATAACTCTAGACGTTGGGAAAAACTGAGAAGGTTTGTCATTGATAAGAACATAATAGGACACTGAAGAGACACATCCCATAATCTAGCCCATCCAATCCTGAGAGAATCCAAATTGCCTCAAAATATTTATAGGGAAGTGTCAATCCACACTATCAGAAGCTTTTGATAAGTCTAAATGAATGAACATAGATGGAGATTTTTACATTTCCATGGAATGGATGGCTTCTTGAGAAAGAACTATCTCATCCACTATTTGATACCCTTCCACATAACCCCCTTGTTCAAGGGAAATAATTTTATGCAAAAGAGGATTCAACCTTTTTGCCATGATTTTTGTAATGATTTTGAGAAGAACATTACATAAATCTATAGGTCTAAAAGCTGAGATATGATCTATCTCTTGAGCTTTTGAGACAAGAGCTATATAAGTTTTATTGATAACCTTCAAAATTTCTTTGGCTTTCTTGGATTCTTCCACCACATCTAATAATTCAACATGAAGGATATCCCAAAAATCTTAGTAGAACTCAATGGGAAACCATCATAACCTGGGAATTTTTCTTTTTACATTTTAAAAACCACTTGTTGAAGCTCATTGATAGTAACTGGAGCTATCAAAATAGAGTTCTCCTCAAAAGTGACGAGAGTGGGGATCACTTGAAGAACATTATATTGAGAAGCCAAGTCAAGAGGTACAACAACAAAAATATTGGAAAAGTAATTGACAACAACATAGTTCATGCCATCCCAAGTATAGATGACATCTCCATAATCAGATTTCAAGGAAGAAATAAATTTGTGAGATCTTTGAGCTAGAAGAGATTTATGGAAGAAATTTGTGTTTCGATCTCCTTCTTTAAGCCATTGGATCCTAGATTTTTGCTTTCATAAGAGTTCTATTTTTTTCCATTTCTCTGAGTTATGAGTAATTTTATTTATACTTCTACTCTCTATGAGGCCATCTAAATGGATTTTCTTATTCAAATTTTAAAACTGAGCAATCATTTCATGTTTTTTTTCAAACATCTCCAAACTACTTCTAGTTCTAAATCTTGATTTTGGATTTAATGTATTGCAACATTTTGGCAAAACATAACATCTTAGTCACATACCTTGGTTTACCTTCCTTCCATAAAAGCTGCACTTGGGGTTTAAAGGAATTTTCTCTAAGCCATATTAAATGAAATTGAAAAGAAGAGAAACTCACATTGGTTTTCCAAATTTCCACCATGACTGGCCAGTGATCCAAACCCACATTGTTAAGAGTCTTGACCTTAGGAATGTGACCATGGATTAAGAAATTGTTAGAGAAAAAAAACCTATCTAATATCTCCATGACACAAGCTAAGCCTTGTCTTCTATTAAACTAATTCATAAGGCCATTATCTGGTTGGATGTCCATAAGATGAAGGTTTACAATATATTCACTCATGAGGTTAGTGCTCTTGTCAAAATTTCTATTTTCCCCCATTTTATCATCTAGAGAGGATGGTATTGGAATCTCCTATGATCAAGATCCAAGCTTCAAGAAAATGAGAGATAATATAAGTTATATCCTTCCACTGTCTTCTCTTTTCCTCCAAAGTGGTTAAAGCATAAACAGTTATGTAAAACATAATTTGTATAGAATATATAATTTGAATAGCTATAGCCAAAAGACCCCAACGACCAACCATATGGTGAATAACTACATCTTTTGGGTCCCAAACACAAGCAATGCCACCAAAAGTCCCCTAGTAACTGAGGAAAGCAACTTTTCTAGCTAGCCAAATTTTACTACCAATTGAATCCATTTCCTCTATTGACATCTTCATTTCCTAAAGGAAAATAAGATGTGGATGGCTTATCTAAATCATTCTTCTAATTTTTTTTTTTTTTTAAAGGCTCCCTTTGAGTCCTCTAATATTCCAAGTAATAATATTCATTAATACTAGGGGGAATCCATCTTTTGTTTTTTTCCCTGGTTCTTGACTTACCCCAATTGAATCTAGGATGGATTCTAACCTCGAAGAATGTGTGTACAAATCCAAAGTATTACTAGAAGGTTCAACAAATTTATCTTGGGACCTGTATTATTTAAAGTCTTAACATTTAAAAGATTGTTTTTATTGTATATATTTCCTTCTTTTTTTCCTGTTGAAAACCTTTGATTTGTTGGTTTGTCTCTGAGTCCTTCCCTGCATATTTAAATTATATTTCTAAGATTTTTGTCTCCATTATTTCCTCTTACTCACCTGGGACATCATTTATGGAAATAATATCAAATATAATAGCTAATAACTTTGATTGATCCTTCATAACTAGTTTTTTTTTAGTGTTCTTCTTAGACATTTGAAAAACTGCTAAGTTTGTATCCTCTTTATTTTGATTTAGAATTTTATTTGGGTAGAAACTAGACAAATGATCATATTCATAGAAAATTTTGCAACAAAAAGGAATTTTCTCATAGTCCACCACTTATTCCTAAGCACTGGATTCACTTGAGATTTGAACCATTTTTATCAACTGCTTGAAACTTGTTTCGAGATCTCTTTAATCCATACCTTGGATGTCAAGGGAAGGTATGATTTTCAATTTTGTTTTGTTAGTAAATTAGAAGTCATTATCAATCAAATTTATAGCATGAATATTTGTTAAAAGATAGATTTCTAACCATCTTGGGTCCCTTGCAACATATCCTACTAAAATTTTGAGCAAAAACCACAAAAATAATGGTCGCTAGGGCACAAAGGCCTTGAAAAACAACCTCTAGAGCCGCTTGTGATCAACATAGATGAAACCCTCACACAATCATTCAATTTTGAAAACCCTCAATATCTTCCATTCTCCCAGGAGTAGAGATGCTTTACCTCAATAATGATGATCACAGTTTTTGGTAATTATTTGCATATTTTTAGCATTAAATAAACTATAATAAAGCACAATGGAAAGCATTGGAAGTGGAAGTCTTGGGTATTAGTTTGAAAGTATAACTTGCATACATGTTTAAATATGTTTTTTGCCCTTATTTTACATTTTTAAGGTAATATAAAGTCAAATTTTGCAAACTACACATTTTCTAAAAAACTATAATTTTATAACAAAAAACTATAGGTTGCTTTGGAACATCAGGGCAACAACCTACAAGATTATAGGAAATAGGTGTGGCACACCAAATTGGGATTCAAAATGCCTTATAAAAATAGAATGGATAAAGATGAATATGTCTCAGCACCAAATATTGACCCAAAAATCGATTATCAAAGCATTTGCACATAGTAAATAATCAGCCAAATATTTTGGAGCAGTTGTAAGATTTTTTGCATACAAAAACTAGAATTAGTGTTTGACCAATTTGAAGGTGCAAATGGTGAGCTGGAAGGTTGGGATTTGATATAAATATTCCCTAGGACTATTCTAATACATTCCATAAAAAATGGAGGAGTGAAAATAGGTCAATCCATCTATTTCAATATACTGTCCTAATATTAGAAAAGTCAAATTTAACTACAATTTTTCCTGCATTGAAAACAACATTGGTTTGACTGCTTTGAAGGAGAAAATGATGATCTGGCAGGTTGAAATTTGGAATGAATACCCCTCAATACTATTCTAATATTTTACACATCATTTGGAGGTGCAAATATTAAGGAATCTATCTAATCCAGCTCATTATATTAATTCTAGAAATGATAGATCATGTTGCAGATTTTTCTTGCATTAATATGAAACTATTTTGACTAGTTTTAAGGGTGAAGATGGCAAGTTGGAGGGACCATATTTGGTATGAATATTATTTTAATATTTTTTAAGATACTCCATGACAATTGGAGGAGAAAAAATAAGAGAATATATCCATAACATCTCTTTGTCCCAATTATAGACAAGGTAGTTGTTGACTGCAGGAATAACTGCAATCAAAAGGGGACAACAAATTATTTTCTATTCTTGCCCCTAATTTTAGGTAGAACAAGTCGAGTATCTAATTATAAATACTCCTTGTCTACCCCTTTGAAAATTTAATAAGAAAAATAAGAAGAAGAAACATATGCATTGGAAAAAACATATATTTGGTAAACTATCCTAAACTTGACCATTTCTGTTTTTGTATACATTTGATTAACTTTGTAGGTTAACTTACTTTCTTTTGCAACCTTCCACCTTTCACTAAGCTTGGATCTTGGGCCCACTCTAAGGATCAATGGAAGGTTTACTAACTTAGTTTTAGGTTCATTTTTTAGTGTTTTCTTTTATGTTATTTATTTTCAACATTAAATATGTTGGCTTTCCCGTGTTTTAAGCTATGTCTGTTTCCCCTATTTTTTAGTGTTTTTTGTTGTTTTTTTCTATCTATTTCAACATTTTATTTATATTTTTCCTACTTTAATTTCTGTTTTAGCTAGTTTTATTTTAGCATATCATTTTTGCAATTTCAATTTCAGCAAATGTAGTTTAGTAACTTTCAATTTTAGCATTTTCAATTTCTACAAATTAGTTAGCTTTTCTTTTCATGCAAGTGTGCAAATTAGCATAGTTTCCTTTCTGCAAATATTTCCAGCTTTCTTAGGATAATCTAGTGTCTTGATATCTAAGTTGTAGTTTTAAGTCTCTATTGTATATAGCCTTGGGACGCCGCCTCAAATTTGATAAATGAATTAAATGATGAGCATTAACGACACTCATAATTTTTGATGTCATTTTCAAGGAGAAAATTAGTGTTGTTAGAGAACAAACAAGTCATTCAATGTTAATTATTGTCTTGTGAAATTGACGACTTCACATGAAAATAGTTGCATTGCTTGGGATTGCATTTTGGATATTAGGACACTAGAATAAGAGTTTTTGCTTTAATAGGATGTATGAATAGGTTTAGAGATAAAAGAGATAGACCGAAAGAACTTTCCACAAACCATAGGAAGCAAACATTCATGATAAGAGGTTGAACCTATGTCAAAGTTGTTTGAATTAGTGATTCTTGAAAACATTGGAATTTTAGAAGAATCACAATCATCTGCTTTAGAAAGTGAAAAAACCCTTGAGAAAACATTACAAGGAGAACAAAGTGTTAGTTCAACACCACCCTCCCCTAAAAAATCTATATGATCAGGATAATTTAAAAGTATTTATAATTGGTGTTGAGAATGTATAATGGTAGGCTTGCAAGAAAATCCAAGAAAAGCTAGTAATGTGCTCCACCCTGGTGAAACTAGTACACCTACCAAAACTTTCCAATATCCCATTCAATTAGATCCTAATCAAAACTCTCCCATGAAAGTCATTTCACCTTTTGTATTACCAAATTTTAGGGGAGTGGCATTTGAGGACCCTGATCAATTTCTATTTGAGTTTAAAATTGTATGCCAAGCTTCTAACTATATCAATGATAATCAAAAGCTCAAATTATTTCCTTCCACTCTTAAAGACTCAGCCCTACAATGGTTCATGGGCTTAGAACCAAATTCAATTCAAACCTGGGATGAAATGGAAAGAGTATTTTTGGAGAAATACCAAGAATACTATCAAGTAAAGAATTGAAAGGATGAATTATCTAAGATAAAACAAGAGGAAGATGAAACTTTAGAAGATTATCTAGATAGATTTTCCCTTATTCATAAGAGATGTGGAGGTGTAGAACCAGAACTTACCAAAACCATATTCTTGAGAGGATTACAAAATGAATCAATAGATGTATTGGATCTTATGGGAAAAAGAGACATAAATAAGCTTGAATTTCAAGAGATCATTGAACTCTATAGGAATTGTTCCCATAGAAGAAAACGTAAAAATGGTAACAATAGAAATGCTTTGAAATAATTAATGGAAGAGTTTGCTAATCTAAGAGATGATATTTTAGTGCATCTTAACACAACATTAGACAAAATAAATGCAAAACCTTTAGTTGTCTATTGTCCAATATGTAGGAAAAAGTATTCTCTTCATAGATGTTCTTTGAATAAGACTTTTATATCTGCCATATGTAGTATTTATGAAAATGGATATCCTATAGACCAATGTCATTTCTTACCTGGTCCTACCCATAATTTCCCTCAAGAACAACAACAATGAGAAAAATAACCTCCACTTTTGGCTCAACCTATGGTCAATCCTAGTAATATTAAATAGGCAACCCTTGTCTATATGGTTGAATCGAAAGATACAACCATAATAAATGTCATTGACTATGATAACATTCAATTGCATTCAAGAAGAATACTTCTTGAACATATTCCACCTATCATTGTAGAAATGGGATTTGAAGGGAATAAATAAGAAAACCCATCTACATTGAAACAACAACAAGAACACAAAAAAAAAAACCTCCCTCAAGATGATTTAATGGAGAAAGTACCATATCCTAAACAATTTGAGACAACATCTTCAAAATTAGATTTGGTGAAGGAATTAAAATATTTAAATGTTATAATCCCTCTACTACATGCTATTAAATATGTACCAATGATTAACCAAATTGTTCAGGAAATGTGTATTAAGAAACTAGGAAGAAAAAAGAAAGTATATCCTAAAACCATACAAGTAGATGGAAAATTAGTAGACTTGCTTGTAGGAAAACTTATTCCACCTCCTAAGTATGGTGATCCAAGAAGCCTATGGTTTCTTGAATCAGATGAGGGAAATAAAAAGAACATTTCAACTTTAGCCACCATAGTTGTAAAGAATCATATAAAAGAGTTGGATCTATCTAAAAGGGTTTTTTTTTAAGATGAGATTGTTCTGATCAACAAGTTGCATGATTTAGGACTTGAAGATGAACTAGTTACTATTCAAAAATTACTATGGAATGATGAACAAGAGCTTGAATATTTATCACCCATTTTGATACAAGATAGTTCCTTTAATTTACCACATGGATGGCATCATCATCTTCTTTCATATTTTCATTGCCCTATATCAAATCTAATTCCATCAAGAATTGCTTTTGATAAAGATACACAAATTTTACATTCTCTTCTACCACACTATTGCCCTCTTAATTCATTAATGCATAATTTTGAAGGAATCAATTCAATACATCCTGGTATAGAACAAATTGAAATACAACCTAAAAATATTTTGAATATCAATAGTTGGTTGATTAATGACCAAGAAGAAAAATTGTTTGATGTACAAAGTCGACATCCCAATGCTTTTGCATGGGACTACAAAAATATGAAAGGAATTCATCTAGACACATGTACTCAATGTATTTATACAAAGGGTGTTAAACCTGTAAGACAACTACAAAGGATATTGAATCCTACTCCACGAGATATCATTAAGGATAAAATTAAAAACTATTAGTAGGATTCATCTACCCTATTTTTGATAGCCAATGGATTCCTCCATTAGTTATCATTCCAAAGAAAAAAAAAATGTGAGTGTGTGTAGATTATCAAGAACTAAAAAAAATCACACACAAGGACCATTTCTCATTACCATTCATAGATCAAGTGTTAGATACACTCGTTGGGAAGAAGTATTTTTGTTTTCTTGATAAATTTAGTGGATATAATCAAATTTAGGTCATACCTAAAAATCAAGAGAAAATAACTTTTACTTGCCCTTGGGGAAATTTTGCTTATCAAATTTTACCTTTCAAACTTTGCAATGCCCCAACAACTTTCCAACAAGTTGTTCTTCATATTTTATTTGACTTGACCAACAATTATGTTGAAACCTATGTGAATGATTTCATAGTGTGCTGTGAAAACTTTGATGAAACTTTAGAAAATCTTGACAAAGTATTAACCCACTATAAAACTTATAATCTAACCCTAAAACCTGAGAAATATTTTATGATGATGGATGAAGGTATTGTTCTAAGACACCATATCTCATCTAGAGGAATACAAGAAAATCCTAGGAAGATAAATATTATAAAAAATCTACCTCCACGTCAAACTCAAACATATATCAAAAGTTTTATGGGTCATATTGGTTTATATCAACGTTTATAAAGAACTTTAGTATAATTGCAAGCCCCATGTTTACAGTGTTAACTAAAGATTCTGAATTCAATTAGACAAAAAAATATCAAATTGTGTTTGATACTTTAAAATAAAAATTGACTACACCTATGTTACGAGGTCCAAATTGGAAAATTACATTTCACATTCAAACCAATGCATCTAACACTATAATCAAAGCAAATTTAGGTCAAATAGAAAATGGAAAACACTAATTACTGAACAAAAATTCTTAGCTATAGTATGCGTTAATAATGAATTTTGCCACTGTATTACTGGATATCAAGTTTCTTCACACTAATCACGTTGTGATTATAAATATCATGAACAAACCATTAGTTAGTGGGAAAATAATACAATGGTTGCTACTACTACAAGAATTTGATGTCAATATAGTAGACAAACCTGTTAAAGTTGATGTAGTAGTTTATTTTTTTATTGAGAATAAATATCACGTGTGAGGATGAACTAGTAGAGAATTATTCTTTTGTTGAAATGTTATTTGCAATGTTAGTGCAATAACCATGCTTTGCTAATATTGTCAATTATCTAGTAACATAAAAAGTTCTCTCTCATTTCACTTTAAGAGAAAAACAATGATTAGTTAAACAAAGTACATCATTCAAGTGGATCAATCACCTCTAAACAAATGGTTAGGTAGAAGTCACAAATAGAGAACTCACGAATATTTTAACAAAAATAGTGGTTTCTCATAGGAAATATTGGATGAATAGGTTACTAGAGGCCATTTGGGCATACAATACTACATGTAAATCCATTATAAAATTTACATCTTAGGAACTGGTCTATGGTAAGAAACCTCTTTTTCCAATTAAGTTTAAATTACTAACACTTCATACATCTTTGAAAGTTGGAATTGAGTTGTTGCAGGTACAAAATGAAAGAATTTTGTAATTGAATGCATTGGATGAACTTTGGTTGAAGGCACTTCACCAAATAGATATCATTCAACAATATTGAAAAATGTGGCATGATAGTCGCATTAGGAGCAGCAAGGATGAACTAGGAGATTGGATATTGTTGTTTGATTCCTGGCATGCTAATTTTTTTGGCAAGCTACAAACTCAGTGGCTAGGACTGTACCAAATAGAAAAAGTGTTCAAGAGTAGAGCTATTTAACTTTTTCTAATTAATGATTCAAGGAGAAAATTTGTGGTCAATGGACATCATTTATAATTATACCATAAGCCACTAACAAAGGTATGATTTGTTTGATATTTCTCATGGTCAAACTTGTACATGATAGAAGAGGCTTACTCTTCTGACAAAGATACCAAATGATCATATCTTTGAATTAAAAATAAAAAAAAATTGTGGCATAAGGCATGTCTCACAAAATAAAGATGCATGAGGACATGCATCAATTTTAGTAGAGGGGAGGAGAAATGAAGTCAATACTTCATTTTGAGAAATAAGGAGGAAATGAGAACATGAGAGGATTCTTATTGCTCATACAAAAAGAAAGGTTGATGTTTCTTGTTGTTGTTTTCATGTAGAAAGAATAGACATATATGTTTTTGAGAAATAAGGATTGTTCTTATCCAAATAAAAATATAAGTTATTCTATCTCATTATAGTTCATGAAAAAAGAAAGAAAAAAAAATGGTTGTGAAAATCCTTCATGGACACAATTAAGACAAAAGAAGATTGAAAACCAAAAATGGTGGTCTCTTCTGATAAAAATAAATAAATAAATAATCTTAATTATGAAAATATTTTATGGATGAAATTGAGATAGAAGTTGGTTGAAAACCAGGAATGGTAGCCTCTTTTGAAAAAAAAAATGAAAAGAAAAAAAAACAAAAAAATGAATAATTCAATAGTGAAAACCTCTTCAAGACGTTATTGATTTAAGGTTTACATAAAAACCAATTTTTGGGTTGTTTGCCTTAAATATTTTTTAGCATTTGTACAAAGTCTAATTACTACATTTATGTGCTTTTCAAATTTTAGAAATCATAAGCGTGCAATTAAAAAGTAATCCAAAAGAGTGCATGAAATATCTTCAATAACAAGGTATGCATTTTTTTCAATTTTACTATTAATTAGCCTTAACTTCGCATAAATAAATATTAGATGCTTGGCATATCTATATGTATAAATGAAAAATTAAATACCCTACTAAAAACCCCTAGGATATATTTTGGCATACCTTTGGTCAAAAGGGATTGATCTCTAAGAATTCTAAAAATAAGAAAAAGTTACTCCAGATGATTCCGCATAACAGTTACGTATGGAAGGGTTAAGAATAAGGATATGGTAGAACTCAACATAGTTGTGCAAGAATAAAGTGTTTCAAAATAAATGATGAAAAAATGAATTGCACATCTTTCCAGCCCATTTCCCTATGTTGCTACAACAATATGACACAAAACAGTGTATTTTGCTCATTCTCTAGAACATATAGGCCTAAAAATAGGGTTGCATAAAGTGCTCTAAAATTAACAAGCCTAAAAATAAAATTATAGGTAGTGCTTCGAAACATACAGGCCTAAAAATAAAATTACAGGAAGTGCTCAGAACATACAGGTCTAAAATAGAATTACAGTAGGTGCTTCAAAACATACAAAATTGATGACTTTATCTTAGGAGCGGGTGGAAAATTGATGATGGCGGGAGCAGTGAGGAGCGGCGGCGAGCACGACGGCGAGGAGCTCGGCTTGGCGCGGATGCCGATGCGAGGGGCTGGAATCGAATCCGGCAGCGAGTGCTGGATTCTAGGCGGGCCCGGATCCTGGGGGCTCAGGCACGCCCGGGCCCGGGCTCGGGCCGGGCCCAGGCGGATCCGCGGCATGGTCGGCCGAAGGCCTAGTGTGCGATGGGTTCGGTGGGGTCGGGATTTTGGGCCCGCGGCCCATTCTCGGTGCTATCGTCTCGAAAGGCCTTGGGAAGGCCCCCCCCGCTCCAGGTCAAGGGCGGGCCCCAGGCGGGCATAAACCCTCTTATCAACAGGTTCTGGCGGGCAACAGATCCCCTGGTCGGGCCCTGGGAGTCGGGCTTTCCCTCCAAGGTACTCACATTTCCATCCAGGAGGAGGTTTACTCTTCCCTGGTTTTCGATTCTTCATCATCCCTGGTTGGGAAGTTCCTGGGCGGGCGCCCAGACATGGAGACGATCCGCAGATGGGCGGCCACCAAATGGAAGGTCTCTGGTCATATCCAGCTGGTTGCCCTGTCCAGAGGCTTTTTCATTATCAAACTCAACAACAGCGAGGATGGTTGAGAAGATCCTGTCGGGCGGGCCCTGGTTCTTGGGTCGCAAAAGCCTTTTTCTCAGACGTTATGGTGCAGACTTCCACCCCAGCACCCAAAGCATCAACTTCGCCCCGATCTGGGTCCGCCTCCCGGACCTCCCCTTCCATCTGTGGCGTGAAGACGTCCTCAAGCTCATCGCCCAGTCGGTTGGAGATCTGGTGGCTTTTGATCCTGCGACCAAGGCCGGTTCTCGCATGGTGCATGCAAGGTTCTGTGCCAACGCCAACCTCGAATCTGAGCTCCCCTCCTCGGTGACCATCTCTTCTGGGTCCTTCTTCTGGCGCCAAACCCTGATCTACGAAAACAAACCTGCCTTCTGCACCTCTTGCAGTTCTCAAGGCCACCTCCCTCATCAGTGCCCGGCTTCCAGGAAGGCGGCAGGCCCTATTCCCAACCCCCCGCCCAGTTCTGGTCGGGCCCCCTCCCAGGATCCTTCCCGTCCTACCCCTAGCACTCCCCCCAAGGAGGTCTCCCCTTCGGGCCCCCAGGCCCTCGGGCCCAGCTCGGAGAACCCTAGCGACCCCTCCGGGGCCCCGATCCCCGATCCTCCCCCGTAGGTCATTCTGGCTCCGCAAGCCCCGGCTCCTTCCGAGATCCAACCTTCCCCCCCCAACCCCTTCTGACCCCGGCCCCCCAGCCCTTCCCGGAACCTACCCCTTTGGTTTGTGGGTCCGAACAATCTAATGATGAGACCGAAGGCAGCTCTCCGTCTGAGTCAGATGAAGTCAGCCCCAAGAGGACCCGGAGCAGATCCTTTGCCACAGATTTTGGCTCCAAAGGTAAACGAGGACGGCCCACCCGGTGTGAGCAACGATCAAGGATCACCGAGGATGATATCGCCAGCGGGTCCCAGACTACGCTTCCTGATGCTGTCTCGAATCTTCGCAAGGCGGATGACGCCCGATCCAAACCTCCCACCCAGGCTGGAAAGGGGGGCAGGCGACCCCAAAAGGGTGCCAAATGAAGCTAATCTCCTGGAACATTAGGGGACTTAATGGAGTCCCCAAGAAAAGGATCCTCGGCCAACTCCGAAGGGATCACCGCCCGTCCTTCATCCTCCTCCAGGAGACCAAGATTGATGACGTCGCTGCTCGGCGAATAGCCCTTTCTACCTGGCGCAACTGCGAACTTCTCTCCACCCCCGCGGCTGGTTCAGTCGGGGGCCTCATGTGCATGTGGGACCCTCGATCTTTCGAGGGAAGGCTCATTTCTTCTTCGCCCAGAATCATGAACATCCTGATCCATTGCCTCAACTCTAAGCGTTCGTGGATCCTTTCCAACGTCTACGCTCCCAACAGTCCCGTTGAGAAAGCAAGGCTCTGGCAGGAGATCAGCTCGATGAGAGAAGCCTTCGCTCCCCTGCCCTGGATCCTGGTCGGGGATTTCAACAGCCCCCTATTTTCCTCTGACAAATGCGGGGGCTCAGAGGCCAGAACCAAAAGCATGGATGATTTTGGGGCCTTCACTGCCCACAATGAGCTCATGGATGTCAGTCTGAAGGGAGCCCGGTTCACGTGGTCCAACAAGAGAGCGGGTCCCAATCACATCCAGGTTAGGTTGGATAGAGTGTTCTTGTCCAAGGAAGCACTCCCCACCTTTGCTGACGCCTCCCTCTTGGCCCTCCCCAAAATCGGATCCGATCATTGCCCCCTCCTCCTCGAGACTGATCATCGGCCCCCCCCAAGAGACCCTTCCGGTTTGAGTCCATGTGGCTTCACCATCCTGACCTTCGGGCCCCGGGTCGGCTCGCGGTGGGCTCCCCCACCCCCTGGCCCCCTCGTCGAGCAGGTCTCCCATAAGCTGAGACGCCTCAAGGAGCACCTCAAGACTTGGAACAAAGAAGTGTTCGGCAATATCTTCGAAAGCAAAGCGGCTATCAAAAATAAACTTGAGGACATTGAATCCAGATTCCAAGTTGGGTCTCAAGAGCCTGGCCTCAGGGAGGAGGAACGCACTGCCCTTTCCGAGTACCACAATGTCCTAGCCAGGGAAGAAACCTTATGGAGGCAGAAGTCGCGTGCTCTTTGGATCCAAGATGGCGATGCAAACACCAAGTTCTTTCATGCTTCGACCCTTCGCAACAGGGGCTCCAACAGAATAGCCGAGTTGGTCGACAATAATGGCAGCATCATCAACAAGGAAGCGGACATCCAAGCCGAGGCAGTCCGCTTCTTCCAAGAGCTCCTGGGCGATGGACCTCCTATGTCCCCTGAGGCGGCCGACTCCCTCCTGGCCCACATCCCGACGTCCGTCCCAGCCGCGGCTAATGCTAAACTGGTCCAGGCCCTGTCGGACTCAGAAATCCATGCTGCCACCTTTTCCATGAAGGCTGAGGCGGCTCCGGGCCCGGACGGGTTTCCTCCCCGCTTTTTCCAGACTTTCTGGGATATCGTGGGCCTTGACGTTTGTGCTGCCATCCGGGACCTACAGTTTGCCAGATCCATCCCCAGGGGCATCAACTCTACATTCATAGCCCTGATCCCGAAGACCCAGGCCGCCAGGTCCCTGTCAGACTTCCGCCCCATCAGCCTGTGCAACGTCCTCTATAAAATTCTGACCAAAGCCATGACAACCCGCCTCAAAGACATCCTTCCCCTGATCATTTCCCCCTGCCAGGGAAGCTCCGTCAAAGGCAGGCTGATCACCGACGGGGTCATCATCATGCATGAGGCCATTCACTCAGCTGTCCTATCCAGAAAGGCCCATTTCCTGCTCAAGCTCGATATGAATAAAGCCTTTGACAGGGTCGACTGGAGCTTCCTGTCCAAAGTCCTCCTCAAATTTGGGTTTCACCCCTCCTGGGTCCATCTCATCAGCAAGTGCGTGTCCTCCCCCTGGTTCTCTATCCTGGTCAATGGGTCCCCGACCGGGTTCTTCCCCAGTTCCAGAGGTCTCCGCCAAGGTGATCCCCTATCCCCGATCCTCTTCATTATCCTGGCCGAGGCCCTGGGTCGCACCATTTCGAACGCTGTAACCCGCGGCCTTATCTCGGGCATCAGGCCGGCGCAGGATCTCCCCCCCGTGTCCCATCAGCAATTTGTGGACGACACCATTCTGGCCTCCTCGGCCTCGGTCCCTCAAGCTAAGGCCCTCAAGAGAATCCTTACCTTGTATGAGGAGGCGGCTGGGCAAAAGATCAACCTGCGCAAGAGCAAGATTTACTTCATCAACACCCCTGTGGCTAGGCAACTCAAAATCGGGCGGATCCTAGGCTGCTCCCCCGGCTCCCTCCCTTCCTCCTACCTCGGGCTTCCACTGTTCACAGGGGCGTCTTCCAAAGGGTTGTGGAGTGGGTTGATCGAGCGGATCCAAAGAAAACTCACCCCCTGGAAAGGCCACCTTCTTTCTCAGGCCGACAGAGCCACTCTCTTGGCATCCGTTCTCCAAAGCATTCCAATATACTTCATGTCGGTCTTCAGAATTTCGGCCTCCATTGCTAATCTCATCGAGCAAATCCAAAAACGGTTTCTCTGGTCGGGAGGCGAAGACAAAAAAAGGCTTCCCCTGGTCTCCTGGCCCCTAGTCTGCCGCCCCAAGGCTGAGGGAGGAATCGGGCTCAGACGGGTGGTTCCCATGAATCAGGCCCTTCTGTCCAAACATGCCTGGAAGGTCCATACCAATACCCCTGACGAATGGGTTGGCATTGTTCGAAGGAAATACTGTCACAGTCACCCCTTCCTCGGGGATTCCCAGCCCCATGACGGATCTGCCTTCTGGAAGGCCCTGCTCTCCACCAGAGACATCGTTCAGCTTGGGACCAGATGGCTCCTTGGGGACGGCGCCAAGATCGACTTCTGGGAGGACAGATGGATCCTCGACGAGGCCCTGAGCTCCGACAGAGATCTCCTTCTTCTCAGGCCTGGGCTAGCGGGCCGCGGGCCCAGAGTGTCTGAATACATGGCCCTGTGCCAGGGGCAGATCACCTGGAAACCCATCCTGAACCCCAGGTTCCCGCTTCAAGCTGCCAGACTTCAGCGCATCCTCAGTGCGACAGTCATTCCTTCTTTTGGCGCCAGCGACAGAATCGTGTGGCATGGCTCTCCTAGCGGCATCTTCTCTGTCAAGTCTGCCTACCATATTCAGAGAACCCCCGGGGCTACCACCTTCCCGACCCAGATGGTCTGGGCCAAGAAATTAATCCCCAAAATTAGCCATTTCGTCTGGGCGGCCGCCCAAAACAAAATCCTCACGATCGAAAATCTGATCAAGCGTGGCTTCCAAATCCCCAACAGATGTTTCCTCTGCTGTGCCGCGTGGGAGTCTACCAACCACCTCTTCTTAAACTGCGCCTTCTCTTCCGTAGCTCTGGGCCTCATCCTTTCCCAGTTTTCCGTTCAGTGGGTGGCCCCCAATTCCATTTCCGACCTGCTACCCCAGTGGCCCACCCCCTTTGCCCATCCCCTCCTCCGCTTCCTCTGGAAGGCCTGCCTTCCCCATTTGCTCTGGCAGCTTTGGCTCGAGCGCAACCGGCGAGCCTTTTCCGCCCCGGCCTGCTCCCCCCAGAGGTTGGCCATCAAAGCGGTTTCCTTCGCCTCCGAGAATTCCCGCTTCATCCCCTTTTTTGCGGAGCCCAGGCGCTCGAGCGAAGCCTCCCTCCTCTCCTCCCTCGGCTTCCAGATCACCCCCCCTGTTTCCCCTCCCGCCCCTTCCCCCCGATCCCTGATCAGATGGACTCCCCCCCCCTCCGGGTGGCTCAAGCTCAACTTCGACGGCGCGTCCAAAGGCAACCCCGGACCCTCTGGGGCCGGCGGGGTTATCAGAGACAGCTCCGGGAATCTGGTCTCTGCCTTCGCGGTCCCGCTGGGCAGACAAACTAACAACTTTGCTGAAGCTGCTGGCATGCTCAATGGCCTGTCGGCTCTCAGGGGCCCCTCCCCAATTATTATCGAAGGGGACTCTCAAGTCATTATTAGAGGTGCCAGGCAGCCCGAGTCCTGCTCATGGCGATTTCAGAACTCCATCCGGGAGGCCCTCTTCCTGCTCCAGGGTTTTCCTGATCACACCTTCCAACATGTTCTCAGAGAAGGCAACAGGGCGGCTGACTTCATGGCGAACCTTGGCATCACCGTTGGAGAATTCACCAACTGGACCTCGCACTTCCCTACAGGCCTAGTTCAAATTGCGCTGCAGGACCATCCCGATCATGTCGTTCGACCAGGTGTCTAATCTCCCCGGTAGTTGGGCGACGTTGTCCTCCCGGTCTGTGCCCCCGCTGTTCAGTACTTCCCACCCCCGTGGCAGGCCTCCGACTCGCGGCCCTGGCAGCGCAAGGATCCTCCCCACAGCGGCCCGCGTCATCGGTCTAGTCAGCTACCCTCGCCGGCCAGCTGGCAGCCCCGACAGTATTTTTGCTCCGTTTTTTGGGATTGGTTTTGTGGAGGTTCGCGGCTGCGCCCGGTTTTGTTGGGGTTTTTGTTGTTTGTAGGCTCCAGGGCCCCGTGGCAAGGCCCTTATTGCTTTTGTCTGTTTCCTGGGCCCCGGTTTGGGGCAGTCAAGTCTGGTTATACAGCTTACTGCTTCGGCTTATATTGTAAATAAGGTTTTGGGATCCTTTTAAAAAACCCGCTGTAAATATTTCGTTAACTATCAAAAAAAAAACATACAAAATTGCAAAACTACAAAAAATAATGCATACTGCTTTGGAACAACAAGTTGAAAAATTGTAAAAAAAGTGCAGTTTGTTCCATAACAGCAAGCTAGAAAATGCAAAAAAAAAAAGTGAAAAAAAATGTAGACTGGTTTGGAATAACATGGCTAAAAACTACAGTTGTTGAAAACTACAGTTGTTGAAAGCTGCAGTTGATGGAAATTATAGATGTTGAAAAAAATAGTTGTGAAAAAAAAAGGTTTAGCAAATACTTGAAACAGAGTAATTTCAACAATTGCAATAATTTCAACATTTTTACCATTATTAGCATTTTTCAGCAATTACAATAATTCCAACATTTTTTAGAAATTGTAGCAATTCAACAATTTTAACATTTTTAGCATTTTCAGTATTTTCAACATTTTCAACATTTTCAGCAATTTTAGCATTTTCAACATTTTTAGCAATTTTAGCATTTTCAGCAATTTCAACCATTTCACCAATTTCGTATTTGGTTGGAAGAAATTAGAAATAACATAAAATGTCATTCAGAGAGCTAGACCTAAATGTTGCTATGACCCACTAGGATGAATGAGGACATGCATCAAGATAAGTAGGGAGGAATAATGAGATAATAAAATATATTATTATTTCAGTGTTATGTCGTATAAAAATTGTCCATTTTGCCTAATGTTAATTATTATTTATGTTAATGTTGATGTTAACATAGTAAATTATGGAAAATGACATGTTGTTTGGACAAGTTTTCTACAGTTTTTGGTATTTATTTGCATATTTTCAGCATTAAATAAACTATAATAAAGCACAATGAAAAGCATTGGAAGAGGAAGTCTTGGGTATTAGTTTAAAATTTTAACTTGCATACATGTTTAAATATGTTTTCCACCCTTATTTTACATTTTTAAGGTATATAAAGTCAAATTCTACAAACAGTATGTTTGCTAAAAAACTACAATTTTATAAACAGAAAATTATAGGTTGCTTCGTAATATCAAGGCAACAACCTAAATGATTATAGAAAATAGATGTTGCATGTCAAATTGGTGTTCCAAATGCCTTGTCAACATAAAAAAAATAAATAGGAATATGTATAAGCACCAAATATTGACCCAGCAAGCGATTACCAAAGCATTTGCACATAGTAAATAATCAACCAAATATTCTAAAGCAATTTCAGGATTTTTTGCATACAAAAACCAAAATTAGTGTTTGACCAATTTGAAGGTGCAAATGGTGATCTGGAAGGTTGGGATTTGACATAAATATTCCCTAGGACCATTCTAAGGCATTCCACAACAAATGGAGGAGTGAAAATAGGGCAATCCATCTGTTTCAATATATTGTCCTAAAATTAGAAAAGTCAAATTTAACTACAGTTTTTCCTGCATTGAAAACAACATTGGTTTGACTGATTTGAAGGAGAAAATAGTTAGCTCGAATACCCCTCAATACTATTATAAGACTTTCCATATCATTTTGAGGTGCAAATATTAAGGAATCTATCTAATCCAACTCATTACCTTAATTCTAGAAATGATAGATCATGTTGCTGATTTTTCTTGCATTAAGATGAAACTGTTTTGACTAGTTTTAAGGGTGAAGATGGTGAGTTGGAGGGACCAGATTTGGCATGAATCTTCTTCAAAGATATCCTAATATATTATATAATAATTGAGGATCACAAACAAGAGAATATATCCATAACACCTCTTTGTCCTAATTATGGACAAGGTAGTTGTTGACTGTAGGAATAACTGCAATCAAAAGGGAACAAAACATTATTTTTTATTCTTACCCTTAATTGTAGGTAGAACAAGTCGAGTATCTAACTATAAATACTCCTTGTATGCCCCTTTGAAAATTTAATAATAAAAATAAGAAGAAGAAACATATGCATCGGGAAAAACATGTTTTTGGTAAACTATCCTGAACTTGACCATTTCTATTTTTTGTATGCATTTGATTAAATTTGTAGGTTAACTTACTTTCTTCTGCAACATTCCACCTTTCACTGAGCTTGGAGCTTGGGCCCACTCTAAGGATCAATGGAAGGTGTACTAACTTAGTTTTAGTTTTATTTTTTAGTGTTTTCTTTTATGTTATTTATTTTCATTATTAAATATATTTGTTTTCCCCTATTTTTAGATATTTATTTCCCTTGTTTTTCCCTATTTTTGAGTGTGTTTAGTTCTATTTTATTATAGTTAGTTTACTTATGTGTTTTTCAATCTGCTTCAATATTTGATTTTTATTTTTCTTCCTTTATTTTTTTATTTTAGCTAGTTTTATTTTAGCATTTCATTTCTGCAATTTCAATTTCAGCAAATGTAATTTATTAACTTTCAACTTCAACATTTTCAATTTTTGCAAATTAATTAGCTTTTCTTTTCAAGCAAGTGTACAAATTAGCATAGTTTCCTTTCTGCAAATATTTTTAGCTTTATTAGGATAATCTAGTGTCTTGATATTTAAGTTGTAGTTTTAAATCTCTATCATATATAGCCTTGGGATGTTGCCCTATATTTGAAAAATGAATTAAATGATGATCATTAATGGCACTCATCAAGTTGTATTAAAGGTGCATCAACATCATGAATTTAAATTCATAAAATGTATAGATGACGTCCTTCAACCTATGACTTATCATAATTTCATGGAAACTCATGGTGTGTCAAAGAAAGGATGATTTACCATTATATCATGTCAAGCAATTGATTACAAAGTTATATTATGGAATGCATGTAGACTATACATTCATTCCTCTTGTTGTTGGGAAGAGGTTGTAGTGTGCCCAATGATATAGTCTCCTCTTTCATATCCTGACAAGTATCACATTATACCATAAAATTTTGAGTAATCCTTTTTCATTCCTACCCATGCAAATGTGCACTTAGCCCACTCATGCGTCTTTAGAAACTCAAAATATCTTATAGTTGAGGAAGCATGTATTTCTTGCAGGATAGATCTATGAATTGGAAAATTAAAAAAAATAAAAAGGTGACCTCAATATCTTAGATGTTTCCCATCCCATGTATGTCTTGGTCAAGAGTTAGGATCATGTTGGAGTTGTTGAATTAAGGCTTGTAAGATAGAGTCTTGGATTACCTATTCTTGTAGTTGATGGATCTATTAAGTGGAGTTGAGATCACACACAACATACCCTAGTATTTATATCGGCATGATAATACATCAACAACAACATTGTCCTTACCCTTATAAATTATTTTATAGTCATACCCGAGCAATTTGGTGACCTATTTTTATTGTTTTAGCATGGATATGCATTGGTCAAGAAAGTATTTTAAAATAAGGTGTTTTATCTTAATTGGAAAATATCGCCCAATAAGGTAAGACCTCTAGTGGTTGATAGTATGTAAGATGATCATTATTTCCTTCTCATAGGTTGACTTACCTAGGTTTTTGTTTGATAATGCCCTACTATGAAGTCAATGTCCATCCTTCTTCCATAAGCACAATGCCAATACCACTTCCTAAAGCATCACTTTCCACAATAAAAGGTTTAGAAAATTTAGGCATTGCTAACACAGGATTTGATATCATGGCTTGTTTGAGGTATAGGAATGCATGTTTAGCTAGTTCTAACTATATTAAAAAGTTTTTTCTCAACATCACTATCTAAGGGGATGCAATATTACCAATATCATGGGTAAATTTCCTATAGTATCTAGTGAGGCCTAAGAAACCTTATATACCCTTAAGAGTGTACATCTTGGGCCATTCTTAAATGGGCTCAAATTTCCTTGGATCCACCTTGACTCCATCCTCTGAAACTATGTGGTTGAGGTACTCAATTTCCTACATTCCAAAAGAAAATTTAGACTATTTTGTACATAATTCACTGTTGTCTATAAGTTGCAAGGTCTGATTCAAATGTAGCAAATATTCTTCCCATGTATGACTATAAATTAGGATATCATTAAAGAAGACCAAAATAAATTTGTGCAAGAAGGGCCAAAATATTGCATTCATGAAACTCTAAAAAGTTAAAGGTATGTTAGTAAGACTAAATGGCATGACAAGGAATTCATAGTGGCCTTCACGAGTCCTACATGTTGTCTTGAAAATATCTTCTTCCCTTAATCTTATCTGATGATAACCTAAACAAAGATCCAACTTAGAGAAAAAATAAGCACCATGGAGCTCATCCAACAACCCAATAATAATTGAAATTTTTGGAAATATGTTGAATATTTTCCATGTTATCCTAGCAAGGTTAACACTAAAAGGTACTGGACACTCTCCATGTATTCTCATTGGGGTTTGGGACCAAACCAAGCCTCGAGCGGGGATTCAGAGGCAACAACCCTAAAAAAGTGGGGGTCTAAGGGTGATAGCCCCCTATGAATTTTTTAGGTTTTAGTAAGCTATTTTTAGACCCATATGGGTTTTTTAGGGTTAAATATTTGAGCCCATGGGTTTTTGCCCATAGTATTGTAAAATTCATTCTTGTGTTGTTATTTAATTACACTTGCATCAGGGTTTGAAGAGAGAAGAGAGATGAGCATTATTGTATTGGAGATGGTTAAGTTTATACAATAAGGAGATATTATTGGGTTGGGTTTTCTCGTAAGGGTTTTCTAAGTGAATACTGTGTTATGTGTGTTTATGTTATCTTATTTTTTACTTTGATTTTGTATTTACTATTTTTCTAGATTTAGTTTATTAGGGCCTTTTGCTCTTTAGGAATGAGGAATTTGTCCTTGAAAATATTTATTTTGAGTTCATGAAAATCCATGCATAACCACCAAAACCAATCCTTCTTACATACCAATAGTATAGGATACAAATATGGGTTAACTCTTGGCCATATAACCATTACTTCTAACAATTCCTACACCATTTTCTCCATATCTCTGTCTTTTGTACATATGGGTATATGTAGGGGTGGATGTTGGGTTGTATACTTCCTAGGACAAGCTAGATAGAATGATCATGGATTTGCCATGGAGGTAACCCATGAGTTTCTACAAACACAAATGCTTATTTTTCCATAATTTCTTGCAATTTAGTTGGCTGAACTATTTCATGGTAGTTAAGGCTTGTATTGCAAATAGTTTGGCCACCACCAGTTGAGATAATTTCTTCAAAATTTTCTTCATGCAATGGGAATTGATAAGTTGGGTGGAACCTATAGACATACCATGGATAGTGTATTGCTTCCTCTATTGAGTGAATTGTATAAATAGTTTTAAAATATCCTAGACTATCAGGCTCAATGTATGCAGTCATTATGTTCCCAACAAAATATCACATCCTCCAAAAGGAAGGGAAAACATGTTGACCTTGATGTTATATTTTCCTATTTTTACATTTTTATTTCTACATTTACCCTTGCATGGTAGGTTACCCCCATTGAATATCATAACTTCAAAAGAATTACATGAGTACATATAACATTCTAATATTTTATCCATCTAAGAATTGATAAAATTATATGTACCACTATAATCAAAGAGTATTTTGAGTCGTTGACCCTTGAAGTGCCTGATCATTTTCATGGTTTATGGAGTAGTAATCCTTGCTAAAGCATGTATTGATATCTCCAATGGTTGATCCTCTATTGATTTATATTCTTCTAGTTTAACCTTTTATCTAGGGTCCTCCTCTTCATCATGAGATTCCATAGTGGAAGGTTAATCCACGTCAAGTAAATAGAATTTATGTTGCACACATATTGCCTAGGGAGAATTTAACATCACAATCATAACATATCCTTTGTGCCCATCATGCATACATTTATTATTGTATTAGGCATTTGATTGGAGGTGGTTTATTGACCATGTTTGATGGAATCCAAAATGAAATTATCATTCAAGCTTGAGAAGGTTTGAAGGTAGGCTTTGTACCTTGAATTTATCTTCATCCAACCTATCCAAACCTATTTTTTTCATCATGCTAGTTGGATTGAACATTTTAACTTTTACATAAATGTCTAACTTTAACCAACTAATAAAATAACTTTGGAAAAATTATATACTTAATTCCCCTTGTGTAGTTTACCAATTTTTCAAACTGGGTTTGATATTCATGGATAGTGGTTTTCTATTTTAATTTGGTGACTGCTCTAGTGAAGTTCTCATACTCACTAGGTCCAAAACTAATGAGTAATTTTATTTCAATTTTAGTCCAAGTAATATGCAAGAGCATATTATCCAACCATTGGTACTATTGAATTGCTTCATGCTCGAGGTTGAATGATGTATGGGGAATAACATGAAGAGAAAAATACTATTCAACCCTATACAACCAGTTGGTTGGGTCCTTTTCATCAAATATGGGAAAATTTTGCTTTGGCATTCTATGATTTGTATTGTTGGACAAGGTGTTTTGCACTTTGTATTCAAAATTGCCTTCTTGATATCTTGTTGATATGTCCACTATGTATGTGTATACAATATTTAGGTCTTCTAATTTACTATCAATTTCATCTAATCTATCCAACTTGTCTAGTTTATATATTAGCAATTAGAATGCTTTTTTCTAGTCTTTCAAGCATCCCACTTATTCATCCAATCTCTTAATTTCTTAGGTATCTCTAGTACCTTTGATAATTTTTAAGCACTTTAGATTCTCTAAAAAAGTGTATGGGTGTTATATACCAAAATGATCAACTCAAAGAGAGGATCAAAATGGACTATACCATAAAATGACAAAATTGGGGTACTAAAAAATTGTATGGGTGTTATTAACCAAAACTATTTGTTTGAAGAGACAATCAAATGGACTATACCACAAAATAATGATTTTTAGTTTTTTTCTTCTTTTTTGGTACTACCAAATTCTCTTATTCTTAGAGTAGTATTTTGCACTATCAAACCAACACTAATATTGAGTGCTTTGACAACTCACTGCTCCTACAACTATCAATTGACTACTCTGATAAATTTCCTATATTGATATATTCCCTGACATTAACAAATGATTGCTCTGTTATACTCTCTATACTATAAAATATATATTATTTATTCTAGCACACTTAGTGTTCAAGACTTATCAATCTATAATGTGAAATATTTTCTACAATATTCTTACTTCTAGTTTTTTTTGGTTGGGAAGGACTTAAAACAATTTTATAAGGACATTTTAGGCCAAGGTGTTTCTGGTTTCATGAGCTTTTTGATATACAAACTTTAGTCATGATTAGTGGTTGGACCAATATCTCAAAGATCTAACTATGCAGGTTTCCACCATACCCATAGTCACACTATCACTTTCCAAGTGTACTGTGAGAGTAACTTCCTAGGGATAACTGCTTACCAGTGTACCATAAAACTCAAATGATCAATATATTCTTATGGATAAAGGATTATCCTATTCCTAGGGGGTTTCCCTATATATCCAAGAGTACATGGGAGCTCACAACTATATATAGGTACTATCTAAGGCCTAGGTATTAGAGTCAAATCACTTGTCACTTCACTATATGGTTTATGGGTAATCTAGCTTAGCCAAAAGTGGTAGCTCTTTTATGATATTAAAAATCCTTGGCACAAGGTTTCTACCCTAACACACTAATAATGGGAAAAAAATATGGTTTTTTTGCACCATATTTTTAATGGAAAAATAGTAGAATAAAAAATGTAGAAAATAAAAAATAGATAGAAGGATATGAACTATTTCTACTGCTATAGAACATAGCCCTAGAAAGAGGTTTGATACCACTTGTTAGGAACCTTCATATCAAAATAAATAAAATCCACAATAACAATGCAAAAATTAACATAAATACAAAAATAAAATAACACAAGTGCTATGAAAATATTGTAGAATACAAAAAACTTATATTATCCTAGGCCTCTTCAAGGGGGAAACCCCCTTGGAAGTAGAGCTTCATTATTTTTTAAAATAAGAGATGAGATATTCATTTTCCACCTCTGCCTTTATAAAGACCCATTTACAAATGAGTAATTGTTACATCATTAAAATAATTCCTACTTACACAAAGTAATGATTACATCATTCTCCTACTTACATCATTACTAATTTCCACAGTGGTGGTTACATAATAACAAGCCCATTCACAATCTGTTCCCAAGGTATAACATTACATAATGATAGTTATGTTAGGATGGGTGTTAGAGTTAGAATATATTACATCATTTGGGTCATTTAAATGTACCACCTTTGGTACATAGTTAGAGTAGGATATTACTTTAGGGGGAAGTTAGCTAATTACTTCAAGCAATGTAATAAATGCACAAGTGTCAATGTGCAAGGTGTCCCCTTGTACAACTAGGTAGAGTGTTGGCCAAGAAATCTATCTTTCTATATAAATGGCCTCATAGTGATAGTTCATATCAAGCATATCGAGTGCATTATAGTTGAGTGTAGTAGATAGTGGTAGAACTCCTATATGGATTATAATGTAGTTCTTTAGCTTATAGTAATGGAGTGACCATTACCTCCATACTACATTGTATTTTCACCACTTTCTATTTATAGTATATTTTAGTCATATTGCAGAATTACTTTCTTTCATATTTTTTGCATTTTATTAGGACATGTGATAGATATCTCCCACTGCATATATCCTCAAAATCTAATAGTGGTATCAGAGCCACGGTGAATTGAGATAGGATTAGGGAGAGTCATAGGAAAGATTGAAAGGACTAAAATAAATCTTAGTTAAAAAATTCTAAGATTACATTTGGCTAGAGTCTTTCGACAAAGTTGCAAAAAAACTCATGAAGACTAGGACTCAACATTCATACCACTAGATTGAAAAATCAACTAGTGAAGATTATTATCTCCAAAATTATAAATTCTTTCGTTCTAATCTCTAACAACTTTTTGCAGGAAAAGGAGTCTCAAAAAAATATTGGTAAGCTTCCTCCAAGAGAGATAGGAATAATATCTTATTAGAATCATTACAACACTTGTAGTAACAAGGAGAAGACTAAATATTTCAAATATATTGAAGAAATATCCCATTACAAGAGCTACAAATCCTGCAAATTGTAGAAGTGAAGAATATACCACAATATCCTTATAGAAGACTCAAGGAAGAAGAGACTCTAGAAGATGAGTTAAGGAGGAGATAGGAGATTGGTGATCTCCATTCAAGATCAATACCTATAGAGTGTAGAAGTAGAAAATCCATAGAAGCCTTGATCCAGAAGAAGAAAGCCATAGAAGTCTTAATCCTAAAGAAGACTAGAGAAGAGTTCTTGAAGAAGACTTCAGAGAAGAGTTCCTGATTCATAATAAGACTTTAGAGAAGACTCCAAATAAGAGTCCATAAAATAGGAGATTGATGATCTCCTTTCCTGATTCAAGACTTATTTCAAAAGAAGCTGAAGAGATACGAAGTAGATCTCATTGGAAAAACTTATAATATTGGAAGAGATAGACAGGGGCTAACCGAGTCCTATTCCTAATTTGAGAAGCAACATATTTTAGAGATCAGAGAAGAAGATCTTATCACCAACACTTACAAAAGCAAAAGGTTGAAGAAAATGTCTTAGTTGGAAGACCAAAGAAGTTACAAGATAGAAGACCTTGGAGAGGTCTCAAGGAGGAAAATAAGAAGGCTTGGAGAGCCTTGTTGTAGAGATTGTAGAAGCATAATCAAAATATTTCCTATGAGAATTCATTGGAGAAATCCACTAACAAGGAGAAGCTCCTGATAGTGAAGGACTTGGGACAATTATCGCCGTCTGACAACAAGCCCAAGAGAAGAAGAATTTGGTAAAGAGTACCAAATCCTAAAGAAGAATCTAGTGAAGACCTCATGAAATTCAAAATATTGAGAAGATCATATTTGAAGTCAGAATTCAACAAGAAGATTGAAAGAAGATTCAGATAAAAGAAGCCAACCAAATCCAAGAAACTTGGAGATTATATCTTACAACAAGAAGGCACATTTTAGAGATAAGAGTTATCTAAATCTATAGCATAAAATACAATATCACTGGAAGGATCAAGCCACAAAACCCTAGGCTCAAGATAGAAGGTTCGAGACCATAGTTTGGTGAAGCAAGAAGTTGTTTTGGACAGCCAACAAGAAGCTACAAATTCATCCACTACAAGGCAGCAAATTGGTGAATTAAAACACCAAGATCTTTATCTAATATATAATCCATTAAAAGGTAAGCAACTTGGGTGCAATTAGTTGAAATTCAAATTAGGGTTCATTATCAAATTTCGTTAAGCACCATATTAGATTAGAGTTGCAAAGGAAATGGGCCCATATTATAGTCTTCAAGAAAGTGCAAAAAAAAGAATTCATTTTAAGATATATTTGCACATTAAATAGGAGTTGGATATTTTTTGAAAGAAAGAAAATTATCACCTACCTATTATCTATCCAAAAATCAAGAAGACTACATCCTACAATATTGACTGTAGTGAAAAATTATAGAATATTCATTAAGGGTTCATTACAGATTACTCTTGAAAAGTTGTAGAAGATAAGTAAGTGCATTTAGAAATTATTTTGAGAGTTTATTACAGGAAGGGTTATGCATAAGGGGTATGCCCAAAAATGTATATAGAAATTTAAGGTGAAACGGTTTTGAAACCAAGGCGAATATGGTGCAAATTCATGTAGAGGCTATGGCAAATTTATTTTTTTTCACAAGAAAAAAAAGTAGGCAAATTCACCAAAATTTTCAACAAACATACCATAAGATATAAATAATCACTAAACATGCTCTGATTCCCACACATGATCATAGGGACGACCCAAGTGAGTCAGTTGGGCGAAACGAGGTTCATTCGAGGGATGATCTAGGTGAGTCAAGGATGACCCAAGTGAGTCAATAGGCTTCATTCGAGGGACGACCCAAGTGAGTCAGTAGGATTCATTTGAGGGATGACCCATGTGATTCAGGGATGACCCAAGTGAGTCAGTAGACTTCATTCAAGGGATGACCCAGGTGAGTCCATAGACTTCACTCGAGGGATGACCAAAGTGATTCAGTAGGCTTCATTCGAGGGACAACCCAGGTTAGTCAAGAATGACCCAAGTGAGTTAGTAGGCTTCATTCGAGGGATGACCCAAGTGATTCAGTAGGCTTCATTCGAGGGATGACCCAGGTGAGTCAGGGATGACCCAAGTGAGTCAGTAGGCTTCATTCAAGGGATGACCCAGGTGAGTTTGTAGACTTCACTCGAGGGACGACCCTCGAATGAAGTCTACGGACTCACTTGGGTCATCCCTCGTAGACATCATGCATGGCATCATCATCGTGTTCGTCGTCCCTGGAATGAAGTCTACAAACTCACTTGGGTCATCCCTCATCGAGGGACGACCTAGGTGAGTCCGTCGACATCATGCGAGGGATGACAACCAGGGACGACTGACATCATACGAGAGACGACCAAGAGAAGTCAACATTCGAGGGATGATAGCTTGATTTTGTGCCACATGTTGTACCCATTGCCATGTGTCACCATCTCGTTGACTCCACATGCAAACGTCTATATAAACCCTTCGAAACGCACTCACATCATTTTATGCACAATAAAAAAAACTCCAACCTTTAGAAACTATTTCCAAGCCTCCAAAGTACCAGAAATGGCCGCAACTTCTTCCAATCAAGGTAGAATTGCATTCAAAAACCTGGTTTACCTGCTCATCTCACAAATTATCAATGATCCCAACCACGATTCAACATGGATGAGGGAATCTAGGCTACTAGGGCTAGCACTGATGCCCCAATTTGACACGGATGTTCATTTGCTAAATACAATTGTTCAGTCCTATGAAAATCAGGGGTCGGTTGTTACAATGACGATCGACAATAAAACCCTTTCTTTCTCGGTGAAACCATCTGATGTGCATCGATTAACAGGCCTTCCCCATAAAAAATGTGAACGCATCTCATCAAATTTTTCTCTGATGGATGATGAAAAAATCTATCTGGAGGCTTACTATGAGCTCTCATCCACAACATTACAAGGTATGTCTTCCAAATTGTAAATTTTTATTTTCATTTTATCCAAACAAACTAGAATTTGTGTAGGTAAATTTAGGGGTAAATTTAGGCATAAATTTAGGGGTAAATTTATGTATAGGTAAATTTAGGGGTAAATTTATGCGTAAATTTAGGGTTAAATTTATGTATAGGTAAATTTAGGGGTAATTATTTTTATTTTGGTTGAAAAATATAGTTGTAACTAATAGCAGTAGAAACTGAGA
This sequence comes from Wollemia nobilis, assembly GCA_028583015.1. Taxonomy (NCBI): domain Eukaryota; kingdom Viridiplantae; phylum Streptophyta; class Pinopsida; order Araucariales; family Araucariaceae; genus Wollemia; species Wollemia nobilis. Next base: position 7,206,917 of record JAQPPZ010000103.1, read on the forward strand.
AAACCCCATCAATCGTCCCTGGAGGTCGTCCCTCACATTCATTCATCCCTGGAGGCCATCCCTTGCATGATGTCGACGGACTCACCCGGGTCATCCCTCGACGAGGGAGACCAAGTGAGCGAGCTTCATTCGAGGGAGACGAACACGCGAAGTGAGTCATTTATTTTTGCATTGGATATTTAGGATAAATTTAGGGTAAATTTATATAAGTAAATTTAGAGATAAATTTAGGGGTAAATTTAGGGGTAATTATTTTTCTTTTGGTTGAAAAATACAGTTGTAACTGATAGTAGTAGAAACTGAGAAAACCCCATTCAATCATCCCTGGAGGTCATCCCTCACATTCAATCGTCCGGAGGTCTCCCTCATAATCACCAATCATCCCTCACATTCAATCATCCTTGGAGGTCGTCCCTCGCATGATGTCGATGGACTCACTCTCCGAATCAAAATAATGATGGACTCATTCGGGTCGTCCCTCGACAAGGGACGACCCAAGTGAGTCAGTAGTCTTCATTCGAGGGATGACGGACACACTGAAGTGAGTCATTTCTTTTTGCATTGGATATTTAGGCATAAATTTAGGGGTAAATTTATGTATAGGTAAATTTAGAGGTAAATTTAGGGGTAAATTTAATGGTAAATTTAGGCATAAATTTAGGGGTAAATTTATGTATAGGTAAATTTAGGGGTAATTATTTTTCTTTTGGTTGAAAAATATAGTTGTAAGTGATAGCAGTAGAATATGGCATGAACAGGGATGGGACATTGTACACTATCACTATCATGAAAGAAATAAATCTTCCATTTTTAAGCTTTTAATTTATTTATTTTCAACTACATCTTCTTATCATGGAATTACCTTTCATAGTAATTGAGAGAAATAGTATTGTAGTGGCTAAACTTAGAAAACCCCCTTCAGTCGTCCTTGGAGGTCGTCCCTCGCATTCAGTCATCCCTGGAGGTCGTCCCTTGCATGATGTCGACGGACTCACCCGGGTCATCCCTCGATGAGGGACGACCCAAGTGAGTTCGTAGACTTCATTTGAGGGACGACGGACACGCTGAAGTGAGTCATTTATTTTTGCATGGGATATTTAGGCGTAAATTTATGGGTAAATTTATGTATAGGTAAATTTAGGGGTAAATTTAGGCATAAATTTAGGGGTAAATTAATGTATAGGTAAATTTAGAGGTATATTTAGGGGTAATTATTTTTCTTTTGGTTGAAAAATATAGTTGTAAGTGATAGCAATAGAATATGGCGTGATAGGGGTAAATTTTCATAGTATGTTGTTGAACATCATTTCGTTGGACTTGGAAATATATATTATTTATGTTTTGGAAATATATATTATTTGGTTGGTATGTTAATGTTGCTAAGAAATAGTATTGTAGTGGCTAAACTTAAGAAACTGAGAAAACCCTATTCAGTCATCCCTGGAGGTCGTCCCTCGCATTCAGTCATCCCTGGAGGTCATCCCTCGCATGATGTTGACGGACTCACCGTGTCATCCCTCAATGAGGGATGACCCAAGTGAGTCAGTAGACTTCATTCGAGGGACGACGAACATGTTGATGATGCCACGAACTCAATTCCCTCATGGCAATCTATAACAAGTAGAAGTGCATATGATTGATCTTTTGTTTTCAAATATAGTGTAGTATCTCATTGCACATTACTTTATTGCTTTATTATATTATTACACTATATATGTTGAATATCTTAAACATAGCATTTTGATTTAAGCATTCTATTTTGTTATAATATTTTTGTAGTGGATGCAACTCCATCCAGAAGGGGCCTCCCTTTTCAGTCTATTAACAACAAGTTCCTTAAATCCATCATCGAGTTCTTCCAGTCATGTATTTTTTTGCAGGGAAGAACATCAGACATACCTTTATGGGCTATGGGGTATATTGTGTGTTGCCTCGAAAAAATAAATACGACTGGTCCTCGTATGTTTCCACCAAAATAAAAAATGAACTTCAAAATGCGTGCACAAATACTACGACCACTTCTACCCTTGTTGCTACTTGCAATTACTTGATTGGTTTTTATTATGAAGAATATTATAATGTAAGCAATACCACCGTGCCCACCTCCCTCCATGCAACATTGAAGTCACTTACCTTAACCACCGAACAGATGCAGGTAATTTTTTACATAAAAATTTACAATAATTTTTTTTAGTGTTTATATTTCTAATTTTTAAATTTGCTTTAATGCAGAGAAGAGTGATGTCAGCTTTGAATAGAAGAGAAGCAATAAATAGGGGAAACAACCCAGAGGGTAGTGCAGATTTTGACACACAGTCACCAGAACATCCGCTAACAAGGTCTGCGAAACGTATTAGATCTACTATTTCACATCCAACTCCCTCTTCTACTTCATGTCAACATCAACATGCCATCGATGTTGAGGAAGATAGCCAGGCCATCACAGGTAAATTTTCTTTTGAGGAAGATAACCAGTTGTCCCTGGATGTCATCCCTCACATTTAGTCGTACACTCAGTCGTCCTTGGTGGTCGTCCCTCGCATGATGTCGATGGACTCACCTGGGTCATCCCTCGATGAGGGATGACCTAGGTGAGTCCATCGACATCATGTGAGGGACGACCCGGGTGAGTTCGTAGACTTCATTCGATGGTCAACGGACTCACCCGGGTCGTCCCTCGCATGATGTCGATGGACTCACCTGGGTCGTCCCTCGATGAGGGATGACCATGAATTCTCTAATTAGTTTTAGTTAGCACTTACCATTATTTTAAATTAAAACTTTTTAAATTTTTTTAGGGCATCATCCCAGACAAATTTTAGAACCAGTCCGACCCGAAAATGACACAGCAGCATCTGGTATGTGCAATTACAATTGAGAATTTCCTAGTAAATTTTATTATCAAATTGTTTTTACAATAAATATTATTTTTATTTTTTGTAGGTTCAAGTCGACATCACCAACAACAAATGATGGCACATCCACCGCCACCGCCTCTACGTCCTCTACAGCAAGACCGCATAGAAGTTTCTGAACAAACGTTTGAAACAGGGCAACAAACCAGATCAGAGCATGGTATACAATTAAAAATTGAGTTTCCCAATATTTTTATTAAAATATTTTCTTCAAATGTTTAATTTATTTTTTTAATTTTTCCTTAGGTCGATCACAACAACCCATGCAACATTTTATACCACCACCACCACCTCCACATAGACAAAAGTTCGTGAGGCCTCAACATATGCGTGGAAAAGTGTTACATGATGAAAGGAGTTCAGCAGGCCCATCCATTGGCCTTTCAAACTTTCCAACTTTGGAAAATGTTTCAAAACTTTTCAATGATTCTCCTGGGTTGTTTGTTCCTCCCTTGGATAAGGAATTCTTTATCCAAGGTTTGTTTCCTAAAAGTTTTAAAGCATCTGATATGCTTCAAACCCAAAGAGGAGAAACCATTGATAAAACATTGCAAACTGGTGGAAGAGCCACCACTGCTCACAACACCCCTCCCCCTAGTCCAACTGGTCAAGATGCTCCTCTTACTGAGGATCAAATATTTGATTTTTCAGAATCAGATTTAATAGTAGAAAATTTAGAAGCCATAGTGAAGGATATCGTGCTTTCTGATATTTTTGAACTGAAAGTTTGGGAGTATCGGGTAAAAGTTCTAGCTAAGGAAATTAATGCCCGATACAAAAATTATACAAAAAGAGAAGAATTATTTTCTTTGGTTCAACAACACCCTAAAAATGTGGATGCTTTGTTATATGAAGCAACCTCAGGAATTGTAAATGCCATTGGCACTAATGTTTATGGTGATGAAATTATAGATCACCTTTTGAATATGCTTGAGAATCTGAATGTTGAAGCTCAAGCCTATTTCAATAAGTGGACAATTGATAGAAAAAAAGTTAAAGTGGCAAAGGCTGCCTAGGTTGTTGTAGAGGTAAGTCAACAATATTTTTCTAAATTAATTTATTTTTATAATATTTTGATCTTTATTAACTAACATTTTAAATATTCTACTATGCAGTCCAATTTTGAGAATGTCAAAAATCAAGTGGAAAGCATGAAGGTCTTTTTGGGCACCGCAAAGCAAAGTATACAAAATGTAATTGAATTCAAAGAATGATTCTATGAGACCGTTAGATAGAATGATACCCTCAGAAGAATCATCATCAAACATAAATTGGATTCGAATATTTTGCTTGTGGAACAAGAGAACGAAATACCTCCAAAAGATGATCCAACTACAGAGGAGAGGGGATTGGTAGAAAGTTTGAAGACTGGTGAAGAGAACCTATGGAGAGCTAGTGTGTTAGGAGAAACAACATTAGAGGTGGCATCTGGGAAAGGTCATGAAGAAAAGCAACCAGATCCTTCATCTGATTCTCTGCAAATACTTGAAACAGGTGCTTCAACACAATAGTTTGAAAGTGGACGCACAGTCCTTTGTAATGAACTTTGTTTCTCATGAACTGATGTTTGAATGAAAAATATTTGAAATAAATATTTTGATGAATACAAATGTTGATGAATAGGTGTTTGATACAAATATTTGTTTTGATGAACTCTTGGCTTGAATGAATAGACAACATTTTGTTTCTCATGAAATACATTTTGTAATGAACTTTGTAATGAACTGATGTTTGAATGAATAGAATACATTTTGTTTCTCATGAAATATTCAATGTTTGAGTTATAGAGAATTGAACCTAGATACAACTCTTGGTTTTGATGAATGCAAATGTTGATGAATAGGTGTTTGAAATAACTCTTGGCTTGAATGAATAGAATACATTTTGTTTCTCATGAAATACATTTGGTTATGAACTTTGTAATGAACTGATGTTTGAATGAATAGAATACATTTTGTTTCTCATTAAATATTCAATGTTTGAGTTATAGAGAATTGAATACAACTCTTGGTTTTGATGAATGCAAATGTGGATGAATGTGTTTGAAATAGCTCTTGTTTGAATGAATGGAATACATTTTGTTTCTCATGAAATACCTAGGTGAGTCAGTAGGCTTCATTTGAGGGATGACCCAGGTGAGTCAGGGATGACCCAAGTGATTCACTAGGCTTCATTCGAGGGATGACCCAAGTGAGTCAATAGGCTTCATTCAAGGGATGACCCAAGTGAGTCAATAGGCTTCATTTGAGGGACGACCCAAGTGAGTCAATAGGCTTCATTCAAGGGACAACCCAAGTGAGTCATAGGCTTCATTCAAGGGATGACCTAGGTGAGTCAAGGATGATCCAAGTGAGTCAATAGGCTTCATTCGAGGGATGACCCAAGTGAGTCAATAGGCTTCATTCAAGGGATGACCCAAGTGAGTCAGTAGGCTTCATTCGAGGGATGACCCAGGTGAGTCAAGGATGACCCAAGTGAGTCAGTAGGCTTCATTCGAGGGATGACCCAAGTGAGTCAGTAGGCTTCATTCAAGGGATGACCCATGTGAGTCAATAGGCTTCATTCGAAGGATGACCCAAGTGAGTTAGTAGGCTTCATTCAAGGAATGATCCAGGTGAGTCAGGGACAACCCAAGTGAATCAGTAGGCTTCATTCAAGGGATGACCCAAGTGAGTCAGTAGGATTCATTCGAAGGACGACCCTAGTGATTCATTAGGATTCATTCGAGGGATGACCCAGGTGAGTCAAGGATGACCCAAGTGAGTCAATAGGCTTCATTCTAGGATAAACCAAACATATAATATTTAAACAAAATATTTGAGGACATATCCTCTCAAGAAAATTTCATATACAACAAAGCAATCCTATGTTATTAAGAAAATACAACAAATCAAGCCAATAATTTTAAACAAAATATTTGAAATTATATCCATCCAAGGAAAATTTCATATACAGTAGGGCAAAGCCTATAATTTTGAACAAAATATTTGACATTATATCCATCCAAGGAAAATAAAATCATGTAACATCAATCCAAAACAAAATCATGCAATGTAATTATGTATGTGACATGTTGCAAAAATATGCAAACACATTAATCCAAACAAAACTTCATAATCCTGATTCCCCACATCAGGATTATATAAATATCATGCAATATGTATAAATTCCATCTATCAAAGGGATATGTTGCAAAAATATTGCAAATATTACATCGGAGGAAGTTGAAACAAATAATTCCAATATTCAACATCATTTGTAGACGTAGTTGATCTCTATGTCTCAACAATCAGATCACTATTCTCAATTTCCTCATCATCATCATTATCAATATTCGTGATACCTCTTCTGCTTGTTATAGATTGCCAATATGCCACAACTCTATCATAAGGAAAATTGTGCACCTCATAAGAAGAGACATATATTCTCAAGCAGTTTTCTAAATTTTTATCCAATTGGTTACGAACTTTAGATTTCACAAAATACAATGCACTAAAAACCCTTTCATCTTCCACTGATCCCAAAACCATTGTTTGACACAATTCATATAAGTGGAAATATTCGCTCATCGTTTCTTGTAAGACAATACTAGGGTACAACTTTTTCCACAAACGTATAATAGAACCTGGTTCGCTAGAATTAGTCAAAAGTGGAATTTGATCAAGCATTGTATTTCCAAAATATGAGGATTGTTTGGTCAAAATATATTTATTCAAAATACCATTGATCTCAGTATCATTGACTTCCACACTTTTAGAAAAATGTTCGATAAGTTTACCCATATATTTTATAAACAAGTTTTTTTGCTATTATAATATGTTCCTGAATCCCAAAATGTAGGGTTAACCACACCCATTGCTTCTAGCAACTCATCTCTTTGAAAACGACTTCTAATTTCTTTTGTCAATGATTCTGCTATTTTTCTCAACTTAATCCTTGTATTCTGTAAAACTTCTTCAAATCTATTGTATGTGATTGGCATCTATTCAAAATCTTCACTAACTATGTCCAATCGCTTATCAAAATAATATAAAGGTATCTCTTTTCCGTGAACATTAATACAAAGATGATCGTGAATGTTGAACTGCAACAAATTATTTTGTTCATTGACATTTGTTAGAGTTCTCCAATCATCAAACACAGGATCCATAAAATTCTCACTTGATAAGTATAACGTATCGAGACGCACACAAATATATTTTCTAACTTTGATGAAATCAACTATATAAATGGATCTTTGTTGTGCAAGTTTTATCAATGTATTCATTTCATGCAGCATTGGAAGAATACCACATAAAGTGAGTAGTGTTTCTAGGTCTCTCATACGATATAACAAATCTTTCACTTTATCAACTACCCTTCGATTTTCATACATAAAGCCTACTATGGATTTATATTGTTTGAAAACTCTTGTTGTGGGTTGAAACAATGAAATCCACCTGGTATCCACATCTTGCAACAATTTTTTACTTTTTGTAAGTCCTAGTGTGAATTGTTGAAACTCTGCAAACCTTTTTGGACTGCACAAAAAATATGAATGTACTTCCCGGATGAGTTCTTCAACTCTTGCAACATTTTGAAATGTGCTCACAATTTTGTATGCAAGATTCATTCTATGAGCCATGCAGTGAATCGAGATCAAATATGGGGTAACAGATGTTTGAAGTCGAACACAAAGACCATTTCTATTACCTTGCATTACAACAACACCATCAGCTCCAACACATATTAATTTATTGGCTATTGCTGCATCATCCATTCCAACAATATCCTTTAAGCTAGTAACAACAACATTGTAAATATTTTCAGCATTACAGTTTTCCACCATCTTATGTATTGCTAGAAAATGAGGTTGCCTTACATGATTTTGAAAGGTGTAAACATGCATGCAAATCCAAGATGTATTGTCAACTACAGTTACCTCATCAATAGAAAGTGAAATGAATTTAGAATTTTTAACATTCTCTTTCAAGTCCTCCATCTCAACTAAAGATAGATATTTTACCATTTCCCAACCACTTCGATCTGACCAATGAGCATTAGGGAGGTTGTGTACATCAGCTAGTCGAAAGAGATGCTTATAATCAATAAAGTCTGACATAGCTCTACCTTTTTTAAGAATAGTAAATACGACAACAAACTGCAAGCTTTTTGAAGCTAACGTGATTTTATGAATTTTTTGAAACTGTGTTGTAATCGTTCCACCATTCTTAGATGGTATTTGTTTTTGTTTCATCGCTTTTTCATAATCTAGTGCATATCTCACATGTGCGCATTCTGATGCATTCTTCCACCTGTGGGTTCTCTTAAATGTTCCATCAACTTGTTTTACTTTAACATAAACCTTTCCACAATGTTTCTCTATTGTATCTATCTTAGGTTGCATTCTCTTATCTTTTCCTAATTTCCAACTGCAAATAATGCATCTAGCTTCTTTTGGTTCTGCATTACTATCTTCTTGCAGCACTGGTTCAATAAACGGATACTTTGATGACCATTCAAACTGAAATGTCCTTCCAATAATCCAACTTGTTGAACTTCTACATCTACGTTTCTTAGACTTAACCGAAGATTCCCCTGTAGTGTACATTTCGTTGGAAAGATCATTTTCATTTTGACTTTGTATGCCAATTTCAGGATTCTGTTCAAGTTGTTGCATGTCATTGTTAATTAAATTTTCCTGATGTATTTCATCCTAGGGATTATCTTCTAGTGGAGACATATCAAGATCAACTGGGTACTCTGCATTCAAGTATGTTCTATATCATTTTCTGAAATTACTTATTAAAATTACTATTAAGTAGGGAAAACGGGTATGTACCTTGTAACTGCTTAAGTTGTTCAATGTCATTGTTGATGAAATTTTCATGATGTATTTCATCCTGGGGAATATCTTCTAGTAGAGGCATATCAGGATCAATTGGGTAATCTGCATTCAAAGATGTTTTATATCATATTTTGAAATTATTTATTAAAATTACTAATTAAGTAGGTAAAACAGGTATGTACCTTGTAACTGTGTAGGTTCTGCTCCCTCCATGGATTTTGATGCCTCCTTGGATTTCGAGATATTGCTAAAATATTTTAGGATACTATTTTTTTAGAATATTTTTCTCCCTTGTTTCCATTGCGAGTTGGAGCCATTGTACCTGTGAAGGGAAATGTTAGGAAAATAATAGTTGAGCAGAAAGTCTACAGGCAAAGAAGCAAAGATGATAATGCAATGAGTAAATCTAGGATTATCAATGCAGTAAATAGAGATGACCTGGAAGGCCATAAAAATCATGTGAGGATACAAAAATAAAGAACATCATGTGAGGGATGACCTGCATGAGTCAGTAGACATCATGCAAGGGACAACCTACAAAGGATGACCTGGGTGCAAGGGATGACATGGGCAAGTCTGTAGTCATCATGTGAGGGATGACCTACAAGGGATGACCTAGGTAAGTCTATAGACATCATACGAGGGATGACTTACATGAGTCTATAGACATCATGTGAGGGATGACCTACATGAGTCTATAGACATCATGCCTAGGATGACCTAGGCAAGTTTGTAGTCATCATGCGAGGGATGACCTATAATAAATGACCTTGGTAAGTCTGTAGACATCATACAAGGGATGACCTACATGAGTCCATAGGCATCATGTGAGGGATGACCTGCAAGGGATGACCTACATGAGTCCGTAGACATCATGTCAGGGATGATCTACAAGGGACAACCTAGGTGCAAGGGATGACCTGGGTAAGTCTGTAGTCATCATGAAAGGAACAACATGTAAGGGATGACCTAGGAATGTCTATAGACATCATGTGAGGGATGACCTACATGAGATGACCTAGGTGTAAGGGATGACCTAGGCAAGTATGTAGTCATCATATAAGGGATAACCTACAAGGGATGACCTGGGTGAGTCTATAGACATCATACGAGGGATGACCTGCATGAGTCCATAGGCATCATGTGAGGGACAACCTATAAGGGATGACTTGCATGAGTCCATAGACATCATGTGAGGGATGACCTGCATGAGTTATATACATCATGCAAGGATGACCTACACAAGATGACCTAGGTGCAAGGGATGACCTAGGCAAGTCTATAGTCATCATGTGAGGGATGACTTGCAAGGTATGACTTATATGAGTCCTTGTACATCATGTGAGGGATGACATGCATGAGTCCATAGACATCATGCGAGGGATGACCTACAGGGATGACTTGGGTAAGTCTGTAGATATCATGTGAGGGACAACCTACATGAGTCCATAGACATCATGTGAGGGATGACCTGCATGAGTCCATAGACATCATGTGAGGGACGACCTACATGAGTCCATAGACATCATGTGAAGGACAACCTGCATGAGTCCATAGACATCATGTGAGGGACGACCTGCACGGGATGACCTAGGTGCAAGGGATGACCTAGGCAAGTCTGTAGTCATCATGCAAGGGATGACCTAGATGAGTCTGTAGACATCATACGAGGGATGACCTCATGGTCTTAGTATCATGGAGGACACTGAAGGGATAACCTGCATGAGTCCATAGGTATCATGTGAGGGATGACCTGCATGAGTCTGTAGACATCATACGAGGGATGACCTACATGAGTTCATAGGCATCATGTGAGGGACGACCAAGGGATGACATACATGAGTCTGTAGACATCATGTGAGGGACGACCTGCATGAGTTCATAGACATCATGCAAGGGATGACCTAGGTGCAAGGGATGACCTAGGCAAGTCTGTAGACATCATGTGAGGGATGACCTGCATGAGTCCATAGACATCATGCGAGGGATGACCTGCGAGGGATGACCTGCATGAGTCCGTAGACATCATGCGAGGGATGACCTCATGCAGGGGATGACCTAGGTGGGTCTGGGATGAGCAAGGAGTCTGTATGGATGGAAGCATTGACGAAAAAAGTAAAACAAGGCATCAAAAAAAAATTTGTACCTAGAGTCTTTTCTCTGTAGTCTTGTATTTTGTCCTTCGTCTGTTGCCAATCACTCTTTTTTTGGCTTCTCTGGTTCTATTCTTTTTTCGGCTCAAATTTGGGTTCTCCTTTTTTGTTGAATGTATAACTATAACAAGTAATAGTATGTTTTGGTATATATAGTGGGTGAATTTATCTAGGTTAATAAAATTATATATAATTTTAAGGCGAGTCGATCCAAAATCTAGGCGGGAGGGCGGGCGATTTAAATTTTAAAATTTAAAATATTATAATTTTTGGGCGACCCGACCCAAAAAAAAAATTTCCAAAATTTTTGGGCGAGTGGGCCAATGGCCAGGGTCCCAAAATTCATAAATTTACATTTTGAAAAATATCATTATTCGCTTATTAACAAATTTTTGCCCCTATGCATAGCCTCGTTTACAAGAGCAATAACATGATATTATTGTTAACATTAAAGTGCATTATTAATCCATTAGCACTATACTAGTTGATATTTAACTAGTTACTCTCAAAAGGGTTAGTTTATGTTTATTGATTGTTAAAGATCAAGGGCACAAAACCATTAGATTATCAAAGTGTCTAGAGACACTATTTGGTGCACAAAACCTACAATATTTTGTGGCCCAAAGAAGCCACCAAAATTATATCATATTCCTCCAAGGAGTGGAGAAGAAAGCCACCATAAAAATCAGTAAAATAAGCTATAAATTAAGACTTGGTGAGTCTCATATTCGAGGTGCACTAAGGGCTATTTACAAAAAAAATAGTGTAGAAAATACTTCTATGAAAGCTTTTATATACGTGGTTATTAGCTTGGGTTTATTACCAAAAGTAACCAAGAAAAGAAGAGAGTTGTCTAGCAAAGGAGACAACCTCAAAATCTACCATTGCCTACAAGAAAGTCACCATTAAAACCAAAAAAAATAAGGTTGCAAAAGGAGGTGCAAAAAAGGTATTATATTCACAAATTCATTTACATCATCTTGCACCATACTAATCTGTTTTACGTAGGAATAAAATATAGGTTTTAAGTGCTACAAAGGACCATTCTTCACAAGGAGAAATTAGCTCAAAGTGATCATGTAAACGCATTCTCCAAGCAAGGTAAAAGAGCCTCTCAAAGAGATCATATCATCCACACTCTTGGAAATCCATATCAAGGTACCTGCAAGCAAACACAACAAGAGAAATATTATCTACAAAGATAAATACATAGTATGTTGAAAGGAGGAGGAAAACAAAGCACAAAAGAGGCTATACCAGCTAGACGTACATCCACAAGGAGCACTCAAGGGCACCATTGGAGTATCTCAAAACTCCACCAAAGCATTGCCCATAGCCACCGAAGAATTACTCACAATCCTAGCTCAAAGCCACCAAAGTGTTGCTCATTACTCTAGCTGGAACCAACTCACACCAAGCACCATCAAAAGCATATAGCAAAGGAGAAGCTGGCAAAATATGTTGATAAAATAATCTTGCAAAGAATACATTAAGGATTGAGAGATTTTGAGAAGAAAAGGCCCATGCAAAAAGGGAAGGTGACACTTGTCACCTTGAATAAAATCCTAACATATCCTACATGAGCACTTACCCTTTGCATGCTTGAAGGAAATTCCAATAAGGCATTACACAGGAGGAGATTGGGAGTGTTAGAAGAGAAGTGACTCTTGTCAAAAAGGAAAATAAGCGCTCACATAAGATTGTAATGCTCACCTTCTATTTTGCAAAAAAATTTAAGGGTCAACAAGGTTCTATCTCTCTCCCAGGTATTAAAGTGAAACTATCGTGACACTTGTCACCCACTACAATATTCTATCCCTATTTGAGGCACCAAAGACCAAGGAGGAGTGCATTCATAGAAACCAAGGGAGTGCAGCATAGAGGAAGAAGAGAATTAAAGGCTCTTGGTCAAGCAAAAGTGGAGTGTCCAATATTGCAGTCAAAAGAATTTTTTGCCATTCACCATTGAAAGGAGTTCAAAGAAAGCATTAAGACTAGTATGCATACGTTGGAGAATACAAGGAAAATATAATGCTAATATAGTAGATTTGCAATATTATAAAGGTAAGACTTTACCTTAATTTATTTGCTTTCATTAATAGGGACATATAAGGGTATAATATAAGGTTGAAACTATAGGGAAATCAACCATATTTGAAAGAAAAATTAAAAGAGAATTATAGCTTGACATTTGTAAATTAAAACATAGGAGGAATAAGGATTTCTACCTAGAAAAATTAAATTTCTATTATTGCAAATATTATTTTTTTCTAATATTCCAAATTAGGGAGTTATAAGGCATACTACACCAAAGTAGGATTTTGGAATTTAGAAACATTAAATATCAAATATCAAAAGTTATAATAGAAGGTTCATTAAATATTATCAAGAATTGGAAATTAATTGGTATACTTGTCTCAAGACCACATTAAAGGGATAAAGTATATCCAACCATTAGGACCTCATAAAAATAGAAATTTCTTAAGTTCAATAGGAGTAATAAGGTGTAATAGAATTTTATTTTTGCTATTCACAAAACTTTACAAAATCAACCCAAAATTGAACTACTATTCTCAAAAGCACTTAGCATATCCAAAATAACTAGGGATACATAATGCATTCTATAAGACTTGATAATAATAGCATCTTTCAAAATTTATTAAGTATTCAATCCATTTGGGAGTCATAATATTTCTACAAAATTGAAAATTCCACCAAGATATCATCAAATCAATACTAGGGAATTTAAAAGGGGACCACAAGGATCATCATGGTATAAACAATTTTTTTATTGTAGAATTCCAATTACTTAAAGGTCCAAACTATTTTCCTCATAAAAATAAGATAAAAGCAATCTTAGTATATGAAAAACTATGTGAAATAGCTCAAGGAATAGCAAAAATACCAAGCACATGTGATATTGAGATTCAAAAGTTTGAAGAAAATAATGCAAAGGCCCTAATGATAATAACTTGTGCTATCACTTATGAAATGAAACCTTATATTATTTTAGCAAAAACATCTACAAAAGCATAGAAATATTAGAGAAGATATTCGAAGGGAAAAATAAAGCCACTATCCTTCATCTTCAAACTCAACTACATTCCCTAAAAATGAACAGTGCAAAGAGCATAGAACTATTCCTAAGGAAGGTAGTAGATATTAAAGGGAAATTATTAACCTTTTTTTTTGTAGGTAAAATTGCTTAAATATGGGGTTTAAATGGGCCCCAAACCTAGGTATATAAAATGATAGCTAAAACAGTAGCATAAAATAAAAATAGGCCTGCACAGTGGCCAACAAACACCCAGAGCTAATAGGGCCAAATATTAGTTGAGAAGACTGAATGGTCGCTTGATGACATAAAAACAAGGTTACAAGCTGAGAAATACCCATGCAAGGGTTGCTTAAAATATATTACTACCTAAAAAACCCGTAAAGGAGCTAGAACAAAATTCCCATGCAGGGGTTGCTAGCAAAATATTTGCAAAAAATATAATAGACACCTATGTAGGAATGGACATAAGACTCAAAAAAGCCCACATAGGGGCATTATAGAACTCAGAACAAGTGATTAAAGCCCCACACAAGGGATCAAAAGATCAAAAGTATGAGAGAAACCTAGTATGAAAACAAATAATATCCTCAACAGACCCAATCCTAGACATCTATAACATCTTCATTAGCAAGAGCATCTTTAGCGTGGTTCTTGAGAAGTAGCTTGAGAGTCTCACTGATCTTATCCATGGTGTTGATGATGTTGTTGATGATGGTAATGTGGATTTTGTTGCAAGTAGTAATACAAGGATTGTCGCTACCATCATCCAAGATGTGGTAAGGGGAGCTTTGACTGGTAGCAACCCTGGGTTTCTTAAGCTAGGTAGACCTCCTAAACTAGGGTAAACTCTCATAAAATTTATCTTTGCACTTTGAGAAAAAAGTGGATAAAGTACCCATAGTCAGGGGTCTGATTTACCTTGGAACCAGAGACTCTTCATCGCTATCAAACACAGGAGTTGAAGGAGACAGGTTGTGAGTAGGTGACTTCGGGGATGGATTGGAATGAAGCAACGAAGCAGGAATGGTAGGTGTGAGGGTGGATTCAACATGGCGATAAATTACAGCGAAGAGACCTTAGTGAGTAGGAGGGGTTTGGGATTTCCTTTTCCTAGCAGGGAAATTATTAACCTTAGGAGAAGATACTAAAGATGATTTTTTTACTCAAGTAACCATGAGAGCACTTCCAAACAGCTACAAACATTTGGTTACATCTTTACAAGTCCTAAGTAAAGATACTTATTTTGATGACCTAATCAATATTCTTCAAGAGTATGAGGTGGAGAACACAGTTAAAGATGAAATGACTAACATTGCATTGGTTTCAAAAGACAATCCATAAGGAAATATTGCTTCTTCATAAAAAGGATGAAGACCATGGAGTAACAGATATTGTCAAATATGCAAAAGAAAAGTTCATAGTACTAACTATTGCATATTCAATCCCAAAAAATAGAATCAAGGAAATTAAATGAACAATGGAAGCATATTTTAGTTACGACAATATCAAAATAATCCTCATCAGTAGTAATTTTAGTGTCCAACCAATTATCCCCAATTGGAGTATCGTAAAGGGAATCATAAATTACACCTAGCTCAAAGGATAGAAGAAATCAAAGAACTGGAAGAATCAATAGATGGTTATGAAGTGAAAGCTCTTTCAGCAAGAACAACAGGTTATGAAGAAACCAACTACTTGCTTGAACAGGTTATAGAAAGTAGATAAGAAGAATACAAACTTCAAGACCAAGAAGAAGATCCATATTGAAGATCTAAATATTCAATACCCAAATAATATAATACATAGGGTGTTATATTTAGAATATATTACATCATTTGGGTCATATAAATGTACCACATTTGGTACATAGTTAGAGTAGAAGATTACTTTAGGGGAAAATTAGCTATTTACTTCAAGCAATGTAATAAACACACAAGTATCAATGTGCAAGGTGTCCCCTTGTACAGCTAGGTAGAGTGTTGGCCAAGGAATCTATCTTCCTATATAAAGGGCCTCATAGTGATAGTTCATATCAAGCATATCAAGTGCATTATAGTAGAGTGTAGTAGATAGTGGTAGAACTCCTATATGGAGTACAATGTAGTTCTTTAGCTTATAGTAATGGAGTGACCATTACCTCCATACTACATTGTATTTTTGCCAATTTCTATCTATAGTATATTTAAGTCATATTGCAGAATTACTTTCTTTCATATTTTCTGCATTTTATTAGGACCTCTGATAGATCTCTTCCATTGCATATATCCTCAAAAGCTAACAATGGGTCCTAATAGTTTTACTACAATTCAATTTATTTTTATCATTGCTTTGGGTATAGGTCTCAGCTTAGTTGGATCACATGTATCTAGGATTAGATATTTGACTCATGATATATCTATTTCTAAATCATGTGTATATTATACATTTGATTGAAAAGTACTTCTATTTTTTACAAATGTATAAAAGTATATTGTATATATTTATTGATGCATACATGTGCATTTTATTGGACTAGATATTATAAATATGATTCACATATATTTTTTGGCAAGAATGAACTACTTGGATTTTATGACTCTAATTTTATTTTTTATTATCAATATTTAATACATTATTTTTATAAGAAAGGAATATTTTAGGTGAATAACTGGTTTAAGATTCAATAATAATGTTAGCTTATATCTTTATGTAAATTAAAATATCATTATAGACATGATTAATATCATTTTCTTATCAAAAATTTAAATGTGATAAAATTTATATATATTTCTAATATTGTTGAGAGTATACTTGGTATTTTTGAATAAGATAATCCTCACTTGAGAATAAATGATGACAAATTGATAGTATTGTTATCATGTTCTCCAATTGTTTGTAGTTTGTTATCAAATATTATCAATAGATATTATAGTGATAATTTTTTTATTTCTTGAATATTTGTTGTGTTATATTAGCAATTTAGAATTGTTAATAATAACCATAAGAAATAATTTATTTAAAACAAAAATAAAATATGAAAAAATAGCAAAAGGTAAATTATAAATAAGACATTGTTTACAATCCCATAATATAGAAGAATCATGATAAAAGATCTATATTCCTAATAGAAACTTCTATAATTAAGAAAATAAATATAACCAGAGAAAACATTTAATAAACATTAGCATTTGAAGAAGACAAAGGCTTAACATATTGAAGAAGATAAAGGCTCAATATCCTCATCAAGTGTTACAAAGGAATTGATGCATACTTTGATAATATCCTCAAAATAATGGACAACACTAAGAGATTCATGCTAAAAAAATACATACAACACATGGAAACTCTTCCACTACCTCTATAGAGGTATGTATATGATTGTTTTTGGGTCCCAAGGGGGATATTGCAATAGTCCAAGATTTGGCTCTTCTTCGGGAGGTCCAAGGTTCAAACCATGGTGTGGAAGAGTGTGTGAAGGGGTGGGTGTGTGTATGGTTGTGTGTTTAGCCCCTATTGATAAGCTTAGCTCTTGACCTTACAAGGGATCATGGTTGGGATGGGAATGCCCAACCTTGAGCATCGATTGTAAGGGTTTCTCACACTACCCTAATTAAAATATAATACATAAAATATATCATATTCTATTTAATAAAAATAAATGAAAAAACTTATAGTTTATAGATATATGATACATCTAGAAATTAGGTTACAAATATAACTTAGCTAAAATCTATAATACAACTATTAAATGAATATATTTTAGTCAAATTTTAAGCTAATAAATATTTAGATTGAATTAAGTATTTATCAAATTTTTATTATTATTATTTATTTTTAGTCTTAGATAAAAATAAATTAATTGATATATGATATATGAGATTTTATAATTGAACCTCAAACTAAAAATACCCTAGTTTATCGAATAGATATGGATCCAACATAAAGCAATTATAAGGATGATACAAAAATATAACAATTGAGATTGACTATCTTCCTATATAAAACCAAACATTCAAGTGGATACTTCAATTACAATCTTGATTCATATGCTAGAGGTCAAATCAAATTCATATATAATATAAGAATCAAGTCGGTCCAAATATAGGCAATTCCATTAAAGAAGAGAACAAACATAAAATTATAATAAAATTATTCCTAAACAAAATTTAATGCTATGCATGAATAAGGAAATCATATCTATTAAATAGATAAAATGAAAAAAATTGAAGATCATGCACTATTTCTTTGAAATATGAAGTGATGTGAATAACAATTTGAAGAAATTTGTTGGCTAGAATCATGGAGTGCACACGACAAATATAGGGTTTGCAAAGTGAAGCATAGAGAAATTTAAAAAAACACAAGTGATAGTATTTTATTTTTCTTTAAACTAGAATGTGCTCAGATCTACCCATGTACATAAAATGAAGGTGGGTCAAATTCTTGATTGATATCTTTTCAAAAATGACACAAGAAGCATCAATATTTTTTCATAACCGGAGTGTGCTTAGATCTGTTCATGTGAATAAAATGAAGGTTGGACAACAATCTTTCTAGAATCAGAGCATGTAAAAGGTGAAAGGAGTTACTTTGACAAGGAGGAATATTTTTGTGCATGTGAATGGTTGTTTGAATATGTTTGTTCATTTGAATCATGGAGTACATACAACAAAGCTAGAGTTTACAAAGATAAAATATTAGCCTTTGCTTTTATTGGTATTTTTTAAATGACAGTATATTGGAAAATTGATTTCTTGTTTGATGGAGAATGAACATAAACATTTGGACTTCTCAGAGGACCCCTTTGAGGAGCAACACATCTTTTCAACTCCAAGGGCCAAGGGTCCCATTTCTATAAAGACTTAAAAGTTAAGAATTGGGGGGCTTTGGGTTTTTTGAGTGGCCATAAAAATATTATAGCTCATTAGAATTTAGTGGATAGAAGGGAGTCTATGTCAATAGGTTTAGATCATGATATTTTTCCTATTGATTGCTCACTCTCAGGTGTCTCAGAACACTCTACTTAAGTTATGGGTCTAATGAATGAGCAAGTATTTCATTATGGAAAAAAATTGAGCATGCTCCAAACAACCTAGACTCACTTTACGTGATGGAGTTTCCTTTGTTTGGTTCTAGTTTTATTGGTAAAGTTCTTAATTTAGAGGTCTTAAGTTGAGTGGAACAAACTTTCAATCAACATAGACTACAACTTTGGTTACTAAAGTGTGTAAGGCACATAAAATGGTTAAAAAGAGAAGGTCAAAGATCATAATGGTACTTGGGGAAGACTCGAGGATGGAACAAGTTTTGGAGTTTTTTGGGAAGACCCTTATTAGGAAGTTTCATGGACATCAAATAGCTAATAATAAACTAAATGAGTGGTTTCAAAAGGTATGGGTCCCAATCTTAGGATATGGGTCAGTTTTTTACTTGCTAAAGGATGGATAGGTTTAATTTTTTGGTTTGAGGAAGATGCATAAAAAAATATGGGAGATTTTTGGTATTGGAGGTCTTCTTTTTTGGCTTTGAAGGCTTGGACACCTTGCTTTGATCCTAGGACTAAATTTACTAGGAGATTCCCGATCTAGGTGAAACTTTTGTTAGTTTTTTATGAGTATAAGATATAGGAAATTCAACCACAAGATGCAACATAAGAAATTTGTGATATCTATATGATAATGGTACTATAATATGCAATAAAATAAAGAGATAAACTTCTGCAATAACTCAGAAATATGCCATTAATGAATGCTCATGAAAATAGTACAATGTAGTATAATGGAGGACATGAACACTCCATAAAATGATATGAAATGAACTACATTGTATCACACTACTAAACTATATTATGCACTCTCTATATTATCTTCCCTCTTTTTTTTCACTAACTATAAGGTCTTTATATAGGAATATAGGTTCCTTGGCCCTTACTCTACCTTTGACTCATATACATGTGGACTACATGCACATTTACATCATCGTGTATTCTAACACTTGTACATTTATTACATGCTAAAGTAACTACTTAACTTTACTCTAAATTAAACTCCTACTCTAGTAGTGTACCAAAACATTGATATGTATCCAATAATGTAACATATTCTTTGACACACCCCTGTATTACATTATTTGGGTATTGAAGACTTTAGTCTTCAATATGGATCTTCATCTTTAGAATAATATTCAACTTGGTTTGCTTCTTCTTCTTCTTTTGCTTGTGTCTTCATGTTGTTTCTCCTTGTCATTTTCATTCCACTATCTTTTGTTGTTTTTGAGTATTTGGAAGAATATTTGACCTTGTAGTCTTCTAGGTATCCTTGATGGACTAGTGATCTCATAATTTTGCAAGTCATAAGTGGATCATAACTACTTCCTTTTCTATTCATTGGTTTCTTGTATGACCTGTTTCCTTGATCTTCACAAAATTCAAGCTTGAGCTCATTGTTAGTGGATGCTTCTGAAATAAGAGCTTGGAAGAAACAGTATAATCTGAATATTAGTTTCTTGAATCTTTTATAGTATTTATCGTTGTTGTAAAAATAGTAATATGGATGATATTTTCCTCCACAATATTTACATGGATGGAAACTCTAGCAGTTAACCTTCTCATGATCAAATTTGCCATAGTAGGTGCATAGTAAAGATATCCCAATGTCTTTGTTATCTATTTTAGGAATATCATGTTTATCTATTTCTTTGATGAAATAGTTGAACCATGTGTGTACAATTGAAGCTATTCTATCTTTACCTTTTTCATAGATCTGTATGAGATCCTTTTGAATATGATCTTCAATATTAGTATAGTTATCATCAACTCCCTTTACTATCTCACTAGAAGATGTACCTGAAGAATCTACTTTCATCGAACTATTAGTCTGTGAGTTTTCAAAAATCCTTTTAAATTCTATTGATTCTTTTATTCCATTTGTGTATTTCTTATTATCCATTGAGTTTTCTGAATCATCAATCATGCTTTTAAGCCATATTGGTATTTTTCTTGCTCCTTTTCTAATTATATTATTTAATGTGTTCTTTGGAGTAGACATCCTTATAGCTCCCTAGTTTAGAGTATATGAACCAATTTGATAAAACCTTTCCAAAACTTAGGTTTTGTAGGATCCTTATGTCTCCCTAGTGATTAGAATATATTCTAATCTTGGTAATAGTTCACCCTTTTGAGTTTATTTTGTAATGTTTTGTGAATGACAAAATCAACTCTTATTTCACCTTATCTCTCCTAATGAACTATGCACTTATCAATTTGAAGTTCTCTATGGTTGGATTTCTTTTGTCTCCTTTAGTATGAGTATGAGACAAGTGTAAGTAATAATTCCAACTCCTTTATGAAAATAAAATGAACTTATTTTCATACCCTTTAATATCCAATAGTTTAATATGTCTAAATTCCAATAGTCTATGTTTGATGTAGTATACCTTATAACTCCCTAATTTTGAAATATTATAAATTAATAATATTTGCAATAATAATATTGATTTTCCAATTAGAAACCCTTATATCTCCTATGGTGTTTTAATTTGCAAATATTTTACTAGAGTGATT
Source organism: Wollemia nobilis (assembly GCA_028583015.1). Taxonomy (NCBI): domain Eukaryota; kingdom Viridiplantae; phylum Streptophyta; class Pinopsida; order Araucariales; family Araucariaceae; genus Wollemia; species Wollemia nobilis. Next base: position 7,228,410 of record JAQPPZ010000103.1, read on the forward strand.
TGAAATACTATGGATATGAGCTCCTTTGATTTGCTTTCAAATGTATTAAGGTTGATTATTTCTCGACTATAAATGATAAATAAACTCAACCTTATGATATACCCCTTATTACTCCTTTAATAAAAGCAATGTTAATCAATGTAGAACCTTACCTTATAATGTTGTATTTCCTTGAGAAATGGGTGTTGTACTTCCTTGATGGTGGACGTATGATAGTGGTAGTGTGTTTAATGCTCCTTTGACTCCTTGAATTCATGCCTTGCACCTTGAATATGCTCTCAACCATACCTTAATTCCTCCCTTACTTAATGTTGGCTGGAAAATATGCCTTCACACTCTAATTTAGGCACCTATAAGTATGCTTCTATGTTCTTGATACAAGCACCAAGTGGCATAAGTGTTTCTCTTCTTTGTGATAATTTTTAATAGGATTTATGTCCTTCTTGATGCAGAGGCCATGTGGTGTATGCGTTGCTGGCGATTATGTTCCTTGATGGGCATTGGATTTAGGTATCTCCAATGCTCATTTCTCCATTGATCGAAGAGCTATAATCATTATGCTTTTTAACCCCCAAATGATATTATTAACTCTCAATAATTGGATGTTACTTTCCTTTGAGTGTTGAATGTACATTAGGGAACATATGGGTGCCTTAGATGAATGTGCCAAGTGGTACTCTATTATTTTGCATGGAAGACTCACCAACATCTCTTTCCCTTTGTATATCATCTGCCAACAAATGCCCTTTGTATTCTTGTCTAAAAAAATTTTCTTTCCAAGCACTCAATGATGCTTTTGAGGATGGCTCCAGATAGGTAATTTCTCAAGTGCTATAATGGAGGATCTATAGTGGCTATCAATATGAATCTTGGTTGGTAATACATCTGAGATGGACCCTTGGTAATACACCTTTCTTTCATCTTTCACTTTGTTGTAATATGTTTTCCTTGGTGCAATAGATAATTTTTCACCTTACATAGCCCTTGTTCGTTGTAGGTTATTGTTGACAATTTTGTCACATTGCACAATGGGGTAGAAAAATTGAATTTTTTGTAAAGTATTTCTTTTAATTTCATGAATTTGTTCCCTTGCTTTTTTTAGAAACAACATTTTCAAGCATTGCAGCAATTTTGGCTTTCCCTGCCACCCCCTTGTACATAAAATGAAGAAGAAAGAGCTTCACTTCCGAACAAGCTAAGGAAGATAGCTTCGCCGAAAGAAATCGCTAAGGATGAAAACTACTTCGGGCCCGAAGTCCCTCAAACAACTACTTCGGGCGAAAACCTTGCGAAGCGGCGTTGCCGAAGAAGGAATTCAAAGAAGGCGTAAAAAGAGCTTCGCACCCGAAGCATTTCCAGCAGCTACTTCGGGCAAAAGTTTTGCGAAGCGGCATTCAAGCGGCATTTCAAAAGAACAGCTTCGTCGAAGGAAAATCGCGGTCCGAATTGGCTAAGGCAAGAAAACTACTTTGGGCCCAAAGCTCTTCAAAAGGCTACTTCGGGCAAGAAACTTGCGAAGTAGGATTTGAAGGAGCGCAACGTTGAAAACACTTCACCGAAAAACCGTCGAAGCACCCACTTCGGGCCTCCCCGCCAGCGAACCATTTCTACTTCACTGAAAGTCGTTGCGAAGCATCTGCTTCGAAAACCTTTGTGCGAAGTACTTTCCCTCGAAGTGGAAGCAGTCAAAGCATTTTTGAAGGTAAGAATGTGCTTCGGCCAAAATCCTCCCGAACCACAATTTTGAAGGAAGATCACGGCGAAGCATTTTAACAGTTCATCGACGAAGTAGTTTTGGCACATCTTCCAATGAAGCAGTAATGAAGAGCCCATCTTGCGAAGGAGATCTGCTTCGGCCCTCATCACCCCCAAAGCTATTTTGTGAAGCTCCACCATGCGAAGTGCAAATCAAGGAGAATCTGCTTTGGCACAAGTCCATTGCGAAGCGAAGTTGCGAACGAAGAACTAGCGAAGCACTTCAAGGGCACGCGCTCCAAGCCGGGTATTTTCTCGAGGCGATCAAGTGCCTCATAAATGCATTTTTACGTGCCGAAAAACTAGCTGCGCATTTTTGGCAATTGGAAATGAAGTATCAGTCTCTGAAGAAGAGCCCGACAAGCATGGCGGCCACTCGAGTATTGCACCCAAAAGCCAAGGACGCTCAGACGGCTCATTAATGCAAGTTTCCACGGCTGACCCGGTCGTAGTTTCTAATTTTGGTAACATATTTGAGAGCTCAATCACGAGGGCCGCGAGGAGCCGACTTCTCAGGTTTCGAGGGTGTACTCCTCCATTTTGTGCAATTATGGCTCAGAGGGTCGGGTCCTCTATAAAAACCCAGGCATTGTAATGTAAAAGGGGGGAACTTTCTGCTAGAAAGCTGTTGTAACTTGCATTTCTACGATTAATACTAAAGAGCTTTGGACTCTATTTCTCTCTTGTATGCTGCCTTCTGCGTTTATTTCTTTCATCTTTCTTCATTTGTATACTGTAATTCTGAATCCTGGATTTAGGTATGCGATTGGGGACTGAACCCTAAAATTTTCCCGAAGGATACATAGGGGAGGAAAACATTGTAGAGGCTTTCTTTTATGCTGCCTGTGGATAGTGTTTCTGTTATATTCACTTTTCCTAATCGTCGTTACTCTGAACTCTGAATTTCGATGAAAGGGGAAGGGGAATCCTGGAACTCGTCCAGAGGATACATAGGAAAGTTAATATTGTGTTCATTTTGTTATATTCTTGGTGTTTCTTGCTGTTGTTTCAAGCTATTGGCTAGCAATCGTGCTTCTGGTTCTTTCCCACCATTAAACTACTAAAATCTCTTCCCTTACTCTTTTATTTCTTTCCTGCACCCTTATCTTAAAACACCAAAGTAGTTTAGAATAGGAGCCGGCCTTTCTCCGAATATTGGCATGAGGGGCATCTCTTCCCTTCGGCCTTTCAATGTTGGTCCAGGTCTAGGGTGCATACACTTACCCAAATCCTTTCTTGGGCAGATTTGATGACCAACAATTTTTGGCATGCCCGGTGGGACCCGGTCAGTCTCACCTTGTGAGTAGTAGTGAGAACCGATGCTCTCATTACCAAAAGACTCTTAGCATCTGGCGACTCTATCTTACCCGAGAATATTTAAGTCATAAATACCGGTACCAAAGTCTGTGCCTTCATGCAAACAAGATGGAGAGTTAGGAATAGAGGAGAGGAAACTGAGTTCTTTGAGCTTGATATTGAAGCCTTTGGGGAACGATCTAGGTTGGTCACCCCCGAGTCTCTGTTACATGGAACATCCTCGCAAGAGGCCGCTGTTGACGAACAAGGCCTAACTTCTGATAGCACAGTGGCTAGCTTTCCTCCTAATCCTCCCAACTCACCGAAGCATCCTAGAGCCTCCATTCCTATTGGTCATCCAGTTAGCAATCAAGGAGGAGCTTCGAGAATTCCTGTTTCTCAAAATCCAAGAGTAAATATGGCACAACAACAACAACAACAAATGCAGCAGCAACCACCACCCAGATTATTCCCAACATGGAATTCTTCGAGACCGCTAAATCTAGCGGGACAAGGGCAAGTGCCGCCTGCTACTATAAAGAAGATCCCAACGTTCGATGGAACTGGGAAGACTGCTCTGGAGCACATCCAGGACATAGTTTCTCTGGCGGTGATCCATGACATCACAGAAGAGCGGGTTATGGTAAAGCTTCTGGTTCTATCTCTTAGAGGAAAACTCCTCTACTGGTATAGATCTTTACCACCCGATACCATTACGAGATGGGACCAGTTAGCCGGGCAGTTGATGCGAAGCTTCAATGAGTCCGCCGATCCGACCTCTCTCCTGCACCAGTTCACAATGATCCAGAGACATCCACAAGAAGAGATCATAGACTTCAATGTTAGGTTCGCTCGAACCTGGCAAAGAATACCAGTTGGACTTCGGCCATCTGATGAAGCTGCAACATACTATTTCCTTCGGGCTTTCAATCCTGATATCAGTGTCATGGTGAGGTATTCGAATATCAATACCTTCCCAGAGTTATATGAGTTAGCCCAAAAAGCGGAGATGGATCTAATAGTTATGGGTAAGCTTCCCCAAAGGATGTCGATGCCTATACTTCCTGATTTCTATCAATCCCAGTATGCAAGCGTAACCGCTTCGCAGATCTCTGCAACCCCTGCACTCCCGATCTCATCTTGGAACCCGAATCCCATTGTATCTCAAATCATTGCTCCACAAATTCATTTTCCCACTTTTTTGACTCTGTAGCCCATGGTCACTTCGGCATTCCCTATACTGCCAGCACCACTTCAACACCCTGCCCTACCTCCAATACCAACAATGGCTCCATTGCCACCTATTCCCAAAGCCGAAGACATGCAAGCCAAAATACTGCAAGAAGTTCAGTCCCTGAACTCCACAGTGCAGACCCTATCTAACGACATGACCATTATGAAGAAGAAGCAAGTGCAACAAGAGTTTCTACCGAGAAGATCTTATCCTACACCTGCGCTTACTAAAGATCAAGCGGCCCAACAAGGAAGAGCTTCGGCAAGAAATGTTGCAATAGATGAAGCCCCGAGCACTTCCGATTATATACATTGGTGCTCCACGTGTAATGACCCTCATGAAGAGAATACCTGCATGCTGCACCAACACTATGTACAAACACTGGCGAGTAGTAGTCATGGTGGTCAAGTCAATGTCATTAGGCAATTGAATCACAACCTGGTAATTGGTGAAGAAGAGCCAGTTGTAGTCCTTACCAGAGGAGGAAAGAAGTCGATAGAGGTGGATGCTACTCAAATGGCTCCCTTAAAGGTGCATGCTCACCATGAGAAAGGACAACAACCTCCTCAGCCCTGAACGAAGCTCGACAGCCTACACCAGTCAAAGAGAAGGCCCAATAGGCCCCTGCAAATCCACCGTAGGTGGAAACTAAGGAACAAGCTAGAGAGAAGCTCAAGCTTCCTTCACTGACCAAGCGACAAAGGGTCGAAGCTACGAAATAGTATCGCACTAGATATGAGCCGAGAAAGGAACCTGAGGTGCCCAATTCCTTGGCGTACAACATTGTAGATGAGCTGAAGAGGATTCCAACCAAAATTAGTCTGTACGATGCACTGCAACTACCCGGACAAGTGGACCTGTTGCAAGAATCATTGAAGATAACCAAAGCAAGAAAGGCAGCACCGCTTGCCCTAGTGCAGACCCTATCCACATCCATTATGAGGAAGAATAGGCCACCGCCATTCTACATGTCTCTACAGATGGAAGGGTATGTTGTACATAACTGTATGATTGACTCTGGGGCCACGACAACAGTCATGCCCAAGGCAGTGTGCGAAGAGATAGGGATGGAATATACGCGAAGCAGTCATGGTGTACTCCAGTTGGATGGTACCCCCATGAAGACTATAGGGGTGATCAAGGACATCCCTATTCGACTACACAAGATGCCTCAAATCATAGTTATACAAGAGGTGGTAGTCATTGACCTTGAGCCCTACTTCAGCATGTGCTTGTCGAGAGAATTTACGATGAAGTTGGGAGGATATCTATCTATGGATTACTCCCATCTGGAGATTCCATTCAAAGGGAAGAAGATTAAAATCTACAATGAGAAGCCTTCTACCTTCCTCGTAGAGAAGATGTCCGAAGGAGAAAGCAGCGATCCTATGCATGCGATAGTGGAAGGAATAGAGCAGGTGGATCTGGTCGAGGAGTCCCTCGCACAGTTAAGTTGTGAAGATGAGTTTTCATTGGCAGACTTTAATGCCATGATAGAAATCGAGATGGGATGTTATGCCATCGCCAAGCCTGAGAAACACATCAAGTCAGAAGATAAGGTCTTCGTCGAAGGACTATGGAAATTATTCTTCGATGGCGCTCGATGCAAAAATGGTGTCGGGGTGGGGATTCTTTTAGTATCACCTTCTGGAGAGCAGAAGGAATATTGTTACCGGTTGGTGTGGAGTTGCACCAACAATGTAGTAGAATATGAAGCATTATGCCTAGGACTCAAGAAAGCAAAAAAGTTAGGCATAAAGCATCTCCAAATCTTTGGAGATTCCGAATTGGTATGCAATCAAGTCACAAACAAGTGCACTTCAAAGAAGCACTATCTCAAGTCATACCGAAATAGGGTATGGGACTTGCTCGACCAGTTCGAATCTCTCAATCTGCAGTCTATTCCAAGAGAAAAGAATCGACATGTCGATGTTCTAGCATCCATCGCAGCCAAGTATTCTCCAATAGAAGACATGGTGCATAAGCCTAAAGCTGTGAGGATGATTTACAGGCCCTCTGTCCTAGACAGAGATCTGCATTGGCAAGTCTTTGATAGTGATGAGCAGATTGTGAATTTCATGATTCAAGAAGTAGCCACAGTTGAGAGTAGAAGCCTTGATGAAGAAGAATATGAAGGGCTAGTTCAATTGAAGAATAATCATGTTCCCAAGGGATTAATTACTCTTGAAAGCCTCTTTGATCAGAATGATCGAGCAGTTTCTCACAGGATCAAAGTTAATGCAAAGCAATATCAAGATTTAGAACTTGAACCTGGGAAAGCAATAAAAGTTGGAACAGATTGCACTTCGAAAGAGCTAGAGCAGATCCGATCTCTGTGTAGAAAGTATCCTGACACAGTGGCTTGGTCTTATCAAGATCTAAAGGGATATGATCGGCAACTGATCCAGCATACAATTGAGTTGCAGGAAGGGATCAAACCTTTTCGCAGAAGCAAAGGCCTGTCAATCCGAAGATCGAAGTCTTGATGAAGGCCGAACTCCTAAAAATGCTCGAGGCGAAGATAATTTATCCCATCAAACATTCTTCTTGGGTAGCGAATCTAGTCCCGATTAGAAAGAAGAATGGAGATATACGATTATGCATGGATTTTCGCAACCTGAACCAGGCTTCTCTTAGAGATCACTACCCTCTCTCATAGATCGATCAGATCTTGCATTCGATGGCTAGGGCTCAATGCTTCTCCCTACTCGATGGTTTCTCTGGATACAATCAAATCTGGGTCAGGGACGAAGACCAGCATAAAACCGCATTCACGACCAAGTGGGGCACATTTGCTTACCAGCGAATGCCATTCGGCCTTTCGAATGCGGGAGCCACTTTTCAGAGGGCAATGGATTTAGCTTTTGGTGAGCTCTTGAATAAGGTTATTGTTATCTATCTAGATGACATGACCATCTTCTCCCGAAGAAGGGAGGATCACCCATTACACTTACAACAGATTTTCGAAAAATGCCAAGAATTTGGCATTTCAATCAATCCGAAGAAGTCCATATTCATAGTCAACGAAGGGAAGTTGTTGGGACATGCGATATCAGAGAAGGGTCTCGCTGTAGATCCTGACAGAGCTGAGGCTCTAATGAAGCTCCCACTCCTAGTAGACAAGAAAGGACTTCAATATTTCTTCGGCCAGATCAACTTCGTGAGGAAGTTTGTCCCAGATTTTGCCCAGGTCATCAAGCCGATGTCCAAACTTTTGAAGAAAGGTGCAGAATTCATCTGGACGAAGGAGAGAAAAGAAGCATTCGAAGAAATAAAAGCTTGAATTGCTCAAGCACCGGTCCTGACCAACCCTGACTACAATCGGGACTTCATCCTATATGCTATAGGAGAACCTGAGAGCTATGCTGCAGTCCTAACACAAAAGAGGGAAGATGGCGAAGAGTGCCCCATCGCGTTTCTAAGCCAAGTGATAAACCCTCATGAAGAAAAATATAATTTCATAGAAAGGCAGGTGCATGCAGTAATGAAGTCTCTTAGGAAATTCAAGCAATTCATCTCCCAAAGTTGGGTTACAGTCTTTGTCATTCACCCTGATGTGCGCAATTTCATCATCCAAGGAGAATTGGGTAGTAAAAGAGCCGGTTGGGTCAGCAAGATACAAGAATTCGACATCGAGATCAAACCTACAAAACTGGTTCACGGTCGTGCATTGTGTCAAGAACTGGCGAAGAGCGTAGCGGCCGAAGCTACAGAATCTCAGTGGGATGACTCACCAACAGAAGAATGCTTCGCAAATCGAGAAGAGGACGAGAAAGACTAGGTCAGTGAAATAGTCGAATACTTCAACACTGGCAGATGTCCTTCACATCTAAATGCTTCACAGTGAAGGCATTTCAGGATGCGGTCCTCCCGATATACCTTGCGCCCCGAAGGCCTATTTTTTAGAAACATTGATGGCGTCCTTCTTAGGTGCATAAAAGATGATGATAAAAGGAGAATCCTGGGAGAATTCCATTCAGGATTATCTGGAGGTCACTTCGTAGGGAGAACAACGACATTAAAGATCATCAAGGCAGGTTATTATTGGCCTACACTCTTCGCTGATGCCTTCGCAGTCTGTCGCAAATGCGAGCAATGTCAGAAGTTCATCGGTCGAAGCAGAAATGCTTCGATGCCTCTCCGACCGATACAAGTAGAAACTCCCTTTCAACAATGGGGGTTGGATTTCATAGGGGTCATATCGTCGAACTCCTCCATCGGGCATAAGTTCATCTTGACCGCGATCGATTACTTTACCAGATGGGCCGAAGCAGTTCCCACGAAGAATGCAGATCAAGAGACCGTCATCGCTTTCCTAAAGGGATTGATCACACGGTTCGGCATTCCAGAAGCAATCATCATGGACAATGGTCCTGGCTTCGTAGGTGCCAAAATCAATGAGTTCTTCTACCGATATGGGATATATCATAAAGTATCCTCCAATTACTATCCACAGGGCAACGGATTGGCGGAATCCACCAACAAGACCTTGTTGAAGGTGTTAAGAAAGCTCATAGAGACGAACAAAAGAACTTGGCATCTTCTTCTAGATCGGGCCTTGTGGGCCGATCGGATTTCTATCAAGAAGTCGATCAAGACTTCACCTTACGCCCTGGTCTATGGTAAGGAGGCCATCTTACCTACCCACGTAGAGATCCCTGCATTGTAGCTGTTAGAAGGAGTTAATTCAATGGAAAACCGGTTGGCTCAGCTGCTACAGTTGGAGGAAGATCGCGAGAAGGCTTACCAGAGCTTCGCTAAACATGCTCAGGTCACCCGAGATTGGTTCAAGAAAAAATCATCCGATCGCACATTCAAAGTGGGAGATCTGGTATGGAAGTGGGACTCTTGGAAGGCCAAGCCTGGAAATCATGACAAGTTGGATGCTTTCTGGGATGGACCATTCGAAATCATGAAGGTGAATTCGGCCAACTCTTTCATCCTCAAAGATGCAGATGGCCAGGTATTACCAATTTCTGTTAATGGTCTTCATCTGAAGACTTTTCATCGCTGAGGTGAAACACAAAAAAAAAAAAAATGTGTATGTACTTTTGTATATAATTTTTCATTTGTGTATATACATCCTGTTTCGAGATTGCAAAAGCTAAGTGTTATACTCCAGAATCTCCTTCGGGGACTTTTGATGCGAAGTAGTGGTTGCAAGGAGGTTCGCAACGAAGCACTTTACCCTCAAAAGGTTAAACAAAAATCGAAACTAAGGCATGAAAAATGCTTCGCAAAAGGAGTATGAGCGAAGCAGTTTTCAAAGAAAATCCAACGAACCATTTTCCAAGAGGAACAAACTTCGGAAAATTTTAGTGCGAAGCAACTGACGCAAGATGCTTCGCAGTGAAGCACTTTGGCTTTCAAAAGGTCCTCGGAAGACCGAAGGCGTTACCAAAGGGAAAAGTAGGAATGAAAAGAGCTTCGCACCCGAAGCATTTCAAGCAGCTACTTCGGCAAAAATTTTGCGAAGTATTTTCCAAGAAGACGAGCTTCGGGGGTTCAGTATTCCACGAAGCAAAAAAGTGACACGGCGAGAAAGAACTACTTCGGGCCCGAAGCGTTGAAAAATAGCCCACACCAAAAGTTCACCGTGAAGCATTTTCAATGTTGATTTCAACTTCGTCGAAGTGGAAGCATTTAAAATGTGTCTCGGAGAACGTGTCGACAACAACCTTGAAAAGAGTTCGAAGTGGATGAATTTAAGGCAAAGGTGGTGGAGCACATCCCGAGGTGATTCGGTTAAGAGAAAAGCTCATGCCCAGGTACGAGGTGGCAGCAGGTTGCGTCTCCAATGCAAGGCATAATCATCAAAGCATGTGGCCCCGCGTACTACGCCATTGCAGAGCCAATCAAAGAGCACGACAACTTCCTCCATCCAAAGTGTAAATTTAATTTTGGTAGGTGCCATAAATTCAGGTGGTTGCCTTTTAAGGCTATAAAACGTGAGGCCCTAGCAGAGAGAAGGTTATTCATCCATCAGTTCATGCAAGACTAAGAGCCTTCGGTTACTCTGCAATTCTCCCTTTGCATAAAACCTTTTGATCGAAGCCCTCTATATCAAGGACTCTGCCACCGCCATTTTCACAATGGGAAAGAAAAACTCTAAGGAGAAAGGAAAGGAACCAGAAGTAGCAGGCCCCAAAAAAACAAAGAAGGGCAAGGAAGAGAAAAAGCATACACCTAAGAAGATCAATCTCACCCCTCGCCCAGAAAAGCAACCGATGGAAGAAGGAGACGACTCTGAAGAGGAACAACTTGAAGAACCACCAATTGATGGGTGGGAGAAAATTAGAGACACAGAGCTCTCTAAGGGTGTGTCCGACCTCCGACGCACTATTGAGTTTATGACGAGCAGACTCACCCCAGAGAATAAGAGGGCTACTGCATATTATTCTCAGATTTACTAGTATTTGACCCCGCCTGCTCACCACTGTCCAGAGTTAATCTGTGCTATCGCGCAGAACTACCAGCCTGCATCCAGGCAAGTGTTGGATGCTTTGGGTCATAAATTGTTTTCCATTTTGAAAGAAGATGTGCAAGCAGCATTTGCGCCACAACAAGGGCCACCCAAGGGTTATTCCGTTCGCAATGTCATTCTGAGCGAACAGATGGAGAGGTTCACCTCCAACAACTTCATATTGAAATTTTTGCGTGAGAACCTCAAAAGTGGGCTCCCTTCAGGCAAGCTGCCCCAAATGCCTCTACCCTTGGCGGCCTTCAAGAACACCGATATTTTCTCTATCATTGCATGGGTGGCAGGCCTATCTACAGATGCTTCGGTGCAACCCTGGCAGGTGTCTTTGGCCGAATGTATTTCGAGAGGGGAATTCTATGCCCCTGATGCTTCAAGACCAAACACCAACCCAGTTTTCTTCGATTGGGCAGAATGGGTGGCCCGAACCTTGCATACACGGCTCACCAGCATGAAGAATTCGATGATGGGCCAGTACTTCGCACCCTGTTCTTTCCTTGTCTGGTTATTTTTCTACCATGTACATAAGCAATTCCCCCACATTGCCATTTCTTCGAGTGGCAAGGATGGAAATCCTCTACCTGTGTACCAGTGGACTCCCCTCCTATTGAGGACAGAGTCTTATTATTCTTTTAATCAACAATTTTTGGGACCCGCCATGCATTTGTTGAAAGGTTCTTGCCCTCGGGTGCCCCTCAGTTTGAGGGATAGAGTAGTAATGGAGAAGAAGGGAGATGTCTTTCAATTAACATAGGGACTGGTGATTCGCCTGTTTGGCTTTATAGGAAAGCCCTTCCTGCTCCCTTTTTTCCCTTCCAAGTACCAATTTGCATTGGAGGTCGCTCGGCAGAGTGATGTAACAAACGCCATCTATGGCCACGATCAAAAATGGGCACATACCTGTGACTTCCCCTTCAAGATGGGGGTAATTGAAGTATTTGCCTTGAAGCAGAATGTATTCCTGGAGGAAAAGCTTGCCAATTTTGGCCTACTCCAGATTCCTCAACAATGGCTCTATGATCCCTTGGGAGTGATGAGGGATCACTTAAAATTCAAGAACTTTCATGTCTGCCCCCACCCTAAAATTGTGGAGCAAAGAAATAATCCCAATGGGAAGGATCTAGAGTGGCATGTAGAAAGGATGAGGACATTGCCTCCCTGGCATGAATTTTACCCCATGGAGATTGAGTTTGACCTGGACCAGCATCCCTTCCCAACTCCAGACTCCACGTTTTGGAGAAAGGCGAAGGATGATTTGAAAGAAGAATTGAAGAATTGGGGCGAGGAAAAACTTTGGGAGTGGTGGATAATGAGAGTCCATCACCAAAAGATGAATTCCTACGGACTCTTGACAACGGATAAAGACTTCGCAATTCTTTATGAAGCCAATGTTGAAACTTGGAAGTCCATATCCTTCACTGACTTTGTTCCTCCAGCTACCCCAGGATCGGGCGAAAGCCCAAGAGGAGCTGACGATGCTTCGAAGCAGGAAGAAGAGGAAGAAGCCGAAGCTACACCAGAGGCACTACCACAGGGACCATCGAAAATCCATGACACAAGTGCCGAAGAGTTGGAGCAACCATTGGAGAGGAAGAAAAGAAAGAGGCAAGAGCAAATTCAAGTGCCTCCGAGCCACCCAAAGCGACCCCGCACGAAGCTCCCAAGTGCTCATGCCGGACAACCTGCATCAGGCCCGACCGAAGCAAATGTTGAAGATGCGGTGCCACCAAGTGCAGAGACAGTCCCAGATATAGACGTCATTGATGTGGAGGAACTCCTCCAACAAGAGGGAGACCCCGAAGTAGAAGTCATGGAGGTCGAGAGTGCCGAAGCCCAAAAGGAGCAGGAGCCTATCACACAAGAAGTCACCACGGCCGCTCTGCTAGAAGGGCATGCAGGTACGCACTCTCCACCCTTTGCCTTGGTCTCTCACATGTCCACTATGGTCCCGACCAAAGATTCTCATCAGTCTCTCCCTCCCTCACAAAGTCAGTCACCTCCTCGCGCGTTGCCTCTTGCCACCGATCCCGTTAGCCCCACTCCACTCGAGTCATCAGGCCGAGACAAGTCTGTTGCTACCACTTCGCCTTCCCACGCCATCGATCCTTTGGACCTTAGCCGGGCGAAGGCAGTGCCCCAACGTCGAACCCCGTTCTTCATTCCCCTGCCTCACATGGCATTGTTGCACTCGTTGGGACTCCTAGTACACCTGTCGTCGAACCTTCTGGTGAGGCATCCCCCATTCATTCTTTGTATCTATTCACCCCTTTGGCTGGAGATCCAGCCTCATTTGAATCAGAGATGTCCTTAATTAAGGAACGCCCTCTAGCCGAGAAGCTACTCCTAGCTCGGAAAAATACAAAAAAAATGTTGAAGGAGGCGAGGAAGAAGAGAGGGCGCTCTCTGGCCCAGGTTGAAAAATGCGTTGTCTTCGATTTGAAGGCTGGGAAGTTGCATAAAGTAAAAAATATCCCCAAGGTCCAGAAGCCCCTGGATGAAATGACTCCAATGGACTATGACTACCAAGACAAATCCAAGGACCTGGAGCATTTGAATGTTGATAATGAATCTGAATCCATGCACGTCAGGATTGAAACTTTTCGTGCGCATGCAAACATCGCTAATCAGCGCAGATTTGAAGCAGAAAATGCCAACATCAAGTTGGAAGAAGAGCTAGCTAGAATCCGCTCCAAGCTGGAGGATTCAGAGAAGCAGTGTAAGCTGATGAAAAAGGAAGCACATGCCCTGAAACAACAAATACTACAACTGCAATGTACAACTGAGAACCAAGCACAGAGACAGGCCGAGAATGATCTGAAGGCCAAGGAAGTTGAAAGCAAGATCTTGCAGTTGCAGCAGCAGTTGCATGAAAAAGAAAGCTTGGAGCTATTTGACAGAGGCAGGATCAAAGAAATCCGCTCACACTTGCTCAAAAATTTTAGATCCCGGGCCTCCAGTGCCCTATCAATTTTGACCTATATCATCGAAGCACAGCGTGCCACTATCGAAGGAGGGCCAATCATAGATGAGGTCACTCAGAAAGCTAGAGGCCGACTCAAATTAGCCTTTGATGTCCAAAGCATGAAATATCAGGACTTGCAGGTTGCTGCAATGAGTCGGACGGCTAGGGATTGGTCCACGGCCCAAGCCATAGTTCGTGCCTTCTTTTCCAAGGTGAGGAAGGCACAAAAGGTGAAAGACCTCCTGGACATGTTTGAGAATGAGCAGCGCGCATCGCTAGGCTATTTCTAGGATCTCTCTTCCTTAGGTTTCCCGAGCTTCACGGATGATGATGGGAACCTTTTGACCAAGGAAGAGCTTAAGCCGGCATGGCTTCAGTTTGAAGGCGACGTCTCGGAGATAGATGAATGGGCAGAGCCGATAATAGAAGGGTAGGTCATAGATTTCATTCTGAGACACTGCAAGATTGCAGCCTGCCTGAACGATCTGTACACCAGAGCCAAACATGCTGATATCGGGCAGATTGATCGGTTCCACGTTTTGGTGAAAGCATTGCAAGATCAAGAGTCTTTCTCGAAGGGTGCCTGGGCTCATGTCCGCCGAACCATGAAGCGCATCCACGATCGCCTTGCCCCATCGCCATAGCAGGAAGCCGCACCAGAGGAAGCAGAAGAAGAAGAAGAAGAAGAACAAGCCGTGGAAGCACCCCAAGAGATTGAAAAAGGAGAAGGGTCTGGAGGTAACTCTGGCCCAATGGATCAAGGCTGAGGGTTCTCCCACCGAGACGAGCTCGTTGCCCCGTGAGCCACCAAGAATGTTGACAATTTTGTCACATTGCACAATGGGGTAGAAAAATTGAATTTTTTGTAAAGTATTTCTTTTAATTTCATGAATTTGTTCCCTTGCTTTTTTTAGAAACAACATTTTCAAGCATTGCAGCAATTTTGGCTTTCCCTACCACCCCCTTGTACATAAAATGAAGAAGAAAGAGCTTCGCTACCGAACAAGCTAAGGAAGATAGCTTCACCGAAAGAAATCGCTAAGGATGAAAACTACTTTGGGCCCGAAGTCCCTCAAACAACTACTTCGAGCGAAAACCTTGCGAAGCGGCATTGCCGAAGAAGGAATTCAAAGAAGGCATAAAAAAGAGCTTCGCACCCAAAGCATTTCCACTACTTCGGCAAATATTTTCTAAGGCATTTCAAAAGAACCTAGCTTCAAGGAAAATCCGGTCCAAATTGGCTAAGGCAAGAAAACTACTTCGGGCCCGAATTCCTTCAAAAGGCTACTTTGGGCAAGAAACTTGCGAAGCAAGATTTGAAGGAGCGCAACGTTGAAAACACTTCGCCGAAAAACCGTCGAAGCACCCACTTTGGGCCTCCCAGCCAGCGAACCATTTCTACTTCGCTGAAAGTCGTTGCGAAGCATCTGCTTCGGCAAACCTTTGTGCGAAGTACTTTCCCCTGAAGTGGAAGCAGTCAAAGCATTTTTGAAGGTAAGAATGCGCTTCGGCCAAAATCCTCCCGAACCACAATTTTGAAGGAAGATCGCGGTGAAGCATTTTAACAGTTCATCGGTGAAGTAGTTTTGGCACATCTTCCAATGAAGTAGTAATGAAGAGCCCATCTTGCGAAGGAGATCTGCTTCGGCCCTCATCACCCCCGAAGCTATTTTGTGAAGCTCCACCATGTGAAGTGCAAATCAAGGAGAATCTGCTTCGGCACAAGTCCATTGCGAAGCGAAGTTGCGAACGAAGAACTAGCGAAGCACTTCAAGGGCACGCGCTCCAAGCCGGGTATTTTCTCGAGGTGATCAAGTGCCTCATAAATGCATTTTTACGTGCCCAAAAAACTAGCTGCGCATTTTTGGCAATTGGAAATGAAGTATCAGTCTCTGAAGAAGAGCCCGACAAGCATGGCGGCCACTCGAGTATTGCACCCAGAAGCCAAGGACGCTCAGACGGCTCATTAATGCAAGTTTCCATGGTTGACCCGGTCGCAGTTTCCAGTTTTGGTAACAGATTTGAGAGCTCAGTCACGAGGGCCGCGAGGAGCCGACTTCTCAGGTTTCGAGGGTGTACTCCTCCATTTTGTGCAATTATGGCTCAGAGGGTCGGGTCCTCTATAAAAACCCAGGCATTGTAATGTAAAAGGGGGGGAACTTTCTGCTAGAAAGCTGTTGTAACTTGCATTTCTGCGATTAATACTAAAGAGCTTTGGACTCTATTTCTCTCTTGTATGCTGCCTTCTGCGTTTATTTCTTTCATCTTTCTTCATTTGTATACTGTAATTCTGAATCCTGGATTTAGGTATGCGATTGGGGACTGAACCCTAAAATTTTCTCGAAGGATACATAGGGGAGGAAAACGTTGTAGAGGCTTTCTTTTATGCTGCCTGTGGATAGTGTTTCTGTTATATTCACTTTTCCTAATCGTCGTTACTCTGAACTCTGAATTTCGGCGAAAGGGGAAGGGGAATCCTGGAACTCGTCCAGAGGATACATAGGAAAGTTAATATTGTGTTCATTTTGTTATATTCTTGGTGTTTCTTGCTGTTGTTTCAAGCTATTGGCTAGCAATCGTGCTTCTGGTTCTTTCCCACCATTAAACTACTGAAATCTCTTCCCTTACTCTTTTATTTCTTTCCTGCACCCTTATCTTAAAACACCAAAGTAGTTTAGAATAGGAGCCGGCCTTTCTCCGGAGATTGGCACGAGGGGCATCTCTTCCCTTCGGCCTTTCAATGTTGGTCCAGGTCTAGGGCGCATACACTTACCCAAATCCTTTCCTGGGCAGATTTGATGACCAACAGTTATCATCACCTTGTGTTGGATGATGGTGTATTCTAACACCTTAATGGGATATATTCCAAGTCTTATGAGTGGCTCTCCACTGAAGCACATATTAGTGGATATCGAGTCCTTCAGATGGCTCATTTATTAAGAACTTTTGCTAGTGCTTATCCTTTGTAAATAATGGATGTTGAGCCCCTCTAGGATGGCTCCTTTTTCAAGCACCTTGGTAGTGTTGATGCCAAAAATTGAGCTCTTCTATAATGGCTCTTCTCTAAGCACTTTTGAGTGTGCTTTCCCTCTACTAATGATGGATGTTGATCCCATTTGTAATGGCTCATCTTTAAGAACTTTTTCTAGTGCTAATGGTGGTTGCTTGTAGATAGAATGATAGGCTACATAGAGTGTCCTTAAGAAACTTATCTTTTATCTTCCTTTGATGTAATAGAAGACAAGTTTGGTGCTCGAATAACAACCTGTAATACCTCCTTATTTGCACCTAAAACTTGAGACTCTCCTAGTCTTCTTTTGTAGCTCTCTTCACTGGTTTTGATGGTAACTTTATTCTCCACACCTTGGAGGAATATAACCATGTAAGCTGGCTAATCTAGGACACAATAAATTATTGGTTTTGTGCACCAAATAGTGTCTCTAGACACTTTTATAGTATGCAGGTTTTGTGCTCTTGACCTTAACCTTAACTTACCAATCAATGCACATAATAATCCTTTGAGAGTAACTAGTTTAATGAATAACTAGAATAGTGCAATAAATCCTTAATGTACTAGTAATATCTCTAACTCAATGCACTTAAGGATAATAATAATTTCACCTTATTTCTCCTATAAATGAACCCTCAAAATAATTTGAAATATGCACTTAATTTTCACTGCAACTTAAAATACTTAGTGCACCTTAAAACTCTTTAAGAACAACTAGTATAGTGCAATATTGATCTCACCTTATTACTCCTTCAAATGAACCTTAAATCATGCAATAGTAATTGCTCCTAAATGCACTATAATCTTTGTAACTTAATGTAGTCTTTTTTGTTGTATCTAGATAATAGGAAGATGATATTTTTGTTTCTATCAAAATATATCTAACTCTTGTTTTAATGTGTAGGTATAAAATTTAAAAGAAATTATCTTCTGCACTCCCTTTGAAGACTACAATGTAATCTTCCTCATTGTAACTTTTAAATTCTAATAAGGTGCTCAATGAAACTAAATAATGAACTGAATATAAGTATTCATAAAAGTAACCCTTTGCACCTAAGTTGCTTACATTTAAGATCTCTGAAGATGAAGGATTGTTAGGTGATTAGATTCACCTTATTGCTACCTTTAACTGGATGAACTTGCAACTATTATTGGTTTTCCTAAACAACTTCTCAATTCAGAAATTTGTAGCTTAGTAACTCTATATTTTTTATTGAAACTAAATTATGGTGGTTTCAATTCTCCTTTAGGATGGTCTCTATAAATATAAAGTTTTGCAGCTAATAATGTTGTCCTAGTTACTGCCCTTTTGCAATCAGTTTCTGCACTGAAATGTTATCCTTAAAACTCAAAAATTTGATAGGTAACTTCCCATAAATTTCAATTGAGCTTTCCTTCAAGAACCCTTCAATTTTCTATTGTAGAAACCATCAAATCTCCTTTCTCTGAATGAGCCTTCTAGCCTTCAAAGGAAATCTTCAAATCTCCTGGATTTGGTAGTATTGTTTGGCTCCTTTCTCCTTCGACCTCCTTGTCAATTTTTGACTTCAATCAAAGACTTCTTCTCAAGAATCTAAAATTCTTGAGGTCTTCACAAATATCCTTCAAAATTTGGAAAACTTCTTTTCAAATCCTTCTCCTTTGGATTTGTTTTTGGATGACAATAATTGTCCCAAATTCTTTCTTTATCAAGAAATTATTCTTGTTGGTAAATTTCTCTAATGAGTTCTCCTAGGAACTCTTTTAATGGCCTTATCTGAATCTTCTTCAAGAGGCTCACCAAGCCTTCTCCTTATTTCTCCTTGAGACATCTTCTCTAGGGTCTTTACTCTTACAACTTCACTGGTCTTCCTAATGAGACCTCTTATTCAACTGTCTATTGTGGAAGTGTTGGTAATGAGATCTTCTTCTTGGATATCTAGATTATGCTACTTCAAGAATGGGGCTTTTGCTAGTCCTTATTTACTCTACAATTTGCAGTATTTAATGGATATCACCAACCTCCAATCTTCTTTTGGACTATTCTCTAGAGTCTCTTGAATCAACAGTAAGGCTACTGTGGTCTTTTATTCTGCAATCTATAGGTTTCAATCTTCAATGAAGGTCACAAAACTCTAATCTTCCAGTACTATGAGTTCTTTAACTAGACCTTCTAAGGGTCTCTTCAACATCTGCAGGGTGAAGTCTTCAGTTTAAACTAGAGATCACCAATCTCCTATCTTCACTGGAGTCTTCTTCTCTCCCTCGAATTTGTAACAAGGATTTTATGGCCTTTTCTCCTTCTGCACTCTAAAAGTCTACAATCTATATTAGTGGGACCTTTTCTTAAATAATCCAAATATTTTTTCTCCTTATTGTTGCTTTTGGTGTTGGATTGATACTAAAGAAGATATTCTTCCTAGGTCTTTTTTAGGAATCTTCCCAAATTTATTTGAATCTTCTTTTTCCTACAATAAAATGTTAGGATTGTAATGGAAGAAACTCTAATTCTAGAGATAATGAATCTTCACTAGTTGAATTGTCAATCTAGTGGAATCCACACTCATTCCTAGTCTTCATGAGTTTTTTGCAACCCTGTGGAAAGACTCTAGCCAAATGTAATCTCAAAAATTCTATAAATGAGACATTTAGATTTTTCTCAATCTCTCTTTGTGGCTTTCCCTATTTCCTATTGATCTACCATGTGCTCTGATACCATTGTTAGCTTTTGATGAGTCTATGATATAGAAAATATAACCACAAGTTGTAATATAAGCAAGCTATGATATGTATATGATAATGGCACTATAATATACAAGAAAATATGGAGATAAACTTTTGCAAGAACTCAAAAATATGTCATTATTGAATGCTCGTAAAAATAGTACAATGTAGTATAATGGAGGACATGAACACTTTATAAACTAATATGAAAGGAATTACATTGTATCACACTACTAAACTATACTATGCACTCTCTATAATATATTCCCTATTTTTGTTTCACTTACTATAAGGCTTTTATATTTGAAGATAGGTTCCTTGGCCCTTACTCTACCTTTGACTCTATTCTATGACTCATGTACATGTGGACTACATGCACATTTACATCATATCATATTCTAACACTTGTGCATTTATTACATGCTGAAATAACTACTTAACTTTACTCTACAGTAAACTTCTAGTCTAGTAATGTACCAAAGGTGTTACATTGACATGTACCCAATAATGTAATATATTCTCTAAAAGCTTCTAGATTTGCCAATGGAGTTATGATTAGAAAGAGATTTGAAATATATTGGAGATTCATTAGGTAAAACCTTGGATATAGATGTTTCTTTCAAATTTAGTGTTTTTTGGTTTGCAACTTAGATTTTGGTTGATATGGATATCAGTGAAGGCTTACTAGATCGTATGGAAATAGTTGTGGAGAATACAATTCATAATCAAATCCTAGACTATTTTAAGATTCTTTGTAGATGTGTTCATTTTCATGTTTATAGAAATATTGGTAAGGAATGTATTCAATTTTTCACACAAAAAATTAAAAGAGAAAACAAATGACCTATGGGGATTTCAATTCAGCTAACAACAATCAAGAGATACCTATTTTTTAGAACTCAACAGTGCTCCCTGATTTAACACAAACAAGCAAAAAGGATGTTGTTGAACCTAGAACCAAAACTATAAAGAAGGAGTAAGAAGTTTTGGACCTGGATTTGTCTCCATTTCACTATTCATACTTTGTTAGAGAAGGAGATAAAGTCACAAAGAAAGTTATGAAATGGTTGGAACCCAATTCTATTAAGTTTTTTGGTCAGTCATATAAGCCTTATGACACTTATTTTCCAATGCAAGTGGAGAATAATTTGGAACTAGGTAATAAAGAAGGTTGGACACTTCCTAATGAATATCCAAAGAGAAGACCCAAGGACAAGTACTTTTCTAGGGGTTTGGAAAATGGGTCAAAAATCTCAAACACATTGAATAGGGATTGTGATCCAAATATTTTTGTTATCTATCCTAAAAAGTGACTCTTATAGGGAGATATCTATTTCAAGGGATAGTTTAGAGACTAGTTTCTCTTGCAAATATTTGTTACATTCTAGGATTAGGGAATCTAAGTTGAGAACTTGTGCAATTGTTATAAGGTTAAGGTTAGGTCTGGACCTTATAAAGGACTCTTCCACTTCCTCGATAGGTAGAAAATATTTTTTCATGCATAAGAGAAGGCTTAAAACAAAATTTAGTAGGGTAAACAAAAATCTATCAAAGGGGTCCTTAGAGCAAGATAAAACCCCTCTAAGATGTTTAAATAATATTTGTATCCTTTAATATCCAAGGTCTTGGTAGTCTCTCTAAAATATTTGCCTTAGCTAAGCTGAAGGAGATTCATAATATGGATGTTATCCTTTTCCAAGAAACCATGGAGGTGAGTATAAAATTCATTGAAGGGTTAAGTATATTGCTTAGGGATTTGGAGTTCTTGTCTTGGAAAATTTGGGGGGTGTTTTGACTGGATAGAAGAACTTAGTATCCTTAATTAATTATTCCTTTATGGTTTTAAGCTTGTGGACATAATTATTTTTAAAAAATTGGGTTTGAGGTTATCAGTTATTAATTGTTATGGTCCCTATGAAGATAGGTAGGTCTTCTGGGATGATTTTTCTCCTAGAGGTGTGTTAGAGATGAAAGAGTTAGCATTGATGGGGACTTAAATTTTGCTATGAACAAAAGTGAGGTATGGGGAGAATCTACAGGACTTGATAGACTTGCAAATTACTTCATAAATAAGATTGAAGAAGTTGATTTAATTAATTTGGAACCAATAAAGTTATTGCCTACATGGAGAAATAATAGAGTTGGGAAAGTTGGGATATCAAAGAGGTTGGATATATATTTTATCTCGGAGTCATTAATGAAATAGATAGAAAATGGTCATGGGTTTAGACTAGAAGTGGCTTAGATCATTCTCTCATACTTCTTCAATTAGAAATTCAAGAGGCAAAACCTTCCAGTCCTTTTAAGCTCAATCCAATTTGGTTGGAGGAAGAGGGATTTTAGCAACTGATTAAAAAATAATGGATTGGTTATGATCAAATTTCTAGGTTGAGTTTTTAATTTACTTCTACTTTAAAAAAATTAAGAGTTATGACATCTTGGATTGCATTTAAAAAGGAGAGTATGGATAGAGATCTTAAGTTTGTGGAGAAGAAAATTTTAAATATTTATAAAAAGAATGAGGTTGGTTTTTTAAAAATGGAGAACACAAGACTAGTTGAACTAGAAGTGAAGAAGAAAAAATTCTTGGAGTTGAGGAAAGCTTAATGGAGAATGAAAAGTAAAGTTGTATGGTTAAAAAAGAGGATGAAAATACTAAGTTTTTTCATAATTTTTCTAATCATAGGAAGAATATTAAAACTATCTGAGATATGTCGAATGAAGAAAGTGTCCTTGTTAGGAGTTTCTCTGAGTTAGCAGATTTGGGAGTAAAACATTTTCAATCTATCTACAAAGAACCTGATAGAGTTAACATTGGAAAATTTTTAAAGTTAACTACTTTCTTTCCTAGTTTTGTGATAGAGGAGGATAATCGGTTACTTATGAAGGAGGTCACAAAGGAAGAACTAAAAGCTATCCTAAATTCTCTCAAAAAGGATAAATGTTTGGGGCTTGATGGATGGCCAGTGGATTTTTTCCTAGTTTTTTATGATCTTGTTGAGGAGGATCTTCTCAAAGTAATGGAGGAAGTTAGGTTGAGTGGTCAGGTTTTGGGGGCTTTTAACTCCACTTTTTTATATTTGATTATAAAAAATGAGAGTCCTAAAATATTTGATGAATTTAAACCTATTTCCTTGTGTAATTATATATATATATATATATAATTATTGCAAATACGTTGGTTGTTAGATTGAATAAGACTTTCTCTAAAGTCATTTTCCAAGAGAAGTTTGGGTTTATAGTAAGTAGGCATATTTTTTAAGCCATAGGAGTTTCTCAAGAGGGCCTTCACTCTACTAAAACTAAAAATATTCTTGCAATGGTCCTTAAACTAGATCTATCTAAAGCTTATGATAGAACTAGTTGGTTGTATCTTAGGTTGATGCTCTTACATGTGGGTTTTACCTATCCGATAGTAAAGTGGATTATGGGATGTATTTCTTATATATCTTTTGATATTCTTACCAATGGATTAGCTTCTAAATTCTTTAGACCCTGAAGAGGATTGAGATAGGGATTTTATTTATATTCTATACTTGTTTTGCTAGTTTCCATATCTAGGATCAAAGTGGGGGTTCTTTAGTTATCTCATGTATTATTTGTTGATGATGTATTGTTGTTCACTAATTGTACTTTAAGGAAAACTAGAAAGTTGAAGGACATCCTAGACACTTATAGTATTGATACCAGTATGGATATTAAATTTCAAAAATTCTCTATTTTATTTAATGATCTATAGCAGGATACTGAACATGGTCTAATCATATTTTTCCTTTTAATATCTTAGATTTTCAAGAAGGCTTTAAGTATTTGGGTTTTACATTGAAGCCCAATAGTTATAGGAAGAGAGACCAAGATGGATTTTAGAGATGATTGAAGTTATGATTAACCATTGGTATAATAGATGGTTGTATATTGGCAGGAGATTAACACTTGTAAATTCTATTCTTGAGGCAAATCCTATGTTTTGGCACTCCTTGGCCTTCAATCCCAAAGGATTTCTAGAGAAAAATAAGAAAACACTACATATTTCTTTGGATTAGATGCAAGGAACATGAGGATATTCCTTTAGTTAAGTGGCAGAGTATTTCTAGGCCAAAGGAGGAAGGTGGTTGGGGACTGAAAGACATCCATCTTATTTGTTCTTATTTGGAAACAAATAGCTTGTGGAGGATTCTAACCAGAGAAGGATAATGGAAGAAGATTATTGAACATAAGTATATTTGTCTAGAGACCTTTATGAATTAGATTAGAAGTCCAAAGAAAAACATAAAAAATATTTTCATTCAATGGAAGGCACTAGTATAGGCCTTTCCTATGATTGAAAATATTTGGCTTGGAAAGTGGGCAATGGTGAACAAGTTAAAATAGAGGTTGATTCTATTTTGTGTTGTGGAGAAAACATTTTGTTTCCAGAAGATATGATAGTTTCTTTACAAGACAAGGGTTTTTACTTTCTTCATCATTTGGGGGAATCATATTCTTCTAGTCTTTGGATCCAAGGTTGGAAGCAGACTCAAGTCTTGGGTCTTTTTTATGAGCAAGTTGCTTTATAGAAGGCTTACATTGATAGTATTGATAAGATTCATATCAAGCTAAGAGCTGAACCAAATACTATTGCTTGGGCATACAATAAATATGGGGGTAAATATATGGATAGATTTTGCTATAAAGCAAGTTTTTATCTTGATCCCCAAGGGTCTGTTTGGTGATGGAAGAATATTTGGAAATTTTCAGATCAAAAAAATAAAATTATTTTTATGTGGTTAGCTTTAAGCAATAAGGCTTTGACTTGGGAATTTTTACAGAGGAGAAGCAGACATTTGTATGTTGTTTCGATCGAAGGAGGAAAACATCACTCGTTTGTTACTCAAATACTTTTTTTCTCAACAGGTTTGGTTAGAAGTTGAACAAACAAGTGGAGTTCAAAATATTTGGGAAGGATAAATAATGGAGGTATGCTTAAGACACTGGTTTTTGAAAAAATAGTTGAAATAGTTTCTTTCTTTACCATGTCTTATATGTTGGGTATATGGTTGGCACCAAATGAAGCTATTTTTTAAGTGAATTTTATACCCCTATTTCAAGTCATATTTTAGATGAGGATTTTTGTCTCAATCAACAAAGAGCCTTGAAAACATAAGAACCTCGACAAGTAGACACTATTTTCATTGAAAAGTCTCAACCATGGGGCTTTTTTTATGGGTCTAGTCAGAGACAATTGGATTTTAGTAGCACAGGAGGCATTTTTTACTTCTCGAATGCCCACTATATCAAATTTTAAAGTAGTTCTTGGAATGGGTTCCAACAATTTTGCTGAGTTTTAGGCATTGAGATTACTAATGAAGTGTGCTTCAAAAAATACAAAGTTTTGGAGATCCTCCTCTGATTATCAAATGGATTAATGGATCTACTCAATTAAAAAATAACATGCTTAGATCGGTGGGAGATGAACTTCTAGAGGCAATTTTTTTTTTTTTTTTAATATTTCTTTTACTCATGTTTATAGGGAATTAAATAAGGAATTAGATAGGTTATCAAAAGAAGGTCAATAGGTTCCAAAATATTTCTTGCAAATGGAAGAGATCAAGGATTGAATTTTGTATTCCACTCATATATCATACCTTAGTTTTTATACTAGCTCTAGGTTTTTACTATGGGTCTATCCATTGATTAGAGCTTTATGATAGATTTTAACTATTTCTTTTCTTTTTGTTGTTTTCTTATTTTTGTTGGTTTCTTTTTTGTTGGTTTCTATCCTAGTTATGGACATGGAGGTTATTTTGATGATTATGTATTGATATATAATTATATTTATCCTTATTATCCCTATGTTGTTTTGAATATGTGGTTTCCTCTTTGATCTGCCTAACTGTAATTTTATTTTGACTTCCAGTAATCTATTTTATCTGGATTTTTTTTTGTGCCAAGGTACCTGAGAAGTGTAATTTTCTTTCATTTTTGAAATAAAATTACTATTTTTTTCTTGTATAATATATATATATATATATATATATATATATATATATATATATATATATATATATATATATACACGAAGAAATAATTTAAATGATAAAATATCATTATTTTATTATTGTTCACTATACACCATTAGGATCCCTCTTTCATGAATAACATCTAATATCTTATCATGGTCCTCAATATTCAATTAGTAGGTAGTAGGTCTAATTCTAACACTACATGTCAAGTTAAGACCAAGTGACACATTACAATGTTATAATGCACTTTCAATTTGCCTTAGTAGTCTCACAATTGGATTCCTTTATTTTTAACTATATATTTTTACACTTGTTGAAATTTTGTGTTGTGAAGCATAATGAAATTGGTTTTAAATTTCTTTCCTTCTTTATTTTTAGGTCTTTGAAGTAGATTTTACTTCTTCATTGAAAATTTCAATAAATAGTAGTCTATCCCTTCATTATTTTCTTTTATATTATTATTTCAAAAATATCAAATGCACATAATCATAGTTTAATAATGTTAAGAGAAATCATGATTATGTAACTTGTAATTTAGTTGACAAAAATTAATATATTAAAAGAGTAATATGTATAATGTCCATTTAATTTACCTTTCTTAACTAAGGCTAAAATTCATTCATAATCAAGTGAAACAAGTTCTTATATTGGTATTCCTCCATTGTATCACCCTCTATAAGTTTTTTATTAAGGGTAACATATCTCCAAGCATCAACATGTCCATCATATAAATATTGTTATGATTAATTAGCTCAGTATAGAGGGGATCTTTAATTATAATTATGGTAGTGATAAGAGTTTCTAACTTGAATTATCCACTCTAAATGGTTGGTTCTTTTTATAAAATGTAGACCCCTTGTTCCATAAATAGTTTTATGATTAAGCATGTAATCATGATCAACATCTATAAATTATTTCAAGTGATGAGTTCCAAAAATGCCATGTATTAGGACCATATTTGACATGATATTCCATGATTAAAAATGGCATTATATGATTATTTATAGTAATCATGATGTAATCTATAGATGCACAACTTATGAGGTAGATTACAATTGAGTCTCAAAAATATCATATTTTGGGACCATCTTTGACATGATATTCCTTTATTAAAAATGTCATTATATAATTATTTATAGTAATTATGATGTAGTTTGAAGATGTTGTGCAACTTAGGAGGTAGATTACATTTTTGGTTAATAAACTAGAATAAGAGAATATGTATAGAACTTTTGGTTGAGAAATCAATTATGGTAGAATTCAGTAGTGTTATGGAAGCCATATATAGCTATAGGACCAATTATAGAATCCATCCATAGTTGTCGGACAAACTATGAAATCCATTCATAACTACAAAACTAGCTACATATGGAGAGAACTTTGTATGGACTACAAAACTATGGATGAATAGATCTATAGATAGATGGACTCTAGAACTACAGTTGGACAAAACTATAAATGGGCTACAAAAATATGGATGAATAGAACTATAGGTGAACAACAAAAAGGTTTCTAAATTTGCAAAAATATTTTGCAACGATAAAATCTAAGCCCAATTACCCCCAATTAAATTTTGAGATAAAAAATAAATTTGTTGAAATTGATTTCTAATTAATTTGTTTGATACAAATCAGTTAAATATATATCAAATTTGTTGTAATTAATTTCTAACTAATTTGGTTTATGCTAGATATAAATTAGATTTGTTGAGATTATTTTCTAACTAATTTAGCTAGATGTAAACAAGATTTGTTAAGTTTGATTTCCAACTAAACTGGTTAGATCCAAATTAATTAGAATATTTAGTGACTTATTTTGGTTGCTATCTCCTTTAGATAATATCGGTTGGATTTATTTTCAACTTATTTAGATTTGAGATCTTCTATTTTAATAGTTTGTTGATGATTTGATTTATATAACCTCTCTATAAAAGATAAGGCATATTGCTTGTAGGAGGTTGAAGATGATATGTCCAAGCATTGAATATAATTTCTCATCTTGTTATTTTAGTAATATTATGAGTTGAGTAAGGACATAGATATTTTCTTTGGATGTAGCAAGGAAGGAAAATCTTGTCTGCATAAGTAGAAGATATCCATAGCCATTAGAGTAGGAATAGTGTAGATTTATTTTAGTTTCATTAATCAGGTTAGTAAGTTATGTAAATTTATTTTAGTTAGATCATATATAGGTTTTTGTTATGGATGGGTGTATATAGCATATGTATTGACCATATTTGTACATTATTATATTGATAAAATATGATGATAACATATTTATACAGTCAAAGTGTTTTCAAATAGAGATCAGACCTATTTAGATTCATCCTTTATGCTATATGAAATACTAATTATGTTTTACCTCTTAGTGGAACTAGAATCTGGTCTTGAGCAATTGATGATTGAAATTTGAGCCCATCACTTTGATATTGTTGTCAAAGATCCAAGGTACTATTCATAAGTTCATTCTTTACTAAGAATGAGTGACTTAGTATTTTAGAGAAGGATCTAGTTATGGGAAAGTAGTTCTTCATTGAGGATATGGTGGTCAAAGTAGGTGACAAACATGAAACCTTCTCTCAAGGAGAAAATCATAGGAAATCAAGTAGAAATTTTAATTTCTATAAGTGTATTTATTTTTTGGTAAGTTTTATTTCATTTTCAACAAGTGTGTTTTTATTTCGTGTAAGTGTGGTTTTTTTTTAAATGGTAAAAAATATTGAATCAATAAGCTTTACAAGAAACAGATAATCCCATAAAAATAACCCTTACAAGGTCCAGAAGAAAGAAACCCCCAATACCACAAAGCACCCGACCAGAAGACATCCAACAAATAACAGCCTCAATGAGGCATATCCATAGCAAGAAAATTAGAAAGATGTTGGGAATAATCCAATTGAAGCTGATCCCATTCTCTAACATTCTAGTCTTCTTGAAACTCAGAAGCTCATTTTTCCAAGCAACCAGCCACACCATTCCATTCCTTGGGAATATGAACAAAGGAAATAAACTCCAGATGCCAATAGATTTGAAAAATCTGCCAAGATAATAACACCAGCTACCAATGAACATTGTAAATATTATGAGTTCAATAAATTAATAATAATATGAGAGTCTGAATCATAGATTATCTTCCATCATCCTAGAGCATAACCTTTTTCCAAAGAAAAAAAAATAGCAAGGGCCTCCATATATTATTAGTTTGTTTCCCCTTATAACAGGAAAAAATGAAAAGATCAGCACCACTGCTATCTCTTCCAACACCACCAATACCTGCATGCCCATGATTCCCTCTAGAAGAGCCATCAGTATTAATATTAAACACCCTTGAGGTGGAGGATACCATCTGCCATCTCTCTACACTTTTT
This sequence comes from Wollemia nobilis, assembly GCA_028583015.1. Taxonomy (NCBI): domain Eukaryota; kingdom Viridiplantae; phylum Streptophyta; class Pinopsida; order Araucariales; family Araucariaceae; genus Wollemia; species Wollemia nobilis. The sequence goes on from JAQPPZ010000103.1 coordinate 7,257,217, forward strand.
GATTAAGGCCTCTCCTCCTAACTGATACAGAAGGATGAGGATCATTCTCCACTAAACCCAGATCCTACATCATTAGAATCTTAGATTGCTCCAAAGGAATACTGGTCTAAAATTTAGAATAAATAGTTTCTTGGATCATACCAATAATCCTCTACCAAGTCTGATAAACAATTAACTTCCTAACTTGAGAAATTATTCGATTACTTTCAAGCCAAATCTTCCATATAGTATAATACATGAGGACCCAATACTCCACGCAACTTGAAGAAAGAAAGCCTTAGTAGGAGGTCTTCCTAAACCATTTTGTAAGTGTGGTTTTACTTTCTAAATATGCTTTTATTTCTTGCAATTATCTTATTTTTTGCAATTATGTTTGATTTTTTGTGTATTTTTAAATTTAGCCTTAGATTTAGCATATAAAATAGAAAAACCCCCATAAAATTTGGGTAACCTCATGATCGTCATTAATAAATTTCCACAGATTAATAAATATAATTGTCTATATTGGATTTAGGAATAGCATTATAGGGAGATATGGGAGGAATGCCAACATTCAACCTATACTCATCCTTATAGCATGATTTTACATTGATCATATTAGAAGTATGGATAGATTATTATCACAACATAATCCAGTGACCTAAAATTTGAATATCTAATAGGAAAAAATTCAATCTATAATTGTATAAAAAATATGCCCATTATTTTTGTAGCATTTTAAAGTTGTTAAAATTGTTAACAAATAGTCTATTTTTTTTGTAATTTGAAGGGATCAATTGGATGAATATTTAAAACCTCTTTATAAAATATATATCTCTTTTAATATAGTCTTATATCTAATTGAAATAATTCAATTTTGACAATGGCTCAAAGAGTTATGTCTAAAATAGTAACCATTGGTCTAACCTAAATATAGTAAATCAGCCTATTTTTTAGTAGATTTGACATATCAATTGGATAAATTATTAAAAAAAAATTCTTTAAGATATATATTTTTTAATCTAGTTTCATTTCAATTGGAATTGTTTAATTTCAATACTAGGTCAAAGAGTTATGCCTAAAATAGTAACCATTGGTCTAACCTAAAAAATGATAAAAAAATAATACATTAGCATATTTTTTAGTATATTTTTACATAGTAATTGGGTGTTATCAACATTTTGTTCATAATAAAAATATATTCCTAAATCAATTTTCTATAAATTATTCAACTATCCAGTTTTGATATTGTATAAAGGAGATGTGGCTAAAGTACTACATACTAGTCTGATTTGTATAATCTAAGTTTTTAGATATAGTAGGTTGTTCTTTTATATATTGGAGGGAACAAATAAATGATTTTAATTTTTTTGTTTATTCCACTTATATATCTATGAATCTAATTTAATTTATATCATCTTAATACAATGTCAAATGAGGGAAATATGGCTAAAATACCACTTTTTGGTCTACGTTGTCTTGTTATAAGCAACATATTTAGTAGAATATCTAATCACAAATTTTAATGACTAAATGGGTGACTTGAAAAATTGTATTTATATATTAGTTATGGATTTGAATCTACTTTCTTATACTTTTTGAATCAATTTATTTTGACATAGTGTGAAAAAGTGATGGTCAAATAATAATTGTCTAGTAGATTTTCACACTTCAGAAATAATTAACGCAATTTTATTCTAAAAAATGTCTCATATTTTAGGAGCCATATCTTTGTGAAGGTTGTCCAATTTAGCTGATTCTTGGACCACTTTGTGTGAAATTTGAAGATCTTTAAAATGAGTAGTCATATGAAGGAATTTGAGCGATATTGAAGCAATATGATCTTGTGAAGTCAACCATTCAAAAAAAAGGTAGTGCCAATTTTTTAAATCACAAAAACAAAATTGTAAATATGTTTTAGTTAGGGTTTGGATGATGGGAGGAGCAATGGAGGGTTAGGAATTTAGTGAGGCAAGACTTTCTATCTTGGCACATAATTTTTAGCTATTATTTTCCCCTTCTTTATATCAAAAAATTTGCATGTAAATTATTATATATTTTTTATCAAATATTATATTTACGATAGAATATTTTGGTAGTAGATTTTGAGTTTTAGTTTTCTTTCCATGAACTGATTTATAGCTAAATCCTTAGAATCATCTTTAGTAGTATATTTTAGTGAGTGCACCACAGAGTATCGATCCTTGTTGCTCAAAGATAGCCTAGTTTTTGGTAAATTTAATGGCTATTGGCTAGGGGATTAATCCTTGAGAAAATGACTTGATAAGAGCTAAAAGTCTCCAAGAGTGAGTCTATCCTTTCTTCCTTAAATTTTCTTCCTAGTAATTTTTTTTTCTAAGGAAGAAAGAGATAGAATACTAAAAGAAGATCCTTAATTTATGTGAAGAGCAATACTCTTCCTTACTTGTTGGTATGAAGGATTTTCACTTAAACATGTAAATCTATCCCTAGTACCAATCTAGGTTAGGATGTATGGGTTTCCCATTGAATTTTGAAAAATGGATACCTTCAAGGTAATAGGAAACACTCTAGGAGAATTTCTTGAGATTTTAGAAACTACGAAATATGGATTCTTGGATATTTATGCTTGGATATTAGTCATGATTGATATAAGTAAACCTTTACCAGAATAAATCATTCTTAAGTATGGGGATAAGATATGGATACAAACCATAGATTATGAAAACATATCTTTTAGATGTAGAATATGTCATGATGTGGGGCATATTAAGAGATAATTCCCTAAGAAGATTCCAACATAATCATATGTAAAATACTGCAACATAAACTTACATATGGATATGGATGTGGATGTTTTTCAACTTACAAAAAATAAAAATAGATAAATGAAAGAAATACCAGTAAGGAAGGATATTGGAAGAAATACCAACTATTTTGAGGCTTTAGCCTATGAATAAAAAATAGATTAAATATTTGAAGACACAATACAACAGGTTTAGCATATTAACAAGGAATTGTCTATTCAATATGATCTTGATTTAGGGATGAAAATTCTCAATGAACCTAAGAAATGTGTCAAACCAGATTTTGAAGCCTCTATTGAAGTACCATGAACCATTAAAGAGAAAAAATTGGTCAATAAAATATAGTGTTAGATGTTAATACATCTACCATTAATAAGAAAATACCATAAAATGAGCAGGACAAGTCAAAATCTTTCATAGTAGAGCCAAAAGAGGATAAATATGAGGGGGAAAAAAGTTGTGAAAGAATATTGAGAAATAGAATAAAGACCTACTCCTCATACATGCAAGGCAAAAAGAGGAAAACCCTCAAATTATCAAGAGAGATACAGAGAAGCAAGAGCAAATATAAAGAAAGGAACATAAACTAAGTTGGTTGAACTTCTCTTTACCAAACAACAAAATGATAATGGTAATTTTTAGGTGGGGCCAATAGCCCCTAATGAGACATGATTACCATCTCATGGAATATAAGGGATGCTAATACCCCTCAAAATAGAGGTGTATCAAGGACCTTTATTTAAGTAATAAGCCTAATATTCTTTGTATCCAAGAAACTAAAATGATAAAATAAGTTTCCAAAACTATAAAAGTAGTATGGGTGAGATGTGAATGGGATGATATAGATTCTGAAGGAGCAAAAAGGGGAATTTTAACTTGTTGGAATCCTATTAGAACCTCTTGTGTAACCATTCATAAAAATAGGCATTGGATAGCCTCTTTAATCACATGTTTCTTTGCAAGTATTTATTTCATCCTTATCAGTGTCTATGGACCTACAACTCAGTCAAGAAAATTAGAAGTTTGGAGTGGGATTTAAGCCCTTATGAGAAGTAAAGACCAAGAAACCCATTTCATGGTCATAGGATATTTTAATATTATAACCATGTTGGACGAAAAATTAAGGGTATTAGGAAACTAATTCAAAGCATGATAGATTTATCAACTTTTATTCAAAACAATAATCTATGGTAGGTTGAGTTTGAAGAAGACAACTATACATGGACCAACAACAAGAGAGGCCAAAACCTAATAGTAGAAAAATTAGACAGATGCATTCTCTTAGATCATTGGCTAGATGAAGGGACTTGTGCTAAAATAATACCTTCAATAAAATTTAAAATGGTGGTAAGTGAATTCAAAATATCATATTTTAAATATGAGAATATGTGGGAAGACCATCCTCAATTTTTTGATATGATAGCACAAACATGGAATTATTTAGGAAATGGTGGGTTGTATACACTTCCAAAACAAATTAAATCAATGACATCTAGATTAAAATAATGGAACAATAACACTTTTGGAAATATTTTTGAGAAGAAGAACTAAAAGATAAACTTTCAAAATTCCAAAAATGTGATCATAATAATCCAAGCTCAAAGGAAAGGAAGTTATTAAATATCATAATATTTTGAGTAAGGAAGAGAAATTTTGGAGATTAAAATCAAGATATACTTGGTTAAAATAAGGAGATAAAAACATAAGTTTTTCATAGGATGGCAATAGTATAGAGATCAACATCCAAAATTAGTAGAATTAAATCAATAGAAGGGGTTTGGATTGAAGACTAGAGTGAAATCAGAAAGGAGGCAAGGCCTTTTTATCATAATATTCTAGGGTCAGAGGAGTTTGAAGCTCTTAATGATAAACTTCTACAAGAATTTTTTTCAACTATAACAGATGAAGACATTAGAAAACTAATGGATCCTACGACTCTGTAAGGAGTTCATCTAGCTATTCTATCTTTTAATAAGGATAAATCCCTAGGTCTTAATGGGATCTCTACAATATTCTATCAACATAATTGGGATATAATAAAGGATTTTTTTATTGGTGGTAGTGGAATAGTCTAGGTTAAAACAATACATACCTTATAAAATAAATATAACATATATTACCTTGATTCCAAAAAAGAATGATGCAAAATTGTTTGATTCATTTCGACCCATAAGCCTATTTAATATGGCATATAAGATTTTTTTCCTTGAAAAAAATTATAATTTCTATTCCAATAGAAAATAAGATTACATAGCATAGTTGCCCAAGGCATACAAAGAAAACAAGAACAGTGAAAACTACCCCAGCATAAAAGAAAGGAATATGACTCTAGAACCATCAAACAAACACCACAACAGTGAAGTAAAAATAAATGAGAACAACAAAGTCAAAATCTCAAAATACTGTCACAAGGCAAATAATAGAATAAGGACAACCACCATAAAATATTAAGGATCAAAAATGGAAATCTTAACCTCATGGACAATCACACCATCTTTGATTTCAATCTGCTCCCATCACCCCTATGCCAACAATAATCCTTCTTTTGACAGAGCATCTGCAAGAGTATTTAGTTCTCTATATACATGTTTGTAGGTGATGAGATTGAAAACACCTACTAAAAGATTCACCTATTCAAAGATAGGCCGCAAGGGTAAGTTCTCCATTCTGTATAGATACTTCATCCAATTGATGACAACAAGTGAATCCCCCAACACTTGGAGTTGGAAAACATTGTGATCAAGTGCAATTTTCAAGAGCAACTTCAATGCGATTAATTCAGCATAATTATTAGTGCCCATACCCAAGCACACCTTGAACTTTATGAAATGAGAATCATGGAAATAGAGAATTCCCCCTACCCCACACAAAAGTGGGATACCTTGACAAGCCCCATCAAAATATCCCCAAGGAATAATTTTATTAACACTGGCATCCATGATCAATCTTGGGCATTTAGGAAAGCTCGGTTTCATAAGTCCATTAAGCAAAGTACGAATCTGAGTAGCAACTTGAAAAGCAGGAGTAGGGGAATTTTAGAAAATATCAAAATTTCTAGCTAACCACACTCCCCATGCCACCACAAAGGGAAGAGCTCTGAAGGTCTTCAGATCACTCTTGTCAAACCACTTCTTCATACACTCTTCCAATGTGTCCCCTTGCCAATTACCTGTACTCCTAGTTAGCACCTCTACCTCCATCCACACAGACTTAGTATAAGCACAACCAACCAATAAATGGTTGATAGTTTCCAGCTCCACACGACAAAGAGTACACCTCCTAGGACCTTGAAACCCCCTCTTCATTAAAACATCCCAAGTTAAAACTCTATTATTAAGAGCCAACCACAAAAAAATTTTAGTTTTTAAAGGTGTCCTGATCTTCCAGATAGGTTTCCACCACCAGACATGTTCCCCATGCCTATCATGAGCAAACATGGCTTTATAACCCATCTTAGCAGTATAAACACCCTTCATAGGATTTTTTGTCCATACTAGTTCATCCTCCTCATCCAGTCTGATCCTAACATGACTGGCAATGAGTACCCTCACATAAGCATGCCATAACTCGCCATTCCTTCCTTCAAGACCAAGTTGATGAGCACTCTTCCAACCTTGCTACCACAAAGAAGAAGAATCATTGTCTGCCACCTGAGAGAGAGTTAAAAAACCAGCATATTGTAGAGGTAGTAAAAGATCCTCAAGAAGTCTATACTCATTACCACTTCCAACCCAAGGGTCAACACCAATTCTCACCTTAGCACCATTACCAACTTTCCAAGCAAGCCAATTGCCTATAAGTGGAAAATCTTGGACAATCACTTTCCAAAATATGGACACCTTGCTTATAGACTTGTCAGGTTTCCTTATCCACTCCTCCATTGAAAGTGGTTCAATATATTTGGTCATAATGACCTTTCTCCAAATATTATCTTGAGTAATCAATCACCATAAACTCCTAGCAGCCAAGGCTTTACCAAAATGGTGTATGTTCTTTAACCCCCAACCACTCTCTTCCTTAGGTTTTGCTATAAGTTTCCATTTGGCTAACACTATGCCAACTTTATCTCTTTTTCTAGTCCATAGGAATTTAAAACATTTTTTCTAATTTTTTCTAGCACCCTAGTAGGTATGAAAGCCAACCCATGCCAATAGATAGGAATAGCCTCCAAAATAGATTTAACAAGTGTCAGTCTACCCCCAATAGATAGCCACCTATTGCACCATAAAGATATTCTTTTGTCAATCTTATCCACCAACCAATCCTAGTCCCTAATACCATAGTCATTTGGCTTCAACAAGAAACCCAAATATTTTATCCCTGCCTGTAGCTCAATCTTGGAAAAGGAAAGTACCCTTTGAAAAAGGCTTTCCTCTTCAATTGCAAGACAAAACAGGTCATGGTGGACTTCTCCAAATTAACTTCCATACCGGTGGCAATACAATAGATCCTTAAGATATCCTTGAACTTGTTAACATCCCTAAGAGATCCATCACAAAACAACAAAACATCATCCACAAATAAAATATGAGTTAAAGAGAGTGATAAACCCACTTTGATCCCTTTAATAAGCCTCATTCTTCTAGCTTCCCTGATAGCCCTACTCAAGCCTTCTACAACCAAAAGAAACAAAATAGGAGATAAAGGACAACCCTATCTGAGACCACGCTCAGAGGAAAAGAAGCTAGAAGTAGAGTCATTTATAAGTACAACAAAAGACATAGAAGTCACACATCCCATAATCCAATTAACAACTTGAATATTGAACCCGATGTGGAGAAGCATGATCCTCAAATACAACCAACAAACTCTATCATATGCTTTGGAAAGATCTAATTTTACAATAATAGGAAGCCTCCTCATCTTTATAGTGTGCATGCCTTCTTGTGCCACTCCCACAACATCATGGATCTACCTACCATTAAGAAAACCAAATTGCTCACTAGAAATGGAGTCTGAGAAAACTTGTTTTATCCTTGAAGCAATGATTTTGGCAATAATTTTATAAAGGCAATTGCACAAAGATATCGGTCTAAAATCATCAAAAGAATCAGGAGTGTCCTTCTTAGGAATCAGGACAATGAAGGTCGAGTTGATGTCCATAGGGATCTTCCTAGTAGCTTTAGTTTCTTCCACAACCCTAAGCAAATCTTCCCCAATCAACTCAAAGAAACCCAAAAAGAACTCAACACCCCAACCATCTGGCCCAGGACTTTTATTCTTTTGAAAGGTAGAAAGAACTTTTTTCAATTCATCTTTGGAAATTCCTTCCAGGAGCATCTCATTGGTAGCATCATCAACAAAGCTAGGGAAGTAAGAGGTAAGTTTTAGAATCTCAGCCAAGTTAACCCTCTCAGGTTCTTTGAACAAATTCTTAAAGTGCTTAATACCAAGAGCTGCAAGGTCTTTGAAAGTCCTAGCTTTTGACCCATCTCCATTGGGCATATCCCAAATGGTATTAATATTTCTCCTATGATTGGAAAAATTGTGAAAGAACTTTGTATTTTCATCCCCTAAATCCAACCAGATAGCTCTACTTTTAAGCCTCCATTGAGCCTCCTAAGCTAGCAAAATATTACATTTTTTCTCTTCAAGTGCTCTGATGACTTCTTTTGACTCCTCTAAGAAAACACCCTCATTCACTACCTCATAAAAGTCAGCAATCTACCTCTCTAAAAGAGTAAGTTCCTGCATCTACTATCTAGACTTGTTGAAAGCCCACTTAGAAGCAACAACTTTAACTTTTCTCAAACTACTAGCAAATTGAAAACATGCAGAGCTTCCCAAATTAGCATCAAAAGTGCTCCATTATTTTTTAACCAGTGCCTGGAACTCCTTATCCTTCAACCAAGTTGGATTAAACTTGAAAGGGTTGGAAGGTTTCCTATCCTTATTGCCAATTTGAAGAAAGATAGGAAAATGATCTGAGTTACCTCCAGGATCCACCCATGATCTAATTCTCTCACCATCCATCAAAAGGCAACCAAAGACTAAAAATCTATCCAATATTTTAGCAACATAATCCTCTCCCACCCTATTATTATGCCAAGTAGGGATAATTTTGATAGGCTCCACATCAACCAGATCAACCTCTTCAAATTTATGTGTAAAATAACCAGCTTGTGAGTCGCATCTAGCTGTAGTCCCCCAAACCTCAACTCTATTCAAAGTAAAATTTAAGTCTCCCCCTACTATTATATTCCCCTGCTACAAAAATTCATTTTCCAAGAGTGTATCCCAAAACTGTATTTTGTTCTCATAAGGCCCATAGATGTTGGCCACCACAAAGGATTTTCCTAGCTCCAGTGAGAAAAGCTCAACTCCTATCCCAAAGGTAAAAAATAGAATTGATAAGCCTGAAAGCCCTCTTCTTCCAACCCAAAACTAGACCTCCAGATCTACCCTCAGAATCCAAAGAGAGAAGATCCCACTCTTTTAAAAAAGTTTGAAGAATACCTTCAACTTTCGTACCCACACCCATAGTCTCTTGAAGCAACAAAATATCTGGTTGTTGTAACTGCATTAACCTACATAGGGTAGTCTTTTTAGAGTCACTGCCCAAACCCCAAATATTATGAGAAAGGATTAACATTAATTAACCAATTCTAGGGTATGGCATGCTCTAAGTGCCCCAACTATAGATTTTTGTTTCCCACTCTTAACCTCCCTCAAAGCTTTGTCCTTGGCAAGTTGGATATTAGATTTTCTCCCCAAAATAGGAGTGGTACCAACATCCAGGCCAAGCCCTCCTACAACTACAGACTCCTCAAGAACAACTGCTGATTTATGAGATCTAAGAAAATATCTATTAGGCCCCTTGCAAGACTCTTCGCCTACAAAAGAGGATGAAAGTAGAGATGTAGATCTTGACAGTGAAGATATTTTAGGAATGATAGAAGGATGACTAGTAGGGAGCTTATGGAAGTCTTCCAGCTTGGTACCAATTCCCTTTGAGAGATAATTATGTTTTCCTGTCTCCAAAGCTTAGGACTGAAAGGGGGTAATTGACTCCTCCCCAAGAGTCATCCTAAGATCAAAAGAGTGATTCAAAGAACTAAGAGAACTATTATGTGGTAGGGGAACCACCTTCGACACAGGGGAAGGACCCACCTCCCTTAAGTGTGTAGGTACAAACAAACCCTCATTCTATCCTATGTTTGAGTCCCTACCAACTCCACTGTCCCGAACATTTGGTAAATGAAGATCTTCTACAACAATGTTATGACCTTTCTCCAATCCCCCATTGCCATCCAAGGAGGTTCGTGCCCCAACTTCCTATATTCTTATGCCTCCCTCCACATTACTGACCAATCCATCCACTCTCACCCTAGAACTATGATTCTCCTCAAACTTTCTTCTCCAATCCCTTCCTATGAATTTTAACCCACAATATTCTGCTAGGTGGCCATACACATGATACCATGAGCAACGAAAAGGTATCTTCACATAGTCAAGAATCTGAACATAATGCCACTTTCCAATCTCAATCTCTATATTCTCCAAAAGATCCTCTCGCAGATCCAAATTCACCAGAATCCTAGCAATAGAACAAGAGGAACCACTCAAGCAAGCTTGGTCCAAATCCACACATGTCCCTAAACAATTACCAATTTCCTTCAAAATCCTAGAAGACCACAACTCCAAGGGCAATCCTGGCAACTTGACCCAAATGGGTTGAATCGATTTAGACTCCCTTCTCGGATCGAAACAAGGGGACCACTATTTCAAAGATAGAGCATAAGAACCCCAATACCATCTTCTCTATAGTATTCTACTTGCATCCTCCATTGATCTGAAGGAAAAGGCTAACCAACCTCTGACCAATACATGAAAACTAGGAGTATATCCTAAAACAGGGCTCCACACCCTCTCTAACCACTGAGCAAGTAATTTTTTTGAGTATAATCTACCATAGAACCTCCCGTTAGTGTTTTGCCTTCCATATCTAGAACTCTGTCCAGCAAGATATCTTCGCCTAAAACCAAATTTACTCTCCCCTCTTTGAGCTTAACACATTTTTTTTCCTTTTCTTTGAGTAGGATATGTTATCAATAATTGAAGCATTCACCTCCTTACAAAAACCTAGCAGCTCCCCTCTCTCCATAATCCCTTCCAAGAAGCCTATACCAAAAAGAAGTCTAGACTCCCCACCATCAAGCTCCTAAAAACTTCTCTTTGTATAAACCTCCCAAGACCGCACTTCCATAAAGCCTAAATCACCATCCAAAAAGCACATATCCATGGGGTAAGGTAAAAACTCTATCGACATGTTGGTAGGGTAGGAATTAAAGTCTAAAGAACCAACACCCTGATCAGGTACTCTCCTAGACAAAGAACTACCCAAGCTAGGAAGATTATCCACTAATGAATCTGGACAAAAAGGATGATCTGCATCATGATTCCTAATAGAAAACACAATTGAAAGCAATTCCTTCTAAGAAGAGGTCTCTGAAAAAGCTGGAAACAAGTCCTCCAAAGGCTTCCTCTTTGAGTTTTGACTAGGGAAAGCATCAACAAAATGAGCGGACACCCTCTCCAACTTCCACTTGGCTTTCAAAAAATATTTCATAGGGAATATAGAGATATCTACCACTAGATCTAGCATGTAGTCCACCAGATCAACCATATCCTCCACCATCTGCTTCAATCCACCATCAATAAAAATTTCATTACTTTTATATGGCATATAAGATTATTCTCAAAGTGATGGTGAATCTTTTAAGACCATTGTTAGAAAATATTATTTCATAAGAGCAAGGAGGATTTATGAAAGGGATATAGGTTTTGGACGAGATCATAGTAGCTCATGAAGTTATGTATTCAACAACTTTAAGAAAAGAAAAATCAATGATCTTAAAACTTGATATGAGTAAGGCCTATGTTAGAGTTAAATGGGATTTTTTTTGTAGTATTAGAAAATTTTGAATTTGGGAAGAAATGGGGTAGATGGATTAAATCTTATGTCTCTATAGTTTCATATTCAATTTTGGTCAATGGGTTAGTAATAGAATCATTTAAATCCAATAAGGCCTTAGATAGTAAGATCATCTATCATCATATTTGTTCATTATTATGGTAGATATTTTGGGTAGAAACTTGAAGAAGGCTTACAAAGATGGGCTTAGAAGTGGACTTAAGGTTAGTAATAAAATCAAAAACATCCCCCATCAACAAATTGTAGATGATAAAACCCTTTTTGGGAGGGCAATAATAAATGAGGCCAAAGTTTTGAATAACCTATTAAAGGAATATGAAAGAGCATCATAGCAAAAAGTTAATAGGACAAAATCTAAAATTTACTTTCCAAACATCCCATATAAAATCAAAGCAAGGATATGTAGGTTACTTCAAGTTGAGGAGGTAAATTTACCAGCAACTTATCTAGGGATGCCCTTATTTGAGGGGAGAATGAGGATGGAATTATGAAATTCGGTTATAAGTAAAGTTTAAAATAAACTATCAACATAGAAAGGTGGATGATTATTATTAGAAGGAAGAGTGCAATTAATTAGATCAGTCTTATAGGCCATTCCAACATATTATATGTCCTTGTACTCTATTCCAAAATCAATAGAAAAAAATTTAATCTTTATTATGCAGTATTTTTTGTGGTTAGGATTACATGATAAAAGAAAATTTCCTTTGGTGAAAAGGAGTAAGAAATATGGTGATAGGGTTTCAAACATTTTGTATAAGGGTCAAAAAGGAAGATGTAAATGGAAAGAAGATTTTTTTTAAAGTATACAAGATATTGATGCTAGGAGGAGTTGAGTAGAAATATAACAACAATGATTATTCTAATGGGAGCCAAGGATAAGTTGATATGGGAGATGAATAGCTCAAGAGTATACACAACAAGAAGTGGATATAATATAAAGCACCATAAAAATAGGAATATCATAAGAATATGGAGAGATATTTTGGATAGCCCACGAATTCCTAATGTCAAAATGTTTGTTTGGCTAGTAGGTCATAGAAGACTTTTATCCTAGGATAACCTTATGAAAAGGGATTTTCATGGCCCCTCAAAATGTGTTCTTTGTAAAATGGAGAGTATAGACCATCTCTTTGGACATTTCTCAATAGTTTGGAAACTATGGCAATGGATTCTTAATATGTTTGGTAAATGCATGGTGATGAATGGCAGAATTTAAGAATGGTTAAAGCAATGGCAAAGCACTTTTAAAAGTGATACTTTACATACAATATAGGATATATCAAAAGATACAATACTTTGGACTGTATGGCTAGAAAAAAATAGAAGAATATTTAAAGGAAAGGAAAGTAGTTTATAGGTAATGAAAAGGAAGATTTGTTTATCCATGGACGAGTCTAAACCAACCCTATCAACTCACTCAATTCCTAATTTGGAAGTAGAGAGCCTTGATAGATGGATTCAAGTCATCAAATGGAATTATGATGTTGGGGACAAGAGAAAAAAAAAAAAGGCAAATAATATAAAGTGGAAACCACTAGATGTGGATTTGGTCAAATTAAATTTTGATGGAACATCTAAAGGAAATCCATGACCAGTAAGAGGAGGAGGAATAATTAGAAATAATAGAGGAGAGATTTTGTCTCATTATATTTTAAATAGTGGATTTAAGACAAATAATGAAGTTGAAGCTTGGGTGGCTTTGGAAGGGTTAAAAATATGCAAACAAATAAAATGGAACAAAGTATGGATGGAAGGTGATTCATTCATAGTAATAAATGATTTTTTAAGGAAAGCAAAGACTCCGTGGAACATACAAGAGATAATTGTGGAAATTCAAGACCTTGCTATAGAGTTTGAAGAAAATAGGTTTACACATATTAAGGGAAGGGAAAAATATATAGATAGGATAGCCAATAGAGGGGTTTTAATTGAGGATCATGAAGTTAAATTCTCTTTTCCTTGGTTAGAGGAAGTAGTAAGTTTAGCTGAAGTTGACAAGAAAATGTTGACTACCTAAATCAAATAATGATTAAGATTTACTTTAATGTTTTTCATTGATAATATATGCTTTATTTTATAACATTAATATGCTTTCATATAAACTATTTATTACAATTTTTGTAGTTGCACTTGTACTTCAGGAAGGGAACTAGCAATCTAGATCTAGTAAAGCGAGCTATGATAGTGCGATGTTTTCAAAATATTATTCTACTAAGATATGATGCATAGATAGTAGAGGTGAATTTTTGGTATTGTGAAGGTTTTTGTAGGAAAATTTCAAGAAGGATGTTGAAATCTAGAATATTTCTATTCACACAAGAAATTGAAAAAGTTCCAAAAAATGAAAATCAAGAATTTAGAAAATTTATGTAAATGAAATAGCAACTCAATTAAGATGAGAATTGAATTTCTTTATAAAATCTCATGCTCTAAAGAAGATATTTGTGGTTTATCGAGGGTGGGGGACCCGAGTACAACCCCTTGTTCTCTAGCAAAAAAAAAAAATTATGGTCAAATAATTGTTTGCTACTTCAATTTGTTTTTAACTTTTAAAATCATATTATACACTAACTTGTTAAACAAAAAGGTTCAAGGAGATGTATGTCATAATAGATTTTGGAATCTAAATATATATGACTTAGTATTCACTCTTCTATATTGATGTATTAATAGCCAAAACATAAACTATCATTATCATAGAATCATTTTATAATTTGAAGAGAAGAATTCTTACAATATTTTTGGGACTATTATAATTGGGCATTCCAATATTGTTAAAAAAATCTTATGATACTTCTATAATGTATTATTGTTGTTGAATAATTCTATGGTTCTATAATCAAGTGGTATCATCTCAACCGGTTAGATTTCTCAACATTTAAGTAGGAGACCAAGGTTCAAATATTGCCAAGAAATACATGGATAATATCCAAGCCTTGTTGTAATACCATTATGTAGTGATGATGTAATATGGGTGGGGCCCATTTCAATCCCATGTAACCAATTGAAAAAAAAATCTATGTTTCTATAGGAGAAATTCGTAGTATTGGTTGCAGCTATTAAAAAATTGACTTGCCAATATTATAGAAGATTCTTTGCAATTACTATTAATAATATGTTGCATATATTTCAAGACTGAATTGTTGAGGATCCTTGTATATGCTTATTAAGTTCAATAGACATCTCACATAAGTTATTATTGATACACATCTCTACCCATAGTTTATTGTGATTTTACATATATTGTTATACCATAAATCATGTTTAATACATCATTTAAGGAATGTCTACAACAAATCATGATCACTCTAGTAGCATTTATACACATCATAACTTACAAAGGTGATACAAATAAACTTACTCTATCTAATGCATTGAGGATATCCAAAGAAAAAATGGGCTTCCTAGGAAACTGTGAGCCCCCCCCCCAAAAAAAAAAAAAAAAAAATAGGGGCTTCCTACAAAACAGGAGATGTGATATAATTATCCCTCCCCCAAAGAAAAATAAAAAGAAAAACAAAGAAAAAATATAAAATAAGGGATTTCCTAACAACCACGAGAAGTGGTAGGATGTCCTTCCAAAATTTAGATTTAATATTATTTATTTTCTAATAGATTAGATGATCTAGTTTGTTTGATTTTTCTCAATAACCATTATTTGTATTTAATATACCCTATCTTCATACATTTCTTTTTCTTTCCACACCATCCCTTCATGTATTCCTAGTCTATTCATTCTTCTTCATTCCATATCTAATTATATACACCTATAATTCTTATCTTCTTTGTACTATTTTAAAGGTAATCCCATAACCATGTCCTATATTTCATGGTTTATCTATCACTTATGTATATGGGAAGCATTAACAAAATATTTTACATATGGAATGGTTGTATTGATATTATATAGGACTCATAATGAGGACTTGAATTGGCCTTACAAGAAGTTATTACAGATAAATATAATAAGATGTTTTTTATTATGGTAGAGGGAAGGGGTTTTGAGAGGCTCCCCAAACCTTTTACACTTCCTTTCACAGACTAAAAATTTAAGTTCCATAAATGAAACAAGAAAAGAGGATACAAAACACCCAACTAAGGAGACATACAAAAAGACTCCATCAACCAAGACTACATAAAATATATTACTAAATACCCAGCCCAAAATACCATTGTAGAGCAAGATCCAAACACAAAAAGACCATACTTATTAGAAAATTAGGAAAAGGTAAGATTAATCAAGTTCGTGGGCCACCAACTCCATTTTCTTATATGAACTCAAATAAATTTGTTGTCTTGACTTTGCTTCCTTTGATGAGAGGAAAGCATGAGCATCATCTAAATGGTGCCTTCTTGATGAATATAACTCCATAGATGCCACACCATAATTGCTTGAACTTCTCTCAAACCAAGAATTTTCTAGATTGGCAATAGTAGCGTTTTGATGAGAAATAAAAATAGGAAGCTCTTTGCTTTGAGAGGCTAACCAGGAATCCCAAAAGAAGCTCTTTGCTTTTAGAGGCTAGCCAAGAATCCCAAAAATAAGCTCTTTGCCACACATGCAAGCATGAACTAGCAAAACCATAATTAAGAAGCGATGGTACATATGAGTATTAAACAAGGTTCAAAAATTGCAACATATACCCCAATGATGGATTGTGCAGGGTATTTAGTTATCTAGAATCAAATAAAATAAGTACACATTAGAATTCTTGTGTAGACTCTTTGCCTAATGAGTATTTTATATGAGGTAACTAAATACCCCGCATAATCCAACTCTGGCATTTATCAATATGATCCTCTTTTGAGAGGTAGGCAAATCGTGCTTACCCCAAATTCCCCCCTCTAGGTAAACATGGTGGATCCTCTAGTATAGACTTGATTAGCCCCTCAGATCTACTATACGTTGTGATTTATTTGCTCATCATGGACATAGGATTTCAAATTTATCAAATCCTGGGCCTAACTAGGAAAGCTAGTTTCCCATTTCTAAAAACCATCCAGGATCACCTCCAGGTTTTCCAAGCTATTTGCAATCCCATTACCTTCTCTAAAAACATGGTTATATTGAATATTCTCCAAAGATATTATTTTGTGCTTAGCTTTCAAAAACATATTAATAACACTCTAGCTAGCTAGTTGGTTTCCTTTCAAAATATTAATAACTTATTGTGAATCATTCTCTACAATCAAATTTTTAATATTAAGTCTCTCAATAATATTTAAGCCTAGGAAAGCAACCCTAGACTCAACAAAATGACTAGTTTTCTCCCCTAAGACCTTTGCATAGGCTAGCATAGCCTTTCCCTTATTATCTTTAAAAATACCACCTACTTTAGTCCTTCCTGGATTCCCTTTCACTACACCATCAAAATTTAGCTTCAACCAACCAAGGGGTGGAAGTTTCCACTTTGTGTTAGCCCTTACAATTTTTTCTAGTAGAGCATGGCCTTGAGCCTAGAAGTCCAAGCCCCAATTGTTGACAATCTCTTTTTCCCAATCAAGCTCATAGGCATATTTAAAACTTACAATGTTTAAATTTTCCACAGTGACAATGGAAGATCTAGCTTCAATGGAGGTGATATCTCTTTTTAATCCTTGAATATATGATTATTTCACTCTTTCCAATATCCCCACAAGGCATGGGGGAGGATTATCTTCCACAATATTTTCAATCTCTTACTTCAGAAGGGGGATTCCCACTAGAGACACAAATATAGAAGGAAATTTGAAAGGACCCGAGTAACTTAAAATTTTCTAACCACTATGTTCAATATTTCGCTCATGAAGGGGCACTCAACGAAGAGATGGTTTGTATCTTCTCAATTATTCTTACACATCACATATCTATTGGGGATTATCATCCCCCTATTATGAATATTATCCATCATCATAATATTGTTATGGACCGATAGCCCATAAAAGTAGGTAATTTTTGGAAGGATCTCCTTGATCCACACTTTTGTAACAGGCATCTAACCTAGGCCCTCTTCATCCAGCACGTAGTAACCAAATTTAATTGAGTATTCACCTTCCATTTGATTCTTTGATAGGAGAGTGTCAAAATTTCTTGTACTATTTAAAAAATAAAATTGTAGCATCTTATTGAGCTTCCTCAGGCTCTACTATTTCCTCTCATCCATCCCATCTACCTAAAGATGCCTCCATATTTTACCAAATTTATCAAATATGATGTGGTTTTGCATAGAGTTTCAATAGAGAGCAAACAAGACTTGTTCTAGCCTAGCAAAATCTTGATCCTCACTTAAAGGAATGTTCTTCAACCATTTGTCCTTCAAGAAATAGACTTGGGATCTAGTTCCAATATGCCAACAAATGCCTTTATTCAACAAAGATTTGGTAAGCTAAAGGTTATTCCAAAAATTTGAACCACAAGGTAACAAGATATTTTATTTAGAGTTAGAATAGCTTTATCATAGGCTAGATTAAAGTAATATATATTTTCTTTTTAAAAAATTCTACTTGTGTTCTATCTATCTAGTATAATTGAATTCTTAAATGCTTAAATGTACTAACTAGTTGCCATAAAAAAAAAAAACTCTATAGCTTCTTATTTTTTCTTGTTACAAGAATTTGTCTCATTTACAACATGCTTAATATAGAAATCTCATTTGAAATATATTTGAAATAGATGAAAATTATAAATATATATCTTATTTTCAACATGTGGAGATGCAAGTTTACAAAAATGCAGCAAGCATATTTCCCATAGTTGCTAACAACACGTATTGTTGCAACTTATTCACCATATTCTACCTCAAAAAAATGGAAGGTATATTATCAATTCTATGTCTTGCATCTTATTCATATGGGTCAGGTTCAAGCATAGATTGATAGCTATTCCACTATAATGACTCTCATTTGTCTTGCATCATGAGTATTATTCGTAGAAATTTGGATGGTTATTATATATAAAATATCCATTCATATGTAATTATATATCTATGTGGTCATTTACCTCTTTTTATGAATATCCATACCCCTTCCCATCATGTGTTTTTTCTACATCTACCTACATCCTTTTGAAGTTCTATGATGTTGCACATTTTACATATGTCCAAAAACTTGTGTACCTCATATTCTCTTTTGCACTAAAAAATATAAATATAGAGAGAGAAGGAAAAATAAAATATAAAGAGAGCAACTTGAATTATGGAAACCCTTGTTTCATCATTGAAAAATTTGGTTTGAAAACCAAGTTTATGTTGGGAAAACTTAGAAAAAATAATGGATGCTTCATATATTGGGATTTACAATATTTTCGAAAAACATTCTAAAACATTCATTCACCACAATTATATGCCAAAAAAAGAGGAATGAAAATTGTAAAAAGAGAGAGAGAGAGAGAGAGAGAGAGAGAGAGAGATAGAGAGAGAGAGAGAGAGAGAGAGAGAGAGAGAGAGAGAGAGATAAATAACACAAAATAAGAGAAGGAATAAGGTATGGTTACCTTTGGGCACCTCCATAATGTTTTCATATATCACAATATTCACACTTATGATACAAATGGGTCCTCATTGAGGGGTATTTATAGTGATACCAAAACTGTGATAAGAGGTTAACCTCGGGATTACATTAACTTAACCTGGAGGTTAACATTATAATAAAATAATAAATTACCATTTAAGCAAGGTTATTCATAAATATGGATTAAACAATACCACTAAGGGTGAAATATGAAATGGGTCGTTAGGCTTACGTGAACATGCCCATAAAATTACATAAATTATGAATACACATAAGCTTACATAAACACATGCCCATAGGCTATTAATAGTGCTCATAAGCACTTCTCACATTTTTGGATTGGCCTAGACAAGATCAAATTACACATATTTCAACACCCCCCATTATCTGAACTAAGAGGACCAAGGAAATAAGGTATTATAGGAAACACCTCCATCTATAATGGATGCTCTAGTGGAACTCCAATGTCCCATATTCATCATCAAAAAGCTTGTGTCTAGCCCTCAAAAATTCTATCTCAATCTTCTTCAGCCTTGTAATGCAATTTTTTATGGAGTGTCCTTTTTTATAATACTCACAAGTATTTGACTTCTTTGAAACCTTAGACTTGCCCTTAGGCAATTGAGCCTTATATTCCATTGATCTAAAGTTTTTTTTATGAGCTTATATATGAAAAATATATCACTAATTCTTCATTACCACTTTATAATGGATTAGAAGCTTTAGAAATCCTTCAAGAGAGATGGTTGGGGCTCTCTCATAGTCATAGCATTCACATAAAGAACCAAGCCAATTGTATGAAAGATATGAGAATAGATTAAAAGAGAGCAATAGTAAATGAAATAAAGTGACAAAGGAAGACATACAAAATGATATGAGAGAAAAAATAAGGGGTGGGTGCCCATGGTCACCCCCACAATATTTTCATATATCATAGTATTCACACTTACGATACAAATGGATCCTTATTGAGGGGTATTTATAGTGATACCAAAACCCAATGAGAGGTTAATCTTGAATTATCATCAATAAGGTGTCAACATTGAGATTTGACAATAAGAGAATGTGGATAGATGCCAACAAGGGTTGAGGAGGAGCACACTATAAAGTTTTCAAATACTTATGTACTCCCTATGGTTTTTTATTAAGACTCTTTCTATATGAGGAAGGATCTATGAGATGAAGAACAAAAGCTTATATTGGGAGGGGGGTGAACAGTATAAGAGCTCTTTTTTCCTTTTTCTCTCAAACCAATATATGCAATGTAAATATAGCAATATCAACAGCAATAATCAAAGCAATGTACACAACACCACACACAATAGAGACACAAAAATTTACGTGGTTCACCCAAAGATGGCTACTTCCACAGAGAAAATATTTCACTAAATTTTCTCAATAAATATCTTGGAAATCCTTCCCAATTACAATGTTTATGGACCTATATCCAAATGAGATGATGATCCCCTAAATCTAGTTTCTAGATATCTATCCATAGGAGAACTCTTTCTCCTCTGCTCTAGTTGGTGATCCTCTAGAAGACACTTCCTCAACTACACTAACTGGTGGATCTCTCTCCACTTGAAGACTCTTGTCCTCACTCAGAAAACCTATCCTTAATGTCCTGGCTAATGGATATCTATCCACTGGAGACTCTATCCTCTTTACTATGTCACCTCCAAAGCTCTGTCTCAATGCTATACTAAACACGGTCCAGTCATTCTAGCACAACTCTACTCAACTCTTGCACTAAAAATAGTCCAGTCATTCTAGCATAAGTCCACTCAAATATGTACTAAACATAGTCCAATAGATATAACACAAATCTTCTCAATAGGTCCACTCAAAACCTACTCAAATATGCTCAACAGGTCCACACAGAACTTGCACAACTCTACTCAACAGGTCCACTCATAACCTGATAAAATATTCTCAACAGATCCACATAAAACTTGCATAACTATGATCAATAGGTCCACATAGAACCTATCCAAATATGCTCATTAGGTCCACACAAAACCTGCTCAACTCTGCTCAATAGGTCCACACAGAACTTGTCCAAATATGCTCACTAGGTCCACATAGAACCTGCTCAATAGGTCCACATAAAAACTGTCCAAATATGCTCAACAAGCTCACACAGAACTTGTCCAAATCTTCTCAATCACTTTCTCAACTCAAATCAATCTCATAGAAGCATAAATAGAATTGTTAGAGACTCAATATGTTCTATACTCAAAACTCAATCTCTTTCTCAACTCAATATCATAGAAGCATAAAGATAATTGTTAGAGACTCAATATGTTCTATACTCAAAACTCAATCTCTTTCTCAACTCAATCTCATAGAAGCATAAAGAGAATTGTTAGAGACTCAATATGTTCTATTCTCACAAAATCAATCACTTTCTCAAATCAAAATATAGAATAGTTTATTTTATGGAACTTGAAAAATCACTTCATACATCCACTTGACTAGGCCCAATCAACTCTACTCAACCAATCACTCAAGAAACAACTCTTGCTCATAAACCCTAGTCCAAGAATGTATCATCCAACTCAAAATGTTTTCAACAATGCTCAACAACAAATATCACATAACAATGATACTCATGATCTTTTCAAACCCTAGTTCAAGTTCTTTGTATAACAACTCACTTCAACAACCATGCTCATCAAACAATGTTTTAATCACAACTCTCAATTTCAAAAAACCTTGAAGAATTAACTCAAACACTTCACTCCACAAATGATCTCAACAACAATGCTAATAAAACAAGGTTTTAAGCTCAACTCTCAAATAAGAAAACATTAAAGCAATAACTCATCCACTTTTGAAAAGGAAACCCTAATCAAGTCCTTTTCACTCCAATCTTAATTTTCAATAAAACCAATCAATCAACTCAACCAAAGAAGAAATTTGCCCATACCTTTTTTATGCCAAGGAGTTGATCTCACAAATCTGCCACACTCACAAATTTCTCTTTTCCAATATCAATAAGGGTTAGAAGACTTCAATAAAAATCACAATGCAAAATATAACTTTAAATACACCTTATGACTCCAACTTAATTTTAACATCCGCAAAAGTATTTTTAGAAGAAACCCTTATCAAAAATAATAGCCAACAAGTCTTAAAACAAATATCAATTAAGCCTTTATTATAACTCCTTATACATCCTAAAACATAACTCTCAAAACAACAATTTCCAAATTATAGAACTCAAATAATCATCAACACTTCACCTTAAAAAAAAAAACCACAACCTTTATTTAATAAATTTTATTAAAAATTAATGAACTTTAGAACAACCTTATCACACCAACCTTAGGGCATAAATCATAAAATTTTAATTAAAAAAAATCGTACATGCCTCAAGGGTTTTCGACCCCACAACTTGCCCTCACCGCAAGTGCCTTAGCCACGGCTAAGATTACCATGAGCTACATGCTCGTTCGCAAAGGGGGAAGCACCACATGCTTCCTCTTTGTGCTTCTCCTTGCCCACGTTTAACAAAAACATGTGCCTTGGGTGCTTCCACAATACTGCCACCAAAAACCACTTTGCAAAAATCGAACGCACGACCTTCGTGCTCTCAACACCTTCACGCTCTCCAAGTTGCCACTAGGCCACACTACCGAATGTGAATTTGGGGGTGGTCTCTCTCTATGTTATCCTCTACTTCCTTTGCCAAATTTTTTAAACCACACGAGCTCGTTTTTGCATATGCTGCACAAATTTTATTCGAGCAAGGATAATTAATGAATAAATTTTGGCATATATTTATATTGTCCTTTTTTTTTGGAACGTCGGTGCTTTGATAGAATGCATCACGTCAGCGCTCTAAGGCTTCGAAAGCCTTAGTAAAACCCAACCTTTGGGTTTTTAATTTCTAAAAACTTTGTGCTCGAATATATTTTAATTTTATAAAACCCAACCTTAGGGTTTTAATCAAATGAACTTTATCCTTTAAAATCTAATTATATTATAATTAAAAATTATAATATTTAATTAGATTTTTACCACTTTGGTAAATATTATAATAAAAATTATAATATTTTTAACCTTCCAATGCTTTGGATGAATTGCTTCCATAGAGAAATAAAAACCTTTTTCTGACCTAATCTTTTTGGGTGTAAAATAAAATACTTTAACCCATTATAAACTTCCATTAAACTTCGCACTTGAACTGAAGAAGAACTCTCACTGGCATCTTGACATCAATGAAAACTTTGGCTTAGGGACTCAAAATGTCCAACAATCTCCCCCTTTGTCATTGATGGCAACACACATTATTTTTACTTGAAACCTGACATTTCTTTTTCCTTTTGCTCCTCCTGGGACATTGCTCCCCCTGGCTCAATGCTCTCTCAGATATCAAATCTCTTCCCATATCAAATGATGTAGGAGCATCCAGCAGCATCTGATGCAGAGGCATCAAGATTCGGGAAATTCAGTGCTAAAGAGTCGGAAGAATAGAAAGCAGAAGGCAAGGAGGAAGAAAACTGTCACGATTTTGCGACGTGTCACGAAATCGCGACAAAAAATGGCAAGGAGAGCGAGGAGGAAAACCTGTCGCGATTTCGTGACAGGTCGTGAAATCATGACAACGGAGCGTTGATGCAGCGAAGGCGATGGAGAGGTCACAATTTTGCGACATGTCACGAAATCGCGACTGTCGCGAAATCATGACCGCAGAACAGCAGCAAGGCAGAAGTCAGAAAGTGTAGTGAAATCGTGATTTCGCAACATCGCAAAATCGTGACGTCGGAGCAAAGACTCAGCGGGAGTTGGCAAGGAAGTGAAGGCAAAGGTAGAGGCAGAAGTTGAATCGAAGAGTGAATGCAGTAGCGAAATCACGACGTCTTTCGATGGTTGAGGCGAGGCGGCAGAACGGTCGTGATATCGCGACGTCGCGATATCGTGACGAGTTTCTCAGTGGAGGAGCAAGCGGCAAAATGGTCGCGATATCGCGACGTCGCGATGTCGCAACGAAAATTTAAAAAGCAAGCATGGAGGCAAAATGGTCGTGATATCGCGACATGTCGCGATATCGCGACCAAAATGGGCAGAGAGCGCAGGGTGGCAGAAACATCGCGATATCGTGACATGTCGCGATATCGCGATGGAGAGAGAAAAAGGCACGGGAGAAGAAGGAAATGGCCACGTGGACGGCCATGCGCATGAAGAAAGAGAAAGAGATGGCAGGAAAGCCGCAGCAGGCAGTATTTTTGAGGAACGTTCCAAGTGGACATGTGGCACCCAGGGAACAGTTAAGACGAACAAGAACCAAAGAGCATGGGAGATGAAGAGGATGGGTCACGCAGAGAATCTGACAGGGATCAACAGTGACGGGGCCATGCGGAGTGTGGGTCTTTAATCGGATTGGTGTCCCAATTTTTGTGTAATTGTTTCAGAGGGTCGGGGCCTCTATAAAAACCCAATTATTGTAATTAATCGGGTTGGTGTCCTAATTTTTGTGTAATTGTTTCAGAGGGTCGAGGCCTCTATAAAAACCCAGTTTGATGTATGAATCGGGATGGTGGATCGGAGAATGCACGCATAAGTGTAGAAGTGGAAAGCTAAGCCGGGAGCTAGCTATTGTAAAGCCTGCGGGCTGTATGCATGTAATTTTTTAGATTTCTTAATGAAAAGTAGGGTTTGATGAAGTGCAAGTGTGTCGGTCCACCGTCAGTGGTATCAGAGCAAGTGGTCTTGAGTGTGTAACATATTGCTGGACGTGAGGCAGTTACACCAGGATATGTGGAGGGTTTTGAGAGAGAGAGAAAGAGAGTTAAGATCTCGGGCGTGTTAGTAGATCGCTGGACATGAGGCAGCTACACCAGATCATTAAAGCTTTGTAAGAAAAGCAAGGAAGATGCATTCCCAAAGAAGCCGTGTCAATAAAAATGATATGGTGCCGGAGGAAGAGTTCGAAGCTTTGCAGCGGCAATTAAAAGCCCTGCAAAAAGAGTGGCTCAGCATTAAATTGTGGGAGCAAGAAGAGCGGCAAAGAAGGCGAGAAGAAAGACAGAGAAAGAAAGAGGAGAAGCTAAAGAAGGCTACGGAAGAGTGCAGCAGTACCGGGACCTGCCTGGAAGAAAGCACAAATTTTTCTATGCAAGAGGAAGAGTTGAAGCAGGCTACAGAAGAAGTTTGCAGCAATGAGAAAATCTATTCGGTAGAAGAAAAAAATTATGTGGACCCGAAGAAGGGGTTAGAGCAGACTGCAGAGGCAGAGGAAAGTCTGGAAGAGGCAGCAACCGAACCAAGCAGAAGTGAAGATCACTTCTCCACTTACCCCGGGTGTCTGATGCAGGAGCATCCGACAGCATCAGATGCAGAGGCATCTAGTTGCGGGAAAGCCAGTGCTGAAGAGTCGACCAAGGAAGAAGAAGTAGAAGGCAAGGAGGAAGTTCATAGTAGAAACTGTCATGATTTCGCTACATCGCAAAATCATGACAGTTTTTAGGAGAGAGAAAATGCCACAGAAGGGGCCACGATTTCGCAACATGTCACGAAATTGTGACCTATGATTTCGTGACATGTCACGAAATCGCGACTATCATGAAATCACAACAGCAGCAGCGAGGCAGAGGTCAGGAGCAGTAGCGAAATCACGACGTCTTGATTTCATGACATCGTAAAATCATGACGTCGAAGCAGTAGTAGGAGGAAGGCAGAAGAAGTGTCACGATTTTGTGACACGTCGTGAAATCCTGACATGTCACGAAATCGTGACATCGAAGTGGAAGGCAAAGGGAGGTAGAAAGCAGCAGTGAAATCGTGACATCGTGATTTCACGATGTCGCAAAATCATGACGTAAAGGTGAAAGTAGAGGAGAAGGCAAAAAGTGGTAGCGAAATCGCGACGTCACGATTTCGTGACGTCGTGAAATCGTGACAACAGAGAGGCATTCGAAGGGAACAGCAGGGACGTCGCGATATCGTGATAAGAATCTGAAAGAGGGCAGTCAGCAAGAGTTGGTCGCGATATCGCAGCCAAAATGAAAAAGGAGCACAGAGAAGCTGGAACGGTCGCGGAAGTGCAGTTAAAGTAGGGTATTACCTAGAACACAGGAGACAAAGAGGATGGGTCGCACAAAGAATCTGATAGGGATCAGTAGTAACAGGGCCGTGTGGAGTGCAGGAATTTAATCGGGTTGGTGTCCCAATTTTTGGTTAATGTTCTTTGTAATTAATCGGGTTGGTGAACCCGTTTACACGTGAGTTGATGCTTCAGAGGGTCGGGGCCTCTATAAAAACCTAGTTTGATGTATGAATCGAGACGGTGGATCGGAGAATGCATGCATAAGTGTAGAAGGGGATAGCTAAGCCGAGAGCTAGCTATTGTAAAGCCTACGGGCTGTTTGACGTAAGATTTTCAGATTTAATACGTAGAAAAGTTGCAGTGGAGGAAACCGAGCCGAGGGCCGGTGATTGTAAGCCTACGGGCTGTATGCATGTATTTTTCAAATTTGATAATGAAAAGGTAGGGTTTGAGTACGTGTGTATTTCTCGGTCCGCCGTCAGACCAAAATGAAAAAGGAGCGTAGAGAATCTGGAACGTTTCGATATCGCGACATGTTGCGATATCGAAACGGAGAGAGAAAAAGGCATGGGAGAAGAAGGAAATGGCCACGCGGATGACCACGTGCACGAAAAAATAGGATGACATATGGCACGAAGTGCAATTAAATCGGGGGATTACCTAGAGCACGAGAGACGAAGAGGATGGGTTGCGCAAAGAATCTGATAGGGATCAGCAGTAACAGGGCCGTGCGGAGTGCAGGAATTTAATCGGGTTGGTGTCCCGATTTTTAGTTAATGTTCTTTGTATTTAATCGGGTTGGTGAACCCGTTTACGTATGAGTCGATGCTTCAGAGGGTCAGGGCCTCTATAAAAACCCAGTTTGATGTATGAATCAGGACGGTGGATCGAAGAATGCACGCATAAGGTATAAGGGGATAGCTAAGCTGGGAGCTAGCTATTATAAAGCCTGTGGGCTGTTTGACGTAAGATTTTCAGATTTAATACGTAGAAAAGTTGCAGTGGAGGAAACCGAGCCAAGGGCCGATGATTGTAAGCCTGTGGGCTGTATGCATGTATTTTTTAGATTTCTTAATGAAAAGGTAGGGTTTGAGTACGTGTGTATTTCTCGATCCGTCATCAATGGTATCAGAGCAGAAGTTCCTGAGTGCGTAACAGATCGCCGGACGTGAGGCAGTTACACCAGGATCTATGGAGGGTTCTGAGAGAGAGTGAGTTAAGATCCCGGGCGTGTTAGCAGATCGTCGGACGTGAGGCAGCTACACCGGATCGTTAAAGCTTTGTAAGAAAAGCAAGAAAAAAAATGCATTCCCGAAGAAGACGGGACAGCAAGGAAGATATGGTGTCGGAGGAAGAATTTTTAGCTTTACAAAAATAGTTGAAGGCCCTGCAAAAGGAATGGCTCACAATAAAGTTGTGGGAGCAAGAGGAGCGGCAAAGAATGCGGGAAGAAAGATAGAGAAATAAAGAGGAGAAGTTGAAGAAGGCTACAGAAGAGTGCAACAGTATCGGGACCTACCCGAAAGAAGGCACAAATTTTTCTGTGCAAGAGGAGTGCAAGCAGGCTGCAGAAGAAGTTTGCAGCAATGAGAAAATCCATCTGGAAGAAGACAGAAGTTTATCCAGCCAAGAGAAAGGGTTGGAATAGACTATAGAAGCAGAGGAAGGTCTGGAAGTGTTGTAGGAGGCAGCAACCGGACCAAGTAGAAGTGAAGATCACTTCTCCACGTACCCTAGGTGTCTGATGCAAGAGCATCCAGCAGCATCTGATGCAGAGGCATCAAGATTTGAGAAATTCAATGTTGAAGATTCGGAAGAAGATAAAGCAGAAGGCAAGGAGGAAGAAAATCATTATGATTTCACGACGTGTCATGAAATCGCGACAGAAAATGGCAAGGAGAGCGAGGAGGAAAACCTGTTGCGATTTCACGACAGGTCACAAAATCATGACAGTAGAGCGTTGATGCAGCGAAGGTGATGGAGAGGTCATTATTTCGTGACATGTCACAAAATCGTGACTGTCGCAAAATCACGACTATAGAACGACAGCGAGGCAGAAGTCAGAAAGTGTAGCAAAATCGTGGCGTCACGATTTCGCGACGTCACGAAATCGTGACGTCGGAGTAGAGACTCGACGAGAGTTGGCAAGGAAGTGAAGGCAAAGGCGGAGGCAAAAGTTGAACCAGAGGGTGAATGCAGTAGCAAAATTGCGACGTCTTTCAATGGTTAAGGCGAGGCGATAGAACGGTTATGATATCGCGACGTCACGATATCGCGACGAGTTTTTCAGCGGAGGAGCAGGCGGCAAAACGGTCGCGATGTCACGACAAAAATTTAAAAAGCAAGCATGGAGGCAAAATGTTCACCGCGACATGTCGCGATATCATGACCAAAATGGGCAGAGAGCGCAGGGTGGCCAGAACGTCGCGATATCGCGACATGTCACGATATCACGACGGAGAGAGAAAAAGGTGCGGGAGAAGAAGGAAATGGCCACATGGATGGCCATGCACATGGAGAAAGAGAAAGAGATGGCGGGAAAGCCACAGCAGGCAGTATTTTCGAGGAACGTTCCAAGTGGACACATGGCACCCAGGGAACAGTCAAGACGGACAAGAACCAAAGAGCGTGGGAGACGAAGAGGATGGGTCATGCAGAGAATCTGACAGGGATCAACAGTGACAGGGCCATGTGGAGTGTGGGTCTTTAATCAGGTTGGTGTCCCGATTTTTGTGTAATTGTTTCAGAGGGTTGGGGCCTCTATAAAAACCCAGTTAATGTAATTAATCGGGTTGGTGTCCCGATTTTTGTGTAATTGTTTCAGAGGGTTGGGGCCTCTATAAAAACCCAGTTTGATGTATGAATCAGGACGGTGGATCAAAGAATGCACACATAAGTGTAGAATTGGAAAGCTAAGCCGGGAGCTAGCTATTGTAAAGCTTGCAGGTTGTATGCATGTAATTTTTTAGATTTCTTAATGAAAAGTAGGGTTTGATGAAGTGCAAGTGTGTCGGTCCGCCATCATCAAATCTCTCCACCTTTGACATAAATGGCAAAGGGTCACCTTTGGGTTTGGGAGCTAATAATGAGCCTCTTAGCTTAGCCCCTCCCCCACCTCCTCATGAGGTGGTTAATTCTAGGGTGGGAGTATTTCAACTCTCTGAAAGCACTGTTCTTTACCTTTATTATTTTCCCTTCTTTTTTGAGTTTATTGAATCCTCTGATTGTTTCTATCCAAGTCATCATCCTTGTTCCTATCATCATTCTTGTTCTTGTTCCTATTCTCATCCATGTTCCTATTCCTATTCTTTTTCATGTTCATGTTCTCATCCATGTTCATGTTCATGTTCATGTTCATGTTCATGTTCATGTTCATGTTCATGTTCATGTTCATGTTCATGTTCATGTTCATGTTCATGTTCATGTTCATGTTCATGTTCATGTTCATGTTCATGTTCATGTTCATGTTCATGTTCATGTTCCTATTCCTGTTCCTGTTCCTGTTCATGTTCCTGTTCATGTTCCTATTCTTGTTCTTATTCATACTTGTTTTTGGAATATCTGCTCTACACCACTTTGTTGTGTGGCCATAATTATTGCACTTATAACACTTAATGATATTATTCCTTGGAGGTGCAAATATCTTAGTATTTCTCCTAGTGAAGTCATATCCTCTTCTTTCATGAACCCTGCAACTCATTGCCTTGTGACCAAACTGATTACATGAGTAGCAATACCCATGGAAAAACTGTTCATTCCCATATTCCTGTATTTCATGTGTCCTGCATTATGAAGCCATGTGCCCAAACATGTGACATGAAAAACATCTTCCATTGAAGCTTCCTTGTTTTGACCTCATCGATCTCCTATTCTGATCGTTGTTCCATTTGTATCTTCTCAGTGCATTGTTCCTATCTTTGTTGAACTCTCTATTGTCCAAATATTCCTCTAATGTTTGAATTTCTCTTATATTGTCTTCTTCTAAAGTATCTTCATCTGAAGTTTCCTCTTCATAAATTGAAGTTAACTCTCCTTCCTATTTCTTTTGAGTTTATTCAAAACCAAGATCTATTTTATTTGTTGACCTTATTTGTACCTTGACTATCTTATCCATAAAATTTGAGCTATTCTTGAATCCTTTCATCTTGATCTTGGAGTCCTCTAAATCTTCTTTTAGTAGTGCCACTTCTTATGCTAACTTCTCACATTCCAAGATCTTTGCTTCTAACTTATCTTTGAACCTTTTTGCCTTAGCCTTTGATTTTTCTAAATCCTCTATGAGCAATCTTCTCTCTTCATCACATTCTTGAAACTAAATTTCAAGTTTAGAGTGTTTCTTTCTTACCTTCTTTACCGTGTCAAGGGCATATATAATTTCTCCCTTGAGATCATAACCATTCTTTGCTGAATAATCCTCTATTTGTTTACCTTTGTCCACATCATTACTTTCTTTTGGCTTGTCTTCTATAGGATCACTTACTTCTTCTAAAGCCATTAGAATATTTTCATCTGGTCCTTCAAGTTCATTCTCATATTCATCATCACTAAAACTATAACCATCCCTTGTACAATCATCTTCAAGATGTCCAAATTTACCACATCTAAAACACTTGAGAATAACTGGAGTCATTTTCTTAACTGGTTCTTTTTCCTCAATCATAAATAGGACTTCATCTCTATCATTATCTAAAGAACTAGCATCACTATCATTTGAGTACTTACTTGCATTGTCCGCATAGTAGCTCCTCTTTTATCTTCAAAAGAACTTATTTTCTTTTATGCTTTGTCCATATTTGTTTTTCTTTTGGTGCCTATGTCTTTCTGATTCCTTATACTTGTGATCATGTTTTTCTTCACCATTGTTGTTCTTTGGCTCTTTACAATATGTTGCAAAATATCCATACTTTCCACAATTGAAACACTTAACAGATCTTAGATCTATGGGTCTTCTGTAACCTTTATCTCTTCTACCATAATTTCATTCTTCATCATTGGATGACTTACTACTTGATTTTGAATTCTTACCCTTTATCTTCTTGTTCGCTTTGAAAGCAACCTCTTTTGAAGGGATAGGATATTTTGTTCTTATCTCAAAAGTTGTAAGCATGCCAAGTAAAGAATTTCTTGTCAGACTGTCACTATCAATTTAAGTTTCTATAGCAGAGACCTTTTCACTGTATCTTTTTGGAAGAGTTCTCAAGATCTTATCACAAGCATCATATTCATCGACCTTCATTCCAAGACCTCTCATCTCATGTACAAGTTCATAAATATTACTGAGATAGTCATGAATGTTTTCATCATCTCGCATTCTTAGATTTTCAAATTCTCCTTTGATATTTTTGATCTTAGATTTCCTAACACCTTTATCTCCTTCATATATGTCATGCAGTAGTTCCCACATTGCATTTTTTGTTTTACAATCCATAACATTCATAGATTCTGATCTACGCAACCCTTTGATAATTCCATTCATAGCTCTTGAATTTACATGCATTATAAGCTTACCTTCCTTATCTGTAGGAAGATTGACTGTTAAATCATATCCAAGTTCCATTGCATCCCAAACTTCATTTCCAAGTGCCATCAAGTGAAACCTCATCAACATACACCAATACAAGAAGTTACTTCCATCAAATACTGGTATTGTATTATTGATGGACCTGTCCCTTTGATCCTTTTGATCCATTGTGTTCTTGACCGATTTTCCTTCAAGCTTTCAAACTCTTCTGAAGGAACCCGCTCTAATACCAATTGAAGAACAAAAGCTTATACTGAGAGGAGGTTGAATAATATAAGAGCACTTTTTACTTTTTCTCTCAAACCAATATATGTAATGTAAAGATAGCAATATCAACAACAGTAATCAAAGCAATTTACACAACACCACACACAATAGAGACACAACAATTTATGTGGTTCACCCAAATATGGCTACTTCCATGGAGAAAATCTTTCACTAAATTTTCTCAATCAATCTCTTGGGAATCCTTCCCAATTACAATGTTTATGGACCTCTATCCAAAGGAGATGTTGATCCCCTAAATCTAGTTTGTGGATCTCTATCCACAGGAGAAATCTTTCATACTCTACTCTGGCTGGTGATCCTCTAGAAGACACTGCCTCCACTACACTAGCTGGTGGATCTCTCTCCACTTGAAGACTCTTGTCCTCACTCATAATACCTATCCTCAATATCCTGGTTGATGGATCTCTATCCACTAAATACTCTATCCTATTTACTCTATCACCTTCAAAGCTCTATCTCAATGTTATACTAAACATAGTCCAGTCATTCTAGCACAACTCTACTCAACTCTTGCACTAAACATAGTCCAGTCGGTCTAGCACAAGTCCACTCAAATTTGCACTAAACACAGTCCAGTCAGTCTAGCACAAATTTGCTCAATAGGTCCACTCAAAACCTAATCAAATCTACCCATACCTTTTTGATTCCAAGGAGTTGATCTCACAAATCTGCGACACTCATAAATTTCTCTTTTCCAATCTCAATAAGGGTTAGAAGACTTCAATAAAAATCACAATGCAAAATATAACTTTAAATACACCTTATTACTCCAACTTAATTTTAACATCCACCAAAGTCTTTTTAGAAGAAACCCTTATCAAAAATAATAGCCAACAAGTCTTAAAACAAATATCAATTAAGCCTTTATTATAACTCCTTATACCTCCTAAAACATAACTCTCAAAACAACAATTTCCAAATTATAGAACTCAAATAATCATCAACACTTCACCTTAAAAAACAATCACCACAACCTTTATTTCATAAATTTTATTAAAAATTAATAAACTTTAGAACAACCTTATCACTCCAACCTTAGGGCATAAATCATAAAAATTTTAATTAAAAAAAATCATACCTACCTCAAGGGGTTTTGACCCCATGACTTGCCCTCACTGTGAGTGTCTTACCCATGGCTAAGATTTCCACACAAGCTACACGCTCATTCTCAAATGGGGAAGCACCACGTGCTTCCTCTTTGCGCTTTTCCTTTCCCACATTTAACAAAAATGTGTGCCTTGGGCGCTTCCACAACACTGCCACCAAAAACCACTTTGCGAGAATCGAATGCATGACCTCCATGCTCCCAATGCCTTCACGCTCTCCAAGCTACCACTAGGCCACACTTCCCAATGAGAATTTGGGGGTGGTCTCTCTCCGTGTTATCCTCTACTTCCTTTGCCAAACATTTTAAACCACACGAGCTCGTTTTTGCATATGTCGCACAAATTTCATTCGAGCACTTTATTTCCCTCATTTATTTTGGAACGTTGGCACTTTGATAGAATGCATCACGTGGCACTCTAAGGCTTCGAAAGCCTTAGTAAAACCCAACCTTTGGGTTTTTAATCTCTAAAAACTTTGCGCTCGAATATATTTTAATTTTATAAAACCCAACCTTAGGGTTTTAATCAAATAAAACTTTATCCTTTAAAATATAATTATATTATAATTAAAAATTATAATATTTAATTAGATTTTTACCACTTTGGTAAATATTATAATAAAAATTATAATATTTTTAACCTTCCAATGCTTCGGATGAATTGCTTCCATGGAGAAATAAAAACCTCTTTCTAACCCAATATTTTTGGGTGTAAAATAAAATATTTTAACCCATTATAAACTTCCATTAAACTTTGCACTCGAACTGAAGAACTCTCACTGGCATCTTGACATCAACGACAACTTTGGCTTAGGGACTCAAAATGTCCAACATGAGAGTTTAAAAATATTCTAAGAAATATTTAAGAATGAGAATGTAATGTTGCATGCTCATATTCTTATCAAGGAGATACGACATTGTTTCATGTACTAACCTAGTTACTACCTTGGGATTCTTAACACTTAAGAGGTTTGCAAATCCAAGAAATTAAAAATTAAAGCCTTCATATAATAAATTTTACAAAATAGAGTTCAAAGATGTGATTTTCTCTCTAGGTGCAATTGGCACAATAGAAGCAAATTGCTAGTTGACACAAGAGCGAATTTTTATTATAGAAGGAGTGAATCACTCATTAGTGGATCAAACAGAATAAGTATGCATTAATGACAATGAATATCTCTTGGAAAACAACACTTTCCTTTTTGTGGTTTCATAACTTATGTAGAAGGCTTCTAAGCTACCTAGTAAGGCATTTAGAGGCATGTAACATTTATAGGTGAATCATTTTGCTAAAGATACCTCTAAATTTGTAGAATTACTAATAATTTCTAATGCTAAGCAACTACTGGATACATTTTTTGTAAAAATAGAGCCATGGGCTCCATTATAAACATATTTTGACCTTAAAAAAATTAGAGCCACACTCTATGAGACCCACATTGTAATTGCTCTAATTTTAGAACTAATAAAGAGATTGTGCAAGAATTTTTACTTTCCAATAATGACGATACTCTTTTGGATTGTGGAATGCATGGTGATTGTGGTGTATTATGCAATGCATGGTGATTGTGGCACTGTAATTTTGCCTTCTTGTAATTCCTTATTATTTATGTTTGATATGCACAAGAGAATGCTATTGTTATTCTATTTCTTCATGCATTGATTGATCATACATTTTTCTTGATACAACTATGGTCATATTTTATTCTCATGTAAATTAATTTAATCTCTCACACTCTTAATTTCCACCATCTATTTTTATGCATTTAATTCTAGGGATTTCTTTTTAGTAATTATACTAGATTAATTAAGTTTAGTGATGATAGTAAGATCTTGCCTTAATTCGAAGGTTAAATGGCATGATCTCCCTTCTT
This sequence comes from Wollemia nobilis, assembly GCA_028583015.1. Lineage (NCBI taxonomy): Eukaryota > Viridiplantae > Streptophyta > Pinopsida > Araucariales > Araucariaceae > Wollemia > Wollemia nobilis. The sequence continues at coordinate 7,292,247 of JAQPPZ010000103.1, forward strand.
CCAAACTTGTTTATAGGTTTATGAGGCACATAAGAAGTTGGAAAATTTCCCAATAAATAAATATTGGAATGTCCAATAGGACCAAGAGTTTAATTTCCATATTGATATCAAGTCTAGTCCTATTTTTTAATCTAATTTTATATATCTTTCAAAATTTTAAATCTGGTTTTATAGGTGCTTTGTGAATGGTACTCTATTTTGAACTTTACCAAAATTATAACATTTTGTAGAACATGATAAAATTCATCAATTTTTCTTGATTATGGTGCCAAAATATATTTTTCCATAGGCAAAAAGTGATTTGCCAAAGTTTTAAGAAATTTTACATAGTTTTAGTTCAAGGAGCAATTTGCTTCTTCAAAAGTGATTCACTTGAAAATAAATTTGTTTCCAAGTCATCAAATAGCAAATTGCTTAGATTTAGAAAGTAGATCACTTAGAGATAGAAAGAAAAATGTTTGACACTTAAGAATTTTCTAAGTTTTGGAAGAGGAATTCACTAAAAAATCAAAAGTGAATCGCTCACAATGATTTTCTTGACCTTTTTTATACAATTATGATTATTTTGGAAATGATTTGCTCCAAAACATGAAGTAATTCACTCTAATAATTATTTTTTTGTTGAGCATACTTAAATAGCTAAAGCATACAATTGGGGGTATAGCAAGGGCAATCCTCCCCGTGATTCAAACTTGGGTCTCTGCAATAAGATCCCAAATCCATACCAATGTAGTGTCTCGACAAGGACCTAATACAATATTTTATTTTATAACATGAAAAATATTTTCATGTAGGTATGTATATGGGATGATTCAAGCTTATGAATACATGCTCAAAGATACAATAATGAAGCAAATAATTCTATCCAGTAAAAATAATCCTCATCAAACCCCCAAGAACTAGGTGGATTGGCAAAGGTTTGACTGGCCAAGTACTTGCCAAGAAGAGATCTAGGTTCAAACCTTGGGGGCACACTGCCAGCTGTAGCAAAGGTAGTAGTCCATGCTAAATCCTCTGAGTGCATGCCAGATCGACGATGATGTTATGAACCTTGAGTGATTAGTGGTCTCCATCTCACATCGTATCACCAACAATGAGATGAATAGGTTGTTGGGAGTAGTCCTTGTGGTTTGAACCCTGCACTTTTCAGTTACTAAAAATAATGATTGTAACCAACTCCTCTATGTAACCAAAAATAAATAAAAATAAAAATAATTCTCATCAAAGGAAAAATGCAAACAAAAAAAAGAAAAAAATCACAATGTGGACAAGTGAAAAGGGAGATCTGAAAGTAACTAAAAATCAAGATCCATCAAAGGAAAAAAAATCAAATATCTAATCCATTCAATCAGGGTTAGAATACTTCATCTATACCACCTTTGTGTATTGAAGAATTAAATTTCCTTAATTATCTCCTAATTTTTATTTATACCTTTCTTGGTTCTAATCAAACTAGGGCTTCCACTAGACCTATCATTAAAACTATAATTACACATCATTTATATAAAGTACCTCAATTGTCTCAAAAATTATCAAATGTATTACAATATCTCAATCAGTTAGAGTTGTAGATGGTATATCCAATACTCCAAATAGTCATCCCTCCAATTACCAACATCTTCAAGTACTCAATTCAAAAACATCTAGCATTTTCCAATCCTAAAAAAGATCATCTGATGAGTACTACCTCAAGTTACTCATTGCTCAAATCAAGAAATCAATTCAATACTTCACATGTGGAAACCCCTCCAATCCAACCTCTACCTCTAGTTCAATCAATAATATCCCATACCAATGCTAGAAATACTTAAGGGAAAATAAATGTTTTAGTTCCAAAGCAAGGCATCACTCAAAATTTGTAAGCAATACCTAGTCAAATGGGGACACAAGAAATTTAGGATACAATACCAAATTAAATGTTACCTCTAGTTAATAAAAAATAATAGAACCTATAGCAATATATACCTCCTCCTAATCACAAGTCCCATAATACTTGTAAAATCCTCCACAAATGCAAAATATACAACCCATATGAAACCAAAACCAAGATTATCCAAATCCACCTTTGGTACAACATTCATAGAGTACTACACTACCCCACAAAAGCTCTAGGGGACCGAAATGCCATGAAAATTATTGTAGGAGTATCTTAGACTTGATAAGTATATTCCTTACAAGGAAATTGGTAATATTTGAAATAGAGATGGAGGTATATTTTTGACATCTTGATAGTCTTCCAAATAGTGATGGAGGTTCATTAGTTAGTGAGTTGACAGTCTTCCAAATGATGTGAGAGACTTAGTGGTTCAAATATTTTTTAGCACAACTAAGTATACATTATGGAGGGATATGATAGCATCTCTAACATATTCTCTCCTTGACCCTAAGCTCGGATTATGGGTCAGTTGGAAGATATGGTAACCTAATTTTTTTGACCAAGTTCGACAAATGGTGATGTAAGCCTATGAGAAACCTTGATAAAAGCCTATGAGCAATATCATTGTATTCACCCCTTTTTGATGGGTCCTTCATATGCCCCATCCTATACCTTTTTTTGGCTATGTTATACCTAATTTTGCTAACCTTTGTTATGCATATGCCTGTAATATTTATGAAAATATTCGTAAATGAATGTGTATTGTAATTACATTATTAATCTAATAACTTTATATACAATTACCTCTATTTGGACTTGATATCTAATTTTTTGATTATTTCTGTAGAAAATGGAAAACTATATTCATATAGTGTAAAAAATGAAAACGACTTGACAATAACATGACGAACACTCTAACGCCAACAACGCAGATGCTAAGGACGTGCAACAAAAATTGGTAGTTAAGGATGTTTTTTCAATCTTATCACTATTTGGTTCAACCACCTATGAAAATCGCATCCTCTAAGGAAAGCATGCCCATAAATGGTTAAAACGGTATCTAGGTGCCTAGATTGACAATGAGACCAAGATTAGTGGGACCCCAATAAATAATCACTCTAACCATACCGGAGTCCAAATATGAAGGAAAATTTTCATTGTATAAGAATGGATTCAATTCATCGAAATTACCTCTCATTCTATTCTCTGTACCAATGAATTATTGGTTTATGTAACCAAAAAATATAAATGTTTCATAATAGGTTAGGTCAAAATTCCCAAGATTAGATTAGAATTTTCAGTTATTAAAAATTAGATGAATTTTTCAAGAGGTCAATCGATAGAAAAAACACTATAATATGATATTATCCCAAATTTACGTTGTAAGTTGGATATAGACATTAAATATAAATTTAAGTATTCAAGATTATACTTGTGCAATTATATTTGTAATTTTACTATAAGCAAAATTAAAGATAGCAAGAGGAGTTATTACACACAGCTGAATCAACCAATCCAACAAGATTTGGATTGTATTTTGATCAGTCAAAAGAATCTCCCATATTTAGAACCTAGGAGTTGTTTGAAAGTTCAATTACAGGAGGAATAAATCCTTCAGCAACATCAATTCCTAGATTCTGCACATATTGGACACTGTGGGTTGAGCAACTCTTTCCATAAATAGAAAAATATACCAAAACCACCATCTTTGAGTTTCCCATCAAGGAGATAGAGGAAGAAACAAGGATGAGAAATATTCTTCCTTCAATCCTTCCCACCTATAATGGATTATTTTTTGAAGATCCAAACATCTTTCTCTTTGAGTTTGATGTCTTATGTCATAGCTATGATTATAAAATAGATGCACATTGTAGAGGGGAAAAATGGCACACCACGTATGATTCTCAAGGTTGGATTCATTGGGAAGGCCCAAGGTGACCGCGATTGTGATGTCTCTACACTTAGTGGATAAAATGAAAAAGGGGTTCACCAGGAACGGTTTTAGGACTTACTCCAATTTTGGGGGTGGGAATGTTTAATGTGTTGATTAAGAAACACCTATGTTATTTGGTCCTTCTAAAATTTTCGAAACTACAAAAATAAAGTGCAATGCAAAACACACAATATGCAATAATACAAGGACTACCCTAATATGATTTTCAATTCAATGAAGTCTAACCCTAGCTTGTAAGAAAATAAATCTTTATCTTTATGGCAAGGGTCCAAGAGAATGTAACAGACAAGATAAAACTCTAGATGCAAGACTATATGCACTTCACTTTCATATGCCTAAAAAAAAAATTTAAAATATTTTTTTTCTTTCCTTTATTTTTTTTTATGTTTTTATTTATTTTAAATTTGAAATAGAAATGAACAATAAACAAACAAAAAACAACCTAAAATCTTGTATAGGACATTATGTGTTTTGGAGGTCGACCTTAGCTTTTACTAGTGTCCATAATACCCAATAGCTTCACAAAAACACTAAACATAGTGATCAACGTTAGGGGGCCTGCTTGGGCCATTGTATGAGTGTACTCAGAGGCGTAGAAGTCAAACCTCCTAGGTCCTTTTAGCTGACCTTTCGAAAGTAATTATGATTTTGAACTTTTGGAATAAACACAGTGAGATACACAAGCATGAAACAATAAACACAATGTAAAATGGAATGAATACAAGGCTTAAACAAAATGCAATTTTGAAACTAGGGTTTTGGGGACAAATGGTTTCCCCTAGCCTAATATGATTTTGAAAAACAAACAAACAAAATGCAATTAAAAATGTGAAAACAATAATGTAAATTAAACTAACAGACTGTAATTACTTTAAATGCAATTAAAAATGTGAAAACAATAATGCATATGTAAATAACAAAATGCAATTATTTTAAATACAATTAAAATGTAAAAATAATAATGCAGATGTAAATAAAAAAAATGCAATTATTCTAAATAAATGAAAAACACAAGCAATAACATGCAAAATAAAGTTTACATAAACTATTAAACTACAATAAATGTACAAAAATAGATTCTAGTGCAGCAGCAGAAATACACAAAATAAATCTAAAATTTATTCTATAACACAAAAATAAATGTTGAAAGGAAACTAAAATCCTATCTAAAATAGAAGTAAATGAACTAACTTTTGAGGAATGCCCAACAATGTATTCTACAACAAATGTAAATGCAGATAATAAAATAAAACCCTATCTAAAGCAGTAATTGGAAAAATAGAAATGCAATACTAAAACTTAAATACGTAAGTTATAGCAAAAATGGAGAAGCAAAAACGTTGAATTCAAATAACCCAAAGGGCAAGCCTCTCTCCTTTTGTGCTAATGGAGCTAAAGAGTAATTCCTTTGCACACGATCTGTCGTCACTTGCTTTCCACTCATATCTAAGCCCAAGATCACACAATAGAAATATGAAGAAAGAAAACAAAGTTGTGGAGAGCTCGCAAGTAGAAGAGAGAATACTGAGCATATAGGAGGTTGCAAATAAAACCTTTCTGGGGTATCTCGGGCATCATCATATATCCAAAAAGGGATCCAAACCCCTTTATTTATAAGAGGTTTGGAAGAAGAAAAATAAAAGGGTGGGAAAACCCTAAAGAAGTCATCCCAAAAGTTAGGATTTTCTAAGAGAAAACCCTAACTTGTCAAAATCACACCCCACAAGGGCCAACTATGATTTCGAGATAGCTAGACCCATGTGCAGTTTTTATGTAGTTTGGGGAACCAAACGATGTCGGAATGGGATAAGACTTATAAACCATCAGAATGCTTTTTTCAAGCCCAATACAATGGTATAGGTTTTGAAAGGAATGAAAAGGATTTAGTGGGAGAAAATTTGGCTCAAATATGACCTTTAGCAACTTGAGGGAAAAACTAAGGAAAAATGACTCATCTTAATGGGTCAATTTTCCATGTCTACACACATAAACTAAAAATTTTCCTAGCCACTCTAAAGGATGCTACCTTGATATGGTTCATGGTGTTAGGTAATAGGAATACTGACACATGGGAGGCTATCAAAACAAAATTCCTCAAAAAATATCAGGATTTTTGCAAAGGAATGGAAGCAAGAGATGAAGTTCTTTGAATATCCCAAAGGAAGAGGAGACATTGGAAAATTATGTTGAACATTTTCATTTCAACTTGCATCAGTTAAAGCATTCAAATATGGATCCAAAAACCCTCAAAATCATCTTCTTAAGGGGAATCCAAGATACCTATATAGAAGAATTAAATTTTATGGTAGTGGGGGATATTTACCAAATTTATTTTGATGATATCAAGACTCTCTATAGAAATTATTCTATATCCACAATGAGTAAAGGAAAAGGAGCTTTGGTAAATGCTTCATCAATAGAAAAGGTATCCATAGGAATCACAAGGGCTGAGATTAAAAATTTGCTAGAGGATCTTAACACAAATATCCTCTCTTCTCTAGCAACTCAGTTGGATACTTTCCAAGCAAAGAAGAAACAAGAAGAAATGGAGAAAATTTTAGAATTATTTTGTCCAAGATGTAATAAAAAACATGTGAAGCATGAATACCCCATAGAAAAGTTAAAATATATAGTATTTGCTAGCAAGATGACAAGACCAGTTGTTACCCATGATTCTAGAGCTCAAAGCAGTTTGCCATATAGGAACAAACAAATAAGATGAGGTCTATGGAAGCCTTGGCCACCATAGAAATTTCAAGGTATGAACTTGGGAACCCAACCATTTCAATTTTCTAATTTTAATCAAAATTCTTGGTCTCCATCAGGATGGCAATGGCCTCCTCAAAACCAATTTGTATGGCATAATCAGCATAACCCTTGGGATTATCAATTCCAAAATCAACCTTGTTGCCCCTAACACTCATCCACCTAAGGATCCATAGTTGCTCATCCAATTGGAACCAAAACCAAAAAATAAGGTAGGATAACCCACGTACAATAAATACATAGTAGGATATCCTACCTATTCCATTAGTAACATTGATTGTAATAGTTTACAACTGCATTTAGAAAGGATTATTAAAGAACTTGATCATCCTATTACTTCTAAACCTAAAGGACTCCAAACTAAAAATGAATCCCTACAAAAACTTAGGAAGCTAAATTGAAAAGAGAAGAAATGGATAAGGATAGTCCACCTTTTCCTAAATAATTACAACAATCCAGGCAAACCCCACAACCTGAGTTTAACTTTTTGAAAGAACTATGGAACATTGGTATTGCATACCTCTCTTTCAAGGCATTAAAGATGTTTCAATTAGTAATAAGGCTATTAGAGAGATATGTCTTAAGAAACATGGACATAGAAAAGATCCCAAGATAGTACATGTAGTAGGATGACTTGCAAACTTGATCATTGGGAAGGTTATCACTCCTAATTACTAATATCTTGGAGTTCATGTTGTAAATGTTCATATGGGAACATATCCATTAAAAATGTCCTAGTAAATATAGGAGTAGAAGCAAATGTAATGACTAATAAGACAATGGACAAACTTTGTTTATCACAACTTATGCCAACTCCCACAATGTTACAGATGGCCAACAAGTCAATAGTAAATCCAAAGGGAATTTTAGAAGATATTTTCATAGATTCATGGGAATATCTAACTAAATTATGGCATTAAATCCAAAGACCATTCTGGGAGGATATCCCTTAATCCTTGGAAGACCTATTAACCACAATAGATTCTTATATTAGTTGTCAATTAGGAACTTTGACCATTTCCAATGGGTATAAGACAAAAAGCCTAGTACTATAACCACTTGCAACGCATTCTCTTGAAGTTGAACATCCCATGTGGGTAGAACAAGATGACAATGGTGAGTTAATAATTCAGTCACTCCTAACCATTGATCAAGTTTTGCAACTCAAAAATGATAATGAGGATTCTTTCATTTTTAACTTTTTGCAAAATTAACCCCCTTTACAAGAGATACCACAACTTCAACAGGATCTCCTTACCTATATGGAATATAAAATGAGCCTTACACTAGGAAAACTCTAAATATCAATAATTCATTCATTGTGGAACAAGAAAAATAGTTGATTAAGATACTTGTTTAACATAGTTCGACCTTTGCCTAGGATTACAAAGATATGAAGGGGATTCATCCTAGCATTATCATCATATATATATATATATATATATATATATATATATATATATTATGGTAGAGAATGTCAAAAAAACACCAAAATCTTACATAAGCCTTCCTTCTAACCTTGTGCCTCTCCTAGTTCCATGCAGTCATGCCTTCAAGTGTGGGTTATAACCTTGGCATGGAACATTCTACAAAAATGACTCCTCTATCCCACTCCCTAGGTGTGCCACTAATGGACTTGATCCACTACGATGTTGCTAAAAATGCCTAAAGATGTTGTTATTGCCCCATGTAGGAGGCCAAGAAGGATAAATAGGATCAGTCATTGCTTTGCTTGTCTTTTGCATTCCTGTTGAGTGATAATTTTACCCAATTGCAAAACCACACTCATAGTTAGGATTTTGATTAGAAAACCCTCTCTTGCAAAGAAATTCAAATTTATCCAAGGTTCATTTTACTTAATATGTGCTTGTCTATAGTTTCTCCATGGGTGCTCCTTCTCAGGACTTGAGGTCCAATGAAAATTTTCTTCTTTCTAAATTCCACAATATCTTGGCCAAAGAAGAGACATTCTAGAGGTAAAAATCTAGGGCTTTATGGCTGAAAGCTGGAGACTCCAATACCAAGTTCTTCCATGCATCCACCCTCAAACATCGGAGCTCCAACAAAATTAGAGAACTTCATAAAATAAATGGAGCCATAACCACTGACATTCTAGAGATCAGGGCTGAAGTTGTGGAGCACTTCCAAGATCTCCTTGGGTCTTCCCACCAATGCCCTCCCTCTATTTTAGAATCCCTTCTTCACCATATCCCAAACCTTATCCCCTTTGATTTCAATGCCAAACTTATCAAGCCTTTTTCTAGGATGAAATTAAAGATGCTTTGTTCTCAATGTCCCCTATTAAAGCCCCTGGCCTAGATGATTTTCTCCCAAGATTTTTTTAGACTTTCTAGGAAATTGTTGGTCCTGACATCACTTCTACTATTTAGGAAATCCAAAGCACCAAATCCTTACCTAAAGATTTCAATTCTACTTTCCTGACCCTTGTTCCTGAGTCCCAGGAATGTCATTCCCTCTCATACTATTGTCCCATCAAACTTTGCAATGTCCTATACAAAATTGTCTCTAAAAAAATGGCCAATCACCTAAAGGAACTTCTTCCCCAATTTATAGACTCGTTCCAAGGGAACTTTGTTCAAGGGTGGTTGATCACTAATGGTATTATCATCATTCATGAGCTAATCCACTCTATTTCTAAAAGCAAAAAGCTGAGTTTTTTTCCCAAATTGAACATGAATAAAGCCTTTGACCGAGTTTCCTAGGATTTTCTTTTGGTTGTCCTTTCCAAGTTTAGGTTCCATAAGTACTGGATTAGCCTCACCAAGGAATGCCTCAACACGACCTAGTTTTCTATCCTCATCAATGGATATTTGGTCAAATGTTTTAAAAGCCACAAGGAACTGAGGCAAGGTGATCCCATATCTCCATTTATTTTTATCATTCTTGCCGAATCCTTAGGATGAGCTCTCAAGGCGATGTGTGCCAATGGGTCAATTTTTGGAATCAAAGCCTCATTTGGTCTCACTCCTCTTTCTCACTAGTAATTTGTGGATAACACTATCTTGGCCACCCAATCCTTTATCCTTGAATCTCAGGCCATCAAACGCATTCTCAATGATTATGAAAAAGATGCAAGTCATAGAATTAACTTCACAAAGAGAAACTTGTATTTCATCAATACTCCTAAAGAAAGGCAACTCAAAATAGCTCAAATTTTGGGATGCAACATTGTGAATATGCCAGCCACCTACCTCAACCTTCCTCTCTTTTAGGGTAAACCAATGAAGGCAATGTGGAATGGAGTCATTCAATGCATCATGAAAAATTTGGTAGGGTGGAAAGGCACTTTCCTCAGTCAGGCATCCAAAGCAACATTAGTCCAAGCCTGCCTCCATAGCATTCCAATTTTCTTCATGTTGGTCTTCAAAGTTCCCAAAGAAGTCTATCGAAAAATTGAACCAATTCAAAATTATTTTCTTTTGTAAGTATCTAAAAATAAACATAGATTTCCTTTGGTAGTGTGGGAAAAAGTTTGTACAAGGAAGGCTCATGGGGGCCTAGGATTTAGAAAAGTGTCCAAAATGAACATGGCTTTATTATGCAAACAGGGATGGTAAATCTTGTCTAACTCTAAAACCTTGTGGGTTGATATTGTCAAAAGCAAATACCTCTACCATTTTTCTTTATTTTCTAATTTCATTTGTCTTGATGGATCCACATTTTGGAATGTTGTGTCCCATACGAGAAGCATCCTCGCCAAAGGACTCAGATGGTGATTGGGAAATGGTAACCTCATTCAGTTTTGGGAAGATCTATGGATCTCAAATTGTCCTCTCATTAATTATCTTGAGATTCATATCCTTAAGCCTCTTCTTGATTGGTCTATTGGGGAATTTGTTTCCAACTTCATTTCCTATGATAGCAACCAGTGTCCTTCATGGAAACCCATTCCTTCCTTCGATGATATCCCTGGTTCTGCTAAAGTTGCCAATGCCCTTTAAAACTTTCTCAGAACCACTATTATCCCATATAATCCATCTCAAGATTCTATCTTATGGTGAGTCACTGATCAAGGCCTTTTTAATGTTAAATCTACCTACTTCCTCTAGGAAGAACCTCTACAAAACTAGTTTCCAACTGATCTCATTTGGCTTCACCACCTCATTCCCAAAGTTACCTTTTTTTTTGGACTATTTTGCAGAACAAAGTTTTAACTTTAGACAACCTATCTCACTGTGGGTTAATGCTTTCCAATAGATTCTATATGTGCCATTTTAATTGGGAATTGATCCCCCACATTTTTTTGGGTTGCCCTTTCACCTCAACCATCATGTCCTCCCTCATGTCAGAGTTCAGTATTTCCTGGGCTCCTATTTTCGTCATGAAACTTTGCACCCAGTGGCTCAATCTCTTCCACCACATTTGCCTCCACTCCTTGTGGTCTTTCTATCTTTCACATTTCCTATGGTAAGTGTGGCTTGAGAGAAATAATAGGGCCTTCAATGACTCTTCTAGTAGCCCTGCTTTTGCCCTTTTTCGAACCCTTGCCCTAGCTTGGGAGAATTCTAGCCTTGTTATTTGTCCTTAAATTTGATGTCACGGCATTGAGATCCATATTATTTCTTCGTTTGATCTCCTTTCTAGACCTTCCAATACTCAATTCCCCAAATTTGATAGATCCTCAATTCGCTAGACCCCGCCTCCTCTAGGTTGGTTCAAACTCAACTTTGACGAAGTTGTTAAAGGCAAGACTGGTAAAGCTAGTGTGGGAGGTCTCATAAAATATGACCAATGTAGAATCCTTCTTGCCTTTGTCAAGGCAATTGGTCTCCATTACAACAACTTTTTTTAAGCTCGAGAATTTTTACAGGGTCTCACCTTAGCTGCCAATTGATAGTTCAACAATCTTATCATCGAAGTGGATTTGTTGAACACCATCAACTTTGTCTAGGGTTCCTCTCCTTCTGCATGGTCTTTAGTTATTGTTGTTGATGAGTCAAAAAGTATTCTCAGACTCTTTGATAAATTCTTAGTTTAGCACATTTATAGAGAAAACAACAGAACTATTGATTTGATGGTGAACCTAGGCTTGAACCAGACAGGCCTCCCATTCTAAAATAGTAATTTTCCTAGTGAAATATTCAACTTTACCTCCACCATGATGTTTCAAATCAATAATTGTATTCAAATAATTTTAGTCATGGTGAGGTGGTACCACATTGGCCTGCAAATTTTTCCTAGTTGGACTTTAGTCATGGTGAGGTGGCACCACTATGGCCTGTAAATTTCTAATCCCAGTTGGATGGGTTTCGATTGTAGTATCCCAACTCAGATCTCATTACATTCCAATAAGGATAGTAATATGAATGCCCAGGATTGGGCAAATCAGTCTACCACATGGGTGTGTAACTCTGGCTTGGGCCTGTATCATTGGCTGGGTGGCCCTACCCATTTGATTATTGGAATTTAAAAATATTGGGTACTTCGAAGCTTAAACGAAGCTTTATTTTCAATGAGGGTCCGATGTGTTATTTTTTCCAAAGGATGGTGAGAGGATTTTCTTTCGAAGAAGGCAGATCACAGTGATTTGAATCTTCAATTACAGGTGGTGGTCTAACTTGGTTCCCTTTCATAATTTTTAGATTAGATGCCCAATCAATTCCTTTCCTCTAAATTATTGGAAATTCAACCCTTGGAAAACTTTGAGGGTTGAAGGTTGTTTTATTTGTGAAGTGGATCTGATATATTTCCAAGTGGCTTGTGAGTGGACGACGTTTTGTAGGAGGTAGTTCAATCTAAAATGGAATTTCAACTATAGGTGGAAGGTCATCTCAGCTTCCTTTTTTCATATTTAGTTTAGTTACTCAAATAAATCCTTTTGTTGCATCCCCGTGCACTTCGATAATCTTCAATGGGTGTGAAGTCATACCACATTCATGTTCAAGCCTTTCAGATTTCTTTCTTTATGGGTTCTCAGTGGTTTGCTATATTCCAGCTCTGTTGTGGCATGCGTTGCCCTGCACCTTGATCTTATTCTCATTCATCGATGGTCCATCTAGGTTGTCTAGTCCCAAGTTGGTGGCATGATCCTCAACATTTCTTCTTATCACGTCATTCCTATTAATCATTCTCCCTAATTCCTAGTCCTGTACTTGAGTGGTACTACTGGTGGTTTTATAAGGCTCAATGAGGATGACTAGGTGGTTCTTGATAATAAGGGTGGTAGGAGCAAGGTTTTTATGAAAGGTAACAAGAGAAGCCCATAATTCTTAATGGTATTGTATGAACTAGATACTCTTGTTTTGGACCTGATTTTTGAGGAGATTCTAGATTCCCATGGCTTACTTCCCTTGCAAAAATTTAATGGGTATGACGAGGAGTTATTGATGGAACTTGTTAGCACTTGGGATAGTGGGAATAACACTTTAAAGGGCCTATCTTTTTTTATTACTCTAAACTTAATTTTTGAAGTGTCTGGGTTAGTGAACAATGGGGAGTGCAACATACGTGACAAGCACTCCATTGCTACTAAATTGGTTCATTTTCATGACAAAGGCAAACACTTGGCAAAAGAAAATAGTGGCTTCATTTTTAAGGACCTGATAGCACCTTAGAATAAGGTACTCATCCTGATGATGCAGTACTTCATGATCGATAACCCCAATTTAGTACTTCGTAGCTTCCATTTGGCCTTCCTCAACCACTTGAGGGAGTCCAAATTTATCAATGTACCAGACTACTTATTCAGGTCCATGGAGCTTTTTTCCATATGTGTTCATGAAGGGAAGTCAGTCCAACCCAAGAACCAAGGACTACATCATATGATTTACAGCCATATGGTGTAGAGGAATATGTATGTCCCCCCTCTTATTCCATCATAGTTTTTTTTTTTTAAATTCCTATCCTTGCAGCTCAAAGGGTTGACATCCAGTCAGTGGCCTCTGATCCTATCTTGAGATCCCCTACGATTGAGGATAATATTGAGATTGAGTTAGACTTTTATTATGAGGTGTCTGGGAAGCTGGGGAAGCATAAAATGATATCCACTAGTGAAGCCATCCCCTCCTCGATTCAGTGCTCCAAACATCTCAGGCCATCTAGCGGTGAAAGAGGAAAAGGAAAGATTCTAGATCAGGATTTTCCTGCTGGTGCATCCCTTGTTGCCAATAATCAAACCCTTTCTCATAGTGCTCCTCCTAATTTGTCTCCTGGTGGTTCTTCTGTTATGGTTATTCCTATTGTTGTGCCTACACTCATTGGAAATATCCATGATTTGTTTATCCTGGCCAATTCCCTCATTACCCAAGCTGCAAAGGTCATCGATCAAATCAAAAATTCTTATTTTCCTGGTCACCCAACCTAGAGCACTAATGAATTTAAGAAGATAGATCCTAAGGTCCATATATGATTCTGCTTGCTTCCCTGGTTTGGTTCGATTTCCTAGTTTTTCCCTTCTATATTTGCTTGTGTTTAAGGATTGTTGTGTCAATCTTGTCTCTCTTTTTGGTTTCCCTTTTTCTGTCTCTCTACGGGATCCCTTCCTAGGATTCCCATTTTTGTCTTGATATTGTAAAAGGTTCAGGGACCTTTCAAAACCCCCTTTCCATCAATAAAAAAAATTGTGTGCTTGTATGCTTGTGAAAATGTATCAAAATAAGTGTTAGAATACCTTAGAGGTGCAAGTAACTGTTAACAAGGGGCATGTGTAGGTATTACTTTGATTTTTCCATGCTTTTATTATTCATGAAACTTTAAAATAAAAGAAAATGTTATGTGATTGTATCTCATATGACCATCTTAGAAAGGTGATTTATTTCCTTTTATCTTAAAGTATTTTAGGTAGATTTTATCCTCTTTTGTTAAGCAGATTTTAACAAGTTTTATTTGTTAAACTTTGCTTTGAGCATAAAATAAAATACTAAAAACTATCTCTGAAACATGAATATTGAATGAAGAGTGGATTCATTTTTTATTCTTTCTTTGTGAATGGATTTTATCTTGCTTTGTTAAACTTTGAGCATGAAAAAAAATAACTAAATGACTAACTTTGAAATGTGGTAGCCTTTGAAATGCCATATAAATTACCCCCATTAATAAAAAATTGAGATTTTATTGGAATTTTAATTTTCATAAAGTGGAGCTAATTTATTGCTTAAAAACAAAAGTGCAAAGCTTGAAATTTGACTCTCCCTTAAAATGTGAAATCATGTAAAGCTTTGAAATTACAAAATTTTCTTAAAATGTGAACTTTATGTGAAATTTTAGAATTTCGAATTTCCTTTAAAATAAAAGTGAAACTGCTTAAAATAAAACTTTAAAGCTTAATCTTGGAATTCATGTATTTTTTTTTTGTATTTTAATTTTTCTGTATCTTTTATTTTATTTGATAAAAAAAAATGAAAAAGAGATAGGGTTAGAAAAATAAAACAAGTCATTGTAACTCTGAACTTCCACACAGACCCTGCAAACATTAGTATCTTGCATAAAACCAACATTAATGTGATCCATATTCACGCAATCCAACATTCAATGAGGTGAAATATTCTAAGGAAAATGGTGCAATATATTAAAATATTAGACGAGTCTACCATTAACATGCATAAAACTCACTAGAATTCCAATATATTAGCAATAGAAATATTTTCAAAAAAATCAACTACAAATGCAGAATACCATGCATTAAATGGCATAAAATGGTGAAATGGTGTAGTCCAACAACTTGGGAGGAGAAAAATGTCTTCCACATCAACCCAGTTTCCAACATGCATTTCCTACAAAAATTCTCCCACCTGTTTTCTGTGTTTCAATGGCTTTTTAACAAATTTTGTAAAACTCTTCATTTTTCATTCCTTCATTTAGTTTCACCATATTTTCGTTTTATTTTCCACCCTTTCGATTTGTTTCCATGTGTACCCTTCAATGGAAAATTAATTCATCATTTCTATGCTTAGCTTCATAACTCTCCACGAGCGTCCACTCCATTTGTAACCATCATGCTTAATAGTTTTAATTCATTTTCGGTAACTCCTACTATATACTCATGCTGCTTAATCATCCTCATTGTGCCTAGAATTTTTTTGTCTTTACCCAAATGTGGGTCCCCCTCCTTGGAGTAAACAATGGTGGTATAGAATGTGTACATCCCATTAAAGGTTGCTTCCCCATTTTACTCTCCCACCGGTGATGAATAGTGAAAGAGCAATCGATGGTGCAACGAACTAGTGATGAATAGTGAAAGAGCAATCGATGGTGCAACGAAGCATTAGGAAATATAATAGAGGGAAATGAAACCCCTCTCGGAGTATGTTGATGTAATCGTCATTGACCTTAGACGTAATGTAGGCCGCCATGATGAGTGCCAACACCTGATTGAAAATTATGCACCAATATTATAAGAGCAAATGTGTGTAATGGCCTTATGGTAAATCCACTTATGCTCCAAATGGCAATATATAAAAAATTTAATAGAAAAACATTATCATCCAATGCAACTTCTAGACACGGTTGCTCTAAATGACTTTAATGGAAAATGCACATCACCATGTGTGATATTTATGTGATCTTTCAAACCTGCAACCTGGGATGCTTTGGAAGTAAGGTGCGTGTATCCTTCCAACATAGCCCTCTAGCACCAATTTTATTGCTTAAGAATCTATCTCACCACAAATGTATATTTCTCCCATTGTAGGGAGCCATTCTGGATACGTTAGCATTACTTTGTTGTATTCCTCCTCTTGACTATCAATGGTCGACAACAACTTTTAGAATATAAAAATAACCTTTAATAGGGAGGACCATACACGTTCGGTTATCGCAAGTATGTCTAATAGCAACACCCTGCCCTTCAAACGCATATCCGTCAAGACCAGGTGTAGCATTATCCCCTTCAACTCCATAGATCTGAACTATTCTATTTAAATTTGGTACTTCCTCTAGTCAAACCTCTTATGCAACTGTATTCGAATGTGGTCATTTTAGTCCCATTCAAAACTACCTCAGTAACGTTTGGGGGCTTCTCCATTAAACATGTATCTCACCATGGCGGTCATACCAAAATTTATTTTTCTCTTTGTTGTATCTAAAATTATCAACTATCAAAGTGAATTGCTTGGTCATGATTCACCTTTAGTAGCTGTGCTCTTAATAGATGCAAAATTTGTTCGAATTACAAGGAAAAAGAAAAAAAAATCCTAATTTATTGTTTTTGATGCTCAAACCAAACATAAATAAATCAGGCAAAATATCAAAATGTGTCGATATTCTTCAACTCTTAGTGATATTAATATATGATAGGTATACAATTTTGGAACTCTTGGAAAAAATAGAAGTTATTTCTCGAGATGCTTCAATGAGATGGAGCCTGATGAGGCCCATGTCGGCCTTGGAAATGGTGTCAAAGATGAGCCTAGCGACATCGTTCTCTCCCTTCACACGAATGATAGTTGTGCACCGCTCCTGCTCCACCTTCATCACCATAAACTTTGAGTGCTCCACCTCCTGTTTTTCCACATGCTTATGCTCCACTACCTTGGAGAACTTCACCCACTTCGTGGGAAAATGAAATGACTGGTACCAAGTGGTTTCCATACCACTAGTTTTAGTAGCCTTTGGATTTTAGATTGAATAGCACCATTTTTTTTCCTGACCTCTCATCGGAATCATATTTAATCCCACATGCACACAAAGTAACAACTTCATAAATACGAACACCCAATATCGCATTTGATGAATTGCTAGGTACACGCACCTCTCCTCTGTGATACTTCACGATGCTTTAAAATTTTGGCCCGTTGACCTCTTTCTAGGAATCCAAGCCATCATTTTCTAACCTGCTATGAAAAATATAATAAATCATATGGATCAAACTCTTTGTAGAACAAACCTATTAATAACATCAAGGCTAACAACCTTGCAAATGAAACTATTGCTAACCTCACTAACCTCACCTCTTATATATATATATTATTGTTATTTATTTATTTTTATCTTTTCTCCTTTTTTTTTCTTTTCTTTCTTTATTTAAATTTGATTTAATTAATTCCAAATGTTTGCATTTGACTCAAACATTCAAATTAGCCACAACATTACAAACCTAACCGACAGACTAATCACTATAAAATAAATGAAATAAAACCCTAACCATCGATAAATATTTTAACACGAACTTGAAAGGAGATATGCATCGACAAACAACCTACAATGCAACTTCATGGGTAAGAACCTATGATAATTATCACTCACAAACCAAAATTCCCAAAAATAACAAAATTTAAGGTGGATCCCTAAATTTGGGGCAAGTTGTGCAATTGCCACAACAAATGGTGACTCTGCTGAGAAATGCTCCTGACCATTTCGAATGAAGAACCCAATTTTAAAAACAAACAAACCAAAGATTAGAAAACAAACCATCTAACAACCTCCAAGAAGGTGGGGTAGATAACTTCAAATGAAAACACATGAACCCTTTGCTTTAGCTTAGTGTGTGTGAATGTAATTTCATTTTGCATTCTTAAAAACCATTTGAACTCCATCACTTATTTTTCATTTAGGCTATAGAAATACTACTCTTAAAAATGTGCCTCTACATTGCTCCATTGCTAGCCAAGCATCTATAGCCCCAGTGGAGATGACCTTGATCTCTTCTATACCTTTCTCTACTGCTAGTCAGGTGTTTATAGCCCCGGTAGAGATTATTTGAATCACCTAGGTATTAGATTAATTTTGCATATATTTCTTTTGTTTTTTTGTCTAGACATTTCTCCACTTCCAGCCAAACATCTATAACCCCGGTGGAGATGACCTAGCCTTTTTATTGATTTGGCTTTTCTTTCCCTTTTATTCCTTTTTTTATTAAGCATTGTATTGCTTTGCAAAATTCACCTACCACCTGGGTTAGAGACCATTCAAGGCTAAATATGGAGTGTGTTAGATTTTTGCCTTAATTTGCAAATTACTTTGTTCTTCAATATTTCAAAGAATACACTTTAATATATGAGTTATATGTGGAGCTTCAGTGAAATGTTTCATTGTTCCACCTTCCACTATCTTAGTCCAAAATCTAAGGATTATTACTAAACAACTTCATCCCCCTTTTCCTCTATTCCACCTGATTCCAAACTAGGCAATACACCCTATATGAAAAGAAACATTATCAACATAGGAATCAAGAGTTAGTGACCACCACTAAACATTACCACAAGCAGAGGGAGAAAAACCAAAACAAGAAGCATAAGGGTAAAACCCTACCCTAATCTAATGAAAATTGGTTTGAAAACAAAAACAAACTTATAAAACAAAGGATTGCACATAAAAGTGCCACACAAAGAAAATCTAAAAGTTAAAGTATGAAAACCCACAAGCTATACACAATAATATACTATATATGTAAAAAATGATGCAAAATTTAAGTTATCTCTTCCCTAGATCCCAAACATGATTACCAAAATTTAAAAGACATTTACCATGATATGCATGCCAAGCTTTATAAAAATCCAACAAAAATAATATTAGGCCAAAAAATACAATGCTTATTTTACCTCTCTTAGCCCACCAATTTGATTCAATATCATTGCTCTTGTATTTGAAATTTGATCCATTAAATTTAGGAATCCACAAATGGTTTTGAATTATTTTATGTTCACTATGTGGGATGTTTATCGCAATGTCTCTCTACATTGTGTGAGTACCCATTATCCATTCCTTGCTCCACATACTATTCTCATTGTTATGATTAATCATGAGTTCATCCAAGCTTGACCCTATTTCTGAAAATTTTATTATCAAACTATAATTCATGTTTTTAGACCAATCATAACTATGTAGCATTTTACAAGCATCTAGGATATCTAACATGTGAGGATCATTGTAACTTTTTATCCTAGATTCTATTGTCAATTATTGATGAATTTGATCTAGCAACTCAAAGACATTCACTTCTATCTTGTTTAACAAAGAAACCTTATTACTGGTGTGAAATTAGCTCAAATTATTTGTCAACCATAAATGGCATTTCATCATCAATATCATTTGAATCCAACCTAAAATGATGTAAACGTTTACCTGGAATTCGAATGGTCGAGCATAAAGGCTGAGATTCTACCTTTTGTACATTTTCATTTACCAATACTTGGTGAGTTGTGGTAATTTCCTCATGGTCTTTACCATCATCATCATCTTGTAACCCTTCATCTTCTTCAATTACCTGATTTTCAAAAACACCAAAAGTAGTTACTCAATTAAAAATATGCCCATCCTTTTCAAACCATAAGTTTTTTTGGTCAAGGGATGTGTCAAACAACACATCTCCCTGATCAACTACTTGAGTCATTTTGAATAAAGCAACATTTTTATCATTTGGAGGAATATAAGTCAATTCTAATTCCTTGTTAACCACCCATGGTATTTATTTATTTGAATATCCAAGACAATTATGTGAGTAGTCAAGAATGAAAAAGAATCTTTTACCTCTTCCTCAGCCATAACAAATGAATCATAAGAAACATTTACCATTTATTTCTTTTCTATTTCAGCAAGGTGTTCAATAAACTCATATTCAAAATGATTGAATTTTGGAACCTTCTCTATTTCTACAAGTGGCATTCCATTTTCTTATTGTACATGAACTGCAAGGTCTTCATGTGAGACAGCTATTTCGGCGTCCTACATATCAATTGAAATAGAAATTTTATCAGTAGGAGTGTGAGAAACCAATGATTCCTCATATCTTCCCCAATCATTATAATAATTATCTTCTAAAATCAAGGGATGAAATTCTATCGTGTCTTCTACATAATCTTCATATTCATCTATTGATTCCTTTTTAAATTCACTTTCAAACACTTTTGGTGGCTCAAGGATTTCTATAGTGGGATCAATTCTTGTATTCAACTTTCTATAATTATCCCAATCCTCCCTTGTAAATAATGACTCTAAGCCTTTCATTTATATCTAGTCATTATTTAGAACATGTTGGATTTCTTGATCATCCAATTTAATCATTCCATTTAATTCTATGGAAGGTCCTGACCTATCACATATTTCAATGCTAGTTAGATCTAAGGTGATTGTGACATCTGGACAATCAATTTTATCTTGTTGATTGCTCATATTAGACATAATTCGATTCAAGGGTGCTATATTGGATGGTTGGTATTGGTTGGAATCCAGAACTCCTAAAAAATAGTTCATCATGGGAGAAGACGGTACCTCAGCCTTGACCCACATCAATACCTTTCAAAGTCCATCGTTCTAATATTATTGTCTCATTGTAGGCTCTAGACAATGATGGAACTTTAAGAATTCTCCCTAGAAACGTAGAAGTAAAGGGGTCTAAGGCTCCCATGTATCTTTTAGTGGCTCTTTCTTCTGAAATGAAGTGATGGATCACCACTTTGGTATAAAACCTATGGAACCTATCATTTAATTATCTCATGGATTCATTAAGTTCTTTACAGATAGAGACAAATTGATTTAGTATTATAACTGGGTCAACTAGTTTTCCAAAATGGCTAAGAAATATTGCTTCTAGTTGAGCCTAAGAAGTGATAGAACTTAGAGGTAAGTGGATGTACAAATAAAATGCAACCACATCCAATGCGTATGAAAAAAACCTACAAGCAACACCTTCATGCATAATCTGCAAATAAATTAACATGTTCTTGCATCTCTGAATATGTTCCTCAACCGATGCCACATCAATCCTAAACTGAGGTAAATATTCTTCTGCATATTCAGGGATTTGATGGGTAGGAATTTTTAAATGACAATAATAACCACCTATCTAGGATGCAATTCCTACCATTTTTGGAGTAAACATTGTCATTAGTGGAACTTAAATAATATAACTTTAGTGCCAATTTTGTTAGTCAAAGAAATATATCTTGCATATAAACATGAAACGACTAAAAATTTTCAAATGTTTAACATATATATTATCCTATTTATCAACCAAAATACATGTATCAATTAAACCATAACAATAAATAACATTCCCCAATTTGCAAAAGGTTAGCATTAATGCATCATCAATTAAAGGACTTTCCAATCAATGAATGTGATCACCTATCAACAAAACCTCGTTAGTCAAGACCAATGCCTTCAAATAACATTTCAAGTAATAATGAACAATTTAGCATTTAAGTAGCAATAAAATGACCAATTCGAGCCCTCCTTCTAGTGCCAATTATGTTGAGTGATAATTATACCCAATTGCAAAACCACACTCATAGTTAAGATTTTGATTAGAAAACCCTCTCTTGAAAAAATATTCAAATTTCTTCATGGTTACTTTTACTTAATGTGTGCTTGTATGCTTGTGAAAATGTATCAAAATAAGTGCTAAAATACCTTAGAGGTGCAAGTAACTATTAACAAGGGGTCTATGTAGGTATTACTTTGATTTTGCCATGTTTTTATTTTTCATGAAACTTAAAAAGAAAATATGTTACGTGATTTGTCCTCATATGACCACTTTGAAAAGGTGATTTAATTCCTTTTATCTTGAAGTATTTTAGGTAGATTTTATCCTCTTTTGCTAAGCAAATTTTAACAAGTTTTACTTGCTAAACTTTACTTTGAGCATAAAATAAAAGACTAAAATCTATCTCTGAAACATGAATCTTGAATGAAGAGTGGATTCATTTTTTATTATTTCTTTGTGAATGGATTTTATCTTACTTTGTTAAACTTTGAGCATGAAAGAAAATAACTAAATGACTAACTTTGAAATGTAGTAGCCTTTGGAATGCCATATAAATTACTCCCCTTTAATGAAAAATTGAATTGGAATTTTAATTTTCATAAAGTGGAGCTAATTTATTGTTTGAAAACAAAAGTGCAAAGCTTGAATTTTTTTGAATGAAAAGGTACTATATTAAGAATAAAGAGCTAATCATACAAAAATGTGGTAAGACGGACATGTCACACCCCATACCCAAATCAAATGGTTACATGATAGCCAAGACAAAGTTCAAAGTACCATCACTAAACAACCATCGATTGGCGGGAATGCCTAAAGCATTAAATCAAAACACATTGATCAAAAAATAGAAAGTGAATCAAAAAAATAGCCCTTAATTATTCTGCACCCCTCGTCTAGAGAACCTACCACCTAGGCTTCCTTATTGTGGTCCCACATGTTACTAAGAAGTGAAATGCTCTAGCCTGGACCTGGGCGTGTGTCATAAACCTTGTGATATTCTGGGTGGGTTGGATATGTAGGTGCCTCATTAACTGTAGGTTGAGTGGGAACAATCCATCCTATATTTGCATTTGAACCATCATCAATGCTCGTGCTCCAGTCGTTGCAACCTACATCATTGCCACCGTTTCAACCATCATCTTGGCTTGGAGAGGGTAGGTGGGACCTCCAGGTATCACCTCGACGAGGAGAACATGGGTGAGCTCCCCAAGTATCGGACCACTGAGAAATTCTAGGGTTTAGCAACCAAGGCCTTCTCCTTTTGGGTGGCTGAGCATGAGCCCTAGAGGCTTGCTAGTCCTGCATCTTTGGGGGTGGGCAATAGAGTTGTCAAGATCTGGAATTGTTTCTCTACTTAGAATCTAGAGGAACTATGCTCATAGCACATGGAGCATTACCCAGTAATCAATCAGACCCTACAGGTGCTTAATCCTCATTGCTACCTTGGCAGCTTAAACTTGAATCTGTAACTAAGCATCATGGAAGACCATAAGCTTATCTGAAAGGGAAAAAATTATAGAGAGAACTTTATCTGTAAAAACTATCTCATTTATGGCTTTCCAAAGTTGAAACAGAATGTTAATTCGAAATATGTTCCAGAACTCTAACAAAATCTAAAAAAAAAATAGGGGGATCCTCCAACATATTGTGAAGCCACGATAGAGGATAAGGCAAGAACGGCCTGAAAAAAGATTCCATCCACCTCCATTCCATTTTAGCTTTTCTACAATCCCAAAAACTATGAATGGTAGACTCATTCTCCCCACAAAAAGGACATGTGGGATTATCAACACCTAGGTGTCGAAGCCTTTGGCCCAGTGGGAGACCATGAAATAACATACTCCAAGTAAAGATAGCCTACTTGGGATCAATATAACTGGCCCAAGTAATCTAAAATATTGCATGCCATCTAGATTTGGAGGAGAAAATATCCCAATGCTCATTGAGCTTTGTTACCATTGGCAGATTAGGTGAAATCCAACTATAGCCGAGCTTAGTCACATAGTTGAACAGAGGCACATTTTTAAACCATTTCCATTCTTTCCACCAAGGTCATTGGACAACCTGTCCAAGCTTTGACCAGAGGGAAAATGGAGTACAATTGGTAACAGTGTCATAAGTGTCTTTATCTTCAGGCTTTAAGGCATACCTCTATTTAAAAAGTTCCCATAGGATCCAACCTCTGATTTCTCTGCAAAAAAATCTAAAATGGACACAACTCCCTTTTTAAAGAATTTTTTGGCATGAATCCATTGTACATTGGCTAGTGGCTGGTCCTGAAACTGAATAACAAGGGACCACCAAATATTTAGAGTAGTTATAGCGGCCCTGCAATGGCAGTCAGATCCTTTCCACTGTAACCAAGGCTTGATATCCTCTTAGGCTTGCCAAATACTTTGAATAATAAATGACCCATAGATTTTAATGGGAGCAGGGGCCACAAGGAAGGATGATAGATCCATTCCCTGCCAAATTTTTTTTCCAAATGGTAAACCTGTTGCAACACAATGTCGAATTAGCACTTTCCAAGATTCACAGCCTTTAAGAGCTCATATAATCCACTTAGCACTCAGAGCCAGACCTTGGTGATGGTAGTTGAACAACCCCACACCTCTCGAGATCTTAGGGAGACAATAAAATTCCCATGCAACTTTGTGAAATTCATTCTTCTAAGAAGAATTAGACTAGAGGAAATCTCGAAGAATATTTTCTAACTTCTTATAACAAGTTTGAGAGGGAACCTAGCAAGAAGAATAATAAACATGAGTAGTGGCAAGAACTTTGGAGTAAATTTAGAATTTTCCTGCAAGGGAAAGCTTTTTTGTGACCTAGTAATTGAGTTTTTGTTCCACTTTTTGCACAACATATTCCCAAAGTTGGGAGGGGGTACTCTGGAACGCAAAGGGGATGCCCAAAAACTTAAACATCTCCCCCAACTGAATCCATTTCCATTGAAAATTCTCAAGACATCTTGGCATAGATGGAGAATTGTTTGTAACATGACATTTTCCTCCATTGAATGCTGGAACCAGAAGCCATGCAAAAAGAATCCAAACAAGAAAGAGCCTACGTGATAGATTGTCTATCCTCAAGGATGGTTAAGAATGAATCATCATCAAAATGACCATTGATTAGTTACCTTTGATTTCTTGGGAGAGATATTCCCTTAACCAACCCTTGCGAGGCTTTGTTGGTAAGAAGATGGCCAAAAGATTTAGCAGCAAGCACATAAAGGGAGGGGGCAAGAGGACACCCCTGTCTAACTGACCTGAAAAGGCCTATATTCTCAGTTTGAACTCCATTCAGTGTGAGAACCGTGGAGGCATTTTTGAACAACATTTGCACATAATTAACAAAGCAAGGACCAAACCCAAGGGCTTTGAGCATTGATAGAATGAAATTCCATTCAATTCTATCGTATGCTTTCTCAAAGTCAAGTTTGATAAACAAGGCCTCTTGTTGAGACTCCCTAGCCCATTCCATGTCTTCCCATACTGCAATGACATTGTTGATAATATACCTATTACAAATAAACCCTTAAAGCTTAAAATTTGACTC
Organism: Wollemia nobilis; assembly: GCA_028583015.1. Lineage (NCBI taxonomy): Eukaryota > Viridiplantae > Streptophyta > Pinopsida > Araucariales > Araucariaceae > Wollemia > Wollemia nobilis. Next base: position 7,317,561 of record JAQPPZ010000103.1, read on the forward strand.
TCCCTTAAAATGTGAAATCATGTAATGCTTTACAATTACAAAGTTTTCTTAAAATGTGAACTTTAAGAGAAATTTTGGAATTTCGAATTTCCTTTAAAATAAAAGTGAAACTGCTTAAAATAAAACTTTAAAGCTTAATCTTGGAATCCATGTATTTCTTTTTTGTATTTTTTATTTTATTTGATAAAATAAAAAAAATGAAAAAGAGATAGCGTTAAAAAAATAACAAAAAATAAAACAAGTCGTTGTAACTCTAAACTTCCACACAGACCCTACAAAAATTAGTATCCTGCATAAAACCAGCATTAATATGATCTATTCATGCAATCCAAAATTCAATGAGGTGCAATATTCTAAAGAAAATGGTGCAATATATTAAAATAATAGATGACTCTACCATTAACATGCATAAAACTCACTAGAATTCCAATATATTAGCAATAGAAAGATTTTTCATAAAAATCAACTACAAATGTAGAATACCAAGCATTAAATGGCATCAAATGGTGAAATGGTGCAATACAGCAACTTGGGAGGAGAAAAATGTCTTCCACATTAACCCGGTTTCCAACATGCATTTTTTGCAAAAATTCTCCCACCTGTTCTCTGTGTTTCAATGGATTTTTAACAAATTTAGTAAAACTCTTCATTTTCCATTCATTTAGTTTCACCGCCTTTTCATTTCATTTTCCACCATTTCGATTTTTTTCCACGCATACCCTTCAATGAAAAATTACTTCGTCATTTCCATGCTTAGCTTCATAATGCTCCACGAGCGTCCACTCCATTTGTAACTGTCGTGCTCAATGATTTTAATTCATTTTCGATAATGCCTACTATGTACTCATGTTGCTTAATCATCCTTCGTTGTGCCTAAATTTTTTTTGTCTTTACCCGAATGTGGGTCTTCCTTATGGGAGTAAACAATGGTGGTATACAACGTGTACACCCCATTAAATGTTGGTTCCCCCTTTTACTCTCCCATCGATGATGAATAGTGAAAGAGCAATCGACGGTGCAATGAAGCATCAAGAAATATAGCAGAGGGAAATGAAACCCCCCTGTAGTATGTTGATGTAATTGCTGGTGACCTTGGACGTGATGGAGACCGCCATGATGAGTGCCAAAACCTGATTGAAATTTGTGCATCGACATTATAATAGCAAACATGCATAACGGCCTTATGGCAAATCCACCAATGCTCTAGATGAAAATATATCAAAAAATTAATAGAAAATATTATCGTCCGCTGCAACTTTTGGACACAGCTGCTCTTAACGACTTTGATGGTAAATGCACATCGCCATATGTAATATTTATGTGATCTTTCAAACTTACAACCTAGGCCACTTTGGAAGTAAGGTGCACGTATCCTTCCAACGTAGCCCTCTAGCACCAATTCTATTGCTTAAGAATTTGTCTCACCATGAACGTAGATTTCCCCCATTGCAAGAAGCCATTATGGATACATTGGCGTTACTCTATTGTACACCTCATCTTGACTATCAATGACTGACAACATCTTAACTTTTAGAACATAAATGCAAACTTTAATAGGGAGGACCATACACGTTTGACTATCGTAAGTATGTCTAATAACAACACCCTACCCTTCGAACGCATATCTATCAACACCAAGCGTAGCATTCCCCCCTCCAACTCTGCAGATCCAAACTATTATATTCCAATTTGGTATTGTCTCTCGTCGAGCCTCTTCTGTAATTGTATTTGAGTGTAGCCATTTCAGTCCCATTCAAAACTGCCTTGGTAATGTTTGGGGGCTTCTCCATTAAACATGTATCTCACTATGGCAGTCATACCAAAATTTTCTTCTCTTTGTCGTATCTAAAATGATCAACTATCAAAGTGAATTTCTTGGTCATGATTCACCTTTAGAAGTTGCACTCTTCTTCATAGATGCAAAATTTTTTTGCATTACATGGAAAAAGAAAAAAATCTTAATTTAATATTTTTGATGCTCAAACTGAATATAAATGAATCAGGTAAAATATCAGAATATGTCGATATTCTTCAACTCTTAGTAATATCAATATATGGGAGGTGGACGACGTTGGCACTATTGGACAGAGTGGAAGTGATTTCTTGGGAAGCTTTAATGCGACAGAGCCCGATGAGGCCCGTGTCGGCCTTGGTGGTGTCATTGGAGATGATCCTAGCGACGTCGTTCTCTCCCTTCATGATAATGATGGCTACACGCCACTCCTACTCCACCTTCATCACCATGAACATCGAGTGCCCCACCTCTTGCTACACCATCTGCTTCTGCTCCATCACCTTGGAGAACCCCACCCAATTCATGGGGAAACAAAATTACTGGTACCGAGTGGTTTCCATACCACTGGTTTTAGTAGCATTTTGACTGTAGCTTGAGTAGCACCATTTTTATTCCTGACCTCTCATCGAAATCATCTTTAATCCCACATGCACACAAGTATGATGTGGTAATAGCTTCATGAATACGAACACCCAATATCACATTTGACTAATTGCTCATTGCACACACCTCTTGCGCCTCTCCACCGTGACACTTGGCGATGCTTCAAAATTTTGGCCCATTGTCCTCTTTCTAGGAATCCACACCATCATTTTCTAACCTGCCATGAAAAATATAATAAATCATATGGATCAAACTCTTTGTAGAATAAACCTATTAATAACATCAAGCTAACAACCTTGCAAATGAAACTATTGCTAACGTCATTAACCTCATCTCTCTTTTTTTTTTTTACTATTTTTACACTTGATCTAATTAATTCAAAATGTTTGAATTAATTAGCTTTAAACCACTAAACTACACTAAAACTCAAGCTCTAAACCTAACCAGGATTAAAAACTTAAAACAAAAAGTTAGGTTTGTCAAACCTAACCAAAACGTAGACATCTTAAAAGAAATTAAAAGGAAACACAAGCCACCATCCTAACCATGGAACCTATGTTGCAAACGCATGGGTAAGGACCTATCAAAATTATCACCAACTGATGAGAGGATATTTGGCATATATTTCTGTAATAGAATGTTTCATTCTTATGTTTAATTGATGATTATAATATGTTTTATGTAAGTTATTGTTGTATATTTCTGTAATTTGTCAATAAAAGGATAAATGCAGTTAATCTGATAAATGTGTTTGTTTTATGTAAAATACATCCGAGTTATGAGTAATTATGCAGGCAAGGTGTTGAAGAATGTTCCACAGATGAACGATGCAGCAAGCGCAAGCTTTGGGATACACCTTGGATGCGAGGAGATGGACGTAAGAACAAAGGATGCAGGAAGCTTAAGGCACGGTGATAGAGCAATAGCAGATCACTGTTATAGAAGATGGTAGCTGAAGCATGTTACGGAAGATAGTTACCGAAGTACGTTATAGAAGGTAGCTACTGAAGTATGTTATCGAAGGATATTTTTACCAATAGTTACCGAAGGATGACTAAGTTCGTTGAATGATGTTGCATGCCACATCATTTTCACATGATAGCCAAGTATTTCTAGTCAGCATAATATTTGATTTGTCACATATTCTTCACATGGAATATTGTGATTAATAAAGTTGTTATTACTTTATTCAATAAAGTTGTGTAATCCAACTATTGTTAGGTTTATTAGATTTAGATGCAAGATTGTTGAACCTTTTCCTAGAATAAAGGACATATGGTTATATTGTATATCTTACAAAATATCAAAGTTAGTGTTTCTTTGTTAAGTTAGCTTATGTATTACCACTTGGACCATTCAGGATGTTTACCAAGTCCAAGCAGGAATAGGAATTGTATTAGTTTAGATTATTTTGGTTAGTACATAGTTGTCGCATCATAAGTCCACAAACTCCACATGGCAAAATACGTGGAAGAGTTTATTCAGAATTGTACAAGTCATAATATATATTACATAGGAGACCTTTGAAAAGGTCTAATGATTTTCTAATGTTCTAATGTCAAGAATTTTTGAAGAACTATACCAACATGTACATTTGAATTTCCAACAATAAAAGTAGCACTTCATTCTTCGCATATGGTAACTGTGTCATTTGTATTTATTGTTTAATTTCATTTATGTAATTGTAATTGTACATTCCTACATACATAGAATAAAATAATGTTAGGAATAGTTATACATTTTAGTTACTGAGATAAAGTAAACTAGGGGAGAAAGACTTACACTATCTTCTAGGAGGCAGGGCCCACTCCTACAGCCAATCCCTAAGCTCTCACCCCTACAATAGGTTAGAAATAGTTAATTAACCTTAGAATATAAAATAAAGTAAATTGCATTTTCATAAAATATAAAGTCAGAATAGATAAATAAAACTAACTACACGAGGATCCTCAACAATAGATCAACTCATCAATAGGTAATTACTATTATTAATAGTTAAAATCATCAATAGTAAATTATTTAAATATTCATTAATAATTATCATATAAAAAATTGCATTTTATTTTCATACTTGCACAATTTAATTTCTATTTATTTATTTTTCTGCAAACACCTAAAACTAAAAAGAAATCTGAACTAAGCTTAGCATTGATCCCCATGGTACAATCTATACTAGATTGCTATTCTTTAAATCTAACCTTGATTTACCCTCGGATTGATAAATTAAATGTAAGCTATTACAACCGATCATTTTGGCACCATTTTAAGGAGAATAGCATCATAGTGGTTAATCAAAAAAGTTGTTTGGCAGTGCAATTAGGTGAGGCTTACTTATATGGAAAAAGGTACGTATGAGTCCTTGGGAAGCATATGAGTCAGAGTGGCATGAGATGGTCCCAACAAGTCCCTTTGTACGATGCTTCCAGGTTCATTTTTCTTGAGGAATCAATTTTACTGCTTTCTTAATTAGAATTTTATTTCCTGCAAATTTCAATTTCTACAAATTTTATTTCCTACAAATTTCCTACTTTGGGTAATTATTATTGCTTAGTTGACTTAGGACCTACGAGAAAAATAGGAAGTAGGTATACACTAAAAAGACCTAAACTTGGCTTAGGACCCTGTCAGAAGTAGGAAGTAGTTACGGTTGAGTGACACAACCGTAGTGAAACCCTCCTAATAATCAAAGAAGTAGTAATAGTTTACCTTTTATTTCAACAAATTTTATTTCTACACATTTCCAGCTTTGGGTGATTATTATTGTTGGTTTGACTTAGGCCCTATGAGAAAAGTAAGAAGTAGGTATACACTAAAACAGACCTAAACATTGGTTTAGGACCCTATCAAAAGTAGGAAGTAGGTAAGGTTGAGTGACACAGCCATAGTGAAACCCTCCTAAACAATCAAACAAACAATAATAGTTTAACCTTTTATTTTCAAGTAAATTTTACTTTTCCTACAATATTTCATTATGTTCCTAATATGCTAAAGTTGGTTGTATAAATATTCATAGGAACGTGAGTCACATCTAATTTTAGAAAAATATTAGGATTATTGTGAAATTTTATTTCAATTATTCCCTATTATATTAAGGATAGTTATAAACTCAATTGTTATGATTTGTATCTAAACTTGATAACAGTAGGATTAAAATAGAAAATCAAAACCAAAACCCAAACAAAACAAAACCAGAGAGAGAAAAAGAAAATAAAAATAAGTTGCTAGATGGTGGAAAATAGTCTAAATCAGTCTACACTTATAGACCTTAGAGAACTATTAATAAAACAAGAAGTTAACCTTCTTTTTGGGCAAGGAAATAGAGCATCTAGTAAAGAGTGGGAAAGTCTGTATGAACGCATTGACATTATTAAAGAAAAATCAGATGAATTGAAGGAAATCAAAAGGATTGACATAGCTAAAACTCTAGGGACAAACTACCATTCATATTACCTAGATCTTAAAAGAAACTATGAACGTTGGCTTTGGGATAGAAGAGCAATAGTAAATCCAACAATTTACACTTGGAATCAATATTTTGAAGACTCCCTCCTCATTCACAGGTTCCTTGGAGACCTAGAAAAGAAAGAAGTAGCCCTAGAATATAGCAAGAAATATCAGAGGATACCTAGAGTTATGCGCTTTAGGGAGCTGTGTCAAGATTTACGTTGTGAGTTACAATTTGGAAATCTCAACCCCATTCCAACTCAAGCTTTTCTCATTCAATTGATTCAATTGGTGGTAGACCATTTTAATTTTGAAGAAGAACACTTCATGACACCCGAACAACTTGATCCGATCAACGATATTCATAGACTATTCAAGGAATATTAGACGTGTTGCAAAAACAAGAAACTTAGAAAATTCATGAGCAGACCTAGAGACTCTAAGGGAAGATTCATAAAAATCAGCAACTCAGAAGGAAACTTCCAAAGAGACTTTAGTAGGCAGCCTAGAATTTATAAGTTAGAAGAATTTGAAACAACAACATCAACCAATCAAGCTGAAATCCTAGAACAAGATCCCGACTCATACTTATTACCTAAACCAAAATTTGACAATCACATAGATCCTTCTTCTATTTTTACTAAACCCATACCTGGTCCAATTCTTGAAATCTTACATTCAGTCATGGCTGACCAACAAAGTGGGCAGGGAGAAGTAGAAGAGAACCAAAGGGGGAATGAACAAAGATAGAATAGAGACCAAAGAAGAAATGGGTAAAGGAAGACATTTGCCTTCCCAATATTACATACAGATGGGACAACAAGAGAACCTAAGTCAGTCTCTATTTCTGTATTACCCACCTTCCATGGGAAACCACATGAAGATCCAGATGCTTTTCTCTTCGAATTTGAAGTAGTGTGCCAAGCTTACTTTTACACTACCGATGAACAAAAGCTAAGGTTGTTTCCCTCTACTCTTAAAGATGCAACTTTAAGATGGTTCATGGGTCTAGGAGAAAATATTTGTAATCAATGGGATGGAGAACATGGATTAAAAGAGCTATTCCTTGAACGATATCAAGATTACTATAGAGTTAGGGATAAGAAAGTTGAGCTATTCTACATGAATAAAAAAGAAGAAGAATCTTTGGAGGATTACCTTGAGAGATTTCTATTTGTTGGGTCTAGGGTAAATATAGACCTTGATGAAGAAATATTAAAAGAACTCTTTCTAAAAGGACTAAAGGAGGATGTCCTTGAGGTTTTAAACCTCATGGCAAAAGGAGATATCCATATTATGGCATTTGAGGAGATTGTGAACCTTTGCAGAAACTATTCAAGAAACAAACCTCTAAGGAGTAACAAGTATACATCTACAGGAGGAGTGACGAGAGCAGAAATTGGAAACATGTTGGAAGGGTTAAAAACTGATTTGTTAAGTACCTTGACTACATATTTGGATTTAATGGATAAAAAGCCAAAGGGACAAGACAATGAAGAGATTTACTATCATAGATGTAGGAAAAAGCACAATCTGAGGGAATGCCCTCTTAACATTACCAACATTTCCAATATTGCTACTTGTAAAATTTGTGATAAAGGTCACAAAACTAAAAACTACAAATACATCTTCATTATTAAAGCTGCCATAAAGGAACCTAAAGTTGAAGAGGTAGAAGATATTTATTTTGTAGCCCAAATATGGAATGGTCCATTCAATGGACCACCAAATTGGTCAAACCCTAGTTATTCCAACTCGCAAAGGCCTAATCAATGGTCTAATGCACCAAACTAGGCAAATTGGAATTCTTATTCAAACAATCAAGACTGGAACACACCTCCATGGGCCCAATTTATGGCCAATACCTATGGAAATCCACCATGGAATCAAGGAATGTCCAATCAAAACAATTGGAATACTAGTGGCCAATATAACCAAGGAGGATCTGGTTGGTCTCAAAATCCATCACAACAATAAAACTTTCAAAATCAATTTAGGGGACAAGCCCCTCAAAATCTACCTCAAAATAGACTTCTTCCACCTCCAGTTAATAATAATAATCCTCCTAAGCAACCTCCTCTTCCAGCTCAACCGGTCCCTAATCCTAACAACAACAAGAACATTCAACAAGCCTATGAAACTAGTGAGACGTGTTCTATATCTGTAGTACCTTGTCAAAAAATTCAATTGAGATCAAGAAAAGTATTGGAAAACAATGTAACTCTCACAGAGCTTGAAAATCCCACTACAGATTTGTTCGAAAAGGAGGATAACAATGAAAAGGAAATGGAAAATTCACCAGAAAACATTCCAACAAAACAACAAGAAATCCAAATTCCTCAAAGGAAGGAAGTAGAGGTACCTTTTCCTCAAATATTGGCAATACCAAAAGAACCACTTAAGCCAACCTTTAACTTCCTTCAGGAATTAGAAAATGTTACTATCAAGATCCCTTTGTTACAAGCTATCAGGGATATACCCATCTATTCCAAGCTCATTAAAAACATGTGTACAAATTTAGGAAGGAAAAAGAAGAATGAAGCCCAAACTATTCAAGTCATTGGACAATTGTCTGAGATAATAATGGGAGGTAGGTTATTACCAAAATATATAGATCCTGGAATACCTATACTCATGGTGCACATTGGTGACATAGCCTTGCAAAATGTCTTGGTCGATTTAGGAGCCACTATTAATGTCATGACTAAAGAGACAACAAAATATTTAGGGTTACATAAATTGCAATCAACTTCTATTGTACTCCAACTCGTAGATAGGTCTACTATTAAGCTAGAGGGAAAACTAGAAGATGTTATAGTCTCCATAAGTTCATGGGAATACCCTATAGACTTTATAGTCTTACAACCTAAGAAAAAGTTAGGGGGACATCCCTTAATTTTAGGGCACCCATGGCTTGCAACAGTTGATGCTTACATTAGTTGTAGAATGGGAAATATGACTATTTATTATGGCAAAAATACTAAAGACCTTAGCCTATTCCTTGAATCAACAATAGAAGATGAGTTTCCAAAGCAATTGTGGTATGATTTCCCTCATGATTTTGATGAAATCCAAACCTTATCAATAAATGTTCTGAGTGAACATCTTCAACAAGAGGTCGAGGGACCATTACCATTACTGTTAGGAAATCAAAGCAAGGATCAAGGTCAAGACAATGGTTGTTCATCTGAATCTACCATGGCTATTAATGAAGCAAGCACAAGTCAGTCTCAACAAATGATACCATATGACTATTACTTAAATATTCTTGAACATGAGATAATGGGAATAGATGCAAACATAGAGAAATGCAAGCAAATAGATATCACACTAGGAAGGACCTTGAATATCAGTGATGAGCTCACAAGCATACAAGAGTCACAATTAATAGACGTGCTTAAGGAATATCAATCGACATTTGCATGGAACTACGAGGATATGAAAGGGATACATCCAAATGTTTGTACCCATCATATTTTTATCCAAGAAGGATGTTATCCAATAAGACAACCTCAAAGAAGATTGAATCCAACTATGAAATATGTGGTTTAGGAAGAAATCATTAAACTCTTGAAGGCAGGATTTATATATCCAATTTTTGATAGTCAATGGGTGTCACCTCTTGTGATAGTCCCTAAAAAGAATGGAAAATGGAGGATTTGTATGGACTATAGAGAATTAAACAAGGTAACAAAAAATATTATTTTCCCTTGCCATTCATTGATCAAGTTCTTGATACATTGGCTGGAAAGAAATATTTCTGCTTTCTAGATGGGTTTAGTGGCTATAATCAAGTTTCCATAGTTGAGGAAGATCAGGAAAAGATAACCTTCACATGTCCAGTAGGTACCTATGCTTATAAAGTCTTACCTTTTAGATTATGCAATGCACCTACCACTTTTCAAAGAGCTATTTTGGCTATCTTTGCTGATTTAATAAATGAGTGTGTAGAAGTCTATATGGATGACTTCACAGTCTACGGTAATACCTTTGAAGAAACCTTGTCAAGCTTACAAAAATTTTTGATTAGATGTCAAGAGCAAAACCTCTCTTTGAGTCATGAAAAGTGTTTCATGATGATGAGAGGAGGGATTGTTCTAGGACATTACATATCAGAAGAAGGTGTTAAAGTAGATCCTACAAAAATACAAGTTATTCAAACCCTTCAACCTCCAAAAACACAAACAGAGGTGAGAAGTTTCCTAGGACATGCAGGATACTACCGTAGGTTCATTAAAGACTTCAGTAAAATTGTTGCTCCCATGCTTAAGCTCTTAACTAAAGAAAGTGAATTCAATTGGACTGAAGCATGTCAAGAAGCCTTTGAAGTTATAAAAGATAAATTGATTACTGCTCCAATCCTAAGAGGACCAAATTGGAAATTACCATTCCATATACATTGTGATGCTTTAAGTTATGCAATAGGAGCAGTATTGCAACAAGTTGAGAACAAAATACCTTATGCTATCTATTATGTAAGTAAAAATTTGCATGGAGCCGAGCTTAATTACACTGTTACTAAAAAAGAATTTTTAGTTGTGGTCCATACCATTAATAAATTTAAACATTACATAATAGGGTATGAAGTATTCGTTCACACTGATCACTCTACCATTAAATACTTAATGAACAAAGCAATAGTAGGAGGTAGAGTGGTTAGATGGCTTCTTTTGCTACAAGATTTCAATGTCACGATTATAGATAAGGTAAGAAAAGATAACGTCATCGTAGATCACCTATCTCGTATGCAAATATTTGATGATGATGAGTTAATTCCTGATAATTTCCTAGATGAACATTTGTTTGCTCTTTCTATTTTTACCCCTTGGTATGCTGATATTGTAAATTACTTAGTAACAAGAAAAATACCTCAAAACTATACACCGCATGAGCATAGGAAATTGATACGTCAAAGCACTCCTTATATGTGGATTCATGGAGTCTTGTTTAGAAGATGTCCTGACCAAGTAATTAGGAGATGTGTGCAAGAAGATGATGTATATGACATCATTCGGGCAGCACATGAAGAACCCTATGGAGGCCATTATGCCACCCAAAGAATAGTTAGTAAAATACTTCAAATTGGTTACTTTTGGCCTACCATGAATAGATATGTCCATAAATTTATTGATAGATGTGATGCTTGTCAAAGAGCTAGTAAGCCTACTCCTTCGATGGAAATGCCTTTGGTTCCACAAGTAGTATTTGAACCATTCGAGAAATGGGGAATTGAATTTGTTGGACCAATAGACCCTCCAAGTGAAGGTAATAAACACATACTTGTGTGTACGGATTACGTTACTAAGTGGGCTGAAGTTAAAGCTTTACCATGAGTGCAAGTCGAACCAGTCATTGATTTCCTTTATGAAAATATTATGCAATGCTTTGGAGCACCTAGAGAGTTAGTTTCAGATCATGGAACCCAATTTATCTCCAAAGTGATTGAACATTTTGTTGACACCTATCAAATAAAACATAAGAAAACCTCACCATATCACCCTCAAGCCAATGGACAAGTAGAAGTTACGAATAGAGAACTTGAAAAGATCATTACAAAAATCGTAACTGTTAATAGGGGTGATTGGGCTGAGAGATTAAAAGAAGTTGTATGGGCATACAATACAACTTGGAAAACCACCACAGGATTATCACCTTATGAAATGGTCTATGGAAAACAAGCTATCATGCCCATAGAATTTGAGATAGAAACTCTTCGCACAATGGTACAACTTGATGTAAATTTGGATAAAGTGCAAAAAGCTAGATTGGAAAAGTTAAACATTCTGGATGAAAGGAGACTAGAGGCATTACATAGGACTGAAATAACCCAACAACAATGAAATAAATGGCATGATAAACACATTGTACCATGCACATTCGAATCAGGAGATTGGGCTTTGTTGTTTGATTCTCATTACCAAGACTTTCAAGGTAAATTGAGGACCAGATGGCTAGGACCCTATGAAATCAAAGAGATATTCAGAAATGGTACAATCAAGCTTAAGCCTATAGATGATTCAACAAGAAAACTACTAGTAAATGGCCATAGGCTTAAACTTTATAAGAAGCCATTATCTAAGGAGGAATTCATACACCATCTTAAGCAGCAAGCCGAATTGCAGTGCATTTCTGAACTGCAATCAACCATTATTAAATAATAATTTCTCTCTCACTTAAAAAAAAAGATTATGCTTCCTTTGTTTCATCATGAAGTTTCTACATCTGTAATATTTCTATCTTATTCTCATCAATTTTTCAATGGTTCAAAAATAGCCCAGGAGGTATTTCTTTAAAAATCTTGTAGGAAATGACTATCATATGTTGCATAATACTTTGTTTGCTAGATAAAATCTAGATGTTTTTCAATTACTCAAACAACATTAGTGTTTTGAGAAATTTTCATTGAAATTCAAGCAATATTTTGATGTTGTAAGTTATTCCTAGTCAATCAAACTTTTTCTTGGACTACGCACATTTGAACATATAAAAACATTGTGAGATGTGGAGAGATTAAATCATGTGTTACTATTGCCATAAGTGAACAATTTCCCTTGCTTATCCATCTATGTGCATGGTCTAGAGTACTACTAAATTGGCAAAAGGACAAGCTCACCCTTCATCCCTAAATAAAAAAAAAAGGAGAAGAATAGTAAGGATAGGATCAAATTCCCATCAAGACTTTGATAGAGTGGTTGGGAATCCAACTCCCCAAAATTCTTACTCCTAAAAAAAAAATCCCTTGCTCCTCATCTAATCGAGCAAGTATCCCAAAAAGTATCTTCTTGCTTCTCATAAAAATAGGCAAGAACCCCAAAAGCAATAAAAATCCCTTGCTCCCTCTCAAAATGAGCAAGTATCCCAAGAAAAGTCAAAGAAGGGTAAAAGAGCTTGAATCCCTAGAATTCTTAGTATCTTGAAAACTATGGGGTGATCCTCATTACAACAATGGGTTGAATGAAACCCCTGGTAAAAAAGTATCCTTACGTAGTAGCACTAAGTCTGGACAAGACCTATGGATGCTCATAGATAAGCTAGCTTGTTGGCATAAGTGATCTTTGTTGTTACTCAATCCTCACTCATAATGGTAAATGAATACTCACTACACACACAGTTGGTCCTTGAGGAAGCTTGAAAACATTAGGATAACTTTAACACCATAATGATTTGTGAAATGAATAGATGAAATTGTTTAAAAATCACTAGGATGTTTGAAGTCTTTGAGAAATAACTCTAGAATATCCTGAGTAGGCAAAAGTCAGAAGCAAATTCCTATAGTTCATTTTCTCCTACCAAAATATGGCTTTCATCTCTCAAAATCTTGTATCTTTTAATAGAAGCCATCATAATATCCGAATATCTATTCCATTTTTAAATGATTGAAAATACTCCAAGTCTTTGATAGATATCTATTTTTGTATACATTGATGACTGATATCAAGCTTTATAATCATTATCTTTCTCTCACTTGGTTACTCCTTAATGAAATTCAAGAAGCACAATCACAAAAATTATAATAAACCCCATAAATAAAACTTATTATTATATTATCCATCAATATAAATAAAACACCCTTCATCTTGTTTTGGCTATATAGCCAAAATTATAGTTTGGGGGAAGTAAATAGAGGTATATAAAGTTCACAATACAGTTTGGGGGGAAGAAATAGGTAAAGTATTATCTCAAACTCTAGCAACTATAGTCCCATAGACGTCTTCTATAGATGTCTTATGTAGATGCCTTCCATAGGTATCTTTTGTAGGTATCTTCCATAGATGTCTTTCATAGATGTCTTCTATAGGTATCTTCTAGGTGTCATAGGTATCTTTCGTAGATGTCTTCTATAGAGTTTTTGTAGATGTCTTTTGTAGATGTCTTCTATAGATATCTTTTGTAGGTGTCTTCCATAGATGTCTCCTGTATAGGTCTTTTGTAGAGGTCTTATGTAAGTGTCTTTCATAAATATTATTAGTAACAATATTCTGTAAGCATCATCTATAGACGTCATCCATAAACATATATCACAAAATATTCTAAGTGTAAAAATTTAAAATTGGCTAGGCAAGTGAGACACGTGGCAATTCAAGAAACGCCAAGACAAGTAATAAGGGTGCATCAACAAATACTTTAAGGGAAACTTGGTGGTAATATTTTAAATCAATTAAGGGAGACAAGACAACAAAATAAAGAAAAATTAGCCCTCTTATGACATGTACACTTAACCCAGCACCACGTGCCACCTCTTATGATGTGTCCATACAAACGAGTGCCATGTGTCGATTAAAATTTAAAATCCTTATTGAAAACATAGTCATTCTTGAGGTCAAAAGTAAGAAGGATGATGTTTTATTGGAGCAAGTGCATAAATGAGGATGTGGACCAATCCACTTGGTCACATCAACAATAAATTGCCACATAAGATGAAATATGGCATAAGGGAATGATTAAAATAATTTTTTTATCCAATGGGTGACCAAAAATTATAACATGTGGTAGGTAAAATCCACCCTCGCCATGCAAGGTGGTGGGTAGGGTTGGCGCCAAGAGGAAACCGACCACCCAAAGACCCATACCATTGGAGGATAGGTGGATTCTCTTCGCCAATCGCAAGAGATGATGTGGATGAACAATACTAGCCATTGATTAAAATTTAAATGAAGGGTCATGATGCAAGAAAAAATATGATGGGTCTAGAAGTTTCATAGGAAGGACATGATCATCGATGTGTGGCTTTCATCGATGAATCATGTACTAGTGACATGGATCTAAGCCATATGTCATCGATTAAAACCAAATCGATGGATGATGATTTATCAAACCTAAAAGCATTTCCTTTGTCATTGATTTTAGGGCAAATGGTCCCCATCATCGATAGAAGTTAGATTAGTCTCCATCATTGGATAGGGTTAATCGATGATATATGACCTCTACATGCAGCCATGTAGAGTAAAACTAACCTAAATCATCTCTTCCATAGAAAGCCACTCGAAATCATCGATGACCCTCTATAACTCGATCCTGAGTGAAATTTCTTAGTTTTTTCGATAAAAATTGTTGAATTCTTTCGATTAAATGGTGGTGAGCTTCAAAATTTTAAAGAATTGCATGGGTAGAAGGATAATTTCTTTGATGACGTAGGAAGGGTGGCAAAGTAACATCGAAAGTGATAGGTAAAACACTATTACTATTGTCACAAAATCATTTTTATTTTTATTTCTGCACATAAAGTAAGGGATATTAAAATAAAAATGTAGAAAGTATGCAGAATATTAGGATGGATTAAAAATGGTTTTGTCGATAATTTTTTTAGGTTTACCATTAAACAAGTTTATGAAAAAATTACTTCAATTTTTTTTTACATTTTCGAGAAAATAAAATACTCTGTAGAATTGTAAAACAAATTTTCTTTTGTTATTGAAATATTTGTAGGGTTTTCAGTTTATAAAATATTGAAAATTTCTAAAAAAAAAATCTCTACCTACCCCTTTCTACCCTAAAAACCCTAAACTCCACTATGCCTCACTCTATGTTTTAGAAACATAGTGAACCATCCTCGATTGAAACCCAGAATCCTAGTGATTCTATAACCGAGTTATTCCAAAAATCCAGATGGTGGGAGGCTCTCACAAAATTTAGAGGGCATGACCAGGGGGTGGCTAAACATTTTATCCTAAATTGTGACCCTGATAGGATGACCACCCAAGTTGGAGGTATTCAATTTGACCTTAACCCTAGCTTAATTTTTGAGGTACTGGGTCTACCAAAAGTAGGGTTACCATACTACAAAAACCCCTCTAAAAGTGTCACCCAACTAGTAGCTAAATTTGGTGAGAAATGTACTATTATCCGAGATAAGGAGGGTTGGATTAAGGGTGTGTCTACTTCTTCACTCCCCCTCTTATGGCAGGAGGCAGTCATCCTGATTATTAAGTTCTTTACCCTAGAAGGACGTATGTCCACCTACGCAGCCTACCATCTTCGTATGTTAATGAATTTGAAGTTTCCTGAAAATAGTGAATGTGTTATCAATCTACCTTACTTCTTGTTTCAATCATTAAAGTCTACAATTTTACGAGTTAAGCCTAAAAATCCCCAAGAAAAACCTAAATTGCACCTACTTGCACATCACGACCTGATTAAGTTAATAGTTTTAAAGAAAGCTCATGAAGTCAAAGTTGCTTGGAATCGGATAGTGGAAGAATCTAACCTATCAGAGTACTCTGAATCCACTGAGAATGAGTTTGAAGAAGATAATTCGACTGAAGAAGAACATGAGTCCGATAGTCAGGAGGAAGAACCTGATAGTCCAAAACGTAAATGTCGACCTGCTAAAAACATTAAACCAACCCAATCAAAAATTAGGTATCAAAAAAAGACTATCGAAACTCATAAGAAAAAGGATACACCAGGGCATGAGTCTGATTTACCTACACCTGAGTCGACTATCGAAATCATGTCCCACATTCGAGTACAAAATACTATCTTACAAATAAAAATTGATAAGTTGTGAGAGGATTTCACAGAGCATTCTAAACTGATTCAATGAGCCCTTACCCTTCAGATAGACATGATTAAATAACTTTCAATGGATAGGGTGATGAAACCCATTTCTGTTAACCAACCGCCACCTGTCGATGCTTCTTCGAACAAAAGTTCCACACCCGATAAAAAGCAAAAAAGTCAATGAACTTCAACAAAGTAACCCATACAAATAAGCCCATTGAATTTTCTAAACTCCTTGAAGAAGAAAGTCCCCACCAACTCATCAGCCTAACGCAGCAAAATCAACCTAAGAAATTGGTTTCTCCCACCAAGATAGGAACCGCACTAGGGAATCTTATCTTAAACATCGGGATGCCTCCAAAAATTAATGTAGTAATAAATAATATTGTTGCATCGGTTGAGGAACTCCCACCTTATCAAACATAGGTTGTAGAGTAGAAGGAGGATTCTCAGGAAGTTGTGCACATTAAGATAGTCATGGTTGAAACACCAATTGATGAACAGAAAGCCAAAGAGCAAGTACAGAAAGTGAAAAGGGAACACAGGTTACCATAATCGAGACCACCATCTTCAAGAATCTCCACCCGATGAACACAAGTCGGATGAACTACAGAAAAACTATTTAATGTTTTATAATTTCTAAGACTTTAAAATCTGATTTATTACTATTATTATCTATAAAATGTTTATTATTTTATATAAATATTTTAAGTATATATATGTAAATATTTTGATATTGATGATGTTGTATATAAATATTTCATGTTTTCAAAATAGCATGTACAGATAATGTTTGATGTTTTTATATGAAATTATGGAAAAAAAATTGGAGAATATATTTTTTTGTTAAAGAACAATTCTGATAACATGCTTTTACAAGAACTGTTCTCTAAAAAAAAATCAGTATAAACGATACATCATTTTTATGATTTTTGTGATAAAGAATTCCAAAATTATTGTTTTTTGATAAGTTTTGTATAATTGTATTATTATCTGGAATGTTTTATCCTCAGTTGCATATATTTGATTAGAATTGTGTAACATGTTGGCTTGTGTTTTATGTATCTTTGGAAACGTTCATTTTACGTAATTCTGGAAATCTTCATTTCTCAGAACTAATGATTCTTTTCTGGAAATTATGTCCAATATCTATTTGTTCATTCTTAAATAGTTATGATGTCATGTTTTGTGAATTGTAAATGATTTTCTGAAAAGACAATATGAATTTTGATAAAATTTAATCTTTCATTTATTTGCAAAAATTTGGATGGTGACATTTGATATATGTATAAAAATCATCATATTTTGTTTGTCTTATTTCTCCATATGTATGAGGACATGCATAGATTTTAGTTTAGAAGAAAATGATGAGAGGATATTTGGCATATATTTCTGTAATGAAATGTTTCATTCTTATGTTTAATTGATGATTATATTATGTTTTATGTAAGTTATTGTTGTATTTTTCTATAATTTGTCAATAAAAGGATGAATGCAGTTAATCTGATAAATGTGTTTATTTTATGTAAAATATGTCCGAGTTATGAGTAATTATGCAGGCAAGGTGTTGAAGAATGTTCCACAGATGAACGATGCAGCTAGCACAAGCTTTGGGATACACCTTGGATGTGAGGAGATGGACGTAAGAACAAAGGATGCAGGAAGCTTAAGGCATGGTGACAGAATAGTAGATCATTATTATAGAAGATGGTAGTTGAAGCATGTTATGGAAGATAGTTACCGAAGTATGTTACAGAAGGTAGCTACTAAAGTATGTTACCAAAGGATATTTTTACCAGCAGTTATCGAAGGATGACTAAGTTCATTGAATGATGTTGCATGCCACATCATTTTCACATGATAACCAAGTATTTCTAGTCAGCATAATATTTGATTTATCATGTATTCTTCACATGGGATATTGTGATTAATAAAGTCATTATTACTTTATTCAATAAAGTTGTGTAATCCAACTATTGTTAGTTTTATTAGATTTAGATGCAAGATTGTTGTGCCTTTTCCTAGAATAAAGGACATATGGTTATATTGTATATCTTACAAAATGTCAAAGTTAGTGTTTCTTTGTTAAGTTAGCTTACGTATTGCCACTTGGACCATTCAAGATGTTTACCAAGTCCAAGCAGGAATAGGAATTGTATTAGTTTAGATTATTTTGGTTAGTACATAGTTGTCGCATCATAAGTCCACAAACTCCACATGGCAAAATACATGGAAGAGTTTATTCAGAATTGTACAAGTCATAATATAAATTACATAGGAGACCTTTGAAAAGGTCTAATGTCCAATGTTCTAATGTCGAAACTTTCTAAAGAATTGCATCAACATGTACATTTGAATTTCTAGCAATAAAAGTAGCACTTCATTCTTTGCATATGGTAACTGTGTCATTTGTATTTATTGTTTAATTTCATTTATGTAATTGTAATTGTATATTCCTGCATACATAGAATAAAATAATGTTAGGAATAGTTATGTATTTTAGTTACTGAGATAAAGTAAACTAGGGGAGAAAGACTTACATTGTCTTCTAGGAGGCAGGGCCCACTCCTACAGCCAGTCCCTAAGCTCTCACCCCTACAATAGGTTAGAAATAGTTAATTAACCTTAGAATATAAAATAAAGTAAATTGCATTTTCATAAAATATAAAGTCAGAATAGATAAATAAAACTAACTGCACGAGGATCCTCACCAATAGATCAACTCATCAGTAGGTAATTACTATTAGTTATCCTCAACAATAGTTAAACTCATCAATAGGCAATTACTGTTAGAATAATTCATTAATAGGTAATTATCATATTTACTGCATAAATCATAAATTGCATTCTATTTTCATACTTGCACAATTTAATTTCTGTTTATTTATTTTTCTGCAAACACCTGAAACTGAAAAGAAATCTGAACTAAGCTTAGCATTGATCCCCATGGTACAATCTATACTGGATTGCTATTCTTTAAATCTAACCTTGATTTACCCTCGGATTGATAAATTAAATGTAAGCTATTACAACCGATCACCAACATTCCAAAGAACAACAAAAAAATTTAAGGTGGGTCCCCAAATTTGGGGCAAGTTGTGAAATGGCCACAACAATTCCCTCATTACTTCAAGTTCCACTTTTTCACATAGCTTGACATCATGGCCAACTAACTTTACCAAGTGGTATTTGAGGTGGTTTATGCCTCCACAAATTTTTTCATCACAAAAGTTACAATAAACCTCCCCTTTCTTCAAACCATCCCTTGCATACTTCCAACTTGGGTCTCTTTTTCCTGTCATTTTATTTCAATATGGTTGTACATGGAAACAATAATCAAGTAGTTAAAAACTTAAAAGAAGAAATTAAAAAAAAAAAAACCAAGGTTTAAGCATTGACAATGGAAACTTTGTTTTTAAACCTCAAATGTAA
Organism: Wollemia nobilis; assembly: GCA_028583015.1. Classification (NCBI taxonomy): domain Eukaryota; kingdom Viridiplantae; phylum Streptophyta; class Pinopsida; order Araucariales; family Araucariaceae; genus Wollemia; species Wollemia nobilis. The sequence goes on from JAQPPZ010000103.1 coordinate 7,337,335, forward strand.
CTACTGGGTGGCTGTTAGATTCTTGAAAACTAGGAAAAAGTTGGGTTTAGGATCCAAATGAGTGGATTTTGGGTCTGATTTCACCTTCTCTACTCTCTACAGAAGTGGAAATTGCAAAAACAAGACCAATTTGGGGAGAAAAAAAATCTTGTCATTTTTCTATGTTTTTGCTGCCGCAGCCAAGTTTTTTTCCCAAACTTGCGAGTTCAAAAAACTGGCAAGTAAAAAAAAAAACTAAGCGAGTCAAAAAAACCCAGGAGGGCCGACTTGGGCATGGAATCGACAAGTTTTCCCAAAACTCACCAAGTTCCATAACTATGGTACAATCTATGTGCACCTCAAAAAATCAGTTAAAGCTCTTGGATCAAAAAACAACAAGAAAGAAGTCTATCATAGATCACTGGAAGTAATCCTGAAAGAGAGACCTGATGTGAATTTTTAAGTCGCCTATCTTGTAGTCAGTGGATCTGAAGCACCCCTAAGATTATCAGTGAGGTTATACACATGTTTTCTTCAAATTAGAGAAAATTTATACAACCAAATCCACATATTTGTTTGAAGTACTGATGAAAGCACATGGATATCTATTCCCAAAAATTATGGTGTTTATGTATAGGCGGCCAGAGGTTATAAAGAACCAACCATACAGACATTTGTTCTCCTCTATTTGCAAAAAAGATACAAGAGACTGAAATTGGGAACATGATTATGATAAGCACAACACTACATTGAATAGAGATGGTTTTCATCCCAAGTAAAGCAGAAGAATCGAGTTGAACAAGCATGATATATGATCATCCACCTATCACATAATAAACAAAAGTTTTAAAATAGTTATTTGCAGCTGCTGAGAAAACGTTTTAAGTATATATTGATATTGAGAATGAAAACCCACAAGTAAAACTCAAATTTTACCTCATTATGGGAAGTAAACCAGCACTTCATCCACAAAGGACAGGATTTATACTGCTGAAATAATTACAAAATAAAAAACTGGAAGTCACATTCCTCCAGATAATACACCAGAGTCGGATTTAATGTAACTCTCTACTTTCTGTGAGATCATAAAACATAAATATGGAACTGTAGCAATCCCTTTCTCCAGACTAGATGCAAATGGGTGAACCGAGCAGAGACAACGTAATGAGATTTATAAAACTTGTTTTACTTGTCAAAAGATTTTCAAATAAATAGATTAAACATGATGAATAAAAACAAATTGAAGGCTAAAGATTTCCAAGCTAATGGCTGCACCATTCCTAAAGAAAACATGTAGTCTGGCCACTGTATCTCTAGTATTATCAAGTATCCCACCTATTCTGCCAAACAAATAAAATTCATCAGCCATTGTAAAAGAACCTGTTACAGACAAAATCCTGTTTATAAACATCCCATCCTACACAACACTCTGCGATCATGTTAAATGTATGGTATAATAATTTTTTTAAGAGAATAAAACAAGTTCTTGGACCTTTACAATATATATCACATTTGATCTAAGGACTTTTATATTGAACATGAGTAATATGGTTGAAAGGCATCCTAAGAATAAATGATAATGTAGATCTATCGCAGCACTCCTAATACAATGACTTTGCCTCGCCTTACATGGGAAGCCGACCCTTGTCTTCCCTGGCTGGCAGCTTTGAGCTTGAAGTAATGCCACTAACCTCCTTCAGCAACTAAAATCATGTACCAAGTACAATATGGAATAAAATTATAAAAGTAAGCATACCACAATTTCCAATGGAAAAATAATAGACATTTTTATCCAAAAATTAACTACTATACCTAGTGACATACTTTAGAATCAGCAGATTGTACTACGTTTAGTAAAACTCTTCTTTTTCTAATATCATGCTGCACGCTTTAGATTTATTATGAACAGGCAAAAATCAAGTTTCCCATTTTCCTGTTGACTCACATTATCCAGGTAGCATGATATTGTGCTCCTCATCTATCCATAGTCCGCACACGGGGAGTACAGTGTGGTCTCATATGCTTCCATTAAGATAACATTGTGGACCTTAAAAGAATATAGTTATTTAGATTTTCAACTAAATTAAATTATTTAATAGGTGATATGGTTGGTATTGTTTGCCATTAATATCCCTCTAACTGTGGTCGTCCATCATGGCATACCAAAAAAAGATTTCCAAGGTTGCTTTGAATTGCTAAGAACATCCTTTTGAATATTGATACTACATGGGGTTCTTTTTAATTTTATCTACTTAGAAGTTTCCTTTGGGCAAGATTTCTTATTTATCAATGATTATCTTTGTTAAACTCTTAGGTCCCTCTCGCTTCAAGGTCTTCTTAGAAGTTTGTCATTCAATCATTCAAGATTAAACTTTATTTCACCTGCATAGTAGTTCCCACAAGAAAACATCCCATCCTTAAAATGATGGCAACATTGAGTATTTCTTACTGTAATTTGGTGTGTGACAATATAAATGAATATAGCAGCGATGTGACTGTCATCACACACCTGAAGGTTCTTTGTGATCCAGATGGGGATTCCTGGGTATGTGCTGGTAGACCCCAAGGCAGTGGCCACACCTTTGTGATTACAATGCATATGTTGATTATAACTCCTCCAAGTTCTGCAGCACAAAATCTGTGCTCGGCAAATACCCTGCCTGCATCTGCTCATCCAAGGTTGCCAATGTTGCATAAATATCCTTGGAGTCAGGAAGTGATCAGTCTTCCATGACAAACAAATGGACCCTGTCATTTACTTCAATTGAGCTGTATCCTGGTGTCTTTTTCAATCTCCTACCTTTCATCATTCTCCTCACTGTTGCCATGTCATCCCACCTACCAGCCGCAGCATACATATTTGAGAGTAGCACATAATGTCCAGCATTGTCAGGCTCTAACCGAAAAAGGTGCTTAGCAGCAATTTCTCCTAGCTGAATGTTACAGTAAATCCTGCAAGCACCAAGTAATGTTCCCCACACTCCAGCGTCAGGTTCAAATAACATGTTTTGGATAAAGATGTATGCCTCATCCAGTTGACCAGCACGACCAAGAAGGTCAACCATGCAAGAATAATGTTCCATGCTAGGTATGATACAATAAACTTGGGTCATGCATTTAAAATATTGCCAGCCTTCACTCACTAGGCCTGCATGACTGCATGCAGACAAAACACAAAGAAAGGTGATGTGGTCAGGTTTAAAGCACGTTGATTGCATTTGGCCAAAAAGTTCAAGAGCATCCTTTGAATTTCCATGCATTCCATAACCACCTATCATTGCATTCCATAAGACTACATCTTTTACCACCATTTTGTCAAATAATTCGCGTGCACAATAAATAGCTCCACACTTTGTATACATATCAATAAGGGCAGTGACCACAGATATATCCAAATCAAATCCACTCATGACTATATAGTCATGAATCCGTTTGCCCTGCTCCAGAGCTGCTAAATGAGCACATGCTGGAAGCACGCATGTCATAGTGACAGAGTTGGGTTTCACATCTGCCAATTGCATATCATGAAAAAGTATCAAGGCTTTTGCAACATGTCCACTCTGAGCATAACCAGTAATCATAGCATTCCAAGAGACAACATCTCGTTTAGACATTTTGTCAAACAACTGGGCTGCAGCTTCTATGTCACCGCTCTTGGCATACATGTCTATCAGAGCAGTTCCCACAGAAATATCTGACTGGAACCCACTTCTAATTATGTATTCGTGTATACACTTGCCTTGTTCCAAATCTGCTAAATTGGAACATGCAGGAAGCAAACTTACCATTGTAACTAGATTGGGTATCACATTTGAAATTTGCATTTCACGAAAAAGCATCAAAGCCTTATTGGCATGTCCTTTTTGGACATACCCTGCAATCATGGCACTCCAAGAAACTACGTTTTTCTCACACATGGTGTCAAAAACTTTTCTCGCAAATTCTGTGCTCCCACATTTACAATAGATGTCTATAAGTGCAGTGCCGGCAAAAACATTCGAGTCAAACCCACATTTGATGATATAGTTATGAATGCATATGCATTGTTGCACATCTCCTAGAAAAGCACATGCTGAAAGCAGACAAACCATGGTGGTAGAATTGGGCTTCACATCCGCCAGTTGCATTTGTCGAAAGAGTGCCAAGGCTTCTCCAGTGTGGCCTTTCTGGGCATAACCTCCAATTATCGCATTCCATGACACCAGACTTGTCTTTTGAAGTCCATCAAATAGTTCGCGTGCAACATGTAGATTCTCACACTTGGCATACATAGCTACCAGGAAATTCCCCACAACAATGTCTACGCCAAATCCACTTTGTACCACATAGTCGTGGATCCGCTTCCCTTGATCGAGGTCTCCTAAACTGATACAAGCTGATAAGGCATTCGTGATGGTAACAGAGTCAGGCTTCATGTTTGTCATTAGCATCTGATGAAAGAGGGTTAATGCTTCTCTCCCGTAACCATTTTGAACATAACCTGTAATTACGGCAGTCCAGGAGATGATATTTCTTTCATACATGTTGTCGAACACCAGGCGGGCCTTTTCTATACTCCCACATTTAGCATACATATCTATAAGAGCAGTTCCTACAGAAACATCTGACTCAAACCCACTTACAACTACATAATTATGAATACACTCACCTTGATGCAGATCACCAAACTGGGCACAGGCGGTGAGCACGTTCACAAGGGTCACTAAATTGGGCTGCACGTACGAACATTGCATCAGATTAAATAGCAACAAGGCCTCACGGGCCTCATCATTCTGCGCATAACCTGCAATCATAGCAGTCCATGAAACCACATCTCTGTGAGGCATTTTGTCAAACAGGTGGCGAGCATCCATTACGCTCCCGCATTTTGCATACATATCAATAAGAGCATTCCCCACATAGATATCCGACTCGAAGCCACTCCTACAAACCTGAAAATGAATCTCTTTACCCTCTTGTAGAGCAGATAAGCCAGCACACGCCCTGAGCACAAGGGGAAAAGTCAAATTATCTGGCTCTATGCCGAAGCGCCGCATGCGATAATAAAGCTCAAGCGTTTCCTGCCAAAGACCATTCTTGGCACACCCTCTTATAATCGCATTCCACACGAACAAATTTCGTTCACGCATTTTGTCAAACACATGGCGTGCTTCCTCTAGATTCCCATGTTCTGCATAGAGTTTTACAAGTCTCGCACCTAAAACCATGTTCCGTTCGAGCCCACTGATAATAATGCGGCCATGGACTTTTCTAAGCTCTTTCACGCTATTACATGCCTGGAGGAAAGAAGCGCACGCGTTAAAGCCCAAGGAATGGGCTGTTCCCTCTTCCGCGTGTGTCAAATTCTTGTTTTCTCTGTTGATTTCCTGGCCTTGCAGTTCTGCATTTGGGCGTAGTTCTGCTACTTCTTCCATTGCAGGAATCGTAGAAATACCGCGAAAGATGACAAATGGCGAGGATATATAAATATGATAGGCAGTGCTGAGTTGGTAAGAAAATTGCTTGTGATAATATACAGATTGCATGGCGGCCTTTGCAAAAGCCATGAGCGGGTTGTTAGCTCAAGCCCATTCTTTGTAAAAATAATGTGAAAGCAATGCACTCAAATGACATGAAAAATGAAGACAAGAAAAGTCTGACAATTGAATGCTTGACTTCTTGTCAAGCGTTGCCATAAGTACGTTGTGGAACCGGAAATGGACTGCCTACCTGCCTTCGATTACCTTCTGCAGAACAAACGAAGGAGACCCCAGCCACCACCAAAAAGAATGCCACTATATATCTATATATATGTATGGTATGTTTAAAATTTAAATGTTATTTACGAGGAGTGGAGGATGTTCACTCTGTGTAAGGATCAAGAGTTCACAAAACTCTCACATATGTACATACCATCTCAATAAAAACCTGAATTGTCCATTTTTTTTTTTTTAATTCAATAGATATCTATGGGCACCTGGTAATGAGCTCAATGAAAATGAGGCGGTGTCACTTACGCAGTTAAATAGGGAGGTTGTGGTTGATAAAAACGGGTCATCACAAAGACACAACGAAAATGATGTTGTTGGGGTTGGTTGTTAAGGTGGTTGAATTAGAACTGAAAATGGAAAAATATATTAATTGATTCACAAAGTAGCAATGAATAGAAACAATTAAAGAAGAAGCTAAAGATGTGGATCACTTGTTATTACATTGTCAGAGTGTTTCAACATTTGCAACTTACATGGGTTATACTTTAAACGTTTTAACAGTTGGTATATTAATAGAAGATTTTAAAAAATCTTAAAGAAACAACACTCCTTATGAGATATGGTCTTACCGCATTATGTCTTAGGTCATATGGAAGGAACATAATAGAAGGATTTTTATGGAAGAAAGGATTGATGAGAATGTGTTGGTCAAGAGGATTAAAATCATGGTTGATGAAAATGTAAGCTTAAAACTGCAAAAGGAGGAGGAGAATAAGAATGAAGCGGAGGAGGAGGAAGACTTGCAGGCTTGTAATGAAAATGAATTGCAACAATCATGATAGAAAAGGTGATAAAGCCCCATCCCCGATCAAGTCACCAGACCCAAAAATAAAAACTTGGAGTCATAATGTGTGGAGTATAGCTGGTAGGAAGAAAATTTATCCAAGGATTTGGAGGTGTCAATTGAAGCAGTTTTCATTAAAGTCGCATGAGTTTCAAAAGGTGAAAGTGGGAAGGGTAGCGAACAAAACGGAGTTGGAAAGGAAAATGGCTAGACTATCTAGGTCGCAAATTGTGTTTGATCGTTGGTCATTGAGAGTTGGAACAAGAACACTACAATTTTGTTCTTTGGTCATATTTTGTAAATTGGCATTATAATATCTCACTCTATGTAAACAGGTTTTGGGACCCTATATAAAAAAACCTCTTTTTTACCATTATCAAAAAAATAGAAACAGTTAGGAAAATTGTTCGAGCAATGATCAATTGGCAAGTAAAGATGGAAAAGAGAAACAAAAACAACAATGAAAGGTGGCTATGGAAGATAAAACCAAGAAGAAGTGAAAAGGTAGGGAAGATAGACAAAAAGGAAAGGAAATTAGAAGACCAATTGTCCCGAGTAGTAAGGTAATTATTTCCTAAATTGTAAAGCAGCGAGTTTGTCTCCAAGAAGAGGAGAGAGCAGCACAAATGAAGAGGAAGGAAGAGTTGAGGAGGAGATTAAGTTGTGAGGAATACTCGTGATTGTACTAGCAATCCAATAATCTACTTTGCAATAAAATTTTGTTCTTTAATCCGTTAGACTCCGTTGTTGAATGCTTGAAGTGCATTTGTGCAATTATATGTGTGCCATTAACATGTGTGCAAGATACAGGGAAGAAAGTTCAAGCAAAGGAAAATCAAGCAATCTTGCGTCGTGTATGAGGAGTTGTCCAATATCTATCAAATTAGATGATAGATAATTGGTTGTTTGACTGAAGAATTGAGGAAGTTGCAGGCACATAGGAGTGTCATACAATAATTCTGTCATCTGGAACGAGGAGTTGTACGAGTCAAGGGTTGAAACCATTCAAGTTTATCATCGTCAAACGGAGACAACAATTTATAGATTTTAATTGTCATTCAAGGCATAACAAGTGCTATGATATTGTTTGAAGAGAAGATACTAAGGAAACCATTTAATTTACCTTGCTAGAAAATAGTATATTGTGGAAAAGTCAGCATGAGAAGGTCTTTGGAAAGGAACACTGTTCAATTTCAGTTGTACAATTAAATGATGACAAGGCAATTATATCAACTATTGTACGACTACCCCTATCGATCAATGGGAGTTTTTTTATAATAGGTTAAATGGACATTGGAATGGTGGGAAAGGTCGTACAATAGGAAATTGGTAGAGGTTGTATAATAAATTGTTGTACAAAGAAGGAAATTATGAACATACATAGTTGCATCCATTTTCATTTGCATTATTTTGGTATCAGAACCAATAGATATTTGAGGATTGATATGTGCATAAGGAAAGATGACACGATGGGAAGAAGAAGGCAAGTAGGCCCTTGAGCCGCTAATATAGTTGAAACACTAAGAGGAATTACCGCTCGACTTGATGCAATTGAAAATGCCCAAAGGAGGGGCATTAAAATAAAAAATGTGAGTGAGAATGAAGAAGAAGTTAGTCAACAAGAAGCTCATGATGAAGAGCAAGAAGAGGCACTAACATGGTTGGGAAGACAAAGATATAAACCACTTCATAAAATGGAAGTTTGAATCCAAATGAACTCATAGACTGGATTGCAAAGATGAATAAATATTTTTATTTTGAATTGATAGAAGACCCTAAGAAGGTGAAGTTTACATGTACAAAATTGAAGGGACATGTGTCCTTGTGGTGGGACCATATTCAAACAAAAATATAAAAATACATGAGAGAAAATGGTCGCAAAATTGAAGGCCAAATTCCTCCCATCAAATTATCAATCAAGTCATTTTAGGAGATTGCATAACTTAAGACAAAAGGGTACGAGTGTGAAGGATTACACAAAGGAATTATATAGGCTCACTACTTGTGTCAGTCATATGGAAGACAATGAGGGGAAAGTTTCAAAGTACATCAATGATTGTCCATACAAGATGAAGTTAGCATGATGAGAATTAGGACGGTAGAAGAAGCCTACTAGTATGCCTTAAAGGTAGAGAAGTTGCAAAGGCAACAAAATAATCAAAGAGGAAGAGGAAGGTTCTCTAGAGAAAGAGAACAATCAAATAGTGGTAGAGGGTAGCATATGCAAGAAGGAGAAGCTAGTACTTCTCAAAGTGATTTCAACCAAAGTACTTGAGAAAAGGGTGAATCGTCAAGAGGATGAGGTGGATTTGGAAGAGGTAAAGGACATGGTTTTTCTAGCAAGTGTTATAGGTGCTTGGAAGAACATAGGGTATTTGAGAGTCCTTAAGCATAATATATTAGTAGGCAAGGAAAGAAAATCCCATTATTAAATTGTACAAGCAGATGAAGATAGTATTGCTTCACCAAAGCACATGGAGGAACCAAAACAAGGAGAATCCCTTATGATGGAGAGAGTATTGTTGAAACCAACAAAGGAGATGCATGAACTTGAGCAAAGAAGGAGTCTATTCAAAATAATTTGTAAGTCAAGAGGTAAATGTTACAAAGTAATTGTGGATAGTGAGAATACGAATAACTTAGTGTCTACAGAGATGGTAGAAAATATTGGGTTGAAAAAAATTGAACACCCAAATTTGTATAGAGTCTCATGGTTACAAAAGGGACATCAAATTCTAGTAACTAAACAATGTATGATAGACCTCCAAATTGGTTCTTACAAGGATGAGATACTATGTGATGTTATGTTGATGGATGCTTGTCATGTCTTGTTGGGAAGACCATGGTAGTTTGATAGAAAATTAGTGCATGATGGTAGGGTGAACACCTACACCATTGAGAAAGATGGCAAGGAGTATACATTAAATCCATTGAAGAAAAAAAGAAAAGAAGTGGACAATAGTCCTATAGTGTGCTAGGGTACAAAAAAACAATCCTTGAAGGGAATTAAGAAGAAGAAAGCATGTTTTGCTTTCATTGCTAAACCCATAGAAGAAGGGATAATGGACAAGATGAATGAAATCCCACATGACATGAAGGATTTATTGGAATATTATGTAGATATTATTTCAAAAGATAGATTGCTACTCATGAGGGGCATTGGTCATCACATAGATTTTAGTCTTGATAGATTCTTTCAAAAAATAGATTACCACTAATGGAAAATGAGGAGAAAAAGGTAGAAACAAGAAAGGGAAAGAAACAGTTGATCCAAGTCACCAATAATAGTGACAATGAAGATGACAATGCAACAATTCTTGTTGTAGATAAGGAGAAAGAGAAAGAGAAAAGAAGTGGTAAAGAGATAGTAGAGGAATATGAACCTCATTAGGTCATTAATGGCTACGATGAAGACCATATTGTTAGAGTTGATAGTGACAATGGTACTTCAAATTGATGTGAAAGAAGTTGTGATCAAAGTTCTAATGAAGAATTTGGGTGCTTTGAAATGCACACCACGTGTATTGTCTCCAAGTTAATGAGGAGTATGGGATATGATGGCAAAGGATTGGTAAAATATGGGCAAGGTGTGAAAATACCCATAATGCTAGAAATAATGCCAACAAATGAAGGCCTTAGATATGTTGGTAAAGCAGGAAGCATTGAGATAAAATTTATAAAAAAAATATTAGTACAAGGGATGAAGGTCCTAGGATGGGTTGTTGCAGTTAGTGTAGAAGAATTGGATAGATTGCAACTAGGTGTTGGAACCTACATCCTTGTGGAACATGTAGAGGACTTGATCACTCTAAAAGAAGGTGTTGGCACCAAGAGGAAGTCACCAACAAAGTCCATGTTGATTGTGGTTGGATGGATGTGATGCAATGGGACAAGGTGAAATGAATTTTAAGTGCATTCTAAAAGAGGAGGTATGATTCTCAAAGAAATAACAGGACAAGACATTGAAGTTGGTCTTGTGGAGATAGCCAAGCTAAAATGGTAATGGCTTGGAAGAACAATTAATGTTCATAAGTTGGAGCTCATAGAACATATCCTCTTACCCAATGAGTATGATGCAGGAGCATCTACTAGGCAGGATAAATGAACATAAATGGTTGGAGAAACCATTTAAGAAATTTTCCAACTAGCAGGTAAATAAAGAAAAGAGAAACAAGAATGACAATGAAAGGTGGCCATAGAAGATAAAATCAAGAAGAAGCGAAAGGGTATGGAAAATAGACAAAGAGGGAAGCAAACTAGAAGACCAACCATCTTAGGTAGTTAGGTAATTATTTTTAAAATTATAAAGCAGGGAGTTTGTCTCCACAAAGAGGAGAGAGCGACATAAGTGAATAGGACGGAATGACTAAAGAAGAGATTAAGTTGTGGGAAATACTCATGATTGCACGTGTAATCCAATAATCTACTCTACAATGAAACATTGTTCTTTAATCCACTAGACTCCATTGTTGAATGCTTGAAGTCCAACTATGCAATTGTATGTGTTCCATTAACTTGAGTGTAGGATACAAAGAAGGAAGTTTGAGCAAAGGAAAAATTAACAATCTTGCATCGTGTATGAGGAGTTGTCCAATATCTATCAATTTAGGTGATAGATAATTGATCATTCAACTTAAGAATTGAGGAAGTTGTAGGCACATAGGAGTGCCATACAATTCTACCATTTAGAACGAGGAGTTATATGAGTTGGGGTTGAAACCATTTGAGTTTATCATGGTACAATGAAAATATAACAATCTAGAGATTTTAATTGTCGTTCAAAAAACATCGTGATATTGTTTGAAGAGAAGATACTAAGGAAACCATTCAGTTTGCCTTGCTGGAAAATAGCATATTATGGAAAATTCATCATGAGATGGTCTTTGGAAAGGAACATTGTTCAACTTTGCTTATCTACTATTGAACAATGACAAAGTAGTTATACTATACAAATTGTTTGACCATGTGGAAAAACCATCATACGACCACCTTGTCAATCAATGGGAGTTGACAATAGGTAAATCATACTTTGAAATGGTGGGAAAAGTTGTACAATTGGACATTGGTAGAGGTTGTATGATACATTGTCGTACAAAGGAGAAAATTAGGATCATATATAGTTGCATTCGTTTTCGTTTGCATATATATATATATTAAAAAAATAATAATATAAGTATAAATTAAAGTGTATTAATTTAGTTTCATTATTATTTTTAATTCTTAAAAAAAGAACATAGGGTTGAACATTGTCAAGTATTATTATTATAATTATAATATGTGAAATTGTTAAATTATTATAATACCACTATATGGTTATATATAATATAGATGGATATCATTTTAATTCCATATAACCTATTAAAAATATATATATTACATGTTCAAAAGGTGTTAAGCCATTATAGTTATGTAAGATAGGTGGAAGTTGTGTCAACCATATAACCCATTAAAAATATATTACAAGTATGAAAGGTAATAAGCTCTAAATTACAATTAGCATGGGAAAATATTTAAATGAATTGTAACCCAAATTTAGATGGGTTTGAAGGGAATTATAAAAAAATGTTTTTATAGTTATGTATAAAATATAAACTATTAACGTAATTACTATTTTGAATTAAATAGTTTTAGTAAGTTAAACTTTCATAATGTTTTAACATCTCAAGTATAACTTAAGGGTGGAAATAATAGGTTTTATATTATTGAAAGTATTCATGATGTATGGTATGATGTATGGTATGATTGTATGTTAATGGTACATGAAAAGAAGTCTATGAATAAAAAGTTAATGTGTAGATGGTATATGGAAAGAAGCATATGAATAAAGAGTTAATGTGTCTTAATGACAACATTCATAGACATGGAAGACAATTAAGGGAGAGTGATTTAAGGAGCACTAGTTGAAGTCTTCAATAGAGTAAAAGGAAATGATGGATGAAGAGGATGTATGAATAAGGTAGGGTAAGTTATCCAATTTACGTGCAATGAAGTATGGAGTGATAATATAGATGTAGATGAGAAGCCAAGCAAGATCCATCACCAAAGCATAAATGCTACAGTAAGAAAAGGAATGAAGGTGTATCTTAAATATAGCTCAAACTAATTGAGACAGATCATCTTTTATGGAGAAGGCGCATGTTCAAGTTTCAATAGACATAGAGAAATCATGTGTAAGTAATGGGTGCTTAACCCTCAAGTGAGTTGTACTAGCCTCACTATAAACTAAAATATTGTGTAGCTAATTAAAAAAGAAAGAAAGAAGATGAATAGGGATGTGTAATTGGCCTCACTATATACAGAATTTTTAATAGCCAATCAAAAACAAAGAAGATAAACTGGTACGTGTACCAAGAAAAATAGTCATGTTGTAGATGGGTGGATAAGTATACAAGCACTAGAACAAATGAATGTTTTGATCCCCAACTCAATGTGTCTTTTCAAATCGTAATAATTTTGAATAAGATATTTAGAAGAATATTTAATAGTCCATTTGAGGGCTGAGTTGCAATATTACTACAATGGTAAGGGCTTTGATCTCTCTTTGAGAGGTCCAAGGTTCAAACCCCACTCAGTATGAGGGGACTGAGACCCCTCATAAAAACCTATGTAAACTCATTGAAAAAAATAGTCCACTTAAGGGTCAATCTATATTGTTGTATGTGATGATGATTATGAATAAGTGTTGGTACTATATTCACTTATATTGCCCCACATGCCATTGTACACCTTCTATAGGTGGTTTTATTGTAATGATAAAATTTAAGTTAATTTCTTTAATCTTAACCTAAGGTCATTTGTAATTTAAATATTTATACCACTTGAGATCAACCATTTCTTCATCATTTAGAAACACTTGTTATTGTATTGGTGAGATTAATAAATGTTTAAAGATACCTATCATATCATGTTGTACTTATATGAGATTTATCTTTTCTTTGTTGGGTAATGTGTTGATTCCATTATATATATATATATATATATATATATATATATATATATATATATATATATATATATATATATATGAATGATACAATATCAAAATGGGTATGAATCTATGTTGCTTGACCTCAAACTCCAATAAACATTCTTCTATGATGGTTTCAAAAGTAGTTAAAATTTTTGCAAGCAATGTGTGAAAGATTTTTTTCTGTCCAACAATCTTTAGGATTTCACCAATAAAACCTTAGTTTGAGCTTGATCGTGAGGATCTCTCTATGTCACAACAACTAACTAGCTTAGGAGAAATGTTCTTCAACAAGTTTATTGTATTCTCCTCTTTTGATATTCAATATATTCGGTTGATTAATTTTATTATGGTGGATTATTCTAACAATGTCTTGACTAATGAAGAAATATTTTTATTAAAAAATGATGGATTGGATTTTTCATGGATTTTTGCAAAGCTCATTTTTCTTTTATGGATTTTTTGACCAAAATTCTTTTTCTTTTCTGCTTTAATTTTTTTGGCATATTACAATATAGACAAGAGGGAAATATTCATGGTTTCTAAAGCAAAGAAAAAGAAGCTGAACATTTTTTTATCACCTTAAGTTATCGGTAAAATCTTGTTAATGTATGATAAAGATCTCCAAGTGTCTAAAGAAATTTTTTAGAAGGGTTCAACAACTTTCACAATATTATGGTAGAGGAGGATGACTTGATGTGTATTATACCAAAATAGAATTATACTAGGTAAATCATGGCAGATATCCAAAATCTATTAGCATTTTTAGATCATTTGCAAGATTCTATAGGGGTCCCAATTTAGCGCCTTTGTAGATTCTATGATTCAAGTCTCATTTTTGTAGTTAAAAGTTTTTTCTCTCTTTCCCTCCAAAATTTGAAATTTTTAATTTTAAATTTAGAATATTCTATTGCATATTCTTGTATGAGGAGGGAAACATACATTTGACATGTAAGGATACTGGGTTATGGGGAAGTGTGCTTGTGGTATATTTGACAAGGGGAGCATGTGTTTAAGATATTTCCTACAAGGACAGTCCAACAAATTGAAACAATGACAAGTTTAGCTTCAAATAACAAGCCAACTAAGGTGGATAGTGGAGTTACATTTGGACAAAGGATTGGTAAATAATATAGGTTTAAAACTCATAGATGTTGGTTTTTAGGTTAAACATTATGGGAGACCACCTTGATGACATGCACAATGGTGATGTTGGTCTATGTTCAACCTCCTTTTCTTATTGCATGATTTTTTCTAGTTGTTAAAAGCCCAAAACAAATGAGTTTGGGGTAAACTTTGATTAACCCTAATAGGTGCATGACATGGCATATAAAATGTTTGGAGTACATTTATAGTCATAAGTCTTGGAAAAATGAAATATAATTCCTTCAACTCAATCAACACAATGGGAAGGTAGGTTGAGCATTTGATGTTGGGCTTCAATGTGTTTATTTTGGGAGAGAGCTAATAGACCTTCAATGTTGGGCTTGGATGTGTTTATTTTAGGAGAGAGTTGACAAACCTTGACGTAAGAAAAATAGTAAGCTATTTGAATGTGGTCACTCTTACTCTTGTCTTGAGTATGAGATGCAAGATGTTACTAAGGACGATCATTAAAGATCTCTTTTGATTGATAGACACAAAATTGAGTCTCACTCGTATTTTTGTTTTTATTTTTGGTATGGTGATTTATTGTGAATAAAATTTAGTGAGTTCTTTTCTAAACTAGGTAGAATAGTCAATTTTTTTGGTAAATTTTATAGTGGATTAGTTGAAAGTGTTGACTTGGACACCATAGGTTTGAGGTTCAAATATCTCTACTATATGTATTTTAATTAGCTATAAGTCAAGGTTTTTGATTGCTATAGATCCAAAGGAGACATCCACATGAATAGATGGAGGAGGCATTGAACACCTCCATGCAGGTAGTCCAAAGATGCAACCTAAATGTGGTTGCTTAATTATTTGTCATTGATGCATTTTTTGGTTGTTTTGTTGATATTATTTTGGTTATAACCAAGAAAATGGATGATGTGGATGACACAATATTCTTAAGGTATGACATCATCAAATATTAGAGGTTTGTGCCTCTTCCATAGCATACTTACTTCAAACACTCTTTTTACCTTGATACTTGTCTTGATCACTATGGAGATTTTGTTGGTTGATGTGATACCTTGATAATTTTGAAGATTTTGCTAGACAAAATATCACTTATTATAAATATCATATAGACCAACATGGCACTTATGTGGTGACCCACGATAAACTTGCTATTTAGAAAGACTACAATTGCCAATATGTCTCATATGCTTTGCCTAGTTATCAAATATATGAAAAATAAACCAAATGTCTTTTGTCTAGTTAGTAGGTAAGTGGCAGGTCTTTTTAGACATGGATAATACCTCATAAGTATTCTTGGTAGACTTTTTTAAAAAATTTAATTCACAAGGTTTTGGTGTATTTTCTAGTGATTTCAAGTGAAAACTTATGGAGCTCATATGTTGCACACACAAAAGTATTTGGAGCATTTTTTTAAATCATTTTTTGAGTTCTTTACAATAGTCTCATCGATTTCATTTTTTTATTAGTAGAATAATATAATTTTTAGGGACTTCATGGACCACATAATATAATCACAAAGAGCATTTTAAAGGATCCACCATGTCTCTACCTCTCTCACGTCTAGGATAGGGGCAATTTGTGAGCTTAGAGCTTTGTGTCTTATGGATTAGTTGAAGAACACCTATTTTTCTCCTAAGATACTTCTTTAACTAAGCTTAACCTAAATATAGCCCTAATGCAACAACAAGGCTAAAACTAAAATATTTTTTTCTTTTTGATGATAAAGTAAATGAATATTTTATTTTGAAGGAAAGGGTGCAAGAAAATGCAGCAAACAAATCCTAAATGCAACTATATGCAATTTTTATTAAATGCTAAAGCTTAAAGATTTAGTTGGTCCCATGTATGATTGAAGTGCTAAAACTAGTTCCTTCCTTTCATTTTGCTTATTTTACCATATACAAATAAACATAAACTAATATAGACAACAACAAATACAATTAAGTCCTACGGGTTTTAATGAAAATGAATCTAACATAGAAAGACATGTTTCTACCATGGAGGTAAAAGTAATGCCAATCCATAAAAGCATCGTCGAGGCTTTCGTTGTTGATGGAGCTTTTTATTTTCTACAAGTTAGATAAAAAATAATATATTAGTAGTAGAGGGGCTTGTCTAGGCTAGAAGAGAATGTTGGAATACCTTGGACAATAATCAAACCCCTATTAGATAGATGAGGGAAGTAGGAAAAACAACAAATGCATGTAATGAATGCTTAGTCAAAAGAACCACTAGGCGGTCATAGTGCCAACATTGCTTTCACCTGAATGATAATGCTTTTTATCTCTATGTCTATGTAAGAACTTGTTGTCCTCTCCAATTGTCTTGGTCAAAATAACTGTACCTCATGTAGAGCGACATAGCAATGCCTCGATTGAGAGCATGGGGTTCAACTCAATCGAGGGCCTCTAGGAGTTTTTACAAGGTCAAATCCTTGTTATGGTGTGATCTTTTAGGTGCACTTGAACTTAGATAAAAAGGGATATGAGAGGTAAAAATAAAAAAATCAAGAAAAAGAAAACCTAAGATATCAAATATGGCAATGCACCAAAATATCCGCTAATATCTCTATGCACAACAAGCCTAAACACTATGTGCCAATGGTGAACACTTCCTCTCCTTGACACAGATAAGTCCAAATGGGAGTTACCAACATATATATGCATAAATAAATGGGTTAAAGCATGGGAACCACAAAATGCTAGCCAAAAAATTGATGTAGGCCTCCCACACACACATATGCGAATAAAACCTAAGATTTAGGTAAAAACTATAAACACACACATACTAAAATGGGTTAGCATGAGAGCCACAAATGGCTAGTTAGAAAATTGACCTAGGCCTCCATAAATATATGTGTGTGTGTGTGTGTAAATTTTTTTACAATAATTGTGCCAAGAGCAAGGGTTTGATTTTTCCACAAGATGCTCAAGAGCCAACTACTCTATAGAAAGAAATGAAAGGAAAGCTTACAAAAAATTACAAATGCAAACTTATCTATCATTTTTATAGCCTAGACTACTAATATTTGCAGATACAATGGGAAAAATTTCCTCCAAAATTATAGGTGAATTTGACTCTTTCAACTACCTCTTCTAGGGATTCTAAAAATTAAATGTGAATATCCTTTACTATATCTTGTGTCAGTCTAGAGCTGCCATTTTTGTAGGTGCCATCTCTTCATTTTTTAATTTTTCACCTACGTATTCCTGGGTTATCAAGTTGAACAATCTTTGGTAGATGATTATATATTTTCCTAATAATGGTACGTCATTCTGGCTCAACTACTTCTACTAGGAGTCCATGAGTTATTACTCATATCTCTCCCTTTTGTTTTGATGAGTCCTCATTTATCAAAGCAGTTGATCGCCCATTCAAAACTTCTATTTTCATTTTTCGTAGAGGTTTTGATAGCACCTGCTTATTGGAACTTGTTTCCCCCTTTTACTTTGAAGTTTTCACAAGTTTCGATCATAATTTTTTTTAGATTTTCATTTTTCATCTTGGTCTACTTTCCCAAAATCCTTCGATTATCCTTTGTTTGTGCCTTCTCATTCACCAACTTTTACCTTTTGATGGAATGTTTTTTTTATCTTATTTTAAGGTAGGATTCTTTAGATTTCTACATAGTGCAAACTATAGATGATGATATTTAGTTTATGGGATAGTCTACCTCGTATATCTCCATGTCAATAACTCTACAATCATCTTCACTTGCCCCTCATGTTGGATGAGTGGCTGGTGGTGTAGAGAAGATTTACCTTGATGAAATTTTGCTAGATATGGGAAAGTAGATGTCTAATGAGGTCTCTTGATGTAGATCTCCCACAGGTTTTTTGTCTTCTTCCCAAGTTAAAAAATTTCCTTCATCCATTTCTCACTATTAGATAATATTTTGAAGGTCTGGTGAAGAGACGAGGCATGATGAGCCAAAAGTCATGGTCCCCAAAAAATATGGATGAGAATCATTTTTTTTGGCTCATTTATTACCATTGTTTGGGTTGAACCTTTATCATTGATGGGGATTTTTTTAGTTATCACCAAAAAGGATCGTTAGCCACCATCCAAAGTGGAGTTCAGCTTAGATATCACCGAAAGGGATAGGTAGAATATTATGGGCCATCATATCATAATGGCTTCGTGGTTGACTTACCCACAAATTGTGAGGATTTTTACACCCGTATTAAGCTTTGGAGATATCTATTTGGTGAATTTTGATAGGGAAATCTTAAAATTTGGTGATGGTCAAAATGCCCCTGTCTGTGCTCTAGACTCTACATTATTTTTCAAATGTAACTTGGTAGGATTATAGTGAATCTTCAATATAGCTTTGATATATCTCAAGGATCCTTTCGCTTGTAGGAAGACATGAACTTATAGGATAATATATTTATCCATTGGGCATAGATTCATCGAAGTGTTTCTCTTTGGAAAGTGTCAAGCCTCTCTTTTATAGCCTTTTTCTTGGGGTGAGGTAGCCATCCATATTAATTTCACCCCCCTTGGACCACTATTCTTCTTTTATTCTATTGTCCTTGTTGTCAATACAAGCCCATTTTCTTTGTTTATGGATAATGTAACACCCCTCCTAGAAATAACTATTTATGGACAATAAGCTATGTATTGATGTGTTTATATAATGGTATAGCTACATTTTATGATGTCTTTTGATAAGATGATTTCATCCTTTTGAGCTTGGAATATGGTATTGTTGACGTATTTGTGGGTGTAGGACCAGGTGGAACCATATGGGTGAACCACCTATAAAGAGAAATATTTAGGAAAGTGATGATAATGACTTGTTCATTAGTAGCTCATGGTAACATGGATAAATACCCTTCATGTAGATGCATTTACATTTTTCTTGTCTTGTGTTTACACCATTGGGCTAGGATGTTGATTGTGCAATGAGTCTCCCTAATTAGGTTGGTGATAGCACTAGACTATCATAAAGGAAGACTGCTTATTAGCAATAAAACAATGGTATGAAGCACTATTTGCAATAATTTATGTTTGTTCTTATTTTGCAAGTTAAGATTGGTATTATGTTTGGCAACATTAATATCTTTAGTTGATAATATATTTGATCTTGAATTATCAAGTTATCTAAATATTGACTTTAATATTTTTAGATTAGAAAAACATTAATTAGCTAAGTTGTTTTTATATGAGCTTAGTAGATTGGTTAAACCAATCTTAGAAAATACTTTAATCTGTGTTTGCCTTATTAAGATGGTTTAAATTTTACTTAATAATTTAAGTTGAAAGTGAGCCTCTCCTTGGTAGTGCATGAAGGGGCACTTTTTTGGTAAGTAAATAAGGTAATGCTTATTGGAGGAGCGTTATCCTTGCCATGCATAAGAGCGCTCAAGCTTGGGTTTCTTTTTAGGTGCTTTCCAGGTCCTAGTTTTTGCTAACTATTATCATTATTGCTTTGTTGGGCTTTGACGTACTTTTTGGTTGTCTTGCTGCCATAGCTAATGTGACATATGCTTTATTGTATAATTTGGTGGTTGGACATAAGCCTGAACCCATGCTATTGGTTATGTTACTAGTCTAAACAGAGCATGCTGGTTTTGCTTGTTAATCATTATTTGTTCCCTATTGGTTTTGCTTGCTATGTTTGGGAACCTTGGAGCATGAGACCTAGTTTTTTCGTGTTGCGCTCTTTGGCTATACATCTTGTTGAAGCCTTAAGACCCCTTTTATTTTTAGTCTTCCAAGCCCGACCAAGATAAGGTAGATAGCTCTCATGCACATCTTTCTTTATTTAACCAAATTAATATCTCTATTTGTTGGGCATGTTGTTGCTTTGGGCACGTTGTGGCTATTTGTGTTGATTTTAACTCTAATGTTTAAACCTTGCATTGATGATATGATTTTTATGTAGTGAATCATGTTTTGCTTTATTTTTTGTGGTCATTCAGTGATTTTCAAGTAGTGCATCATGGAAAGTATTTTATTTATTTTGCACCTGGTTGGAAGGACCTTCCATGAAGGCAAGGTCAAGAGAAAACCATAATATATTTCCAAAAGAAGGCAAGGAGAAAAATGGACCCCAACAAGAGAAACATGGAGAGCAATAGATACCAATAGGAAGTCTAGGAGGACAATAGACTTCAATAAGTAAGACAAAGGAATAAGCAGGTTCCATTAAGAGGATAGAAAACATCTCTTACATAGTTAAGTTGGTTCAGGAGTATATGGAGCAATAATGAGAGATAAGAAAACTAGTATTGAGTTAATGCCAATAGTTGAACCCCCTTTCAAGGACACATTATAGGTTGATCCTAAAGGAATTGCAAGATTAGAAGGTGCAACTACAAGACTTGATAATAAAGGGGTTGATAAAACCTAAAGTGTTGCTTTAAGGCTCTTCAATATTAATTGTGAAAAAGAAGGATGGTTCCTTGAGATTGTATTTTAAAGTGTCAAATAAGGTAACTGTTAAGATTAAGTACTCTCTAATAAGGATATATGATATTTTTGATCTAGTTTTGGCCATAGTGTGCATGCCTAAGAAGGTTTTGGATATACCTTGTTGGGTAAACCTTTTGAGCTAAAACCATCAAAGTTCAAGGTATATTGTTACCCAACTTATGTTGAGTACAAGATAGAGAAGATGGGTAGAGTTCTTAGAAAAATACGACTTTGGTATTGAGTTCATCTAAGGGAAAGAGAATAAGTAGCAGATACCTTGAGTAGGAAGAGATACATGTCTACATTGAACTGAATCCATATAGATTTGATGGTTAGGGTCAAGGAAATGTAGTTGCAAGGCTCGTATTGTATATAAATTTAGGGTAAAACCAAGGAGAAACTTGAAGAGAATAATATTTTCAAAATGAAAGATGAAATTTTATGTTTTAAAGACAAGGTAGTTAAGGAGAATGATCATGCAAGAGGTACATAATTCTTCTTATTATGCTCATTTGGGGGGGTCAAAATGAGAGAGAACATGAAAAAGGCCTTCTATTGGTCTAGGCTAAAGCAAGATATCAATGATTTCATCGCAAGATGTTCAAAACGAAAGGAAGTGAAATCAGAACATCATAATCCAACCAAGAAATTATATCCTCATGAGGTTCCTAGATAGAAGTTGCAAGTAATATCAATGGATATTATTGTAGGTTTATCTAATAATAGGTTCCAACAAGATGCAATATTGGTAGTGGTTGATAAGTTTACCAATGTTACACACTTCATACTGAGGAACATCAAGGAGGATACACTGGTGTTGGAAAACAATTTTGCTAAAGAAATCTTCAGGCTACATGGGTTCCTAAGAAATTCTTATTAGATAGGGACTTTTAGGTTCACATCTGAATGTTGACAAGCTTAACAGTGTGCATGAGGCACTAAGTTGAGTTTTAGTTTTGCATATATTTTTGAATGGATGGTTAGACTGAGAGAGTAAACCAAGTTTTAGAAGACATGTTGTGCATGCATTCCATGTATTAGAAGTCAAGTGAGAAGACTTATTGCAACTCATGGAGTTTGCATGTAATAATTTGGATACCATGCATCATTGGGATGGCCCCATTTGAAGCCTTGTATGGTGAAAGATGCAAGACACCTCTATCATGGGATAATCTATAGGATTGAGTAATGATCAGGTTAGATACTATCTAATAGATGGAGGAGTAGCTTAAAGTAACTTGGCTTAGGCTCAAGGAAGTGATCAATTTCCAAAATAGCTATGCTTATCTGAAAGGATATTCAAGAGATTTATTGGTGGGAGAAAGATTCCCCTTAAGGGTAAGATCCAAGAAAAGAGCCATCAAGTCAATAAAGTTGGATCCTTGCTATGTTGGAATCTTGTGAGATCTTAGATAAGATCTGTCCAACTGCCTATAGGCTCACCTTATCACCTAATCCACTAAATATCCATGATGCTTTTCAGATATCCTTATTTGGAAATTATGTTGCTAATCCTACTCACAAGTGGAATGTTTTTAATTTATAGATGGAAGATTACTTTGCTATTAAGGTGAGACCAGTTAAAAAATTAGGGTTTCATTCCAAGGTTTTGTGGAAATGAACCTTAGATCTATGTAAGGTCTAGTGAGACCAATATCTTGAGAAATGTGTTGAAGAAATAGGATAATAATTTCCTATTTTATTTGAATTAACACTTGTTTACTCACTTGCAAGAAACATAGAGGACTATGTTTAGCCCAAGGGGGGAGTATGTAACACCCCTCCTTGGTAGAGCTATTTATGGACAACAAGCTCTGTGTTGATGATTTTATATATTGAGCTAACTACATTTTATGATGTCTTTTGATAAAATGGTTTTCATCCTTTTGATCTTGGAATGCGGTAATGTTGATGTATTTGTTGGTGCAGGATAAAGTGCTCTATTTTGTGGGACCATATGGGTGAACCACCTATAAAGAGAGATGTTTAGGGAAGTGATGATGATGACTTGTACATCAGTAGCTCAAGATAACATGGATAAATACTCTTCATGTAGATGCATTTGTATTTTTCTTGTCTTGTGTTTACACCATTGGGCCAAGATATTGCTTGTACAATGAGTCTCCCTAATTAGGTTGGTGATAACACTAGACTATCATAAAGGAAGATCATCTATTAGGGATAAAACAATAGTGTGAAGCATTGTTTGCAAGAGTTTATGTTTGTTCTTATTGTGCAAGTTAAGATTGGTATTATGTTTGGCAATATTAGTATCTTTAGTTGATAATATTTTTGCTCTTGAAATATCAAGTTATCTAAATATTAGCTTTAATATTTTTATATTAGAAAAACATTAATTAGCTAAGTGGTTTTTATATGAGCTTAGTAGATTGGTTAAACTAATCTTAGAAAATGCTTTAATTTTTATTTGACTTATTAAGATGGTTTAAGTTTTACTTAAAAATTTAAGTTGAAGGTGAGCCTCTCCTTGGCGGCACATGAAGTGGCACTTTTTTGGTAAGTAAAGAAGGTAACACTTCTTGTAGGAGCATTATCCTTGCCATGCATAAGAGTGCTCAAGCTCGAGGTATATAGAAAGCATCTTTGGAAGGTTTAGGGGATGATTATTTTGGTGGCTCAAAAGCAAAGGCAATTGAATGGAGCTCGAAGACTAGGAGAGGAGTTTTGGGAGGAATGTAGTGACATCCTGTAAAATTGTAGGCAAGCTTGGGTTTCTTTTCAGGTGCTTTCTAGGTCCTATTTTTTGCTAACTATTGTCCTTATTGCTTTGTTGGGATTCAACGTACTTTTTGGTTTTGTTTTGCTATCGTAGCTAGTTGTGAACTGTGCTTTACTGTATCATCCAGTGGTTTCAATGTAGGCTTGAACCCATGCTCTAGTTGTATTTTTAGTCTATCCAAGGCATGCTGGTTTTGCTTGTTAACCACGCCTTGTTCCTTGTTGGTTTTGCTTTCTATGTTTGGGAACCTTGGACCATGAGACCTAGTTTTGTTGTGTTGCGCTCTTTGGCTATACGTCTTGTTGAAGCCTTAAAACCTATTTTATTTTTAGTGGTCCAAGCCTGACCAAGATAAGACAAATATCTCTCATGCATATATTTATCCCTTTAACCAACTTAATATCTCTATTTATTGGGCATGTTGTTTCTTTGGGCACATTGTGGCTATTTGTGTTGATTTTAACTCTAATATTTTTTACCTTGCATTGATGATATGATTTTTATAGCGAATTATGTGTTACTTTATTTTTTATGACCATTCAATGATTGGCAAGTTATGCATCGTGGAAAGTATTTCATCTATTTGATTGTTGTCTTTCTATTGACTTCTTTGAACTTTGGTTGTTGTGCTTATCTTGATTCTTTAAACCTTGTTGCATGGCACCGTCTGTCTATTGTGCATTTGATTGTGGTCGCTTATGCAAGTTCATGTTTATTTATAAAGCTTATATTTTGTTAGATAGTGGATGTACCCTATTATGAAGTTAAAGTTTGATTTACAATTAAATAATGTATCTCATTTGAAGGATAAAGTTATCTTATTAAAGAAAGGAGGTATATTTTAATAAAATGAATAAAACTTTATTTATATTAGATAGAGCTTGTTCCTTTATATTATTACAAGAGGATGTTGCCCTCTTTGTATCATGGAAAATTTTAATCTTTCTTTTAGATGAAATATCTTTATGTATTGAAAGATGAAGCTATCTTCATTTTAGATTGAGGTTGTATCTTTATAATGTGAAAGATATAGATATCTTTATATATTTTTTCTTGATAAAAAGGGGTTGTACTCGGGTCCCCCACCCTTAACAAATTACATCTCTCTTCTTTAGAGCTTGAGAGTTTACAAATAGATACACTTCTCATCTCAATTGAGATGCTATAGTTAGAAACCTACATCATTTTACATAAAATGTCTGAATTCTTGATTTTCATTTTCTGGATCTTTTCAAATCTTTGTATGAATACAATTACTCCAGAATTTAGCATCTTTCTTGACATTTTCCTATAGCAGCCTTCACAATGCCAAAACTTCACCTCTACTATCTATGCCTTGCATCTTAGTAGAGTAATATTTCCAAAACATCGCACTAACATAGTCCGCTTTACCAAATCTGGATTGCTAGTTTCCTTCCTGAAACACAAGTGCAACCACAAAAATTATAATAAATAGTCTAAATGAACACACATTATTGTTACAAAATAAAATAGATATTACCAATGGAAAACATTAAAGTAAATCTTAATCATTAATTGATTTAGGCAATCAACAATTTTTGTCAGCTTCAACTAAACTTTCTACTTCCTCTAACCATGGAAAGGAGATGTTAACTTCACGATCCTCAACCAAAACCCCTCTATTGGCTAGCTTATCTGCACATTTGTTTCCTTCCCTTAATATATGTGTAAACCTGATTTCTTCAAACTCTTTAGCAAGATCTTGAATTTCCACAATTATCTCTTGTATGTTCCATGGAGCCTTTGCTTTCCTCAAAATTGCATTTATTACTATGAGAGAATCACCTTCCATCCAAACTCTATTCCATTTCATTTGTTTACATATTTTTAACCCTTCTAAAGCTGCCCAAGCTTCAACTTCATTATTTGTCTTAAATCCACAATTGAAAGCATAATGAGACAAAATCTCTCCTCTATTATTTCTAATTATTCCTCCTCCTCCTATTGGTCCTGGGTTTCCTTTAGATGCTCCATCAAAATTCAACTTAACCCACTCCACATCTGGTGGTTTCCACTTTATATTCTTTACCTTATTTTTGCTTCTCTTGTACCCAACATCATAATTCCATTTAATGACTTGACTCCATCTATCAAGACTCTCTGCTTCCAAATTAGGGATTGGGTGAGTTGATAGGGTTGGTTTAGACTCCTCTATGGCTAAACATATCTTCTTTTTCATTACCTCTAAACTGCTTTCCTTTCCTTTAAATATTCTTCTATTCCTTTCTAGCCATATAGTCCAAAGTATTGTATCTTTTGATATATCCCATATTGTCTGTAAAGCCTCACTTTTATAAGTGCTCTGCCATTGCTTTAACCAATATTCAATTCTGCTATTCATCACCATGCATTTACCAAACATATTAAGAATCCATTGCCATAGATTCTAGACTATTGAGCAATGTCCCAAGAGATGGTCAATACTCTCCTCCTCCTTATTATAGAAAACACATTTAGAGGGGCCATGAAAACCCCTTTTCATAAGGTTATCCTAGGATAAAATTCTTCTATGACCTACTAGCCAAACAAACATTTTGACTTTAGGAATGCTTGGGCTATCCCAAATATCTCTCCAAATTCTAGTGATATTATTATTATGTTGGTGTTGAACATTATATCCACTTCTTGTTGTGTATTCTCCTGAGCTATTCAACTCCCAAATCAATTTATCCTTGGCACCCCTCGGAATAATTACAGTTGTTATCTTTCTACTCAATTGCCTCCTAGCATCAATGTCTTGTATACTTGTAAAAAAATCTTCTTTCCATTTGTATCTTCCTTCTCGATCCTTGTACAAAATGTTTGAAACCCTATCACCGTATTTGTCTTGAAGCAATCTCATCCAAGGTTTCAAAACTGGATCTAAATTGAGTGGTTTTTTATCACACCAAGTATCCATCCAAATAGAATTTTTTTCTCCAGTTCCCACCACCCATATTAAACCTTTAATCATAAGATCAATAGATTTTTTTAAACCATTCCAAAGAGAAGAACCATTTGGAAGAGAGAATGCAATAAATATTAAACTTGGGTCATTGGGATCAACATACTTACTTAGAAGAATTCTTGCCCATTGTCTTTGACTCTCTTTGTACAATCTCCAGATAAATTTTCCCCTAAGAGCTAAGTTTGCATCTGTAAGAGCTCTTAAACCAAGACCTCCCCTAGTTTTGTCATCACACAACTTGCTCCATTTCACCAAAGAAAATTTTCTTTTATCATGTAAACCTGACCATAAAAAGGATCGCATAATAAAGATTAAACTTTTTTCAACTGATTTTGGCATAGAATACAAAGACATATAATATGTTGGAATGGCTTGTAAGACTGACTTAATTAACTACACTCTTCCTGCTAATGATAACCATCTACCTTTCCAAGCTGGAAGTTTATTTTGAACTTTACTAATAACTGGATTCCATAAATCTATCCTCATTCTCCCCTCAAATAAAGGCATCCCTAGATAAGTTGTTGGTAAATTTGCCTCCTCCATTTGAAGCAACCTATAAATTCTTGCTTTGATATTAGCAGGAGTGTTAAGAAAGTAAATTTTGGATTTAGTCCTATTAATTTTTTGCCCTGAAGCTCTTTCGTACTCTTTTAAAAAGTTATTCAAAGCTCTGGCCTCATTTATCCTTGCCCTTCCAAAAAGGGTTGTATCATCTACAAACTATTGATGGGTGATGTTATCGATGTTATTACTAACCTTAAGTCCACTTATAAACCCATATTTGTAAGCCTTATTTAAGTTCCTACTCAAAACTTCTACCATAATAATGAACAAATAAGGAGATAGAGGATCTCCTTGTCTAAGGCCTCTCTTGGCTTTAAAATATTTTGTCACTAACCCATTGACCAACACTGAATAAGAAATTGTAGAGACACAAGATTTAATCCATCTAACCCATTTCTTCCCAAAACCAAACTTATCTAAAACTACAAAAAGAAAATTCCATTTAACCCTATCATAGGCTTTACTCATATCAAGTTTTAAGATCATAGCTTTCTCTTTTCTTGAAGTTGTTGAATGTATAACTTCATGAGCTACTATGATCCCATCCAAAATTTGTCTCCCTTTCACAAAACCTCCTTGCTCTTCTAAAATGATTTTGTCTAACAATGGCCTTAATCTATTTGCCATCACTTTGGAAATAATATTATAAGCCATATTACATAGGCTTATGGGTCTAAAAGAATCAAACAATTCAGCATCCTTCTTTTTTGGAATTAGGGTAAGATAAGTTGCATTTATTTTATAAGGAATGTATTGTTTTACCCTAGACTGTTCCACTACCACCAATAAAGAATCCTTCACTATATCCCAATTATGTTGGTAAAAATCTGTAGAGAGCCCATCTGGACCAGGGGATTTATCCTTATTAAAAGAGAAAAGAGCTAAATGAACTTCTTCTAGAGTAATAGGCTCCATCAATTTCCTATTGTCTTCATTTGTTATAACTAAAGGAACATCTTGAAGAAGTTTATCATTAAGAACTTTGGTCTCCTCTGAACCTAGAATATTCTGATAAAATGACTTAGCCTCTTTTCTAATTTCACTTTGATCTTCAATCCAAACCCCTTCTATTGATTTAATTCTACCAATTCTAGAAGAAGATCTTTGTACTATAGCCATCCTATGAAAAAAATTTGTATTTTTATCTCCTTCTTTTAACCAAGTTTGTCTTGATTTTAATCTCTAGAATTTCTCTTCCTTACTCAAAATATTATGATATTCACTAAGAAACTCCCTTTCCTCTGAGCTTGTATTATTTTCATCACCTTTTTGGAATTTTGAAAGTTTATCTTTTAGTTCTTCTTTCTTCTCAAAAATATTTCCAAAGGTGTTCTTGTTCCATTCTTTTAATCTAGATGTCATAGCTTTAATTTGGTTTGGAAGAGCATACAACCCACCATTACCTAAAGAATTCCATGTTTGAGCTATCATATCAACAAATTGAGGATGGTCTTCCCACATCTACTCATATTTAAAATATGATCTTTTTTTGAATTCACTAACCACCATTTTAACTCTTATTGGCCAGTGATCTAAACCAATCCTTGTTAAGGTATTAATTTTAGCACAAGTTCCTTCATCTAGACAATGATATGAGAGAATGCATCTATCTAATTTTTTTCTATTAGGTTTTGGCCTCTCCTGTTGTTGGTCCAAATATAGTTGTCTTCTTCAAACTCAACTTCCCATAGATTGTTGTTTTGAATAAAAGCTGAGAAATATTTCATACTTTGGGTCAATTTCCTAATTCCTCCAAATATTTCACTCAGATTGGTAATGGAATTAAAATCTCCAATGATCATGAAATGGGTTTTTTGGTCTCTACTTCTCATAAAGGCCTCAATCCCACTCCAAACTTCTAATCTACATGACCGAGTTGTAGGACCATACACATTGATGAGGATGAAATGAATATTAGCAAAGTAGCAAGTGACTAAAGAGGCTATCCAATGCCTAGTTTTATGAATTGTTACATAAGAGGTTCTAGAAGGATTCCAAAAAGTTAGAATTCCCCATGTTGCTCCTTTAGAATCCATAACATCCCATTCACATCTTGCCCAAACTGCTTTCATAGTTTTTGAAACTTCTTTTATCATTTTAGTTTCTTGGATATAGAGAATATCAAGTTTATTACTTACACATAGGTCTCTAATACACCTATGATTTGAGGGGCACCCCTTATATTCCATGAGATGATAATCATGCCTCATTATGGGATTTTGGCCCCTCTTGCGTATTACCAATATCATTTTATTGTTTGGTAAATATAAGTTTAACCAACTTAGTTTGTGTTCCTTTCTATATGTTAGCTCTTGATTCGCTGGATCTTGCTTGATAATTTAAGGATTTTCCTCCTTTTGCCTTGCCTATATTAGGAGTAAGTCTTATTATTCTATTCCTCAATATTTTTTCAATAGATATCTTTATGTTAGATAGAGGTTGTAACCCTATTATGCGAATGATAAGCTTTCCTTATGTTAGCGAATGTATCTTTATAAAGGTAAAGTTAGGATTTCTTTAATGAGAAAGAATAAAACTTTATAATGCATAAGTTGAAGTTTTCTATTAGATCAATTATCTTTATGCTTTGAAAAACAAATATTTTTACTAGATAAAATGTTTTTATAAAGGATTAAGCTTTCATTGAGTAAAAGAACAGGTTGTTTTCCTTATGAAATATGGAATGAATGTTCTTTCTTTGTTCATAGTAGTTTTAATAGAATGGAACTTTGCATGTGGTTTTGAAAGAGAAATTATGTTAATATTTCTTGAGACTTTGGTAGGTAAAGGGATCATTAAAAATAGAGAAGTATGAGATTCTCTTTTGTTTGTTGTTGTATTAAAGGATGGTTTTGAAAAAGAAAACTATTATAGTGATTTCTGAGACTCTTGTGGGTTAAGGAATTGTTATAAAGGGATTTATGGGATTCTCTTGTATTGATTTTGTATGTTTAATTTGGTTTTGAAAGATAAACTTAATTAATACTTTTCGATATTCTTGTGAGTTAGGAAATCATTATAAAGAGAAGTATGGGATTCTCTTGTATTGTTTGTGAATGTATGATTAATGCATGTTGGTTTTGAAAGAGAAACTACTATTTGATTCTTGAGACTTGTGATAGCTAAGGAATCATGGATTAATGCATGTGGATTTTGAAAGAGAAATTGCTAAATTATTCTTGAGATATGAGATAATTAAGAAATCATTTTAAAGAGACGAATGAGATTCTATTGCATGCAATTATTATGTTTTGTTCGAAAATATATTATTATAATGAATTATTGAGATATTGAGTAGATTAAGGATTCATTATAAAGGAGAAGTGTGGGATTCTCTTGTATAGATGTTGAATATCTGATATTGGTTTTAAAAGAGAAACTAATATAATGACTCTTGATACTTTTGTGGATTAAGGGATCATTATAAAGAAAAGAAGGATTATCTTCTTATAGCTTGCTTATATTATGTGCATGGTTGTTTGCATAATAGAATATGGTATGATTTAAGTTGCATTGCATGAAGAGTTGTTCTGATCCCTAAGTATACCTCATAAATCTATGGGTGGTTTCCCCATCATGAAGAGGCTTGCTGACTTGCAGTTGGTTCAAGGATCATTTGGAATGGCTTCATAGAACTTCAAATATTTAGAAGTGGTGGAAATTAAAGGTTTGTAATGATTGAGTTGATCAATAAGTTTTGTATATTTGATTATTGTACAAACTGAAATATTATGATGCTTAATGATATCTTGGATTGTATACATTATGTGTTTTGAGTAATATTTTTGGGATAGTTAATATTGAGATCTATTTTTTTTATATTGCGAAAAACCCCTTATGGGGCCGCCTTGGTCTAAGAGACCATGAAAAGGGGGTTATACACCGTCAAAGTCACCCGGGGGTCGCACCCAGCCCTGCCCGCACCAACATTATCAATTGGATTTTGGGTACCCAATTCAGCTTTTTGGTAGGGTGGAGTTTCGAACCTAGGACCTCCCTTGGAGGATTACCCTCTCCTCTCCAAATCACCTGCAACACCTGGGTAATATTGAGATCTATTGGTCCTTGATATGTGTAGTTATTTAATCATGTTATGTTGTAATATTTTTGCAAGTATTTGATTTAAATTTATAGGTCGAATATTGGAAATATGCATAGTTTGGCTTATGGTTAGAGGAATATTTATTCTATACATTTCTATATGAT
This sequence comes from Wollemia nobilis, assembly GCA_028583015.1. Classification (NCBI taxonomy): domain Eukaryota; kingdom Viridiplantae; phylum Streptophyta; class Pinopsida; order Araucariales; family Araucariaceae; genus Wollemia; species Wollemia nobilis. The sequence continues at coordinate 7,368,841 of JAQPPZ010000103.1, forward strand.
GGATTATGTACTACTTGTTATTATGCTAAGTGCATTATGGTAAATATTGTAATGATTATCTATCCTTCGGATGAGTAGAATCTTCCTCTTGTAAACAATAAAAATCAATCCTAGGAGGAGTTGTGTGGATGCAATAACCAATTAGATATGAGTATTAGAAGGAGTTGTGATAATGCAATAGCTAAGAACTCATGAACCTATGTGGAGTTGCGTGAATACAATTACCGTGTAGATATGAGTCTTAGAAGGAGTTGCAAGGATGCAATAGCTAAGAACTCATGAACTTGAAATGAGTTGTGTGAATACAATAACCAAGATACTTGTGAATCATCACCCCTTTAACATGTAGGATCAGGTGTGTCCCATCTAAATTTTGGGAAGACCATTCACAAGATAATAGTGGTGATACCTTGATCGAGTAGGAACAAGTGATCATGTAAGTTGTCATCAAAGTGGCAATGAAATTTGTTAACCCACATAGGTGTGGTAACTAAGCACCAAGGTTCTATGCTTGATTAACCTACCTAAATGAGCTTAGAGTATGGTTAGGGAATAAGCATCCCCATTTAAGTGTTATGGGCCTTAAATGCTAATCCCTATGCTATGGTTAAATAGTCCTTGGTCAATGATGGTATGGAAAAGGTAGCGAAACCACTTATTGACATACTTCTAAACATGCAGGTTTAGTAAAGTGAACCCTAGAAAATACAAGATATTAGCCACTCCTATCTACTAAGTGTCATTTGTAGTGACTTGGAACTCAAATGTGATCAAGCCTTGCATGCTAAGTTAAATAAAATGAATATTTGTTCCTTATGAGCCCTTGTTGTAAGTGTTATTTAAAAAAAAATGGGTTGGTAGTTTTAGGTTGTTACAATCGGTATTAGAGCTCTAAGTTGCAGGGCTTAAGGCTTCTAGTAAGTGTGCTTAGGGTAAGCCTTATATTGATGTGCTACTTTGGGGTAAGGCACCTTGTGTGAAGGCAATTTCAACCTTGATCGTTATCAATTGAGTGATAATGATCCTATCAGAAATAGTATCTTGTAGGTAGATAAGTGTGGCTATGAATTTTTATCAAAGAGGGTGATAATGAATTAACTTAGTCCATGAGGGTAATACAACTAACTAAAGTTAGAAGTACAAGTTTAGGAAAAATTATAATCTAATTCATATCTTTTGGCACCTTGCAAAGAGGCAAGCATGGCCATAATCATTATCGAATGAGTGAATATTCTTATTAGAGGCGATAACATGTAGGTAGGCAAGAGTGGTCATTATCATTATCAGAGTGAATTGCACGTTACGAAGAGGTAAACATGGCTATGATGGCACCTTATATGTAAAAAAGTGTGACCATAATCATTAACTGATAAATATGGATGGGTTTTATAGAGATAACGTCTTATGGATAGACTAGTATGACCATGAACTTAAAAAGAGAATGATAACAGTCTAATTTAGTTCATGGGAGATGGAAACTAACAGATTAAAAGTGCTATTTTGGAAAAATTGTGACTTACCCAACTCCTTTTATGGATAGGAGATAGCACTTGGCTGGAAGAAGTACCTTCTATGAAGGTAGGTTTAAGAGAAAACCATAGTATATTTCTAAAATAAGACTACAAGGAGAACATAAGACCCGAACAAGAGAAATAGGGAGAGCAACAGACCCTAATAGGCAGTCTGGGAGGAAAACATATTTCAATAAGTAAACCAAAGGAATAAGCAGATTCTAGTAAGAGGATAGAAAATCTCTCTTTCATAGTTAAGTTGGTTCAAGAGTATATGGAGCAATAATGAGAGATAATATAACTAGTATTGAGTTAATGGCAATAATTGAACCCCTTTCAAGGACACCTTACAGGTTGAACCCAAAGGAATTACAATATCAAAAGTTGCAACTACAAGACTTGATAATAAAGGGGTTGATCAAACCTAGAGTTTTGCTTTGAGGCTCTTCGATATTAATTTTGAAAAAGAAGAATGGTTCCTTAAGATTTTATTTGAATAAGGTAACCATTAAAATTAAGTACTCTATGCTAAGGATAGATGATCTATTCAATCCAATTTTGGCCATAGTGTGCATGCCTAAGAAGGCTTGGAACATCACTTACTAGGCAAATCTTTGGAGCTAGGAATATACCATCAAAGTTTGAGGTATATTGTTACCCAACTTATGTTGAGTACAAGATAGAGAAGATGGGTAGAGTTCTTAGCATATTACAACTTTGGTATTGAGTTCATTTAAGGGAAATATAATAAGTAGTATATGCCTTGAGTAGGAAGAGGCACATGGCTAAATTGACCCAAAGTTATATATATTTGATGGTTAGGGTCAAGTAAATGTAGTTGCAAGACCTGTATTGTATAGAAATTATTAGAAATAGAGTATATTTTATCATTTAGGTAATGTAAATGTACCTTCCAAGGTACATACTTAGGACATTAGATTATTTCAAGGGGAAGTTATCTAGTTAATTCATGCAATGTAATAAATGCACAAGTTTCAATGTGTAAGTTGTATATGTGCAAGTTACCCCTTGCACAACTAGGTAGAGTGTTTGCCAAGGAATCCATTTTCCTATATAAGAAAGGCCTCATTGTAATACAAATATAGAGTCAGGGGACATAGTCAGATAGTGTATCTTAGAGTATAGTATAATTTTGTGTAGATCACCATCCATTGGTGATGAGTGTAATGTAGTTCAGTAACTTTATTAATGGAGTGTTCATTTCCTCCATAGCTACATTGTATTATTTTATATCATTTCTATTTACAACATATTTTAGTCATCTAGCAGATTTACTTTCTTTTATATTATTTTGTCTCTTGTTATTGCTATATTCCAGTGATCGTTACATCAAAAGCTAACAGTGGTATCAGAGCCACAATAGATCTAGCCATAGTAGGTCAATAGGAAAACCACCATTATTATTGAGCCTAAGTTTTTTTTTTCAACCTGATGTGCTACTGGACTAGCCACTATAAAAAACTCTCAAAATATTCTAGGTGGTAGAATTAGGGAGAGCCCAAGTGAGGACTAAAAGAAATCTCAGTTCTAGAAATACTGAGATTATATTTGACTAGAGTCTTTTCCATAGAGTTGCAAGAAAAACTCATGAATACTAGGACTCAATATTCAATACACTAGATTAACAAATCATCTATTGAATATCATCCAAGATATCTAGAATTTTCTAACTATTGACTAAAGTTTCTTCTATTACAGAAAATTAATTCTCAGAGGATTGGGACTCCTCCTACAATAGAAATCTAGGAGACTCCAACTTCATTGCTCGAAGGTCGACATGCCTTCATAGTACAAATATTAGTTCCTTGTGCAAGAGAAGAATACTATGGAAGAAGACTTCTGGTGAAGAGTCATGGTGAAGTCAGGAGACTAAATATCTCCATTGTTGGATTGAAGAACTTCACAATTGAATAACAGGACATAGAAGCCTTGATACAAAAAAGGCCATAAAATCCTTGAAGAAGCCACAAGCATCTTGATATTGAAAAGGCCATAGAAGCCTGGATATTGAAAAGGACACAAAATACTTAATACTAAAAAGACCATATAAGCCTTGATACTAAAAAGATAGCAGAAGCCTTGATACTGAAAAGGCCACAAAAGCCTAGATACTAAAAAAGGCTAAAGAAGCCTTGATCGTGAAGAAGAATTCGAAAAGAATATCTGATTCAGAAGCATATTCAAATTTTAGTACTAATATTTTTGTTGCAAAGAAATAAGATTTAATGAGTTGGGAAACTTCCTACAAGAAATTTAAGAAGAGTATCTTCTTTAGAATCAACTCAACACCTGAAGCAAAAATGAATAGATCAAGAGATCTCATTGAAGAACTTCTAGTCTTGGAAGAAGAAGAAGGACTAGGAAAGTCCTACTCATATTCAAAAGTAGAAGAATCAAATATCTAGAAGAAGATCTCACCACCAACACTTCCAAGAGCTAAAGGTTGAAGACAAGGTCTCAAGGAAGACCAGCAGAAGCTACAAGTTCAAAGACCTTGGAAAAGTCTTAACGAGCATCCAATAAAATGCTAGGAGAGCCTTATTGAAGAAATCATCAAAGGAGAACTCATTGAATAAATCCACTACCAAGGAGAAGCCCCTGATAGTGAAGGACTTGGAACAATTGTTGTCATCCGACAAAAAGCCTAAGAGAAGGATAATTTGGAAAGGAGTGCCAAATTCGATAAGGAGAATTTGGCAAGAAGTGATTTGGAAAGGAGTACCAAATCCTAGAATAAGAGTATAGTGAAGACCTTAAGACATTCAGAATATTGAGAAGAAGATCCTGCTTGAAGTCATAATTTGACAAGAAGACTTGAATATAGAAGAAGCTCACCAAATCTAGGAGATTTGAAGATTACCTCTCATACCAAGAAGGCACCACTTCAGAGACAAAAACTTATCCAAATCTATAGAAAAAGGAGGAGACCACAAGAGGAAAACAAGCCACTAAATCTTAGGCTCATGAAAGAAAGTTTGAGACCATATTTTGGTGAAGAAGGAGCTATTCAAGATAGTCTACAAAAAGCTGCAAGATCCTGCTCGAAGAATTAACTTGGTGATATTAGACACCAAGATTCACATCCTCTATAGAAGAAGTAAAAGAACTATGAAAGATTTAAAAAGGTAATAAACTTTTCGTGCAAATAAAATTGTTAATTGTATTAATTGTAAGATTTTTTATTGCACCTTAATTTAAATTAAAGTTGCAAGAAGAAGAAAATTTGGATTGCAGTCTTCAAAAAGTGTAAAAAGAGAAAAAATATTTTTAAGGTTCATTTGCACATTAATTAGGAGTTGATTAGATTTCAATATTACATCTATCAACTACCTATCATCTACTTTGGAAAAATAAAAATAAGACTAAGTCCTACAATATTTTTTTTGATAGGTGGAAGGGGTTTAGAAAGGGCCCCCAAACCTTTTACAAAGGGGAACAAAACAAGTGATACAACCTCCCAAATATTAAATAGGAAAATCAGGAACATGGAGGTGATCACTGAAGAAGATAATTGAAATAGGAGATGCTCTCCTCGAAAAAATCTCAAGAAATAGGAGACGGTCTCCCCAAAACCATCTCCAAAAAGACACAAAACCCAAGATATGGTCTCCATGAAACCATCTCTAGAAATATGCAACACCGAAAAGGTGATTCTTTTGGAAAAATAGGAAACAACCACATGAATCATAAAATTTGAAACAAACCACCAATGGGTAACACATGACGGTTTAAACAAATAGAGTAGTAAATACGACTTAAAATTTAAAACACAAACATCCATATTCCCACTTGAAAAATAAATGAAACATATATCATGATCAAGGGAAATTTCTCAGATTCAAACAAATTTGAATCATGAGCTTCCTACTCAAAAGAATCACCATAAAAATTGGAAAAGAATTCCTGCTCGAGGAAACTAACTCTAGCACTCAAACAAGGGGAGAGGTTTCACATCAAGGAAACCCTCACCAACCAAATAGCCTAGATGAATTGATCCAATAGAAAAGAGGTAGCTGGTAGAGGAGCTGAAAGTAAAGATGACCTTGAGAAGAATTAGACCACAAACACCTCCACCAAATGGTCTCTCCAAGTAGCTGACAAAGAAATCAAACCTTGAACCCTCCTCTACAGCTACCGTGAAAGCACTAGGTCCTCCTCTAAGACCTCAAAATGTTGTAAAGAAAAGAGTTCATAGGAATAGACTTCTCTTCAAAATATGAAGAAACCTCAATAAACCAAGGGTAAGCACTAGAAGCCAACACTGAAACCCGTCCACTATGGCCATCAAGAAAGCATGGGGTCTCCCCTTGAAGAGACCAAAAAATACCATAAATAAAGGTTCAATGAAACATCCACACCACTGGCAACTAGACCAAGGCTGTCAAAATGAAGGGGTCTCTGATTCCCCATATGTGGGAAATGATATTGATTGTAGTGAAATTGCAAAATTATTATTGAAGGTTTATTTCAAATTATTATTGATTAGTTACAGTAAATTGATTAAGTGCATTATCTTGAGATTTGATTGGAGTGATAAGGTGAAATTGTTAGTGCATTAAAAGTGAAATATTATTAGATTTATTTGCACTATTCTATTGCTCTCAAAAGGATTAGTTTTGTGTACTTGATAAGGGCATAAAATATGATTTGAATCAAGTGTCTAAAGATACTATTAAAGTACAAAAATCTGCAACACATAGTGGCCAAGGGAAACCACCAAAAAAGGTTAGTACAATCCAAATATCAACTAACTAAAGGTAAAAAAATAGCTTCAAATATTGAGAATTGGTGAGTCTCAAATCCAAAGCATTACAGGCTTAATTGCATGGTACAAAGGGCAGAAAATTATAGCTACAAATAAGATTCTATCTACATCATTAAGGTCTTGGATTTATCATAAAAGTATCCAAGCAAAAAGGGTAAGGAGTCTAGCCAAAGAGACATCCTCAAAACCCCCATATTTGCATTCAAAAATCTGCTACAAAACCAGAATTTCTGACTTGCAAAAGAGTGTGAGATAAGGTGTAATAAATAAGGTTTTATATACATATAAGGTTACATGGTATTGCACTTCTACAATACATTATATGCATGAAGAGAGTAGATTTGAAGGTGCCTCAAAAGACACAATATTATAGGGTAAGGCAGCCAAGGAAGGTCAAACGTTAGCACCCTTCTTCCATAGAAAAATGAGCTACTCAAAGGGCTCACTCTCTGCATATCTTGGATGGACGAACCTGAAAAATCAAAGCCCACATAAGGCTATTATAAATCTTCATTTGTGTAGACAAAAAGAGTGCTCGTATACAAAGAGAAGGCATCAAAATCTACTTCTACCAACGTGGGATGGATAGCATAACAAGAGGCTATCTACACTACAAAGAAGCACAGGAAACAACATGTTGAAGGCATAGAATACAAGGAGAAAAATGTGCTACATTCAAGGTATTAAACTTGGATAATATCATCCACAAAAGGAAGCACCAAAATCACCATTTAAAGCTCCATAATGCCTCATCAATTCACCTGCAAAAGAAAATATGTCCAAGAAATAAAGCAAGCTAAGGAAAGACATACGAAAGGAGTTATAATATTCTCCTTGGAATTGTTATAGTAAAGGACTTCATGCAAATAGCTTGAATTCCACTTGGCATAAACTTTCTAAGGTGCCATTTCATCTCTCAACACTCAATAAACCTCACGCAGGAGTTATAGGGAATATCAAGGAAGTGGTGACACTTTTTATCTTCCACAAGCCTCACACAAGTGCCCACACAAGTGCTCATATATTGCAGAGTGACCAAGAAGCATTAAATAAGGAAATCGGTACATTAAGAAAGGTGGAGTGCTCATACGTAACGGATGTGACACTTGTCACAAATTTCAAGATATTTCTTCCATAAAAAGGTGCTCAAGTCCAAAGCAGTCAAGCATAGGAAAACATAGTCAAAGCATAGCAAAGTGCAACATGTAAGGAAGGAAGAGGAAGCATTAAAAGCTCCTAGTCTTGAAGGTCAAACCTCTTCATATTTGTAGCACCTACGTTCCAACATTAAAGACAAAATTCCAAAGCATAAGCGTTGTTTCTAGCACCAAAGGAGGACATTAAAGTGATGTTATATCCAGCCAAAAAAGGTGTCAAACAGTGTGGTGATACAATGTTCAAAGGTAAGGTTTAAATCCCATTTATTATTGCTTTCACTTTAGGGAGATATAAGGGTTATAAGCTAAGGTTAAATCATATATTTTGAAAGCAAAAACCATAAGGTATAACTTATCAAATTGAAATAATATTTGTAATTTAACCTAGGAGAAATAAGGAATTCTACTTGGGGTTAAATTCTTTAATATTTTACAAATATTATTAATTTTCTAATTTTCCAAATTTGGGAGTGATAAGGGTTACAACATCAAACTAGGTTATTGGAAATTAGAAACACTTGAATAAAATCCTAAGGGTTACAAAAGAGGTTATTAAGATTTCTTTGTTAAGTTTGGAAATTTATAAATTTCTTGTCTCAAAATTTCTCAAAAGGGACAAAATAAATCCAACATTAAAACCTCTTAAAAATTGAAAAGTGCTTAGTTCAATAGGAGTAATAAGGTGTTAGAAAAGTTGATTTTTGATCTTTACAAAAACTATACAAAATCAACCAAAATTGAACTATACTTTACAAAAGCACTATATAATACTCTAAAATCATTAGGGATTCATAAGGCATTCTACAAAAATTGAAAATAATAATATCTATCAAATATTATCAATTTGGGAAGATATAAGCTTTCTTCAAAACCTAAAATTAGGTGTTCATACTCTCATTACTAGGGAGACATAAGGAAGCCTACAAATATAAGGATTGATATTAGGAATATTTAAATGACATAAAATTGATTATTCCTAGTAGAATCTCAACTACTCAAGGGTCCTAATTATTTCTCTTGGAAAAATAAAGTGAAAGTAATCTTAGTATATGAAAAACTTTAGGATGTTGTCAAAGGGAAAACACAAAGACCTGCCATAGGTGAAACTGAAATCCTAAAGTTTGAGGAAAATGATTCAAAAGCTATAATGATAATAACCTTTGCTATCACTAATGAGACTCAACCTTATATCAGTTCAGCAAAAATATCTTCAGATGCATGGACAAGCCTAGAGAAAATATTTGAAGGAAAGAATAAGATAACTATTCTTCATCTCCAAACTCAACTTCACTCATTAAAAATGAATAGTGGGGAAAACATAGAACTATTCCTAAGGAAGGTAGCAGATATTAAAGGGAAATTTTTGACCTTAGGAGAAACAATTAAGGATGAACTACTTACTCAAGTAACCATGAGAGAACTTCCAGACAACTATAAGCATTTGGTAACATCTTTACAGGTTTTAAGTAAAGATACTTCTTTTAATGACTTAGTCAATATACTTCAAGAATATGAAGTAGAAAACACTATGAAAGTTGAGATGACTAAAATTGCATTGGCATCAAAAGATAATCCATAGGGAAATATTGCTTCATCAGCAAGAGGACATAAAACATGTTATTGTCAGATATGCAGAAAGAGAAGTCATAGTACCAGCTATTGCAGATACAATCCCAAAAATAGGAACTAAGGAAATAAGATGAATAATGGAAATCAGTTTCAACCTCAACAATATCAAAGGAACCCTCACCAGCAGTAATCTCAGAGACCAACCAATTATCCTCAACTAGAATATTAGAAGAGAAATTAGAAAGGACACATGGTTCAGAGGATAGAATAAATTAAAGAACTGGAAGAACCCACATAAGACTATGAGGTGACAGCTCTATCAAAAAATGTAACATATTACACAGACACTAACTATTTGATTGAACATGTTACAAAGAATTTAGAAGAAGAGTATAAATTTTAGGATGAAGAAGAAGATCCATATTGAAGACTAAAGTCTTCAATACCCAAATAATGTAATACAGGGGGTGTTAGAAATAGAGTATATTACATCATTTGGGTCATGTAAATGTATCTTCCAAGGTACATACTTAGGACATTAGATTACTTTAGGGAAAATTTATCTAGTTACTTCATGCAATGTAATAAATGCACAAGTGTCAATGTGCAAGTTGTATATGTGTAAGTTTTCCCTTGCACAACTAGGTAGAGTGTTGGCCAAGGAACCTATTTTTCTATATAAGAAAGGCCTCATTGTAATACATATATAGAGTTGGGGAACATATTCATATAGTGTAGCTTAGAGCATAGTACAGTTCTATGTAGATCACCATACATTGGTGATGGGAGTAATGTAGTTCAGTAGCTTTATTAATGGAGTGTTCATTTCCTCCATAGCTACATTTTATTCTTTTATGTCATTTCTATTTACAATATATTTCAGTCATCTACCAAATTTACTTTCTTTCATATTATTCTGCATCTTGTGATTGTTATCTCCCAGTGCTCGTTACATAAAATATAACAAAAATTTAGGGTAAAACCAAGGGGAGACCTAAAGAGAATAAGGTTTTCAACATGAAATATGGACTTTTATGTTTTAAAGACAAGGTAGTTAAGGAGAATGATCATGCAAGAGGCACATAATTCTTCTTATTATGCTCATATAGGAGGTTCAAAATGAGATAGAACATGAAAAATGCCTTCTATTGGTCATAGATGAAGAAATATATCACTGATTTCATTGCAAGATGTTTAGAATGCTATGAATTTAAAGCATAACATCATCATCCAGCCAAGAAATTTTACCCTCATGAGGTGCTAAGTGGCAGGTAATCTTGATGGATATTATTGTGGGTTTATCTAAGAATAGGTTTCGACAAGATGCAATCTTGGTAGTGGTTGATAAGATGACCAAGGTTACACACTTCATACTAGGGATCATCAAGGAGGATACACTAGTATTGGCAAACAAGTTTACCAAAGAAATATTTAGGCTACATGGGTTCTTGAGGAAGTCTTATCAGAGAGGGAATTTTAGGTTCACATCTAAATTTTGACAAGCTCAACAATGTGCAAGAGGCATTAAGTTAAATTTTAGTTTTTCATATACTTTTAAATGGATTGTTAGACCAATAGGGTAAACTAGGTTTTAGAATACATGTTGTGCATGTATTTCATGGATCAAAATGTTGAGCAAGGTGCAGCAAAAGCATTGCAAAAGTATTGTCATTGTTGTCAACACAGACAGAATGGTGCAGTTGATGCAGTTCAGAGGTCAGTCAGATCAAGTGCAGTGAATTTCAAGGAAAACAGAGGGGACCCAGATCCAAAAATTTGCAGAAAAAGACAAGGAAGAAAACTGTCGCGATATCGCGACATGTTTTCTGTCGCGATTTCGCGACAAACCAGAGGAGAGAGAAAATGCATGCAAAATTGTCGCGATTTCGCGACATGGCTGAGGAGAGAGAAGGTGCAAGCAAAATTGTCGTGATTTCGCGACAAAAAGGATGAGAGAGAAAGTGCATGAGAAAGTGTCGCGATATCGCGACAGTTTTGGAAGAAAAGCACTAAGGGCGCAAAGTGTCGCGATATCGCGACAAAAAGGAGGAGAGAGAAAGTTCATGAAAAATTGTCGCGATTCCGCGACATGCTGGAAGGAAAGAGGCTAAGTCGAGAAACTGTCGCGATTTCGCGACAAGTTTGGAGCAAAGGCGTCAAGGACGAAAAGTGTCACGATTTCGCGACAAGTTTGAAGAAGCAGCGCCTAGGATGAAAACTGTCGCGATTTCGCGACATGTTGGAGGCAAAGCAGCAAAGTGAAGAAAGTGTAGCGATTTCGCTACATGTCTGAGTTTCGCTGGCAAAAGCAAACAAAAAGTACTAAGTGAAGAAAGTGTAGCGATTTCGCTACATGTCAGACTTTCGCGGGCCGAAGCAGACTTCAGATGCCTAAGCACAAAGTGGTAGCGATTTCGCTACAAGTCCAAGATGCAAGGCAAAGAGTGGTAGCGATTTTGCTACAAGTTCAAGATGCAAGGCAAAGAGTGGTAGCGATTTTGCTACAAGTTCAAAATGCAAGGCGAAGAGTGGTAGCGATTTCGCTACAAGTTCAAAATGCAAGGTGGAAAGATGTAGCGATTTCGCTACAAGTTCAAAATGCATGGCACAATGGGGTAGCGATTTCGCTACAAGTTTGAAACACAAGGCACAAAGGTGTAGCTACTTCGCTACAAGTTCAGAATGCAAGGGAGATAGGTGTAGCGATTTTGCTACAAGTGCAAAACACAGAACAAGATGGGGTAGCGATTTCGCTACAAGTCTAAGCTTAGCAAGTAGAAGCAAGAGGAAGTTGCAGCAAAGAAAAATACTAAGTCAAAAGAGTGTAGCGATTTCGCTACATGTAAGGTTTTCAGCTGCATGAAGTGAGAATTGTACGGAGGCCGAAAGCGTCACGATTTCGTGATGACAATGAAGATGACGTCAGCAAAACTGAGAAGTGTCGCGATTTCGTGACAAGTTGAAAGAAAAGCCGCAGGAAGCCGGAAGCGTCGTGATTTCGCGACGAGATTGAAGATGACGTCAGCAAAACTGAGAAGTGTCACGATTTCGTGACATGTATCATTTTCGCGGAGGCAAGCGAAGGAAAGTGCAGGAAAGTGGAAAGCGTCGCGATTTCGCGACATGTCTCATTTTCGCGGGTGTATGCCGAGTAAAGAAGGAGGCTGAAAACGTCGCGATATCGCGACATGTAATGTTTTCGCGGTTGCATACATAAAGGAAGTCTAGGAGACAGAAGACGTCGCGATATCGCGACAAGTCAGTTTTTCGCAGTCAACATACCAGAGAAAGTCAAATTGGAAGAAATGTCGCGATATCGCGACAGGTAATAGTTTTGGTGGGAAAAATCCAAAGATGCATGCACAGTGACAGGTGTCGAATAAGCATGCAGCCAGTTACAGTAAAGTTAACTTGGGTCAGATCTGCAGTTAACTGGAGTTACAAGTGAGAGTTTCAAGACAGTGCATTTAAGAAAAGAACGGCTGTTGCAGGGCCGTGATACAACATGACTGGGAAAGGTGGCAGTTACATAGGGAAGCTACGGAACTAAACATTAAAGACAGAACAACTGTCACAGGGTTGAGTATACCGAGAATCAATTACAGAGATTTTTTTTTGTTGTGTATATCAAGAAGATACAGTCGAGTGCAGAAGTAAAAGGTAACACAGAACTCAAAAAGGGAGAAAGAAGAACAGAGCACCGAGATACGCAGTAAAAGGTGTCAGAACACACAGAAAAAGGTTGTCAAAAAAAGGCCGTCAGAATGTACAGAGAAGAATGTCAGAACTGGACAGAAAGAAAGCGGCTAAATGGCAGAACGTGTCAGAGAGGGTTTGACACATTGTTCGTAGCCGAAGATGCATGTAAATTAGGAGGGAAATTCGAACCGTTTGAAATTGAGCCGTTCCAAGAAATCAAATATAAGACTCGAACAAACAAAGAAAAATTTTAACTGCAACTGTGCTTTATTGAATATATCAAAAGGCGTGGTGTGGTAAGAGTGTTGCATGAACAACAGCAAGAGAACTGAAACCTGCACATTTTTCTTGTAAAAATAACAGAGAGGTTTTAGATTTGAAAAGAAGATATTGAGTCTCTAACAAGTCTCTTTATGCTTCTGTGAGATAAAATTGTATGAGCTATAGACCAGTGAGGGTCTTGTAAACGTGAAGGCATTTTTATGTCAATTTATTTTGCAAAATAGAAATCCAAGTTGGTGCTTGGAAAAAGGGGTTGGTGCTCCTTTCTGTTGCAGCAGAAAAATCAGGGGTTGGTGCTCCTTCCAGTGGGTGCTGGTAAAATAATTGTAAAGAGTGAATCCTTGCAAAGACTGGATTTGGATTGTAGTCCAAACAGTCATTATTTGAGGAGTAGCCACATCGGTGAACCTCGTTAAATCTTGTGTTGTGTGATGCTCTTGTGTTATACTTGCTTTATCTATTTTTAAGCTTGCATTTTTAAGTTTTAAGAGTTGCAGATTCAAGGTTTTTTTAAATAGTTACACTGATTCACCCCCCCTCTCAGTGTCATTGTGAGAATATCAATTGGTATCAGAGCCAGGCACCTGTACAAGCTTAATCAGCTAAGGTGATCTTGGAAGAAACACAATGGCCGGTGGTGAAGGTTTTTCTTCTAACAAAGCTCCTCTGTTCGATGGAACAAATTATTCTTTTTGGAGACTCAGGATGCAGACATATCTATGTGCATTGGGTTATGACATTTGGGAATCTGTTGAAAATGGATACACCATACCCACTGTTCCTCCAACGAGATGCGGCTGAGAAGAAAAAGTTTGAGAACAACTCGAAAGCCAAGAATGCTATTATGTGTGGATTAGTAGACAAGTGAGTTGATACGCATCATGAACTGCAAATCTGCTAAAGACATATGGGACAAACTGCAAAGCATTCATGAAGGAGATAGCAAAATCAAGGAAGCTAAGCTGCAAACACATCGTGCCCAGTTCGAAGCATTAAAGATGACCGATGATGAGAACATTGAAGCCTATCTGCTGAGAGTAAATGGAATCATCAATGCAATAAGAGGACTCGGGGAAGAAATGGAAGATGCAGTCGTTGTGAAGAAGGTACTAAGAACTCTCAATAAAAGGTTTGATGCAAAGGTTTCTGCCATAGAAGAAGCAAAAGATTTAAATTTTTTCAGTATGGATGAAATGCATGGTTCTCTAACAGCATATGAAATGAGGATTGGACAAACTAAGCCCTCAGACAGAGAAGCAGCTTTTCAAGCACAGAAAAATATAAAATCTAAACAAGAATCTGAGGAAGAAGAATCTACAGATGAAACTGAAGCAAATTTTGTTAGAAAATTGGTAAAGGGAAAAGGAAAGTACAGAGGTAAGCTGCCGTTCAAGTGCTTTAACTGTGGAGGCATCGGGCACTTTGCAGCAAAATGCCCAATGAATGAGAAAAATAGAAGTGATGAAGGGACACACCAAGAAAGAAATGTCTGGAAAAAGAAACCACATTTTAGAAAAAGGAACTTCAAGAAGAAAAGCTTCATTTCAAAGAATATTGACTCTTCTGAAGATAGTTCCAGTGAGGACTCAGAAGAAGAAACTGGTGAAGCCTTGTTCATGGCTTTTGAAGAACAGAGAACAGAAGAAACCCAGGAGTGTGAAGAAAAATTAGAGGATGAGGCTGAGATAGATCTGGAAGGTGAGTTGGTTGCTGCACTTGAAGAGTTAAGTGCAGAAAGGAAAAGAAATAAAAATATTTCAAGGAAATTTGAGGATGCTAGCAATTTAATAATCAGTTTGAAAGTACAAACTAAAGAATATAAGAAAAAGTCTAAAGATTTTGAAGCACAGCTAACCGTGAAAATAAATGAGTGCAACAAGCTAGAAGAAGACATAGTTGGATTAAGGTTGCAGCTAGAAGAGATGAATCGAAAACTGAGTTGTCATCATAAATTTGAAGACAAGCTCTGCGAAGCTGAATAAAATGTTAAATGATCAAAGGCCTACGGGTATCAAATTTGGGTTGGGCTTTGATGAAGGAGAATCCTCAAAGGACTCAAAGGTTGTAACTGTAGAACCAATAAGGAATAAAGACAAGATCAGGGTTGATCAAGACAAACCGTATCAAGCAAAAGAAAACAATAAGTCCAAGCTTGAAAGGAGTTCTGCAAATGATGGATTTACCAAAGTCACATATCAAAGAAGAAGAAGACCCATGGCTCCTACTACAACATGGCAACAACCATTACCCAGGTACACTCGTTCCTTTTCTGGTTATTGTTTTAAATGCAATGCATATGGTCATAAAATCTCAAGTTGTAGATATAATGTAGAACAAAGAAATTTTACTAGTAGAAATATTTTTTCTCCTTTGATAGATTATCGTTGTAGAATGTTATAACTGTCATAACTTCAGACATATTGCAAGGAATTGTCGTAGCTCTTTTGCAGGAAATAAATACCAGGGAAGAAAGTATCAATCAACTGGATCAAAACAGAACAAAAAATTTCTCGAAAAACTGTCACAAGCCAATGAAAGGGAGAAGGTAAAGCAAGTGACCAGATCTGCTGTCAAATCTCAGTGGAAAGAAAAGGAACAACCGAAGAAAGACAAGGAATCTCTGATCGTTCAAACAGCTCTCAAAGCACAGAATAAATCTGCTCCTTGGATTCTGGACAGTGGATGCTCCAGTCACATGACAGGAGACAAACAGAAGTTTGATAAGCTACAGACATACGAAGGTGGTTCTGTGAAATTCGGAAACAATGATGGAGCAAAGATAGTGGGTAAAGGATCAGTTAAGTTAAGTGACGGTAAAATCAACTCTAAGGAAGTTCTTTTTGTGATAGGTCTGAAGCATAACTTACTGAGTGTAAGTCAAATTTGTGACAGAGGTCATGAAGTAATTTTCAAGAAGGAGGGTCGTGAAGTAAGAAAGACAAAAAATGGAAAGTTAATAGCCACTGGATCGAGAACTTCTAGAAATTTGTATACTCTCTCGGAGACTTCAGAAGGAGCTTGCTTGGTTGGACAAGAAGAAGAAAATTGGCTGTGGCACAAAAGACTCGGTCACATAAGCTTTGATAATCTGGTAAAAATCAGCTCGAAAAGAGCAGTAAGAGACATTCCCACTATTGGTAAACCATCAAACAACATTTGTGAGTCATGCCAAAAGGGGAAGCAAACCAGATCTACTTTCAAAGCAAAAGAGTATTTCACAAGCAAGCCGTTAGAACTGATTCACACCGATTTATGTGGACCCATGAGGACAGAAAGCATAAATGGATACAAATATTTTATGTTGTGTATAGATGATTTTTCCGGAATGACATGGGTACTCTTTCTGAAACAGAAATCAGAAGCCTTTGAGATGTTTAAAACCTTCAAAAATCTTGTTGAGAATCAATCTGGAAAAAGAATTAAATGTTTGAGATCTGATAGAGGAGGAGAGTTTATTTCAGATGAGTTTGCAGAATTCTGTGAAAAACATGGAATAAGAAGACAGTTTTCAGCAGCAAGAACACCTCAGCAGAATGGAGTAGTTGAAAGAAAGAACAGAACTGTGCAGGAAATGGCAAGAACCATGTTAACAGAGAGCAAAATTGCTGACAAATTCTGGAAAGAGGCAGTTCATACTGCAGTCTACATTCAGAATAGATGTATGTTGAGGCCGCATGAAAGCAAAACACCTTATGAACTGTGGTTTGGCAAAAAGGCTACAACAAAATACTTCAAAGTGTTCGGCAGCAAGTGTTACATTAAAAGAACTCGAAAGCAATCTTGGCAAGTTTGAAGATAGAGCCGATGAAGGAATTTTTCTTGGTTACTCAACAAAAAGTAAAGCTTACACATGCTACAACAAAAGACTAAAGAAAATTGTGGAGAGTGCGGATGTGAAGGTTGATGAAGGCAGGAAACAAGAAATCAGCAATAATGAAAACTACCCAACCTATGAAGAATTTATTGAAGAAGATGAAGATCAAGAAAAGGAAGAGAGACAAAAATCAGATTCAGATGATTTGGAAAGAGAAGAAAACAGGAAATTCAGAACAGGCAGCTGGCAGAAAAATCATCCCAAAGAGCAGATTATTGGGGACCCTACAGTTGGCATTCAGACAAGAAGAAGAGTAGTAAATAACTATTCTTTGTTATCCAGTATTGAGCCCAAAAATATTATTGAAGCAAGCACAGATGAAAGCTGGATGGAGGCAGTAAATGAAGAACTAGATCAAATTGAGAAAAATAATACCTGGGAATTAGTACCAAGGCCTGAAAATAAAAACATAATTGGTACTAAATGGATATTTCGAAACAAATTGAATGAAGACGGACAGGTTGTAAGGAATAAAGCAAGATTAGTCTGCAAAGGATATGCTCAAGTTGAGGGGATTTATTTTGAAGAGACTTTTGCACCAATGGCCAGACTTGAAGCAATAAGACTGTTTTTGGCTTTAGCAGTTCATAGAAATTTCAAAGTTTATCAGATGGATGTAAAATCAGCATTTCTGAATGGAAATCTTGAAGAAGAAGTATATATTGAACAGCTCTGATGGTTTTCAACTCTGTGACAATCCTAACTTTGTTTGCAAGCTGAAGAAAGCTTTGTATGGCTTGAAACAAGCACCTAGGGCTTGGTATGCAAGATTGGACAACTATCTCACTAAGCAAGGATTCAAGAAAGGTATGGTTGATAGCAACTTATATATCAAAACTGAAAATGGCAATTTTATTGTCCTTGTTGTTTATGTAGATGATATAATATTTGGGAGCAACAATGATGAATCATGCAAAGACATAGCAAACAAAATGCAGAAAGAATTTGAAATGTCTATGATTGGTGAACTTTCATACTTCCTGGGATTGCAAGTTAATCAAACTGAAAAAGGGATTTTTATTTCTCAAATTAAATATGTGAAAGAAATGCTGAAAAAGTTCACTATGGAGGATAGTAAGCCTGTTAGCACCCCCATGACAACAAGCTGCAAGTTGAGCAAGGATGATAAATCTCCAGATGTTGATCAAACAATGTACAGATCTATGATTGGGAGCCTGTTGTATTTGACAGCCACAAGACCGGATATCTTACAGGCAGTTTGCATGGTTGCAAGATTTCAGGCTAGTCCAAAAGAAACTCATGTGACAAGTTGTGAAAAGAATTTTTAGGTACCTCAAAGGTACTATGGAGTATGGCCTATGGTATCCAAAAGGAAAGGACTTCACTCTTTTTGCATATTTCGATGCAGATTGGGCGGGGATGTATTGATGATAGAAAAAGTACAAGTGGAGGAGCATTTTATCTTGGAGATAAATTGGTGGCATGGCACAGCAAGAAGCAAGAATCAGTCTCTCTATCCACATCCGAGGCAGAATACATTACAGTAACAACATGTTGTACACAAATATTATGGATGAGACAAACACCGAAAGATCTAGGTATTCACTTCAATGAGCCCATTTCGATCAAATGTGATAACACTAGTGCAATCAACATTTCAAAGAATCCGGTCATGCATTCCCGCACCAAACATATTGCAATCCGGTATCATTTTTTGAAAGATAAAGTTGCAGAAGGCGAGGTCAAGTTGGAGTTTGTTCCAACTACAGAGCAAGTAGCAGACATATTCACCAAACCTTTGCCCAAGGAAGTTTTTGAATACCTTAGGGGTAAGTTGGGAGTAGTCACACTTCCCAAGCACTCGACTAGCTATGGGGAACACATTCTCGGGGGGAGCATTAAAATTATTTATGCTCGAGAATGTTGTGCATAGACTCAGGGGAGTCCGCAGCAGCCCTTTGGTATTATTGGCAAAGGGGGAGAAGAAATTGAGCAAGGTTACAGTGTGTTGCCAACAATTCCAAAGGGGGAGATTGTTGAGCAAGGTGCAGCAAAAGCATTGCAAAAGTATTGTCATTGTTGTCAACACAGACAGAATGGTGCAGTTGATGCAGTTCAGAGGTCAGTCGGATCAAGTGCGGTGAATTTCAAGGAAAACAGAGGGGACCCAGATCCAAAAATTTGCAGAAAAAGACAAGGAAGAAAACTGTCGCGATATCGCGACATGTTTTCTGTCGCGATTTCGCGACATAACGGAGGAGAGAGAAAATGCATGCAAAATTGTCGTGATTTCACGACATGGCTGAGGAGAGAGAAGGCGCAAGCAAAATTGTCACGATTTCATGACAAAAAGGATGAGAGAGAAAGTGCATGAGAAAGTGTCGCGATATCACGACAGTTTCGAAAGAAAAGCACTAAGGGCGCAAAGTGTCGCGATATCGTGACAAAAAGGAGGAGAGAGAAAGTTCATGAAAAATTGTCACGATTCCGTGACATGCTGGAAGGAAAGAGGCTAAGTCGAGAAACTGTCACGATTTCACGACAAGTTTGGAGCAAAGGCGTCAAGGATGAAAAGTGTCACGATTTCGCGACAAGTTTGAAGAAGCAGCGCCTAGGATGAAAACTGTCATGATTTCGTGACATGTTGGAGGCAAAGCAGCAAAGTGAAGAAAGTGTAGCGATTTCGCTACATGTCTGAGTTTCATTGGCAAAAGCAAACAAAAAGTACTAAGTGAAGAAAGTGTAGCGATTTCGCTACATGTCAGACTTTCGCGGGCCGAAGCAGACTTCAGATGCCTAAGCACAAAGTGGTAGCGATTTCGCTACAAGTCCAAGATGCAAGGCAAAGAGTGGTAGCGATTTTGCTACAAGTTCAAAGTGCAAGGCAAGAGTGGTAGCGATTTTCTACAAGTTCAAAATGGAAGATTGGATTTCGCTACAAGTTCAAAATGCAGGGAAAGGTGTAGCGATTTCGCTACAAGTTCGAAATGCATGGCACAATGGGGTAGCGATTTCGCTACAAGTTTGAAACACAAGGCACAAAGGTGTAGCTACTTCGCTACAAGTTCGGAATGCAAGGGAGATAGGTGTAGCGATTTCGCTACAAGTGCAAAACACAGAACAAGATGGGGTAGCGATTTCGCTACAAGTCTAAGCTTAGCAAGTAGAAGCAAGAGGAAGCTGCAGCAAAGAAAAATACTAAGTCAAAAGAGTGTAGCGATTTCGCTACATGTAAGGTTTTCATGGCTGCATGAAGTGAGAATTGTACGGAGGCCGAAAGCGTCATGATTTCACGACGACAATGAAGATGACGTCAGCAAAACTGAGAAGTGTCGCGATTTCGTGACAAGTTGAAAGAAAAGCCGCAGGAAGCCGAAGCGTCGCGATTTCGCGACGAGATTGAAGATGATGTCAGCAAAACTGAGAAGTGTCACGATTTCGTGACATGTATCATTTTCGCGGAGGCAAGCGAAGGAAAGTGCAGGAAAGTGGAAAGCGTCGCGATTTCGTGACATGTCTCATTTTCGCGGGTGTATGCCGAGTAAAGAAGAAGGAGGCTGAAAACGTCGCGATATCGCGACATGTAATGTTTTCGCGGTTGCATACAGAAAGGAAGTCTAGGAGACAGAAGACGTCGCGATATCGCGACAAGTCAGTTTTTCGCAGTCAACATACCAGAGAAAGTCAAATTGGAAGAAATGTCGCGATATCGCGATAGGTAATAGTTTTGGCGAGAAAAAGCCAAAGATGCATGCACAGTGACAGGTGTCGAATAAGCATGCAGCCAGTTACAGTAAAGTTAACTTGGGTCAGATCTACAGTTAACTGGAGTTACAAGTGAGAGTTTCAAGACAGTGCATTTAAGAAAAGAACGGCTGTTGCAGGGCCGTGATACAGCATGACTGGGAAAGGTGGCAGTTACATAGGGAAGCTACGAAACTAAACATTAAAGACAGAACAACTGTCACAGGGTTGAGTATACCGAGAATCAATTACAGAGATTTTTTTTTGTTGTGTATATCAAGAAGATACAGTCGAGTGCAGAAGTAAAAGGTAACACAGAACTCAAAAAGGGAGAAAGAAGAACAGAGCGCCGAGATACGCAGTAAAAGGTGTCAGAACACACAGAAAAAGGTTGTCAGAAAAAGGCCGTCAGAATGTACAGAGAAGAATGTCAGAATTGGAAAGAAAGAAAGCGGCTAAATGGCAGAACGTGTCAGAGAGGGTTTGACACATTGTTCGTAGCCGAAGATGCATGTAAATTAGGAGGGAAATTCGAACCGTTTGAAATTGAGCCGTTCCAAGAAATCAAATATAAGACTCGAACAAACAAAGAAATTTTTTTTACTGCAACTGTGCTTTATTGAATATATCAAAAGGCGTGGTGTGGTAAGAGTGTTGCATGAACAACAGCAAGAGAACTGAAACCTGCACATTTTTCTTGTAAAAATAACAGAGAGGTTTTAGATTTGAAAAGAAGATATTGAGTCTCTAACAAGTCTCTTTATGCTTCGTGAGATAAAATTGTATGAGCTATAGACCAGTGAGGGTCTTGTAAACGTGAAGGCATTTTTATGTCAATTTATTTTGCAAAATAGAAATCCAAGTTGGTGCTTGGAAAAAGGGGTTGGTGCTCCTTTCTGTTGCAGCAAAAAAATCAGGGGTTGGTGCTCCTTCCAGTGGGTGCTGGTAAAATAATTGTAAAGAGTGAATCCTTGCAAAGACTGGATTTGGATTGTAGTCCAAACAATCATTATTTGAGGAGTAGCCACATCGGTGAACCTCGTTAAATCCTGTGTTGTGTGATGCTCTTGTGTTATACTTGCTTTATCTATTTTTAAGCTTGCATTTTTAAGTTTTAAGAGTTGCAGATTCAAGTTTTTTAAATAGTTACACTGATTCACCCCCCCCTCTCAGTGTCATTGTGAGAATATCACAAAATTCAAGTGAGAAGACTTATTGCAAATTGTGGAGGTTGCATGTAATAATTTGGATTCCATGAATCATTGGGATAGCCCCATTTGAAGCCTTGTATGGTGAAAGATGCAGGATACCTCTAACGTGGAATAATATATATGATTGAGTGATGATCAAGCTGCAAATTATATGAGAGATGGAGGAACCATATGGATGACTAAGTGCTCTCTTTGGTGGAACCATATGGATGAACCATCTACAAAGAGAGATATTTAGGGAAGTGATGATGATAACTTGTTCATCGATAGCTCAGGGTAAAATGGATAAATATCCTTCATGTAGATGCATTTGCATTTTGCTTGTCTTGTGTTTACACCATTGGGATGAAATGTTGCTTTTATAATGAGTCTTCCTTATTAGGTTGGCAATAGCACTAGACTATCATAAAGGAAGACCACCTATTAGGGATAAACCAATGGTGTGAAGCACTACTTGCAAGAGTTTATATTTATTCTTATTATGCAAGTTAAGATTGGTATTATGTTTGGCAACATTAATATCTTTAGTTTATAATATTTTTGCTCTTGAATTATCAAGTTATCTAAATATTGGCTTTAACATTTTTAGATTAGAAAAATATTAATTAGCTAAGTTGTTTGTATACAAGATTAGTAGATTGGTTAAACCAATCTTCAAAAATGCTTTAATATTTATTTTCCTTATTAAGATGGTTTAAGTTTTACTTAGTCATTTAAGTTGAAAGTGAGCCTCTCTTTAGCGGCACATGAAGGAGTAATTTTTTAGTAAGTAAAGAAGGTAACACTTCTTGGAAGAGTTTTATCCTTGCCATGCATAATAACGCTCAAGCTCAGGGTATATAGGAAGCGACTTTGGAAGGTTTGGGGGATGATTATTTTGGTGGCTTGAAATTGAAGGCAATTGAAGGGAGTTCAAATATTGGAGGAGGAGTTTTGGGAGGAATGCAGTGACATCCTATGAAATCATAGGTAAGATTGGGTTTCTTTTCAAGTGCTTTCTAGGTCCTATTTTTTGCTAACTATTATCCTTATTACTTTGTTGGGTTTCAATGTCCTTTTTGGTTTTGTCTTGCTGTCATAGCTAGTTGTGACCTGTGTTTTGTTGTAATTTTATGGTTGTATGTAGGCTTGAACCTATGCTTCTGGTTGTGTTTTTAGTCTAATTGAAACATGTTGATTTTTCTTGTTAATCGTGCCTTGTTCCCTATTGGTTTTGCTTGCTAATTTTGGGTGCCTTGGAGCGTGGGATCTAGTTATGTTGTGCTATGCTCTTTGGTTGTACGTCTTGTTGAAGCCTTAAGACCCCTTTTGTTTTCAGTGGCCCAAGCCTAACCAAGGTAATGTAGATAGCTCTCATGCATGTATTTATGCATTTAACTGACTTAAGATCTCTATTTTTTGGGTGTGTGGTTGATTTTTGTGTGTTGTGGCCATCTATTTTGATTTTAACTCTAGTAGAGGTACTCTATTGAAATTTTAATCCTAGTCCTTTGTGGTGTCCTCAAGATCATTAGGGACTAATCCAAATATAAGTATCCTCATAGATTTGTAGTAATACCTCTTGATAGGCAGATGAATGTTGGGGGAATATCAATTATAGATATATCCTACATAATTGTTTAGCTTGGGCAAGCATACAAGGAGAGAAAAATTATTTTTATAATTCCTAATATTTGCACTAGGCTTTCATGTAACTTCACAATCCTCTTATTTGCAAGCTAATATCTTAAATGTAACGACACTAAAATCAAGAAATAATAAAAATACACAAAAAGAGAATATTTTTTTTAACTAAGGAGAGGGATTCATAAACCCCTAACCAACCTTAGATTAACTTAATGTTTAACAAAATCCCTAAGTTTCTCAAGAATTATACCTCATAATATTTCCCTCATGCAAGTCCATCTGTGTAGGCATATCCACTGTTATGCACATAAGTCCATCCATCTCATCA
Source organism: Wollemia nobilis (assembly GCA_028583015.1). Classification (NCBI taxonomy): domain Eukaryota; kingdom Viridiplantae; phylum Streptophyta; class Pinopsida; order Araucariales; family Araucariaceae; genus Wollemia; species Wollemia nobilis. Next base: position 7,392,589 of record JAQPPZ010000103.1, read on the forward strand.
ATTCTCGATGAGCTAGACTTATCACCTTCAATCATTAGAAGGTGTACACGCATCTCCATATTCTATACAAGCCATTATGCGTAGGTATACTATGTGTACTATGAGTTAAGCTATCAATATCATACTTCAACAAGCTATCTTAACTCAGGTACAATCTTCTATAAACATAGTTACCATTCTACCTAAGGGGTCTTAGTCCCTTAGGTCCACTATGTTCACCCTAAGGGGTCTCAAGCCCTTAGGTCATCCTTTAAGTTCACCCTACAACTTGTCACTAGTTTCCATAAATTTTATTCAAGCATAAAATAAAAGATAAATCTAGATACTAAATTTAACAAAATATAACTCATCAAAAAATCAAAAGATAACTTGAAATATAGAGCAATATTTAAAGGATAGACATGAAATAGAAAGATTCAGATACATTCACAATAAATCAAATAGAATACAAAGGTGCATTTATCACATTGATCATTTATTACATAAGTAGGTATGGTAAAACCTCCATACCCTTAAACATTACATTACATCAATTCCATCAGGGAAATCTCCTCATAAATTAAGTATATTTGCATAAGTAAACAAGATGTAAAGTAGAGAACAAACTTGTGTCCATCTGAAAATTTGGTCCTCCCACTCTCCCATCAATCATTGAGGATAGTAGGGGATTAGGAAACTCATAGTTTAGGATAGACACACTTCTAAATGAATTTACTCATTTCATTGCCAAATTGCAACTATACAATTAAATCAAGCAATCTAACTATCTAATGCATAGTTGATATCATAGAAACTACTCTTTCTATTTTCCCTCTCATCCTCCTATGAGAGTATTTCAACAATGCATCTAGATCACAGGCTTTACTTGCAATAAATGACTCAACCCTTATTCAACAATTAAAGTCCCATACCCTTAATTTCCAAACTAAAGCTTTTACTATTTTAATTAAACAATAAATTTCTTCTCGTTCATTTCATAAACCAAAGTCCCATACCCTTAGTTTACAAACAAACCTTTCTTTTATTTGCCAAATTAAAGCTTTTACTACTTTAATTAAAACAATAAATCTCTTCTCATTCATTTTATAAACCAAAGTCCCATACCCTTAGTTAACAAACAAACGTTTATTTCATTTGCCAAATTAAAGCTTTTACTACTTTAATTAAAATAATAAACCTCTTCTCATTCATTTCATAAACCAAAGTCCCATACCCTTAGTTTACAAACAAACCTTTCTTTCATTAATATAAAATCCACTATTTTATTTAATGAAACCAATATAAAACCTTTCTTTTCATTAATATAAAATCCACTATTTTATTTAATGAAACCAACATAAAACCTTTCTTTTCATTAATATAAAATCCACTATTTTATTTAATGAAACCAACATAAAACCTTTATTTTCATTAATATAAAATCCACTATTTTATTTAATAAAACCAACGTAAAATCTTTATTTTCATTAATATAAAATCCACTATTTTATTTAATGAAACCAACGTAAAATCTTAATTTTCATTAATATAAAATCCACTATTTTATTTAATGAAACCAACATAAAATATTTCTTTTCATTAATATAAAATCCACTTTTTTATTTAATGAAACCAACATAAAACCAACTAGCAGACAGCTAGACACTCGACTTCCTATGCATCGAGAAAGGTTTAAACAATACAAATGAATGTGCAAGGGTTCTTAAAGGGTTTGATGGAAGGTAACAGTCCACCAAAAATGATAGCTAAGTTTCCACTCAAACATGGTGCTCTCAACTGCTAACAGAGGCCTTCCCATGCAAATTCATGGAGCACAATCGCCAAAGGACTATGGGATGCTAACATAGAACAACCACCACTAACACACCATACCGCCACCAAGAAAGCCTTGGTGTAAGCACATCTAACACATAGGTTATGGGGTCTATCGAATACATAAGCCCCCATCCTATGGGATGTTTAGACATCTACTAGGTGGAAGATAAAAAAATATGCTCACAAACATAGGAATGAGGCTCCCAGTCCACTAACTGGATGAAAAACCATCTAATCTTGTCCAATAAACTTGCTGAATGGAAACAACATATGACATGGCTTACAAATGAATTGACGAGAACCTACCATTACCTCTAATGGGGTCGTAACCTAGTATACAAAGCACCTGAGATCTAGTTCTAAACCCATATTTCCCTAGCAACAAGTTGATGAGGGAAAGCTTATAATCGACGCACATTCAAAGACAAGTTACTACAAAGGGATATAACCCTTTACAACATGGTTGGCCTAACCAATGAGTCCTAACAACTCACGGTGGTCCTAGGCATTTCTCTACTAGCCTCCAAGCAATGAAATAGCTGCATAGAGAGCTCACACTCTACGTACCCAACAACATACCAAAACTTATCAAAAAAAAAAGAGCAATACGTCCCAAGGGACAAGATAACAAAACATGAATCCAACCTGATACCCTGGAGAGTTTCATAGCTCTTTGGAGTGCTATCTGTGGTGTCTTTTCCTCCTTCCTTCTTCCTCACATTCCCCTTCCTTAATTCCTTATTACCACATAATTATCTCTCCTCCCTTCTTATTCCTTATTACCCCCTCTCTCTCAATGCTATGACATCTGCCTTATCCACCTCGACTGTCGTGCTCATCATTCGTCATCACTTCTTGTCCACTCTCATCAATAGCATGTCGTCTACCCCATCCTCTTCTCTGGTTGGTCATAAATGGAGTTTTCTTTTTTTCAAAGTTGGCAGACGCTTGAATGTGTATTCTTCAGCATCCAAACTTATGGTAGATTCTCCAAACCTTATTTTTTAAATATCTAATTGCTCGAGGGGGTTTTGAGATAGGAGTTCATATTTATCATTTTTTTTTAAATGGTAAAGCCATTTATAATTAAATTTCATTAACATAATTCAAATATTATCTTGGAATGAAATTCTCCTCTATTATTTAAAATAAAATATTTACTAACTTTTAAATGAAACCTTTTTATCATTTAAAATGAAACATTTATGAATTTTAAATGAAACCCACTATCATTTAAGATAAAATAATTTATAATTTTGAAATGAAACCTACTATCATTTAAATAAAGCATTTTTAAATTTTAAATGAAACCTACTATAATTTAAAATAAAGCATTTATTTAATCACTCTATTTTCCTGAACACACAAGGAGTTATGAAGACAACCAATCCATCTATACTTCCCAAATCATTGAGGAAAATAATGTTGAAGTAAAAGATAATCAAACATGTGCAATAGACAAAGAGGGAAATATTTTCATCAATCTATTCTCCTGTATTAGTCTCTAGAACTTACGATAGCTACTAGGCTATCAGTCTAGGGCTCAAGGTGGCTAGATATTGATGATTGTCCTTAATTGAATGCATGCCTATATGAAGGTATCCATAAATGTTACCTTTGAGTTACCTTTTTGTCATTTCCTCAACCTCAAGTAACCTTGCCTTTGGTGGATGAATCAACTTTTTCCACCAATGAGCATACTTGATCCTACACATTAGCAATTTGTTAGCAGTATCATGCTCTTAAATAACAACTAACATCTCATAGTTGCTTAATTACCCAAAATCAAGTATTAAAGCACCATCAATTAATATATATTTTTTCATATCAAAATGTCCATCAGGGAGGATCATAACATTAAAATCCAATGCATATGCTACTCCTTTTGACATAACAAATGTGCTAGCCCCAAAATCTATAATGCACTTGTAAATCAATTTGTCTTGGTAAACAAGGGTTAGATAAAATGAGAGGATTTTGACTTGCTAAGTCCAAATTATGAGATCTACAACACTCTAGAAGCTTGTTATTGTCTTTCCATTCTTTCTTCTTCTTCTTCTAGGGATTTTTATAGGTGCTTCTTTTATCCTAGAATGGCTAGGATGTCCCAAACTAGGACTGGTACTATGGATATTTTCAAGTGATCCACTATGCTAAAAGATATAAGACATACCACCCTTTGTGGGATGAATCATGACCTTTATTCAATTAGTTGGGTGCTTTTGGTAGAGATATCTATTATCTCAAGACCATTAGAGTGCCTTGGAAAATATTAGGACTTTTGATAATATAGCTACTAGAAGTCCTGAGCCATTATTGGCTATCTTGGCCTAGCTGCCAAGAGTTTTTGGCTACTTTGTTGAGTGAGAAAGAGGCATGGGTACCGTTGACTACTAAGATACTATAGTTTGAGGATTCTATTATGGTTGGGCTAGCTTGTGTTGACTATCAGGGTTTATTGAGTTGCCTTTGTCATTTTACTCCATTTCTCACTCTTAGACCATGTTAGATAGTCCAATTGGACTTATGGTCTTTTGGCCATTACATTTACCATATCTTCAATCACAATATAGATCTCTTCTTTGTCCCAGGTGACTAGAACTTATTCTATGTAACAACCCAAAAAATAAGAAACAAGAAAACACACAAATATAGAAAGATTTTTTTTAAACTAAGGATAGGGATTCATAAATCCCTAACCAACCTTAGATCGACTTAATGTTTACAAACCCTAAGTTTCTCAAGAACTATACAACACTAGATTCCTCTCACACAAGTCCCTTCTGTGTAGGCATATATCATGTGATTCATGTAAGTCCATCCATCTCATCTATATTTGTGAGCTAGACTTACCACCCTCAATCATCAGAAGGTGTACACGCATCTCCATACTCCACATAAACCATTATGCATGGGTATGCTACACATACTGAGTTAAGCTATCAATATTGTCCTCTGACAAGCTATATTAACTCTTGTACAATCTTCTAAACCTAGTTACCAATCTCCCTAAGGGGGTCTCAAGCCCTTAGGTTACCCTCTAAGTTCACCTAGAACTTACTACTGATTTTATAACAATTATTTAAATAAGAATATAAAAGCTAGATATAGATACTAAATCCAACAAAACATAAATCATTAAACAATCAAGGAGTAACTAAACCATAAAGTAATAACTAAGAAGATATAAGTGATGAGAGAGATAAGAGGGAAGATGGCATAGGCAGAAGGCAATAATGGTGATGGTAGGAATCGACCTTCTGGAGTGGCGGATGGAAGACCCAGGACAGGTAAGGAGGATGCTTCTAGTGCTAAAGTGGGTTTTCCTAGGAAGCCCCCCAAGGGCCCTCAGGATAAGGAAAATCTTGATAAAATTCTCGTCGAGGGCCCCATCCCCAATAAGGACCTTGGTCCAAGAAGCCCTAGTGGGCCTTCATATGCCCATGTCATCTCCAACGAGCCGATCATTCCAAAAACCTATGATGTCCACCTAACTCCTGTCAAAGTGAATATAATCATCCCATATGAGGTTTTATCCAGTTATATATCAATGGAATATTATTCCTTGATCAACAATTTTGTTGTGGTATGGCCAAATATGGAGACAAAAAGGCATTGGGCCTTCTCCAATTGGAAAACCTCATGAAGCATGGAGATTGTAGCCTTTTCTAGAGTATTTTTCACCATTAGGTTATGCAACTATGATGACGCAAGCCAAATATTAATAAGGTGACCCTGGTTCTTAGGTAGGAGGAGCTTGTTCCTTAGGAGGTAGGCCACAAATTTCAATCCCAACATCCAAAGTATTAAATTTGCACCAATCTGGGTCCGCATCCTAGATTTGCCTTTTTACCTATGGCACGAGGACATCTTGAGAGTTATTGCCAAAACTATTGGTGACATGGTGGCTATTGATTCTACAACCAAAGAATTCTCTAGAATGATCCACTCCTGCATTTGCATGAACACCAATATCAACTTTGAACTACCCACATTTGTAAATATGATCTCAAGATCCTTAAGCTGGCGTCAACCTCTTGAATATGAAAATAAACTAGAATTATGTGTCCAGTGCCACATGCAAGGCCACCTCAAAAACTAGTGCCCTCTTATCAAAGCTAAACCCCAAAAGAAAACTGAGTATTTTGACACATTATTTTTGAGGGCTCCCCCCATATCCTAGAATTGGTTCCATCCCCAACCACCAAGGAATCCTCATCTCAAGAATCCCCAAAATTTTCCCAAAAAGAACAACTCATATTCACAAGCAAACTAGGTGTTAGGCTACCAGAGGAGGGACGGGTCCTTGCATGACAAAGGAATTTTTTTTTTGACTCTCCTTCGACTTTGGAGATAGACCAGGTATGTCTCTCGCTTGAAAAATAACCTTGTTTTCTTTGAAGGTAAATCAGACCCCCTAGTGGTTGATCCCTCACCCCCTATCCAGTTTGACCCTCTCCAAGTTGACCCAGCTGAGATTGTACCCTTTGAGCCCCCGTCAAAATCTAGTCCTTCCACCCCCTCTAGAAGATTTTGGACCAGCATCCATTCATTCTGAAGATGAAGACGAAGGAAGTCCTGTCCATCCCATAGAACTTCATCCCTAAGTAGAACTGAAGCAAAAAATCCCTCATCAACTATGGAAGTGATAAAAAGAGATGAAGTTCATCTGTTGTTGAGCAAAGAAGGAAAGAGATTAAAGAGGATATAACAAACGGTTTCCAAGCCACCTTGCTTTCTGACTCTCTCAATCTGATAAGAGATGAACCCAAAAAATCCAAACCTCCCCCCATCCGTCGAAGGGAGGCAAAAAATCCCTAAAAATATTTTAAGAGAATATTCTCACTAGGAATGTGAGAAGGCTTAATGGTGCTCCCAAGAAATTTTTGGCTATAAATCTGAGAAAAGACTATAGTCCTACAATATTCATCATGTAAAAAACAAAAGAAGATGAGATCTCTTCCCCCAAAGTTGCCAAAGCAATATGGAATCAAAGTGAATCCGTCTTCATTCTCACACAAGGAATATCCAAAGGGATGATATGCATGTGGGATCCGACTAAATTTGAAGGAATAATGATCTCCTCCTCAAACAGGATCATAAACATGCTTTTTCATAGCAAAATCAGAAACAACACATGGATTCTTACCAATTTCTACGCTCCTAATAACCCTCTTGAACTGTGGAACTCCATAAGCCAAATGAGAAACTCTTTCAATACCATTACCTGTATTCTTGTAGGAGATTTCAATAGCTCCTATTTTTGTCTAATAAGAAAGGAGGTATTATCTCACTTACCAGAAGCATGGAGGAATTTTGAGAATTCATAGATGCAAATGAACTCATGGATGTCCAACTGAAGGGAGCAAAATTCACCTAGAGTAACAGAAGAGCTAGAAATAATCTCATCCAGGTCAAATTGGATAGGGTCCTTCTATCAAGAGAGGCTATTCCTATTTTTGGGTATGGCACCCTCAAATCCCTCCCCAAAATTGGCTCTGATCACAACCCCCTTCTATTTTAAGCCATCAAAGCTCCCTATTTCAAGATCATTTTCCACTTCAAGGTAATGTGGTTCCACCATTCATATTTTAGGAACCAAGTCTCTCAATGGTCATAGTAGCATTTCAAGGGGTCCCCTTCTATGCAGTTATAGCAAAAAATTAGATTCATTAAGGAAAATATCAAGACTTGGAATAGAGAAATATTTGGAAATATTTTTGAAAGCAATAGGATGATCAAAGAGAAACTAGAAATCATAAAATAAAAAATCCAATAAGGCAACCAGGATAGAAGCATTAGGGCAAAAGAAAGTAAGCTCCTAGATGAGTTCCACAACATCTTGGCTAGGGAAGAAACATACTGGAGGTAGAAATCAAGAGCCCTTTGGCTCTAGGATGGTGACTCGAATACCAAATTATTTCATGCATCCACCTAAGAAATAAAAGCTCCAATAAAATTTCAGACCTCACCTGCAATGATGGAAGGATCACGAGGGAAATCTCTAACATCAAGAATGAATCTATCAATTTCTTCCAATCCCTTTTGGGCACCTCCTCCCCTAGCTCCCCTCAGGCCAAATAAGTCCTCCTGTACAATATCCCCCAATCCATATCCTTGTCCACTAACAAAATGCTCATCAACCCTCTCTCCCATGAAGATATCAAAGGAGCTCTAGTCTCTATGCAGGCTGACAAGGCTCCCAGACCAAATGGGCTTCCTCCATGCTTCTTCCAAGCATTTTAGGATTTGATTAGCCCTAAAGTTTGTGCAGTAGTCAGAGACCTCCAATCCTCCAAGGCCATACCTTGAGGGTTCAACTCCACCTTCATTTCTTGGGTTCCCAAATTTTTAGCCTGCAGAGCTCTATTTGACTTTCACCCCATTAGCATCTATAATGTTATATACAAGATCCTAACCAAAGCCTTGGCTAACAGGCTTAAGGAGATCCTCCCCCTTATCATTGATCCCTGCTAGGGTAGCTCTATTAAAGGGAGGATCATAACTGATGGAGTGATCACCATTCATGAGGCCCTGCACTCTGCCACCTTGGCCAAGAAACCATCGTTCCTCTTGAAGCTAGACATGAATAAAGCCTTTGATAGGGTCAGCTGGGAGTTTCTCATTGATATCCTCCTCAAATTTGGCTTCCACTCGACTTGGTTTGACCTCATTAAAAGATGCATATCATCCCCTTGGTTCTCTATCTTAGTTAATGGATCCCCTACTAGTTTATTACCAAGCTCTAGAGGTCTGATACAAGGAGATATGCTATTCCCAATCATGTTCATCATCCTAGATGAGGTGTTAGGGATGTCAATTGCAAGTGCTAGCAGGAGAGATCTTATTTTTGGGATCAAAACTGCTACTGGTATGAGCCCTATTACCCACCAACAGTTTATCGATGATACCATTTTGTCCACTTTTACTTTAGTATCTCAAGCCAGGGCCATCAAGCACATCCTCCACCTCTATGAGAATGTTGCAGGTCATAATATTAACCTCCTCAAAAGTAAAATATTTTTCATCAACACACCCCATAGTCGGTAAATCAAAATAGCATGGATCCTTGGGTGTTCCTCGGAGGCTTTCCCCACTTCTTACCTTGGGATTCCCCTATTCTTAGGAAACCCAACTACTCCCATGTGGAATAATGTCATTGAAATAATTAAAAAAAAATTGGCCTCCTGGAAAGGTCACCTTCTCTCTCAGGTAGTCAAAGCCACCCTTACTTCGACCTATTTACAGAGCATCTTGGTTTACTTCCTATCTGTCTTCAGGATCCTAGCCTTGGTGAGTTCTAAAATTGAATAAATACAAAAGATATTCCTCTGGTCTGGGAGTGAGGACAAGAAGAGAATCCCCCTGGTGGCTTGGGACCTAGTCTATCATAGCAAAAACCAAGGGGGCATTGGGCTCAGGAAAATCACTCAAATGAATCTTGCTCTCCTAGCCAAGCATGCATGGAATATCTACACCAACAACAATACATATTGGGTTTATATATTCAAGAAGAAATATTTGTAGAACCACCAATTCTTGAATGAACAGGGGCCCTAAAATGGATTATCTTTTTGGAATTCCATCACTCAGACCAGAAGCCTCATTCAAAAATGCAGTAGATGGATCCTGGGAAACAGGAACACCATCAAATTTTGGCATGATATGTGGTTTCAAGAGGAACCTCTAAATAAAAATAGAGCACTAGTGGTCTTAAAACCTTTCACTTATACTATCTTGGGGAGCAAGGTAGCCAACTTCATCAATAGTCCCAACGAAAACCTTAAATGGAGAACCGTTGATGTGGCCAACTTTCCTAATCAAGCTGCTACCCTATCTAGCTTTCTCAATGCTATCACCCTTACATCGAGAGAAGTAGAAGACATGCCCATCTACGGAGGAACTAATGAAGGGTCATTTTCCATTAATTCAAACTACACCCTCCAAGAGAAGGCCCAAGTTTTAACTATTCCTTTCAACCTTATCTGGAAGAAAAAACTTATCCCTAAAATAAGCTTATTTTCTTGGACTACTATCCAAAATAAGATCCTCACGATAAAAAATATAGCTAAAATAGGTTTCATGATCCCCAAAAAATGCTACCTATACCTTTTTGGTTGGGAATGCATGAACCACATTTTCACCAACTATACTTTTTCCTCCACTACCCTTGGCCACCTGCTCAATTTCTTCCACATCTAGTGGATCCAACCCAATTCAATCATTGACCTCTTTTCCTAGTGGCCAAATCCCTTCAACAATCCTAGGCTCCACTTCCTCTAGTCCCTCTACCTCCATTACTTCATTTAGCAGATCTGACTAGAGCACAACAATAGGGCCTTTTCATCCTCCTTCAAGTACCCCCTATCTGTGGCTTCCAAATCCATTGCCTATACTATTGAAAACATCTGAATCATCCCTTGATCCATAGACCCATCCCAGGATTTAGAATGTGATCTCTTCAAATATCTTGGCATACCTGAGGAGGATCCTTGAAGTCAGTCACAACCTAATCCCAGAGTCAATATCAAATGGATGCCTCCTTCAGAGGAGTGGATCAAGCTAAATTTTGACGAGGCCTCCAAAGGAAATCTGGGCAATGCTGGGGCAGGAGGGGTCATCAGAGATCATAATGGAAACTTGATCCTTGCATTTATCGAGTACCTCAGATATCAAACCAAAAATTTTGTGTAAGCCAAGGCTCTATGGAGGGGGCTTGTATTACTCCGATAGGATCCCAGGAAGGCAATTAGAGAGGGTGATTCCTTGAATATAATCAACTATATGAAGAACGACAAGATTCCATCATGGAAAGTCTTCAACACCATCCAAGAATCTAGGAATATCCTTCAAAGTCGTCTGCAGATTTCCATTCACCATAATTTCAGGGAATCCAATCATGTTACTGATATCATGGTCAACCTGGCAGTCTCATCCAATAGTCTCCAAGTTTGGAGAGATAATTTCTCCTAGGACATCACCAATGCAACAATTCATGAAAAGGATAATATTCAAAATGACAAGTCCTAATGAGTAGAAAACTAAGCTCATCTTAGGGGATCTCCTAACCAATGCTAGGTTTCTCATATTTTCCTCCATGAATGTGGGCAATTATCATGAGTTGACCAGGACTTTCTCCAGGTTTGAGCTCATGGGTTGTAAGGCATGGGAAAATTTTAATTCTTACCACTTGTTTTGAATTATGGTGGCACCTAGACTCCAAGGATAGTGGCACACATGCCAAAAAAGCCACCATGTTCCAAGTCAGATCCCGACATCACACTAATTTTTGCTATGTGGTCGATCGTAATAATCTAAGAAGGTATATCCATATCTACCCTGGTAATCATGCCAATATTCTCTAGCTTTTTCATCCATTTCAAGCTGTTGTTTACCCATCCAAATACCCCCCGCTCCCCTCACGATGTTTTTTTGGTTTTCTCCCAGTATTCTCACTTGTGTTCTAATCATGCAAATCTTGGGTATTTTGGTGTCGATATTCTCATGCATTGGGATGATATCCTGCTCCTTCCCAATTCTCCCAAGACCCGTGTTGCTCCTTATCCCAATGCTTTTTTGTCCAACCTGATTCCATAATTTTTGACACCCTCCACTCAACTCACTCCTTTTAACCTACAAAGGCTTCAACCCCTCATCTCATGCCCCCTCAATTGTCTCCCCTACCTTGGTTTTGCTGAACCTTTGCCTTGGTTCCTCCCTTATTTCGTTCCCCTACCCACGCCCCTATCCCCTACTAAGAGAATGACTTTCATTGAACCATATCAGTTGAAACTGAACCCCATGACCTAGATCTTCATGTATGCCAAAGGATTCACTCCTTTCCTACAAAAATTTGCTAGGGTTGAGGACTATATATCCAAGAACTTCATAACCTCTTGGAACCAGGGTGAGGTCACCATTCAAGGATTTCACTTTAAAGTGATGATTGAAATGTTAGCAAAAATCGTCGACCTTCCTTTAATAGAATGCTTCATCCACCATGAAAATCATAACTGAGAGGATGAGACAGACCAATTCCTTGAAAAAGGTAAAATATTAGGCTAGGATAAATCCACCCTTCATGTTTCTTCCCTCCTGAGGTTGGAATATTGCAATTATCCCCATTATGTAGTATATTACTTGTGATGACCCGAAGAAGCCCCTGAGAATATTCCACCTTACCTTCGTCAACCATATCTGTGATGGTAAGGTAGTATGTGTCCCCGATTATCTTCTGTACTCCCTCTATATGACCCTTGAGAAATATAAAAAATCAAATGGGAAGCCACTCCACCAAGACCTCTTTCCTATCATCTTCAAGCATGCCTTAGCCAACCGTCCCCCTATCCACAATGTCAAGTCTGTGTCTATCAGTCCCCCTATGAGCTTCCCTCTTCTCCTGGTCATGGCCCTACTAATAAATTCCCTATCAACCTTGGTCATGTTGGGGGTCATTCCAATCCTTCCCCCCTTAGTAGTGTCCGACGATGCGATCAGAGAAAGTGCATGGCAGCTTCGAACATCCCTCTAGCGATGATATCCTCGACCAGGCTCAAAATGCATAAGGTGGAGCATTCTTCCTCCTCAATGCACTTCATATCTAAATATGAGAGTGAAAAAGAGGACCCATGCTCCCAAATACTGTTGGAGCTTGTGGTTACAACCATTAATGCAACTATCAATTATCTGGAGGAGGCTTCTAAAATCTTGTCCCGATATGCTGCAAGGAAGAAATATGACAACAAAAAATGATAGGTATGGGATCCTCCCTTTGGGCCTTTGGTGCACATGAATGTTTTGGTTTCTCACTGGTGAATCTTGGTTACCAATTTTTTTGTGTTTGGCAATGTTCTGACAGGGTTTCTGCAATTGAAACAGGTGGTTTTTGGTGTAGTGCTTTATCTAGTTTTTTTAGTGTGTGGTGATGTGTCTGCTTTCAAGTGGGTTTGCTTTCGGATCTACAAGGTTTTTGTTGTGGTATTTAGTACCCCTATGGGAATTTTGTTTATGTGTATGGCTACAAAGCCCCTACTGCAATAAGCTTTTAGGTTCCTTTCAAAACTTGTAATGTAAATACAATATAAATTATCAAAAAAATAAAGTAATAACTAAAGGATAAGCATGCAATAGAAAGGATTCAAATGCAATTACATTCAATTAAAGGAATACAAAGTGCATCAACCATTGTTCATTCATTACATAAGTATGCATAGTAATTCCATACTTTTAACAATACATTACATCAATTTCATCGAGGAAATCTCCCCACAAATCTAATATATTTGCATAAATAAGCAATATGTAAGGTAGAGAGAAAACTTGTGCATCGATCCATCTCATGAATTTGGTCCTCCCGCTCTTCCATTGATCAAGTGAGGATAGGAGGGGATTAGGACACTCATAGTTTTGGAAAGATATGCTTCTAAATACATTTAATCATTTCAATGCCAAATTGCAACTATACAAATAACCCAAACAATTTAACTTTCCAAAGCATAGTTGATATCATAGAAACTACTTTTTCCATTTCCCCTCTCATCTCCCTATGAGAGTTATTCAACAATGCAACAAGATCATCTGCTAGCTTGTAATAAATTACTCAACCTTTATCCAACAATTAAAGTCCCATACCTTTAATTACTGAATAATCTAGGTTCTCAATTATTTACTTAAATTAAATCCAACTACTTTAATCCATAAATAACCTTTCTCTTCATTTCATGAATTAAATACCCATACCCTTAATTCACAAAACCAACCATTTTCATATTTATTTAATCCATTAAATTCAACTACTTTAACTTATAAATAAACCTTTTTCTTCATTTCATGAACTAAAGTTCCATACCCTTAATTCACAAAACAAACCATTTTCATATTTATTTAATCCATTAAAGTCAACTACTTTAACTATAAATAAATTTTTTTCTTCATTTCATGAACTAAAGTCCCATACCCTTAATTCACAAAATAAACCATTTTCATATTTATTTAATCCATTAAATTCAACTACTTTAACTTATAAATAAACCTTTTTCTTCATTTCATGAACTAAAGTCCCATACCCTTAATTCACAAAACAAACCATTTTCATATTTATTTAATCCATTAAAGTCAACTACTTTAACTTATAAATAAACCTTTTTCTTCATTTCATGAACTAAAGTCCCATACCCTTAATTCACAAAACAAACCATTTTCATATTTATTTAATCCATTAAAGTCAACTACTTTAACTTATAAATAAACCTTTTTCTTCATTTCATTAATTAAAGTCTCGTAGTTCCTATCAAATGAAAACATGTAAGGTTTCTTTTTCCATCATTTAAATTCTCCATTTCAAAGAACTAACCCTATGATAAACCTCCTTTTTTATTAATCTACGACTACTATTTTAAATAATGGAATTATATAAAAGACCTTTTATTTCCATTAATTTAAAAACTATTATTTAATTAATGAAACTATATAAAGGAAACCCTTTTATTTCCTTAATCTAAACTCCCCCATTCGATTAATGAACTAAACAGAGGTTTCCTACCTAGGCACCCTATGACCTCTCATCGACAAAGCCCACTGCCAAATCTTACAATATAGGGATAGAACACAGAGTCAAAGCATAGAAGTAGCAAAGGTGTGACTTGAGGTGATACACATTGTACTGCCCGCTATAGTGAAGTCGAAGTGCTTGGGTTTCATGGTCTATATTTGATGACAACTAGACATGGCTATTGGTTCACCATAGGTTCCATCAACATAAAGCCCATAGAGGACTATGCATACTTGAAAGGCACAGATTGAGGTGATACACATTGCATCACCCACTATAGTAAAGTCAGAGTGCTTGGATGTCATGGTCTATATTGGATGATAGCCAAATGTGGCTATTAGTTCACCACATGTTCCATCAACCTAAAGCCCATGGATAACTATACATACGTGAAACACCTAAGGGAGGACATCCCTTGGAACCCAACTTACCAACGACCCCTCACAACACCTAGCTTTATCGTTGCCTTTCCTTCTATGCAGTGCATTCTAACATAGAGGCGTATGTCTATAGTAAGGAGGTAGGGAATAACACAAGCCAATAAACCTATAATGAATTCCTAATACAGCTAACTATGACCAACTACAACTAACGAAGGCTCTACCACATCTAGCAACGACTCTAAAATGACCAAAAATGGCTTTAACACAACCAAAAAAGCTCTAACATAGCAAGAAATGCTCTAACATAGAAAGCAATGACTTTAACATAGCCATCGAAACTCTAACACAACAAGCAATTATCTAACACAATAAACAATGGATTTAACATAGCCAGTAAAGCTCTAACACAACAAGCAATGCTCTAACACAATAAGCAATAACTTTAACATAGCCAACGAAGCTCTAACACAACAAGCAATGCTCTAACACAACAAGCAATGACTTTAACACAACCAATGAAGCTCTAACACAACAAGCAATGGCTTTAACACAGCCAGCAAAGCTCTAATACAACAAGCAACACTCTAACATAACAAGCAATGACTTTAACACAACCAGTGAAGCTCTAACACATCAAGCAATATCTTTAACATAGCCAAAAAAGCTCTAACACAATAAGCAATGG
This sequence comes from Wollemia nobilis, assembly GCA_028583015.1. Taxonomy (NCBI): domain Eukaryota; kingdom Viridiplantae; phylum Streptophyta; class Pinopsida; order Araucariales; family Araucariaceae; genus Wollemia; species Wollemia nobilis. Next base: position 7,408,022 of record JAQPPZ010000103.1, read on the forward strand.
CTTTAACATAGCCAAAAAAGATCTAACACAACAAGCAACACTCTAACATAACAAGAAATGACTTTTAAGCTTCATAAGGGAGGAGGTCTTCCTTGGTCAAATGGATGACATACACAACAAAGCTACACCCCAATATTTGAACTAAAAGAACTAGCACCAAAAACCTTAAATAAATTATTTAAATAATCTTACTAACCAACCTGGTTATTTACATGCTAGCAACTTTCTTGGTTGTGATAATAGAGCATCGACTCCCTCTCTTCCCCTTCATGCAGTGCTTCACCATTTGTCTCTTGATGTTTACTATTCATTCACCTCTCAGCACTCTATCCCCACTCTCTGTTTCCTCCCAGTTTATAACATCCTTCCTCCCCATCCTTGGCATCTATATCTTCCCTTGACTTCCATCTGCCACCTACCCACCATTACTTCTCATCCGTCCGTCAGGTGATAGAGGGGATGCTTCTTCCTCTCTGCCTACCCAAGGTGCTTCCAGAATTGAAGCCTTTCTCTTCACATTGACAAAATCATCCCTTCATGCTAGTGAAGCCATCCCTTCATGTTAATGGAGCCATCCCTTCATGTCAATGGGAAACTCTGCCCAGGTGGCCCGATTCGATTTTGAAGGTAGGTTCCATACTTGATTGATTTTATTAAACTAATCATTTGATTATCATTTCATTAAGCAAACCCTCATATAATTAAGGCAACAACAACTTTCTTAATGGGTTAAATGAATCCCCCATTTTTTTGAATGGAGCAACCATCGTTCTATTGCAGGAATCCTTTTATTGCTTAGTATGAAACACTGCTTCCTTCCTTTTTAAAAAGAAGTTTCTAAAATAAGTCAACTTGTTTAAAATAATGTCCTATGATTATTCTAACATAAAATCTATTTATCATTTTAAAATAAATCAACCATTTATTTAAAAATGAAATCTATTTATCATTTAAGATAAATCAACCATTTATTAAAGATGGAATCTATTTATCATTTTAAAATAAATCAACCATTTATTTAAAAATAAAATCTATTTATCATTTAAGATAAATCAACCATTTATTAAATATGGAATCTATTTATCATTTTAAAATAAATCAACCATTTATTTAAGTATGGAATCTATTTATTATTTTAAAATAAATCAACCATTTATTTAAAAATGAAATTTTATTTATCATTCCTTTTATCAGAGCACCCAAGGAATTATGAAGACAACCTATTCATTCATACTTTACAAATTACTGAGGCAAATTACTGAAGTAAAAGATAATCAAGCATGTGCAACAGACAAAGAGGGAGATCTTTCCATCAATTTAGTCACCTGTCTCAGCCTCGAGAACTTACGATAGCTACTAGGCCATTAGTCTGGGGCTCAAGGTGGCTATCTATTGACGATTATCCCTAACCGAATGCATTCTTATATGAAGGTATATATCCTTTTTACCTCTGATTTTGCCTTATCATCACTTCCCTAACCTCAAGTACCCTCGTATTCGGTGGATGACTCAACTTCTTCCACTTACGAGTACACCTGATCCTACACATTGGAAATTTATTAGCAGTATCATGTTCTTCAATATCTATTAATATATTTTAGCTACTTGATTGCACAAAATCAAGTATTAAAGAACCATTATTTAATACATTGTTTTCCATATTCAAAGGTCCATCTGGGAGGGTCATGATATTTTGATAATAATTAGGCCCTACGATAGAATAAGTGGAGGTATGTTGCTCTAGAATTTGGCTCCCATTTCCTAAATATGAAGTGGATTCTTAAGATAACATTATTTTAGTCATTATAATAGCAAGGAGTCGATATATTTTGTTTTGATTGTAGTTGACATTTGAAAGGGGGTAATACTAGGAGGTAAACTCTTCTATATAATTGTTCTAGATAGGGGCTATTTACCTACCATGGTTAGGGATATTTGTTTATAGATGAGACACCATCGATACTCTTTGATGAATTTGGCCTTGGGCTTGACCATTTTACTTACTATCCTAAAATTGAGACCTGGGATACCCATTAGATGAGGATCTATATTCCTAGTTACCTTGTAGGAAAGGAGGTCTCAAATTAATTTTGATAAGGGTACCTTTGGGTATTTGATTTCCTCATCATGGCTAATATTTCATTGGTAATTAATGTAAGAAACTTGTGTAATGCTTCCTTTTTGGGATCCTTTGGAGTAGGTGGAATTATAGTTTGTGGGGCAACAACAATCACATGTGAGATTGAGGATGTTTGAAAGGTTGTTGGTTGAGAAACCCGAGTAGGTTGGTAAGGGGGGCGTGTATTAGGATATAAGGGCATGGTTGGAATAGGGGCTAGCAGTTTAATCTAAATCAAATCATGCTTAACTTGAATGGCTATTCCATAAGCTTATGGTAGAGACTTCCACCTCAAGCCTTATTCATTAATTAGATTTCAAAATCTAGGGCCTTTAAGTAATATACAAATGCCATACTTGGGGGAGGATGAATATATTTAGGTATTTTGTGCCAAGAATTGTAAAATATGAGGTTGAAATCCTCTATCACCTCCATGGAAGCTCACTTGATGGTTGAAAATTGCTCTAGGAGTGATACACCATATTCCTTCTCTCTAAAACTTTGAATGAACACATTGCTGATTTGGTCCTAGTTGGCTATCGAATTGGATTATAGTGTAAGATACTAGTCTCAAGATTTTTTCTTGAAAGAGGTTGCTAGTAGTCTTAGAGCCATGTTCTACTATGATATATTATGAATCAAATATAAAATTACCACATGGTACAAATGCTCAATGGGAGTCATAAGATATTCCCAAATGAAGTAAGTGAGAGAATTTATAGTAGATTGAGGTATCTCATTCCATACTTCATATGCAATTGGAAGTGCCAAAGGTCTTGTAGGTCAAAATTTTGACTACAGTTGCATAGCAAGAAGAAGTAACTTTTGGGCACAAAAATTAACTAAGCATGTTGAAGATTGTAGACTTGCACAAAAATAGAATGCTCAAAACTAGGATTACATTAACAACAATGTCAACGTGAAGCTACTTTCACTCGAGAATGTGTAAAGTCAAGTATTTAGGGTTGTAATGCTCAAAACTATTATCACTTTGGCCATGACATCAACAAGCCTAAGTTAGAGCCCAAGATCATGTAAAGAAGCAAAAATGAACAAAGTGTAGTACATAAAATTAGGCTGCTCAAAATAATGGCATCAACTGAAGAGAAAAAGAGCCTAAAATTATGCAAGTCAAACTCCAAAGACCAAGTGCACAAAGTGGCAATGCACAAAATTAGGCTACCTTCAACAATGATGTACACATGCTTGAAATATATTTTGAGATCGTACAAATAAGACTAACATACACCAAATTAGGATATGAGCAAACAAAGTGAAAGTGCTCAAATCCAGGCCACTCAAGCTGAAGATATCACCACCTCCAAGATAGAGCTCTAGATTATGCAAACAAAGAAAACAACATTTAAAAGGAAGTGAACAAAGCTAAAATACATCCAAGAATAATGCCATCAAGCCAAATTCATGATTTTATTCTAGAAGATCTCTATAGATAAAATAAAGAGCCCAATTTTGTTCAAGAACACAATAAATGTTACTCTCAAACCTGTAACTACCATGGTTCCTGCCAACTAGTTCTAGCTAGTGATATCAGAGCATGAAAGTGTCAACTTCAATAGATTAGTTACAATCATGTACCTACTTGCAAAAGGAAGTTGTAGACCGACTTTAACTCAAATTTATGCATAGGATGAAACCTAGAGTGGCCACCTCAATATTTTGGCTTCTTGCCAGACTTTTTCTTAATGACCTTACAACTATAAATTTCCCACTATAAAATTTAAATTGTAGACTATAAATAGGCCAAGATAACTCAATACAAGGGTTGGCTCTATAGTCCTTTCCTGGTATTACTTTATAATATTATTGTTGATCAATGAAGTGATAGTTGTTTGGCCTCCATTACTATGCAATTGTAGGTTTCTTATGTATACCTTGCTTTAAGTCATTTCTATTACACTTAATTGTTAGTCTATTATGTTAAAGTGAATTTTGCTATTTGGATCGTCTATTGGATTACTAACAATTAAAGTCCTTGGAATGATTAAAGTGATTATATTATTTACTTTAAGTCATTTTTTTTAGCACTATTTTATTCTGTTAAAGCAAATTTTGTTATTTGGATCGCCTATTGGATTGCTAATTGTTTGAGTCCTTAGAATTATTAAAGTGAATGATAAAAGCTAAATAAATTTGTAATTGAATTTGATAATGGTTGGTCTATTAAGTATCATGTAATTAGTTTGGTAGCATATTATCTAGTGAGATTCAATGTTGTTACACTATATCCCATTCACTTTTCAATATCTTTCTCTAACCCTTTCCCCTCAAGAATTTAGCAATTTCAAAGAATCAACCTTCTCTAAAGGTTGAATAAGAGAGAAATATCATTTCATCCAATTATATACTTTGTCTAAAGTCTAGGGTGTAGTGCCTATCCATAGGTATAGAAGATTTTGGTCCAAAAATATAGCAAAGACAACGAAAATAGTCAACAACCTATTTCTTCATCATATGTGGATTTGCTTGTAAGTGGTTCTATCCCATTTTTATGTTTCTAGCTTCTGCTATGTTTTTGGAAAAGTATTAGGGTTAAATAAATCACATAGAGAAATATTAAACAAGATAAAATAAATTTGTTTGCTATATTCCTGCTAACTGCTATTGGGAACAACGATTGGTTCTGCTAGCCACCATAGAAGACATCAAATAGGATTTCTAGCTACTACTGTGTATAACATCCTCAATTGTGCATCCCCAATTACATTAGAGGCTACTATTTAACTTGTTTGGTAGGTGTGCTTGCTTGAGTTATATCCAAAGGCTAATTCATGTTAATGTGCATTGCATTTTTTAATGTAAAACATCTTTTCCATGTTGCATATATGAAAGTAAAACACATTTTTACATACATATAGTGGAAAAGTCATTGGATGCTAAGTGATGCATATTTCTTTTCATAAGTTAAAATGAACCAATCACACACCACAATCCAAGGATAAACATCAATGGCATTGGAATTTCACATCCAACCCATTGAACAAGACCAACGGTGGAAGTCATTACCACTCGATTGGCTTGTTTGATATTGTATCATCATTACCCATTCGTGGCCAAGGCCAATTCAAGAATTGCCATATCCATGGAAAATCACATGTACTATTCATAGGGGTGTATCACTGACCATGGTGTGCTGAGTGAGAATCGGTAGTACCTATGCTCCCTGATCGAATATGGATTTCATCTCCATATTTCGATGGGTAGACATCCTGGATGTCATTACCAGATTGGTCGCTGCAAGTGTATAGGTGAAAAATTTAAACAATACAAGAATTACATCAACTATTGCAAACACAATAAGAGTTCAAATTGTATTCACAATAAATCAAAATACATGAAACAAGTTTTAGGAAACACAAACAAAACTTAAATGAGATAATCACCTTGTATACTTTGTATGTTTCTTAAAACTTACACAAGAGATAATTCATAAAGCTATGATCACTACACGGGATCATCCTCGATCTACAAATGAGATGGCACCTAATTCACCATAAGGCCCAGACTGCCCTAGAGGCAACACACCTACCCAGAACATATTAGGTAATCTCAGAGGAGACAAAACCACTCACGACAGATATCACCAAGATATCCCATCCAGGAGAACCAACACTAGATAAACTCATGATCCAAATGATATAATTTATAAACCTACTTCATCTCATCACATTGAGAGATCAAATCTACCCAATAATAGAAAGGGTAAAGGGATTGCGACTGTTCGCATGCCCATAGTAATGCCAAATCCTTTCGAGCATGGAGGGTGTCATTTATTCTATCATAATATTGGCAAAGGAGGTATGCCCCTCGACCAACCATGGAATACCCATCACCTTGACTTCTTAGATCAAGGTGTTGGAAGGTTAGAACATAGGACACTTGAGCATGGAAGCATATATCACGATCGTACTCCTTGTGGATCTACTGGGTCTGTTGAATAATACATCATGGAAGAAGGAACTATAACCTAGTTGTGTCCTATCTGTACCCATGGTGAACATTTGAGGTGAACATACGATACCCCCACAACCTTACATGAAGATCGTACCCCTAGCAAAAAGCTTAATATCAATACAACCTCGATTAATCGAGGAAAACGAGTTGCCAACCTTATTGCACAATTTAAAGTAAACAAAGCCCCTCGCATGGAGTTGTAAATTTAGAGGTCTCATACAACAAATTGATCAGATTAATCACATAGGTCAGATGCAATTTAGAGAGAACAAATGATCCAAGATCAATTGGAGGATTTGCGCATTAAGAGTGAGCATTTGGAGAACTTAGAACGTGAAAGTGTAAAACAACGGTGGTTGCACCAACAATAGTTATATGAAAATTACCTAGAAGAACAATGCCTCATTGATAAAAATGAGTGTGAAGAGAAATCAAATAGATTGGCTCAATCTAACCTACCTCCCCATAGTGAGTATAGGTAGCCACGTAATGAGAGATATGTTACGTCTCACCCTGAGCTGCACACTAGGCGAGTCGATGATTATATTTGCCATACTTCTCAATATGCTTCTCGGCCACATAAGCATTTAGCACTAAATAGGCCAGAGCATAGTTAGTATGAAGAGTCAGAACAGGATGACTAGGATCAATAGTATTCTAAACCATCTTCTATAGACATGGTTGATGAATAGAATCGACCACCTTGTACTCAAAGGAACTTACCTTTGCTTGTACCTCAAAGATCCCTTTGGGAGGAAGATATCATCTCTTCTAAAGCCTACAAAGTTCTTACAGAGAGAGTCAAAAATCTTGAGAAACAAGATGTGGTTGGTCAAAAGTCCACTTTAAGCAAGATACACAATCAACCATTATGTCTGTCACTATCAAGCCCTGCTTATCCTAAGAATTTTGAAATACCCAAATTGGATAATTTTAAAGGTGATGAAGATGCGTAGAAACATATAACAAGCTTTATGAATTCATATTTCCAACTGCAGCATGGTGATGCCTTGTTATTAATAACTTTTGTTATCACCCTCTCGAGTGCATCCATCAAATGGTATAATCAATTTCCTAGGCACAACATCACCAAATTTGAACAATTGATGAATACTTTTATTGAACACTTCTCATTTGGCATCAAGAAGAAAACTAATCTATCTGACTTGGTCAATCTATGATAATACGATGATGATCCAATCATGGATTACAAGAATCGATGGAGAAAACTAATGGTAAAACTATCATTCTCCATTCCCACTACAAAACTCACCCAAATTTTCATGAAAATTTATGCCAAGCACATATCCTTGTTGCTCCAACTACAATAATATATGACATTCAAGGAAGCTTTGGCTCAATCCAAAGTAATTGAAAATATCAAGTTGCAAGAAGAAGACTTGAAGCTCTATACAAAGAAATATTGGAACAACAAGAACATACAACATTAATCATAGTATCAGGGTAAACCTACACCTGTAAATTAGGTCATGTTAAATGTTCCAAAAGCAGCACAAATCCAACAACCACAAAAGTATCAAGCTCAACATACCCTAGTGCACTACAAATAGTGCAACGATAACTGAGCTCAAAAGCAACAACACAAAGCACCTCACAATTACATGCCATTACCTAAACCTTTAGCATCTATTTTCAATCATCTATGTGAGGCTAAGGCCCTAACATTACCTAAGATACACACCTTGGATCCTAATTACCCCAAACCTAAGGGGTATAGGGAAGATCTCTATTGTGTTTATATTTAGTAAAATGACCATGATTTCCAAAATTGCATCGTTTTCAAGAATTTAGTGCATAATATGTTGTATAAGAATAAATTGTAAATAGATAGTCCTTTGATTATCGATAATAAAAACATTGACATATTCAAAAACCCTCTTCTCAATCATGGGCCCAACAACAATCAAGTTGAGCATGTCAATGAGGTGCACATAGATCCACTTGAGGAGGGCTTTATCGATAGAATCAATACTCTAGTATAAAGTAAAATATGTCTCGATCAACCCAACATATCAAAAATTTCAACTAAATCTGATCATTTATCACGGTTCATACCAACAATAAATTCAATTCACTTAAAAAAGGACCCTGTGATTACCTTTTGCAGGCATGAAATTAAGCCAATATCTAGAGGTAAACCTGATCTACCTCTGCACATCATAGTGAGCATCAATCAGATTCCATACAAGAGAGTCTTTATTGACATTGGGTCATCGATAAAAAAAATAACGACTGCAACTTTGAAATATTTATTACTACCATCCTCACATATTAAGGATTTCACATTTACATTGAGGGCCTTCAATGATGCCACCTCTTCGACAATCGATACAATAGTCCTACCTATACAGGTTGGGATAAAGATCATACATATGTTGTGTCATATCTTGGGGGTGAGAGGTAATATAACATATTTTTAGGTAGACCATGGATGAGGTACATGGAATGTGTACCTTTCATTATGCACCAAAGCCTAAAATTTATACACCAAGGATAAGTGTACGTGGTCCCCAATAATTATGAACCTTTCAAATATTACAAGAAGGTCAAGGAGCCATAGGACACTTTGGTGACATGTGAGCCTCAAAATGTTCACTTGGATGAACTCATCAAACATTCGACTGAAGCTTGCATCAAGAAATTGTCACCTTCTCCCATCACCAAAAACCATGGTATCATATAACCTGATGAGGAGAAGAAAACATCGGTTGATATAACTAATACAAAATCACCTTAGTTGGTTGATGATCCACCCAAAATTGGTACAAAATCCAAAGCACCTTCTCACGAGTTCATGGGAATGGTCAACATAAATATGGAGATCCAAATAATTCTAAAGCAGATAAAACAATAGATGATGCAATCAAATGTTGCTTCCACATCAAAGGGGCCAAAACCATTGAAATTAGTCATTCCTGATTCATTTCTCATGGTGCCCTATCAAGAGCAAGAAGAGATACCTCCCCCATGTCAAAATGGGGGTACTAAAGCTAGCACAGTTCAACATTACAAAGTGAAATAGAAATGTTAACTAAGTAGCCAACCGGAGCATGTGGATGCCACTATCAAAGTGTATCATCAAGAAGCATCCACATCATCTCTAATGAAGTAAACTGGTGACTTGCATGTACCTAAGGGTTATGTAACATCCACTCTTTCATCTCCTTTAGTCGATGATGGTATTTCAAGCCATTCGCTAGCAATACACATGAAAGCCTTATCCATATTGGAGCATATGTAAAATCATCTTTATAATAAAGAGGTATAGATGGAGAAACAAAATGAGACATTGCAATTTATCTTGATTTACCTTGGGAGTTTGGAATTACAAAAGTAGCATGCACCTGAGATTGAACCACCTCTTGTGTAACCACAAGAAGAAACTCAGCAAGAGTAAGTGCCAATTTGGCCACGCCAACAACCTAGCAAGTTTTTACCGTTACCCAAGCCGATAATATTGGTTTTCAATCCATTATGCACCACAAATACCATCATCTTGCATGAGGTTCAACCTTTAGATCCGAATCATCCAAAACCTTAGGGGTATGAGGAGTTGCACTGTCCATATCATAGACAAAATTGCCATGATATTTAGTCATGTCATGATTTTAGAGCTACAATATACAACATCCTTTAAAAGAAGCAACTTTAGGTTGTTAACCAAAAAATAATCATAGTCATCAATCCATCCCTTGCACCAAAAAAGCAATAAAATCCCCTTAATTCAATAATAGAAATACCTAGGGCTCAACCTGGTCATCAAACTAAGCCAGCGTGTGTCGTACGCCTAAAACACTAGCAGTGCATTTAGAATCCTTTAGATGAGCCTATGTTAGATATTTTTTAGAAGCTACAAGACGCTAATATCATCACCTTACCTGATGTAAAACCTTTATATCTAAATAGAGCTAAACCTAAGGGTTATAAGGAGGACCACTTTTGTCCCTATCATCGAATAGAGGGCCATGGCAGTTACAACTATTATAGATTCAAGAATGTGGTTCAATATCTCATTTATAGTGGGGCCTTTACCATAGATAGCTCATCCACAATGTCTCAACCTACCAAAATAGAAGCCACATATTACCATATATGACCCCAAGTTCATCCACCACCTTGTAGGCCCAACAACCCAACTCATCGAGTAGTTTCATTTCAGATGACTATCGAAACCTTATTTCAAAAGCTTTATGAGGCGAATGCAATCACATTACCAGAGGTTAAACCTAGAGAACCTACACCTATATCATAGGATGAAAGCCTTTATTATGTCTACCATCGTACACATGGGCATGACATCTGTGGCTACCATTCATTCAGTAAGGTGGTCCAAAACCTGATAAAAAAAAATAATCTCCGCATAGACGGTTCACTCATTTTACCCCACCAAGACATGGGCACCCCATAGAGTTCCATGCCCCAATTGGAAGAGTTGATTTCTATCACTCTTCCCAAGCAATTTGATTACATTATAGTGGACAACATGAAAACTGGGGGTCCTCAAGGTAGCATACCTCTCCCACCATCCACATCAAGATCAATGAAGCAAAGTGAGACTTCCAAAGGTATCACACCTTCCTCACTTTCATTGAGTGGCACACACACTGGGGGTACCTAAGGTATCGCACCTTTTCCCCTAAAAGTTTAAAATCCAAAAAAAATCATAAAGTCATTAAAATTCAAAAATTCAAAAAAAATTCAAAAATTCAAAAAAAATTTCAAACATAAAAAACACACACATTTACATTTTTTATTGCATCATATACATTCATTTAATTGCATTGCATTATGTATTTTCATCCACTGCACTTGCATTAGGATAGGTTGTGTTTACAATCTTACAAATGACACCACATTTGTATGCTAATAATGTATCTTTACGTCATCATCATCCATAACCCCTATGAGTAATTGTGTTTTTCAACACAACCCTTCTTGTTGCTATGAGGTATATACTAGGGTTTTTTGCTTATTCAACCATACCTAGTGATCTTCTTAGATTTTGTAGAAATTTATCTTGGCTTTCAAATATGAGGTCTAGTTTTGATAGTATCTTGCATATATCATTAACAATCCTAGTTTGAAAAAGGAAATATGAACACTACAAAGTGGTCCTTGGTCACCTTAAGCGAAAGGTTTGTACTTGCTCATATTGTGATGCACATGGTCTAGGATGTTGATCATTGGCAAAAGGAAAAGCTCCTCCCTACCTAAATAAATCCCTTACTTTCATATAAAATAATAAAAATCCCAAAATCAAAGCAAATCCCTTGCTAAAAATGTATATAAAAAATAAACAGTAATTTTTATCACTAAACATAAGCAAGTATCCCTATACATGAAAAAAAAGAAGAGGGTGAAGAGATTAAATCCCTAGAATGATCAGTATTTGAAGCCATTGAATTATCCCCATTACAACAATGGGATGAATGAATCCCGTCTATCAATGGGGTAGTTCTACGCAATTTACAAATGATCTAGCTTTAGGTGGCTTGTATTACCTAGTAGTCTAGTCCAACTGCATCCAAACCTAGGATCATGATGAATATTTGGTGATCCTCATTACAAAAATGGGCTAAATGAATCCTTCCTAGAAATGAGGTAGTCTTATGCTTCATCTAATATATTCATTTTCACACATAGGGATAATGAATATCTTGGTATTCATAAGAAAAGCTTATATCTTTCAGGAGTCTTGTGTAGTCATTATAAAACTTTTGATTAGTCAACAAGGGAATTTGAGTCTCATGGAAAACCTCAAAAATTCCCCTATAACAACAAATTATCTCACTTATCAATCACAATTTTCCTTATGATGTTTTGTTTATTAAAGGATGTTCATGAAATAGGATAGATATTGGATGGATATTAGCAATGATATCTAGACGACCACTGACTATTTTGTGCATATATTTTAATTTATAAAACCTTATAGAGAAAACACATACATCTTACAACATATCATCTCACATACAGATGCTCAAATAATTAATTCTTGTGATAAGAGTTACCATTTACATTCATGATTTTCATACATTCTATGGTGTCATCCATTAGTTTGTGAAACACGTTTTAAATTCATTCCTTATGTTTTAAGTGATTAGAGCATACAGGTTAATTTGCATTAGATCATTCTCATGTAATCAATGCATTACATTACATATCATATCATATCACAAAGATTAAATACACAAACAATTAAAACAAATTAAACATGCATTTAACATTCATAATTGCATCCATATATGCATACATAATACTGCATCTACACATCCAGATCACAACATCTAATCATACATCTATCATCTAGCTAGTGCATACCATCCATACATTACATACATATAGCATAATAAAAGTATCATATAAACATTGCATCCACATTTGCATCACATGAACAATAAAGCAACAATATTATATACATAATGAGAAATAAAAAAGTATCATATCTTTATGTGTGTCAAAATGTACATAGAGTGGTATAAAAATACCTGCAGGCTACAACTATGTAGGTCCTTATATCTTACACTCAAAAATGATATAGTCATCGTGACGTATCAAGTGGTGCCTAAACCTTTTGAATCACCTCCACCCTCATCTCCATATTTGTGAGGCGGTCTAGAGATGGTATCCATCGATCTCTTTTATCGAGCACCATACTTGTGACTAGGCCGTATTGATGACTTCCCAGACTCACTTCACCTACTCTATTGTGAACCTTCGATTGTAGACCTGACTAGCACAGTACCATCATGCATCATGACCTGAGCCTTTATAAGAGCTATATGGCTACATTTGAGACCTTTTGTATAGCATCATCCTCCAAAAGACCATGTAGTCACCTAATCTTTGTAGCCACATCAAAGCCTGTTGAATATTGAGTAGCTGGAGTAGATGGTGTAGACTGACCAATAGGAGTATGCCCCAACTATATCTTGAAAGCATCTCTCTTAATAGTCCTAGCATCCAACTGTACCTACAAAATATCCCTCTACATAGTGATCTAATATATAGTGGTCTGAGTTGAATCCACCTGTGCCTATAGATCGGTCCTCTCCTCTACATAACCTCACCATTGTCTCTGCCCTACACTCAGCTAGCTCTATGATATAGTGAGAGATGTATCTCACTTCATGATCTATATTTGTGCTATCTACAGTTGTGCCTCCAAACTATGTACTTGAGCCTGAAGTTGGAACATATCATCATCTGGATCCTCCTCATCTCCCTCCTCCTCATCATGCAACTCATCCACCTACTCTGCTACCTATCCTCATGCCTCATTTGTCTTACAACACACTCATCGCCCATCACCATCACTACCCTCTTTTGCCACCTCATCCCTAGCCCTACCTAGGCTAATTCCACCCTACCATAGTTGAGTGGTCCACTAGGTATCGTACTCACCAGTAGTCCCAACATTTGCTATTATTGTATATGTTATAGGAGCGTCAACCTCCTTTGCAAGAGTTGTAACCTAGGGCCATATGAGCTACGTCTCTACCTTCAAGCGATGGTATAGGATTGGCTCCTTAGGGACATCCTATCTGATCATAAATTGCCTAGTCACCTAGGAGAAATGGAAGAACTCCTTCATCCTGACTTTACACCCAATAACCCATCTATCATACCTCATATGGGCTAGGTACCTATATGTATCATCCCAATTTGGACAATCCAAATAGGGTCTCCATATGATCTGACTTACCTATAACCTTGTAAACAACCCCAAGTAATGAGCTAGATCCCCAGCATGCGATATTATTTAACGTATCTCTGGCTCCCATGGCCATCGGGCACCATAGCACTGTGCCACCACTACTACTACTATAATCCCTAGGGGTAATCCACCATGCTTATCTATCCTGATATGCTTCCACCCCAGATCTATAGAATTAAGCTGCATCAAACTCCAAATAATCCACACTACATAATCTGATAGAGCTCATCATAGATATGGGCTAGCAGTGCGTTCTCCCAGACCATAATCAATGGTGTATTTCTATCCAGAAAATCTTGTACCATAGCTAAGAGGTTCCAATGGAACCTCACACCTAAAGTGTTTGGTAATAGTTTATTATAGAGAATGTGCATAAGCACAACCTAGTACCATAAAAAAGCATCCTCCTTGAACCAATAAGTAATCAACACTCCACCATGCTCAATGTCACCTATTGCATCAACAACTCTATCACCAAACACTCTCTAGAAGACTACAACCTTAGTCATAGTCAATGAAGAAGTGATAACCTAACCATCAATCAGGTTTTAGAAGATACGGTAGACATCCTCCAATATTATCATCATCTCCTTAGTAGGGATATGGAAAGTGTTAGTCCTAGCATCCCATCGATGGGCTAGGGTTATGATGTAGGCTTGGTCTAACATTACTATCAACAATCTGATGATATAGTTGAGGCCTAATGCCCCAAACTAGTCCCAATCCCCATCGTCTAATTTGGGCAGCAGCTGGAGCAGCAAATCAGGCTCCTACACACGTGCTATCAAGGTCTAAGGTGCAAAAAATTCAAATGCATAATTAACCCTAAAAACAAGCAAAAATAAAAAATTTTAAAAAATTTGCTAAGGTTTCTTAGCCACTCACGTCGATAGCAGCTGCAATGGTCACCATCGACGTCAACAACGAATAGCACCAACGGTAAATTTTATGATCATTGGAGTTTAAATATAGCCACCCACAATGATATTAGTCCCTCTTTGGCATATTGGGAGCTGCCATCATTGGCAACAACTACGAGAAAGACCCCTTGTGAGGTCATTTTTCACCCCAAAAATACCTAAAAATTAAAATCTGCCCTTAACCCACCTAAGCTAACATAATGCTAAACCTAACTAAGGGGTGAAGTTCATTGCCAATAGTTTAATGTGGTTCATTTAAATTCATTACTTAATGAGGTTCATTTTATTGCTAAAATCATGAGTGAAGGATTTCAAGTCTACCTTAGGAGCACCGACTCCACCACCATTCATTGATGCCTCTAGCTGGTCCACCATAGAAGTTTAGGGTAAATTTGGCAACATTTCGTATCAAATACTTTCTAACTCTCCTCAGAGCTCACTGTTCACTCAAGCCAACTAGAAATAATAAAGAATAAAAACCCTAATTTTATTTTTATATTTTCCATTTTCCCCCGGTCATTAATGTTGACAACGGGTGCAGATTAAGGCAACCCCGACCACTGACGACGATAGTGGCTAAGGAAATTACAAAAACCAATCATGGCCCTTAACAATGGCTAAGAAGAAGCACCTAATGTACACATTTTCTCATTGTGAGGAGATTCAAAATGGATATTTAAGCATATCTCCCGGTCCAGAGTTTTCAAAAATCATCAAAATAACAAATAAATCAAATAAATCAAAATTTTAACTGTGCCTTGTATCCAGTTATTTACTCTATACACTTGGCGGTTGCAGTGACTTGCACTCCATGCAATTCGAAAAGATGAGTAAATTATCATAAGGCTATTTGAACCAAATTATTCATAGTTGAATTGGAATGTCTTCACTTCAATCCTAAAGAAGGCCATGGAGATCGGATTGCTTCAAGGGAATGAGGCATTCATTTAATTTATTCTATGAAAATTTTAGTAGATAATCGAACATAGTGATTCATCACATGCTAAATTGAATTGCTAGCATCTTGATTCCCTAATAAGGCCATTGTGGCTAGACTACTCCTTGGGATAGAATGTACAATCACTATTAATAGTTGAAATCATAGTTGTAATAAGACCTACCCTACAACAAATGCAATCATCTTGAATTGCCCAAATCAATCATCTTGGTCAAGTGACTCGTCACTTTCATCACTTATCCTTTTCCTCATAGAATCGTTGCTTGAGGGGGTAGTCATAATAACAACATTCATAATAAAAATTAACAATTGAACAATTAATCTTGTGAATTGCGTTCGTCTTACGAATCATTGCTAACAACTATCTTAAGATTCCCTATTTATAGGGGTAAAAATCAAATATAATGAATTGCACATTTATCGTATCACTTATCGAACCTATTGTAGCTTGTATGCTACCCGATTATGCTCGGATATATCAGAGCACCATTTTTAGCCTTCCATGTTGTTGGAAGTAATGATTTTGAGATGTACATCCTTTCCAAGATTGGGGTATCTAGCATTGACTAGATCAGTGAGTATCAGTAAACCTATAATATGGCTTTAGGTTGTCTATTTTTGCTCAGCATCATTTTTTACCACAACGCATCCCAAAAGGGGCATCTGTAGACATCTAAGTCATGTCATGTTTAGGAGAATACTCATATGGGCACCTTTGCAGACCATATGAATTACTTAGGATTTTTCCAAGACCAAGCGGTGGTTTTAACCACAAATTTAGGGAAGTCTAGTCCTAAGTAGTCCTAGCCACTAACGTCAACAACAACTAAGATCCTAGTTGTTGATGATCAAAGTGACTAAGAGGTAGTTGTACCTGTCGATAGCGGCTAAGGTTAGCTTACCACTATCCATGCTAAGTGAGAGTGGCTAACCCTATAACCAACTCGGGCTCCTTGAGCTGAGCAAAATTAGTTGCATCTAATAAATTAGCAATGGTTTGGGTTCCAAAAGCCTCTAGAATATTTTCCTAACCATTCCAGGTTAGCAAGTTCTTGATCTTGGCTTCCTGGGGAAGCTAGATCAAGGAATTTGGGAGTCTACTTGTAGCACCCTAAAATTAGCGCAGTTAAACCATTAGTAAAAAGTAGAAATTTGAATTTTAACCTCGAAATCGCTCGTTAACCACTCACCTCATTTTTCACACCATTTTTAGAGGTTTTTGTGACCATTGGACGATATCATCATCGATCTGACAATATCGTCATCGATCTGATGATATCATCCCAAATCGAACGAATTCATCTAGATTAGAACGTCCAGACGATTTCATCCCAAAATCAAATTTTCGTAATTAGCTTCTATTCCAATGACCTCTCTAACTTGGGTAGAAGCGTGTCTACGTGGTTGGAGATTCCCATGTTGGGGATCTCCTATATTAGGATGATCCCCAACCTCCTAACCTCCCCCTAATCCTATATAAACTAGGATTTTCCCAGTTTATCCCCCTGACTCCCTACCTGGCTGATTATTTCCCTGTAATTTTAGTTTTTGTTGTGATCTCCCATCATTTGCACTTGTGTTTTCAAGTTTTTTTGCAAGATTTCACTGTGTTTCAGTCGAAGGTAGCTCGGATCATTGCAGGAGATTCAACTACAATTTTAGATTATCCTGTCAAGATCGGCGACGATCTTGTACGATTACATACGATCTTGTCTGCAATTCATCTTGGGGGCAATCTGAGCCCTGAGTTTGCATTCTCTATCTCATTTTCCTTATTTATTGGTGCATTAGATTAATTTACTTATGTTTTACATCTTGGAGTTCACCTCATTTAGCATAATTGCATGATAAAATTCAAAATAAGTTTCCAAAATAGTGCATCTCATTTAATTTGATATCTAGATTTATCATTCAAACATCTATACTCTTATTTCTATCATTTTGCATCATTCTTGCAATTGTATTTTTGGTTTTTGGTGTCTATTTTCTTAATTGCAGGTTTCTGACGAATTCACCTAATGAATTCGTTAGGTCACTGATGATCTTGGGTGATATCAGATGATCTCCTATGATTTGGGATGATTCTATACAATTACAGACGATCATGTCATATCTAGGATGATCTGGACTCTTACAAGCTTCATAATCTTCATCAGACATCAAAAATTAGGTGTACTCTTCTCCATTTTATATATTCTATGTATTCAATCGCATTAGGATTCATTTATGTTTGTTGTCTTCATATAAATCATAATATTCATATAGAATAGCTCAGCTTCATTTTGGCCAACCTAGGAATCTGAATGATTGAACATAAAACGAACAAATCAAACGCATTCTCAACCTAGGCATGGAAACTTCCACTCAAAGTATCCTGGTGAACCCCACCATCCATCGAAAATTCACCTTTATACCCCTCCCCCGAGAGGCGTGACCTTCAAAGGGCCTCTTCGTCCGAGGTATTGTTCCATCCTTTTATTACCCCCCTTTCGGGTACAGATCCTTTAGCTTGAAGGTAAGGATACGAAAAATTTGGGTGATACAATTTTGTGAACCCGACGTGAAACTAAAAACACCTTTTGAAAACAATAAAAAAAAAAACACATTATTAAGAACATCTAGAATCATTAGAAAACTGTTAAATTTGCATATCATACTTAGATGGTAGATTATAATAGAAGACGAGTTGTCTCCATAAATGTTGAAAATCAATTAACGACTATAGATATTACTTCTATGCTTAGAGTACCTCAAACATATAGAGCCCAACCTTTATGGGACGAACTTGATAGGATATTGGGTATTATTGAATCTAGATCTGCAGAACTTAGGCAAATTAAGAGGTTTGCCCTAGATAGAATCCTGGATCCTGATCAAGTGACTTTGTATCATGAACTTCAGAGAGCTTGCCATAGGTGGTTAGCCAATAAAAGAGCACTTGTGTCTTCTGAATTATACACCTTTGAGGAATACCTTGAGAACGCAGTTGTAGTACATAAATTTCTATCTCGTGTAGAGGATCAAAAAGTCGTTCTTACGGATAGAAAGAGATGGAATAGAGTTCCTAGAGCTATGTTGTATCGAGAGTATTGCCATGAACTTTATTTTTACATGTCAGAGTACCATAGCACACTTTGTCAAGTTCTTGAAAAACAACTTCCAATTTGAAGAGGAGCATTTCATGACTCATGATGAACTTGACCCTATCAATGATATCCATAAACTATTCATAGAAAGCTAAGTGATTATTTCTACTATTGTTTCTTACAACTAGCATGTTGTTTGTTATTTTTTCTCGCAAAATAATAATATAATAAAATCACACAAAAAAAAAACAACAAAACATTTCCTTTTAAAGTATTATAGTAGGTATATAGTTAAAATATATACCTCTCAATCCTATCGCTATATATATATATATATATATATATATATATATATATATATATATATATATATATATATATATATATATATATATATATATATATATATATAAGTATATATATTTGCTAAAACCTAAGTTTAGCACAATTTCGAGACTTAGGAATGGAAAACAAACCGAAGAAGATGAAGATTGGTTAGGAAGACCATTAACTAACCAAAATGTCCCTCTTGAGGACCAATTTTAGGAAGAAGAAACCCTAGACCAACAAGAAGAAGAGCTTGTTGTAGGAAATGAACAAGAAGAAACTATTAGAGAGGAAGGATCCTCATCCCCTAAAATGTCTTCGGGAGGAGCTATCACTTTTGAGAACATGGAACAATTTTGGAAGTTCATTAACACTAATATTGGTGTTTTTAATAGAGCAGCCCATATGAAGAAGATGAATATTGGTTAGGAAGACCATTAACTAACCAAAATGTCCCTCCTGAGGACCAAGTTTAGGAAGAAGAAACCCTAGACCAGCAAGAAGAAGAGCTTGTTGTAGGAAATGAACAAGAAGAAACTATTAGAGAGGAAGGATCCTCATCCCCTAAAATGTCTTCGGGAGGAGCTATCACTTTTGAGAACATGGAACAATTCTGGAAGTTTATTAACACTAATATTGGTGTTTTTAATAGAGCAGACCATATGGACAAGGATCGAATTAGTGACACTCAAGCAACTCTAGAAGAATTATTTCAAACATGCACTAATCCCTTGTCCTTTATTGAACAAGAGAGTGATCAAGCTGGACCATCCAATTTGGATATAGTAGCTGTGATCCAGAGCATGCAACAACAGCAGGTTACCCAACAATCTAAAGTGCCTGTTAACAAGCCTAGGGTCATTCCCGCACAAAATAAACCATCATTTACTGCTCTATTTCGCCAAGCTCTTGATCAACATACCTCAAATCAACAAAAACCCAAAACAAAATCGAACACCAATTACCAAAAATCTAAGGTACAACATAATACTATTACAAATCCCCTTCATAATACTCTTCCTACCAACACTTTGCATAATAGCAATGTAACATCTAATCCTTATGTCACACCATCATACACTCATAGATCCCATACCTATGTGCCACCGAACCAATATGGTGGACAAACTAGAAATCTTGAAGCCGTGGTGAAATAGTTAGTTTCTTGCATGGACCAGATAGATCCCTATCGTCCCTCGTACAATTATCGAGAGATGTGTAGTTAGCCTTTAGATCCTATAGTCGTAGCACAGCCATATCTTAAACATTTTCCTATGCCTGTTCTTCCCATATATAAAGGAACCGAAGATCCCATAGAGCATCTTTGTATGTTTAGGATAGCATGTCATGATATATTATATGATGACTTGTTATTACTAAAAATGTTCCCAAAAATCTTGGGAGGAATGACATTAGAGTGGTATTATCAATTACCCACTAATTATTTGAGGAATTTCAAAGAAACTATTGAGTCTTTTGTTCATCAATTTAGTGCCTACATCAAAAGATATGTGACCATTAAATATTTGTATAACTTAAAATAGGGCAAAGATGAATGCTTTGCTGATTTCCTATCTAGGTGGAGACAGTTGATAGGAAAATTGCACTTTGTGTTACCTTACAGGGAGATGTTGGACATCTTTATTAATAATTTACAAGAGCAACTATCTTAAGAATTATCAACTACTACCTTGACCACCTTCGATCAGGCTATAGACTTAGCCCGAAGAGTGGAATATGCTCTCATTAGGAGAGGCTAGCTTAAAAAGAGAGACGATGAGAAAACATCCAAAAATCAATATAAGAATAAACAAGTTGTGGGTGATGGAGTCATCGATAGCAGAAATGCTGCTAATATTAATGTTGCGAAGAGAATAGAGAAGTTTGTACTGAAACCTCCTGATATACCTCTTTGAGAATTTACTAGGTTAAATCAACCTTTATCAACTATTCTATCGTAATTATTAGAACGAGGTTTGATTCAATTACCAAATATTCGGGAACCTGATCCAACTATACCCGGATACAGAACAGATTTACACTGTGAATTCCATAGAGGACCTGGACACACTACCAACTCTTGTAAAATATTAAAACATAAAATACAAGACTTGATTGATAACAATAATATGGAGGTGCAAGCCTTTCAACCTAAGCAAAATCCTCCTAATAATGTTTAAAAGAACACCCCACAAAACCAGAATCAGAATGCCAATCAGTCATTGGACATATTTCAATATCCCTTACAAAAACATGGTAAGGAGGTGGCTAATCAAGTTGAACATCATAATGTCCCTCCTCCTGCCCGATATGTAGGAACTATTAGTGGGCATTTACCTATTCATGATCTAGAAATATTTGACACAAATTTATCCATGGTTACAACTAGGCCTCTATATAATATTCAGATACTTGATCTTAGTGATACAGAATATGAGACTGAGAGTGATATGGAAATCACATCAAATCAATCGAATAGTTCTAAATATGAATCGGATCCTATTCACCCTATCACAAGTTATATGGTTCCAAAAAAGCCATTTACAAGAAGAGTCACTACTAGACCATCGTCTCAGAGTTAGCTATAAATGATAGACCAAGACCCATTCATCATCCGTAGAATAATATTGTGGGTACCATCGGATCTGTTACTAGACAACAGGCTCAAAATTCTCAACAAGATCAAATTCAAAATGGTGGATCAGCTCCATTTGTTTTGAAGGTTCCTAATAAAGGGAATCCTTCACCTAATGTTCAACCTAAACCTCCTTGTAATATTAATGAACAATTATCAAATATTACAACTAGAATTTCTCTCTTGGACCTTTTAAGATCTTCTCCTACACATAGAGATGAATTAATGCTCACATTAAGCCAGATGATGGTACCACAAGACATTCAACCTGAAGCCATGGACGATACTATAATAACTCATGAAGTTGATTGTATTGACTTTCGGGATAGAGACATACCGCAACATAGTTTACATAAAGATAACCCCTTGTATATTACCACCTTAATTGGAGATGTAGCAGTCAAACGAGTTTTGATTGATAATGGTTCATCTTTAAATATCTACACTTTTGACTTCTACCAAATATTTGGGTTTAGAAGTGATGAAATGAAAAGAACTGATATGATCATAAAAGCTTTCAATGATGAAACACAAGAAATGTGTGGAGTTATTACCATTCCATTGTAGGTTGGTCCAAGAACCTTGGATACGATCGTGTTTATTGTACATTGCCCTGCATCGTACAATATACTCTTGGGTCATCCTTGGATCAACGCGATGCGAGCTGTTCCCTCAACTTTACATCAATGTGTTAAGTTCAAATTTAAGAATCAGTTGGTTATCATTCATGGTGATCCAAGACCCTTTGATATGTGTGATTTGGCAAAACCTATTGGAGTTCAATTTTGTCCCGCTTTGTCATCCACACATCCTAATTCTCATTATCCATCTAAACGTGTGAAACTCACACCCACAACGTCATCTACTTCTTCTCCATTAGTTTCACCTCCACATATAGCTCAACCATATTCTGAACAAACCGCATTAGGACCTAAGAAAGATCCTAATCCCACAACCAATGTCTCTTGTTCTACTCCTATAACTTCCATACCTGTAATAGACCCATCTATCGACACCTCTACATCGTCTACATCCACAAAATTCATATTTTTTGCATCGAAAGACGTAGGGAATGTTCCTTATACCTCTTATGCTATTATTGACGAGATCTTACCCGATCTATCTAAAATTCTTATATCAAAAGAAACAAATGCTTCTATGCAAGATTTCCTTATTTTAAATAATTTGACACCATCTCCTCGTACCTTGGGCCTCCCACAGCCTATGGGAAGTATTTACCAAGTTGAGATCTGTGCCTTTATTTATAAGGTATATGACTGGGGTAGAATACCCAGAAACATCAAAACTCATTATGATGGATATGCTCGATGTTATTTTACTAATGAGTATATTAAAGCCAAACCTATAATGCTTAAATTGGGATATAAAGGGAAAGGTTTGGGACCTTTCCAAAATGGTATGAAAGAACATTTTGAGGTAGAAGCGTGGCCCGCCCGATGTGGTGTGGGCCTATTTTCTAGTAAGGGTCAGCCATTCCCATTTGAGGATGATGACCATCTTATATGTTACCAAGATTATTTAGATGAACATGATGCTTTGCGTTTAACGAATAAGACATTCACATGTAATATGCTATTTATAGCTTACCCTAAGATGATCACTGAATTTGACGATGAGTTGGAGGGAGATATCTTTCACGATGTCTCCGTTGAGGAATTATTACATAATGGATTTTATTTTGATGGCTCTATACCTAGTATAGCCCATCTTAATGCCATGACTCCTCAAGACGAATTATCCAAGCTAACCTTGGAAGAATTACAAGAATTGGGTGTTTCACCCGCCCTACCTAATTTTGAGAGAGATCTACACATGGAAGTAGAAAATGTCATAAAAATTAACATTGGAACCGATGATAACCCTCACATAATCAACATTGGATCAAAATTGAGTCAAGAAAAATAGGATAAATACATTGTATTTCTTAAATAATATGAAGATGTTTTTGCTTGGACATATGAAGATATGCCAGGTTTAGACCCTTCTATAGTTATGCATCACCTAGTAGTGCATTCGGATGCTAAACCTATTAAGCAGAAGCTTAGAAAAATGCATCCTAAAGTGGCCTTACTAGTCAAAGGGGAGTTAGAAAAACTCCTGAATGTTATTTTTATACAAGCCATTGATTATATTGAATGGATCTCGAATGTAGTTCCAATAACTAAGAAAGAAGCTACTAAGATTAGGGTTTGTACATACTTTAGAGATATTAATGTTGCATGCCCTAAAGACGATTTTCCCCTTCCCAATATGGATCAGATCATTGATTTTACTGCTTGGAGTGGAATGATATCCTTAATGGATGGATTTTCTGGTTATAATCAGATCAGGATAGCTCCTAAAGATCAGGCTAAAACATCCTTTACTACCCCTTAGGGGACTTTCTGTTGGAAAGTGATGCCATTCGGTTTGAAGAATGCAGGTGCAACCTATCAACGAGCCAAGCCATGACTTATATATTTCATAATATGATGCATGATATACTACATGATTATGTAGATGACATTATAGCTCGTTCTACTATAGAAGATGACCATTTAGATGACTTGAGAAAAGTATTTGATTGGTTAAGGGAATATCTTATCCGATTGAATCCAACCAAATGTATATTCGAAGTTAAATCAGGTAAATTATTGGGGGTTATATTTTCTTTACATGGCATCGAAATTGACCCTCTCAATATTACGGCTATCACTGATATGCCCGCACCTACAAATATATATGAATTACGAAGTCTACAAGGTAAGCTTCAAGCTATCCGTCACTTCATCGATAATTTGGCGGATAAAACTGGACCCTTTCTTAAGCTTCTTAAGAAGGATGTCTCTTTCCATTGGGACGACGAATGTAAGGAAGCATTTGAACTCCTCAAAAAATATCTTCTTAACCCACCTGTACTTTTGCCACCTAAACCTAATCGCCAATTTATCTTGTATATTTTTGCTTCAGATTTTGATTTAGGAGCTATGTTAGCTCAACTTGATGATGATAAAAGAGAGCGTGCTAATTATTACATTAGTAGAACATTAATTAGTTATGAAACCCGCTACACATCATTAGAGAAGTTATGTTTAGCAGTCGTATTTTCTACATAGAAACTATACCATTATATGCTCAGTCAAAAAACATACGTTATTGTTAAATCCGATCCCTTGTGATATCTCATGAGTCGACCTTATTTATTTGGTCGCACAACGAAGTGGGTTCTTTCTCTAAGCGAGTTTGAACTCATGTTTATAGGATAGAAGTGTGTTAAAGGTAAAATCATAGCAGATCAATTAGTTGTTGCACCCTTAGAGTCCACCCATCCCATCGTCATTGAGTTTCCTGACAAATGCCTTAACCTAGAGACGGATCATTCAGAGCAATGGTCCCTATACTTTGATGGAACCCGATGAATGAGTGGGGCTAGTGCAGGTATTATTTTGATATCTCCATAGAAACATATCATACCTCTATCATTTAAATTAATATTTGCCTGTACTAATAACACTGTTGAATATGAGGCTCTAATCCTTGGATTACGAGCTACCCTCGCACTGAATATTAAAAATCTATTAGTTTTTTGTGATTCTCAACTTGTTATAAATCAAATTGACGATGTTTATCAGACCAGAGATGATAAATTATGCCCATATAAAGCATATGTATTACAATTAATATCTTTATTTGATCAAGTTACCTTGGAAGCTATTCCTAGAACTAGAAATTGTGCGGCTGACGCTATGGCCGCAGCTACATCTCTTTTATCCTTGGAGTTAGATGACGAATATGCTACCATCATTATTTGTCGAATCCAGGAACCCACTTCAACTAAATGATGCTTGGAACATTTGGACGTGTTTCTAATCAACAAAAATATTCCTAAACTTTGGTACACTGACATCCTCAATTTTCTTCAAAATGGGACCTTCCCTGAAGGTTTTAATAGAAACCAACGTCGGTTATTACACAGATGAGCAAGTCGCTTCATAATAATTGGCAGTACATTATATAGGAGATCTTTTGAAGGTATCCTATTGAGATGTTTGAATCTAGAAGAGTCTAGATTAGCTTTGAGTGAAGCCCACAATGGATCTTGTGGGGGACACTTTAGTGGTAGCGCCATTGCTAAGAAGCTCCTTAGGATAGGATATTTTTGGCCTACCATGGAGAATGATGTACATGATTACGTGTGCCATTGCAACAAGTTCCAGAAACACGCTGACCTTGTCCATGCACCTGCACAAGAACTACAGGCTATTTCATCTCCTTGGCCCTTTTCAAAATGGGTCTTAGACATCATCAAAAAAATCAATCCTATGTCATATGATGGACACAAATTCATCGTAATCACCATCGAGTATTTTACGAAGTGGGTTGAAGCTATGCCCTTAGCTTCTTGCAAACGCAAGTTTCCAAGTTTATTCTTAATCAAATTATTTGTAGGTTCGAAATTCCTGTAAATCTCATCTCGGATAATGGAACTTGTTTCAAAAACAAAGATGTAAAGAAAATATGTCAAAAATATAAAATTCAACATCGTTGGTCCACTCCCTATTATCCTCAGGGTAATGGCCAAGCAGAAGCATCTAATAAAACGTTAATTAAAATCCTTAAGATACTGATCAATAAATCTGGTGCCGTGATTGGCACATTCAATTATATCCTGCTTTGTTGGATTATCGAACTAGCATTTGTACTCCCACGGGCGCTTCACCTTTTGTTTTGGTTTATGGCGCTGAAGCTATTTTTCCCTTTGAACTAGAAGTTCCTTATTTGGCTCTGCTACTTCAAGATACTGAAGTAGGAGATGAATATCGTGCTGGAAAATTTAGTCAGCTGGAACTCCTAGATGAGAAGTGCATTAATGCTTTGGATCATCTTCGTGCCTACCAAAAAAAACTCAAACGAGCATATATCAAGAAAGTTCATAATCGATCCTTTGAGATCGGTGACCTCGTCTTAAAAGAAAATCAAAAAAATACTAATGCAACTAAAGACCTTAAAGGAAAATTCGAGCCTAACTAGCTTGGGCCATATATTATCACTACTAAATTTGGATTGGGAGCATACAGATTAGCTACCTTAGATGGTAAAGATCTTAAAGAACCTATGAACATTATGCATCTTAAGCGCTATTATGCATAAATCTGGTAATTTCGTCACTATATATATTATACATATTGTCTCATATTAGTAATTCATATACAAATTTCAAAAATAGTAATATTATGTATTCTGTCAATTCATAAATTAAAATCAAAATATAAAAAAATCAAAATCATCAAAATCCTCAAAAACATCTTCTATTTTGCACTGTCAATTCTTGAAGTATTGCGGTTATATTTTTAGTTATTTTGGATAAAATAGCATTTATCCGGAATCCCTCACTTTCACACTCACATGAATAAATATCTTGATCTTATTTGGTATGATTATTAATCTCTCTTATATTGAAGTCCACGAGTTGAATTAAATAAATTTTTGAGCATAGAGAACTGATCTTGTTATTTACTTGAACCAAGTACACCTTTTCACATTTAAATGATTTCATTGCAAATTCAAAATGATGCTACACAGTAGAAGTGGTCTCTTGAGTGAAAAGTTTCCCCTGCTATCCTATCATGCACATGGTCTAGAATCTTTGAGAATTGATAAAAGGACAAGCTCACCCCTACCCAGAATAAAAATCCCTTGCTCTACAGCCAATCCGAGCAAGTATCCCTAGTATAGGAAGAAAAAGAAAAAGAAAAAGAAAAAGAAAATCAAGAAAAATCATGAGAAAAAGAGAAATTATTTAGAAGCATTATTTCAGTATCATTTTGTACGATCTCAGCAATATTTCAGCATTATCTCAGTGTCAAGCAAAAAAAAAATACAAAAAAAAAATATAAAAGGAAAAGAAAAGAAAACGTAAAAAGCAATAAATCCCTCCCCCCCCCTTTTGAAAGAAGGAAGTGTGAAGCTTGAACCCCTGGAATTCTCAATTATTCGAAAATTGTGAGGTAAACCCCATAACAGGTGATTTGTGCCCAACTTGCTTGACATTGGGTAACTCCTAGCGTGGTGATATGCCTATCACATTAGCGACCTTCTTTTGTACAGACCTATGTCCGCTTATGGATCAGCTAGCTCTTGATGACCCAACTTACATAGTAGTCTGGTACAGTTACATGCATATAAATCATGGTTAACGAACACTCATTTGGTTAGTTCAAATTACTTGTATCAAATTATCTTGCTCAAAATCGGTAAATGAACATTACAATTGCACACACATTTGTGTTTGAGAGATTTTGTATCATTATGATAGATCAAGATCGGCAATGAATTCACGTTTGCACATGGGGTTCCTTATAAATCTAAATTTTGTCTTTGAGATAATTTAAAATATTTATTCAAATCTTCTGGAATAATTTAAATTTCTTACTTGAGAATATCTACTTAGCGTAAAATCAATTAAATACATTTTTTTCAAAAATCCAAAATTTTCTTGCAAAACATGTTCAAAAATCTAGCAATAAAGTCACATTTATATATTTTTGACTTTCGCGACGATGGTATAGTTCCTAAACCTAAATTGGAATTTTATGCCTAGTGCAAGTCCTCATTTTTATATTTTTTGTTTATCTCAAAATCAAAAATCAACTATGCAATAAAACTATTATATCAATTTCTTCTTTGGATTTCGCGATGATGGTATAAGTCTATACCTAAAATTCTATGCCTAGCGCAAACCATCGTTCTAATTTTATTTCCCATTTATTTAATCCATAAAAGCATATGGCTTAAATCATTATGTTACACAATTGTGCTTTAAAAAGAACGAAAACTTTCCTATTTCATTTCATTATGTCAACATTCATTTTTTTTGCGACGATGGTATAATTCCTAGGGAATTGTTCAAATTTCTATCATACTTAGGAATTTTATGCCTAGAAAAAATCATATTTTTAATATTTCATGCATAATATTTTTATGGAAATTTGAAAACAAATCATTACTATCATCATTTTTCATCATCACAACACAAAGTCTTAAGAAAGTCTCTTAAGCACCCTTTTACTTTTAGCAATATTTCTCTCATACCGAGATTAGCTTGATGACCTAGCGAGTGGCAACTCCATGGAATGGTCATGTAACAGCGACAATGTCCTTTGAAATTATTGTTAGAAGTCGCTTTATTTTCATCAAAACACACCACAACGACCAGTTTGTTTACATCAGATTATTTCATTTAATTTTATAGCATGACATAAAATTATAATATTTTCAATGACATAATTACATGAATAGTCAATCAACAATTAAAATATTAAAGCATCATAAAACATATGCACAAGTCATATCACAAAAAAAACATCATATATATATCAAGAAGTATATACATCATATCAAAACGGATTGGTATGCCACAATCTATACCCTGGCATACTCAATCATATCAAAAATAGTCTATGTACAATGTGCATCTAGTCTCGAGAAGGCCTCAAGCTCTCAGCCTCATCTCCTCTCCCGCCCTGAGGTGGAGGAGGTGGTCCCATTGAAGCCCGTACTGTATCATGGGTCCTCGACATCAATCATGATGATGTCCTCGACGACCCCATCCTGATTGGTTCTGCAATGTTAGCTGGCACCTGTATCCTCTGGCCCTCTGGAACCAGCTAGTAGTACACTCCCTGATAGAATGCAGTCTAAGCAACTGACCGTGCCAGCTCTAGAATGCTCGCCCCTCCGCTCTGAGCCCTAAGTCATGTAGCCTCATCCTGCAGAGTCTGCACCTGAGCTCATATGCGGGCATTCTTCGCCCGAAGAGCTGCCATATCGTTGCCTCCCCCACCTCGACACCCTTACCCCTATCGTGTGATGGTGGCCTATCCCTCTGTTTAGGAAGGAGTCTTTCTCTCCTCTCCTCTCTCCTCTCATCCCTCCTCTCTTGCTACTGTTGTCTCTCCGGAGCCTATGGTACTCTCCAGTGTCTCTCCTGAGGAGACCGTCGTTGATCTCTCCCTCTGTGACCCCTCGCTGCATCAATGGAAGCCTAGCATTGCCTCTCCATCCATTGCACTATAGCGTGCATCGGACCCTGTGCCCTCGTCATCTGATGAGGGCGGATGCCTACGTACCAGGCATCATATTCATTTGCTATCCCTACATCATCCCCATCCACTGGCTGAATGGGGGTATCATTAGAATCCTGACTCCAAAATCATTGAATTTTTAGAGCCTCGCTCAATGTGGTACTATCCCACATAGTATAGGAGTACTCATAATCCCTAAGAGTAGGGATCCCTTATTGTAGACTGAACTACCTCAAAACTCAGTCATAGCGGTGGAGCTCTACCTCTCCCACTTTGTCCTCAACCATATGACTCACCTGATGTGAGCCAACTCTTGTCCATCCTCTACCCACCCTGGATGCTCTCTCCATGGTCTCCAGGTGATCCGATATGGGGTGAGGTCATCCAACATCCTCCGGGACATCGACAGATCTATCCGCTTTTGTGACCCTCTCTAGGGCCACCAATAGAAAACCTAGGGTCTCTCCTGATCAAATCCTATTAGTGGAAGCCCTATCGGCCTTCGCATCGCAATGTGCTCCCAAAATCAAACCTGTAGAATCAATGTCAGCACCAGACATCGACCCCCCTTGTATACGACCCCATAAAGGATCCTATACAAGCGGCACAGTACAAAGCTACCACAAGCAAACCTGTATCCATGGTCTATCATGCCACAAACCACATCTAAAAGTAGCCATGGTAATCTACATCTGCTCCGGTGGCATAGAAGAAGGCCACCCACCACCCCTACCAAAACCTGGGTCAATCGAGATGCCCTAGGCATCCGCCTCAAAGCCTCGATGTTCTCTCCGACCTTCTTCAGGACGAAGCTTGGGTCCTCACACAATCTCATCATAGCACGGCCCTAATTTGCTGAAGGGGTCATGAATCGACCGTGTATGGGGATCCTCAAGATCCTCCATACATCCTCTAGAGTGGGAGTCATCTCCCCTATTGGTAGCCAAAAGTAGGATGACTCCGGATACCATCTCTCTGCTAGGGCTGTCAGTAGCCCCATGTCTATAGGAATTTATGGCATCTCTACCACATGCTGCAGTCCTACCTCTGCCAATATATCTCGCTCGGTCTGATTGAGCATGGCCAAATTATCTCTCAGACCTCCATATTTCCACTCCCGACTCTTTAGCAATCCCCTCTGCAAAATAAGCAATAAAACAACAAAAATCATTAGTACATAATCATTAAAAAAAAAAATCAATTAAAATCAAATCATCCCATAAAAGTTGATATCACCCATTATTGGACGATATCGTACCAAATTTAGATAAAATCATCCTTAATAGGACGAAATCATCTATGTTCTTCAATTTGGGGATCGCCCCTTATTGGATGGGATCACCCCTATTTCTTCGATTTCGTCCCTAGACGAAATCGGTAATATAGAGACGATTTTGTCGATGGCCTAAAAATAGTCATGATGCCCAAAAACACTTAAAATTCAAGTCAAAAATCAAGTAAATCAAGTTAAAAACACAGTAAACTAGGTTTAGATCCTTACCCACAACCCGTACTGGATCTCTGTCGATATGTGCGTCGTTTCCACCATTTCGCCTGTAGAGCTCTGAAACAACGAAAGTGAACAGTAAAAATGAATTAGGATTTTACCCTATATTTTTTTTTTTTTTTTATTCAAAACAACATTTTTTTAAAATTTTTGCTTTTCTGCGCTTTTACCTCAAATGTTCGATTTGGGTAAAAACTCGGAAGGGGCACCATAGGAAACAATCATACGATTCAACCTAGAATTGTCATCTAAAAAATGGAATAAATTTTTGCTTTCTCGTAAAGCGTGAAGAACTCGTCTTTAACACATTTTTTTTGGAAAATTCGCTAAAGAGGGGGCAAAATATAGCACCCTAAAATTGGCGCAGTTAAATCATCAGTAAAAAGTAGAAATTTGAATTTTAACCTCGAAACCGCCCGTTAACCGCTCACCTCATTTTTCATGCTATTTTTAGAGGTTGTTATGATTGTTGGACGATATCGTCGTTGATCTGACGATATCATCATCGATCTGACGATATCGTCCCAAATTGGATGAATTCGTCTGGAAAAGAACGTCCAGACGATTTTGTACCAAAACTAAATTTTTGCAATTAGCTTCTGTTCCAACGACCTCTACAACTTGGGCAGAAGCGTGTCTGCATAGTTGGATATTCCCATGTTGGGGATCTCCCAGATTGGGATGATCCCCAACCTCCTAACCTCCCCCTAATCCTATATAAACTGGGATTTTCCTAGTTTATCCCCCTAACTCCCTACCTAGCTGCTTGGCTGATTATTTCCCTGCAATTTTAGTTTTTGTTGTGATCTCCCATCATTTGCACTTGTGTTTTCAAGTTTTGTTGTAGGATTTCATTGTGTTTCAGCCGAAGGTAGCTCGGATTATCGCAGGCGATTCAACTACAATTTTAGATGATCCTATCAAGATCGAGATGATCTTGTACGATTACAGATGATCTTGTCTGCAATTTAGCTTGGGGGCAATCAAAGCCCTGAGTTTGCATTCTCTATCTCATTTTCCTTATTTATTGGTGCATTAGATTAATTTACTTTTGTTTTACATCTTGGAGTTCACCTCATTTAGCATAATTGCATGATAAAATTCAAAATAAGTTTTCAAAATAGTGCATCTCATTTAATTTGATATTTGGATTTATCATTCAAACATCTATACTCTTATTTCTATCATTTTGCATCATTCTTGCAATTGTATTTTTGGTTTTTGGTGTCTGTTTTCTTGATTTTAGGTTTTTGACGAATTCGCCTAACGAATTCGTCAGGTCACTGATGATCTTGGGTTTTTGTGAATGATCTCCTATGATTTGGGATGATTTTGTACAATTATAGACGATCCTGTCATATCCGGGATGATATGGACTTTTACAAGCTTTAGAATCTTCATCAGACATCAGAAATCAGGTGTACTCTTCTCCATTTTATATATTCTATGTATTCAATCACATTAGGATTTATTTATGTCTGTTGTCTTCATATAAATCAGAATCTTCATATAGAATAGCTCAGCTTCATTTTGGCCAACCTAGGAATCTGAATGATTGAACATAAAATGAAAAAATTAAATCCATTCTCAACCTAGGCATGGAAACTGCCACTCAAAGTTTCCTGGTGAACCCCACCATCCGTCGAAAATTCACCTTTATACCCCTCCCTCGAGAGGCATGACCTTCAAAGGGCCTCTCCGTATGAGGTATTATTCCATCCTTTTCTCACCCCCCTTTCAGGTACGGATCCTTTAGCCTGAAGGTAAAGGTGCAAAAAATTTGGGCGATACACTACTTAAGGTCCCAAATTTATCAAGCAAACCCTGCTTTTTAATCGTAAATTCATTACAATGAAGCCCTAACTGAATTGGAGAGCAATTTCACATCCCCTTGAGGAGTAATGAAGTGTTGTCCAATTGAGCAATGATATGTGTCTATCCATCAATGAAGACCATCACATTTGAGAAGAATAACCACCATTCAAGTACTCAATTCAACGTGATTTGAGCCAATTTTCCCACCCAAAGTCATTTTGATCTAACGTACCAAGAACATCAAACCTCTTTGCAGCAGAATCAATTGACACTAGGCCATATATTTAGAGGATAGAACTCTTTCCTTGTGGTCATTGTCTTTAATAGTGACCCACAGGCTTAGCCACCGAATTTGATAGTGGCTAGCAGAGCCAACTATTCTGTGCGATAGCAGCTAGGGTCTGATGTCTCTTTTCCCCTGATTTTAGCTATTAGATTATATTAATAGTCTTTTCATTGTATTTCTAACCTAGTATAGCAACATTTTCATTCTTTACATTTAGTATTTCAAAATTTATTTCAAGTTTTCAAGCATTCTTTATCATTTCATGTATTTCTTTCCTATTTACATATTTTAAGAAATTAGCCTCATCTTGAGAGGCATCGTGTGCTATTGATGTGTCTTCTAGTTTCTTTGTGTGCAGGTGATAGGACAGTCAAATATCCAAGAACATCATCGAGATCATATTACTTGGCATCAAAGGAGGTAGCTAATAATCCCTCTTATAACCAAAGTGGTGAAAACCTAAAGAGTTTTTAGAATACATCACCCCTGTTTTTGGGCTCAAAATGATTGTAATCATGTATCAAATTTGGTATCCCTAATAGGGACGAATATGTAACCAAGCTTTGAAATTGATTAATACAAAGGAGGCATTTATTTTTGTCAATTTATTTTGTTATACATGTTTCATAGCTTTAAATTTATTATCATGTTACAATTAGCCTAGATGTATGCTTTTTAGAGCTTTAAACATACTGTAAATGGTGATGAAGTATGTTGGACAAGAACTATCAAAAAAAGAATCTCAAAGTGAAGGAAATGAGTATAAATGAATGGTTTTGATAGTAGTCATTGGACATGGACAACAAATAATGTATGAATAAACACAATAGTTGCATGAACAA
Source organism: Wollemia nobilis (assembly GCA_028583015.1). Taxonomy (NCBI): domain Eukaryota; kingdom Viridiplantae; phylum Streptophyta; class Pinopsida; order Araucariales; family Araucariaceae; genus Wollemia; species Wollemia nobilis. The sequence goes on from JAQPPZ010000103.1 coordinate 7,442,311, forward strand.
AATGAGCAATTGAATAACTAAATAGATAAGTTATGAAGACAACGTGCACATGAGTTATTGAGGATGCAAAAGGATATCCAAGCAATTGGTATAATAAGTGTATGTGGATAAGGAACAAGTCTAGAGGAGACCACCAAAGGTGCACAATAGAGAAGTAAGTATTTGAAGTTGTTTATGATTGTGTATAGGAAATTGAGTTTCTATATATGGACTACCAATTAGTTGAGTATATTTGAAGAAAGTGAAGTGGAATGGTAGGTGTAGACACCTCGAGGGTGACTACTCATATGGACATGCTACAAAACCATATGAAGGATCTTGGATAGACTCCAAGATAGAGCAGTGGTTCTAACCACTCAATTTAGGCATTCTGGCCTAAGCAGTCTGAACCGCAGCCCAGACCTACGGTCTCCAGTCTGAACCATGGTTGACACCTACGGTCTATAGTCTGGACCACAGCTGTGACCTACGGTCTGAACTGGAGTTCAGTTAGGCCTTCCATCCGAGCCAAATCGGTTGGAACGGCCAAGAGATCTAGAAGGAGGCAGTTGGAGGATGGAAGATTCCAAAGGCTTCCATCCCAACTGTCCTAACCAACCTTCTTGGTCTTGGCTTCTCCATGAAGCCACCCCTAGCCCTAGGGGCATGCTATAAATACCCCCTCCAAGGGGATGAAGAAGAGAGATGATTTGTATAGCGAAGTGTTGGCGAATTATCGAGCGAGAGCTAACTGATCAAGAGAGCAGCGAAGCCCTATCAAATTGCATACCGACTTTGTGCATTTGAGAGCCCCTTTGCTATCCATCTAAAGACCAATTAGCCATGGATGCCCTAGGTGCTTAGGAGGATCAAGAAACACAAATCCGGGCAAACGAAGGCCCTTCACAATGATTTGACCACCAAATATGTCAGAGGACGACAAAGGCGACCCTTGAACATCAATTCGGACAAGGAGGTCAAGCCCACTACCCCTAATTCTGAGGGTAAACCCATCAGAGGTCAAACCATGGCTGTCAACCATGGTTCACAGTGCAGACCACCCCTCACAGCTATGGTTTGCAATAGGTTAATGATCACCTTACTTACTTTGCTTTTGATTGCATAGATTAGTCATGTTAGTCTTTTTATAGGTTTAATTGCATCTTAGGGAAACTCGAACCGTAGGAATTAGACATTTCATGCGTTGCATTAAGTAGGAGTACATTGGATATTTTATGTGCTTTATTGCTTCTAATTCGATATTTGATCTACGCATCATTTGCTTATTCATGTCTTGTATGTTTTAGCATAATTCTTGATGTAATTAGAATAGCTTAAAGTCTTTCTTTATGCTTTCTTGTTTTACTAGTTTAATGGTATTTACATGCATATTTCTTTAAAGGGCCTCATCACGAGAGGCTATCAATATTTGTAATCGTGTGTTGTTGTTTCTTGTTCGTAGAGAGACAGGTGCAAAAAGGAGCCTATATCATAATCCTTCCACATCGCGGAGAAGGGGGTTAGCTCTACCCCAAGGCAGTTTGTGAGTAATCACCGGAGCACAATAAGTGTGCCTACCCTGTTGAGGGCATTGGAAATTGTAACATCTGTATCATCTTTCGAGTGACCCTAAGAGGGCATTTTTGTAATCCGAGATCCTTTAAAGATTAATATAAGAAACTTTGCATACGTTGGCTTTCTTTGTTCAATTTATGTATTTGTGTGGATCTTTGTGCTTTTGTGATGGTATAGATCAGTACGCCTAGCTAGGCGTGCGCTCCGTGGTTACGTCAGATGGTGATCATGATGGAACCCCACAATTTTAGCCCTAAATTCTGACTATTCTTGGCTGTTTCTTTTCACAGGTGCTAACCGTAGCTTTCAGCTATGGTTATTTTTTGGCCCACGGTTGTAACCTGTGGTCTCCACTGTAGCCCATAGATCGGACCTACGGTTCACAGAGGAAAAGGTAGACAATAGGAAAATCAGTGGGCAGTAGAGCAGGAGCTGAGGTAGGTCCCAATTTCACCTTCTGTGTTGAATTTTCTGCTCTGTATCTTTCCAGAAATCATCGAACCATTGCAAACTAGGAACTAAAAATATATATATAAGGGGTCAATGAACAAGTCCTAGTTTGTTTTCATTTTCCATTCAATAGAAAGGCATTGTTGGGAATAGCGGACCTCTGAGTGCAGTCTACCCCTAAATACAATGACCTTGATAAGGATTGTGTGTCGTTTGCATGCTTGAGGCCCAATCAATGGCCATGTCATTGTAATTGCATCATCAAAATATCATATAGGACATTAGCATGCATTCTTTCTGAATTTGAAATGTTCCTTTCTTTTCATGCATATCATGTAGGAATGATCATTATGCTCTTCGATGCATTTGTCATTTTTGCAAAGTAAAAGGAACCACACACACCACGTTCCATTTAAACATCAGTGGCATTGGGCTCTCACATCCAACCCACTTGATTGAGACCAACAGTGGATGTCATTACCACTTGGTTGGCTCATTTGAAATTGTATTATCGGGACCCGCTCATTGCCAAGGCCGACCCAAGAACTGTCCTATCCATGCAAAATAGCATGCACTCTTCTTCGAAAGGGTGTATCACTGCGCACGGTGTGTTGGGTGAGGGTTGGTAGTACCTATGCTACTTCGTTGAGTATGGACTTCATTACCATATTCGGCTTGTGCGAGTATATAGGTGAAAGCCAATTTAACTGAGTTTAAAATCCAATAATCTTTCAAAACACGTGAGAGTTTCTAACACTGATACAACACATCTGAAAACAACATCAAACAGTTTAGGGCTCACAATAAAAATTTAAAAGGAGATAATCATCATTTGTATACTTTGTTTGCATAATAAAACACATCTAGATGTTAGGTACACAAATGGTGAACACACGGGGTGATCGACAAAGGTCTCGGACCGATGCCCATGATCAACCCCCAACTGGTTCACAGCAGCATGTGTCGAGTCCTCATACACATGAGTGAACCGAACGATGTTCGACAAGCATTAGAGGTGACAACTCGACATGGGGAGATCCCGTTGAGTGGACCCCGATAGAGGAGCTTCAGTACACTCTTCTAGGCATAGGACTGAGCATGGAGCTTCTCAGCACGAGGATGCTCTCCCCCAAAGCCATTACCGAGACCGCACTGCACGCGCATCCACGGGATCGATCGAGGAATATGTTGTGCAGGGGACCAAGTTGGTTCCCATACGTACTAAGTCCATAGGAGGTTCTAACCCTCCACCGTCAGAGTATAGATGGATCAGAGATCCACCCATTCAAGGGTAGGAGGATAGGCTCACTTTCGAGCATAGGTCCACCCATACTCCCATGCGTGGCTCACCATGCAAGATCACCATTGATATATCAAAGGTGGGAGCTAATGGAACACCACCGCATGAGCGGTGGAGGTCTAGACAGTTAGATGGTCTAGGTAGTGTTCTTGAGCAGCTAGGCTACAAGCCTACAGCTCCGCCCACTCATGCTTCGAGTGAGCATAGCGAAAGTTGTATCAAGATCACTAGAGAGCATGGAGAGGCTTCTAAGTGCCCTCATGTCACACGTCCACCATCCACACATTTGTTTGATGGGTACAGAACCCATAAGGTAGCTCGCACAGAGCACACACATCGGAGGCCTCCTACGGTCGACCAGATCGATAGATCACATAGACTGGTGTCTGAGCAAAGATGTCAACTCCTCCAAGATCAATTGGATGATGCTCGCCTAGAGAGGCAGCATATTGAAGATGAAAATATTCAAGCGCAAAGGCTCCTACGATAGAGATTATATGAGCAGCGCATGCACGAGGAGCGTATTCTAGCTCAGAAGGAGCGCATAGAGCAGGAGGATCGGCTAGCCAGGGCTGGCCTATACCCTCCCGAGGAGCATAGAGAGCATGTGCATAGGAGGGCTGTGTCCCTAGCCGATATGCATGAGGAGCGAAGAGATGCTCATACTCATGTCAGTGCCCAACAGAGGGAGCGACTGCCATCACTCAATGATCTTAGACAGAGGTAGCATGAGCACATAGATGCAGACAGATACGATCAGGGGTATCCTGAGAGTTACCAAGTTGAGGAGGAGGAAGAGCCATGTCCTCCACCTCCCCGAAGAAGACATTACCTCCTAGACCACCTCCATGTCAGCTTAGGGAGGAGGACTTTTTGTCTTCTAAGGCGTACAAGGTTTTGGTCGATAAGGTCAAAGCAATAGAGAGGTAGGGCGCGGCTATGCAAAAGCTGACACTGAGGAAGATACACAATGAACCTCTAGACCCCTCGGTGCCTACGCCTCCATATCCCGAGCATTTTGATATGCCTAAGTTGGAAAAATTCAAGGGTGATGAGGATGCACAAGAGCATGTTACGAGTTTTTTGGATGCTTGTTTCTAGATAGAGAGTCAGGATGCCTTGTTGTTGTGCACTTTCATTATGACACTTTTTGGCCCGGCCCGAGAGTGGTTCAACCAACTAAAGAAACATAGTATTACTAGTTTTGAGTAGTTGGTCGATGCATTTCTTGAATGCTATTCATTTGGCATCAAGAGACAGGCCAACCTTTCTGATTTGGTGGCACTAGCTCAACGCGACGATGAGCCCATCGAGCAATACGAAAAGAGATGGCATAGAATAATGGTAAAGCTGCCATTCCCTATTCCTACAACTGAACTGACCTGAATGTTTACAAAGAGTTGTGCCAAACACATCTCGCTACTATTGTAGCTATAGTAGTACCCTACATTCGAGGAAGTTGTGGTGCAAGCCAGGGTGATCGAGGACATCAAGTTGCAAGAAGGCAGCTTGAAGCTCAAGACCAAGAAAGAGGGGTTTAAAAAGAGTACTACGAAACAATAGGGCAAGCAGGCCCACGTAAATCAAGTAGTACTAAATCTCGGAGGAGAAGACAAGGGACAACAAAAGCCTAATTATCAGGCCCAACCTCCTCCTGCATTATGAGACATGCAAAAACAACTATAAGGGCAAAAACAAAGAAGAGCGCCCACCTCGCCAGTTCACGCCCTTGATGGAATCGATGACTTCGATTTTCCATCAACTGTGTGAGGCCAAGGCCATACGATTGCCTGAGGTCAAATTAGTAGATCCGAATGTGCCAAAGTCAAAGTGGCATCAAGATGATCTATTCTGCATATTCCATAGAGTGAAAGGCCATGACATCGAGACATGTTGGTCCTTCAAACACATCATGCAGAACATGATAGAAAAAGGAGAGCTGGTAGTACCAAGCAACCCATAGGCGCCCGACAATAGAAACATGGGGATTTTCAAGAATCCACTTCCTAATCATGAGGTGCCTCGTAACAATGTCGACCAGGTCAATCAAGTGAGAATCGAACCACCTACCCAGGGGTTCGTAGGCATGGTCAATGTTGTTACTAGACACGGGAGGTACGATCAACCGAATCAACCTCATGCTCCCATTAGAATACAAGCTACATCGGATCAACGACCAGCTCAGAACATTCTAGGCCCACCAGCTAGACCGGTGGTGACCATAAGGAGCAAGTTAGTTCAGAACCTGTAGACAACTCCTACGAAGTTGTCAATATATGAGCTTATTCAGTAGTCCCCTAGACACAGGGAGACTCTTATGGACATTCTGAGGTCCATTGAGGTACAGTCCCAAGATGCCCATGCATTTACAAATTTTGTGGGACATGTACAATAGTGTCAGGAACCCATGATACAATTTTACGATCATGAAGTGAAGATGGTTCCTACTATTACGGCTGACCCGCCATTGCATATTATCATGTGTGTTAACCACATGCCTTTCAAAAGGGTCTTGATCGACACTGGGTCCTCGATCAATATAATTACGACCAAGGCACTGAGCCATCTCAAGCTACCCAAATCACACATTGTGCCTACCACCTTTACGTTGAGAGCATTTAACGATGCACTATGCTCGATGGTTGGTACAATTGTTCTACCTATTCAGGTGGGACTCAAGACCATCTCTATGATGTGTCACATGATAGAGGGTGCCATGCAGTACAACATTTTTCTTGAAAGGCCTTGGATTCATGAAATGCATTGCATCCCCTCTATCTTGCATCAATGCATGAAATACATTCATGAGGGACAAGTTCACGTAGTGTCCTCGGATGAAGAACCATTCAAGTTCATGAACCTAGCAGATTTGCTTGGGGGTTTTGTACTCCCATCGATGCACTTGGATATCCGACCTGTTTCATCGGTTAAGATTCCAAGAGGTAAACCAGTAGCCCATGCTCAATCATCGACATCTGTGTCACACAGATCTGAGCATACGACTGCAACTTCTCTAAAACTGACTGCATCGACAATGCATCGGCAAGTCGAGAAGCTAAAGGTAAAATTGGGTGAGAAAGTGGAAAATCATATGCCCGGACCAGTCACCAATGAGACTCCCACTCCCATGGATGTGGAAGAACCTCAAGACAAAGTCGAGGAGGCACCTCAGCCTGCTTCACCTACATCTTCAATAGGGTCATCTGCACCGAGGTGACCGTTCATCTGGCCAGCACAGGGTTGGGTGAGTATCTTGTGCAAAATGTTACTTTCGGACCTATCCTAAAAACTGCACAAGAGATGGGCCGACCGCACGCCCATCAATTTTTGATTGGATCTGTAGTGTCATTGGGTGAGCCACCCAACCAAACAAACTTCATCTACGTAGGGCTAGATCAAGCGCCCACCAGAATGTCCATAGATGAAGATGATGATGAGCCATTCACTATGAATGTGCGCTATCTATCCAACCCAGAATACGCCATGCACATTTTTGAGTCGTATCATTGGCATGGGCATGACCTTGGTCTTTTTGAATAAGGACGTAGAACCCCACTCGAACCTCATTATCAGTTAGCTACTGATAGGTTTGGGTTAGGGTTACAAGTATGGGGTCATGATGATCTGCTTGCTGCATCCTTAGATCACATGTACTTGAGTCTAGGGGACGATGTGGATTTTAATCCATATCACCCTAATCCTTCCAGCTATTGGAGGACTCACTAGATGGTATCATTTGTTACCATAGGGCCACCTGATTCATACCATGATGGGCCCTTAGAGGACAACCCCAGAGACAACCTAGGTAACCAAATCCATGGTGCTACCAATGACACTGGTATGCAGGGGCATAACCCCACTTCTGTAGGCGATCTCAAGTTAGGAGATCTTTGCGATGATGATGGAGAGGAGTCCACCTCCAAAATGAGTGGACCTAGTTATTATGTAGATGATGAATCCTCAAATGATGATCAATCAAGGGAGGAAATCAAGCTGAATTTTTTAGGGCCAACGTTTATATGCCATCTGCTACCTATGGAACAAGTGGAAGAGATGAACGAGCGCTTCATAGCCGATAGTGATTATGAAGATGAAATAGAGGAGGCTTGCTTAAAGCCTCACCTAGCTAATCTCCCACTATGCATAGACACAATAGAGTGGCCCATCCATGGTAGTGACCATGATGATGTAGATGAGAGGATCGATTCCAGGCTCATGTATCCATAATATCTATTGCCTAGGGAATCGAAGCATGTTATGGAGGAAGTCCCTCCCAACACTGAGCGCTCTGAGGAAAGAGTAGCACCAGTTTACATGGTAGTATCATATATACGATCATTCTATCGGATTTATCCAGATAGTGATGATAGCGACCGTAGAATCAGATACATGGGACCACATCTACCAAATCGCTCCTTAGAAGAGGGGGGAAGTGACGGATTGTATTTGTACAATGATGATGAGGACTCGATGGAGATGGCCTATTTGGGACCTCACCACTTACGTAATAGGCCTCCACCTAGAGGTCCCCCACCTATTACAGCTGTAGGTTTGCATCGAGAGATTAATCTCCATCGCAGCCTGAGGGAAAGAAGAGAGCTCGAAGAGAGGTATCAAGAACTCTTTCTCGATCCACCTACGTACGTGGAGCTCCTTGAGTCGAGAGATCCCATTTTGTAGCCAGTGCACTAGGAGGATCCAGTTATACGGACATCCCACAGAGAGGATCCATTTGTGCCCATACCATCCAAACCAGATCTTGGGTACGAAAGCTACGCTTTAGGGATAGGGTTTTGTCCATGTGGTTTCGAAGATCAATTCCATTCCATCAATATGGTCTCCATTGATTTGACCATGCCACTCCACAATCCAATAGATCCATCCAAACCGCTGCATCTGAACATGGATGCTATCGATTGGGATCATGTTGACTCATCGGTCCAGCCTGAAGATTTCTTCCCTAATGAAGAAATGTTACAACCATTTCATTTTGTGCCAGGCTATGCTCATGATGTTTGTCACACCGAGAATGCTTCCCGAGAGGAACATGTGAACCCGGTTGATGACATCCATCTGATTCCTATGCCTCACCAGCTTGAGGAGGGATCACATATGTCAGTAGAGAAAACCTTCGATGTGGATATCAGTAAAGATCCCACCAATCCAAAGAAGGTTAGATTTGGAGAGAGTCTCACTCTGGATGAGCGTGATAGCATCATCCCTCTACTGAAAGAGAGACCTGATCTCTTTGCTTGGACTTACAAAGACATGTCGGGTCTAGATCCAAAATTGGTTACTCATAACCTGTCGCTAGATCTGTCGAAGAAGCCAGTCAAGCAAAAACTCAAAAAAATGCATCCAACAGTAGCCTTAATGGTGAAAGACGAGTTACAAAAGTTGTTGGACGTAGAGTTCATCATCTCCATCGACTATCCAGAATGGGTGTCCAATATGGTGCCCGTAGGAAAGCCAGATGGAAGGGTCCGTATTTGTATGGATTTTAGAGATCTCAACAAGGCAACACCCAAAGATTCATTTTTATTGCCAAATATCGATGCTCTGGTAGATGCCACTGTAGGTCATGAAATGCTCTCCCTTATGGATGGTTTTTCTGGATACAACCAGATTCGGATTAAACCCGAAGATCAGCATAAAACCGCATTCATAACGCCATGGGGGACATTTTGCTACAAAGTTATGCCATTCGGTCTTAAAAATGTTGGTGCCACATATCAGCGGGCTATGACATATATCTTTCATGACTACATGCATAAAATCTTAGAAGATTATATCGATGACTTACTAGCTAAGTCGTTGCTGCGAGCAGAGCATGCGGAGGTCTTAAGGAAGGTCTTCGATCGCCTGATAGAGCACAATGTCAGGTTGAATCCTAAGAAGTGCGTATTTGGCGTAACTTCAGGTAAACTCTTGGGATTCATCATTTCTAAATGAGGCATCGAAGTAGACCCAACAAAGGTCACGACTATTTTAGAGATGCGTCCTCCCACTAATATCAAAGAACTAAGAAGCCTTCAGGGCAAAGTAGCATCCATAAAGTGATTCATCGCTCAATTATCGGATAAGTGTCGACCCATGAATCGACTGCTACACAAGGGGGTCCCATTTGATTGGGACAAGGACTGCCAAGCAGCCTTTGCTGAGATTAAGCAATACCTGGCAACGCCGCTAGTACTAGCTCCACCAAGGCCAGATGAGCCTTTTTTGCTATATATATCGGCAACCGACTTTGCATTAGGGACCATGTTAGCCCAAAAGAATGTGCAAGGCAAAGAGCAAGCCGTATATTACATCAATCGCACCTTGGTGAGTTATGAGTCAGGATATGCATATGTTGAAAAACTTTGTTTAGCAGTAGTGTTCGCTACCAAGAAATTATGGCATTACATGCTAAGTCATACAACATATGTTATATCAAAATAGAATCCTTTGCAGTACATGATGAGCAAGACATATCATAACACACGTACTGCAAAGTGGATCATGCTATTGATAGAATTTGATTTGCAATTCATCAACCAAAAGTCCATCAAGGGACAAGTCATAGCTGATCAACTGGCTGAGGCACCACTATCCAACAGTAGGCCTCTAACCATTGAGCTTCCAGATGATGCGGTCTTCATAATATCTGAAGCTCCCGAACCCGAGGAACCATAGAATAATGTTGATATTACATTGTTTTTTGATGGTTCAAAGTGTGAGCAAGGGGGCGGTGTAGGAATAGTGTTTTTCATGCCACAAGGAGCTCCAATGCCCTTGTCATTCAAGTTAGACTTTCTGTGCACCAACAATAATGCTGAGTACGAAGCCCTACTTTTGGGCCTCCACACAGCCATCGCCATGGGTATTAAAATATTGAACATTTTTGGTGATTCTCTGCTCATAGTTAACCAGGTTAAGGGGCTCTTTCAGTGTCGATGTCCCATACTGAAAGCCTACAAAGATCTTGTTGCCACTTATCTGGCTAAACTTGAATGGTATGACATCGAGGCAATCCCTCGTTCATCAAATAGGTTCGTAGACACCATGGCATCTTTGGGGTCCTTGATCCCTCAGAATCCGTCTACCGATTTTACTACCATCCATGTTAGAACGCTCTCGCACCTAGCAATGGAGCGTGCAACCTTTGATAACAAAGAGTCAGTCAACATGATTGTCGTGGAACCAACAACTGATTGGTTCCATAGAGCGGAAGACTTTCTTAAGCAGGCACCCTAGGAGTCATTGACTTCTCAGAGTCCTACGAGGAGTGGTACTACCATTCACCACAAGGTTGTTTCCTAGTCTGCATTTGCAAAGTTAAATACGTAGGGGGAGCAGGTCATCTTAGCAGTCGAAGCTGAGGCTTGTCAAAGCTGGATGTTGCAAATCCAAGACTTCCTAAAGCTTGGTATGATCCCAGAGGGATTGTCGCATGCCGCAAGATGCACATTTAAATAGAAAGTGACCAAGTATGTCTTGATAGGAGATATTTTGTACCGACGTGGCTACGAAGGAGTTCTCCTTCGATGTCTTGAGCCCCAAGAGTCATCTTGGGCAATTTTAGAGGCTCACGATGGTACGTGCGGTGGCCATTTCAGCGGCATGGCTATCGTCAAACGCATCCTTCGCATGGGTTATTATTGGCCCACTATGGAGAAGGATTGCAATGTGTATGTCAAGAAATGCATTAAATGTCAACATCATGCTAATCTTACGCACTTGCCATCGTAGGCCTTACAACCCATTCAAGCGGCTTGGCCATTTGCTCAGTGGGGACTAGATCTGATTGGCAAGATTTCCCCTCCATCGTCAGGTTGACATACATTCATTATCATGGCTACTGAGTATTTTACAAAGTGGGTGGAAGCCATTCCCCTTACAATGACCACTGGAGCTCGCATCATAGAATTTATTCTCGAGCATATCATATGTCATTTTGGGATACCATCCAAAATAATTTTGGATAATGGAACTTCTTTTAAGAACAAAACTATGTGGGCTTTAACGTCTAAATACCGCATTAAACATAGTTTTGCAACTCCATATTATCCGCAAGCAAACGGGCAAGTTGAGGCCTCAAACAAGACTGTGGTAGCCATCTTGAAAAAGATAGTGCAAGAACACCACAAGGATTGGCATATACAACTGCCCCTTGCATTATGGGCTTACAGGACTAGCATTCGGATGCCTATTGGGGCAACGTCATTTTCACTAGTATATGGCGCTGAGGCCATTATGCCCTTGGAGTTGGAAATTCCAATGTTACGTGTCGCATTGAAAGAGTTCATCGATGATGACACCGCATGACAAGCTCACCTCGATCAATTGACGTTGCTTGATGAACATCGCGTGAATGCCCTCGAGCATCTCCATGTTTATCAAGAGTGATTAAAATGAGCTTACAATATCAAAGTCCACCAGAGAGACTTTGAAGTTGGGGATCTTGTGCTGAAAGAGAACCAATAGAACTCAAATTTATCACCTGACATGCGAGACAAATTTATGGCTAACTGGCTAGGGCCTTACATCATATCTAAAAATATTGGTCTAGGAACCTATCGCCTAACATCGCTAGAGGGTGTAGAAGAGTTTGAGCCTCTCAATATCATCCATATTAAGGTGTTCTATGCTTGAGAGTGTAGTGAAGGCACCAAAGGCATCTGTAAGCCTTTGGTCAACCCAAAAGCCTCGAGGGTTTTGTCTCAACCGCTCGGTCATCCCAAAAGGCCCCAAGCTCTTTGATTAAGAAGCTTGGTCAAGAAAAGGCACCAAGGATTTCCAAAAATCGCTTGGTCAACCCAAAGGCTCCGAGAGTTCCTATAGCTTCTCGGTCATCCCAAAAGGCTCCACGCCCTCTTGCTGAGAGTTTGGTCAACTAAAAAGGTTCCAAAGGTGGCTGTAAAACCTTTGGTCAATTCAAAAGGCTCCAAGGATTTCTAAAAATCACTTGGTCAACCCTAAAAATCTCCAAGGACATGTACTCATCATTTGGTCAAATATGAAAGCTCAAAAATCTATAAAAATCAAGAAAAATGTATAAAAGTCCAAAAAAAATTGATAAAGCTTAAAATCCAAAAACATTTGCATTTACATTTTGCATTTTCATTTGCATTCACACATGCATTCACATCATCATATTGCATTTAGGCATTTTTCATCCATTGCATTCCATAGTAGAGTGTAATGCGTTTATCAAAATTTTACAAACAATCACACGTTTGTATGACAATCATGCACCCTTGCATTTATCATAATTCATTGCATTCATACACGATACCTATTGCGGAGAAACATATATGTATGTTAAAGTTTTCCTGTCACTCAGCCATACCTAGTGAGTTCTTCAGATATTGTAGAAAGCTTGCTTTGTTGTTATAGACAAGGTCATTAGTTGGGATAGTGCTTCAACATATCAGAATCCCGTCACTAAGCAAAACAATATAAAATCCTGCTAAGACGAGAGAGGATGAAAGCTATGACAATAGTCTTAGGTATCTAGAGAGATGGGTTTCACGACCTGCTTATCTTGCAAATAGTCGGTCTAGAAAGGTGTACTTTGGCAAAAGGACAAGAATTTCCCCTATAAATCCCAAAGTCACAAAAGTTAAATCCCAAGTTACAAAGTGCAACAAAAAGTACAAATTTCAAGTTCAAAATGTAAAGTGACATAGTGAATCAAAAGCACTATAAAAATCCCTTGCTCAAAGAAAATGGTAACACGTGGACTAACAATGATTTTTATCACTACATCTGAGCAAGTAAGAAGGGTGAGAACTTGAATCCCTGGATTGTCCACCTTTCGAAAGCCATAGAGTGATCCCCGATCGTAGCAATGGGTTGGAAGAGTCCCACCTGCAATCGGAGGGGTAGTTCTATTGGGTGATCCCCAAACGTAGCAATGGGTTGAAAGAGTCCCGCCTGCATTTGGAGGGGTAGCCTTGATCAATTTGCAAGATGAGCTAGCTCTAGGTACCTAGGATTGTCTAGTTGTATAAGTCTAATCAAAGCTGAAACAAGGATGGTACGATCGTATGAGGAACCTTATCTCACATATGGGTTGAAAGAGTCCCGACTGACATACGGGGTATGCTTACGATCTATCTAAAAATACTCACATGCACACACAGGGATAATGAATAGTTGGGTCTATCACGGCAAAAGCCTTGTCCAATATAAGCCTTGTACAGTTAGTATGTGATTTTTGGAGAAGTATACTAGGGTGTTTGAGTCTCAAGGAAAACCCCAAAAAGTGCTCCAATAGCAACAAGATACCAAATATCATTAGACTTCAGAGATATGAGTCATTCATTCATCAGAATGCATTTTTACAAAGCACAATCAAATATATAGGATAGATACCGCATGAATATCAGAAATGATGTTTAGACGGCCACTGACTATATAGTGCAGCAAAGAAGAAATATACAGAATGACATATTCATTCATTAGCATTATACCAATCCATTTCACTGCATTTCATATATGGGTGATTAATTGATTAAGTTCTTGTAATGAGAATTATCAATTATTTTGCATGATTGTTATACATTCTGTGGTGTCATATTTTAAAAATTGATATACACAGTTTACATTCATTCCTTATGTTTTAAGTGATTAAAGCATACAGGTTCATTTCCATTAGATTATGATTCTGTACATAATGCATTACCATACATTGCATAGCATATCATAAACTGCATAAAATATACGCATGCCCACAAAGCAAAAATAAATATGCGTTAAAAATAAACATCGCATCCATCTACATACATCATATGTCGCACATCTACTCATCTAGATCACTGCATATCATCATCATAAAGTAGAATAGCTATCTAGTGCATGACATCCATACATCGCATCATATAAACATAGCATTTAAATAAGCATTGCATCCATGTGCATCAAATAAACATAAAATCAAAAATAATAAATAAACATGTACACATAATGAGCCATGAAATATCATATCATATATATGTGTGTCCAAACGAGTACATAGGGAGTGCAAAATGCCCATAGGCTACAACTGTGTAGGTCCTCGACCTTACACGCAAAATAAGAACATCCAAACTATAGCCGACAACTGCTATAACCCAGATCTAGGCTGCTCCCCCTATACTGGAGCTCTCATCACCTCCCTCTGCACTATGCTCTGGAGCCTGCTCTCCTGGCTGACCTGGCACCTATGGTGGATCCTGCTATGGATCCTGCCTACCTCCAAAGCCTAACGCACCCAACACATGAGAAACTGGTAACTATAGTAGGCTAGTCCTCTGACTAGAGGCCCCTGATGTCTACCCTAGATCTCTAGTCCTGGCCTATGACCTCATCGTGTGTGTACTAGAGGACCTATGCGTCCTCTCAGTCCTATGAGTCCTATGACTCGAGCTCGTTGTCGACTACCCTGAGGTCCTAGACCTGGTACGCTAAGACTCTGATGCGAAAGGATCCTCAAGAACCTATAGCCCATGCATCTCTATATAGCCAACTAGCTGATCAACACGAGCAAGCCGAGTTGCATGCATCTCATTGGTCCTCATGACCATACCACGTAGTCGCATCACCTCAGCAATCGGATCCTATGTAGCTGTTGTACCTACTATTGGTACCACAGGAGGCCCCATGATAGCCTAAGGAGGTGGCATAGCCCCCTCGCTACTCGCATGAGATCTCGCTCTACCTCTACTATAGTCCACTACACCTGTGCTAACTCTAGGGCAGTCTATAGTCTCTACACCTAGGCCTCTACATCGGTAGCTCGAGTCATGAGCTCCTATACCTAGCCCTACACCTCAGTCAGGTGCCACTCCCTATCAGACACCTTCACCTCTAGAGTGGCGATGGTAGTATCTCTCTCATGCTACTAAGTATGAAAGCACCCAATCTGACTCTGCAAGTCAGCAACCTACACCAATCCCTCTACACTATCAAGAGGGACCTCACCCTCCTCTAGAGCATCCTCCTTAGGGTCGATCTCCGATAGGTCCTCAATGGTGGCCTCTATGCCCCAACCACCCTTAGTACGCTAGCACACCCTACGCCCATCAAGATCTACCTCTACCTCTACCTCAACTAGCTCTCGACCTAGAGGCCCTATCCCATGCCATCTAAATAGAGACCACCACCCATCATAGTCAGGCATGGTCCTAACTATCTCAACCCCTAACTCCTGGAAGTCATCGAGTGCATCTCCTAATGGTGGAGGAACTATCAATAGGAGATCCCTCTCTAGAGCCAGGCATCTATACCTCAGGGGCATATCTGGTAGGTCCTACACTAGGTCAAACTATCATAGGACACGAGAGAAAAATTGATACTCTTAGACCTCTAGCTTATGCTAGATAAGCCATCTATCTTGATGGGCCCATCATAGCCACTCGTCCACCTCTGGCCATGTAGGGCAATCCATGTAGGGGCACCAGACAATGTCCCCTAGCCCAAGTGATGCAAACCTAATGATGTAATGCTTCATGTCCCCAGCATGAGCCCTACTATGGATACCCTCCTCAGCACGAGGCCAGTAGGTGGTGTAACACTGATGATCATCATCTAGGGCAGTGATGCATAGAGGTAGATCAATAGGATGCTCGATCCGGATGTGCTACCACCCCAGATCTATAGCAACAGGCTACAACTGATGCCCTTATGGCTCTGCTTCATAATCTAGTACAGCTCCCTATAGAGCTAGCATAGTAAGGTGCTCCCCAAGCTAGCAGTAGTGGCTCCTCCATCGAGCTCTGAAGCACCCTCCAAGTAGGGGCCAACATGTTCCAAGGAATCCTCATGCCCGAGGAGTCTGGAAGGACAATCTGAATGATGAGATGCATAAAGAGGGCCTCTCGAACAGAGAAGACATCATCCCGATACTAGTCATCAATGTGCACCCCTCCATGGTCTGCATCATCCTATGCATCGATGCTCTGATCATCAAATATGGTAGCAAAAACAACATCCTTTGTCATGTAGGTAGAGGAAATGATAGCCTCATCATCGATGGGGATCCTAAAGATCCTATAGACATCCTCCAGGGTGATGGTCATCTCACCGGGAGGAAGGTGAAATGTGTTGGTCCATGCATTCCAGCATCGGGCCAACGTAGTGATATAGGCCTGATCTACCCTAATGGTGGGTAGATCCATGACATAACCAAACCCGACGGCTCGAAACCATGCTCGGTCATCATCCGATAAGGCCTCGTGGAGAGTCTTCATCAAGTCAGGCTCCCGCGCTCTAGAAGTTAACTTTTAAAAAAAAAAAACATAATGTAAGCTAAATCTAGCTAAGTAGAGCTAAAGAAAACTAAAAATCTCAAAAAAAAACTAGCAATTGCAACCTGCAACTGCAACTTGCGGTCCCCAATTTGGGAAATTGGAGACCGTAGCTGAAACCTATGGTTCCCAATTTGCCAACTGGGAACCGTAGCTACCAACTATGGTTTAGGAGTGGCACCCATTTTGGGTACCCTCCTAGACCACTAAAGCATAAAAGTTAAATCCTAAGCTAACCTAGACTAGTGGGGTTCATTACCGATAGTTTAATGAGGTTCAATTTTTGCATTTCTTAAGTGTGGTTCATTTTACTGATATTGAGTGTGAGGTCTCGATTTTGAGTTACCTTGCCCGCACCCTACCCTCGGCTAGTCGATGGCTGATCAGGATCCACCATCAGGGAAGACGAGTATAATGGTGGTCGAGTTTTGACAGCGTTTCGTATCAAGGAATGTCTTCTCTCTCTCAGAGCTCTCAATTTGCTAAGGGTTGCAAGAAAATAATGAAAAAATTCAAATGGGATTTCAATTTATAAGTCCTCCTAATCTCTGCGGACCGTAGCTGACACCCGCGGTTCCAAAACTAGGGTTTTTCGCCCATAGGTCTGACCTGCGGTCCCCAAAATTTGGAAGTGTAAACCGTAGACCGTACCTACGGTCCACAACTAGCAATAAATGCACTAAAAACCCATCGTGGGAAGGTCTAAAAAGGTAAATTAATGACTCCCAGTGGATAAAAATCAAAATACATGATCAAAATTGCAAATTTGGTGATGTTACAAGCACCAGGATCAATCCAATAAATGCCAAATTAAACAAAAAAAATCAAACAATGAAAAACCAAATGCGCCTCGTATTCAATGATTTATCCTATAAAATTGGCGGTTGCAGCGACTTGCGCTCCATGCAATCCGACAAGATGAGTAAATCACAATAAGGACATTTGGGGTAAAATTGTCATTTCTTTTATGACATCTTTTCAGCAAATCATCGACAATATGATTCAACACAAGTCTTCTTGAATTTGTATTATTTTGACTCCCTAAGATGGCTATCATAGCCTGACTGCTCCATGGGAGAGAGATGTGCAAATACTACTAAGCGTTGTAATCATAAGCTGAACTAGGCCTAGCCAAGGCATTAAACGTCTCAAATCTAAAGTTGTTCAGGATCATTCATTATGGTCAAGCGATTTCGTCACTTTAGACATTGTCATTACCCTCATCGACTCGTCGCTTGAGGGGGTAGTCATAATTTCATGTCATAATCAAAATCAACAGAAGATCCCGAAGATCGTAGATCCCTTGATCTTGTCAAAATTGTGTTCATCCTTGCGAATCATTGCTAACAACTATCATAAGCTTCCCCCTCTGCTTGGGGTAAATAGCAAATATGAAATTTCGTTTGTAGCTCTCATCCTTCGGTTATATAGGCCTAACTCCTATTGTAGCACCAAAGCTACCCGAATGTTTGATGACGAGTGCAGACTTTTCAAATGTAAGCCTTCCCACGTTGGAAGCAATGATTCCAGGATGCGCATCCTTTTGCTGGACCTGGGGCATCTAATGTTGATCAGACTAATGATCATCATAGAACCTACGACATCATTTTAGGAGGTCTATTTTGCTCAGCGTTGTTCGATCTCACAATGCATCTCAAAAGGGGCATCTGTAGACACCTAAAACATGTCATGCCGAGGGTGACTACTCATATGGACATGCTACAAAACCATATGAAGGATCTTGGATAGACTCCAAGATAGAGCAATGGTTCTAACCACTCAATTTAGGCATTCTAGCCTAAGCAGTCTGAACCACAGCCCAGACCTGTGGTCTCCAGTCTGAACCATGGTTGACACCTACGGTCTATAGTCTGGACCATAGTTGTGACCTACGGTCTAAACTAGAGTTCAGTTAGGCCTTCCATCCGAGCCAAATCGGTTGGAATGGCCAAGAGATCTAGAAGGAGGCAGTTGGAGGACGAAAGATTCCAAAGGCTTCCATCCCAACTGTCCTAACCAACCTTCTTGGTCTTGGCTTCTCCATGAAGCCACCCCTAGCCCTAGGGGCATGCTATAAATACCCCCTCCAAGGGGATGAAAAAGGAGAGATGATTTGTATAGCGAAGTGCTGGCGAATTATCGAGCGAGAGCTAACTGATCAAGAGAGCAGCGAAGCCCTGTCAAATTGCATACCGACTTTGTGCATTTGAGAGCCCCTTTGCTATCCATCTAAAGACCAATTAGCCATGGATGCCCTAGGTGCTTAGGAGGATCAAGAAATGCAAATCTAGGAAAATGAAGGCCCTTCACAATGATTTGACCACCAAATATATCAGAGGACGACAAAGGCGACCCTTGAACATCAATTCGGACAAGGAGGTCAAGCCCACTAGCCCCTAATTCTGAGGGCAAACCCATCAGAGGTCAAACTACATGTTGAGGATAACTTAGGCTTATCCACTTAAGCCTAAATTAATTATTATTATTATTTACTATTCCTATTTCTTGCACTTTGTATTCACATGAGGCATAGTATGCCCATGTTAGAAATAGGTTGTTAGCATGTGTTAGCATGTTGTTAGATGGTTGTTAACTGTTAGAGATCTTGTTTGTCTTCTAGCAGTTAGTGGACATCCATAGTTAGCATTTGGTTAACTAGTAGTTAAGTGGTTGGCCATGTTTGGCAGATTGTTGCAACCACTTAACCTACGTGAGATTCCTATGTAAGCCTATATATTACTTGCATTTCATGAATAAATTAGCTTCATACTATTGTTACTACATCATTGGTATCAGTTAGCTTCAGGAAAAGTTGCAGAAAGGAGGGCAAGTTTGATCCACTTTTTGCTAGGTGTTTAGTTGGAGTTTTCAACTAGTCATCAAGATCCTAGGAAGGTGTTAAGTGGAGCTTGAAGCAATCCACAACACAAGTGAAGCTGAGGGCAGAGGGAAGAAATTACCCCTGCACCATTTCTTTGTCAAGGAGCACCAGATCTGCCTTGAAAAGTAGTTGAGTTTACCTCATCAGTTCAAGTGGAGTTCAAATTGGAGCTTCAAATTTGCATTAAAAAAGGAGTTAAGTTTATCTTGACAAAAGTTCTTTTTTTGCATGAAAGAGTTTTTCTTATAAAATATTAATATTTATATTAATATTTTATTTAAAAAAAAAAAAAGTGCATGATATAAATTTATTATATTAATATTAATATTTCTTATTAATATTAATATTTAAATTTAGAAAAAAAAAAAAAAGGCACTAGCCAGCAGCCGGTCGACCACCTCACTCGGCCAGGCGGCAGCAATGGCTCGACAGTCGTCACCCGGCCACCAACCGACTGGCGACCAACTACGCGGCCACGCATTTGGTGGCCATAGTGGAGGATCGGCCATCCCTTTCCGGCCAGCGGCGGCCAACACCAGTTGTCGATGCCATCCGCAGGCGACGCCCAGCCAGCAGCGCGGAGGACCTGGCCACCAGCCGACGACACACAGCCTCCACAATTGCCGACAACCTGTGAGACCACAAGTTGCAGCATTTAACAGTGACTTGCGAGCTCAAATTTTTGAAGGCCCTGATAGGCAGATATTATTTTTGGTGAGTTGTCTGTGATTTCCAGGCAAAACAACTCGACGAACGTCGATTTAACGACATCACAGTGCATAGGCAAGTTTTTCTGGAGAGGAAAAGCACTTTAAAACTGTGGAAGCACAGTTAAAGGTTCATGACCAACCATGGTGGTCACGTAGCCAACATTCACGCGTGGGAGGAAGGCGGTAGATGCCTCCAGGCCAGTTGTGGGGCCTTTGCTACCTGGCGGTGTAGATTGCTACTGACACTAGTTTCAGTCTAACCTATTGTTCCCTGCCCCATTGCCGATCGAGGGCAGTTGAATGACCCACCGGCTTACCCCAGTTGATCGGGGGTTAATGAGACATTTTTGACACGGAGGCCATTTTTTTGGTGGGAAAGCAAATTTGGCAAGAAAATTCAAATTTTCAAATTCAATTTTGGCACCCAAAACTGCAACAAAGGAGCAAAACTTCAAGAGGTGATATCTTCCTCGTTATTGGTCCGTTTTTGACCAAATTTTTTGCGTTGGGTTCAAAATTTTCTGCAGATTTATATTTTTTGCTCCTAACCAAATTTTTGGCATTGTAAAAGGGCTAATTTTTCAGCATTTTATTAGTGCACCTTTGTAATTGCAAAATTGAAATTTTTAATTTTGTAAAAGCACTAAAATAGCCCTAATTTTGAGAGCAAAATTTGTAAAATCTAGGCAATTTGGCTGCATAGGAAACTGAAATTGTTCCTAAGCCTAGATTAGTTCTTGCATCCATTTTGTAATCCTCCTAGTCTGGCATATACTAGGCAAAATATGGCTCATGATATTAGAACAAACATGGAAAACCTCACTGAAGCAGTAGACATTTTGGCAGAAAAAGTGAGAGACATTGTTGTGCAGTTTAAGCCTGGTGACATCAAAATCTACAATAACCATGCAAACAAAGCCAAATGTGAGGTTAAAATGTATGATGGATCTAGGGATCCCGATGTCTTATCTGCATGGATTTTGGATATGCAAACTTGGTTTGCTTATGCTAAAATTCCGGAGGATGAAAGAGCCACATTTGCTACACTAAAACTCACAGGGTTAGCAAAAGTTCTCATTGTAGAAAGACAGAGTCATAATGCCACCATGACTTGGAAAGAATTAACTCAAATTCTGAAAAACACCTTCTTTCCACCAAACTACCAATGTGACCTCACTACCAAGTGGTATAGATTGAGGCAAACCTATGGAATGTCAGTTTCTGATTTCATATTCCAATTTAATAGGTTGAGGGTATTGCTTGGTGTGAAAGATTCAGAAGATGATTTGATTAATAAATTCACTCGTGGCTTGCAAGATCATATTTTTAGGGAGATAAAATTCAATGTCTTCCTCACCTTAGATGTGGCATTCAATCATGCCATTCTTGCAGAGGAGAAAGTTGGTGCATATCAAAAGTCTCGTTCATCACAGGAGGGCTCTTCCAAAGGCGGGAATCAGCATCAACAGCAGGTGAAGAACAATTCTCAATCTTCCCCTCATTCTTCTTCTCCTCCCACTTCTCCTAAAGCACATTCTTCTTCCTTTAATGCTAAAGATTCTTCTTCTTCATTGTATTGTGACTTTTGTAAAAAGCATGGACATGTAAAATCCAAATGCTATACTTTTGAGAAGTTTAAGAAGAAGAAATCCCTAATTGTACAACCTACACATGAGGAACCACAAGATGGTCCCATTTTGGCTACAGGGACAGAAGAAGAATATCCTGCTTTAAAGGGTAAACTGAACAAAGTTACCCTAATGTCCAATGCATTTGCTCAAGGGGGGCGTGATCATTTGTTTGTCACTAGAGCCCACTTGACGCATGATTTCTATGTTGATTGTATCATTGATAACGGATCGCAAAAGAACCTCATTGCGAAGTCCGTTGTGGAGAAGTTGAAACTTCCCATCAAACCACATCACCAACCTTATGCACTTGGGTGGAAAGATGTAGACTCCACATCCAACATCACCCATACTTGCACCTTGAATTTTGCTTTTGGTGACAAGTTTGTGGACAAAGTTAGGTGTGATGTCACAGATATGGATTGTTGTGGACTCTTGCTAGGTAAACCCTATCAATTTGATAGGAATGCTATTTATCATGCTAAAAAGAACACCTACACATTGGAGTTGCATGGTAAAAACTACTTGATACAAAGCACTACACCTACTTCCAATTTGATGTTAAGTTGTAGGCAAGTAAGGAAGCCATTAAGTCAAGCACTCATTTTGGCTCCTACTAGCATTTGTCCCACACAAAATGAAGAAAAAGCACCACCTAAGAAACATGCAAAGGAAGAAGTTTCACTCCCACATGATGAACAATCACAAGAGCAAGTGGTTAAGGAACCCACCATTCTCACTCATGAGAAAGATACCATTGATTCCATTGGTATAATTTTGGGTACACCTACAAATACTGAACCACTTGTTCCACAGAAGTTACCTTTGGCTTTGCCCACTCCCATTGCACACATGGAGGAGCAAGCTAAGGTTACTTCCCTTACTGAGCACCGGCAGAGCCTTCTAGGCAAGATACCACATGACTTGCAGGAGACTCCGCAGGGAGTGGTGCGAAAGCATCACAATCCTCACTCACCACAAAGTTGGAGGCAGAGTATGGGTTCCTTTGGATGAGCGCCGCTTTCCAGAGACACCATTTTAGGACCCTCTTTTGGTACCTGATCCTGTTTTCAGTCCTACAGTAGCAGTGGCACCTGATCGTCAGCTTTCGCTCATTTCAGATAGAGTTTTCGAGATGAAGACTCATCATACTAGACAGGGTTCTTCCACTACTTACCTTGTCGCTCGTCACGGTCACTTTCCACACATGGCTCATCTGGATTCCTCACCATGAGATGGCCCATGACTTTCCACATTTGTTGAGAGCATTGGGGTCCAATGCTTATATGGTTGGGAGGAGTGTTGAGGATAACTTAGGCTTATCCACTTAAGCCTAAGTTAATTATTATTATTATTTACTATTCCTATTTCTTGCACTTTGTATTCACGTGAGGCATAGTATGCCCATGTTAGAAATAGGTTGTTAGCATGTGTTAGCATGTTGTTAGATGGTTGTTAACTATTAGAGATCTTGTTTGTCTTCTAGCAGTTAGTGGACATCCATAGTTAGCATTTGGTTAACTAGTAGTTAAGTGGTTGGCCATGTTTGGCAGATTGTTGCAACCACTTAACCTACGTGAGATTCCTATGTAAGCCTATATATTACTTGCATTTCATGAATAAAATAGCTTCATACTATTGTTACTACATCACTGCGACTGTCAATCATGGTTCATAGTGTAGACCACCCCTCACAGCTACGGTTTGCAACAGGTTAATGATCACCTTACTTTGCTTTTGATTTCATAGATTAGTCATGTTAGTCTTTTTATAGGTTTAATTGCATCCTAGGGAAACTCTGATCATAGGAATTAGACATTTCATGTGTTGCATTAAGTAGGAGTACATTGGATCTTTTATGTGCTTTATTGCTTCTAATTCGATATTTGATCTACGCATCATTTGCTTATTCATGTCTTGTATGTTTTAGCATAATTCTTGATGTAATTAGAATAGCTTAAAGTATTTATTTATGCTTTATTGTTTTACTAGTTTAATGGTATTTACGTGCATATTTTTTTAAAGGGCCTCATCATGAGAGGCTATCAATATTTGTAATCGTGTGTTGTTGTTTCTTGTTTGCAAGAGACAGGTGCAAAAAGGATCCTATATCATAATCCTTCCACATCACAGAGAAGGGGGTCAAGGCAGTTTGTGAGTAATCATCGAAGCATAATAAGTGTGCCTACCCTATTGAGGGCATTAGAAATTGTAACATTTGTATCATCTTTCGAGTGACCCTAAGAGGGCATTTTTGTAATCCGAGATCCTTTAAAGATTAATACAAGAAACTTTGCATACGTTGGTGTTTCTTTGTTCAATTTATGTATTTGTGTGGATCTTTGTGCTTTTGTGATGGTATATATTAGTACGCCTAGATAGGCACACGCTCCGCAATTACGTTAGTAGGAAATTCATGAAATACCTCAATAAACATTTCTAAGCATAGTAGGGAAAGTTGAGAACTTGATACAACAATCCATTAGTGTGTCCTTAATGAGTTCAAGTAGTGATGAGGAAAGCTAGAGTAATGTCAATTCAGGTTTGGAACTTAGAAGAAGAGTGAGAAGACAAATACCAAGGAGACAACAAGTACCTAAAGAGTAGGTAATGTGAACTAACTACAAAAAATGATGATGATATAAGTACTTCCAAAATAAAATATTTCAAGGTAGGAAGGTAAATGAATTGGAGAAGTTAAGGTCCACCAAAAAATTTCAATGTTTCCTTGGAAATTTAAAGTGGTCTATAAATGTTACTTGATGACCCAAGGTATGCTTTCAAATTTGGCAATTTATATAGTTTGGGAGGGTCATCAAGACCCCTAGGCCATTTTAATAAACTAGGCTAAGAGAGAGGTTGTATGACCTCTTTTTGTACCTTTTGAGGGGAATAAATATTCCTTAGACTACACATAGGTTATACAAATAATAGGGTGGGTCATTTGATCCATCCTATAACCATCAAGGAAATGACAAAACATCTTGGATTACCCTTGAATCATCAAATATAAGGACCGAGTAGTCTAGATCTACTAGATGTTATCTAAAATAAATAAATTCAATGTAGATTGTAATTGGGCTATTTAAATAATTAATCTAATTAGTAGTGATGGCAAGGGCATCTAACACAAAAGAAGTAAAAGGGAGAGAAGCTAATCCATTTGAAAAATAGGAAGATGAATTGCCAAAAGAGTAGAGGAATGAAGGATTTGAATCAAATCCTAGAATACCATCATGAAGGAGTCAATGATGGAGAATATAGTTAGGATGGGAAGGTGGGAAATCTAGCCACCAAGGTTGTCTATAATAATAACCTATAAGTCCAAGATGATAGCTAGTTAAACAAGGTCATTTGAGTTAGCATAGAACGCCATCCAGGCAAGTAAGCCACCTAGTAAACTAGGAGAAAGGATTGTCAAGAAAATTAGGTTTATCATATGGATTCTTGGGCCATATAGGTAATGCAAATAATAAAATAAAATATGTGGTTGTATTAAAAAGTATAAAACACCTATGTGTAAGTTGGTAGAAGTAGAATATATAAAATAAAACATGTAAAACATCTTGTTGCATGTAATACAAATAAGGAATACGAGGTCGTAGTTAAGGTATAGATTCCACATGCAAGACAAGTATTCCCCTATTACTTTCATCTTATAAATAGATGTCAAGATTTGATCATTATGTATTCAATTGCTCAACATTAGAGAGAAGCCAAGAGGAGCAATAGCAAAGCATTAGGAGATGATAAAAAAATAGGCCATAGGATGGAAGCATTCTAAGTGATTGTCATTGTAGAGAAGTAAGCCAAAGATACAATGTATAATAAGAATATTACCCTAAGTAGAAATAAATCTACATTGTAGGAGGAGATAGACATGTTGAAGAAATCCAAAGCTACCATAGAGAAGCAAATATCTTTCCATAGAGTGTTTTTCTAAAAATCCCTCATTGTCAATAGAAGCTATATTTTTTATAGTAGAAGGATTGTAGTAGAAATTCAAAGTTGTTGAGGATGGATGAAACAACTAAGGATATATGTGTAGAGAAAGGATTTAAATACTACAATAATTTATTTTTTAGTAGTATGGACCATATGGTCTATCATCCAAGAAGAGAAAATATCACTAGAGGGAGATGTGTGGAGAATTTAATATCTGGAAGATATCGTCCTATAGGCACCAAAATATTATACAAACACAACCATTCAAGACCATACCATATAAATCTAAGTCATCTAAAACTAGGTCATCCAAAAGTGTACTATCTACAGTTGGGTAATCTAGAAGTGGAGTGTATAGACAATCAACATTTTACAGTTGATAGTAAGAAAAGTCATGAGATATGAAAAGGATGAGAATAACATGTGGAGTAGTGATTAGGATCTAAATCATGTAGAAAATAGTTGTAGTTAAAGGTAACTAAGATAGCTATAGGAGGAATGCAAAGAAGACCATGAATTTCTAAAAGGATTGAAGGGTTAGAGTTGCAAAGAATATTTAAAATTAAATTTGTGTTGTGAACCTCATACATTGAGAGGAAGCATCGAATATATCATCAAGAGAGGCTAGAAATAATGCACACATGATAGAGATGGAATGCAATATGGACATTAATTGAGGGATAACATGATATGGAGGAGAGTCAATATTAAGAACCAACACACCGAATGAGTGATAATTAAGAGGAAAAAACCAGCAATTTCACCACAAGCAAAGAGTGAGAAGAAGGAGTAAATAAAAATCCTCTTGGTAGAAATTATAAGGATGATGCTTGCTAGTGAATTTTGTAGAACATGGTCATTATATCACTCAAAGGATCATATATTAAATATCATATTAGAGAGTGAAAGAGTGTAGTTTATCTTATAGGTTCATGGGTTTGATAAATATTTTTTTCAAGTTGTACCTATTGGAAATATTGTAGACTTATGATGCTAAAAGGAAAAGGAAAAAACTAATACTTGGTGGTAAGGAAGTATGGGTGTCATTCTCCCCAAATAGTTTTCAAAGAGTATTTGGATTGCTAAAATTTAATTAAACTAGTGAATGAGGGAGTGAATCTCTACTAGTTGTGAAATTTTATGGATAGATTCACCAATCTTAGTTCATAAGTAGAAAATATGGAAAAGCATGAAAGCTATGGACTAAAGGCATAGCATCTAACACCATAAAAACTACAACAAATTATTAATGTGATTATTTCTAGATTATTTTGTGAACAAAGAGCCTTAGATATGGCTACTTTGCTTATACCATATATAGAGATACTTATGGCTAGAGAATAGTATGTTTGGGAAAAGTTTTTATCAAATTGTATTTAAAATTTTCTAGTACCATATACTAAGAAATTATTGATGGCTTTTAATTTCATTGCATTGCTTTTGTATGCAGTGTTACATGATAGTTTCCAAGATTGAATCCTCCATATACCATTCTATAATGTACACCTACCATTTTTTATTAGATGTATGTTGCTACATTGATGAAAGTTGGACCAATGGGAAAGGTAGCTCTAGGAATGAGAAGATAACAAAAAAGAAGAGGAAAGTACAAGAGGTATACGAGGAATACAAATGAGGTAATACATATTCTCTAGTTGAGGAAAGTAAAGACTCTGATGGATTAGAGGAGCACTTTCCTAATGTCGAGGAGTCATTGAGACAAAAGAAGAGGTAGAGATATAGTAGCAGTGGAAACAGATGGGAATGCAACTATAATAACAACCACAACCTTGACAATAGTAGTAGTAGCATTAGTCAATGGGTCTAGGGACTATATTTTTCCTTTGAGACCCCCACAAAATTCCATAAAATGGAGATTGGTTGATAAAAATTAATAGAGAGTCATGGTAGGTCATCAGTCTCAATCACATAGATTGACTAAAGTTGTACTACCATAAAGGACTCTAACATAGGTGAGAAGATAGACTATGTAAATAGGCACTTTAGGTGTCATTCTAGGTATTAGTAAAGTGGATTTGAATAAGTCTATCAGATAAGGATAACATCCAAGAAGATATGAAGCTATTGTACAGAGATTTAGATGTGCAGGAAGAGCAAGGCAACAATCTAGGAGAGGAAGAACTATGCAACAATAGGTACAAGAGACACTTGTCATTGTAGATGTGAATGAAGAGGTTCAAACTATAGTAAGCATCACCACCATTAAAATAGTGCTTGGAGGAGGATATTTCATTGGTTATATTTTGATGCTAATAAACATGGACATGTTAGAGAGATATGCCATAACACCATTGAGGTAATTTACAAATGATCTAGAGAGATGTGGTTCATCTCCGCTAGATGATGGACCACTAGTCAAGATCACATTTGTAAAAATAGAGATCACAACACCAACTTCCTATAGGCTAGAGGAGAGAAGAGAGAAGGAGAAGCAACTTGCATTAGATCATAGTTTATGGTAGAATGGCTAGAGTAGTCAATTGTAGAAGGATGAACTTAATAAAGGCAAGGAGATATTAGATACAACTAGAAATCATGCTAATGTAGAGGGGGAAGTAGTACTAATAATTTAGGATGGCAAGACATCTAAAAAAAATATCAACCTAAAAGGTCATGGTAGGAGGACATTGAGGATACCACTAAGTATGAGCTAGATCATAGAGGAATGACTAAGCATTTCATTATAGAAGTGTCTAGCTTGAGGAAACCTCCAATTCATGGTGATACAATTAATAAATAGGTTGACACTTTCTTTGAGAAGGTGAATGGACTATTTGATAGGGTCTAAAGCAAGTTCTAAGTGTGTTATATTGGGAACTAGTGATTGTGGCAATTGAAGATAGAAGAGTTGGGAAAACTGATGAGTTGGACTCAAGATGAAGAGCAAATAAAGAAGTTTGTAGAGAATCATACGATGCAACCATAGGAGCTAGGTGTTGGTAATACTAGTATTTATTTGATTTGGAAGTGAGAAAATTGCCAGAATGAACTTCAGTCCTATATCAACACTCACCATAAGTTTATGTTGATGAGGGAGACATGCAGCCACATCCTAAATTTCTAGGTGTCAAAAT
Source organism: Wollemia nobilis (assembly GCA_028583015.1). Lineage (NCBI taxonomy): Eukaryota > Viridiplantae > Streptophyta > Pinopsida > Araucariales > Araucariaceae > Wollemia > Wollemia nobilis. The sequence continues at coordinate 7,471,145 of JAQPPZ010000103.1, forward strand.
AGTGAAGTTGGAACCTAAGTTGGTAAATTTTTATGCCATAATGATCTTAGCATAACTAAAATAGTGGTTAGTAGTAGTGTTAGAGATATTTTAGTATATTATTCACAACTTCAAGCTGAAGGAGGATAAACATGTAGCATGGTATTGAGTATTTCAACATCTAGAGTAACAAATTGATATGATAAATTCAATGGTTAACCAATACTAAAATAATTAATCTCCTCCACTTGTACAATAACTTGCTTGTATGACAAGTGACTTGTATGGTAGTTACTTGTATGACAACTTGCTTTCACTTGTATGATAATGAATTGAATGTAAATTGACTTGAATGGTATTCCACTTGAATAGCAAACACTTGTATGGTAATCCACTTGTATGGTAGTGACTTGAATGGATACCTTTGTTAGCAAGACTTATACAATACTGCTCATCGACACTCTTTCAATGGTGCTCTTTGTACAACACTTTCAAACTACAACTATTGATTTGATCTTACATATAGAACTTGGAAAGAACATGTACAAATTTACCTTGCTACAATAATGATATCACACACAATATATACAATCACATATATGAAGGATGAAATGGATAGTATTGCATTCACACTTGCCTATACAACACTTGCATTATATATTTACCCATGATGGATTATGATAGATACACGGTACTTGCTAAAATGAATGGGATGTCATATTTATCCTTAAGGTCTAGCAGTTAACAAAAACTACCACCTAGACACACCATTTAACTACCCTCCATTTACACATACTTAATCATATGAATTTTTTCCATACATTACAAAGTTTAAATTTTCAAATTCTTATGTTATCATCCTTAATATCAAACATTAAAATTGCATTTCATTGACATTTGTGCACATTGCACTTAATTTACTTTCTACACTATTATTTTAGTCAAGGATGATCAAAAATAGCTCCTACATTTCCCCCCTTTTAAATTGGTCAATGTTTACCTCTTCTTTTGGGGACTTGGGTTCTATTGAGGTTGAGGCATGGGAATAGGTACATCTTTGAGCTCTTGGGTTTGTAGCTTTAAGGCCTCAGTATTTCCTTTTAAACTTTTTGCATAGGCCTAGTATCGAGCCCACTATAAACCATAATGATTTAACTTTTTCTTGAAGTTTATTCACCTAGCCTTTAACTCATCCTATATTTTAGAAACTTTAGCCATGGCTTCTCTCCTAGCTACTTTAGTATCTTTCTTAATTGCTTTTGCTTCCCTTATTACTACAATTGCTAACTATTCATCTCTTTTTGCTATCAATTGATTCAGGTAAGTAACTTTATGTTTCTTTCCTTCCAACAACTACTCCCTCATTGTACACTCAAACTTGAGTTGTCTAATAAATTGATCATATTCCTCCTATACCTTCTTATTTTCCTCTACCTCCTTCATTAGCTCTACTAGGTATACTTTGGAATCCTCCTACACTTGCCAAAGTTGTGTCTATATTGTTTGCAATTGGTTAGCATAATTTTTATCCTTCAAATTTATGCCATAAACTATTTGCTAATACTTCTCTAACCTTGTAGCTAACCATTGGATAAATTATGCCAAGAAATTCATATTGGCTTGTGATTTCATGAACTTGGGTGTATTTTTAACGTAATTAACACTTGATTCCTCCTCAAGGTGGGTTTTCAAAATTCCTTTATCCATATATACCCATGCTTGAGTTCCTTTTGGTAGGTTATTTACTCCCAATATCAATTTTACACTATCAATCTATAGCTCCTAGGGTTGTGTCTAATGAATTTTGATAAGCTTGTTAATCTACTCCTCATATTGAGCCTAATGAACTATCTTAACTAGTTCATTTTCTATCTCCAGTTGTCATAGTCGCCAATCTCCATTGTAACCAATCCTAAACTTGGTTTACTCTCTCTCTATCACTCCAATAAATATATCAAATAAGGTATCAACCTATTGAATGATGTTTCCACCTAGAACTAGAGGTATCCTCAAATTTGACACTTCCAAAATGAATTGCTTGTTTGTCTCCTTAGCTACTTTAATTTTGGTGTCATCTATGGTGGAAAACTCCTCCTTATCCTCCCCATTATTACCTATTCTAGTTGATTCTCTATTTGGTTTTCTTACCTTCTTGTATCACTTAGCCTACATCAGTAACCCTTCCTTTTTCAATTGCCATCCCATATCTCCTCTCTTGTGCATCTTTAAATGGTAGACTAAATTCTATTTTTTGCCAAATTCAAAACTTTGATATGTTATTTTTACCCTTATCCCTCAATTATTTTGACACTATTGGATTTGGTGGTGTCTATTATGTCATTGATGTTATCTCAATATATGCTTCCTCATCCAATGGAGGTGATCCCAATAGATCTACTTGTTGCAAAAATTTTAAGAATATTACATTATTTGGTACATGCTAATGTACCCCCATGGTACCTTCATGGTACAAATTAAAATATGTAATAAATTAGGGACGACTCTTTACTTTAAATGAGTGATTCATATTTCTCCTTTTATTTAAGTATTAATCTGTAGGATATGCACAAGTGTCATGTAATATTGTAATATACATGATATTCACAAGTGTCATGTAAGTAAGAGTGCAAGTGTGTATTGATAGAATGTACACACGTGTCATGTAAGTGTGCAAATATGTAATGTAAGGATGTGCACAAGTCTATTGTATTAGGAGTGCATGTAAGAGAGTAAGAATCATGTAGAAGTGTGCAAGTGTCATAGAGTCAAGTATGCATGTAAGAAGAGAGTGAAGAGTCTAGTATACAAGTGGCAATATGAGAAGCCAAAGATCAAGAATAGGAAAGGTCACATCTCCTAGATATGTGAGGAGTGCAATAGACAAGTATTGAAGAGTCATATTACTATGGCTATATTTAGGAGGTAAAGCTCCATATAATGTAAGTGGTAAGAGAAAATGATATGTAATGGTCACCACATTGCAGCATTGATAATACAGTTTGTATACATATTTTGAGTAATTCATATTGTAAGTATTCTTCATGCATGTACATGAATGATTTTGACCATTTTAAATTCATATTTGATATTATAAGTGAATGTTATTTCATCATTATATTGGCCTATATATATGAATATATGATTGGTCATATATATAATTATACTTTTACTATTGATATTTTGACCTTTAATATTGTGGATTATTTATATTGGGACCTATGATATTTTGTGGTAGTAAGGCTTAAAATCCAACACAAATTATCAAGTTGTTAGGTGAATTGGAATTTTCTACCCATACATTCCTTGAAAATTCTTCTATCTGGGGTGATGCTCGCACCTTATCCATTGCCATCTCAATCTCCTCATCCCCATATACAATAACAATAGAATCCTATGGTTACTACTATGTAGTACTCTTCTCTGACTGTTGTGCTCCACTCTCATTTACTTGTTATTTCTATGCAATAGGAGCCCTTGGCTATTGTTCACCCACTACATCCCTCTCAATATTTAATCTCTTGGTACCCAAAATAGTACCTATGGTGTTTCCTTGCATAGTTTGACTCCTCTATTATGTAGGAAATTCCTCTAGCACTACATCCAATGTCATCCCATGCATCTTACATTGAACTTCCATCATTTTTTGTGCACTACCACCTTCTCTTGTTGTGTCCTACTATGAGGTTTCTCCTCTCTATGACTATTTTCGGTATTCTTGTTGATGCTCTAACTATGGTTGGGATCTTGTCCAATACTATTCTAACCTCCTACATGTTTTTCCCTTTGCACCAACTTCTCTATCTATGGCTGCTTCTCAACATTCTCTTAATCCTCAATTGCCTTATCTCCTAAGGATTCCTAAACTTTCCTCTTCGTTAGGATACTCCTTCAATAGAGTGCAAATATTTATCAATGGAATCACACGAATCCGCCTAAATATAATTTGGAACATGCTCCAAAATCACTCAAGGGATATTCAGCCTTAGAAATTGTAGCTTCTCCTAAGTCATAACATTCATCATAATTGCAATGGTATTGAAATCCATTGAGAAATTTCTTGTATACAACATAAAAAATTCTTGATGCGGCTCAATAGATATGATGCCAATCATATGGAACTCTTGCCATAATTCCCTCCATGTATGGTATAAACCAAGTAGGCATGTCTAAGACTTATTGTTCTACATAGAGTTTTAACATGATCACATTCATGGAACATTTGAGCTCCTTTGATTTTAGTTGTATTTTTAGTCTATGACTCATATGCTTCAATAATTTTATCACTTCTTTTAGACCGATATTGGTAACCTTATCCACCAAATTCTCCAATTAATATTGATCAAATACCTCTTCTTCATCGATATATCTAAATTTAGTAATTTAAAAGACTTTTGGAAATTGCTAGGGAAGAATACTACCTAAACCTCCCTATTATCAATCATGACTTCATTTAAATGATTCTCTATATTGTACATTTGTAAATTCTATAGCAAAAATGAATTGAAAAACTCCTTGATATTGAAAATTTACAAAAATGTATGCCTACATTATTTAACATGATCTTTAATGGATGCTATGGTGGATTATCCTACCACAGTTTATGTAATATTCTCTAGCTATTTGTTTTCATGACATCCCTACAAGGGTATCTTCATTTTTTTCTTCCCTTGTCTTTCTCCATCTCTTGAGGCAAAGCCTCCGTTTCTCTTTATTTTGGAGTGTTGGTACTTGGTCTAACTCTTGGTTCTCCATCATTTTGCATCACTCTATCTTGTTGAACATCCATTCAAAATTTTCTCTTTGACATGTATGCATTATACCAAGCCTCTATTGGGGTCGACTCCAATGTCATCTCCTTGTGAGTGAGATTCTCACTCAAGTGGAACCCTCCATTTCTATTCCACCTATTAGATTCTTATCACAATCCTTGGCCTTTTCTATATCATGTTTGTAATTTACTTCCAACAACTCCTAGTTTTATAGCTACAACTTCATTTATATTTGTATGGACTTCTTTTTCACATCCTTGTCTTGTATGACAATGTGTCATTAGACACCAACTTGTGTAATGTTGACTGCTTCTATGTCTTGTATGACATCGTCATACAATATTATCCTTGTATGATGATAGACTTTACTTCATATTGTATGGTGCTATCATATAAACCTATACTTATATGATATCAGTTACTTGTACAATAGTGTGTCATACATGTTATCACTTGAACATCACTCTCCTATATATGATTTCAATGGTAGTCTCTCATACTCTTTTTTTGCTTATGTGCCTACCTGATTTGTATAGCATTCTTTTGCACTCATCCTACTATATTATCTCACACATTTGCTTATGCATTTTATCTGTATGATGCTCTTTACAACTTTGTAGTTTCCAATGTGTATGTGTTGGTTACAAATATACCTAAGTGTAAAAATATGCACCCTTGACCCGACCAACATTGAAAGCCTGAAGGAAAGAGATGTCCTTTGGGACAATCTCCAGAGAGGGATGGTTCCCTTACTAATCTAAACATTGATGGAAATATTAGGGATATAAATTAACATAAAGAGATGGGAAATTTAGCTGTAATCCAGGAAAAGAGAGTGGGGATGAACTAACAACTAAATAACCACATCAAGTTTTAATCAACATTTAATAGAAATAACAACATAGGATCCAATCACAGTTTGTAAAGATGACTTCCAATTAACATTTCAACATTCACTCTTTCATCAAAAATTAAATTTAAATGCAGAATTTAATCTATCTAACAAAGGCATGAAAAACTGGGTTTCGGTGCTCTGGCGATTTGGCGGAAAAACCTTTGAACTGGCATTGGGCGATGCTCGTGGGTTTTCGGCCCATTAGATCTTACCAGAGACTTTGGCATTTTTATTTTAAATTACTCTGAAGGTTTGTTCGTTGCTCCGGGAGGGCCCGATGGGGTCTCCTCCAGTCCCTCTTGCGGGGAGAAAGAGTTCATATGCTGAGATGTTGAAAGAAAACCCCTCGTCTTCCACTGGTGAAGCTCAAAGGACTTCTTTTCAAACGCTACTCAAGAATGCTGGCAACAACCCAAATGCTCACCGCGTTAATGGATGCCTCCCGCAATCCGCTTCCAGACCTAAGATTGTTATCGAACCCAAGTTGGTTGAGGAAACAATTATCTACCGAGCTAACCATGACTTGATCTGCAAATTCATGGGCATCCGACCTTCTTTGAATTTTTTGCATACCTGGGTTCGACAGAACTGGGAGCCACAAGGTGAGTACTCTTTATGGCCAATAAGCAATGGGTATTTTATTATTAGTTTCTCCTCTTTAGCAGATAGAAACAAAGCATTTGAATCAAAAAAGAGAAACCACGGACCAGCAGGGTTATTTGTTCAACCCTGGAGAGTGGGATTTGATCCTCGCATTGAACCCACGACTGTTCCTGTCTGGATCCGACTGTACGCTCTCCCAATGGAGTTTTGGGGTGAGCAGGTTCTAGAAATAATAGGTAATTCCCTAGGCAGATATATTGGAGTCTCTAGAGACACCATAGAGGGAAATACAGCTATTTTTGCCAGAATCTGTGTTGAAATGGACATTAGCCAATCTTTATCAGCTAAGGTGGAGCTTGAGTTGGCAGGAGTTCCCTGGATCCAACAGTTAGACTATGAGGCCCTACCTTTCAGGTGCAGATTTTGCCATAAGCATGGAAATTTGGCAAGGTTCTATCCTAACACCTCGAGCACAAAGGTGGAGGCTTCGACTGGATTTCCAAGCCGCCCTAGAGAGGGTAAGCCCACCCCTGTCAATGAACCTTCCAACACTTCTCCAGGTCCTGCTGCTCAGAAGGATGGGTTTGAACAGCCGAAACGAAGGAGAAACAAAAAGAAAAATGGTAAGGAGCAGATGCCTCTCAAGCCAAACAACCGGTATGAGATTTTTAAGTCATTACTGGATCTGGAAGACCAAGTCATGGAGGGAGTGGATGGGAATGGTGATATTAACAACACTCACTCTCAAGATTCTCCTTCATCCACTCCTATTGCCGATCAGGTGACTGCACCCTCTTTGAGTATGCAACCGGAGATCCCTGGGGCATTTGTGATTCACTTCCCAGCACAGCCGGCTATTAAAGATGTTACTATGGGAAATGCAGATAAAAATAGAGAAAGGCCAGCTTTAGGGATCACTCAGGTGGAGAAGAGATCTAAAAACAATAACTCTCAAGGAGCGGGAAGAAAATCCAATAAGGAACTGCTCACAGCACAATGAGATAAGCTGATCAATGGAGGATCGGTGAGGTCAATTGATTCTTACTGCTCCCAAGGTTTTCAATGATTATACAATCTTGGAACGTTAGGGGTTTAAACAGTAGAACCCATCAATCTGTTGTTCAAAGACTCTTAGGGAAGCATAAAACAGACTTTTTGCTTATCCAAGAGACAAAAATGTCGCTGGATCTTATGAGTAAAACTATTAGTAGGATTTGGAGGGGCGCTGGGTATATGGATGTGGCTGCCCAAGGTGCCTCAGGGGGGATTGTCACTCTTTGGAACCCCCTGGAATGGACTGCTCTAGAACATATTTCCTGGAGGGGTGTTCTCACTTCTCACTTCAGGAATATTATCACAGCTGAGCATGTTTTAATTACAAATTTCTATGGGGCTCAAAGCCTTGATGGCCAGAGGCTTCAATGGAAAGTTGTTCACAACATGAGGTCCTCTAGACAATTTTGTGACTGGATCATTGCTGGAGATTTTAATGCCAAATTATCTGCTCGGGATCAGGAAGGTGGAACCCCTGTTTTGGACCCGGGGGACAGGCTTCTGATTGCCCAGGTCCAGGCTTTTCACTTAGTGGATATCCAAGGTCCTGGAACTTTTTTCACTTGGACTAACAAGAGGAGGGAGCCACACTGTAGGAGGGTAAAGTTAGATCGCTTTCTGGTCTCAGAGGAGGCATTTGTTAAGTGGAATGCTAAATTCCAGATTTTGGATGGCCCTGTTTCTGATCATTCCCCCATCCTGCTGGAGGGTGGGACTCAGACAGGGCAGTACCACAAACCGTTTAGATTTGAAAATTTTTGGCTACAAAAGGAGGATCTTCATGAGAAAATTCCGCAATGGTGGGATGAAGGTCGTCCACCTTTTGGGACAACTATGTTTAAATTCCACAAACAACTTCATTTTGTCAAAAGTAAACTGAAACAGTGGAGGCACGCCAATAAGTCAGATTTCTAGCTGCAAAGAGCCCCCTTGATGGTCCGATGGGAGGAGGTACAGAAACAATTTAGGGAAGGAATAATTACTAAATAGGTTAAAACTGAAGATGACACCCTGCGCAAAGCTGTTGAGGACATTGATAACCAAGAGGAAATTTACTGGAAACAGCGAGCTAGAAATTCTTGGTTATTGGAAGGAGATAGAAATACAAAATTTTTCCATCGATCAGCCTGTGCTAGAAGACAGATGAATAACATGGTAGCTCTACATGATGAGAATGGATACTCCTTTGATACTCTTCCTGGTATGCACTCCCACTCTGTGGATTATTTCTCTAAGCTTTTTGCTGAAAGTAGGGAGCAAGACGTGGGGGCTCAAAATGAAGTTCTTGATGTTATTCCCCCTATTGTCACTCAAGAAGAAAATCTGGCTCTCCTTAGACCCATTGATAGAGATGAATTGAGGTCTGTGGTCTTTGGTATGAGCACAGGAAAATCTCCCGGTCCAGACGGTTTCCCTATTGAGTTTTTCCAGGCCTTTTGGGATATCTTGGAGGAAGATGTTTTGGCTGTTATAGAGGAGTCCAGAATCAATAAGAGAATGCTTAAGGCTCTAAATCACACCTTCATCACTTTAATTCCTAAGGGGGAGGAAGGGGTTCATATCTCTGATTTTAGGCCTATTGCCTTATGTAATGTGATTTACAAAATTATCACAAAGATAATAGTTGAACGTCTTAAACCTCTCCTTCATAACCTCATCTCCTCAGAACAAGGGGGATTTGTTGAGGGTAGACAGATTTTGGATGGAGTGGTTCTTGCCCAGGAGGCTATTCATTCAATGCAAAACTCCGGTAACAAAGGAATGTTCATCAAACTGGATATGTCCAAGGCTTATGATAGAGTGGAGTGGGGCTTCCTGTCCAAAATGTTGGTCGCCTTTGGTTTTTCCCAGGACTGGATAGACTAGGTTATGAGCTGTGTTTCCACGCCTTCTTATTTTGTTCTAATTAAGGGGCTTCCCTCGCCTCCTTTTGGATCTTCTCACGGTCTCTGACAAGGGGACCCCTGCTCTCCCTATCTATTCCTTATTTTGGCTGAAATATTAGGTAGACTCTTCTTCAGAAGAAGACTTCAAGGCCTGTTAACAGGTATTAAGGTTGGTTCAGAAATTTTGACTCATTTGCAATTTGTGGATGATACAGGCCTGGTTGGAGTGGCCAGTCTCAGGGAAGCCGGGGGAATCAGAGACTCTCTCAATGTTTACCTTAGGGCCTCCAATCAGGTTATCAATGACAGAAAATCCAAAGTGGTCTTTTTCAACCTTGATCAAAGGCTTCAGGACAGAATTATGGAGATTTTGGGCTTCACTAGAACCTCTCTTCCTATAGTCTACTTGGGGGTTCCTTTGCACTTCAAGAAATTTAAAATTGACATTTGGAAAGATCTTTTGGATGGCTTCAAAGACATAATGAACCATTGGTCTCTCAAATGGTTAAGCTATGGCGGCCGATTAACCTTCTTACAGTCAGTTATCCAAGCTATGCCAATTTATAAATTCTCTATCCTGGCTGCCCCACCTTCTATTTGGAAAGAGTTGGATAAATTGGCCAGAAGATTCTTATGGGAAGGAGCAAAGGGTGGGAGGAAATGGGCCTTGGTTGGCTGGGATAAAGTTACGCAGCCCAAAGAAAAAGGAGGGCTGGGATTGAGAAGCTCTAAACTCAACAACATAGCCTTAGCTGGTAAATTGTATTGGAGATGGATTTCCCAACCATCTTCTTTATTCAGTAGAATCTTAACCAGCAAATATCTAGGCCAAGTTCACCCCTCTGAAATAAGCCGCTTCCCTTTGGATGGTAATGGATCCCTAGTCTGGCAAGCTCTCAAGTTGGGTTCTCAAGTTATTAAAGACCAATTGTTCTGGAAAGTGGGAAGAGGGGAGAAGGCACGTTTCTGGTCTGACTCTTGGGACCAGTTTCCACCCATCATTGCAGAATATCCTGAATTGCTTCCAATTAAAACAGCCATAGAATCCCAGGGATGGGTCACTATTGAGAATTATTTCAACACTAGCCAGTTGGGTGAGTATAAATTCAAGAAGTTTAAGTGGTTGGAGGAGTGGCCGGTCACAATCCCTCCGGCGCTAGCAACCATTTTGACCAACATCTTGACAGCACGATTTCTCACGGGCAAAGATGAAGAGGATGAGTTAGCTTGGGGCCATGGGAACCTCGGGGTTTATACTGTGAAGGCTGGTTATGATCAAATCCTCCCAGAGCCTCCCCCGCATTCATTTTCGGTTCAATATTGGAAGAAGATTTGGCATTCCAAGTGCTGGCCGAAAGTGAACTTCTTTGCCTGGCAGTTTATGCACAATGGCATTCTCACCTTCGATTTCCTCATAAACAGAGGAATCATTGGCCCTTCTCAGTGTATTTTATGTCATAAGAATGAGGATACAGCTAATCATTTGATGTTTGAGTGCTCTTTCACAGGTCAGATTTGGTATCGGTGGTTTTCATTTTTTAAACTCCAGAGTAATGGTGCTCTGACTCGGAACAATATCTGGAAAAGATGGAAGAAAGGTAGATTTAATTCTAAAGCCCTCCGTCTGGGGTGGGATCTTGGTCTTTCCTTCATCTGGTGGCAAGTGTGGCTGGAAATAAATGCTCGAATCTTTAGAGAGACCTTCTCCTCGCTTGATGGAATATGGCAGGTTATCTGGAGCAAAGTCACAGAGACGGTTGCCATATATGCTGATGAGGAAATTTTGGCTAAGCTGGGTCCTCAGGAAGAGAGAGCTATTGCACAGGTTAGAAAGAACATAGCCAGTTGGAAGCCCCCCCAGCAGGCTGGGTTAAAATTAACACAGATGGAGCTGCAAAGGGCAATCCGGGAAATGCTGGAATTGGTGTTGTGTGCCGTGATCATGCTGGAACTGTGCTTTACTGGGAACTACAGGGTCTGGGAAGAGCCACCAATAATGAAGTCGAAGCCTATGCTATCAAAATTGCTTCCATCTGGGCTGTCAAGCAGGGATACAGAAAGATACTCCTTGAGACAGATTCTCAAATTCTGGTTGGCGCTCTTGATTGTTTGAGGAACTTTGCTTTGAAATCTTGGAAGATACAGATTTTAGTCTCTCAAATCAAGGACCTTTGGAAGGAATTAGAAGATGTGATCCCTATCCATGTGAGTCGTGACTTAAATTCGACGGTTGATTTCCTTGTGAAGATGGATGCAAAAAATGAGGTTGGAGTTCAGCTACACAGTGACATGCCTGAGGAAAATGCTGAGATTCGACAGGGACTTGCAAAATTCTTGAATCAATGAGAAAATTTTGTACTAAGGATGATTTTTGTCGCGTTTTCGTGACCTGCTTTGCTGTCGCGGCCCTTGGCAGGAAACTGTCGCGATATCGCGACAGGTTTTGTCGCCACGGCCTTGGGAAGGTTTTTGTCATGATTTCGTGATGCTTTGAGCGCAGGGGCAATAAGGAGGAAAACAGTCACGATATCGCGATGGTTTTTGTGTTTCGGAGTCTAAAGGAAAAATTGTCACGATATCGCGACAAGTTTGAGCGCAGGGGCAACAAGGAGGAAAACAGTCACGATATCGCGACGGTTTTTGTGTTTCGGGGACAAGGGAAAAATCGTCACGATATCGCGACAAGTTTTGTCGCCACGACATTTGGAAGGTTTTCGTCACGATTTCACGACGCTTTGAGCGCAGGGGCATCAAGGAGGAAAACAGTCGCGATATCGCGACGATTTTTGTGTTTCATAGACAAGGGGAAAAACCGTTGCGATATCGCGACAAGTTTTGTCGCCACGGCCTTTGGATGGTTTCTGTCGCGATTTCGCGATGCGGTGAGCGTAGGGGCATCAAGGAGGAAAAAAGTCACGATATCGCGACGGTTTTTGTTTTTTGGAGACAAGGGGAAAAACCGTCGCGATATCGCGACAATTGTTGTCACCACGGCCTTTGGAGGGTTCCCGTCGCGATTTCGCGACGCTTTGAGAGCAGGGGCAACAAGGAGGAAAATAGTCATGATATCGCGATGGTTTTTGTGTTTCGGAGACAAGGGGACAATCCGTCGCGATATCGCGACGTTTTTGATGCCTGGGAGCCAGATAGAAGAACTATCGCGATTTCGCGACACATTTGGCACACTGAAGACTTCTGGAAAAGACGTCGTGATTTTGCGACCATTTTGGAGCTTGTGCATCATGAGGATAATTCGTCACGATTTTGTGACACTTGGGAGGACTGGTTGCAGATTGACAATCTTGTCGCGATTTCGCGACACTTCTGGCGTACAGGGGGCAAACGAAAAATGCGTCGTGATATCGCGACCTTTTTGAGGGATGACTGCTCTGAGGAGAACCCGTCGCGATATCGTGACAATGTTGGTGGTCAGGAGTTGCTGGATTTGGCTGTCGTAATTTCGCGACATGTCGCGATCTCGCGACCGGTTGCCCGGTTGTGGCTTTGGCTGCCTTGACTGTCGCGATTTCGTGACATGTCATGATTTCGCACTTGGTTTTCTTCTTGTGCTTTGTGTTGGGAAGTGCTGCCCTCTTGCCCTTTGTGCTGGCTTCTCGCTTCCTGGTTCTTGGTTGGGATGTTTTCGATCCCTCTTGTATATACTCTTTGTATTAATATAAGCTTTTCTCTTTCTTCAAAAAAAAAACAAAGGCATGAATATAACAGAAATGACACATAGAAAGGAATCACATACACAACTGATCAAGGAACCAAAGCCAAAAGTCTTTCAATTGATGCAAAAAATTAAACTCTAAGATTTTTCAATAGAATGATCCTTCCCCTCAAAACTTATCACTTTTTACAGTATTTATAGAGGATTTCGCCCCTAAAATTTAATAAGCATTAAATAAAATGGTGGTAATGGTGGCAAGTCAGTGGCATGGTCGACAATATTTTCTTCCTTGACAACAACAACAAACCAATCAAATGATACCTCAAAAATCAGCGAGCATTTATAGTTGGTAGCATATTGGTACTCAATAAGAATCATCGGTAGAATTTTCACCTTCATGGACGATGCCTCAAAAATTAGCAACATTGTATAAGAGTGGATCATTTTGGAAAATGACAACATTTAATTTTAGCTACCCCCTCGTCATTTGTAAAAATTGGTCTTTGCTAGAAATAATGCTTAAAAATTTAATATTGCTGCCCGAAAATCAATTTCGTTGGAGAAATTGCTTGAAAATCAATTTTGTTGGAGAAATTGCCTGAAAATCAATTTCGCTGGAGAAATTGCCTAAGAATCAATTTTGCTAGAGAAATTGCCTGAAAATCAATTTTGTTGGAGAAATTGCTTGGAAATCAATTTCACTGGAGAAACTGCCTAAAAGTGAATTTCGCTAGAGAAATAGCTTGAGAATCAATTTAACTGGAGAAATTGCCTGAGAATCAATTTCGTTGGAGAAATTGCCTAAGAATCAATTTCACTAGAGAAATTGCCTAAAATTGATTTCGTTGGAGAAACTGCCTAAAAGTCAATTTCACTAGAGAAATTGCCTAAGTCAATTTTACCCCGAAAATGATTTCCTCCAAAAAAGTGCTCAAAAATGATTTTCTAAAAAAAAGTGCCCAAAAATGATTTTCTCCAAAAAAGTGCCCAAAAATGATTTTCGCTAGAAAAGTGCCCAAAAATGGATTTTTGGTGGTACAGCTTCTCGGAGCCATAACTTTTGATCCGTTGACCCGATTGTCTATTGTAATATATCATTGGAAATTTTGAGAAAGGATATACAATGGCAAAATATCTAAAGATCATTTCATCCTATTTTTCTTTCACCACTAGATGCATTTCATACTTGGACGAATTTAAAATCTTACTTTTAGTGTGGCAAAAATGCCAACACTTATAGCAGCTAGCAGGGTATTTAGCTTGTTTGAATGTAAATCAACCCCAAGGTCTTTATCCATTGGGCAATAGAGTCACAACAAAACACAAACACAAGAAAATTCAAAAAAATATAGAACCTTCCACTTTGAGTCACCAAGATCTGATGATGCCAAATCACACCACTTTATTCTCTCTACAACTTATTTATCAGTCGACCTATTTACATTATTTACACAAAATTTTACGACATGATTGGCATACCACCACCACAAAATTGGCATTGGGTGCCTACCCAATGAATTTGTAGTGTCCAAACTAGATCTTATTGTACTTCAGTTGATCTTTGAAGTTCGATTGGCCTCTTCCCAATGTTTTCCAGATTGCAAACAAGATGCAACGTGGCAGGTTGTAATGCATGTCAATAGTCATACAATTAATGAATAATGTGGTGAAGAGATTTATCATATGAAAGCATTATTTTAGTATCGATTGCGGTGATGGATGACCTAAATGTTACCACTTTTGAGAGTCCACTGGTTTGGGGGTCTGGGGTACATGCTCCTCTAACTCCTTTATGTGACAACAATTTTTTTTGGTGATAGCCCTATTGTCAGGATCTCCTCAGGACTAGCCTCCTGATGAGGTATGCTTATTTGGTCTCGATCAAGCACTTGCATGCTATGCTCAGGGATACAAAAAGGATGCAAAATTATGCCCTCTTCGCACTCAAAGCTTTGCATTAGACTCTTCTCTTCTTCTCGATCCTTCTCTTGAAGAAAGTTGCAAGCTATTATATTGTTCATTACTGGGGTAATGCTTGCATATTCCTTCTATCGATTCTAGGAGATATCCCCCCCTTACACTCTTAAACGATTGTATTCCAAAATTCTACATAGTTTGTGATGACCATGATGGTGGGTACTGTGCGAGATGGACGGGGGTAGCAACCATCGAAAGAAGTGATGGGGAAGCGGGTTCTCTCCACTGCAACTTTCCTACTTGGAGCAGGAGTCATTCTTCTTGTATTACCTCTTGAAATACTTGAGGAAATATTTGTTCCCCAGATTATAGTAGGAGGAGGCTTATGTCCAGGTAAAAAACCTGAACATAGTATGGGTGGGCCTCGGTAGGTGTCGATCGGATTTCCTTTGGAATTTTCCTCCAACTCCTCTAAAATTGGACATTGAAGTTTGTGATGCACTCTAGAGGTGCCCTCGTGATGGTGGAGAGGTGCATCAGGAGTTGAAAGGGATCTTGAAAGTTATCAAATGTGTTGACGAGTGCTCCAGCTAAGTCCGCCCATGAGCAGATGCTCTTACGCCCAAGAATTTTGTACCACTACAATGCCCTTCCTTCTAGAGACAGGACCAAAAGTCTAATCATGACATCTTCGTAGGTTATTCCATAGAGAGTCACTAAAGCAACAACATATTCAAGGTGCTCTTGGACCATTCCCTCAGTGCCATTTTATTTTGTTAGGGTCTTTAGGGCACTTTCAGGAATCTCATGTCGACTTTGGATATTCAGAGGTCTAGGATCATACCAACTGGGATAGCATACCTATGCCATTATAGCAGTGGTCCTTAGAGATCATGATCCTTGTCATTGAGTCAGAGTCACCAGGTGAACATTCTTTTCTCTGCTTGTGATTTCAAGGCTGCTCACCAAACCTTGGGTCCTTCGGGATATATTTTTTTAGCACAAAAGGTGTCTACCGATTATGATATCTAGATATTTAGCTCAACGGAGTTGCCAGGTGATTTTTCCATATGAGGGTAAGACAAAGATTCACAAAAATTAGGCACCCTTAAAATACAGAGATTGTTCGTCCCACTGAGCATGCCAATAACTGTTGGTTACGAATCTACCTACGTCTAAAAATATACGTCCTAGACCTGGCCAACACTGAAAGGTTGAAGAAAAGAGATGTCCTTTGGGACAATCTCCAGAGAGGGATAGTTTCATTACTAATATAAAAATTGGTGGAAAGATTAGGGATAGAAATTAACATAAAGAGATGGGAAATATGGTTGTAAGATAGGAAAAGAGAGTGGGGATGAACTAACAACTAAATAACCACATCAAGTTTTAATCAGCATTTAACAGAAAGAACAACATAGGAACCAATCACAGTTTGCAAATATGACTTCCAATTAACATTTCAACATTCACTTCATCAAAAATTAAATTCAAATGCAGAATTTAATCTATCTAACAAAGGCATGAATATAAAAAAAATGACAGACCAAAAGTAATCACATACAAAACTGATCAAGGAACCAAAGCCAAAAGTCTTTCAATTGATGTAGATAATTAAAATCTAAGAGTTTTCAGCAGAATGTTCCTCCCCCTCAAAACTTATCAAGTTTTATAGTATTTATAGAGTATTTCACCCCTAAAATTTAATAAGAATTAAATAAAACAGTGGTAATGGTGTCAAGTCGGTGGCATGGTCGACATTATTTTCTTCCTCGACAACAACAACAAACCAATCAAATGATACCTCAGAAATCAGTGAGCATTTACACTTGGTAGCATATTGGTACTCAATAAGAATCATTAGTAGAATTTTTACCTTCATGGGCAGTTCCTCGAAAATTAGCAACATTGTAGTAAGAGCAGATCATTTTGGAAAATGACGACATTTAATTTTAGCTACCCCCTGGTCATTTGTCAAAATTGGTCTTTTCTAGAAATAATGCTTAAAAATTTAATATTGTTGCCCGAAAATCAATTTCGCGGGAGAAATTACTTGAAAATCAATTTCGCGGGAGAAATTGCCTGAAAATCAATTTCACTGGAGAAATTGCCTGAAAATCAATTTCATTGGAGAAACTGCCTAAAAGTCAATTTCGTTGGAGAAACTGCCCGAAAATCAATTTTGCTAGAGAAATTGCCTGAAATTGATTTCGCTAGAGAAACTACCTAAAAGTCAATTTCGCCTCAAAAATGATTTTCTTCATAAAAGTGTTTGAAAATGATTTTCTCCAAAAAAGTGCACGAAAATCATTTTCGCCAGAAAAGTGCCCGAAAATAGATTTTCGGTGGTACAACTTCCCTAAGCCATAACTTTTGATCTGTTGACCCGATTTTCTATTGTAATATATCGTTGATATAAATTTTAATATATATTGTCTACCAACAAGGACGCCACTAATAGATATATATATATATATATATCATTGGAAAGCTTGAGAAAGGATCTACAACAATGAAATATCTAAATATCATTTCATCTAATTTTTCTTTCACCACTGGATTCATTTCATACTTGGACGAATTTAAAAATTTATTTTTAATATGGCAAAAATGCCAATAGTATGGTTCTCCTATCAGTAGTTATTCGTATAGCCTATATGACCCATACACTTGCAAAAATATTTTTTTGTCTTGAAAACCCTTTACTCTTGTTTGTAGTGTTATCCTCCTTGATGTCTTTCACTCTAGGCACTAAAAATTCCTTGTAAGGGTGTTTTCATTTAGTTACTTGGTACTCCATTGGCAACTCCATACTCACTAATCTCCTCTCCTTTTTGTTATGCATTGATAATTTGAATGCACATGCCTTTGCCAAGCATGTATTTTTAGGTGAAGTTGGGAGGACAACTAGCTTTTATGTGGTAAGTGCCTCCTAACTATCATTTTTCCACATTTGCATGTAACTAAACATCATGCTTCCCCCATTTTTTTTTGCTTTGCATATAAGTTATCCTCGCCACATCATTTGTATGGCAATGCAAACATTCACTTGGACTATTTGTCTTTTTGATGACTCTTCCTCCTCATTATTCTCTTATCAATATCAAACTTCCATCTACCTTGATATTGTATGGCATCTAGTCATACAAGTTTGTATTGTATGATGACATATCTTTTATTCCTCATTTGTATAGCAGTTTGGCTTACAATATTGAATGTCATTTGTAAAATTGATTATGTTTGTGTGACACCATTAATTTGTGCAATAGTCTATCATACAATAGTTTGTTGTTCTTTTTTTACCTGTATGGTTGCATATCATACCTCCTCATCTATATTCCTACCATCATCATCTGCCATTTTATATTGTATGGATTAGATGGCTTAACTACACATCATATCTCATCCTTTGTCATCCTCATCATTCCCTTCTCCTTTATGATGGTCTCTTATATGTATTTATATGTCCACTTACTCCTCCCATATGGTCTTCTATAACTTGTGATGGTTTACTCCTCATTCTAGACTGTACAAGGTCTATCCAGCATCTCCTATTTCTACATTTTTATTTATTCTTTTTCTATTTTATGATGACCAAGAGGTGGTCTTGATAGGTCAACCTAATGGTTATGCAACATTTGGTTTTTTGTTATGCTATTAAAGGATGTTCCTAACATGTCAAATTTTTGACTACATGACCTAGGGGTAGTTGAAGGGAAAACCCTTCCCCTCAAACTATTAGTAAATAAGACAACCAACCTCTCTCCTTGGTCAAGCAAACTCAAATACCCTAAGGAACCTAATAATCATCCTAGACAAACTAAATTACCTATTTAATACATATGCCTTGCATTATTTAGTAGTTCTTGCAAATCACTTTGAATTTCTAGGGAACTTATTGTGTCTTTGATGTATTCATCCTTACTCTTCTTATGATTTCTTGGCTCGAAATATCATTACTTGAGTCATATTTATTACTATTAGAACCCATCAAGAACATACTATTGGAGTTTGTTCTTCAATTCCTAACATCTTTGTCATTTATTGAAGGAATTTTGAATAAATCCCTTCAGAATACTTCATTTTCTACAAGTCTTCTAGTTTGAATATCATCTTGTAGTCTCACAATTTCTTGGTTAGCTTGTTTCCTTAATTCTTCATTTCTTCTGTGCAACTATTCAATTTGCTCGTACAATTATTGTGTTTCCCTATGCATTATTTTTTTTGTAAGTACAATTATTTCCATCACACTCATTCCTTCATACTTACTTTTGTCACTCTGAGGTTCATGGTTTGGTATCTCTTCTTGTCCATCTTCCATTACCACCATCTACCATGTGTCTTGTTTGCTTAGTGATCTTAGCTTATTTTCTTCTTTTGTATCTAGGAATCTTACATGTACCTATATTCTTCTACATTCTATGGTGAGAGGTTCCAATTTATCCTATTTAATTACAAATTTTTTTCCATTTCCATATCCAAACATATACGCTAACTCAAATTCATTGTCCTCTTTAGATCCATCTTCTTATTTGGTCCTATTGGACTCACCCTTTTCATGGACCAACACACCTTTAAAATTTTTTGAGGGCTGATTTGGTATTGTAGTCATCTTTCCTATACTTGCCTCCTCTTCTATTGGTTCAATATTAACCATATTCACCTAAGATTTTAACTTGTATGAATTTAATCATGAGCCATTAAATATCTCAAGATACAATGTCCCATATGGATTATTGATTTTTTCTACACCATTTTCCATTATCTCTACCACCTAGAAGGGTCCAAGCCATAAGGTCTTCAATTTACCTGGCTTGATTTCTCGCTTCCCATTGAAATTTCAATAGCAAATCACTTGGATTCAACTTAATCTTACTTAGGTGCTTTTTATGCCAAATATTTTCCTATTTTAGGTAATATTTGCCATCCACTATGCCATCACCCTCTTCTCATCCAGTCTCACCAATGTTGCTAGCCTCTCCTTGAGAATTTCTTGGTCACCCAAATAGTTTTGCATCACCACTCTCAAACTCAATACTAGGAAGTCCATTGGCATAACTACCTCCTTCCTATACATCAACTTGAATGGTGTATGGTTTGTTGTTGCATTGAATGTAGTTTTGTATACCCATAGAACTATTGAAAATCTCTCATCCTAGTTAGCATATTCAATACCACATATCTTGTAAATGATGAAAATCAAGACCTTGTTAGTTGCCTCTGCTTACCCATTTCCCATGGGTAAAATAGGCTTTGCAACAAGTGTAAGATCTTGAATTTGGTGATAATATTCTAAATTATCCCATCAAAAAAGTGTCCTCCTCAATCACCCATTAACTATAATGGAACATTGAATCTTGTGATCGCTTGTTCAATCCATTTTTTCAAGTACTCCATTTCCACCACTATGTATTTACATTCCTCTTGTTGATCGTCAATAGCCTAACAAAATCAAGACCCCATATTTCAAACAACTCTTGTGGTTGGGGCGGGTGCAATGGTAGGAATTCCCTCCTTAGCAGTTGTTCAACTATATAGCATGTATTGCATGCCATCATAAATATTGCATCACAATAAATGCTCATCCTCTGGTGCTTTTAAATTCTCATCCTTTCTTCCATACAAGGACCATCCATCCAAGAAGAATTTAAACTTTATTGTGGACATTTATTCAAAAATATACAAGATGATTCTCTAAAATGTGGTTGAGGAATTGCATAAACTAAATTCCATTCAATTATATGCATAGAATTAATTTTCTACAATAAACATAGTCTTCAACTTGTCCTCCTTAGCTTTTTTTATTTTATTATAGGCTAAAAATCCATCCAAAAAGGAATATATTTCATGTCCAACTACCTCCTCCAGAATTGACTTAGTTAAGGGTATGGAAAAGGGATCCTTTATGGTCACTGCATTTAGACTTATGAAGTCTACACATATGTGGATTTGATTACCTTCCTTCTTCAAGGTGATCACAAATAGTGATACCACTCACTCACCATAACCTTGAAAATGATTCCTAATGTCTAATGTCTCTTGTATCTCCTCATTGACCAAGGCCACATACTTTGGGTTCATTCTATACGACCTCCTTCTTACTAGTTGTGCACCTAAAATCAACTAAATATGATGTACGCATAATTCTAGTGGAATCCCTTTCAAATATTTGCATGTCTATGCAAAGACAACTTTATATTGCACGAAGATCTTGAAAGCTACTACTTATAGCACTAGTTCCAATATTTTTTGCAATGGATTATTTTCTCCTTATCACCCTTTCCAAGGTTAACCTATAGCATCTTTGGTCCTTCATATTGTATGATATCAAGTTTAGCAGTCACTTTTACCATGTCAAATGGATGTGCTAGCTTTCCATAAATTACAACAACAATATAATATTATTTTGCAAAGTTCTCCAAGAATGTCCACTTTTCTTTCCCCTATTTAGGCGTAGATTTGATATTCTTACTATAGTTTCTAACCTCATATATACTTTTTCTTTGTTTATCATAGACCTCTTTCCTTCTACTTGGATACATAGGCAATTTGGATGGAATACCTTATAGTCTTCCATCTTCCAATGGTAAAGTCTATTGTTTGAGTGATATTCATCTTTTGTACACTCCAATTCTAGCATGCCATCTTCATTTAGCTCTTGTCATTTTTCATCTTCTAATGATGAAATTACCAATTCATCAAATGTCATGATATCCTTGCTAATGGATTGATTCTTCAAGTTTATCATATATTTATGTTGGTTCCTATTGAATTTTAGTTAATCCTTATCCTAGTTGTGGTTGACCTTCACCATGCATAATCATCCTCATCCTCACGACACACTATATGCTAATTTCTACATGGTGATGACCACAAAATATGTGATGATTTCTTGGTTAGTTATGTTCACCTTTTGGGTAGCCAAGATGCCTTTCATCTCAATGTCATACTGGTCTAAATTGTATAGTCTAAAATTTTTTAAACATAAAAATGGTGTCCCAAGTTATCTCCATGTCTTCTCTAGTAACACATTTAGGCTCAATCCTCCATCAACAATTACTTGCATCAACTTATGGTTTAGAAAATTAATATAGATTAATGTTTGTTTTTTTCCACTATTAATCACCAACAACATCAGATTAGTGAATTGATTCCTTCTTATTATGGTTGCCTCTTGCTAGCATCAAAGCTTTGCCATTGTATTTGTCCATGAATTTCTTCTACCATTACATAAAGCTCTAGTATTACAAAAAGTAAGCTAGATGTCTTCACCTCCACACTTGTATTCAGCACTTGCACCACTATCCATTATGTCGATGTATCTATTTCTTCACTTATGATCTACTTCTTATGTTTCTTTTCTTGGAGGAGTCTCCCTTAATTTGTCCTTCATGTTTCTTCTTTGACTTGGTCATGTGCTTCATACCATCTTTCCTTCTCTATGGCAAGGTCTATAAATTGCTAATATTCCTTTCTTAAGCCCATGTTATAGCTAGCATATGCTTTTATTTGTTTTGTTAGTTCCTTAGATGCTCTTTAATGTCAATAAAAATAACATTCTACGAGTTACTTGAACTCACTTTATTTAGGCAATTGGCCCTCTTATGATTGCTCTATCCACACCATCTACACATCATCACACTATTGTTTTTTATGTTTCCTCTCATTGGTGCATTTTGTAAATTTCTTTCCAAGTGCCCTCACTCTTGGCATCTTTGACACTAAATAATGTGTCTTCTATTTGAATCATATTCTTATGGTTTATTCCTTTGTTGTGGTCGACATCTTCCTTGGTGGTTGTTCCTATAACTATTGTAGACAACAAATTATAGCCACTAAACCTCCATCCTAACCATCCCACCATCCACTTGTCTTCCATTCTACTCTCCTGTCAATTATTTGGCCCAATTACACCTTCTTGTCATTTCCTAGCCTAATTGGGAATATTTTAATAATATTTTATATTTTGTATAATATTTTATTATATTTTAATATATTTATTATAAAAAATATATAAATAAACTCAATTAACCTCAGTCGTCCGATCAGATCTAATCTCCACCATCCATATTCATTAATCCATGTCACATGCAAAAATTAATCTCAACCTTGGGATCTAATTTAATCTTAGCCACATGATCAAAAGTGTAAGGCTAAAACCCTAATAAAACCCTAAGGTTGGATTATAAGTAGGGGTATTTGCAATTGCCCAAACCCTGAAACTAGAACCCTCTAAACTTGGACATTAGACTTTGAATTTTGAAGAGATTATTGGTGAAACCCTAGCATAGAATCCTGAAGATCTGAAGCCCTATTTTTCCAATAATACTTTTTTTGTTCCATTCACCACCCATCCATCCTCCCTCGTTGCCACAGCCATCCTCCATCTGTCGCCTTCGTCACCATCCCCCCTGATCTATTTATGTAGATTTACCCTACCCTAAAGGCACTTTTTTGAGCTTACAAAGCTCATTGTAGATCCTGCCAAGCGCTCTCCAGAGCCTGCCCTGTCTGCAGGTGCACGCCAGAGCCTACCAAGCTTGCTGTAGAGCTTGCCAGACACTCTCTAGATCCTACCACAGTCCCAAGTGTGAACCAGATCCTGCAAAGCTCACGTTCAAGCCTGCCATCATCAACGAACTACATTTTGAAGATGCTGCATCAACAAATATGAAACACTGTCTGCAATAACTAGTCAATAGCAAGGTAATAGCAAGGTAAATATTATTTGTGTGTATTTTATTTAGTAATTTTTTGATTCTGCATGCTCTTTTATTTTATTAGTAAACTAGGGTTTTATTAATTTCTGAGGGCCTCACACTGTGGAGCCCTCATAGGTATTACTAACTCTCTTTGTTTTATTTTGTGTATGCAGATCTGCAAGTTCTAAATTTTATTTGATGGTTGTTGAAGCTGGAGTGGCACAATCTTGGATATTCTAAGCCCACTCAAATTTTTAGGATCAAGAGCACACCCGAATCTAAAAACACTTCCATTGCTACTAGCTAGGATTTCGAAGAACCCCAACATCATTATAATCTATTGTATCAAATAGTTGTACTAAACAAGGATTGTAATAAAGGAGTTTATCACCTCCCCCCACCTTATTGAATATACATTCTTTTGTGCAATCTTTGTGTCTCACTGTATTATTTTATTTTTGCTATTTTATTTTAAGTGTCATGTTATTGCATCTACAACTACCACTTATTTCTCCTTGATAAATTTTTGAAATGTTATGTTTCTCTTCCTTCTCCTATTTTTGCACTATTAGGGTTTGATGTCTTATGATTTTAAGGTTAAATGGATAATCCACAATAACATGCCCTACAACTTCACAAATATTACAAAACATATTTTTCAGATAATTTACATTTGTGTTCCGTTCTACCTTGTAGTCAGAACACTAAATTTTCTTCATTTCCTTCTTCTTATCTCCTTTCATATCAGTAATCATTCTCTTTAGGTCATTTATCATGGTCTAGATGGCAATATTGAAGTGATCACAATTATTATCTGAATTATTATCATGATAGTGAATCCCTCCTACTACTATTTGTTTCATTTCACTCTCCAATTTGATATCTTTGTTAAAGGCTTTTTGATAGGTGGTAGGTGGTACTACCTTCATTTTCTTCTTATATCTTGGTAGCAATCCATATAGAAACCATCACTTTTTCAAATCATCTACCATTTTTACCTCCATCTTATTGATGATTTCCTTTAGTCTCCTATTGTACAACTTGTTATTATTATCCTTTTTATGCTTTATGAAATATATTTCTCTAATGATCTCTATGTCATCATAGAGTAATCTATTTTTTTTTTATGAATTCAACCTTTAATACATCCCACATGGTGAAGGGATTTGCTCTTTTAAAATTTCAATCCATTATGATTCCTTATATTGTAGTAAAAAATAGTCAAAGCTAGGATTTTTTATCATCAATACCATTTGCTTTCCATATTGTTTTACATGTTCCAATATGGCATTATTTTTGTTAAAAAGTGTTTTCTAATTCTAAAATAATAAATAATACACTGATAACAAAAAAAAAGTGGGTAGAAAGAAAGGTGCACCCCAAAAAGTCATACTAAGAATCCACCCAAAGGAGAAGAGAACATCTCTAGAGCTTAAAACAAAAAATCCAAAGCTTAACAACAAAGAACAATCACACCAAGGTGAAGAACTCTAAGTGGTGATGGCACCAAAAAATGGGGGAGGATACTTACCCACCCGAGTTGAGTGGTTGGCTCTTTTGAATCAGGGTTCCATCTAGAAAGAACATCATAATGTAGCTATGTCAGGATGTATTTAGTACTCTTTGTTGATGCCCAACCAATGGAATAAGGACCAATATGGCATTTTAGGTCCTCCTTTTCTCACAAAAATGGTGGGCACTTATATTTTTCTATTCCTACAACTATTTTCACCATTGGCATCTAATGCTTTTCACTTGATGACTCTTCTCTTACAAACAATCATTGATCACTTCCTTGTGCACCTATACTTTGTGACCTTTGCAAATATATCAACATCATTTTTTGTCTCTACACACACTCCCATGGTTGCCCTCATGCTTGAATCCCATCCTCTACACCTCTAAGCACTCTCCCTCACACTTTTTATTATATCACCAAATTTTTTGCTTTGTCTCCTTATGAACACTCCATGTTGATGCCTTCACTTGTGCAAACATCCTCCTTAGTATAATATGTGTTTACTCTTTACATGTCAACTTTCACTTCCTCTTACATTATTTAAAAAACATCTACTGCCTTTCATTTTCTTCGATTGAACTATCCTTTGCTTGAGTATTTCACACATGTTCTAATTTGGGTTCCATAATTTATATCAATCTTGACTACAATACTTCATCAATGATGTCTTGCACAACACTCATTCATTGTTGTACAATCCTTCAACTCCTTATTGGTTGATTATAAACTCTTCTATGTCTATGTCTCCCATGTCCTTATGGTAAATTATTTATCATTTACCTCTCCAAAACTCATGTAGTGCTATTTTGAAATTTAGATGACAACAACACCAATATACTATGGTGGTGAATATTCTAGCATTTGGAGGAACAATTTGATATAACAGACTCAATGGTCAAACATGACTACAATCATCAATCTGCTCCACTTATACGATATCTCACTTGTACAACAAAAAAATTACATGGAAGACACTTGTATGACAACTTACTTTCACTTGTATGGTACTTAATTGAATGACAACTGACTTGAGTGATAGTCCACTTGAATGGTAATAACTCGTACCACAATCCACTTGTATGATAGTTACTTTACTTGTACAAGAACCTTCATTAGTAAAACTTGTATGGCACTCCTCATTGGAATTCTCTTGTATGAAACTCTCCCAATGGAACCCCTCATATGGAACTCTCCTAATGGCACTCTTCATATAACAATTTTAGATTATAAACACTGCTTTGATCTTGCACATAAAACTTAGAAAGAACATCTATAGATTTACCTTTCTACAATTATGACATCATACACAATATACATAATCACATAACTGAAGGATGAAATGGATAGTATTGCATTCACTCTTGAATATATGACACTTGTATTACATATTCATATACAACGGGTTATGATAGATACATGATACCCACTCAAATGAAATGTGATTCCTATTTATTCTTAAGTCCTGGTAGTTAACGACAACTACCACCATTTAATTACCCTTTGTTCCCACATACTTAATCACATGGATTTTTTTGTACATTGCAAAATTTAAATTATCATGCTTATGTCATCATCCTTAATGTCAAACATTACAAAATTACATCTTACGTACATTTTCATTTACATTTGTCTGTATTACACTTATTTGACTTTCTACAATATTTATTTATTTGAGGTTGATCAAAAGTAGATTCTATAGAATAAACTAACTCACTAAGGATAGTGTAAGGATAACTTTGGCAAGTACAAAAAGATGAAAAAGTAGAGCTAGCAACATTGATAATAGATATGGAGATCATGAGGTAAGTGTAGGAACAATATAATTTAGTAGGTCAGTTGAAGTCAGGAGGTGCTATGACAGAGCAAACTCTTGAGGCAAAAATGCAAACTATTACTCGTTAGGATTGACTAATTGTTGAGTGTGATGAGAAACTAGAAGTAGCTACAAGGAAGGTGAAGTATTAAGAATGGAGGTGGAGTCAAACGTAAGGTTAGCTAAACTTGAGCAGAATTCACAACATTATAGCTTCCAATGGGTTTATTACCAATCCTATGTAAAGCAATTAAAAGAAGAAATTGGCATCTTGAAGTTGTAGATTTAGGAGTTGGGAGGAGTACTTGTTCCAATACCTCATCCTCAACATAGTTAGAGCTCCCAATAACATCAATACTTTTTTAATGAGAATGTCGACCAATATAGAGAGAAGGGAAATGTAGATGCTAGTTTTGACTTACCACCTCAAGTTCAAATATAGGAATAAGTGCATTGAAATACAAGTATGCATACGATTAACTTTTAATTTAGTTTGATGTTATAAATTTGTGATATGGTTCATTCAATAATGTGCAATATTGAGGTGAAGTAATGGTTATGTATGGATGAGTTATCGTGTTGGATTTTAAGCTTAAATATCTCAAAATATTGTAGGTCCCAATCTAATTAAGCTAACAATATTATAGGTCAAAATATCAATTACTCAAGAGTAGACTAATATACGAGCAATCAAATATATATCAAGGCCATTATAATAATGAAATACAATTCACTTATAATATCAAATATGAATTTAAATGGCCAAAATCATTCATGTACATACATAAAGAGTACTAAAGAACACAAGCTTATACTAAGAGGGGGGTGAACAATATAAGACCACTTTTTAATTTTTCTTCCAATTCAATATTATGTTGTGTATAGATAGCAGTATCAATAGCAGTAATCAAAGCAATGCACAAAATACCATACACAATAGAGACACCACAATTTATGTGGTTCACCCAATGTAGGCTACTCCACGGAGAAAATATTTTACTAAAAATTTCTCAATCAATCTCTTTGGGAATCACTCCCAATTACAATGTTTATGGATCTCTATCCAAAGGAGATGTTGATCCCCTAATATCAAGTTCATGGATATCTTCCACAGGAGAACTCTTTCCCCTTCTGCTCTGGTTATATGATCTTCTAGAAGAGTCTTTCTCTCTACTGCACTGACTGGTGGACCTCTCTCCACTTGAAGACTCCTCACTCAGATCTATCTTCAACTGTTTTGGTTGTTGGATCTCTATCCACTGAGACTATGTCCTTTGTACTTTATCACCTTCAAAGCTTTGCCAATATGCTCACTAAGAACCTTATCAATAGGCTCACACAGAACCTACTTAACAAGCTCACATAGAACTTGTCAAATCTACTCAAGCAAGCTCACCAAGAACTTGCCCAAATTTTCTCTAGCAAGCTCACCAAGAACTTGCCCAAATATGCTCTAGTAAGCTCACCAAGAACTTGCCCAAATATGCTCCAACAAGCTCAATAAGAACTTTTCCAAATATGCTCTAGCAAGCTCACCAAGAACTTGCCCAAAATCTATCCACAAATATTTCCATAAAGCTTTCCACAAAGCTGTCCCAAAACTGTCCATAAGGGCCTTCCCAAAGGCTCAATCAATCATACACAAACTGCCACAAATCTATCCAGAAATCTATCCCAAAGATCTTCTCAATTTAGGAAACCTTGAAGCATTCAATCAACCACTTTCAAAAAGGAAACCACAAATCATCCTTTTCCCTCCAATGATATTTAATAAATCAACCACCATAGACAATCAATAGGAGAATGTGCCCATACCTTTTATGAAGATGAAGAAAAACCTTTGGAAAATCTGCCACACTCAACACACTTTGAAAAGAACAAAACAACCTTCACTTGAACCCTTTTACAAAAACATAAATATCTCTTTATGTACACCTTATTTCTCCTTCTAAAAAAAATAATCAAATAGCCCTTGAAATAAGATTTCCAACAATATATAATATGATATACTTCTAAAAGGAAAATCACTAGAAATATTTCCTTTTCA